>OX638088.1:15000-2415000 GCA_951804965.1 Horisme vitalbata | reverse complement strand
CGCCCTGTTCTGAGCTCGACGCATCCAGCTTCTACCAGCAGCCTTTCGCAAATCGTCACTCCACCTGGCCGGAGGGAGTCCCACACTACGTTTGCCGAGCCGCGGTCTCCACTCAACCTCAACCTCATTGATAGCAGCCACCTTTTATTTTTTAGTTAGAAGGTTTTATTCTTAGGAAACTATAGGTTTATAGTGAAGAAAAAATAAACAATATTATTTTCGGATATTTAAAAAATATCAGCCTTGAAAATTACATCTGTAAAAAAAAAATTGTTCTCAATGTTCCTGTTGGGCAATAGAGTCGTATTGCCCAAAGTAGGTACCAAATCAAATTAATCAAATTTTTCAAAAATTACATTATTTCCGATACATATTCTATGAGAGTCGCGACTCGTGGTCCCACTAATTTGACCCACTGGTGGGACAGTGTGTCGATTTAATGGGCTCGTGGTCCCACTGTTTGGTGGGACCATCAGTCAACGTAATGCAGTCGCTCGTGGTCCCACTGTTGGTCATAAGGGCTATAACACAAATATTTTTTTGTGAAATTAACAGAAAAGTGGAATTTATTATTAAATTATTTTATTTTATTATAAAAGTTTTTCCGCCTAAGGGGTATTAAAAACAGGAATAAGCCGAAAATACAAAAGGCCAGCATAAAAACGTGAAGCAAAATAATTATTTATATTTCTAACAATGAACTTAATGAACAAAACTTAGAGTTTGTTCTCTTTAAACTAATTTTTATATTTATCTTAACTTTTTTTAAAAATAACCAACTGTGATCTCCTGGTTTATCAGCTGCATTAGTGACTGTATTATTAAGTCGTCTTTTAACAGTTGCAACCGATCTCTTTTCTTTTCGAAAGTATTTTTTGCAGTAAAATCTTCTGTGTTAGTTTCAAAACAGTAACATCATTTTTATTTATACTTTTATTGAGTTTTGAATTCCAACTTTCGCATACGTGGCTGCAATGCCAAATTGTCCTTGATACAGAAATATAACGTTTATGCCGATAGTATTGGTATCCGTTGCTAAGTAAGATTTTGCCTCGTTTTCTATTTATTATTTGAAACATAATTAATGAAAAAAACAGAAAACTGTGTAAATAATTGCTGCTAACTTGAAGGACGCGCGATACTGACAGGTACAACCTACAATTATAATATATTGTGAATTGTGACTAAAAATGCCAGTATCTCAAGTGGCCAGTACCTGAAGAACTCACTTTAATTCAAGTATTTACTCTACGTATAAACTTGATGCAGTGGGGCCACGAACCTACGATTTTAACTATGACTGGTAGTCCCACTAAGCAGTGGAACCACGAACCCATGATTTCAGGGATAGTGGGACCACGAGTAATAGTGGTACAATCCCAGTGGGACCACGAGTCGCGACCCTTCTATGAAACGTCATTCACCATAACATTGAGGTGATGCATGCAAATCGAGGCAAAGTGGTAATCGGTGGTATCATCATTATGTCAACATATTATGAAAGATAAATTTGAAATAAGAACAGCGTATTTCCGTGCAAGTGTTTCATTACTACCCGCAAGTGTTCGATTGTAGAGCGTTGTACCCAAATGTTTCTCCCTATCCTACTAATAATATAAATGCGAAAGTTTGTGAGTATGGATGAATGGATGAATGTTTGTTACTCATTCACGCAAAAACTACAGAACGGATTTGGATGAAACTTGGAATATACATAGTTAGTGACCTGGATTAACACATAGGCTACTTTTTATCCCGGTACCATGCGAGTGAAGCCGCGGGCGGAAGCTAGTAAACTATTTAAATGCTTGTGTTATTTAAAATAAGCATAAATTTAAGACATTTTCGTATTTTCTCCTGAACTCACTTCTCGCTTCTGTTACAAACATATTTTTATCAAAGGAAAATTATGCTTAAAATAACAAGATTTTCGGAGAAAGTTTACCTTATTTTAATCACATCGTTCAACTTCTTAAATTCCACCTGACAACGGACGATCAGCTATAACTCGTGTCGCGATAACTTATGTAATGTTTATCTAATTAATATTCACGGAAGATTCCTTATTAAAATTTCCCATTTGACTAGAGTAGGTTTCGGAAAACCGGAAAAAAGTTACAAAACGGTAAGCCGGATATAAAAAATATGATTTAAAAAATGGAATTATCAGCATGCACTAAAGCCTGTGATTGATAACTTTGTCAAAGCTTAACTTCTATTTTTCTTTTTTTTTAATAAAGTAGTCAAGCGTTTGCCCACTCACACACCTGAAACAAGTGAAGATGTGATCTAAGATGGAGTACGCTTGCCTAGAAGGTACCGATTCACTCTAGGTTTGAAGACTCCCAGGTTGTACTGGGTCGGGAAAACACGCGCCGGATAATACTTGTATAGATTCTAATTCAATCAGAAAGGATAATCAACAAAAACAAAAACTACACTAACAGCCAATTAACAAAAGCCCCAATCCTCACGCTGGACATGCGGATGGCACGCACACCGCCTAACGCGCGACGTTGCTGCCTCGCGATGGTCTGCAGTGTTAAGGATTATTATATTAATATATTATGATTATGTGTTGTTGAGTGATTATTAGGCTGCGCTATGCCACAATCAGTCGGCCGACAAAGCCCCGCCTGCTTTAAAAACATCGTCTTCAATTGAAACAATAGTATAATTGATGTAGTGTAGGTACGTATTACGGACTCTATTGACAATCATGTAGTTCCAAGAATAAGAATCAGAAAGTTTAATTTGCAAAAGAGTCATATGTACAAGGATTTTAATTATAAACATTGGTATCACACACCGAATAATACGGCATGCAAAAACAAAATAAATAAATTATATAATTGTTTTGATAATACAGAGTACATAGGTATATCGTTTTAGGTTATTTCAATAAGGAAAGAAAAAAAAACGTTTATTTGACTCATGTCATGATAAACAACACTAGTAAGTACATTGCAGGTCTTAGAAAAGCCCACCACTCAAAAGCCGGAGAGAAAAAATACCCATCCCTATTCACAAGCCATTTTAATAACAACAGAAGGGCCTTCTTATAATTAACATTACAACCTTTAATTAGCAATTAGGGATGTTTTGGTATGCACAGAGGATTTTATCGTCAGCTCGTAGGATTCCCAAATTGAGTATGAAGAATATTAAGATTTTTAATTGTTGGTTTCTTTTATTGAATAAGATATTTTTATTAGAAGTACTGCCCCACCTTGCCTATTTCTTCCGTGAAGGAGATGTGCTGTATTATGGTTTGAAGGTTATGAGTGTCAGTGAAATTACAGGCACAAGAGGTTTATCATCTTCGCAGGACGCAGGACGATGCATCGTAGAGCACGTTCTAAAGAAAACGTAATGTACGATGCAATGCTTTGTGATAGGTAATGATTAGTAACACATTAGGTGGGCCATGTGCTTGTTCCATCTTCAAATAGGTACCATAAAAAAATTAAAGATAAAATTCACAGGCCCCACCTTAGGAATTCAAGCCAATCCCGCATGCTCTGCTGTATAACAAACGGGACTCTGGCAGCACCGGCTGATTACGGCATAGCACAGCCTAACACGGGCCAAGCCGCCTGCCCGAAACGGGCAGCAGCGTCGGTGGTGCGAGAAGCTGTGCCCTATGATCCCCAACCTGCTCACCCCGCGTAGGGATTATGTGCATATCTCCTTTCTTATAGGAAAGGCCTATGTCCAGCAGTGGAATAAATAGTATGGTATTGTTTGTTGTTGTTGTTATAGAGGAGCTATGGTGAAAACAATACTGGGTTTTTTCTATATTACACAATATTTGCAGAAAATCGAGCTTGCTCTCAGAATTAAAGTTAAATGTACAGATAAAGAAAGCAGTACGGTTACTTCATGCAGTTAAACTTTACGTAGGTACCACAACACTACAGACTACACTACAGACCTATATTTTTTCGCAACTGATCCGTAGTCACACCAGTTTACCAGACCAATGTGACTATGGTTCATTTTATTTATCCGTAGTCACACCGGTGTGACTATGGATCATTTTATTTATCCGTAGTCACACCGATGTGACTATGGTTCATTTTATTTATCCGTAGTCACACCAACACACACTTGACCAAATTTGCGTCGTTTAAATAAATATTTATGCTTTTTGTACATACTAAAAATATGTATTAAAATACCATCTATTGCTAATATACCGGTATTCCAGATGGACTATGTTGTACAATAATAGGAATTATTATTTGGTTTCCTTCCTGATAGCACAACTGATTTTTTTTCAGTTTCATTTCAGTGTTTGGAGTTAAGATTTTCTACCTGAAGTACCAGGGTAGCATAGGATGCTAGCAAATTTTATCCCCTTATCTGTCAGCCACCTTTTAAAGGTCGATGTTAAAAATGGGCTTATCTGTCACCGACCTTTAAAAGGTCGATCGTTTTCACGTAAATCGTAAGTTTTTTCTGTCGTTTTTTATAAAGTATAATGATGACTATATTGTGTAATGATGTTTAAAAAAGTGTGAAAAAGGGTAGCAAAGGAAGCTAGCAACTTTTATGCACAATCATTTATACCATCCATAATAGTTCTATACTACAAAATTACTAACTAGTTGTGCTAAAATAAATGGGCTGATTTGTAGCTATCACATATTTCCATACCAGAAATACCAGGATAGCATAAGTCATAGGGAGTTAATACATTTTGAAACCACCAGTTTGACTAGGTTTGGTTTTTCAAGTACCAGGATAGCATAGATCTCATAAAGGTATTACATCTCAGGATGATTTCTTAGTTTTTATTTTTGATCATTCCCACCACAACGATGGACATCTTGTGTTAAAAAGTTATACTGTTAACTGTAAGTAAGCCTTCTTGAGTTCTATGCTACCCTGGTAGTTCTGAATGAAATAATAAAGGTCATTAAGATTTTTTTTTAAATAACTCACATTTCTTAAAAATGTGTAACATCTTGTGGCATATGCTATCCTAGTACTTCTGCTACCTTTTACAATTATTATAATGTGTGGCTCCAAACCAGACTATATTTTTATTATTGATAAATAAATTGAACCATAGTCACACTGGTGTGGTAAACCGGTGTGACTACGGATCGTTTGGGTATTTTTTTACCATAGTTGTATATATATTTGTATATGACGTCCCCTTATCAACCGGTAGGTTATGAAGCTGACGATTATACTGGCAAATACCAGTATGCAGCAGGTATGCCGAGATGCAAAGCGCACCAAGGTACTAGGCTGACCTAATCGTGCGCTTAAGACGCACTAATATTTATCCATGAATGGTACCGGAGCTGTCATGTCGCTCACTACCCACTAACCACTGAAGAAGTAAAGGCCGTCAGTAAAGCCGACTATTATTTCTCCATGAGTAGTACCGGAGCTGTAAAGCACGCTCACTTCTCGGTACACTTACGCGCGCCTTCCCAAACCGTTCGGCTGGACAGAATGAACAGTGAAGATTGCCACATATAAAGAAAAGCCTGCACTGCTGTCTCAGCAGTGGGTGAATTTGGGCTGTGGATGATGATGAAGATAGTTATCCTGAACGGAGGTTGAATAAATAGTATAACTATACATTCCACCCAAACAGGATTTGACACCCTCGTCCAAAAATAACCAGTCATGAATGGAAGTAATGCGTATTAGTTTGGTTCATAAAGTGTAAAATGTTCGGTAATTTCTGTGAAGCAAAACCACTCGCCCGGACGAAACGCTGAGCGATGAATTTATAATGAACCCGATCGGTCGATGTCCGAACGCACTCGCTGGAAAATTTTATGCAGTTAATACCCACTTAAAATGATTTAGATGAGTAGGTATCTATCTTTTTAGGGTTCCTTACCCTAAGGGTTAAAACAGTACAATATTAATAAGACTCTACTGTCCGTCTGTCTGTCTATCTGTTTGTCACCAGGCTGTATCTCATGAGCCGTGATAGCTAGACAGTTGAAATGTTCACAGAAGATGTATTGCTGTTGCCGCTATCATAACAAATACTAAAAACATAATAAATAAATATTTTAGGGGGGCTGCCATACAAAGAACGTCATTTTTAAGCTGTTTTTTGCTTGATATTAATAGCGGCGAGAGGGAAACGCTTGAAATAATCGCAGATTATTTAGTTGTATTCACTTCAATAATAAAATAATTAAATTAAAATTAAATAAATAAAGGGAGGCTCCCATACATGTAGCGCTCATTAGGGGACACCTATGTCCAGCAGTGGACTGCTATAGGCCGATGATGAATAAGACTGCAATTGCAGTATAAATAATTACGTAATTACAGCCCCCTCGGCATACCGTTTATAAGTCTACTCTACGATAGAGAAGACAACATATTTTTTCCTGATCTTGGCCATTCCTATCTCCCAGAACATGCCAATTTTTTCCCTAAACTCTTATCTATTCTTATTTATACTTTATATATTCTTTAGATAAACGTATTTAGAACATTTAAAATGTTGCTACATCTACAACCAAAAATAAGTTTTCTCTATTTTTTCGTCGACAAAACCTTGTCTACGGTTGCTATGCTAACCGGCTGGACTAAACTCACACATACACCAGGCTATATCAGTCCATTGCTGGACATAAGCCTCCCCTAAAAAAGGGGAATGCCCATAATCCCCGCGCTTTACATTCAGGTTGAGGATCACCACAAGGCACAGTTTCTCGCACTACTGACACTGGTGCCCATCTATTTCCACACTACGCAAAGGTTATCTGGAAGAAAATGCACTTTTGCATAAAGTTTACCTGTGTATTTGTATTTTACCTTGTGCAATAAAGAACTTTCTATCATGGAAATTAGCTGTAAAGTGATGAAAGAGACATAATGTATTATTAAGCAACAAAGCAAATAGATTACAAACTTAAAATCAAAAAACATTACCTTTCTTTAGCGGAACAGATAAGTAACTTTTATGTGTTTTTCCACATTTTATTGGGAGATTGAGTGCGGCATCAAGTCGTTAGTGGAGATGACGCCGGCGGCCGATAATCTGCTCAGCTGGAAGGTCTAGGAGCCAAGTGGTTATGGATAAGTCATTAGAATAAGATTATTAATAGTGAATTATAGAAATAAGAAAAGTACTAAAATTATACTAATGAAACGAAAGTGAATTCAATCGTTAAAACCATATTAGCTTGAGACTTTGCTTTAATTTTCCTGTAAAATATAGATAATGGTAATTTTTTGGACAGTTTTGATCATAAAATGAAAATTTTTACTAAACTAACTATAGTATAAAAAAAAAACTAAAAATGTTTTAAACTAGGCTAATTGACCCTTTTCATATGTTACTCGACCTATTGGCACCAGTTTGAAATTTTGACGTTTCTTATTTTGGACCTTTTGGGTATGAAAATGATTTTTTTTAAAATTTTTTTACTGGCAATCTTATTTAGTCAGTGCATTTTAAATTAAAAATTTCAAGTCGGTAGCTTAAGTAGTTCCTGAAATAATCAGTTGTGACAGACGGATGGACGGACGGACAAAGCGGCACCATAAGGGTTCATTTGAGCGGCACCATAAGAACCGGTCAAACGATGACTGGTTCGGTAACGTCACCCTATAAACTTATTTCATTCAATAACCTTCACAAGTGCAATCTGTGATAAGATATCCCTCTGATTTAAAAAAGACTTTAAAAATAATTGTTTGACAAGAATGTGGACTAGATTTGCACATTTCGGTCGCAAAACCGCAGCCGCTGGCCCACTCAATTTCATATTTCAAATTTAACTAGGTGCACTAATGCATTGGCGGTTACTGCCATAACGGACGTAACTATTGTGCTATGGCGGTTGGAGGTCGTTGTTGGACGCTTTGTTTAGATGAGGTTCTGGTTCGTAATTTGTAATCCAATTTTGTCAACTAAGTCATCTAGGTTTTGCCGCGACTTCGCTCGAGTTATGCTTTATTTATCTATCACTCCATAGAACAGATAGAACAGTAGTTTTTATGAATCTTAGGAGCGAGAAAAAAGCAAGGTGTATACAAATACAAATACAATAAATTTATTTCCAAAAAAAAAACAGAATAACCGTAAACAAGATCTCTTATCTCTTTGTTTTGTAACATTTTTTTACGGGATATCTTACACTCGGTCAACTGATTACAAACTATGCAGAGCCTGGGCTAAGGGTACTAGAGACTGATAAACATACATAGACACCTAATATTTTACATAGATATTTAATATTATACATATTACTTAATATTATACATAGATAGATAAAACACCCAGACACAGAACAATCATTCATGTTCATCACACAAATGTTTGTCCAGAACGGGAATTGAACCCGTGACCTGCAGCTCAAAAGCTCAGACTTACTACCAACTGAGCTATGAGGCCAAAATAGTTGTTTTACATGTCCGTTAAACAAAATTGGTCCTAACGGAAGATCAGCATGGGTTCCATACAACTCACATAATGCTGAGTTAGGGTCCATTTTGCAGCTTAACGGGCACGTAGACGTAAACTTGACAAAGCCGGGACCAACATCTTAACGTGCCTTCCGAAGCACGCAAGCGTTCAGAACCTAACGTCACTTATGGCCGGTTCCTATATTATACCGTTACCGATTACGCCTCGTTTTCCCCTGAAAAACTGTCAAATTTTCGACGTCTCGTTATTTTTGACAGTTTTTCAAGGGAAAACGAGGCGTAATCAGTAACGGTATAATATAGAAACCGGCCGTTAGACGGTCACCCAACTCGCATACCCAGCGTGGGGATTATATGCAAATCCCCCTTTATTAGACTGATAAAGGCTGGTGAGATGTGGTGGTGTTGAAGGCTATGCAAGTATGATGCAATGTAATATCCAAACTTCTCAATATTTCGTGCTCCATAAAAATTCGTACATCCTGCCCGACAGTTTTCCCCGGGTGTGACTTGTGTATTTTTGATCGATGGCTCAACCGCCAAGACATATTTATCCGCACCAGAATCAACTTCCCCCAATATATTTTCCCAGATGATCTCTATCAAATTATTTCTCTGGATATAATCTCTATTGGTATTGGTTATTGAATAAACTGGGATCGGGTGACTTGATATGACTATTCTGGGAAATGTCGAAGTAACGGTGTCCATTACGGATAAATATTGTGAACTGATTACTGACGTTACTTGCGAGAAAATAAAGAAATCTATCTTTAATATCGACTAGCTTATGCCAGCGGCTTTGCTTGCGTTAAGTTATTATAAGGTTAATTTTTTATCCCTCGGGAACTTTATTTTTTTCTGGATGAAATGTACTTTGTCCTTTTCTGTACCCCTGACAACGTGAATGCGAAATTTCAGATAAAGTTTTGTAGTTACTTGCATCCAGCTTCTACCAGCAGCCTTTCGCAGATCGTCACCCCACCTGGCCGGAGGGCGTCCTACACTACGTTAGAGAGTTAGATTATGTAATTTGTACATATTGTAACAAGTAAATAATATTTTTTTATGTTTACAGCTGATTATTTTTTTAAACACCTCTGATCTTCATTTGTAAGAGTATTATTTCATCATTATCATACACAGCCCGACTTTGTCCACTGCTGGTTATGGGGCTCCCGAAGTTTGTGCCATCCACTACGGTTTTGTGCTAGTCGTATCGACGATCGCCCGGCAACGCGTACTATGTCGTCGATCCTCCATGTCGCTACTGGTCTTCCCACGCGACTTTTGTCTACCCTCGGCCCACCGGTCAATGTCCTGCTCCACCTCTCATCACCACGCTTCGCAATGTGTATAGTATTATTTAGTTAAATACGATTATTCGCTGTATACGACAAAAAACAAACAAACTCAATTCCACATTTATAAAATAAAAGATGAATTAAGATTAAGATAATAAATAATAAATAAATAAATAATGCGGGACGTAATCACACAGCATCATGTAGCCCCAAACTAAGCAGAGCTTGTATTATGGGAACCACATGATTGATATACTACACATATAATTTTTTTTTGTAAATACATACTTATCATACATAGAAAACACCCAGACCCGAGACAAATATCTAAAGAACATGCAAACATTTGTCCCGCAGCGGGAATCGAACCCGCAACCTTCTGCGTCTCAGGCGGACTTCCGCCCACTGCGCCACAGAGGCCGTCAAAGATAAGGATAGGATATGATATGACAACGAAAACGGATGCTTATATCAGTCCGCTGCTAGACATATTTCTCATATTCTATTTATAATATCCATATAGAAGGAACATATTATAAATTATATAAATTGAACAGTCAGACTTTTATAAATTATGTATTTAACCTACGCTGTTCATGCGGCTCACAAGGCAAAGATTTGCGTACCGCCAATAGTGCTAGTGTTGGCGGTCAGAAGATTTAGCTGTGCTGGTATAAAGCTGCGCTATGCTGCAGCTGCGGGGCCGGAGCTTTGTTACTTAGCAGGCTGCACCACTGACCACTGAGGTTGGCTTGAGTTGCCGAGATGGTTATAAAACTTCTACTGATTAAATCAATATCAGTACATATTAAAACCAGTTTACAAGAAAACACCCGAACACACAAATATTAGCAACAACAACCTTAAACAAACAAAAACAAAAACTTAAACAGACAAATATTAGCAATTAACAACTTGCATTTTGTCAAATCAGTTTCTAGTAGTCGACAGCTGGACATAGGCCTCCCCTAATGCACAATGTGTACCAGCTCTCATTTATAGGTACAAACAAGTAGGTAGAAGCTTAAGAATCGCGAGTAAACCATTATATTCATAGGCTTACCAAGGTTTTGTTTAGCAAAAACGATTTCAAAGATAAGTGTTTCTAAAAACAGGAAAAAATATGAGCATTTATTTGAAAGTGGAAGCTTATTAAATATTGAGACACCGCTTTTTGCGCGTGTTTGGAATAAACATTACGCAAGTAAATTTTCACTGCCTAAGGCTTATACTCACATGGGGGAGCTTAATAATCGTTTTCGTAAAAGAGTTTTAAAAAATGATAATTCTGGAAGAAGTTCTGGAGAATGTTTGTTATATGAAAATTTTAACAAGTGAAATAATATATTTGTTGTTCATTCACGCACATTATCAGATCTTATAATTGTAAGTGTGTTTTACACTTATTGGACCCTTGTAAGGTATAGCACTATTTGGAGTGGAAGCGTGCTGAAGTAGGTATAAGACAAGAACAATACAAATGAATAAAATTTCGTAGAATTTAAACATAAAAAAAAAATCAACTCAATTTCAAGTCAATTTGAAGTCAAATCAAATAAAAATTATCAAAAAATAAAATCAAAATCAAATTCATTTATTATTAAAAGTAAATTCAATTACACCTAAAAATAAATTATTTTATCATGGAAAAATTTATTCAAATTGTAATAGCATTGTTATATAAATCTTTTAATGTATATTTTTAAAAACTTAATTGTATTTTAGTTTTTCTGGAATTTATTGTCGATTTTTACGTCATTTCATTTGGACAAGAGCATATTATTAGCATTTTGAATTTTGAGTTGGGTATGGCTAATTTATATTTATATCTCATGTAGATAGAAATATAAATTAGCTAAAATAGTTAGCGCCGCAGTAGGTAATTTTTAATTTTGAAAAGTTGTGGGTCATATCATATTATAGTAATAGCTTTCGCCCGCTACTCTGCTCGCGTGGTACCGGGATAAAAAGTAGCTTAATTAATAAACGTGTATACAGGTTCCAGCATACAACTGGCTCTGACGGAAGACCAGCATTGGTTCGGCCAACGCATGCTGAGTCAGAGTCCCTTTCGTCCGTCAACATCATCATTACCATCAGCTTACCGTAGTCCACTATTGGACATAGGCCTCCCCTAATGAGCGCCATTGCGCCCTGTCTGAGCTCGATGCCTTCTACCAGCAGCCTTTCGAAAATCGACGCTCCACCTGGCCAAAATGCGTCCTACACTACGCTTTGCCAAGCCGTTCTTTCCACTCAAGAACTCGTTTACCCCAACGGTTATAGGATCTTCGGCAGATATGGCCCTTTAGTCCGGGCTTACGATAATTATAATATTATTTTTGTATTGTGTTATTCTTTATTAAATTTAAGTCTAGTGTTGCAATTTAATGTATTTAGTTATGTTTCTGTCTATTTTCAATTCCTTGTTTCAAACTGCACCCAGCTGCCTCCCGAAGCCCTCACGCGGTCTGTTGGTTGAAGGCGTATTGGATCTGAAGTCTTTTTACATTTCACAATCTTGAAGTCCAGTATCAGATTGTAAATTACGACTTTCAACTCCAATAGGGCGAGTCTTGAACCTGAAAATGAAGGATTTGAAACAATATATCAGTCTAGTCTAGACTCATTTGTGAAATTATCGAGAGAGAATTTTTAATTCGCTAATTACTTTGTGTTTTATAGTTCTATTAAATACTTCATAACTTTAGGCCCAATTTTTTAGCGAACACTGAATCAATTAAAATTAAAACACGTAATTTAATTCGCCTTTCAAAGGAGAAAGCCGAGAACCCGTACCAATTGCGTCAAAACCATACGTATCCCTTAAAATTCATTATATTTTACAAATGACACCGATGGGATTAATAATCTAGTTAAAAATATTTTGTTGATTTGGTTTCCGCCGCACGCCACCATCAGACTGCAACAACCATTGTTCGGTTTATAGATCTTTATTTTCTCAAAAGAATAGAAACTATTCACTGCATGAGAAGTAACAAAATTATACTTACAAAACTAGAAAAAACTGTGAGCATACTGATAACATTTATACATTGCATTGAGCATTACACACACACTTACTTACTTATTATTGTTGCATTGAGCACATACACACACTACTAGGTTAATGTAAAATAGGCATAAAGTTAAGTTTCCGTCTATGAACGTAAGTACATGAGTACGTAGATAAAATACATTTGTTATCAAATAGTATTTGCAGGTAGTAGTAAAAATACGATTGGTAGACAACAAGTTTAGTAGATAATTTTGTCATGGTGGCTAAACGGTAATGGACTACAGGGTCGGACTTGACATTTTTTCAAAAAAAAATTTTTTTTTCATTCTTGGACGATTTTATTTCTTTCGGGAGACTGTTATATAATTGGCTCAGCTTTCCTTTATGTGTAGTGAGCTAGGCGGCTGAAACTTTTGTCACAGGTAGGGTTACACCTAGGATGCCTAAATCTGAAATGGCGTAGTGCGGAAACGAATAGTTTTTGAGATATGAATTTTTGAAAATTCCAATTTTTCACGTAATTTCGTCAAACTTGATGTTATTGTTTGCTATTGATTGCAAATTATTTGGTAATCTGACAATGACAATGACATTTCTAGTGGTTTTTGCGGCAATTTTATGGTATTTTTTGGTAATCTGACAATGACAATGACATCTTTTGTTGTTTTCCCGCCGGTTTTTGTTGATTGTTTGATTGATTGAATTTAGTCGTGTAAAAATTGACACAGATAAACTGTAGGTTATTAGGTTTTTTTTTTTATAACCACCCGGAAATCCTTCTCACAAAAGTAGGTTCTAGGACACCCCGACTTGAGTAGATTAGGTTCGAAATCTAACACAGAACAGACACAGAGCACCCCGATGCCACCTAGTCTTGTGGTCCCTACCCTAGAAAGGTATCTAGAGAGTGAGTAAAAAATGCGTGAGTGAGAGTTCTGGCGAGAGCCCATACCGGAGTCGAATCCATTTTTATGATTTGAAACGAGATTCTAGAGTGGTCATAGGTCATAAGTTCCCCTTCCCTAACACTACCGCATCCCCCCCTCTCCCGACAGTGTGTTTTGGTGTATATTGTTTACGTTTTTTCCATACTTAACCTCAAAACTAAATTATGATTTTTCTCGGAAACTATGAGTTTCCGCACTTTACCCTTTTAGGGGGAGGATCCTCCCATCCTCCACCACCCCTCCCACCCCCTTACCCCCCAAAAGCTCACTACACATAAAGGAAAGTCCTTCCATATAATTTAGCACCTTCAAAGCATATGCTTTTTTTGCCGTAATTGGTGCGAACCTTAAATAAGGCTATATTATCGGCGTTTCGAAGAACTCTTTTCCCTACCTCTCTATTTGTTTTAAATATAGTTTCGGTTCGAGTTTGTTCATTGAGATTTTTTTAAATCAAAATACAGGTATTAAAACAGTAGGATTGGTAGATGTTCATGATTTTTGTTTCCGTGTATAGTTCTTTTGTTGGTTTTAGATAATGATAATTGAACAATAGTTTGAGGATTTTATTTTGTTTTATTTGCAAATCTTTTAATGCTGTTTTAGGACCAGTGCCCCATATTTCTATAAGGTAGTCGATATGCGGTTTAACGAGGGTGAAATAAATTGTGTATTTAACAGAACGTGGAAGACATCGTACGCAACCATAAAGTATGCCTATTAGTTTTGATAGTTTAGATTCAATCTTACAAATGTGAGGCTTCCACGTGAGACCTCCGTCTAATGTTAGACCAAGGTACTTTTCCTCAACAGATTCTTTTATGGCAATATTATCAATAGTGAGAGGGGCAAAGTTCGATATAATTTTATTTTTGGCCTTAAATATCATATAGGAAGTTTTGATGGTATTTATAGTAAGCAAGTTATTTTGAAACCATTTATGAAGTATATCTAAGTCAGATTGCGCTTTAGGTATGATTTCGTCGAGTGTTTTTTCCAAAATAGAAGATGCAAGTGTCGTCAGCATATAGAGATAGATAGTTACTATGGCAATTATACTATGGCATTGTTACTATGGCAATTATACTTGTTGTCATAGTGACAGTACTGTTATTATAGCAACAACCCTCATTTTTAATTATTTTGACAGTAGAATCGACTAAAAACTTATTGGTTTGGTTTCGAAGCACTCACTTTAGTCTTGGTTCTGAGCGCCATACATCAGACGGCATTGTCCTATAATTAAAACTTAAACAGGCCAATGACGATTCTAAAAACCTATGCTGGACACTCACACATGTCGCCCCAAATTAAGCAAAGTTTGTATTATAGGAACCAGATAACTGATATACTACTTAATTACTTTTTTTTATATACATACACATTATACATAAAAACACCCAGATATAAGACAAATATAAGCAAATCATACAAATACAAACATTGTCTCACATCGGGAAACAAACCCGCGAGGTCGTCCTGAAATGATTGTATATTTGCGTGAAGATGGGCATTCTCAGGGGCAACAGCCTCTGTGGCGCTGTGGGCGAAGGTCCGCATTTTCCCGCAGAGGGACAAATGTTTGCATTATCTGCATATATTTGTGTCAGGTCTGGGTGTTTTTTATAATGGCTGTACTGAAGCCGGTCTCTAGCTTAGTGTCTTAATGATTATACTGTGTTTTATATTAGGTACCAAATTTTGTGTTTCTAATTTTTTGTGTAATATTAATTTCTTGTTTTTGTGTTATTAATGTTGATCTTCTATAGTCTGAAAGTCTGAAATAAATATTTATTTATTTTATTTATAATAAATAACAATAATAAATAATCTTTATTCATTTTCTTAGTGCAATCAACAAACGGATTACACTATTTAAACAGAGGTAATAATTTTTATAATATGTCCGAACTAGGATGAACTGTATCTTGGGCTAAATGTTATAAGTTCATGTATTTATTGTGCTATTATTATTTATTATCTATGTATTATAGATTCACAAAAAAAGCATAGAAGTAGTAATCAGTAATGTGGTTCCCATAATACAAGCTCTTCCTAGTATGACGCTGTATGATGTTGTGTGATAGTGTCCAGAATTTATTTATTTATCTATAGTAGAATGGTGGAAGGTATAAATAAATGCTGCATTTCTGTAACCTTTGTATTTTCAGTAGTCAAAGCGTTAATCCTGATGGATGCCCCATTTATCTTAATTTTGGAAACATAATATATAAAATCTATAATCATCGAATGTCGACGCCATCCAGCTCCTCGACAACACAGATATTGTGAGAAGGCTCAAGGCTAAACCTTTTGAGTTAGTGTAGTGTCAAACAATAGCATAGTGTAGTGTGTAGTGTGAGTGCTACTTTTAATGAACACGAGAACAAAGTGTCCTCCCATTAATTAGAGACGGTAAGAAAAGTGCCAATGAACACATTCTTCGAAATCCAATTAGCATTTTACACTGATCAATCAATCCAAAAGATTGATGGATCAGTGTAAAATGCTAATTGAAACATACTCTATATTGTAAATAACTTTATTAGTACTATACAATGATATAATTTAAATAAATTTAGCAAATAATATTTGTGTTTAACTAAGTTAAATTCGAATTACCCTTTAGTTTACTTGGCTAGCATGTAATGCAATTAGGGTACCGTAAATGTAAAAAAATAAATATGACAAACTTTTTCCCAATCAGTCATCATCACTTACCAATACAATTTCTAGGTCCAGCACCAAAAGACAGGAAGGTGAATGGAGTGATCTTATGCCTGTTCTCATCTGAGAATCTCTCTGGGTCGAAGGTTTCTGGATCTGGGAAGTACTTCGGGTCCATATGGATTGAGTTCACTACGTTGTACACTATGTCACCTGGATATAACTGAAATAAAAAAAACTAATATAGTAAATCACAACAATCGAGTGATCATTAGATGGCATGTCTAAATGTTTTTGATGTCGTTGTTAAAGTAGACGGGTGTACGGGGTTCCAACCCCCATCTTCGGAACCCAAGCCAACCTCGCCTGCACGTGGTGCACCCTGCTAAATAACGAACGAGGCTCTGGCGGCCGGCTGATTGCGGCATAGCACAGCCTACATCAGCACAGCTAAATCCCCTGGCCACTGACGGGCAGCAGCGTCGGTGGTGCGAGAAGCTGTGCCCTGCGATCCCCAACCCGCATGCCCAGCGTGGGGATTACGGGCATATCCCCCTTTATTAGGGGAGGCCTATGTCCAGCAATGGACTGATATAGGCTGGTGTGTGTGTGTTAAAGTAGATTACTTTATCATCGACATCATAAACAAACTTGGTTAGTCAAGGGAATAAAACAGTGTCCTACGTCATGGGGGCCTTCCCGTGGCGAGTTCTCTATTAACTTCTTTCGAGAAAATAAAAACCGGCCAAGTGCGAGTCAGATTCGCGGACGAAGGCTTCCGTACCGTTTTATGGGATCCCACTGTGGTCCCACTTCAATATTTGTTTTATTCTGTTTTTACCCGACTGAAGTCCGTTTCAGTCAGGTTATATTTTTAGGGTGTATGTTTGTTTGTAATATTATTTGTCCGTCACTGTAGCCCAAACGGCTTGACGAATTTTGAATAATGAGGTGTCAAAATCCGTCTAAAAAAATTGAAATTTCAAAAAATACAATATGGCGACTGTAAGAAGCCATTTTGAATTTAAATAGACTACTAAACTGAGAGGTAATAAAAATTTCCTGCCTATCTATTCAGTTAAGGTTTTTTTTTAAATAAACACTAGTAGTTTTTGTTGTTAATCGGCAACAAAAAATACATCATCTGTGAAAATTTCAACTGACTATCTCTAACGATTCCGAAGATACAGCCTGGTGACAGACAGACAGATGGCTAGTGGAGTCTTAGTAATAGGGTACTGTTATTACCCTTTGGGTACGGAACTCTTAAAACATACACCAAACAACAAAACCGAACATAGAACCTCTTTTTTTTGAGTCGGTTAAAAACACCGATGCAAGGACGTCTGAAGCCAACGAATCGCACTTGTAAAAAAGCCTTCAAAAAGTAAGTGGGACTGTAAAATAATTTGGTAGACATCTCAGCCGCCTTCCTTGTATTTACTTTTTACAGCAACGTAAACTTTATGACGCGAATACAGGGTGTGCCAACTTATTGTTAACTGAGGCACGAACTTTAAGATACGGAAAGTTGTTTCACGACTGTAAAAACTCGTAAAGCAAGGTTTTACGAGCACATGCAAACTAGCCGTGACTCTCATCACTTTGTTTTTCTAGATTAGTTGATCGGTGATCCTTTGGATCTTGTGAAGGTTCTTGCAGGCCTGGTTTAAATATATTTTACATCTCTCATGTTCGGTAAGTAGGTTCTTATTACCTCCAAATGGGGCTTCTAGGTGACTAATTAGCGCTTTAGGGTAATAATGTAGCTAGAAAAGCCATAGGGCGGTAAGCATTAAAAAAAACACTTCTTTCTTTCAAAAAGTTCGCATACATTTAACCATCATACTGGCAATAGATATCATGCATTCAGCCCAATGACCAAAGAGGTCGCTTTGCTATTCAGCCTTGTCTTCGTGTGAGTATAATAGTCAACAATTTTAAATATTGAACGGCGAAGCTCAATTTCGTTCTTGAAAAAAAAAATGTTTTATTCTTGTAATGCCGGTTTTTTTCTACTTACCTCACAATCGAGAATAGTTAGCTCGGGTGTAAGCACCAATTGCACCCTCGAACTATAGGCGGGCATAAATATCTCGGGCTGCAATTGATGCCTTACAGCCCTTGGCTACTAATCTACTATAAGTTTACTATCAGATAAGGGACCAGCCACGTGAACAATACGAGGTATTTTACATATGAAACTAACTTGTACGATATAACATGAAGGCATAACATTGATGAAAGCACCGACGGCGTTTAGACTCCCTAGCACGTTGACTACGGGAGGAATAGAGGAGGAACACGTAGCCTAGAGCAAGTGTGATACGAAAGGGAAATTATTGTATTTTTATTGACATGCCAATGTTATGTAATGTAAGTAGGTAAATGAAAATGAAATGAAATAAAGATAGAGGTTGGCACTCCTTATGCCCGTTAAATCTTGTATGTGATTTACCTTGAATGGATTCCCACCTTTTCTAGGTGGCGGCAACTCATATACTTTATTACACACTCTGTCCAATACTATAGCAGGCGACCATTTTCTTGTACTCTCTGAAATGACTTAATACTATAAAGATGCAGGATTCCACCCGCGGCTTCGCTCATTAAGTAGATACCCAGATAAAAAGAGTATAACTGCGTAGAATTACGTGTGCAATTATGTGCATTTAGAAAAGGTTATCTCAATCCGTTCAGTAGTCTTGGCGTGAAGGAGGCATAAAAATAACATATATACAGGGAATAAAAAAAACTACTGCCGAAAACTAAGAGATTGCAATCAGACTATGATTCTGACAAGACTAGCAGTCCACGGCTGGACATAGGCCTCCGATAATGAGCACCATTGCGCCCTGTGCTCAGCTCGACGCATCCAGCTTCTACCAGAAGCCTTTCGCTTCATCACTCCAGAGATCCTACACTACATTTGCCAAGCCGCTGTTTCTAATCAAGAACTCAATTACCCCAACGGTTATTTCGGTAGATAAGGAAACAAAAATAAGTTCGAAAACTTTTATAGCTAAAAATTTCCGTTCCCATTTTTAAAATCTTTTGACAAGGGCCACTTTTCATCCGTAAAGTACCCAGGCACGGGCATATAGCTAAATTATCACCGGAACTCGACTGAAATATTTGGACTCAATTGGATGGAAACCGGAAATGCATCCGTCGACCAATTCAATGAATTCCGTCGTGCAACTGACAAAAGTTTTTATACAAATCCGCCGAAAAGATAAAATAAACGTTTATTTGGCTTTGTAAAAATTTTGACTTTGACTTTAAGGTCCAAGGCACACTCGATCACGAATAATTTCAACCTCACGTATCGTAAATGAAACGAAAAATTTAGGCCAATGACAGAACGTTATATTTAATCCACGATTCTCATTGGCCATATTTTTACGTCTACGATACGAATACTTTTCCGCTAGTCTTCGTTATAGAGCATCAGAGAACGAGAACTGGGCATCAAAGAGGATGCCCCGTGGCGTCAAGTGGACTTTGATAGACTGGAAAGAAACCTTGCCAACGGAGTTTGCACGCGAGTTGGCTAGCAAATTCAGAACGGCCGAGCAAATTCGGATGTGTACGCAGATTAACGTACCCTGGATACATCGCTACTTTATCTTGGTACTTCGCGAGTGAAGGTTATAAGTTAGCGTGCTAAATTAGTGAGGAACGTTAGGTACAATCGTCACATCGGATCTTTGTACAACTCGAACTAATTCAAGCAATAAATGTACTTTGACTTTGACTTTGACCCAACAATAGCAACTACGTCGCTACTTGCAATCAACTCCAGAGGGCGTTGTGAGTAGTAAATACGTTACCGTTTATAACACCATCCAAATACTTCAAACTATTCACTTTATCATAGCTCAGCTTTCCGTAAGTCTCTTTGAACATTCTGATCTCCTGGTACAATTTGTCTTGGACGGTTGGGTTTAGGGCCAGTTCATGGGCACACATAACCAGTGTGGTGATTGTACTGTCGAAACCGGCTATGAAGAATATGAATACTTGGCATATGAGCTCGTCTTCTGTCCATTCTAAAAATAATACATAATGTAGAATATATGCTATTTATATATTTCGAATCTAATAAATAAAAATAATAAATGCAAAAGTTTGTTCGCACACGGATTAAGACAAAACTTGGCATATTAGTTAGTTGCCTGAATTAACACGTAGGCCAGGTATTTTTTATTTCGGTAACACGTGAGCGTACCCGAGGGCGAAAACTATTTTAATAAAAATAGGAAAAACTAACCCCCTTATAAAAATTAAATGTCATTTTATAACGCCTCGATAAAAGAAGCTTGTCCTTGTCATTTCATCATCATTATCATCATCAACAGCCTATAGCAGTCCACTGCTGGACATAGGCCTCCCCTAATGAGAGCCATTTAAATGTCATCAGCGCCTTGTCATTTAAATGCAAATAATTCGAACTCAGTTCTAGTATTTTCTTGAAACTTGATAACTTCTTCTGCAGAATCCAACATCGCCTTTGTCTTCATAATCATCATCCTACCTATATAGCAGTCCATTGCTGGACATAGGCCTCTCCAATGAGGACCATTGCGCCCTGTCTTAGCTAGCAACAGAAATTGAGTCGAACTCATTAAAAGACCAGTAATTATGTTTACCCTTTGAAGCTTCCATTAACATCTGGATCATGTCAGGTCTTTTGATGTTGTTCTTTGTCCTGTACTCAATCGTACTTACAACCAGGTTCTTGAAGTAGTTAGTTGTTTTTTCCGGTATCATTTGACATGCTAAGCTCTGAAACCAAAGTAACGTAAGTAGTACGTTTTAGAAGTGGTAGAGTTCTTTGTTAAGGGCATCATCATCATCACAGGGGATTTTAGGATATAGCATCTCGCAATGCCGATGCTGTGTCAGCAGTCGGGGAATTTAGCTGTGCCATTGTAAGCCTGTGCTATGCTGCATTCAGTCGGCCGCCAGAGCCTCGTTTGTTATACAGCAGAGTGCACCATGGGCAGGTTTTGCAAGCATGGTAGTAATAAAAACAAAAAAGTTATTACCTTTGCAATATTAGGGAATTGCGCGGACAAGAAGAGATAGGCTCTCTGAAGAGAGGTCATCTCTGCCATCAGTTCCTGGCTCGTTCTGTAGAACTCGTTCTCTCTCTCCTTCAAGGAGTTTACCTGGAGGCCGAACGCGGTGGAGGCGATGACGTCATTGGTATACCGACGCATCAGGTTGTTCAAGTCTATGTCTTCGGATACATGGCCTGAAAAACATTATCTCAAACATTTAGGAATATGAGATACAAAAAGTTTCATTTTCCACCGTTTAGGGTCTTCCTCTTGACCAGATTAACTAAGCAAATGGATGAAAAAATCTCAAAACTGTCCTGTTTATACTCTTAATATTTTTTATTTTTCATAGTCATAGCTTAGCCGAGGTTGGGCCCAAGAGCTCTCCGGCCGTCCGCCAGCGCGTTGGGTCGACGACTTTGCAAAAATCTGGATGGGAGAGGCACAAGACAGAGGAGGCTGGAAAAAACTAACTGTAACCTTTACCCAGCAGTGGGCGATTTCAGGCTGAGATGATGATGATGATGATGATAGATAAGCCTTTTAGGTAGCAAATAATACTCTTACCCTTCAAATATACTATTATGTTATCACTGATTTCCATCATGAAGGGCATCATATGTGTTATTTTTGAACCAGTGAATGCTGGGCTTAGAGTTGATCTCATGTCTCGCCACTTTTCATCTGAAAAAAAAAACAGTGATAAGACTAACTTTAACATAATAACTATAAAAGTATCGGCATAAACGTTTTAATGTATAAATTTTAAAATATGTTACTAAATTATAAGTTACTTTAAACCTTTCATCATCAAAAGACTGCGTCCAAACAAGGGTTCTGTATCTTCAACGAAGAATGACTTGTGGTTCACGAAATGATCAAAGTCCTTGACGGTGATGGCTTTGATCAGATCAGGATCTCTGATCAAGAGGATAGGTGTCGTTCCTTCGACAAAGCCGACATACCTTTAAAAACAAAACATTTTGTAAAATGTACTGTGTATATATTTTTCTCTATTGGAGCTTTTTCGCTTAGCGAATATGGCACTCAATTACAACTAGAATAAAAAACAGTATAAATGTATAAGAAAAATTACAAACAATAAACTCAAACCACTGTAAGTACCCTTAATTTTAACCCAAATTTCACAAGGTCACTGTTAATTTTTTTATGTGTGGCAAATACCTATTCCAATACACAATTGACTCTGATGTTGTCATCACTGATGAGTTTTCTGTATTAACTGATGAGTTTTCTGTATTCACGGTCATCAGTTGGGTTTTATATAAAAGGAGGGATCACATATAATATGTATTCGGTTTTGAGAGAGTGGTACGTGGTTATCAATAAAGGTTAAAATGAGGTAGGTTTGTCCAGCACCGATACCATCCTCGCAGCCTAGTTGGCCTACCCCACATGGTCCGTGTGAAGCTGGGTATTTCGTGGGTTTACTTATAATATTTTCCTTCACCGTTTTTATCACGTCTCACGTGTTAATGCACCTTTTCATTTTTCGTAATGGAAAACCCGTTGGTGCACGGCAATGATGCGCGTAAGGTCGCTAAATTTGATTTTTTTTGTTAGTTTTAAATCTGCGGAGGTTTGGGGAAAAGAAAGTTAGGAAAAACTCGAAGGAACAGCCGAAAAATCTAATAAATCGAAGTTGCAAGTAAGTCAGCTAGTTAGCAACTAACCAACATTACACTGTAACCATTACCTGTACCAGTGTGGTAAAAAATATTTATATTGGCGTCATCACAATCCATACAGATTAGTATACAAACTGTTCCCCAAACAAAAATCAAACTACCTTACTTCTATAATCTTTGCTTGAGTTTCATTACAAATTAAACTTACCTTTCCTCGGGGAAGGCCTTGTAAACCGCGTCAATATCTTCAATAATCGACTTCTTCAGAAAAGTGCTGTAAAACACATTGCCGAAGATCGGGGCACCTCGCACATACCTAACTCCGTTGCTCTCAAAATAGTATTGTATCTTCTTATTCACGTAAATATAGTACGTTAGGATAGAAGTTATTACAAATATTACTATTTCTATGAACATTTTTTTGCGAGACAAAAAAAATTAGTAATGCCGGTTTTCTTTTTTAAAAAGAAATATTCGTTTCAGAACTCAACTGTTTTTGTTGAACACTATTTGTAATTTTGGTTATTTTTTTTATGAAATATTTGTAAAATATTCTTGCATTATTATATTTGTATTAGTAGGATCAGCTTGTTGAATGAGCGTTACAGTGTGACTGAATAAATAGGACAGGATGAAACTATGCACTGGACCAATTTTTCTATAAAATTAATCAATGCAGTCAATTTTTATAGCTACGTTATATTATGTACAGTATATTGTTACCAATGGTGTTGTATGGATATTCTTTGTTTATAATACTTGAAGATGGAACAAGCACATGGCCCACCTGATGTTAAATGGTAACCATTACCTATCACAAAGCATTGCATCGTAGATCACGCTTTTTTGGATTGACTCTTATGATGCAATGCCTTGCATTTATCATCTCGAGGCTTGATGAATAAAAGCCTCGATTAAAACCGAAACACAGCAAAGCTGCCTCACGGCAGAATTAAGCATGGTGGCAGTACTTCCCCGGACAAGCCCTTGACAAAGAACTCTACTACTCTTTGCTGTTACTTAGGATAATTTCATTTCATTTAATAATTGAACTACAAATTTTGCACATTACATTATAGAGAATTATGTGTTCGCGTTTACACGATTTGCCGAAGCTTTGCTGGTTTGGGTTAAAATTGCAAAATAGCGAAGCAATTTCCATGATTCAAAGTGACAGGATGTACAAATGGCCACTATTCTAATGGTTAGCGAGATCACAAGAAAAAGCTTTTAGCTTTTAAATACTGTTGGCATGGACAAAACATAATTTAAAAACTTCTAGTTAGAAAATGTTTCAGCGTCCTAAGGTTTGAATATTAAAGTTTTATGTAAGAGCTAGCGAATGAATTCATACTAATTTTACGAATAAGAAGGTACAGGTTTATGGAAAGAATGCAGATATAGATCATGATGGAGGATGGAGTTTTTTTATGTTGAAATCAATCCTTTTTGGGCCTTATGACCCCTAGTTGAGCAGAGATTAAACTCTGCCTGATGTTTTTTTGTACATTTTATAATTACCTATTTATGTATGATAAGTACCTATTTCGTATGTCGATCAAATGCATTTTCTTTCTTTTTTGTTTAGACATTTTGTCCTGTAGCGGGTAACGAATCCACAACCTTTTTATCTCAGCCTGCTATTTACTAATTGCTATTTGCTGCTTTGCTAGGTCATCAATAAGATCACCGGATTCAAACCCACGCCCCTAGGAAGCAAAGATTAAAATTCTACTCCATAAATTCTGACCGTCTTAATTTACGTCAGCCGTTTCCAATTAAAGTTAAGCTGCTCCGCAAATCCAGGATTAAGCACAAAGGAACATAACTTAGGTATAATCCATTGTAATTATTCTTTTTATTTTACGGTATCTATCCATATCTGTGAGCCGTGGCACCTTCCAGCCGGGTGGAGTGACGGTTTGTAAAAGGATGCTGGTAGAAGCTGGATGTGTCGAGCTGATTAAAGGGCGCAATAGCACTAGTTAGGGGAGGTCTATGTCCAGTAGTGGACAGCTACAGGCTGATGATGATGGTAATGATCCATTTCTGTGAGTCGTGGCGCCTACCGGCCTGGTGGAGAGAAGATTTGTAAAAGGATGCTGGATGCGTTGAGCTGAGAAAAGGGCGCTATAGGGCAGGCCCATGTCTAGCAGTCGACTGATACAGGCTGATGATGATGATGGTTAAGTAAAATTCAAAAAAAATTGGTAAAGGCCGTTCTTTTAAATTCTTAAGTTCACAGGGTTAGGTTTATAGTTTTCTAAACGCAGTTTTCTATGACATAATGGCCTAATTTGTTAGAAGAATTACTACACTTCTTTATAGGCCATGGTAACCACTTAACATCTGGTGGGCCATGTGCTTGTTCCATCTTAATGCGTCCTAGACAATTTATTAAAATATGATTCTTGAAACTTTAATATAGAGCTAATCACCTCTCATTTTTCTATCTATAATGAGTAATCCGTGGTAAACGGTATTAATTTACAGTTATAAGTATTTTGTGTTTAGTTTTAAACCTTCGCGTCACTTATGTTTTATGTTCTCGTACCTACCTACACTGTTTTCGTGTGTCTGAATCGTTCCTACAAGTAAACGTGTCCGTTGAAATTATTGATTATACCAAATTATACCTGGCTATTGAACTATTTGTTTGTCAAATAAAAAAAGTATTATTTGAAACATTGGTTGAAAATTGTTTTAACGTTCACGTGGGGTGCTTACTAGTACGTCGATAAAATGCGGTAACTAATTAGGTAACCTAGGGAAGCCATGTCGGGACTGCGGTTGGCTAATTGATATAAATGAAGCGAAACCGCGCGCGCTCGCAAACCTTTTCTATGTAAAATGTACGCTAGCGATATATTGGTTAACTATTAGTTAGTGGAAGCCATGTATCGAGAAATTGCTCTACTAAAGAGTGTACTTTTGACGAATATTGACGTAGCCTTGTAATCGAAGTCACAAGCTATGTATATTCCGAGTATCATCCAATTTTCTATAATAGCTGTAATATAATGTCTTATCGTTACCTGACGCTTTGTTTTTCCTTGAAAAACTGTCAAATTTTGACTGTTTTTCAAGACTGTTTCGGATTCCATAATTAGTAGTTTTGCGTGAAAGAGTAACAATCATCAACAAATCCTCTTAAACATTTACGTTTATAATATTAGTAGGATAGGATAAGTATTAAATTAAAGACCGTTATACTGATATTTATAGTATTCCTGTACCTAGTGTTCTAAATTCTATCTTAAGTTTGGTAATCTGATTTGTATTTTGGTCTCCCGCGACACTGGCTAGCCCTAGTGCGGGGTCTGGTACTGGTACTGGTAATCACTGTATCATGTATTTTTGAATTTTTCTGGTAATAAAAATATTTATATTTGTATTTGTATTTGTATTTGTTATTTAGACCGTATTTAGGAATACGGTCTCGTCGATACGTCGCGTCGTACGGTACGTCGAGATACGAAGTTGAAGATCAAAAACGTTGGAAATCGCATAACGGAGTGATAAAACAGAGTCGGCAGGATACCTGGCAAGGCGAGGTGATGACGGGTAGAGTAATGCGTTATCTGAATGGGGTCCAAAGTCTAGGTAATAAACGCCAAAAATATTGCATAAATTTTGGGATTGGTACACCTCCTCAAGAACTTTATATTTGTTTTGTTAATCCAAAAATAATTGGGTTTCATTTTTTTTGTTTTATTTTTTACATGATTAGGTCCTCCCAATGGTGCCGGCTTATCGTTGAATTTTGGGACATGTTGTATACCGACATAGATAGATAGATAGATAGATAATAGTAGATTGTTTTACAAGGGACTAAACCATCCTATTATTCGGTTTTGGCCCGAGTAAAACACTCTACTTTTCACTTCGATTGCGAGAAATTAAAACAATTCAAAATTAGACAATTTTCAGAAATTTTATTAAAAATTTATCAACCTTCATAAAACATCACCAAGACGGTTCTATTTTCAAAAAAAAAGATTGACGGAGCACCAAGAAGTCGAGTTTTTATGTAAGAGAACGAATGCTTTGTACGGGCTGATGATTTAGACAAAAATTAAAAAGAAAAAATACTTTTTAGCCCGAGTTAAACTCGAGTTTTAGGCCCGCTAAGCTACACTATTACGATACACTTTTTGAGCAAGAGAAGTGAAAAAATTATTTATTGCTATAAAACAAGTACACAGGCGAACTTAATTCTAATTAGCATTTTCTTCCTAATAACCTTTGTGTGTGTGTTGTGTATAGATGTTAATTAAGCTGGTTTTTGATGAGAAATCTGTCAGTTTCCCATATCTCTCATTCCACAGCTCATTGATTAGAAGTATGATAGCTCAACAGAGAGACAATTTGACTGTGCAAACATGAGTGCACTATTTGCGCTCGGTTTGGGGCTCGGGAAGGCAAACATTACACATTGTGGCAAATGACAAATCTATGTCAGAATGGAAATCACTAGCAGTGCTTGACGAGCTCATTGGTGCATTGGTGAGACGCAAGAGTTTGCGGGTTCGATTCCTGGGCGGAATCTTTTGCATACACAGGCAAATGTCGTTACGGTCAGTGGAATTACATGTACAAGTTGCCTTATATAATTCAAAGATTTATGATAGAAGATGAAATCCAAAATGTAAAATTACAAGTAAATAAGTTTTTTTACGTATTTGATGAAATGATAGGGTAGGGGTGCACGGAGTACAATCACCCATGATATAACAGAAGCCCCACCAATTTTCACCCCATTCGGGGTATTAATTAGTTGCGGTAGACGACCCCTCGCCGGTCACCCGGTCGCTGGTTTCTGAACCATTTGTTAGATTTTCATCATTATTTAGTTAGGCTGAGCTGTTTTCATTTGGCTTGGTAATGAAACAGTTTATTGGGTCACAAAATTTATTTATTGAATTAATTTAACCGTTATAAGTATAAAAGTACCGATATTTTAACTCTACCTTAAAAAAATATGTATTTTTTTTATCGAAGCAAATAATAGCCTAATTTTAAAATGTCTGCCTAAAAAGGTTTGCACGTTACCAAATTTTTCTCAATTTTGTGTTGTTGATGGTCAATACAGATGTTCAAATCATTGCAATATTACATTGTATCACATCATGCGAATATTATAAATGCTATTATAAATGTTTTATGTGTGTAAGTATGTTTGTTTCAAGGAGTTTTTACTAAGGGATTGCGTGATTTGAACAGCAATCTGTGCCACATTCTCTCTAAAAGGTGTTGTCTCGTTTTCTCTTTACTGTTACACAAAACAACTTATTTTAAGGCATTTATACTGAGAAAAATCAGGCACTAATTTTTCGCACTCCCCTATAAAAACTCCTTTGTTTGTTCCCACTCAACTACGTAACGGCTGAATGGATTTCGATGAAACTTGGCATATACATAGATTGTAATTTGGCTTAACACATAGGCTTATTCCGGTACCACTTAAACGAAGCCGTGGGCAGAAGCTTGTTAAGAACAATTCATATTATAAATCAGTTCAGAGACGATAATCAAAAAATCCACGAAAGCCTTACCAAGATTTTCCAATTTCAAGATTTTCTATAAAAAATATTATATTTCCCGGTAAAATATAACGGGATTTAATTTCACCGCGGCTAAACCGTCGTAAATCAAGATGAACTACAATATACTGGCTTGTCCACGGAGCTGAGATATATTGTAGGAAAGGCGAAGCGGGTTTACTTGTTGTTTTAACAGGTTCCGTCATAGTGTTATACTTATTCTTGGTGTTCCAGTAGTGTTTGCGTGGTACCTAGGCGTCCTAAGCCGGTTTTTGTCTATGGGGTACATAACATCTTGAGCTATAATATTTTATCGTTCATTTCGTGTCATTTTGAACGACACACCTCCCCGGACTCCGCGCCTCGCCCTAAGTTTTTTTTTCTCCGTCCCTCTGACACTTTTCAGAGATTTTATTTTTCTTTGATTTAATAAAAACTAAATGTCATGTTCATTAAAGGGAATGCTGCAGATATCAACACCATATTTGTGTTGCAGAAGAGGGCTGTTCGTGCAATTTATAATATGGGCCCCAGAGAATCACTTAGAACTAAGTTTAAAGAAATAAATGTTATGACAGTGCCGTGCCAATATATATGAAAACTTAATGTATGTCCGAAAACATATTAACATTTTCAAGAAAAATAGCGACTATCATAATGTTAACACTAGAAATAAAGATAAACTAGCTGTTCCCACTGTAAGGCTCCATAAAGTTAGTCAATCTTTTAAAGAGATGTCTGTACGATTTTTTAACAAAATCCCAAATGATGTGATTAATCTATCTGTAAATAAATTCAAAAATGTTGTTAAACGTAATCTATGTAATAAAGCTTATTATAAAATATCTGATTATATAGATGACAAAAAAGCTTGGGATGAAACTGCCTCCAACTCCATCAAAAACAATGTAATAGATATTAAGTACAATGACGTTAAAAAAATATAAGCCAAGCAGAGTTTCTTGCCAATTCTTCTCTGTTTGGTCACGTTACGAATTGGTGGTAAATAAAAAAAAAATGACGTTTCAAAGTCTACTATACAGTTCCTACTGAATAAATGAATTTTGACTTTTGACTTTTGATTCTTCCCACTTAGAGGGATTGCAAAGTAATAACAAAGTGTTACTAGAAACAAAAATGAATCCTATAATTTTACATAATATTTAATTTTTTTACAGGGAAAGGTAGTCACAGCTTAGGGCAGATTTATTTTAATAGTAGATTAGTAGCCAAGGGTTGTAAGGCATCAATTGCAGCCCGAGATAGTTCGAGGGTGCAATTGGTGCTTACACCCGAGCTAACTATTCTGCTTTACATCTTTACATACATAAATAAATAAATTACAAGAATAAAACATTTTTTTTTTTTTCAAGAATGAAATTGAGCTTCCCCGTTCGATATTTAAAATTGATGACTATTAAAACACTCACACGAAGACAAGGCTGAATAGCAAAGCGACCTCTTTGGTCATTGGGCTGATTGCATGATGTCTATTGCCAGTATGATGGTTAGATGTATGCGAACTTTATGAAAGAAAGAAGTGTTTTTTTTAAATTACTTACCGCCCTAGGGCTTTTCTAGCTACATTATTACCCTAGAGCGCTAATTAGTCACCTACAAGCCCCATTTGGAGGTAATAAGAACCTACTTACCGAACATGAGAGATGTAAAATTTATGATTTCTTATTTTCTAACATTTTGTGACAATTTCATAGTTTACTTATATCTTATTTCTATTGTATATTCTTTTATATATATAAATATATAAAAGCATATATGAAATGAATATACAACAGAAATAAGATATAAGTAAACTACGAAATTGTATATATATATATATTGACTATTTGACGTAACCCACAGGAATGACATGATTCGGAATCATGTCATTTGTGTGTGTGTGGGCCGAGAGGATAGAATAGTGCTACCCGCGGCTGGACCCACCTACTGCTTCTAACCATATCCCAGGCAAATAGCTATGGTACTCCGGCGACTGGGCACAAAGATTTATTATTCATTTTATAATTTTACTAGCTCCGCAATAAATAATAATATTTAAATAATAAATAATAAATAAATCATATTTAACTTCGCTCTCGTGGTACCTGGATGAAATTCTATACGTTTACCAGGTCTCAAACTACACCTGTGTCAAAAAATTGACCTGGTTCAGGTCAATTTTTTCAAGTTTCGTGTGATGGAGGGACAAATATTTTATATGTTCACTGTTCACAACCTTATCTTTTAAAATTTATACCTATACCTACTAATATTATATATTATTAGTAGGATGATTTAGAGGATGTATGAGCATCATCAGCCGTCCACTGCTGCTGGATATAGTATATAGGCCTATTGTGCGCCATTTTACCCTGTCCTCAGCTACTCATCCAACTTCTACCAGCAGCCTTTCGAAGATCATCACTCCATCTGGTCCGTTTGCCGATTTGCGGTCTCCACTCAAGAACTCGTTTACTCCACCGTTATCGGTTCTTCGGCAGATATAGCCAGCCTACTACTACTTACGCCTAAGTATTCAAAACATTGGCAGAACCCTAAAAAATAAACGCTAAACTTTGCTCACAGATAAAATACCTACCACCAGTTGATCCCGGGATTAAGTTAAACCGTGTTTATAAAGCCCCTAAATTAGTAAACCTTCCCTTGGAATAACTGAATAAACCGATGCCTTGTTTTAAACACAGTTATTACAAAGGGGTTGAACGTACAACAACAATTGATTTAATTACAGGTTATTTTCAGCTTAAATGGTAGGTATCATGTATTATTAATTAATTAATCTATTTAAGTAATTCTTCTCATAACAAGTTTTAGTAATGATTGTTGAAAAGTTACGTTTTAACAAGGTTAGCTCGATGACTGATGTCGAATCTAGTTAAATGTATACTTATTTTAAGTTCTAATTCAACTAAGTATAAGATTTTATCTTAAGACCTTTAAATGCTGAAATCTGGATCTACGCGAAATGGGGCCCTGATTCTAAGGAAAAGAGAGAGTTTATGTCACATCCTGGCTCCATGGCTCTCTGTACTTTCATTCGATACACAGGAATGTGTTAGCGTCCATGTCTTGGCACTGAAAGTCACCAGTGGGCACCAGAAATAAGCAGGTTTTCACTCGGTTTATAACAGCGCACCTGCCGCAAGACAAGCTCTTCGGGCATGGCGAGGAGCGACATGCCCAAGGCCCACAGACAACGTGTTAGTACTAATGCTTTTTTACCCTGCAAGATACCTTTGTTATACTTATTAATGTACTACCTACACTTGTATATCAGTGTTTTTCTGTTTGTTTTTTGTGTTTTACCTACATGTGCTGTAATTGTTTGAGCCAAATAAAATCTTATCTTATCTTATCTTAGCGTATCTTACTATTAATCTAAATGTAAAAGTTTATGAGGATGGATGAATGGATGAATGTTTGTAACTCTGTCATGCTACAACGGCTGAACAAAGGTTGAACCTTGGAACATACATTGTGACCTGGATTAACACTCAAGCTACTTTATATCTCAATACTTAATACTTAATCATTTATTGCGTTCCATAATTTAAATATTCAGTGTTATCAGCTTGTTGAAATCATAATAAACTCCAAAAATAATAAATAGGATAGGACGTCATAGTTATAGTCACATCTAATTCTAATTTTAATTTGAGTTGGGGGGAGAAAGTTCTGCACTGACGTCCCGCAGTAAGATGTATTGTGCATTGCACCCCAGCCAGCAAACTGGTGATGACTATATTGCTTTAGAATTCCTGATGCCGCCTGTGTCTGTGAGTGATGCTGAAGCAGCTTTTGTAACCCGGATTTTGTTCTGGCTTCGTTTGTGGCAGTGCAGTGTAAGATGACATGCTCCATTTTTTCTTCAGCTTGAAAACAGCCGCGACAGGTGCCGCTGTCTGTAGCAGCTAGTAAAGACTCTTTGAACTGGTTGTTTAGGTCACAGTGGCCTGTGATGACACCAACCAGTATGTGTAAGTCTTCACGCTTCATTTTTAACAGAGTGTTAGTTAATTTGTTGTTTCTTCCTGGAAGCAAGACAAGCAAGGAAGTTTATCTATTTTTGCAGTCTTGTCTTCGTTCCCACAATCTTTGGTGTTCACTTTAAAGTCACATGATAGTGTTACACTTTTTTTAACCTTTATCGTCTTACTGCTGGGCAAAGGTTTCCCCCATAGACTTCCAAAAATCTCTGTCCCGAGCTAAGTCCCAACACTCTCTTTTGAAGGCATCAAGCTCGTCCCGCCAACCCATCCTCGGCCGACCCCGTCGCCGCTGGCCCTCAGGTATCCAGGCTGTGGTGATGGTCGCCCACCTATTAGAAACCATCCGGCTGACGTGTCCCGCCCAATCCCATTTTGGCCTGGCAGCCTTATCTCCAACATCAGCAACACCGGTCAAGGAACGCAGTGTGGTGTTACGTACTCGATCGGTTCGTTTAATACTGAGAATGCTACGTTCCATGGCTCTCTGGCAGACTTTCAGTTTGGACTTCTGCGCCTCATACAGTGACCATGTCTGCGCATCGTCTTAGGACGGGGCAAGATACACATATCTATGAGTTTGCGCTTAAGGTTACCCTTCATATGCGTCTTCGTCCTTTCCTCTTTGATGGTGCTCGTGAAAAGTATGGGAGAGAGTGGGTCACCCTACTTAAACTCCTCTTTTTGTATTTGAAATATTGTGCCCTTCTTGTGAAGCTTGATGTCAGCTGTGCTATTGTTGTAAATTAGTTTGATGAGGTCTATGTTGGTTTTATCAATGTTCTTGGATTCCAAAGTTGCGAATATTGATGACTGTTTCACAAAGGCTAAATAAAGTGGTTGGTACAAAAAAATACAAAATCATATATTTCAAAACAAGTGGTACAATCAATTGGGTTGGGATCTCTTCTTTTAAGTTTATAAAAACCTGTGTTAGAAGAGTCCCCTCTTTTCTGTGGTCATAGGGAAACACTTGAATTAAGATTAAGATGACAAACAAAAACAATATGAAGTTAAAGTAATAGGTATGTATATACGAGGTAGGTACATAGTAAAAGTAATTTTAAATGTATATTTTAATGTAAGTATGAATAGTAACAGTAAGTAGGTATCTAATTAATAGGTAAGTATAGTAGGTAGGTACTCGAGCTTAAGTAAAACATTGGATTGAAATTAGGTATCTACGGTAAGTAGGTACCTATATGATAGAATCTATAATCAAATCATGTAGGTAGGTATTAGGTATATAACCTACCTACATGAATAGATTATAAATTTAAATAGGGGTAACAAGGTAAGTAGGTAGGTATTACTAAACCCTCCCAAGCGTAACCCATTTATAATTAAATGTAGTCGATGTAGTTAATACTATTATAGATAAGAGGTAGCATAAAGTAAACTAGTTAATCCAAATTAGGTAGGTAGGTACCCAGACATAAGATTTTTTAGTTATCTATCGATTAAAACTAAATTAAGTTCATTAAGTACTTTGGTAGACACCCAAACTAATGAGAAACATACAAAATCACCCAGGAACAGTTTAATATTGTTAGTAGGTAGGTAAATAAAACTTAGACAATTTTAAAGAACATAAAGAACATAGGTACTTAATAATAACAGTAGCAGCTCAGATGTAGGTACACACCAGGTTACAGAGAAAGGTATATCTATATGTATTGTTGTATAATCTCAAGATCTAGGATGTGGGTAGCAATTTAAAAAGAGTAAGTATTCAGTACAGAACAAATCAGGTAGATGTTTACGAATTATGAGAATACACACGGGCGAGTAGTACATTGGTATCGCAGTATTTAACAGGCACCCATCCGATCCATACTTTCGTTCAGTAGGTAGTTTTATATAATAATAGGATTAGTTATGTACATAAATTCGGTTGGTGGTTAGGTAGTAAGTAGGTATAATTAAGATGTTAATTGTAAATTTTATTAATTCCACGATCATATTTGTTTCACAAACAACATTTTTCATTATCATTTGCTAAAAGTTTGAAAAAAGAATATGCACATACCTTATTAATATAAGTTATATAGTTTATTTCAATTATTAAGTGATTTACTGAATTTTGGTACATATTTGAAGTGTAACAAATAAGACCGTACTAAAGTAATAACTTTTACAATTGCGAAAGTTTGTAAGTATGGGTGTGTGTTTGTTACTATTTCACGCAATAAATACTACACGGATTTTGATGAAACTTGGAATATAGAAAAGGTGTGACCTGGATTACATACATAGGCTACTCTTTATCGTGTTATTACGCGAACAGCGCCGCGTGTAGAAGCTAGTTTTTAGTTTATGAGAAATAGGTCTTCCGTTTGTTGGTAGGTCAAGGATTTTAGCCATGCTGTTACAGATTTTTTACATTGGTGGTAAGACTTATTATAGATATTAGTTTTAGCATTGACTTTATTAAACAGCCTGTTAGCTTGTGCTCTGTATTGTTTGAAAGCAAATGTAGTTCTTGTGGTTGTTACTTGTACTACCGATCGATTATCTTGTACTTACTGCGTTTTTTAGCTACTTTAGTATCTATAATAACGTTTTTGTGGGTTTTAAGTACGCATTGAAGAATATAAAGTTGTCTTACCGTTAGAACATTAGCTTCAAAATATATTTTTTTTGTACTAAATTTATTTTTCTTACGTAACATTATTTTAAGAATATACCTTTGAGCCCTTTCTGTGCTTATCATTTTTGTTTTATGCGTGCCTCCCGGTAGGAGTAATAGTGTTCTGTGGTGCCTCCCCAAATTGTAATACAATATAGAAGAATAGATTGATCAATAGTTATGTAAATATAGGTTATTAATTTTTTATCAGCTATTTCGCGTAGGTTTTTAAAAATCCAAATTAATTTTCTAGCTCGGTTTGATATACACTCTATTTGTTTATTCCACGTTAAATTTTTGTCAATCAATATGCCTAAATATTTTGTTGAGCTGACTCTTTCTAATATTTGGCAATTACATACAATATTAAGTCCAGCTGTTTTACAAAAGTGTGCAGTTATTTTTAGGTCGGGATCAGGTTGAGTTTAGTATTTAAAAAGTTATGAAGTTCGTTTTTTGAGTATTAAGAGTAAGTAAATTTATATTTAACCAGTTGATGACCGTCCGGAGTCCCGTCTCAGCTAGTTGATAAACGTCTGTCCAGGAATTGCCGTGAAATAATAAGGCAGTATCATCCGCCTATGAGAATTTTTTTCCATTTATTAACTTTATATTGGTGAGATCATATATGTAGGTGGAATTCTGTGTACTTTTCAACAACTTGGTTTAATTATAAGTATTAAGATGGCCTGTTGTGGAGAAACAAGGGCGAAAATCAGCTTGCTCGGGTGGTGGATGTTGGTTGAGTTGGCCAGCTATACGGTTTTGTAAGACTTTAATAAGGGCTTTATACAGTTGTGACACGTGGCTGATAGGTCTGTAGTTGCCAATGTTAAATTTGTCTCCCTTTTTATGGAAGAGAACAATATTTGAGTGGCACATCTGTTTTGACCTGACCTGACTGTAATGTCGTGTTATATAAATTTGTGATGCTAGGGAGTAAAGAATGTGAGCCTTATTTTCTGTGCCTCTGTGGTTAATCCATCTTTACCGGGGCTTCTATCGTACTTCATTCTTTTAAGAGCGTCATGTATTTGCTTTTCCTGTAAAGAATGGTATTGAGTCTGGTCGATTGTACTCTATTCTTTGGTCACACTTGGTTACTTCTGAGTATAGGTTCTTATAATAGGATGTGCAAATATCTATTATTTTATCGCGGCTGCTTTGTTTGGTACCGTTTTCATCACAGAGACAATTAGTCCATTGTTTTTCTTTTGATATTTTTTGTTTGGCTATCCTTAAAGAGGTGTTTTTTTCTATTGCAACTTTTATCAAATTTAAATTAAATGACCTTATAATGCGTTTAACTTCTTTATCAAATCTTCTATAGTCGCAGGAAAATAAAAGGAGACAAGAAAAAAAAAGCAAAACTATCAACAGAAACCAAGAAACTCATTTCAGAAAGGGAACAGCTACAGAGGGGTACATTAGAATATAGTGTAACATTAAAATAGATAAATTGAAGTAAATATTTACATAGTCAATATTTGGGTCAGCATCACGCGAGAAAAGCCGCAGGCGGACGCTTGTAATGTATAATGTAGTGTTTAATAGTCAAACACATTTACTGTTGACATTGCAAAGTGCAAATTGCATTGGACATTGGACACTGAAATAACCACTTACACTTTACGAGTTTGCTGTAACTGTAACGATAATGTGATAGACAATTATATAGTTATTATCATTAGCCTGTAGTACAGGATATTCCAAATACTCACCCGATATCAAGGCTCGGATAGCTATGGCCAAACAAGCATTTCATATTAAAAAATACATAATAACATCTAAAATTGTATGGTTGCGAGACATGGACGATGATACAACGGGATAGAGAAAGATAAGAAGCGTTCAAAATGTGATGCTGGAGTAGGATGGAGAGGATCAGTTGGAATGAGAAGATTACTAACTTGGAAGTTCTTAAACGAGTGGATGAGAAAAGAGTCCTGATGGAAACCATACAAAACAGGAAGAGGGAAAATGATTGGACACCTTTGATATACGACATGACAGCCACATTAGAAGCATCATCGAGGGAAAGGTAGAAGGAAAGCGTGGAAGAGAAGACCAAGAATAAGTTACATGAGTTAGATAAAAGAGAAGGTCGCTGTCATCTACATCTACACTAATATTATAAAGAGGAAAAATTTGTATTTGTGTGTGTGTGTGTGTGTGTGTGTGTGTGTGTGTGTGTGTGTGTGTGTGTGTGTGTGTGTGTGTTTGTAATGAATAAACTCAAAAACTACTGAGCCGATTTTAAACATTCTTTCACTATTGGAAAGTTACATTCACCCTGAGTAACATAAGCTATATTTATTGCTTGAAAAGATTATGGATCCTTACTAAAACTTATCGTAACTAAAAAAAAAAGTGCCCTAACACACATGCGAAGCCGGGAGGGGCCGCTAGTGTCGTATAAGGAAGTAAAAGAGACAGCAATGGAAAGAGCTAAGTGGAGAGAATCGCATCCCTACACCGACAAGAGCCAAGCTCTTACATTAGAATAATAATAATAACAGGGCACAGGTTGCTCCTAATTTATAACTCTGCATCTTTTGTATGAGCTAGTGTAACTCTGGTGTCGGAGTTTTTAGGCCGCCCGAAGGACTCCAATAGAACCAATATTTGTATCTTCTGTAACGTGAAAGCTTGAAACTAAATGCTTAACGGTCAACCATCCAAATGATCATCGAAGTTTTGCTTAACTAAGATGATCTGCTAAAGTCATAGAAGTGAGAAGTGAGAGGCTTTTGAATAGATCTGCGTTATCATTTTTTTTATACCTACCTGAAGATGGAACTACCTATAACAAAGTATTGCTTCGTAGTTCACAAATATTTCGAACCTGCCCTACGATGCAATACCCTGCCTTCATAAACTTGAGGCACCCACACTCTTTATACCGAAACACAGTAATGCTGCTTCACAGCAGGATTTGTCTCTTGGTTGGTCTTTCGATCTGTTTTTATCACGAGCAGTAAGTCGATCCCACGATTAAATCGTTATTCCCTCCTGTTAAGTCAACACAACACAACAAACAGTAAAACAACAACACTAGTCAGATACGATCGCGCGGAGAGCTATAAGGTATGCTTTGCTGTGGTCGTGCCGTTTGTTGCAACCGCGAAATTATATTTATACTACTGAACTGGTATTTACATTGTACGGGAAATGTTTAGCGAAATTGTCACAGAATCTAGTTTAGTAAATGTAAATATTATTGGCAATATCAACTAGCGAAAATAGTTATTTTTTTTAAATTAGTGAAAAATATGATTGTCCTTTCTAGCTTTCGCACTGTTACTGGCTTTCCGACTTGTCTTAAAAAAAACAAGATTTATGCAAAAAAACACAGAGATTTTCGGAAACACAGATTTATTAAGGATTTTAAATTTAATTTACAACTTCCAACTTTAAATAAAGGATCTCTGGTGGATCGACGGGTTTTATAAATTCGCGAGTGGGACTTCTCTTTGGGCTATCTGTAGTTTGATGCAGCCGGCGGGCTAAAAACCAGGTCCGTAGCTGGGGAGAGACAGAGTAACCTTCCGAGAACTGACTGAAAATAATCATTAAAATTTTGGGTTTATAAAGGAATATTAATGCAAACTTGCTTTGTCGTAAATAGTCAATGTGTGAGTGAGGCACGAGGTGCCACCTCTGCTTAATTTCAGCTATTTCAGCCATTATTAAGGTTATAACAGCACGCATTTGCCGGGATAATATTTATGGTCTAGAACTACATATGAAACTTCATCTGTAGGGGGATCACGAATATAATCAACCTGACGTATCGTAATCGTAACGAAAAATATTGGCCAATAATAAGCGTAGTTATATTAAATCTTTGCTTTCTTATTGGCTGAAGTTTTACATCTACGATACAAATGGTTTTCGCTAGTCTTCATGATTGAGTTTTCAGGAGTTTTTGCGTAAAGAAAGAACAATAATTTCACAGTTTCACATCTTCTTACAAACTTTTGGCTTTTATAATATGGTTGGATAGAATAAAAATATTAGTGTTATTTAAAACTACTAGATATTTAAAAGATCTTTTAAATATTTTTAATTGATTTCCGCAAAGTCAGCCTGATTCAATTCATTATTTAAAACTACTGGCACATTTCCTATTTTTGGGGTCAGCCCTTCTGATCGCCACTTGTTACGATCTTGAGTTATCGCTGGCGTTAGGCCGAGCATCGTCATATCCTTGGCGATGGTTCTAGTCCAGGTAGTTGGCGGACGACCTCTGCCTCTTTTGCCTCGTTAATATCGATCACTCGTTACGTCATGTAGTGTTCATCCCTGCGCATTACATAACCATACCAGTGCAATGGCCTTCATGCTATTATATGTGTTATATGTGATAAAGATTTTCTTAAAAGTCAAGAGCACAAAGTCCAAAATAGTGTCGTGTCATAGAGTAGTAGTCAGGAGTAGTCAGGAGTAGTAAGTAGTATTGACTGATCATTGAAAGTGTGAACGAATTTTTCACATTCATTTGCATGAGCTATCGATTTATCGTTTATCGGTCCAACTGACGATAGCTTTTTTCAATAAGTGTATATTTTTTATTGAATCTGCAGTTTCCAATAACAACACCAGGCAATATTAATTCAATACTGGACAAAAGCTTCCCTATAAAAAATAAGATTACGAGTTAGAGGATCCCTAATACTCGCTGGGCAGGCGACGTGACAGACGACGATGAAGGATCTTTAACATGTTTTTTCAAAGATTTCATAGACAGGAAACATCCTCCCGTCCCCTGTTGTTCTAAAAGCTCCCAAGGGTAAGTGAGCACGTTGCATCAATTGAGAATATTGCGATCCGACCGAATGGTACACTGGTTTGTCCATCGATTTCAAGAGGATTCTGTTTGTTAAATAAAAACTTTCTGCAGGATGCTGATGCAAACACTTTGAATCTTGGGTTTTATGAGATGCAGTGGAATTTGGTTTTGCTTCAGGTTAAGGAACGACAAATTTATATCGTCACTATTCCTTGCGTAAATATTGATAAAAATTATATCCAAAAAGCCGTAGACGATGCTGCAACCATTGCTCAACTATTTTCACCAGGTAAAGACTGACACAGTAGACTGCTATAGGATGTTTATGATGATAATAAATGACTTCAAGTGTAATTTTCCTTTACCGTTTTAAGCACAATAAATCACATATTACCAGTCAGATCTAGAGTCAAATAATATCTAAGTCACCATCTCTCATTTTTTCTAGATATTTCCAAAAAAATCTGATTCTCAACAAAAAACTCGGTAGATCTAATAGGCCCTGAAAAGGCCTAGACCACGCGGTATTTAGTCTGTCCTAATAAGACTGTCTTACTGACTAATTAGTCAAGCCTAAGACCAACTTGGTGGCTTACTTTTATTATAATACGCTAAGTGTAAGACAGTCATAATAAGACTGACTAAATACCGCTTGGTCTAATAGGCCTTTTCAGGGCCATTTAAATAAAAAAAACTGATTCTCAACAAAAAACTCTTTAGTCCAGTACAAATTCCGATCAAATCTAGACACGCGGTAGCGTTTCAAGCAAAGTTCAAGCTAACAGAACTGACGAACATCACCGTGTCTAATATTACAAATGTTTTTCTTGATATTTCCAAAACAAATCTGATTCTCAACAAAAAACTCTTTAGTCCAGTAGATCTAAAATACTATTAAAGTTCGGCCAATCGAACAACAGCCAGGCCATTTCATTAGGCCGTGACCAATCCTGGTAATTAACAGCACTGAGCGAGGTCCCCAGGGTTGCCACTAATATGTCCAATATGTGAAGATATCCATCTAATTTATGAGCGGTAGCGAGTTTTAATGGCTGGGTGGTAATGGGCTGCGATATTTTTATTGGTTACGCAAGTTATAAGCTTGAGAATTTTTGTTTCGTGTAATATAATATTGTTGTTGTTTTGCATTATATGTTTGCAGTTATGGAGAGTAACATTCTATTGTTTTACCCCATAGCTAAATAATGTGTTCATATACTTTGGACTGCGGTCTAGTTCAAAACATTGTATTAATAATATAATAGTATTTTTGGTTGTAGTTCTTTTGTTTTGTGTACCATAAAAACATGTTTGCGTGTTCTGCAGATATTTTTCTCGGGTCTGGGTGTTTTCTATATGTGATATGTATTTACAACAAAAAATGTATATATGTAGAATATCAATCATGTGGTTCCCATAATACAAGCTCTGCTTAGTTTGGGGCTACATGATGATATGTGTAAATGATAACGTCCACCGTCCAGCATAAATAAATATTGGTAATAAATCATTTTTAATCAATGATAAAGGGTCTTTAATTTTCAATTGTTACTAACTTTACTTAAGAACTGTAGTTAGTATACGCTTTTGAAAAAGGATGGCGTTCTAAGGGTTATGAACATTTATGGATCATATATTGTCCGAAATAAAATTATATCATTTTTATTTATTTTATTTATATCTAAAACTTGTCTATGGCAACGACGGAGTATGACGACTTTTTTTGCGCTAGTCTAGCTAGCTAGCAAAGCTTATCAGGAATGTAAACTTTTTTTTATAGTGAGCCAAGTATATAAATCGCTTCAGCTTAGGTTTTACACGTTGAAAGGGGTCACGTGTCCAACACACCAGCACTGATTGGCGCAGTGTTTACAGCTCGCTTAGTGCGTGCTATTCCGGACAATACGTCACAAGGTTGCAAGATGGCATTTTGCATCAAGAATTAATAAATAGATAGCAGTATCAGGTTATTGTGGCTCTAAAGTATACTTTAGAGGCTATAGCTCTAGAGCTATAGCCTCTAAAGTATCGTCTAGACGATCAAATAAATACATTTTAATAAGAAAAATAAATTTTTAGAAGGATAAATACATTTTCAGAAGGTAGTAGATAAATACATTTTTAGAAGGTAGTGGAGTTCTTTGTGAAGGGCTCATCCTGGGAGGTACTGCCACCATGCCTATATCTGCCGTGAAGCAGCTGAGCTGTGTTTCGGTTTGAAGGGTTGCCGGTGAAATTACAGGCACAAGAGGCTTATCATCTTCATGCCTCAAGTTGATGGACGTAGGGCGTCGCATCGTAGAGCACGTTCCGGAAAAACGTGATGTACGATGCAATGCTTTGTGATAGGCAATGGTTTCCACTTAACATCAGGTGGGCCATGTGCTTGTTCCATCTTCAAGTAGTATAAAAAAAAAATAAGATGAATAGTCTAGAGTCTCCATATGAAATTCCAGGGAAGTCGGCTCAACGGCTCAGAATTTCAGGGAAAACGTTGTAGTTGCTCAAAACTTATTGACATGTCAACGGAAACAAAGGTGTAAGTCCATCTCTTTTAAAGCTATTTCCACCTCTGCAATGCCAGCATAGTCTAGTCACTGACAAAACCCATAAGTGCTATTTGAGACTTTTTGACCGTCATCGTACCAAACATAAAGCATGTTCGAGTGGTCCAAATTTTTTATTAATATTTTTAATTTGTCCATCCCGTATTACATGTATTCATAGTAATATAACACAGTAAAATTTCAGCGAGAAGGCTTAGACTAAGGTAGAAAGGGGTGCTCAATCGAATGTTGTTTTTGAATTTTGTGAGTAAATGCTTTATTTCTACTTTTGGTACAGCAGTTTTGTGTGTTAAACGAGTAAATATATTATATTAAACAGTTATAAAAACAAATCTAAACATCATTTCTACTGAAACATCGAAATAGGAGTTAATAAATATAGTTTTGAAAGATTGCGACTAATATTATGCTAATTATTGCTTTCATAATTTTGTTTACGCTGCTTATTGCACGCTGCCTATTGAAATAAGACTATGCATGGTCATGGGTCCACTTCCCGTGGCGGGACAAATTTTTTAATGATCTGCAGATATTTCTCTACATGTTTCCTATTTATATATTATATACTTAATATTGTAGTTCCCATGAACACAAAATCTGCATATAAGGGCTAAGCTGTGTAAAAATGATTATAATCGTAATCAACTTCTTGATATGGAAGTATAAATGACAGGCTAAACTTTTTTCACGCCGAGGGGAAGTCTCTATTGAGCGCCTGGTACAGGGGACGCTCGAGGGCAATAGAGCGCGCGGCAGATCACCCATGAGTTAGACCGACCATTATAGGCTGCAGTAGATATTCCCCTGAACGTGTGCGCCAGAAAAGCTGCGATGCGAGAGGGATGGCGTAGAATTGTGAGGCCACCGTCCCGTAACGACCACTCTGTCAAGAGTGTTACAACTAAGAAGAAGAAGAAACTTTTTTGTTGCTCGAAACCTCGATATAGCAACTATTTTTACATACCTAAAGTAGGTACACCTAAATCCACATAATAGAAAACCAAAATCAGAGCAGATTTGGCAACACTCAGTACCATAACAATAGATGAAGTCCTAAGTCTAGGATTGGCACGCTGCCTTTTGGCTATACCTATTTACTTGGTATATTGATCTGCTTTTAATTATCCAGAGTGATTTAAACGATATTGCACGCGTGGCATGGTTTATATAGGTATACTTCGGTGTTCATAACAGATATCTTGGTTAAGCGGCAGTCTGCCTTGTCACTAGTTGGATGGGTGACCGTTTGGTCAATAAACGGTCACCCAGCCAACAAGTGATCGGGCAGATACCACTAAACTTCAGTGGCAATTTGTATGAGTTCATCCGTGCTTCGGAAGGCACGTTAAGATGTAGGTCCGGGCTTTTTCAGTCGTTAAGCCATGTCGGAGGCCTTATTTTTTTATTGTGGCCTATAAACTCTGACACCAGAGTTGGCCACTAGCTCATACAAAGAAGAAGATTACCTTTATTAATAAATAAAAAGTCCGTAGCAAAGAGTACTTGCTAAGTAGGTAGTTATGATATGAGCAATCATTCCATGGACAATTTTTTTAGTCGTTCAGAAGAAGCCGGGTCCAACCTCTTGCGAGACAAATTGCGACACAATATATAGTACTGCTTCGCTCAGCGTCTCCACTGTTGCTAGCTCTATTGTAAAACATCATCATCAGGCTCTAGCAGTACCACACCACACCACACCAGCCTATATCAGTCCACTGCTGGACATAAGCCTCCCCTAATAAAGGGGGATATGCTCATAATCCCCACGCTGGGCAGGCGGGTTGGGGATCGCAGGGCACAGCTTCTCGCACCACCGACGCTGCTGCCCGTCAGTGGCCAGGGGATTTAGCTGTGTCGATGTAGGCTGTGCTATGCCGCAATCAGCTGACCACCAGAGCCCCGTTCGTTGTTTAGCAGGGTGCACCACGTGCAGATGGGGTTGGCTTGGGTTCCGAAGATAAGGGTTGGAACCCCTTACACCCCTAGCAGTACACTGCTGGACATCAGCTCGACGCACTCAGCCTCTACCAGCAGCCTTTTGCAAGTCGTCACTCCAACTGGCCGGAGGGCGTTCTACGCTACGTAAAACTTATACTTAATTATCAAGTAAATAAATACGTGCTTTCCTAAACACCAAAGCGTACAGCGCGCGCTTCTTATCCGGGTAGGTACCAGCGAAGCTGCGTACAAAAGCTAGTCGTAAATAAAGCAGAAGATCGAAACTCAATCCAAATTGCCTCTCAGAAAGAAGCCCGTCTCATCAGACAGACTATTATGCATCGAACTGATTCGGCCCACTGCCCATTGTTATGGTAATCCTAAATGGGCAACAGTTGGCGGGATGCGATCATCCGAGCCGATTAGAATACGCTTGTATAGAAAACTGGTTGACGGCGCTGATAAGTAAACAGTCAACAACAGTCACAGCGTGACCGTCTGAAGTTGGTTGCAAGTAGCGAAGTTGTTTCTTTAATTGGGTCGGATTATACTAGGGTTGGTCGAATCGTTTACTGATCCTAACTTCAAAGGGACTCGTAGATTCTATTGATTGAAACTATTTTGTTTTATTTTTATTTTCTGTGTGGGTCTGTTATTAGTATTAAGCTGCTTTTATTTATTACTGAAATATTACATAGTAACTTAATATAACAATTATTATTAGTTTTGCACATCGTATCCTTTATTCAGCACGACCTGATGACGCAAAGGCCTCCTCCAGCTTTCTCCATTCATCTCTTTTTTTTGCGAGTCTGGTCCAAAGAGACTATAATTTGATGGACGCAGGGCGCTGCATCGTAGAGCACGTTCCAAATTACCTGATCTACGATGAAATGCTTTGTGGTTACCACTTAACATCCGGTGGGCCATGAGGTTGTTCCATCTTCAAGAATCATAAAAAAATACAATGAAACAAAAGTTTACGGATTTTATTTGGTAAATTTTCGACTTAATCTGGTGGCCGAAAAACGCATAACGTAACCTAACACCGACACCTTTAAATACCCTGGCCACTGTCGGGCAGCAGCGTTGGTGGGTGGTGTGAGATGCCCTGCCATTCCCAACCCGCAAGCCCAGGCTGGGGATTATAAACATATCCCCCATATTCTTCTCGTATGGAGAAGGGTCACTTGATTTAGAATACAATCTTCTTGAATCTTCTTCTTCATCATCTTTTTTTCATAATATGCTAGTGGCCAACTCTGACTTCGGAGTTTTTAGGCTGCTCGAAGGCCTACGAAATGCTGAAACTAAGATCTTTACATGCCAAATACGATTAATTGGATTGGAATCAGCAAGCTTTGTTTGTAAATTCGCTCTTAATATCCATCGATTTCACGAATAATCGCCCAAATTCTCTCCCCGTTAGAATATAAATGAACGTGATTCGAGAACAAATTGTTTATTGGCTACCGGATTTTTGAATAGTTACCGAATGCGATACATTTTTCAGCGGAACCTGTAATAAACTATTCTAAATGAATAAAGTTTTGATAGATTGTAACGAATAGAAAATTTAATAAATCTAAAAACTGTACTGAATCGAGTTACGGAACTCTCGCTCCCACTTTGTTTGCAGGAATGTAGCTCATTTTTCTTACCTACTGCAAACCAAGCTGGGTTAGCAGAAGAAGGCAGTTATAAAAGATTAGTAAAAACATTTAAAAATAAATTTTTCTACCGGTCTAGTTTCTAAAACAATTTTAACATTAGGTTCTTAAAAAAACATACAGAAAAAAAGTGAAAGTTTAGTTTTTACATAAAAAGTGCACGCCATTTTCCTAAAACAGATGCGTAATTTTTCACCTTATGGGGCTTTGACGCGCGAGAGGTTATGATACCTACATCCTACTTATATAAATGCGAAAGTTTCTTAGTATGGATGTTTTTTACTCTTTCACGCAAAAACGATTTGTATGAAACTTGGAAATTACATGGTTTGTGACCTGGATTCATACGTATGCTACTTTTTATACGGGTACTACTGAGCGAAGCCGCGGGCAGAAGTTAGTACAGTCATTCATAATTATATCGAGTGTGAGTGAGTACCAAACAAACCCTAGATGGTTTATAGGGTAAACATAAAGTGTAATTTTGTTGTAGATGTGTAAACAATTAAAAAAATATCAAATTAGTAGCACTACCAATCTATCTCCACACTACATGAAGGTTATCGGGATGAAAATGCTATTAAGCATGTGTACTTGTTTTATCGTGTGCAATAAAGTATTTTCTATCTATCTAACGCATCGATTTTTCATGAATTTGAAATGAATTTAGGCATAACTTCCTAAGTTTTAAGACTTTTTTCAATAAAAAAATAAATGTAATTATTTAAAGCATGAAAATTAAACTGCGTTTTAGTTACATATGTATATTTTACTTAATACTTACGATGTAATCTTCGTTTACCATTTAATAATAGTATGTCGAAATAAAAAAATACTTGACGCGCGGGTTTACTATGTGAAATTTTGCAATAGCAATCAGACATCAAATACATGAACAATTTTTGTTTCAATCGTAATTACTGAACAAAATGATTTTAATACGTATGGGATCATTTTGCTGTTGGCTCGCTGATTATTGAAATGCACTTACTTCCACCACCACTAACCTATATCAATCCTTTAAAAATGAAAGTAAAAGTGTTTTTTATTTCGTACAAACATTACAGTACACTTTGAATTGTCGTACTACTGGATAATATATTATATGCGCTGAGCATGCGGGTTGGGGAACGCAGGGCCCAGTTTCACGCACCGCCGACGCTGCCGCGCGTTGGCGACTAGGGAATTTAGTTGTGCCGGTGTTGCCTTGGGTTCAGGAGATTGAAGCTGGAACCCCTTACATCCCTTTACTGCTGAACATAGGTCTCTTTCAAGGATTTCCACGAAGAACAGTCTTAAGCCCTCTCTATCCGCTGATTACATACAACCTTTATGATGTCGTCGGTCCATCTGGTGTTTTCTAACTAACCTTCGTCTTCCAGATTGTGGTCGCCATTCGGGAACCTGTATTTCCCAAGTACTGCATGCTGTCACATTGCAAATTTTCAACTTTTACTTACGTAAACGATGAAAAATTCTATGGGCCGGTTTTACTAATATTTGAAAGCACTATAATATAGTAAACTAGTTAAACTGAGTAATCCCGTAGTTGGCTCGAATTATTCATTCGTCGACGTGTTTGCCGCGGCGCTGATTAGCTGGCGCCTAATTGAGTAACGAACTCCCAGACTGGCTAAATACTAGACTCTTTGATGATGCAAGGTGTGGGAAATTGCCGTTTTTGGAAATAAAAAAACCAATAACGCTATACCATAGATAGAGAGAAAATCACAAGATAAAACAAGTAAGCTTAATAATTTTTGAATTAAGTTTTTCTGTCAGAAAAACTTGATGCTAAATTATTTAGCAATATTTTTTTCTGTGTACTGTGCTATTATAGCATTTATATTGTATTATGACCATAGGGCAGACCCGTAATAATTATCTGTCTGATAGAAGGAAGTGAAACCGCAATCTATCGCGTCTCATCTATTGAGCCAATGAGTCGTCAAAATTGCAATACGATTTTTGTATTTTAAGTGTAAGCCTCAGATCCGGTCACGGTTAGCCCACAGTCCAGGCTAAATCTAAGATTTTTATAATATTCTATAAATCCTGCCTGAGTATTTTTTTTTTGGAAAATGAAATGAAAAAACCTGTGCGAAAAATAAGGATTTCCATCGTGAAGATTATGCAGTTTTGTATTACGCTCGTAGAGCCGTAGCGGAAGTGCTACGCACGTAGGTAATAGTGCTACGCTCGCCACCAAGCGTAGCAACAACACGGTCAAATAACCTGCGAACTAGTCAAAGTACTGGCTATTTCAAACGAACGTTTACCAAATGGGATATAAAACATGTAAAAGTTTACTAAGAGAGACTAATTTAAAGATTAATTTCTAATTCATTTCAAGTAGGTATTTCAGGTTTACCAAATTGAATAGTTGCCAAACGGGGTTTATTGTATGTGATTGTTGTTGTCAAGGGTTTATCAATTTTAGGCAATTTTTCAATTAGCCAAATAGTCGAGTCAAAAGTTCTTATCCATTGAAATATTTGAAATTACGTTCTGTTTTCAAAATTATCTAATAGTTAGATGATTGAAAAGTCGGACATGAGAAGATCTTATTATTATTATTATTTTACTTTTATTATTATTATTGTTTTCAGCCTACATCGTCCCACTGCAAGGACAGAAGTAAATGTATTGTATATATATTAATTGCTTTGCGTATATCTCGGTAAAGATCTATCAAAAACGGCTTGACGTATTTGAATCGTGAAAAATTAAAAAACCCAAAATTATGAAGAAATAACCCGAAAATTTTAAAGAAATCAATTTGACAATTATATATGTATTTCTACATCGGACTGAAATATATTCCCGCTAGTACTAACTTTACTGGGTCACATAGTACAGATAGTACATAAAAAAGTTCATGCAATAGACCAATACAGCGAGCACTATTTGCGAGTCTGTACAAATTCGTTGTCGCTGCCGTTCGCTACATATATTCAAAAGCTAATTGTGATTATATTTCTCAAATGCGTGCTTTCTCAGTTGTATTGGGATAGGCAATTTACAACCTTATGTATTTACACTTGAGGTTGTGAGTTTATTACCAAGGTCAAAAGTTGGGCAGACGGTGATTTTGATTGAGTTGACAAATTCATTTGGGGGTTACTTCACACCTCAAACTTCAGTATACAAGGTGAGTTTCAATTTGCATGTTATCCCAGAAGGGGGTAATTTGTACCAATAAATTGTTCACAAGGTTTGAGAACCCCAGTTCTAAATAAGTGATTCTTAACATTTCTTCAAAATTTTTAAACTTATTTTTTCTGAAAGGGCGTTATTGAACTATGCTTGTTCACAATTTGTGAAAACCGTCAATTAAATATAAATGATTCTTAATTATTCTTCAAAATCTTGAAGCTTATCTTTCTGTTGTGTGTGGAAACCCTTAAAATTAAGGCAGATAATAAACATAGGATAATTATCACTGGATAAAATTTTACTAAATCAGGTGATCTACGGCTGCCTCATAAACTTTTGAGTTAAATGATTGCGTAACCTTACAGTTGACAGTTCTTCAAAGAAAAACTAAAAATTTGAAAAGTCTTTGAACAAATTTTGTTCTCCTTTGGGAGCAGATTTATCCCTTTTTGGGATAGCATACTACTTCAAACTCAACAAAATGTATAGTAGAATTTAGTGAGAATAGAAATAACTATTACACTACTCAAAAACACACAAACTTTGGCATTTATAAAATTTGTAAGTAAAGGAAAGAAAAGAAACATTTTTTTAAGTAGTTTTTTCATTACAGTGCTTTTTGAATGATTTTATTTTACACCAATTCGTAACGCGACCAAACAGAGAAGAATTGGCAAGAAACTCTGCGAGGCTTATTATTCCTGTCATGTCATTTTTACAATATTTATTATTAACTATTACATTATGTTTGAGGGAGTTGGAGACAATTTCATCCCAAGTTTTTTGTCATCTTACTAATCAGACATAATAAACTTTACTACAGTGATAACGTTTAACAACATTTTTGAATTTATTTACTGATCAATCAAGTGGATTTTATCAAAAAACAGTACATCGTGATATATTTCATTATTCAATGGATACACAGCTGTAACAAGCGACAGGATCCTATCATAATAATTCAATTTCCACTCTCCAAGTAACTGACTTTCCTTTCAAACATTATCCTCAACACTTTTGGGCCCCTGTACCTACTAATAAAAACATTACTGCTAAAAGCTTCAGGCCGTACCCGCGAAAATGAAAGTATGAAATACCTCTCACCAAAATATGTTGATGTTCAACCTTATGCTTATAGTTATAGAGATCAAAATGATAAAGTTGAACTGTTTTGGTAAAGTTCACGAAAGTTGTGTTAAAATATTTAACTATGGTTGTTTGTATGGAAGTTTGGGTGTGAGCAGAAATTCATTATTTGTAGAGGATTATCATCATCATTGTTATCATCAGCCTATAGCAGTCCACTGCTGGACATGCGCCTCCCCTAATAAGAGCCTCCTCAGGTCGACAAACCCTTTTAACAAAGGATTGAGGGTAAATAGGTTAAATTATTATAAAGAATGCTGAAAATTATTACATATTAAAATAAGCTTGTAATAAGTGAACCCCATTTTTAATATCACCACCGCACTAGCCAATATAAGCCTCACCTTAGAAATAAGGATATGCCCTTAATCCCCACGCTGGGCATGCAGGCTTGGGATCGCAAGGCACAATTTCTCGCATCAGCGGCGCTACTGCCCGTCTATTATCATTATCACTATCTATCAAGTAGTTAACATATAGCTAACCATAAATGGTATAGTACCATACACTAGGGGGCCGAAGCTGGCTTAGTATAGTACTATAATTGCGGTCCATATCGCGTAGTATGGTACCTAGTTGATTCCAAAAAGTCTGGGTTAAATTCCCGAAGTGAGTACTAGGTTTTTTAAATAAACAAAATAAATAATCCTGGACGTTATCACACAGCATCATGTAGATCCAAACTAAGCAGAGCTTGTATGGGAACCACATGATTGATAGACATAGATACTTTTTTTTTGTAAATACAAACATATCATGCATAGAAACCCAGACCCGAGACAAATATCTGCAGAACATGCAAACATTTATCCCGCCGTGGGAATCGAACCCGCAACCTTCTGCGTCACAAGCGGACTTTGGCCCACTGCGCCACAGAGGTCATCAAAGAAAAATGTAAGAATATAGTTTTCCTTGTTAATAAAATCGATGACATGGTTTCTAAGAACAGATCTTCGTTTGTCTTATAGTTTCCGACTTTCCTATACTGACCGATCTAAATTTTACACTTTGTATATCCTTTGCATGTCTAGATGAAGCGATTTACGAGTGTCTCTCCTAAATCGCTCCATCTGGACAGGCTGAATGAATACAAAACCTTACTTAAATAGTCAAGTCATTCACTTTAGCTATAACTTTTTTATTTAAACAAAATGCTTATAACAAATACGTAAAATATATCCTGTAAATTGATATCTCGATATATGCTAGATTCACATTTATCATGCATGCTATAAGGTCTATTATTCCCTGAGCCTCTAGGACAGCTATGTCATCAATTCCTGAGCATGGCAAGCTTCAGATTACAACGAGATTGCATGCCACATATCACTCGAATGGATGGAAGCCATTTATTTTACATCAACTACAAACTGGATATCAACGTACCTAAGAGCTGAATTTAAAGGTGTTCAGGATTCTAATCCAGATTTTATAAACACTTTCCACCACCTTACACCACACTAGTCTATATCAGTCCACTGCTGGATTATGCCCATAATCCTGGCTGGGGATCGCAGGGCATAGCTTCTCGCACCACCGACGATGCTGCCCGTCAGTGGCCAGGACATTTAGCTGTGCCGATGTATTAAGCCGTGCTTTGTCGCAATCAGCTGGCCGCCATAGCACCGTTTGTTGTTTAGCAGGGCGCACCACGTGCAGGTAAGGTTAGCTTGTGTTCCAAAGGCTGACTAGTGGATTAACTTGTCTACACAGTCTAGATTTTTTTAGTTTAGTTTGATAACTAAATTACTTAGTTATATAAATTTAAAATTTTAAGTCTTATTAAAAGGTAAGCTGTTGTTCTACCTAGATTTTGAGATCTTTTTGTACACAGTTTGTACAATAAACAAATTTGATTTCATTTCATTAAGAAACAAACTCGGACTTTCTAATAAATAGAAGAAGCGCACGGTAATAAGTATATTGGCTGATTCTATTTAGATTAATAATTTCAAATAGTCTACTTGTAAAAGCTAAGTCAGGGCCAGAAACCTTAAATTAGTGTCAACATAAAGCCATCAATCTTCATCCGGGGAGCCATTTAACGCTACACTCCCCTGGCTACAATCCAAATAATTCTAATAAACATGCGACATCCGGAGAAATAAATCAAGATATAATCTTTTGGAATGAGGCGACGAGCGTAGAGGGAAAAACTTGATGGGGGACGTGAATGTTGTCATATATGTGTAGGGGTTGAAACTGGTAGGTTATGGTTGATCGATAAATTCAGGGCAATATACCTAATACACAGTCATAAATGACTTTGACTCCACTATATCGTTTTCTTTGTCGTTTGTTTATGGTAAAAACTATGAGTATGTACTCTATGGAGAGAGGTGACGACTGGGTAATAAAATCATAATTCTAATTAGTCCGTCAGATAGATCAACAAAAAATATTGAACACATAATTTTTTTTTAGTTATCAAATAAATATAAATTGACGGAGATAAAGAGCGTCAAAGTTAGGGAGTGGGGGCTCGTGACGTCACGGCTATGTGTAAGTGTACTAAGCCTTGACGTCACGTGAACCTTCAACGCACTCTTTGTTATCTTTTGTTTAATCGACAAAAAATATAGTGTCCAATATTTTTGATTAATGTAAATGATTGACTAATTAAAATTTTTCGTCGTCAACACCATACTCGTCCATCTCCTCACGACCTCGTTACCCTTCAAGGGAGAATTTCAGAAAACCCGTACTTAGTGCATTATGCATGGAACATACCCTACATAACTGTACGTATGTTGAAGACCCTGCCTATTTAAATCTAAACTATTGAGTGAAAGCCGATACTACCCATTTTTAAAACTCTTCTTAGAATATATTTATCCCAACTACTACAAATATCTGAGTAATTATGTTGTTTCTGTACGTAATATAATTTTATTATTGAAGGATACTATACTAAAGTAACAGTCCGGAGAAAGTTTCATAATATAATAGATTCTGATCACCACACAATACCAGCCTATATCAGTCCACTGCTAGATATAATAAAGAGGGGATATGCCCATAATCCCCAAACTGGGTATGCGAGTTGCGGGGCACAACTTCTCCCACCAACGACGCTGCTGCCCATCGGCGGCCTGGGGATTTAGCTGTGCCAGTGTTAAACTGCGCTATGGCATAATCAGTCGGCCGCCAAAGCTCCGTTTGTTAGTTAGCAGGGAGCAGAGCAGAGCAGATGAGGTTGGTTTGGGTACCGAAGATGGGGGTTGGAACTCTTACGCCCCAAATTCTGAAAACATTTCAATTCTTCACTTCATTTCATTATTTAATGGCTTCTGGGATAGTTCACCACAATTTCGCTAGTATCAAACCCTTTCTTTCCATCGATATATTTTATTTATCTCAATGTTTCTTTCCTGTTTTTATATATTTTTTTAGGAACAACAAACAGTTACACTTAAATAGTACTATAAAAAATATTATCTTAATAAAAAATTCCTTATGGGATACCAGCCCCGTTGTCCATGAATTTAATTTGTTAATATGTATCTACAGATACTTTGAATACTGTATAAAATAACTAGGATTATAATATAAAATATATATCAAAATATTTACAAATTATGTATTTTTTTCTATTGACTGATGTAATGAATTTGTACCTACTTATTTGAAACCCTGCTTATCAAAATCATGTAATTTTTAACAAATTATATATAAATTAGTTCATGTAGTTTATTTTTTATCTATATATTGGTTACATAAGCACGTAAGTACCTACCTATAATATTTATTTTTTGCATGGAATTTTCATTACCTAGTACTTACTTACATACTTCAAACCAAAATGTTTTTTTTACATAACCGATGTTTATGTCATCACCAAAGAGGTTGGATTTTTTACTAAATTTATTTAAACTTCGGCCCGTCTGAAAACCAGCACTGTGCCATTCCTGCCTAGGTATGGTGCAACACATTCTGAGACGGGACGATTCGACCCCACGCAATGCGTAATAATATTTAGTGTTCATTGTTTTTTGTTTTTACTTTAATGTGTTTTTGCTTGTATAATTTTTTTTATTCTTTCTATATCCAACCAACTCTGTACCTACCTACATATTTTGTACCCATGCATGCTGGTCGAATAAACGAATTTTCTTTCTTACTTTCTTCAAATATAAATTGATATTAGCAAAATACTATTATTTCTGGTTCGGTTCCCGTCGCCTCAGCAGTGCGGCTCCGGCTGTAAAAGAGCGCACTTAAACCGCGATTGCGCCGCAGCTTATCGTTTAATAGCACTGGATTTCTGTACTCGAAACCTCATCAATCTTTGGACTCTTTTTTTCTAATATATCAACACCATACTGGTATTGCAGAAGAGGGCTGTTCATGCAATTTATAATATGGGCCCCGAAGAATCACTTAGAACTAAATTTAAAGATATAAAGGTTCCAATACCAATACATACCATGAAAACTTAATGTATGTCCGAAAACATATAAAATTGTCTAACATATATCTTAGAATAAAACATTATCTTAGAATAAAACTGTCTCCAACTCCTTCAAAAACAATGTAATAATTAAAAATCAAGCTTGTAAAAAAGACTTTAAAAATATAAGCCAAGCAGAGTTTCTTACGAATTGTGTAACTGTTTAGTCGCGTTTCGAATTGGTGTTAATTTAAAAAAAATTGTGTCTTTCTACATCTACATCTACACTAATATAATAATATTATAAAGAGAAAAAAAAATGCATTTTTGTGTGTGTGTATGTTTGTAATGTAAATTCAAAAACTACTGTGCCGATTTCAAAAATTCTTTCATCATAGGGCCGCCTAAAATAATCATATCAGAGTTGGACACTTACTCAAAAAAATATATAACACGTCCAAAATTAACTGACATATAACAAAGACTTTCCTTCAGATTTTCATGACGACCGGTGAGACCCAACCATCTACGGAACTCCATTTTTTTATTTTTTTATTATTTATTATATGAAGCCTATGTGTTAATCCAGGTCACAAACTATGCATATTCTAAGTTTCATTGAAATCCGTTCAGTAGTTTTTGCGTGAAAGAGTAACAAACATTCATCCATTCATCTATATATTCATACATCCACACTCACAAACTTTCGCCTTTATAGTATTAAGTTTGATTTGATTTATTTGGGGAACAAATATAATAATAATAATAATAATAATAATGCGGGACTTAATCACACAGCATCATATAGCCCCAAACTAAGCAGAGCTTGTATTATGGGAACCACATGATTGATATACTACACATATATGTATATATATTTTTTTGTAAATATATACATATTATACATAGAAACACCCAGACCCGTGACAAATATCTACAGAACATGCAAACATTTGTCCCGCAGCGGGAATCGAACCCGCAACCCTCTGCGTCTCAGGCGGACCTTCGCCCACTGCGCCACAGAGGCCGTAAATATAACAATAAACTTTAAAAACTAAATTTATTATTGGGTCGATCATAATCAAACTAAGTTTCCACTAATAAGTACAAATTATATACTATACAAGCTTCCGCCCGCGGCTTCGTTCGCGTGGTACCGGGATAAAAAGTAGTCTATGCGTTAATCCAGATTACAAACTATGTTTATTACAAGTTTCATCCAAATCCATTCAGTAGTTTTTGTGTGAAAGAGTAACAAATATTCATCCATTCATCCACTCACAAACTTTCGCATTTATAATATTAGTAGTATAACATACTACAATAAGAAACACCTACTACAATATACTACAACGGAACATCTGATAAGCAATCAGGGGCCAAATCCATGACAGGTCATGACCTCTCAATTAGGTATTTTGTCTGATCTCAAACTGCATGCAGATGAAGCCATCAATTTAGACAAACTACAGACGTCAGACGCGGTCGTTGCCCCAGACTTGCATCATATTGCGATATCACTCTCTGACAGAATATGAAAATACTGGTAGCTAAGGGAATCACAGATTGTCTTTTAATGTTCGTCTTACACTGGTTGGTACTGTATTGGCATCATAAAAAGGTTTTTTTTATGTTATTTCGTCCTAAAATAGGTATACAACGTATAAGTTTGTTTGTCTCAGGAACATAGAACGCTGATATAACACTTCAGAAGTATGTAATGATTTCTTTAATTTTATCTGTATTATTCAACAATCATTATTATACAATTAATGAATTTAATCTGTATAATCATATTTATGGCAAATTTATTGATGGCAACTGACGGCCGGACGAGCGGTATTTGCTCTCTGGTTTGTCGATGGTAGGGTTTTGGAGGAAGGGATTGTCTTAGAGCACCTAACGAAAAATGACGAGGCTTGGGCATTCTGGAAAGTGACGCGGTAGCGACAAGTCGTCTTGAGAATTTGAGAGCCACAAACCTCGTTAGTTTTTGAACAAAATGATCTCCAAGTAACCTCTACAAAATTATATCTTGAAAAATGGATCTAAAAGCAAATTGAAGTAAAATAAAGACTTATTCCAAGTATATATACGTATCATTTATCGCAGTCATTAAAAAATATTTAAGTTGTGATATATGTAAGAGGAGGGGTGTTAAGTTGACTAAAACTGCCATTATCATCCATGATCCCTTATAATTCGGTTCTGAAAGTATACAAGCCAACTCTTATAGAAGGTAACGAAACAACAAATGGAATTAATACCTACTTTTATACAATAAAGAAAATCAAATAATAGTAAATCTCTCCTAAATTAAACTCATTTGATTTGTTGATATAAGAACGCTAGATCACCTAATCAAATTATTTACGTAGAACACGATAAGTACTGATAGTACAAAATGTAGGCGCGAAAGGTACGCTCTGAAAGAGCGTACCGAAGTGGTGGTTTATGACGTTAGTCCCGCTCTGAAAAGAACGTGCCAATGTGGTATCGACGTGACGTGTGGTGACAATGTGGAACGAAGTGGTATCGACGTTTACTTCGTTCTGAAAAGAACGTACCGAAGTGGTAGTAGCGGATCGACGTTAGTTTCGTTCTGAAAAGAAGGTGCCGAAACGGTGGCACGTTGGTTGGCGACTGGATATCAGCCAACCAGTGCGACAAATGCGCTCCGTTCAGTGTGGTGGCTTCTTTTATACTCGGTGCGTTGCGACCGTTCCGTTCTGAAAAGAACGTGGCGAAACGGTGGTGATTGGTTGGCGACTGGACGTCAGTCAACCAGTCTTGAGGTGTTGACTCCTTCGCTTCCGATGTCCAAATGCGCTCCGTTCAGTGTGGTGGCTTCTTTTGTACTCGGTGCGTTGCTACCGTTCCGTTCTGAAAAGAACGTGGCGAAACGGTGGTGATTGGTTGGCGACTGGACGTCAGTCAACCAGAGTCTTGAGGTGTTGACTCCTTCGCTTCCGATGTCCAAATGCGCTGCGTCCGATGTTGGTGCTCCTTTTATGCTTGTTGCAGACTCGATGTTCACCCGACGGCAGCTGGCGATGGACTGAGCGCACCCGGCCGATACAGCGCCTTTTATAGTTTTTGAGCTCAACAGAAAAATATTTTTAATTCTATATTTTATTTTTATAGTAAACAATTTTTAGCTTGGTTTTATTATCTGCGCCGATACGGCCATACTGACAATAGGCGCGTCCCAGCGCCTACTTCTCGATTTGTAAATCTGAAAAATAAAAATAAATGAAAATCTTATAGCGAAGTCAACTTCACTTCTGTGATTCATTCTCATGACAAAGAGTGATAAAAAAAAGGAAATCTACGTATCATATTGTTACTTATAAGCACGTTAGACCTCATTGCCTCAGCGCAAATTTTGGTCACTACCTCAGAGCCTCGGCGCTCATTTTGGTGTAGCCTCAGAGCCTCAGCGCTCATTTTGACTAACATCAAACGGACAACTAGCAAACTACATTACTCACTATATCCTAATTGGCATTAAATGCTCATCCTCATCAGGATCTATAACTGCATTCATCGCCGATACGGCCATATTGCTCTGTACTCCGAATTTTGGTGCACTTCGTAATAGCTCATGACAAACTTTCCTGCACCGACCTCGTTGGTTGGTTCGACGAATTTCATATCTGTCGTGTGGTAAAACCTTTTTCACTTCATAAGGCCCATCATATTTTTGGCTTAGCTTTGTACCCAATCTTGGTGGCTCTTTTAAAAGGACGTACTCGCCTTTTTCAAACCTTTTGACTTTTGCTTTTCCTTTGTCGTACCTTTGTTTATCTTTATCTGCTTGTTCGGTCATCCTACCTAAAACAGCTTCTCTTAGTGTTTCTGGATCAACTCGTTCATTCTCTTCATCTATGATTGCTAGTAGCTCTGGAGGCACGCTTCCGGTTTTCCCAGTCAGTAATTCGATTGGTGTTTGGCCAGTACTTTTTGATATTGTACAATTAATGGCCAGCTGAAGTGTTCCCAAAGATTTCTGCCAGTGGGTTTTTTGAGTGTTTTTGATTACGGTTAGCCCATTTTTTATAATCCTCATAACTCTTTCCACTTGTCCGTTACCTCGACTTGTGTATCCAGAACATTGATGTAATTTGATTCCATAATTGTCGCAATATGCTTTATAATGGGATATGAATGCACCATCACCATCAACAATAATACGCTTGGGAGCGCCGAACAGAAATACCAACTCTTGAAGATGTTTCAGTGCACTTGTTTGATTTTTACTTTTAGCATGTTGCAGGAAAACGAACTTCGTGTAAGCATCAATAGCCACGAAAACATATTCTTTTTGGGAAGCAGATCCACTGAGTTTGCCTGAAATATCGATGTGTATAGTATGAAAAGGCTCTGGTACCTTTTCAATCGAGTGTAATTGACTTTGAGTAGCACCAGATGATCCTTTCATTGTTTTACATATTACGCAGTGATCCACAAAGTATCGTACCGTTGAAGACATCTTGGGGAACCAAAAGTTTTCCCTTAGTTTTGCTAATGTCTTTTCCCAACCCATGTGTTTGAGTGCGTCGTGGTAGGTGTTAATGAGACTCCATTGATACGACAGCGGAACTACTTTGACGAGCCTAGTTTTACCATTTGATACAGATTTGTAATGCAGTATATTATCTTTCAATTCATATTCCGCGTTTGGCTCTTTGTCAACTTCACTTATGATTTTACTTAATTCAGGATCACGGTGTTGCTCTACTATTAGCCAGTCATCTTTAGTTGTTAGATTCATAACAACTCTGAGCGGGTTTCGGCTGAAGAAATCTGCGTGTTTCAGTTTTTCTCCTTGACGGTATTCTACTTCAAAGTCAAAATTTTGCAGAAAGGCCCACCATCTGTGAATCCTGGGTAGCAATTCCTGTTTGTACCGAGAAGCTTTGACCGCATTACAATCTGTTACAATCGTGAATTTTCTTCCATATAGAAAGTGTCGAAAATGCTTTATTGCTCGTACTATGGCTAATGTTTCCAATTCATAACTATGGTACTTTGATTCGGCTGATGTGGTTCTCATGCTAAAGTAACCAGTGACATGTCGTACACCATTTTTTATCTGTATAAGCACTGCTCCTAGTCCCATTGCGCTAGCGTCGGTATGTAGTTCAATTGGGTAGCCTTCGTTGAATATTGCGAGTAGTGGCGCAGATGTTAAATAGTTTATTATTTTTGAACGTACTGCCTCGTGTTCTACGGTCCATTCCCATTTAGCTTCAGATTTTGTCAAGTTATAAAGCGGTATCATTTCTGTTGAAAAATTTGGTATAAAACGTCGGAAATATCCAGCCAGGCCATTGAACTGCCGGAGTTGTTTCACATTAGCTGGCGGGAGAGATCTTGCCAGGGCTTCAACTTTCGAAGGGCTGGGCCTTATTTTTCCACCACTTACAATGTATCCGAGATATTCGATGGATGTCTTGAGAAAAGAGCATTTCTTCATATTGATTGAAAATCCAGCAGTTGTAAGAGCTTTTAATACCATGTCTAGTTTGTCAAGTCCTTCTGAAACAGTGCGGCTAGGTATAAGTACATCATCCATGTAGACAAGTGCTACTCGTCCTCGCAAATTTCCTAGGGCTTTGTTGATGGCTCTCTGGTATACCGAGGGGGCGTTAGTTAATCCAAACGGCATTGTCAAGTACTCATATTGGCCGTCTGGGGTGATGAACGCAGTCTTTTCTACAGAGCTTGGAGATATAGGGATCTGGTGGAATCCTGCGGCCATGTCTAGGCATGTAAAGTAAGCTGCATCAGCTAATTCATCAAGCTGTTCCGATATCAAGGGCAACGGATAGTGATCTCTGACTGTATTTGTGTTCAATTCTCTGTAGTCCACGCATAATCTATCCTCGCCATTTTTTTTCTTTACCATTATGATTGGACTAGCGAATGGAGAATTGCTCTCACGAATGATATTCTTTTCCAAAAGTTCTTTTATAATTTTCTGAACCTTTTCACGCTCGACTGGTGCTAGCCTGTATGGCCTGCGATTTACTGTTTTATCGGCATTCTTCAGTCTAATAGTCAATTCACCAGTATTGATTATTTTTCCTGTTATGCCTTCTGTAAATGATTCATTGTATTTTTCCAATATTGTCATCAATGTTTCTATATCTATTTTGTTTGTAATGTCCGTGTCTATTGATTCAGAAGTAAAATACCAAGTATCCAAAAATTCTTGGTTTTCTTCATTCCTTGCAACAACTACTCCGTTGCTTGTCAATGTGACTTTTATTCCCGGGATGTTCAATATGTCTTTCCCTATAAGGACGTCTGCAGGTATTTCATGATCCAAGACAGTGTGAAGATCCAACTGAATATTTAAATCATTTACACTGACGACTGTAGTCACTTGACTCAAGGAAATTATGGGTACGGGTCCAATGCCTTTCAAATGCGTGGTTTTAGTTTTGTGAGATCCAGGAAGAGTCATGGCTATCGATTCTTTCACCAAAGAGCAATCAGCACCACTATCAAATATTGCCTGCAATATTTTCCCATCGACTGAAATAAATATCATATTTGAAATCGTGTTACCTTTTTGACAGACGTTTACGTTCCTTGTTGCATTCAATCGTTTGAAACAAGTCTCGTAGTTATGACCTGGAATGGAGCAGTAAGAACATTCCTTCCTTATTTTCGCTGGCTGACCTGATGTTGATGGGGTAGGTAGTTGGTTACCAATAGCTTTAGATGAATCAGATCTAGACTGAGCAATAGCGTTTTGCTTACACCATCGCGCCCTGTGTCCTTGCTTTCCACACACAAAACAAGTCATATTCTGGTCATATCTAATATTCTCCGGCCTTGGTTTCTTAGTTGGAGCATTTTCTTGAATTTGAGATTTTCGCTTCCGCATAGTTTTTGCTATTGCTATAAGCTCAGGCACAGATGTTGATTTACTATTTAGAAGTTCTGTGCGGAGCGTGTCATCTGTGATGCTGCCGATGACAAACTCTACGGCATCTTGTTCTGTAGGGTTTGGTTTTACAATTTTTTTAAACATTTTCCAGACATTAGAAATATACTCGGATGTTGTGTCTGCATCATTGATTGTATACCGACGGAATCTAAGAACATCGGAAAAGTATCTCGATTCAGGTTCAAATGTCTGTAGCATATCGTCCCTCATTTCAGCCCAGGTGGTAGTTCTAAGCAAGCAATCGTCAGCCCACGTCTGAGCTCTGCCTTTAAGAACACTTGCAGCTTTAAGTCGAACTTCGTGATCCCTAAGCTTGTATTCAGATTGTGTTCTAGTAATAAGGTTCACCCATTCTTTTACATCCATATTTTTATCAGGATCAAAACTTGGAAAATAAACATCTGAGATACGAACAGTTCGTACGTCATCGGGTTGGAATTTTTTCATTATATCGGCGAGAGCAGCGTGGTTTTCTTGAGTCAAATGAGACATCATCTCAGACATTGTGTCTTTGAAGGTATTTGCTAAAAGTACCATCGTCGCGTTCTCACCGGCCGGTGGTCTTGATTGGCGTCGATTCGTCCCCTCTTCCGATGTAAGAGGAGGGGTGTTAAGTTGACTAAAACTGCCATTATCATCCATGATCCCTTATAATTCGGTTCTGAAAGTATACAAGCCAACTCTTATAGAAGGTAACGAAACAACAAATGGAATTAATACCTACTTTTATACAATAAAGAAAATCAAATAATAGTAAATCTCTCCTAAATTAAACTCATTTGATTTGTTGATATAAGAACGCTAGATCACCTAATCAAATTATTTACGTAGAACACGATAAGTACTGATAGTACAAAATGTAGGCGCGAAAGGTACGCTCTGAAAGAGCGTACCGAAGTGGTGGTTTATGACGTTAGTCCCGCTCTGAAAAGAACGTGCCAATGTGGTATCGACGTGACGTGTGGTGACAATGTGGAACGAAGTGGTATCGACGTTTACTTCGTTCTGAAAAGAACGTACCGAAGTGGTAGTAGCGGATCGACGTTAGTTTCGTTCTGAAAAGAAGGTGCCGAAACGGTGGCACGTTGGTTGGCGACTGGATATCAGCCAACCAGTGCGACAAATGCGCTCCGTTCAGTGTGGTGGCTTCTTTTATACTCGGTGCGTTGCGACCGTTCCGTTCTGAAAAGAACGTGGCGAAACGGTGGTGATTGGTTGGCGACTGGACGTCAGTCAACCAGTCTTGAGGTGTTGACTCCTTCGCTTCCGATGTCCAAATGCGCTCCGTTCAGTGTGGTGGCTTCTTTTGTACTCGGTGCGTTGCTACCGTTCCGTTCTGAAAAGAACGTGGCGAAACGGTGGTGATTGGTTGGCGACTGGACGTCAGTCAACCAGAGTCTTGAGGTGTTGACTCCTTCGCTTCCGATGTCCAAATGCGCTGCGTCCGATGTTGGTGCTCCTTTTATGCTTGTTGCAGACTCGATGTTCACCCGACGGCAGCTGGCGATGGACTGAGCGCACCCGGCCGATACAGCGCCTTTTATAGTTTTTGAGCTCAACAGAAAAATATTTTTAATTCTATATTTTATTTTTATAGTAAACAATTTTTAGCTTGGTTTTATTATCTGCGCCGATATATATATATAACGCTTAGGGTTCTGCCTTAGTTGAACGCCATGGTGACGTCACCGTCTGTCTCCACTTATATTACAATCTATGGTGGCTAACTCACTTGGCCATGGTGTGGCAACTCCGCCAATTTGGAAGCGTGGTAACGAGCTACATGGTTCCCTACATGGCGTCTAGATACTATGGTGACCGTATATAGGTCGTGGTTACCACTTAATATCAGGTGAGCTATGTGCTTGTTCCACCTTCAAGTATTAAAAAAAACATTTTAACACAGGACTTGTTGGTTTTCAAATTAGTTCGCGCAACAGAAAAAGAACATGTGCTTTCACTAAGAAGTAAACTAAGCTTTTCTCATTAGTAAATATAATTCAATTCACTATCTGCTAGCGGATTACCTGTGGCAAAATTACTCAATTAATTTCATATTGTCGAACACACGACAGAAATTAACTCAACTGTCAGTGACGTTTCTAAGATTGATTTTGACTGCTGGACTGAGAACCGGCCCAATTTTTAAGTCGATTAAAAATTACAATACAATGCTCACACTAATAATTGTGAATGCAAAAGTTTGTGTTTAGTTTAGCTAAGGTTCAAACTCAATATAAGAAAATATCAGAAGCAATAAATAAAATTATTCTTCAAAGAAGATCTTTAGACATTAATAATGCTGGACATTTTAACACTACATCATCTAGCCTCAAACTAAGTAGAACTTTTTTTAAGGGAACCACCTTGACTTTTTAAATACTTTTTTAAGCTTCATATTATACACAGAAAACCGCCAACCCCGAAACATATTTGCAGATTATACTAAGATTTGTCACAACCTTCTGTGTCTTAAGCGCCCCTTCACCCACTACACCACAGAGGCGTTGGTCCATCAGGAACCCCTAATTAATTGTTAAAAGGCTATTATAGGTCTAATAACCACGCGGTATCCAGTTTTTCTTTGTAAGATTGTCTTGCACTTATCTTAGTATATTATGAGTCCACTAAGTCGATCTTAGACTTGACTAATTAGTATTAGTCAGTAAGACAATCTTACTAAGACATAGACTGAATACCGCGTGGACTAACAAGTCTAAAGAATTAAGTCTAGCAGTAGTGTCTGACTAAACAGTTTAATCCACAGTTTAATCATCACCTTAACTTAAGCTTAATCGGATCTTAGAGCTCAGTGCGACTCGGCAATGTGTACATTAACGGCTTCTTAACTATAGTTATTAATTAAATCCATTTGATTAATTAGAAGTAGGTTAATCCATAGAATCTAGATATTTAGTTATACTTATAATTTCCACTCATGGAAAGAGTTTACATCACTTTAATATTAGATACTAGCTTCCGCCCGTGGCTTCGTTCGCGTGGTACCGGGATAAATAGTAGCCTATATGTTAATCCAGGTCATAAACTATGTATATTCTAAGTTTCCTAATCCGATGAGTAGTTTTTGCGTGAAAGAGTAACAAACATTCATCCATTCATCCATACATCCATCCATACTCACAAACTTTCGCATCCTACTAATAAGTAGGATTAGTAAGTAGGATAGTAAGATAATAGGGTAGTAGGACAGTAGGATAGGATAGTATGAAGTAGGATAGTAGGAAGTAGGATAGTAGAAAGTAGGATAGTAGGAAGTAGGATAGTAGGATAGTAAGAAGTAGGATAAAAGTGAAAGTTTGTGAGTTAGTATTTTAACTTGACTCCGTAACGGCTGAACGGATTTGAATGAAACTTAGTATTAATCGTATCAACGCTGTTTCAGTCGCGTGAAATTGGTTATTAAATACTCAAGTTTAGTATTTTGTAAGCGAATACATGACGAAATACACGAAAATTTAATAAATTGTGTACAAGGTTGAACTTTCAAGATGGAAGAAAATTTAATCTTTCAAGACAAAATAAGTATACCAAGATAAACTTTCTCAGTACAATTTATTTTTGGAAGACGAATAGGTAATATCAGTTTAAATATACTTCAAGACCCCCATAGTAAGTATCTCTACTATTTTATATTTAATTATTCAATATAAGAGCTCTTATCGGTGTAGTGATGCAATTCCCTCCATTTTATTTATTACTATATCTAATTTAATAATAAACTATTATTTAATAAATGGAAGCCGGCTAGAAGGTAAAATGCGCAGTGTCTCATGTGGGACACGTTTGCTAAGCACAAGCGTATTTTTAATTGCACCCAATATATATATAATCAGATACCACTATCTGTTCGACCATTACCTAAAGATGCTTTTAAAAAATGAGCTTAATGACATATTGATTAAAAACGCATTTATAACATTGAGGAATTTTTGAGTGACCGTAATTTATAATTAGTTTTTAATATAATTTAATTTGACATGCTGACTATTATGTATACTTGCTAATTCTGACTATTATGTACCTATTTACTAATTCATTGTTAATGTTATATAATAATGTACCTAATGTTTGTATGCTAATTAGCAGGATCCAGTGATTCATATTTTTTTTCCACCCACCTGAATGTAACACTTACCTGGATTCACAAAGAATAAATGAATTATGAATTATGAAATAAGCTATTTTTAAATGAACTATATTATTATCTTCTCGCACTGTGATAATTCAAGAAGAATTTCCTCCCGCGAACAATCAAGCTGTGGAATGGTCTCCCTGCCGACGTATAGCCATAGCTCAGTTGGTAGCTCTGCCTTCTGAGCTACAGGTCGCGGGTTCGATTCCCGTCCTTGACTAACATTTGTGTGGTGAACATGGATGTTTGTTCTGTGTCTTGGTGATATAAGAGTATTATGTATGTATATCAATCTCGGGTACCCATAGTACAGGCTCTGCCTTGTTTGGGATCAGTTGGGAGATGTCCCGGTATATGTTGTTTTCCTATAAAATAAATAAGTCATGGGGTATACCCAGATAAAAAGTATATGTTATTTCCAAGTCTTCATGTAGTCCAAGCTCAGTCCAAGTCATATGTTATTTCCAGAACTACATAATATGGAAAAAAAACTGGATAGCGACACCCCAATCACCTAGCAGTATGAAAAAAACTTAGAGACCTTTGGTAGGTTTAAAATTAAACCTACCAAATATACATAACAAACATAAATTCGGTCGAGCCGTATCGGAGAAGTGCGATCACAAACACCGTAATACGAAAAAGTAAGTATAGTAAAGTAAAGCAGAGAGCATATTTTAAAATTGGGTATTATACACCTATTTAAAGTTTAAGTCCAAAATGAAACCCACCTTTGAGAATTTAAGTTAGCCTTGTGACATACTAAATAACTTTTAAAAAGCACATCTTTTCCCCTTGAGAAATGATAACCAACGCAAATAAAACTTACTAGTCCTAAAAACTATCCCCCTAGGAGCGAATTATGATTTACGCAGCCCTAGATCCGCTCCAGGCAAACCCGTCCCAAGGCAGAAATAAATTCAAGCAAAACAATATTATTTTGTTCATCTTTGTTCGGTGAACAAAATAATGGTAGCGAATAGAACTGAATTTCCATTCATATTATCTTATCTGCCTTATCTTATGAGCCTGTCGGATCTCACTACAGGTTACACTGGACAACACGCCGCAACGACAGCTTGGCGACAGACTACGGCCGACAATTTTCATATATTTTGTTCAAAGCTCCGCAAACTTGCCTGAGAATCGACGATAAGCTAGGGCAGTCGCGCGCGCTTGCTACTTGTCGCCGCATGTAGTCGCGCGTCAGCACAGCGTCAGTCTCTACTCTAGTAGTTGGTAATGATCTACATGTACAACGTCTGTCGGAACGACTAGTCGCCGGCGCAAACAACAGCTCCACAACTCGTCATAGCGACAAGACGCCAGATGCAAACGACAACGCCGAGGCTTCAAGTCGCCCAGCTTGCGATGGGTCAAAATGTTAAAATATCATCAAAATATTTTTAAGTGACTTAATCCGCTATTTTGTCTATGAGTTCAACAAAATGCAGAACGCGTTCCCTCCTTCCCACAAAGTAACCTGCAAATCAGAGGAAAAGAGTAAAAAAATTACAACTAGCATATAAAAAATGCGTGCACTGTCTACACACCTCTTTTCTCGAATCCAACTGTCGACAGCAAACCGCACAATTGTTTAGCGATTAAAATTCCTGGCTAGCAGAAATAGATCTGAATGAAGATCAATACCAAACATCCACTAATCGGAACAGAGGGTATATCAGTTAGAATTTCCGGCTCGTAACCTTTGTTTTTGAGTGCCAAAGTGATCCATCATTTTATCATTTCATTTCCAATTCTAAAATTACAATACGTGCAGGTATACAAAACTTCAGATGTACGATTGTACGTGTGATGAACTTTTGTTTTTTGTCACTTGCTTCATTCATAACACTTGGACTTTATTGCAGAACATGCCTTCTATTTTATATAAAAAATCTATAGAGTTTTTATTTGGTGAGACAAAACATTTTTCATGGAAAATGCATAGATGTTTTCGTTGCCTTGTATTTATCTAACACAAAATACATATCTATACGACTGTTTATTTATTTATATTGTTATTTATACCTCCTGGGGGTCAGTCAGGTAGGAACAGTTAATTAACTATGAATTATGAGTTTGTAGTGTTTTGAAAATACTCTTAAAGTTATGATTTTCGTAAAACTATTAAATAAACGTGCAAACTAAATTTAAAAAAATAACGGTAATAGGTCTCATGCATATAATCAGCCTCCGGGTGTTTTTTCAATTCACCATTACATAGCATAACTAGCTTTTGCTCGTGGGTTTGCTCGTGTTGTAGATTTTGGCTAATGTTTTGCTCTTGGGAACAAGGGTCTACTATAATTCATCGCAATTTATATTTTGTATTCCATTGCACGAAACGAAACGAGTAATTTCATACTTTGGTGAAGTATCGTAGACACCCCAGTACTTTTTTGATTAAAACTACTCTAAGAGTTTTTGACAACGTGAAAATTTTTATGATGATCGGAGCAGCCAAGGCATGAAAGCGTAGCAAACACAAACAAACTAACTTTTTCATTTATAATATTAGTTAGGATTAGGATATTCCAGGTTTGATACAAATCCTATCAGTTGTTACAGAGTTGAGAGAAAATACCTACTCTCGACAAACGTTAATTCAGTGTTTGTTATCTAATAAAGTAGTATTTCGCAGTAGTTGAGCCTAGTGAATGGCAAGTGTGAGGATAGGGTAATATTCTGACTGAACTCTGCTTATGATAGGGATCGGACACATTCACCCTTCGTAGCCGTAAAGGCAGCTGGGCTGTCCCTCGCAAATGGATCAATTGCATAAGGAGCTGATGGCTGATGGGATTTTTATAGATGATCTCTGAAAGATATTTATTTATAGACCTATCTTCGTTTCTTGATATCGAAAGAGAGCAATTTAATACTTACCTCATCATCATCATCATCCGCAGCCCGACTTCACCCACTGCTGAGTATAGGCCTCCCTTTGCTCCTGCCACTTGCCACGGTCTTGCGCTAGCCTGATCCACTGGCGGCCCACGACGCTGACTATGTCGTCAACCCATCGTGCCACTGGACGACCGACACTTCTCTTTCCAGTCCTCGGCCACCATTCTACTTACCTATTTCAAAGTTTTTATTGATAAGAATAGAATTTTCAAATGGGTATCTTAATACTGGACATAAACCTCCCGAAGAGGATATGAAAATAATCCCCCCGCTAGGTACACGGATTGAGAATCGCAGCGCACAGCTTCTCGCTCCGTTGACGCTCAGCTGATTTAGCTGTTCCAGTGTTAGGCTGAATAAGTGTTAGGCTGCGCTGTGCCGCAATCAGCCGGCCAAAAAAGCCACGTTTGATAGTTAACAGGTTACAGTATGGATCAGTGAGGCGGGTTTCAATTCCTAAAATAGTAAAGGAACCCTAATATATACAATTTAATGTATTTTCATGAAAATCTAGAAAACTTCAAGAGCTATCTTGTTTGCGAAAAATAATATTGCATAACAGAAACTTGGTTAATGTTTAAAAGACCTGTAGAGTTTGTCTGAGACTCCCATTAGCGATATTACTTCTTAGAAATATGTTACACAGATTGATATTTCAAACAGATAAGAAATTTGATATTTTTGCTGAAATGAAAAATGTTCGATTAATTTGACAAATCTTTAGATATAATATCGTAATGGATCATACAAAATAACAACTTTGGCAATCAGTGAGCTCATAAAAAATGTAATGATTTTTAGAGAAATTATCCAGACTCTAGAGAATAATTTAGACTTTAGAGTCAATGTAACGAAACAGGTCTCAGGAGAGTGTTCCGTCGTTCACAAATATAAGCAAACTTATCTGAATAAACTCCAAACTAAATACTTTTTTATTAGATAAAAATAATAAAGAAAAATAGAGAGTGACAGGAGAAGTCATAGAAGGAAAGATTGGAAAAAATTGATGGATTGAGAGGATGTTTTTGAGGTTTTTCACAAAATAATCAGCATGAAATCATAGAATGTTCCATTCAAGAACAAGGAATGATGAGAGCTGATGTTCTCCATGTCAATTGGCGAGTGTACAAAATGATAATGAGCGGAAAATCTAGCTATAGATATGTGTAATCGTGAGTACTAGAATCCTGCTCCTCCTAAGGGATGGAAATGTAGGTGGGTTGAGCACAAATAGGTGCGGTAATGGACTGATGATAAAAGGCAGGTCCGGCGGGTTTAATTACTTTATTACAGCAAATACTAGAACTGCGTTTCATAGTGAGACAGAGGGTCCACTAAGCGGGAGCCAGATAGAAAGAGTGGCTTTTACAAGCTGCGGATGAGAGAGCAGCGGAGTCTCCATTAATCCAAGCATGCAATGTTACTATGTGAGATAAAATCATTCTAATTATTTATTTTCTGGTAAAGATGTGGTCTGCACATGGACTGCTACTGTTGGGTGAGTTGCCAATATTTACCTTTAATGTTTTATGGTTCTATAAAACTCTGAATCACAAGGTTTTTGAAATAGATACAATTTACTGCCATCTAGCAATGATTATGGAACTAAATAAAAGTAAACCTTATCTCATATTATGGAGGTGAGTGTAAGTATGTTTGTTTGGTATGTTTTCACACTATGAATGCTCAACCAATTATCATAGCATTTACATTGTCTGAGAAACGAAAGACATGAAGTACCTACTTTGATCCAGAGAAGGATCATTGTTCCTACGGGATAACAAAATACCTTTCTACAGTGAAACAGCGGGTAAAAGCTAGTTGTCTAAAATATAAATTCAATCTAAGATACCCCTTCTTAACCGTGGTACGGTTGTCAAAAATAAAGATTCTTCGGGAAGAATGTGCTGTTCAGTTCTATGATTCTTTATAAAACTGTCTAAGAAATGAGATTCATATTAAATATTGTACCTAAGAGGTAACTGCTGATATATTTGATTAAGCTACTGAAGCTATTGAACCTACTATGACTAGCATGAGCAGTCTTTATCGTCACAATAAATCCTCACTAAGAAGAAAGAGGTATTTTACAGCCAAAAATATGAGGCTTACTCTACAAAGACAAGCAAATGCAGTTCTTTTAGACAATCCTACGGGACTCTTGATGAAATATATCATTGAAACATATTATTTAGCAAAGCTAACATTTTAAGAATTGAATTTCTTGGATATTTTGTATTGTATCAGCAGACAAATAACTGCTTCATTTTACCTGAAATAAAGGTATTAACCATTAAGTGATTTGATGCATTTTGCTACAGATCACTCCTAACTTCTTTGCATAGCAAAAGACTTACCATAATATAAACATAGCCAGTGATGAGGCATGCTCCCAATTCCAAAATGAAACTATGGTGGGGGGCTGTCCAGTCTGGTGACGAGGCTCACAGATTGGCGCGGGGCGGAGCGTCATCCTTTGCCATTTAGATTCAGTATGAGAGAGATAAAACTATTTATGACCACATGCCGGTCAACAGAGTCAGAATGAAAGAGATTTATCTATCGGAGAAGAATAGGGTTCACCGGTTGTTGCGTAGGTAGAGCTCCAATCCTATGCCTGATGTAGAGTCGGAATGAAAGAAATAATTCTACTCCCAAGTCGATAAAAACTAAAGCTAGACTGTGGGAAGAATATAATAAACTCTTTGTCAATCTTTATTACAAACTAAAAACATTAAAGTAAGTACATCGTTCAAGTTCTTTAGGATATCTAATTCTTTATTCCCTAAAACCTAAGCTTATTTACATATTCTAAACAGCGTTATTCTCCTCTTTCAAAAATAGGTGTTAGAATGTGCATAGATTATGAATTTTAATAGGAAAGCTAGAATAAATATCGTTTCAAAGGATAGTATAGGAGGGGGGGGGGGGGGGTTACATCAAGACTATTAATTAGACGAAAGATTGTGTTAAGCATGTGAAATGTTCCTCCTTCACATCAAAAGTTCTGAACTGATTGGGCTGAAAATTTGCACATACTGTTCTAGACGTGGAATAACCTACGCTAAAGAAATCGCTCTAAGCGATAAGACCGCCCATTGTACTTTCATTATTGTTATTGTATATTGTTCTATTTGTTTTTGTTGGTGTGAGTACAATAAAGAGTTTTCTATCTATCTACTTTTCATCCGGGTACCACGCGAGCGGAGCTGCGGACAAAGCTAGTATTTATACAATAAATCCGCAACTGATCCGTAGTCACACCAGTTTACCACACCAGTGTGACTATGGATCATTTTATTTATCCGTAGTCACACCGGTGTGACTATCATTATTTTTATTTCTCCGTAGTCACACCAACACACACTTGACACAATTTGCGTCTCATAAATAAATACTTGTGCTTTTTGTACAGACTGAAAATATATATTAAAATTCCGTTTATTCCTAACAGTCCGACCGGTTGTCCGACTATCGGACTACTGGAAATGAATATCCAAAAATTTGTCCTAGCTGTCCGACTGCATAGTTAGTTGGACAGATTGGACGTTGAATTCCGGTCAGGCTAGTTAACATTTTCTTCCTGAAGTACCAGGGTAGCATGAGTCATAAAGAGATCTTACATTTTGAGCCAGTAGGTAGGTATAATTATGGACAGGTCTGAAGCCCATCATTCGCCCTTAGCAGTCTACTGCTGGACATAGACCTCCCCTAATGAGCACGATTACGCCTTGTCCTCAGCTCGACGCATCCTGCTTCATACATTTAAAAATAATAATTTTACTAAGAACAGCATTTTATTCCAACCAGTTAGTAGCCTCTTGGTCAGCTATGTTCTCCTGGTATTTGATGTGTGAAATGGCAAATGTTTCTAGTTTTCTAATTTACCTATAATGACAGAGCAAAAAAGAACGTCAAGAGGACAATACCATGATTAAAGAGGTACTATAGGCAAAAATGGATCACATACTCCTTATACCTATTTGGTCTAGCTCACAGATATAGAAGAGAACAGCTCTTTTATGTGTCTTCCATAGATTTATCACGGTAAGTATAATAAATCTATGAGCTCTAGTAAGAAGCCAAAAATATCTGTACTGTAAATGCACTCTTTACGTGAAACCTTCTTATTTCCTATGCTACCCTGGTACTTCTGAATGAAATAATAATACTTACTCGTGTTATCCACAGCTTTTAAAAATATGGTCAGGATTATATTATATATATTCAGTATTACCAGGATAGCATATGTCATAAGATGTCACCCATCTTATATAACCAGTATTAAAAATATGGTCTGGTTTACTGTCACACATAAATTATTATTATAAAAGGTAGCAGAAGCACTAGGATAGCATATACCTAAGGAGATGTTAAAAATTTTTAAGAGCTGTGGAATAAGTTCCAAAAAATAAAAATAAAATCTTCATGACCTATAATATTTCATTCAGAACTACCAGGGTAGCATAGAAAACTAGAAGACCTCACGAGTTCCTGAGTTTATTCTACTGGTTACTCAGGATGTAAGTTTTCGTTGTGACTTATGCTACCCTGGTACTTCAGGAAGGAAAATGTTAACTAGTCCGACCCCAATTCACCGTGTGCAATTTGTCCAACTACGGTTTAGATTTAATTGTCCAGACATTTCTACCGGTAGGACAGTTTGGAATGAACCTACCGGATTGGGGCTTCAACTTTATTAAAAGCTGTGTTAGATCTCTTAGGTGCACTAAGTATACCATGCATAGTACAGATGATACTCCTAGGACGCAAATTGTGTCAAGTGTGTGTTGGTGTGACTACGGAGAAATAAAAATAACCATAGTCACACCGGTGTGACTACGGATAAATTAAATGATCCATAGTCACACTGGTGTGGTAAACTGGTGTGACTACGGATCGGTTGGGAATAAATCTTGGATTATTTTTTTTGATTATGCATTACTTTGAGTTTATTTTTCTGAGACGTTGAAGGTTGCGGGTTCGATTCCCTCGCTGTGAGACAAATGTATGTATGATTTACAAATATTTGTTTCAGTTCTCGGTGTTTTCTATCTATATTATTTATGTAAGTATTTACAAAAAAAATGTATCTAAGTAATTTATCAGTCATGTGGTTCCCATAATACAAGCTCTGCTTAGTTTGGGATACATGTACTGTATGATAACGTCCAGCATTATTTTTTTTTCAGCAAAAAATGAATGAATGTCCTTAATATAAAACTTTAACCTTCCTCTGATTGACCCTTGATTGAAGTTTCATACATATTTGAAAATTACCACCAAACGTCGTGATGATGTCTGCCAACGTCTAACTACCCCTTACATGATATCCTTACAAGATTTGTTTATTGATAAATATTTGGAAATATCCACCTCACTACCAGACCAGTCTATACCAGTCCACTGCCTGGACATAGGCCTCACATACTGCCCCATACGGATTGGGGATCGCAAGGCACAGCTTCTCGCACCATCTACGCTACTGCCCGTCTGTGCTCAGGAAATGTACCTGTGTTAAATATTCATAATGGGGGAAACCGCTTAGGAAACTTCGTAATTATATCTGTTTGTTTACTGAATGATATTTATATTTTCAAGTTCTCGTGGCGATATTAAAATAAGCAACTTTTTTTGTCGGTGTGAAAATACATGACGCATGTCCTCCAGCTCGGGGAGAGTGAGAAGGGTCTGTCGAGCTCTCCGCCAACGACTAGTTCTTGCTAGCTCAGCGGCCTACCGACTACAAACACGCCGTGTTTCGTCACTCACCGTAGTGCTAGTGCATCATCGAGCCATTCATTGCCTGATGAAGGACTCAACACTGCAGTAGCATTTGACGGGGTTATGGGGTCCCGGTAGAATTCCACCACGGCCCCGTTGGTGATCGTTTGCCTGAGACTAACCCCTTGGTTTCCCCTTATTTCGGAATAGGGATAAGCAACCGTTCAATGAGTCACATTTGTATGTGTGGCCATTAAGTAGCATACTGTTATAGATCTGGGCGCTTATGTGCTTCGGAAGGTTGGTAGTTGGCCTTCAGGAAAGCCGTTAAAAGAGCTGGCTCAGAAGCAAACTTCTGTTTTTATACCTGTTCGATGAAAAATGAAATGAATATGTGCTACCCGTTCAGCGGGAATGTCAACATTTTCAATATTCGGACGTTCAAAGCGAGGGCAAGTTTGTTCAAATAGTTTTCACTGAAAAAACTAAACTAGGTCAGTTACTGTGACTAACTGGTTTTTCATGAATTATACATACAAATGTGTTGACGACCTCTGGCGCAGTGCGTGAATATCCGCCTGAGACGCAGAAGGTTGCGGATTCGATATCCGCGCGGCAATTGATTGTATGATCTTTATATCGGGTCTGGGTGTTTTCTATGGCTAATATGTATGTATCAACAAAAAAAATATAAGTACCTATAAGAGTGATGTGGTTGATGTGGTTCCCTTAACTCAAGCTCTGCTTAGTTTGGGGTTACATGATGCTATAAGAAAATTTATCAGCATTATATCATCTTTTGACAGACTTTAATAAGAATGGCCTTTAATGCCCTTTTAATTGTTGTAATGTTCATACTTCCTATGTAGCAAATCATCCTTATTTTCCTACTTCCTACCGAAAACTGTGGATAACGATGTAGGTTATACTTTAACTTATTATTTTTTAACACTTATATATTATTACTGTTATATTAAAAACTAGTTGATCCGTCCGCAACTTCGTTTGCGTGTATACGCTTTCTGTATCTGTTTTTTAATTTCACGAATTTTTTTTACCGGCCATGATAAATTCATATGGTATAAAAAGTACCAACCTATACGTTTACCTACTTAACCGTGTCCGTTCCCGCTTCCGCTCTCGTTCCCGTTAGCAACCCGTCAATAAGTCTACAGCCGCTTAAAAATGTATAGGTATGATGAACTTTAATATCTCTAACTTAAGCAATGATTGGTTCCCCATGCAAACTTTTGTCCCTCATCTCAACCTCTTCAAGATTTAAGAAATTAAGATTTAGTAATTGTTTTATTGTATTGCTGTTTGTTCTCTCAATTTTTTTAAATTTGAAAATCAAATGGGATTGGGCGTGACACGTTAGCCGGCTGCCTTTTTATAGGTGGGTGAACGTCACCATAGCCTGGATACCTGAGGGACAGCGGCGTCGGGGTCGGCCGAGGAGCGTTGGTGGGACGAGCTCGATGCCTTCAAAAGAGAGTGGTGGGAGGTAGCTCGAGATTGAGATGTTCGGAAGTTACCTATGCTAAGTAGTGAGACGAGAAAGGTTAAATAAAAATAATAATAATAACTGCCCCGTGGCGAGAATTGAATCCATAACCATTAGCATCTCTGGCGGGCCTATGCCCAAAGCCACAGGCCACAGAGGATATCAAACGTTGCTTACTATTGCCATCTCTTATCGTTGGATAATGATAAGCAGACAAGACTATCTTTAAGTATTGGCCTGAATGTAGAGTAGTAGAGTTCTTTGTGGAGGGCTCGTCCGGGGAAGTACTGCCCACCATGCCTTTTTCTGCCGTGAAGCAGCTGTGCTGTGTTTCGGTTTGAAGGATGTGGGTGCCGGTGAAATTACCAACACAAGTACAAGAGGCTTTTCATGCCTCAAGTTGATGGACGCAGGGCTTTGCAATGTGGAGCGCGTTCCATAATACGAGATCTACGATGCAATGCTTTGTGATAGGTAATAGTTACCACCTAACATCAGATGTGCCATGTTCTTGTTCCATCTTCAAGTACCATAAAAATATTGAGTAGCGTTTACTGCGCTGTACTTATTCCATAAAATCCAAGTTCAAACGTCCAATTTCCGTCCACTCGACGTCCGCGACGCGGCCATATTTCGTCCGGAAACCGATTTATGTACTCGATTCCGATCATTTATTTGTTCTGCGACCGGCGGGAGTGATTAAACTGGGAAAAAATGTGGGACTCTGTTACACGGAAAGTTTCAGAGCTTAGAATTTTGTGGCCAGTAACAATAGTTTGAGAAGGAATTCCGTTGATACTTTTTTTATCAGGGCGGCAATGGACTTATGACTAAATGGTACTAGTACGAGTCTTATATAATTTGGCATTTCATTTAAAATTAAAATTTGGCGTTTTCATTTAAAATTAAAATTTGGCGCAAAACACGGGCAGTTTTTTATAGTTTTAAAACTACGTTTTTCTAACTAAATGTAATTTTTCAATAATACATCTCTGGCCATAAGTAGATTCCAATATTTCCTATTAAAACCCCTTGTTTCTTATGAAACAATTTAGTCGCAGTTGATAAATATAGTTGTGATGCATTGGTCGGTGTGACCGCAGCTTTAACGACCTCGGTTTATTTGGCATTTTAAACGTCGCATTCGATCTTTTTTATCGCGATTCGGGGACTCCCCTTTTATTGACTGTATCAATTCTGTATCTCTGCTGTGATTGAATAATTTCCCGGCGGGAAAGTAAGCTCTTGAATTAGTTATGATATTATTTTACTTTTGTTGGTTTTTTAAATTTCATAGTGCAACGCCTAGCTTTAAACGTCAATCTTAAAATCTTGTTTGTATGGCAAGTTCCTTGTACCTATAGTGTAGAGCTGCACTTTATACTTTATATTCAGCTCCTAAGCAAGTGCAGGGAAGAAAAACCTCTCGTTGGACGATATCACGGGGTGCCCACTAATACAAACATGAACACTTGGGATTAACATTAAACTTGCACCACTCTCTCTATCGGTATAATTCGATTAACATAGTCCTTGTTGAGTAAATAAAACAAATTTAATCATATTTTCTTAGATTTTTGCCAATAAGGCTTGGTCTCAAGAACAATTATAACTAGGCACCTGTCCCACCAACGACGAGAAAGGGACTAAAAGTACAAGTTTGTAGCCGACTGCAAGCAGCAGCAGGCGACATGTCGCCGTTATGTCGCTGCAGTTATAAATCTGAACCAAGTCTTGACAAAAGTCTTGACATCGAGCGACCATCACTCAGTGAGTTTTATATATGAAAGCTCTTGCCATTGCGATGAACCATTGGAGAGAGAGTTTTTACCGGCCATATGAACAGTTGGCGATTCATTACATATTAAATGTGTGTCTTTTCTAATGACACAGGAGCTACATCTATGGAACTTTTCTTGAGCGAAAGAAGAAGTTAAACGACAACTTCTTCTTCCTCGTCGGTGGCGGGATAAATGCCTTATGCGAAGTACTTCCTTTGTGGGAGAACATTTATTCATATTTAAAACAATGCCTTTATGGATAGTTGGTATTTTGTAATTTAAAAGTACTGAAAGGAATTATGCAATCTGAAGTGTCCATGATTTCAGAGATTGAGTTAATTTGTTTTAAGTTACAAAATTAAAATTGGTTAATGAAACCCTGTGTTGAGATCGAATGTTATAGTATGATATTTAGCATGAAACTCATATTTTACTGTATTTTTCTTGAGTATGTATAAATAAATACCTATCTGAAAAAATGAATACACTTTGCAGAATGAAGCAAACAAAAAAGAATTACAAAAAAAAAAAACAACATAGAATAAAAATTGCAAAGCACTTATTTACTGGTATATAATTTTCATCCTAAATACAAATAAAATAACCTGTATAATGGTCTCTAACTTTTTTGATTATTTTTGTTCTTATAAACAGACAATCCTTTAAACTTTACATGGAAATCATTTTTGTATTATTCCTCCTGCCAAAAGAACAAAGTTTAACATCTAGGGTTTATTTAAAATACAAGACCGCTTTGAAAAGCGCTATCAAGGAAACAAATAGCTGGACACTGTCCTAAATAGCGCGTTAATCATGGTAAACGCTTCACGCCGGAGTAATGCCGACCGCGCACTACGAAGAAAGTCCGTAATACGCTACGATCGCGCACTACGAACAATGTCCGTAATACGCTACACCGCGGACTACGTAGGATGTCCGTTATACGCTAGTGACCGACTATAATCTTAACGCTTTGAATACTGATAACACCACTGAGCTGCTGGCTTAGTGCAGGCCCGCAGACAACGTGTTAAACTAAGGCAGTCCACACCACTAAATTTTAAAATTTAGGAAAATAGCTTCGCTTCATATCGCTTCTTTAACTTGTTGCCTACGGGCCTCGGACATGATCTAAGCTTGCCCTTGAGTTTTCCGCATTCAAAGCGTTAATCGGATGTGGACGTAGTTTTAAAAAAGAGATTTGTATTTATAAATAACTTTTGTAATTTAAAAAAAAATATATAATGTGATCCGAAGCTCTGCCTACCTTGGAGCTGTGATTTTATAAGAAATTGTATTCCATAATTTATTCAGTGCGGTTGAGTGGATATAGCTAACGTCGGGCTTCTTATCCAGTTTACTGAGACACTGCTAACGTCGGGCCTATATCTCAGTAAACACATCGTTTGCGCTGTTGGATATGGCGTGCAACACGCTGTGCTTCTTATTCAACGGTTTACTGTGCCTAAATACTTACCTAGTTGCAATTTTTAAGTACTTTCTATCCTACATGTACTTGTATGCTCGCATACTTATACGTGTAGTTGCTCCTGTGTTGTGTTAAGATGCAGACACTGATGATGAAGGTGAGGAGTCTACGCCCACCGCCGCTGCTGAAGACCCTCCCATGGGGGTTGGCGAGCTACCGGCTGGACCCTTGAGCCCGTCTGCGATTGACGAGCTGCAGGCACATCTGGGGTGCAGGTGCCTACCGGGACACGAGCTTGTGCCCTGGCAGAAGACCATCCAGGACCGCTAGCCTCCATGACATTGCTGGAAACCGGCCTTCGGAGTTAGAGGAGCCCGAGGACGGCCTCCTGTCAGGAGATGCCGTGTTGACGAGAAAAAAATCACCCGATGTTGAGGTGTAAAAAAAGCGGCGCGACCACGCGGCCGCTCTCATTCTGCTGCGTACCACCATCGAGGAAACATCTCCCTGACTTTGTTTTGCATTTCCATTTTTGTTCATTTTTTGTAAATCAGTTTTTAGGTTGTAATTTTTATTTAAAAAAAAATTCTGTTTGAATATCCAAAAATATTTTATTATTTATTATTGGTATTTAAAAACCGCTATGGAATGCAGAAGCGCTCAGTTTTCTCACATTTCCGACCGGTGTTCATTGCACTCAAAAATTAGAAGTTAACCTCAAACTAAGATAAACCTAGACCCGAACAAATATTTGCACTTTCAATTTGATTACACAACTTAATCGCTATAACTAATAGTGAGCAATCTGCTACCTAAGTCACTATTATTGCAGTAATTTTTGAAAAACTGAAAAAAAAGTCAGCGGTAAGACTTTAAGTCGCAAGTGCGCGCCAACCCTTCCAGTCGAGTAGTACGCGTGTTTCGGTATTCGCGCTGCATTGTAGTGCTTGCTGTAACAAAAACATGTTTAGCAATTCCTTTGAAAAATATGCAGATTTGCGCCTGAGGTGCGCCACGCTTTCATCTACCCAGCCCTTTAATACATACCTATAGCAAAATGACTTGTTAAAGGTCCTCTTACACAAGTATAGCATAGTTTATTCGCCATATTGTCCGTAGGTATTACAATGGAAGTAAGCCGGATAACCATAGATATTTACCAAACAGGATTGCGTTTTTATCAAATAACTCAGTTTTTTTTTAGTTTATTGTTATGGTATATAATAACATCTAAAAAAATTGTTTTGTTTTGTGTATGTTATAATAATATCTGCGATCTTCAGTCAGATAATACCTTTTAAAATCTGTACAAACTCTCTTACATTATAATTAAAGCTTCAAAGAGCATCATAAATAACTTTTCCAAACAGTACCTACAAAAAATTTCAAAGGCCAACTTTTTTATTTCCATCATACAAAAAGAAACAAAATTTTGCTACAGAATATCTCCAAAGGGATTTTAACTCTGCTTCTACATTCAGTAATGTTATTCCTTAAAGTTTAACGCTATCAGGAGTTCAGAAATGTGAGAAAGTATTGTAATAAAAAATAGCACCGAGAGCCGCGGGAAAGTAAGTGACGAAGCGGTTCTGTCACTGCCTTGCAATTTATGATCGCCTGGTACTCGGCTCGGTAAAACATTGCAGTCTGAGCTCAAGTTTTACTTTGATTTATTTGTTCTCAGTGTTTTTGCTGATTTTGACAGTTCTGGCCCAAAAATGCTAGTTTCAAATTGAATAATTCGAGTACATAGTCGAAATAAATAGACTACCTTATTTTCTAAAAAAATTATATTGTACCTACTATAAGGTAACTAAATAAAACTCATGAAACATTAAACTTACAATGAAGAACAATTGATGATAATATAAAGGACTTCTTTAGTAGAAAAGCGTCGAATGTTTCAACACGTAACGACCTACCTAAGAAGTAATTGTCGTTAAATAATGTCTAAAATCATGAAATAACTAACCAATTCCCAACGCCCCTTAATAGCTCTTCACGGAAATATAATCATTATTTCCAGAACAAGGCCAAAAAACAAAGTATTTCTTCCATCAAAGCAGATCCTCGTCGTGTGAAATTGCTTTATTTTCTGAAACATAATGCGGATGAAAAAATCAGCAAATGAAGACAAGAGCTGCCGAGTGGCTTCGTTAGGAGACTTGATTTTGTTTCATATTTTTTGTCAAACAATACATAAAGACGTTAATGAGCGTAGCAGTGAGTTTGCCAAACATTTGGTAATGAATGGGAAGATACTTAGCTCAGTATATTCCTTTGCTTTGAACACGACGAAGCTAAGTGCAATTTAAGGAAAAAACAAAGCATGGTAGCTTTCTTTAATGAAATGTCATCGGTTAAATGAAATAACAGTAAATATTTTATTCTTCTAAATAAAAAGCTGTAGTGAAGCTAACTGACTAATATACCAATCAACGCACAGCCCAAACTAATAAACCTAGAGCAACCAGATAGTATTCTATAGAATGAATGAAGTGTTTATTTGCAGGTAGATTTTGGTACGATATGCATACGCTATCATATGCATAGTTTCACCAGATTCAGCTTATTAGTTTCTAAATGAAAAAAAAAACAAATATAACTAATAAAAAAAAACTGTTTAATTCACAAAAAAACTGTCAGTTCGGCCCTTTTTCTATCTTTAGAAGATCTTTCAGAGGCATCATCAAAACGTGCAACAATATCTATTTTTATCTACTTTTAATCCTGATATTAAAAAAAACATGTCAAAAAATATATTATTTTGATTGAATTTGATGCAGCGTCAATATCACAATATCATGGTCTTTGTTTTACTTACTTATTTTACAACTCGTTCATGTAATCAGGGTGCATGCGAGTTTTTTACCAGCTAGATCGTATTTGCGTTTACGCAAATTTATATGGAATCGAGGTAGCGCCATCTAGTGAAAAACGCGTGGTACTGACTCCTTTGCATACAAATTTGCGTAAGGCTAACGCGATCGAGCTGGTAAAAAAACTCGCACTAGGCACCCAGCTCTTACCGTCACCTTACGCTGCGTTCAGACAACACGCGTCTGCCAAGCGCACGCTACGCGTGTCAGTACCCCTTTGAAATTTATTGTATATAATTTGAGTCTTATGATACATCAATAGATCTCAAATTGCATTTATCAAAGTCTAACCACATCCGCCTCGCGTTCACCTCGCGCCCGCCCTGCGCTCACGAAGGAAGTAGTCTAGTATAGTACAAGAGTACAAGCAGTTGCGAGGAGTGCGCAAGGCATGCGCGAGGCGTGCGCGATGCATACGCTGATTTTGAGGCTGGCATAACGCGTGTGTGTGGTCGGCGCGGGTCGTCTGAACATGCTTTAATGTACAAATCTCACTTACCGTCGCGCGTCGGAGAGCATTGTAGAGCCTTTTATAACCATGCTAAAGGACATTGCATTTGCATGAAATTTACGCAGCTTTGATCTTTGTCAAACACGGACATAAATAGATCCGTAACTAGATATTGCTCAATATTGCATACAAATTAGGTACTTAACTGCTTTGTGAATGTTTTAATTTCAATGCTCTCCAACGCGCGCCTGTAGGTGTGAATCGTACATAAGTCGGACACCGGACACCTGAACCACATCTTCTTTGATTAATAGCCGATGCGTTGAGATACCAAATTAGTCTTGCCGCTGATTACGCCCATTGTCTGTCTGTTTGTTGCTGTTAATTCAGTTTGCTGGCTCAGCTCATTGCCCTTTGTTAACCGATACTTCGTGGTTTGTGGTAATTTTAGGCGTGAAGTCATCATAATTATCTAAGATAGTTAATTGATTCAGGCTTGATGTTGGAAAGATGAAAACAATAACTCCATCGCGTTAGTCTAATCTGGACCTCTACAAAACGTCAATATCAATGTCAGACTAATTGACAGATGTTCCGGCTCTCTCAAAGAAATTTTTGAAGGTAGTAGAGTTCTTTGTGAGGTAGCAGTACCTCCCCGGACGAGCCCTTCACAAAGATGGTGGCAGCACCATGCCTATTTCTGCCGTGAAGCAGCTGAGCTGTGTTTCGGTTTGAAGGGTATGGTTGCCGGTGAAATTACAAGCACAAGAGGCTTATCATCTTCATGCCTCAAGTTGATGGACGTAGGGCGTTGCATCGTAGAGCACGTTCCGGAAAAACGTGATGTACGATGCAATGCTATGTGATAGGTAATGGTTACCACTTATCATCAGGTGGGCCATGTGCTTGTTCCATCTTCAAGTAGTATAAAAAAAGACGTGTGGCACTCGGGGACTGCCGCGGTAAAGCTATTGCATAGCATTTTGTATCAACTTATGCAATTATAATTATTTATTTATGCAGTATTTCTTTTTCTTTGATATTAATTCAAGTTACACTTTTTGAGCATGGTGACCGATAAGAAAACAATTATTTTTCTTTTATTAAATAAACGAGCTTCGTAGAGTCGTACAATACGTCTAGTTGCACGCACACAAACACCGTGTCGAAGACTGCCGAAAAGAAACGACGTTAGACAATGCACGGCCTTCAAGCCACACCTCCGTGCCCGTCGGAGTGGGGAGCGTGAGGTTTTTTTTCGTTACGCAATTTCTGGATTCGGTCCCCGCGCTCAAGGCCCTCGATAGAAGCTATGCAATAGCTTAAAAAAAGAAATATGGTTAAAGCATAGAAGAAATCTTAAAATTCATTAATGGTCTGAACATTAACACTTTCGGTATATCTCTACTTTCTTATATCCAATATCATCAGATAGATAGGGATGCATACTTCACTCCATGCGTCCTAAAAAAAAAATTGTCCTAAAAGAAAATCGTACCTGGGCACTCGAATAAAGTTCTATGCAGTTTCGTTATAATGCCCTAGTACGAAGTCACAGCAATCGCATTGAGATAAAGTATGGATCCCTTTCTAGCAAATGATATAAGGACATAAGAAAATAGAGATCAGCCGTATGAATTGATGTTCATCTTTTTTTCTTCTATAATCTAAGGGCTCTCTCCACCGGCTGCCTCCATTACGTTAGCTAGTGTGTTTGTGCCGATACTTTTATCTGTTTTGATTACTGTTAAACCTAAAGTGATAATCGGGCTTTTATTTCTACACTTGACTTTGAGGAAATACATTGAAATATTCAAAAGACAAAATAGCATAGTACAAATTCCGATGACCCTCTCTGACGAGTCCGACAAATACCCAAAAGAAATTCGACAATGTTTCGCATTCTTAAAAAGAACTTACTGATTGGCGCTTGGCAAAGCAACACCTCTGCGGAGTTCTGCGGAGTGTCGAAGGCGGACAGCGAAACACGGTCAGCCATCCATATAATGATAGTTTAGAGTAGGTATTTTTGGGGATAGAATGTATTGAATTTATATTAATATTATGTAGTTTTGGGCAGTACCTAGTTGAGACTAGCGCAGGATAGAGGTAAGTGGCATAATCATAAAAAGACCTACGCCCAGCAGTGGGTCGAAAACGGCTGATAATGATGAAATTCGATACAATTTGAAATTACTCAAATTACTAATCAGTTACAAACCTCACAAATGCTACGAATATTGTAGATATTTTTTTCAGTACAATTACAATTCCTGAGTGGGACAACATAAGTATCAAAACTAGGAGAAATCCTGTGAGATGGCATACCTATGCCCTCCGCCAGACAGCTGAGTGTTATTCTAACATAATATTTGGCAATGTATTTTAATAATGTACAGAAAGCGTCAGTCTGGTATCCCCCCTAGTTAACGTTAGTAGGTTCAAACCGTCGCGGTGTCGGTCGTGGATCTCGAACTTTTTGCAGAAATGTGTGTTTTATAAACCTTCTCCTCCTTGCTTAGGGAAATTTAATTTTCTATATATCTATATGAGACGATGGAGTGGCGGTTACAACACTCGACTTTAATCTATACGTTAAAAGAGTACTGGGTTCAAATCCCTTAATGCCTGAATGTATTTTTTTTCTTTACTAACATAATGGACTACGTTTTAAGTGTAGTAGGTAAGTTACTTATTTATTTAAGGTAAAATAATAAAACAATTTTCAAAAGTTCTAACAAATTTATTAAAACACCATTTAACATAACACAATATAGATAGTTATTACTTATTTTTTAGAATTTTCAATAATGTTTTAAATGATAGAATAATACTTAATTTCCCCATATAAGATTAACGAGTGAACAAACATGTTAACATTGGAACAGGTTATACTTACCGTATAAAATCCAATAAACAATTTAGATCACTCGCAAATACTTACTCTGGTATTTTATCTATTAGGTATTGAAAAAATTATTTAACTAAATATTTATTAATACCGAATGGGATGGATGTCTTTCACTTAAAATAATTTGTTGATGCCTTCTTTTCATTTGGGTAACCAAAGTCCGCCCAAAACCACTACGACGCATCAGTTCCCAGGTTCTTAGGACCTCCTGTTGCAGGTGGACAACACTTCACTCGTGTCCCAATTAGGACAAATTGACCCCACACATGCTCACACATTCTCCACATATTTAAATCTGGACTTTTAGATGACCAATGCTGTGGTGATTATGCCCGTCTGAGAAGCGAGCCAATTGGTCAGAATTCGCGGACGATGAACCACGCAGTTATCATGAACTAAATACACAGTTCCTTCTGGACGCTTATCCACTGCTTGCACTGTTAACAGCATAATTTCTTTGCGTCCACTCACTTCAACAATTTCTCCTGGTCCTATTGATAACATCCATCACCAATAACCTGAAAATAAAAACACAATATTATAAACTTATGTGTATATAAAATATAAAAGGGAATAGGTTTACTAAGCACAATGTTTATGACAATCCTACTTATAATTGTCATACCACTTACCTAATGTTATCCTGCCATTTCCTCTTACATTTGATGAGTTGTAGCGTTCCGAAATGTTATTTTGCAAAACCCACTCTTTAGCTCAATTTTTCGGCTGTTATTTATGCAAAATTATTTTTCATAAACAAAATCAATGACACACACCCAAGACGAAACAAGCAACCTTTTGTTCTGAACTATCATTTAATACACAACTACCCTCAATAGTCCAGTGCTGCACAGAATAATTTTAAGTAGTTGCGCAATACCGTGATAAACAAATGAAAAATTCACTAGATGACGCATCCATTCATACCTCGACAAAATAATAAACGTATACTGTAACTTATTTAAATTTCGTCATATTTGCTAACCGCTACGATAGCTCAGTTGGTTAGAGCGTCTAATTCATAAACTGGTGTGAATAAATTGCTGGTTCGATTCCCCAAGCCAAGTATAAATATTTTTGTATAAGATTTTGGCCATTTGAATATGGTAGAATACACGCCAGCAGTTTAAATTTATACTTGAAAGGGGTATACCAGATCGTGACGCTGTGTGTACTTAAAATATACTTAACCTCATTTATATCAGACGTGAGAGTACATAACAGAGAGTATGCATGAGTGTGAGTAGGTATAACGTATGTGTATGTGTGTTCCCTGTTCCCCCCATCTCTTGAGAGTCTGGTTATCACAGGATAACCCACGAGGTAAAGTATATGTGTGTGTGTGTGTGTGTGTGTGTGTGTGTGTTGTGTGTGTGTGTGTGTGTGTGTGTGTGTGTGTGTGTGTGTGTGTGTGTGTGTGTATGTAATTATGTATGTACTCGTATGTATGAGTGTATTAATTACGTATTATGATATATTAGAAACAAACAAAATTTTGCTAGTCATCATGCGTGGCTTACTCTTCTGTAGTAGGTACTAATATATTATTGTGAATATACCTACTCAGTATAATAATATCTCTGCTGATAAGACGATCAAATAACTCTGAAGCCACATTCAAACTTCCACAATTAGAGGACTTGAACTGCGAGTTCATTGCGACACTTAATTTTATTAATTGACATACAAAATGAGAACTTTAACTAGTATAGGACCATAATATAATTGTAATTATAAATTTATATATTTTTTTATTTTAATGTACTCTTGTTGTTTTTTTTTAAAAGGATAATGGCGAGAACCCGTACCAATTGCATCAGTTGCAGTTTACCAATTACCAGTTTTAGGGTCCTTTCGATCTCGTCTAGGCAGATCTCTGGCAAGTCGTCCGTATAGTGGCGGGTTAATGTGGCTGTAGGATTATCAGTACTGGGTTCGGGACGTGATGCCTGTGAGGCATACAACCGGCCATAGAAGTCTTCGAATGAAATTTTGATGGATGTCAATTTAACTTTGACATAGTAATCTTTCTATATTTTAATAATATATTTTTTCTTATAAATTACAATAAAAATAAAATTAAAAATTGATGTTAATTGTAATTTTATCAATATTTTTAACTTTAATTTTGATTTTGCCGCTTTTCCGGAATACATTTTACTCGAGGGTACAGAAACGGCATTTTTTTGATGACATCAATGATATCTACAAAGCTTTTCCGGATAAGCAGTAACAAATTAATTTAAAAGCTAGGACTGACGTGTTAACGTGCCTTCTAAAACACGGAAGCGTTCTCCGTATATGCAACAAAACGGTCAGCCATCCAAGTAGTGAGTGGGCGGAATGTTACTTAACCAAGAACACCGAAGTAAACTACGCTAGGAGCGCTTCATACTAATATAATATCACAGTCATTCAGTTGTTATCAAGGTCATGTGTCTAGACTATTATCCATTTGAAGCATCCGTTGTCTCTTTAATAGGGTCCTAACGTGTATCGAATAGATCATCATGATGATGATGTGTATCGAATAGATCCTACAAACACAAACTCGAAACTCAAATTTTATTCAAACCTATATTTTTTAAGTCCATGCTATAATATCTAACCATTACATTGTTTTTGAGGCAGTTAGTTTATAATCAAAAATTTTAAAATAAGTTTTAACACAGAGATTACGTTTAACAGCATTTTTAAATTTATTTACAGATAAATTATGCATATCATTTGGGATTTTGTTAACAAATCGTACACATTGCTCTTTAAATGATTGACTTACTTAATGTAGGAGTAGTTAGACGTCAGAATGTCACACATGTGGGTAATGGGTGTAGGGACAAGTTTGTATAGCTGCTATAAAGCTCCTGTTCATAAACTGAATTTAAACATATATTTTTTGGCAGTTTCGTAATAAAATTATGTGTGAATTCTATGGTCAAGTCACGAATTAGTTTGGTGTTGAGAACGAGAGTCCATTTTTCATACTGATTCCCTGAAGATTGCGTTTGGTTAAAAAAAAAGGACAGACCTTAGCATCCATATGTGAACACCATTATGCCCCTTATATTGTATTGCAAAAATGCTAAAATGGGTGTTTTTCTATTTATTTAGAGAGTCTGTGCAGAATTTCAAGTCAGGTGAAGATTGTAGCTACAAGCACTGACTAATGTCCCGCATTGTGTATTGTGCATTGCTGCTCTGCTAAACTGACCCCAGCCAGCCCAACTCTTTAAAATAACGGAGAAGGACTCTGGGTCGGTGGCAACATTGCTCTAGGATTCCCAATACTGCCTGCGTTTTATCAAGCAGTTTCTGTAACCCGGACTTTGTTTTGGCTTCATTTGTGGCAGTGCAGTGTAAGATGAAGAGATATCGGTAGCGCGAGTGACTGTGAGGCGTTGCAGAGAGATATTGATAATGTGGTGCAATGGGGACAACTTAATCAGCTCGAATGTAACAATTCAAAGTGCAAAACCATAACTTTCAGTAGGTCGCGTGCATTACGATTATCACATATCGGGCGCCATCCTCGAGCGCGTCACGCAAATTCGAGACCTAAGGCTGACTATAGATGTAGAATTAACATTTAATCCACATATTTTGGATATAAATAAAGCTTTTAAATCTTTAGGTTTTGTTTTGCGGCAGATTTATAGATTCCAGGATAGAAATGCCATAATAACTACTCTGTACTATGCTTTCGTAAGAAGAAAATTAGAGTATAGTTCTCTGGTATGGGATCCCCATGAACAAAAATATAGAATTATGGTGGAACGAGTCCAGAGGAAATTTGCCCGTTACCTTTATAAAAAAATGTATGGATACTATCCATAAATATATCCTTTATTGTTCGTCGCTGGAATGGTAAGTATTAACTCTCTAGAGTTGCATAATGTTAGCAATACAAACATAGCAGGTGAGCTGAGCTATGTATAATATAACTAATGCTGGTCACTATATACAGCATCATGTAGCCCCAAACTCAGCAGAGCTTGTATTATGGGAACCACATGACTGATAAATTACTTAAATACATTTTTCTTTTGTAAATACATACACATTATACATAGCAAACACCCAGACCCGAGACAAATATCTGCAAATAATTCAAACCTTTGTACCTTGGCGTGAATTGAACCTGCAACCTTCTGCATCTCAGGCGGACCTTCGCCCACTGCGCCACAGAGGCCGTCTTAATATACAGAAAGATGTTGTGTTTGGCTATCGTTATGAGTAAATACGTGTGCTCAAGCTACAAATGCTCCTCTATTTCAGACTATAATTCTATGTGATTTGCCCATACTGTGTAGGAATTTTGTGCGTAAATTCAGTCAAAGCCTGTGCAATTGAAACAGGTCGTTCTTTGCCAGAACTAAATGGTCCAGTAAATTAAAGGATTGACCCAATACTGCTCTAATATTGGGGTGTAGTTTCAACATCCATATTCAGAATTCAACCCAACCTCACCTGCCCGTGGTACATCCATTAGTATAAGAAACGGGGCTCTGGCCGGCTGAATGCGGCATAGCACAGACGAACATCAGCAAAGCTAATTTACCTGTCTACCGACGGGCAGCAGCGTCAGTGGTGCGAGAAGCTGTGCCCTGCGATCCCCAACCCGCATGCCCAGTGTGGGCATTACGGTCATAGCGGCGGGGAGGTTTATGTCCAGCAGTGGATTGATATAGGCTGGTGTGGTGTGGTATGATGGCTCAATTATACATTTTCAAGTAACCTATACCGCCAGTGTTGATCAACTTCCTCATATGACAGACCTTGAGAATTACTTGTTTACTCGCTTCTAACTTGAAAGACCGCTTACTTATTTACTAACCTAATGTAAATGAACACATCAAATACTCATAAATCATACACTGATATGTTGAATTCATAATAATGGTAAGTAAAGTTTGTAATGTTTGTGAGTATGTTTGTGAGGCAAGTGTATAATTTCTGGAACTAGTAATCTAATCCTTATCATTTTAACTCATATGCTTTATGCTATTTCATTTTCATAATAATTGAATAACGGGATAGGAATAACTACGCAAACGATAACCTCGTTTGCGGGATGAGCCGGTTGACTAGTTCCTATACCTACATATAAATTCCATCTTCACCTAATAATAATAATATAATACGAAAGTATGTTTGGATGTTTTTTTTAATGTAGATGTAGACTAGCGATCCGCCTCGGCTTCGCGCGGGTACAATGCGGTTGGGTTATCCCGAAGAGATAGACATATACTGCCGTAGACTTTTTTGTAGACCTTTCTTAGGGTGCACAATGCACATGTACAATACTGTAGTACACTATTTTGATCTATCTCGTCCGGTTCAGCCAGCGTTTGCAATGTAAGCGTAAAAGTGTGTTTATTTACTACATCACATTAGAAACCTCTAAAAACCTTCCTCAAACCTCCCTCTCGCTCGCACTATTCAACATTTTTGAAGATATAAAATCACTGAATGAAGTTATGTAAAATAGCAAACCTTCACGGCCTAGAAAATAGCAAATCAAAGGTTCAGCAATATGGGGTGTACGGGGTTCCCTCATCTTCGGAACCCAAGCCAACCTCATTTGCACGTGATGCACCCTGCTAAACAACGAACGGGGCTTTGGCGGCTGGCTGTTTGCGGCATAGCACAGTCTACATCGGCACAGCTAAATCCCGTGGCCACCGACGGGCAGCAGCGTCGGTGGTGCGAGAAGCTTTGCCCTGCGATCCCCCCCCCTTTATTAGGGGAGGCCTATGTCCAGCAGTGGACTGATATAGGCTGTGTGTGTGTCATCATAGACCGCATTTAAATTGATTATCGTATAATAATTACCTATCTTAAAATAATAATATTAATCAACGTAATGACAATTTGTTACCTAGGTACGCCTAGTTACCTACAAAGCCTAGTTGCCTACAATATTGCACTACCCTTAGACAGGGTTCATGTGAGATACCTATAACCTTTAACATGCAATTTAACATCATGTGAAAGCAATAAATGATTTGTATTGTATTGTATTGTGATGCGTAGTTATAAAGGCCGGACAGTGCGCGGACAGCACCAAGGGCAGAAGCTAGTTTGGTTTATAGCAGGAGCAATCCCAGTTTGGACGGTCAGTATCTGTTCGTTTGTGTCAGTAAACACACAACAATGATAATAGAGCTAATAATATTCGTAGTGAGTACCCTTACTGTGTACTACATCTATAGTTATAAGAAACTGCACAACTATTTGGATTCTAAGGGTATAAAGTATCTACCTGGATGGCCGCTTTTCGGGAATACATTTTACTCGACTGTACAGAAACGGCATTTCTTTGATGATATAGATGTTATCTACAAAGCTTTCCCGGATGAAAGGTAAGGCTCATTCATTCATACGTTAATGTAAAAAAATAAAATTTTATTCAAAAATAATAAAAAAAAATTACATAATGTATGTAACTATTCTATTAAATAATGTTGTCAGTACTGGGATTTTTATTTACATCCTATGTACTCGTCACTTTTTTATTTTCTACTTTTTCAACTAATAGTTTGTTTTTATCATGAGAATAATTTGAATAAAAAAATTTACCAGCTAATAGATGTTGTGTCTCGTTTTCTCTTTAGTGTTACACAAAAGAGGAAACGAGACAACAATAAAACACTAGCGAATACCCTTGTATGTTAGTAATTATTAATTCCATGAGAAATTCTTACTTCAGTTGTTTTTATTCCAAACTTTTTAAATTATAACCCTTTTCTTTATTACGTTTTATTTTATTTTGTTTAAACAAGTATAAAACCTTGCACATTACACTCCGATAATATTGGAAAGTTTAAATAATGAGACTCATACGATAATAATAGGTACTCATAGATCTTAATCCCATGACACAAGGCTTAGTACTTTGCATCTCTAAAAACATACATTTTTAATGTTGACGAAAATAGCACGTATCGTCTTGAACTATGGCCTAAGATATAGATATACCTATTCTTATCTCCACATTGATTTACCTAATTCATTCGATCATTAACCGTACTAACGTAACGCTAGCCTTAACCTCACTTAAGGACAAACAGATGTAACTTAGGTATCAGATAACGAGTATTATATTATACTAAAACATCCAGACACAAAATATTTGCAGATGATGCAAACATTAAATGATTATTGTATAACTGGTCTTCCCCTCGCGTTCTTAACAAAAAACAAGTTCTTAACAATGATAATTATGTTTGATACTCGTAAAAGTTTAAAAAATACTGATGCAAACATTTGTCTCGCCGGGATTGAAACCGCAACCTCGTCTGGAATTGAACTCGCACTTCGCATCTCGTCTTCGCTTCGCATCGTAAATTCTTCTTGTTCATAGAGTACCCTTAGTACCATCATCACCTGCGTTATGTATTTATGTAATCTGTGTACTCTTTCATCTTTTAGTAAATAAATTTATTTCTATTACTATCTCAGTCATTCACCCGTTGCCGGAACGTTACGAATTTACGTTTAAATTTAAAAAATACGATTTAAATTGTACTAAATGTTTTATTTACTTTACTTGACTTTACTTGACTCTACATTACGTAACTTTATTTACTTTACTTTATTACTTTACTACACTACACTTCGCTTCACTTCACATCAATCCACTCCACTCCACTCCACTCCCCCCCACCCCTCTCCTTCCCTCCGACACCTCCAATTCACTCCACTCCACTCTGCTCCCCTCCCCACCCCTCCGATCCACTCCGCTCAGCACTATTCCACTCCGTGCCACTCCGCTCCACTACGCTCCGGTCCACCCCACTCCGCTCCAGTGTCCACCCCACTCTACTTTACGTCACTTCACTTTACTGCTCCCATTGTTTTAGGTACGTCGCGTACATACAAGCAACCAAGCTCACAATACTGATCCGTGATCCGGACTTGATCAGGAACATCACAGTGAAGGATTTTGATCACTTTGTGGATCACATGCTGTTTTTTGATGAAGAACTGGACCCGTTGTTTGGGAAGAGTTTGTTCTCGATGAAAGGTAAAGGCCTTTGCATATATTTTAGATGAGTTAAACATCATTTTTACGTAAAAGTATCTATTTTAGATAAGTCAGACATCTAGTAGCAACTTAATACTGACCCTGACGCTGCAGTAGCTTAGGGTATGGAGTTCACGAATGAGCAATATCCAGCTTCGGTGTCGGAGTTTTTAGGCCGCGTGAAGGCCTCGTCCATGGCGACAGGAAATCCGGGACTAACATCATATAGTGTCTTCCGATGCATGGAAGCGGTCAAATCTAAGTGCCACAAAATTGACAACCATTCTAGTAGACCGAGCAGATTATTGCTTATGATCTTCAAAGCAATGTGCTAAGAACAGTAAGCCACGCCACTTACATGCCACAAAACGGCCATCCAAGTGGTGACCGGGTGGCGTGTTGCTTGACCAAGGCGATCTTCTAAGAACACCTAAACACACTAAACCACACCAGCGGGGTGATCGGCTAACTCTCTTGCAAACAGAAATGATTGACACCGATCCTGTTTTAACAAACTGTGACAGTTTGTCAATTGACGTTCATTGAATTTCGACGGATGAAATGTCAAAGTTTGTAAAAACAGGATCGGTGTCAATAATTTCTGTTTGCAACAGCGTTAGCCAATCACCCTGCTGAACCGCTTCATCCTAATATCATCACAGTCATTCTAGTTGTTATCAGTGTGATGTGACGTTATTCGAAATAGACTATTATCCCATTTGGAGCATCTGTTGTCTGTAATAGAGTCCTAACAGCTTGTAGCGTTATCAAATAGATTCTGCGAATCAAAAGTAAAGTTACGAGTAGCCAAACGTAAGTGTAAGTCAGAATGTCACAAAGCTCTGAGGCTTATCAAGCATGAAAGATCATGTTTAGGATGTTTTTGACAGTTTTGTCAAAAAAAACAAAATGTTTGGAATAAAAATCTGCAAAAAAAACTATAGGTAGAAGTAGGGGAAGGCCAAGGATACAATATATGAGCCACATTAAAGAAAATGTAGATATCATGTCGTATATGGAAGTAAAGGGGGCTGCTTTGGAGAGAGGCATAGGGATTCCAGCTCTCTAGCTGCATCAGTGGCGCGGACAAGAAAATTTTAGCTCTTAAATTGATGATGATGAATAAATCTATGGTCAAGACACTATTCAGTTTGGTGTTGTGAGCAAAAGTAAATTTTTCATATTGTTTCTCCTTGGGTCGTTTATCAGACAGACCTTAGCATACATATGTAAACACGCTCTTAGGACACCAAGAAACAGCATTGGATTAAAAGCTGTTGATAACAACGACAACACATTGGCCTTCCATTAAAGGAAGCCGTAATCGGCCGAGATCACAGTGCACAGCATCTCGCACTCATCTTTTCACTGCTGCTCATAGCGAGTCAGAGGAAATAAATGTGCTATTAGTAGATTCGCAGATGCTCCGACAATCTAGAGAGCCTGATGGTGACTGGAGAGCTGGAAGGGATGGACCAAGTATCCAAACACCTAAAGATACCAGTCAGCGTGACTCAGGCAGCTGATAGAAACCGATGGAGGCAGACAGTAAAAATACTTCACCAAAGGAGTCACGATCCTCAGTATTGAGGGAACGACGTAGAAGGATGAGGAATAATAGGCTGCGCTATATTGCAATAAGCCGGCTGCTGAAGTCCCGTTTGTTAGTGATCAGGTTGCACCACGGGCTGGTGAGGTTGGCTTGAGTTCCGATTGTAATGATTATGATAGAATAGAAAAGAAAAGAAAACGGTCATAAATCGAAAGAGGTAGTAAAATATTTGATCATTTCCAGGTGAAAAATGGAGGGACATGCGAGCTACCCTAAGCCCTGCGTTCACTGGTTCTAAGATGCGACACATGATGCAGTTCATACATGAGATCAGCCACAACATCATCCAACATTTGAAGGGTAAGCTAGAATAAGAGATTGAAATCCCGTCTCGTAAATGTACATTTTTAGCCCTAAACTAGGCAGAACATGTGTTATGGGAACCACATGACTGATAAACTTACTTTGATTACATATTATACAAATTTGTTCGAAACATAGTTTAAATTATAAAGGTCTTAAACATTAATAAATCAGGAGTAGCTAGAATAAAAAATTAAAAGATAAAATCAAAAACAGCTATAAACGGAAGAAAACCAAAGCTAAAGATGCTGCCAAAAGAGTTCTTCAACTAAAGCGGAAATGGGCCGGACACATACAGAGTTACAGATGAAAGATGGTCCAAGACTGTTACGAACTGGTATCCTATGTAGAAAAAGCGGAAACCTGGCAGACCTCATACAAGATGGAGCGATTAATTAGAATAGCAGGCAAAACATGGAATAGAGCCGCTAGAGACGGAGAGAGGTGGAAAGAGCTGGAGGAGGATTTTACCGCTGAAAACGGTTCTTACAATAAAGATTAACCTTTATCTACTTACCTAAAAAAACATATGTTAGTTACTTATCTATGATATAATTTACCTTTACCTGTTTTAGTTGAAGTCATTTAATATTTAAGTTCTTTTGTTTAGTATAAGGTTTAGTAAAGCTCTTATTTATATATTTATTTAGCTAGGATAATCGTACTATGATTGTCAGGAGGCTCTATATTCATTGCAATACTGGTAACTGACTAGTAGGCGTGGATTATCGGGTAAAGAGAATATAGGTGGATTCATCCAGGATAGTTGGATTATCAATAGAACACAGACACTCCGCCGAACAAGTAATGCCTGGGCGTGATGAAGATCCTGTTCTTCAGTTATATTGCAATTGATCTCTCATCGCACCATACACCAAAGAGTAAACAGTATTTAACAATGAGAGAAATAGACCATAAAGTGCCTTATACTAGTGCTCGTAGTTGTTTCAGAGTGACGTAACATCACGTTTGACGTTCTTGCCAGTCTAAAATCCTCTTCAAAGATTGAATGAGGATTGCAGCGCCGACAAATAGATCCGATTTGTTTCACTGTATAGTCTTAACAAATGTCAATTGGGGTTACGTAGCTACTGCGGAAATCGGTCTTGGCGGGTATGGTCTAATCACAGATATAGAAGACGACTAGACAACTAGATAAAGCCTTAAAATTCACTATGCTCTGAACGTCAACTCATACGGCTGATCTCTCCTTTTTTATGTCCTTATATCATTTGCTAAAAAGAGATGCATAGTTTATCTCAATGCTATTGCTGCGATTTCGTACCAGGGAATTTCTATGAAACTGCATAGAGTTTTGTTCGAGCGCCCTGGTACGATTAACTTTTTGATCTCTTTTGAAGTCGCATTGATGTAACTATGTATAACTATTCTAACTGATGATATCGTACATAAGAAAGTAGAGATCAGTCGTATGAGTTGATGTTCAGAACATAGTGAACTTTAACCCCCTCATTCCAAAACGAAATAAATAAAAATAGTCTAAGTTTGAATCTGACATATTGCATACAAAATACCAGTTTTAAACCCAGACTATCTTTAGTTTTTGTTTTGGAATAAGATAGTGGGTTTATCTAGTTCTCTTCTATATCTGTGGGTCTAATCATCCGCCCAGTTGACTTCAACAATGATGATGAGAAATGATGCCGGTAAATTGGTTAGAAACGAAAATAAAAAAAAATAATACATATTAATAATAAAATACAAAAAAAAAAGACGTGTGGCTCTCGGGGACTGCCGCGGTAAAGCTATTGCATAGCATTTTGTATCAACTTATGCAATTATAATTATTTATTTATTTTATTTATGCAGTATTTCTTTTTCTTTGATATTAATTCAAGTTACACTTTTTGAGCGTGGTGACCGATAAGAAAACAAATGTTTTTCTTTTATTAAATAAAAATACGTCTAGTTGCACGCACACAAACACCGTGTCGAAGACTGCCGAAAAGAAACGACGTTAGACAATGCACGGCCTTCAAGCCACACCTCCGTGCCCGTCGGAGTGGGGAGCGTGAGGTTTTTTTTCGTTACGGAATTTCTGGATTCGGTCCCCGCGCTCAAGGCCCTCGATAGAAGCTATGCAATAGCTTAATAATAATAAAATTGAATCGGACAAACGATGCATGGTATTATAGGACACAGAGGTCGATAAAAATATATCTTTATGTCTCGATTGTAACTATTCCGATTTTTTCAGAGATGCTACCGACTGTTGTTATACAATACTCAGCAAAACATATTTTATTATTTCAACAGATCACGTCTCTGAAGACATCGATGTAGACGACCTGATGCGTTGTTACACTAATGACGTCATCGCCTCAGCCAGTTTCGGACTCCAGGTCAACTCACTGAAGGATAAGGAAAATGAGTTCTTTCTCACTGGACAGCAGGTCCTAAATTTCAGTATACGCCAGCAGTTTCTCTTGTTCCTGTCGGACCAGTTACCAACGCTCTGCAGGGTACGTCAATGATCATTTTTTGTATTTTAAGTGGGAGCCCACACTTCAGGGAAAATCTAAGATTTTTACTTATCCCAAAAATTTCGACTCAGGTGGAATCTGAACCTGCGACCTTCCCATAATACCAATACCGGGGCGCGCTAACCAACTCCGCTACTACCGAATCAACTTGTCTACTTGCCTTGTCAAAATTTCAGTCACGGCTAAGCGCCGTTGGCTCCACCTACAGGGGAAACGTTGCGTCTTCCAAGTTTGCTCATTGACTAGTTTAGTATATTGACGAGAGGTGTCGCTTTCCTTATTCAACGATTTTTTGTATTATAAGTGCAAGCCCACACTCCGAGTCAAAATTTTTGGGATATGGGCATATAAAAATTTGACGTCAATGATGTCAAAGAGATTGAAATCATTTTGTTGGCATAATACTATTTTTATGATACTTTACCAAAATATTACCCATTCAATCATTAACTTGTTTTTAGAAACTTAGCCTTTGCATCTACATTTAAGACTTTTGTACATACCGTTATTGATATAGTAAGTATTATCTTGTTCCAATCTAGTTTTGGGTCCTTCACTGATTTTTCAACTATATCATAATTATTATCAACATCATCAACAACAACTACAAAGGCTTTTATCAGTGCACTGCTGAAAATTGGCCTCACCTGATAAGGAGGATATGCAAATTAGCCCCCACGCTTAACATGCATATTGGGGATAACAGGACAATGCTCCTTACACCGCTGACGCTGCTGATCGTTGGCGGCCAGAGAATGTAGCTGTGCCAGTGCTAGGCTGCGCTATGCTGCAATCAGCAGACAGCCAGAGCCCTGTTTGTTAGTTATCGGGGTGCAACACGGGCAGGTGAGGTTGGTTTGGGTTTCCGATATGCAGGTTTGCTGACGGGCTGCAACGATGTGAGTAAATTTGTCCTGGGATAGCAGTGGGGCATATATGTATATTGGCATGTTTATATATCTCGATGATTGGCATATTATCCTCCATCTTATCAAGGGGAGGGAGTGGACTGATAAAAGCCGTTGTAGTTGTTGTTAGTGATGATGATAACTATGATATAGTTGAAAAATCAAGGAAGGACCCAAAACTACACTACATTAACCCACAGGTCATAGAAAAATAACATGAAAAAAATATTTGCCATTTTCAGAAACTAGGTTTAAAACTATATCCGGAAAAGACCTATGCATTCTTCAACGAAATCATAATCAACACAATCAATAACAGGAAGAAGAACAATGTGCACAGACCGGACATGATCCAGCTACTAATGGAGACACCTAAAGGTACCTACATAATGGAAGGGCACTTATGAGGACGCCATCTAAGTCTTACTATCCTTTTTAATGTATGGATGAATGTTTGTTACTCTTTCACGCAAAAACTACTAAACGGATTTAGATGAAACTTAAATTATACATAGTTTGAACCCTGCATTAACACCTACAGGTGTACAGGGTTCCAACCCCTATCTTCGGAACCCAAGCCAACCCTACCTGCACGTGGTGCACCCTGCTAAACAACGAACGGGGCTCTGGCGGATGGCTGATTGCGGCATAGCACAGCCTACATCGGCACAGCTAAAACCCCTGGCCACTGACGGGCAGCAGCGTCGGTGGTGCGAGAAGCTGTGCCCTGCGATCCCCAACCCGCATGCCCAGCGTGGGGATTATGGGTATATCCCCCTTTATTAGGGGAGGCCTATGTCCAGCAGTGGACTGATATAGGCTGATGTGGTGGTGGATTAACACATAGGCTACTTTTTATCTCTGTACCATGCAAGCAAAGCTGCGGGCGGAAGCTAGTAAGCCATATACTATAAGGTCAACTGGAGAAGTTACATTATGTGCAGGTTTGCCTACGCCCTCGACCGCAAGTCGGTAGCGTATACGGGAAAGATCAGGTATACTGGACCAATCTTCAGACACCGTGCGGTTTCACTCGAAATAATTACATAATGATCTTGCACCAGTTGCCTGCGCAGGTTATCTATATATCTTAAAAGTAATATTATATAGTAAAAGTAGAGTCAAGTCCACTCAAAATTTATTTATCCAATAAGAACTGTAAAATTCACTTTAAATCGTCATTTTTTAATTTACACCAACTCGTAACGCGACTAAACAGAGAAGTATCGGCAGCAAAATCTGCCACGCTTATATTTTTTTAAAGTTATTAACTATTACATTGTTTTTGATGGAGTTGGAGACAGTTTCATCAAAAGCTTTTTTGTCATATAAATAATCAGATAAATTAGTAACAGTAATAGTAAGTACCTGAAGTACTAATAGTAGATAACGTAAAATTTTGGACAATGACAAAGCGATAATCTAATCTACGTCTTTCATTGGAAAATATTTTAAAGATACGCCTTAACATGTCAAAATAATCGTGCTTTGGTCTCAGGTTCATTCTCTCAATCGTTCTCATCTACATGCGCAGACCTCTCGTGTAGACATTAGCTTGTATGACCACCATTTCAGACGATCATGATTGATTGCATAAATCACACTGAAGGGCGTATTTTTCACATAACACATATAACTTCACAAAAGTGGGTATAAACTGATAAAAGCAGCGATTCTGAGTAACACTCTTTATTCGCTAAAACTAATTAGGTATTTTTCTTCTTCTTCTTCGTATGAGCTAGTGGCCAACTCTGGTGTCGGAGTTTTTAGGCCGCCCAAAGGCCTCCGACATGGCTTAACGACTGCAAAAGCCACGGGTATAACTTACTACAAGTCATTTTATACCTGTCATCTCCTTATATAAGAACACAACTACTTAGAATTTAACAATAAGTGTTTTTTTACACAAAATTCTTCTAGAATGGACTTCCCAAGAACTAACCAGCCAAGCATTCCTGTTCTTTGCGGCTGGCTTCGAAACCTCAGCGACGATGCTGGTGATGTGCATCCACGAGCTGGCTATCAACCCTGAGATCCAGGAGCGACTGTACCAGGAGATCAGAGATTTCAAGGAGAAATACGGACAGCTGAACAACGACAATATGGCAGAGTTGAAGTACCTGGACTGCGTTGTTAATGGTAACTAGAAACTAAACCTTACGAAATTGAGGAGGCTTATTAAAATTCCAAATGAAAGAAAATAAAGAAATTCCAACATCTATCTTCAAACCTTAGCCACCCCGGCCCGTCCCGCACCCTGCTAAATTACAAACGTGGGTCCTGGCGGCCAGCTAGTTGTGACATAGCGCAGAATAATCATCATCATCATCAGCGGCCTATGCGTCAATTGCAGACGTCCGTGGTTTCGGCGAAACATTTTTTTTGACGGCTATATAGCTGCGACGGGCGGCAGGGGGTTCGTTTCTCTGGCATGCCGTAACGTTCTTTTGTACGCTAACGAGGCAAACCAGGTCAGGTCGTGACGTTTTTGACCGTCGCGCACGCATTTTTTCCATTTGGGTGTATCCTCCGCCAGTTTTTCCCAGTTTATGTGGTCTATGTTAACTGAGGACATGTCACGCTTTGCGCAGTCCTTATAACGGAGTAAAAGTCTTCCCACAGCTCTCTTGGCATCCGAAATTTCACCAAGCAGACTCGTCTTGGCAGGCGAGATTCGTCCATTCTATGAACGTGTCCTAGCCATCACAAGCGTCTCTCTTTGAGCACACCGGTAAAACTGGGCCGATGGGCAATCTCAAGAACTCTTTCGTTCGTCATTTTGTCCTCCCAGGTGACGTGAAGGATATTTCGAAGGCATCGCATATGAAAAGTGTTAAGCCGACGTTCCAGCGCAGACTAATACAGGCACAGAAAATAGCATACACAGGTTATTTAGCTTGCTTGGCCTTTTTTCCTGTTTATTCCTGACCAGCAAAGTGTTGAATTTAGAAAAACTAGTTTTAATTATTTTGTTAAAACCGTAGAATTAAGAATTTCTCATGTTTTCGATCAATTTGATGCATTCAGTTACTTTATTTTTTTTAGAAACACTTCGCAGGTGGTCTCCGGCCATCATGCTTGATAGAAAATGTGTGAAAACATACGAGCTACCTCCTCCAAGAGATGGTGGAAAACCTTATGTTGTAAGTAGTTGTATTAACAAACTCTATCTTTCAAATACTAACATATTTTATTGTTATTTGGAGAATCAAAATTATCTTTTTATCTATTGGACCCGTTTATGTATATGTATATGATACTCATAAAACCCAAAATAAACCAAATATGTCATGATAACAACATAAATGAGTGTCAAATACTATTCTGACCATGGCAGTTAAAACAATTAAAACCTTGGAAATATTTAAAATAATTCCTCTAAATCAAGAACAGTGATGTACGTCTGAAAATCTTCATTTCAGTTGAAACCTGGTGACGTGGTGATAAACAGTTGCAACTCCTTACATCTGGACCCTCAGTACTTCCCGGACCCTCTGATTTTCGACCCCGACCGTTTTTCTGATGAGAATAAACACAACATCAAACCATTCACTTTCATGCCGTTTGGAGCTGGACCCAGAAACTGCATTGGTAAGCATAATAGTAGATTGTTTTACAAGGGACTAAACCATCCCATTATATACGAGGTTGTTATACTCCCGAGCTTAGCGAGGGAGGATGACAAGACCGAGTTATAATGGGTGGTTTTGGCCCGAGTAAAACACTCTACTTTTCACTTCGATTGCGAGAAAATAAAACAATTCCAAATTAGTCAATTTTCAGAAATTTTATTAAAAATTAAATGTGCAGTTAGAGCAATTTTGAATGTTTAGTGATATGTTTTTCCCGGGCAATTTTATTTCGGTTCTCTGTGATTGGGATGTGATAATATTTTGAGTTGATTGTTGTGGAGTAAAAGTTGGAGAGACTCGAATCATGCTTGAGTTTCCTGCATTATTAAGATCTGAGTGCGGCTTCAGCTGAGTTGACATATTCATCCAATCCCGCGATGTAGATGCTTGGGGTTCTGTAATGTTTGGTAGAATATTGATTCCTTCCATAATCCGCTGCGTGACGTGATACTTGTTTTGTATAGAGTCCTCTATATAACCTTCAGCCACTTGATCGGACCTCCATCCACCGTGCCGTTTTAATGTCGTTATATTCGCACCAGAGTCCGCCAACAGAGTCGCGGATGTTCTGCGGAAACAATGGCCCGTGTAGAGTTCCGGATTTGGTAAATTTAGATAAGTGGCAATATCTTTAGGCATGTTACCAAATTTATTTTTGCCTATGACTTGCCTTGTGCATTTACCATTTTGATAATTTAGAAAAAATCTTCTCGTTGAAACATTAGTGGGACGTAACTCCTGATAGGCTTTAACTATATTAAGGTATTCTCCACTGATGGCAAATTTACGCTCTTTGTTTGTTTTCGTGTTCGGCAGACTCACAGCTTGTAGGTTTGTATCCGTTTCTACGTCTTCTAGCGTTATATTGGCAAGCTCTATTCCTCTGCATGCACCGCTGATTCCATAAATTAAAGCAACCTGTTGAACAAAAAAATAAGTGTGTTAATAATCGTAATAACCTAGGTACATAATTTAGGTATGTAGGTAGGTATCTATTTATTTAGTTTGAGTAGAGTACATAAGTAGGTTACCTTTGTTGCCAAGTATTGTTTATTTGGAGCGTTATTTAAAAATGTTTCGATTTCTTGTGTCGTCAAGACTTTAGATTTTTTTGCCTTGTATCCAGGGGACAATTTCTTCAGTAAAGCCGTTAAATTTACATATTTTTTAATATCGACGTCGTGTCTCGTTTTTAAGGTCATTCTTAACATTGAATATGTGCTCCAAAGAGTCGACGATTTGAATTTTTTCGATAATTCATCAAAATAAGTGAGAAAAACCCCTTCTGTAAAAGAATCCACACGTTTCTCATCTCTCCATTTCATAAAATTTTCGTAACTCTTTAAATATATTTCACGTGATTTTGTCGGCAACAGATTCATAATTATTTCTTTGCCCTTTTCTTCCATTTGCATATTAGCATCTTCACTATCACTTGATGACATTTTTCACGTTCACAATTTGAAATTTAAAGTCAGGAAGTTAAACGTAAAAGTTTGTGATTTGGAATGAAGAAAATTCTAGAGATTTAGCGCCAATACCATCTTTTTTTTTAAATCTCTATACCTTCAATAACCCTCAACGAAACAGTTCGCATTCTACCGTGAAGGGAAGAATCAACCTTCATAAAACATCACCAAGACGGTTCTATTTTCAAAAAAAAAATATTGACGGAGCACCAAGAAGTCGAGTTTTTATATAAGAGAACGAATGCTTTGTACGGGCTGATGATTTTAGACAAAAATTAAAAAGAAAAAATACTTTTTAGCCCTAGGTATTAAACTCGAGTTTTAGGCCCGCTAAGCTACACTATTATGATACACTTTTTGAGCAAGAGAAGTGAAAAAACCTTTATAGCATTTTCTTAATATAAATTATATTGAGTAAAAGATAAGACCATGATTTCATTCAATGATCTCTTGATCAAAAATATATCAAAATTAGATTAGCAACATTGGTATTTAAAAATTTTACAGCCCGACTTTAACATCATAAATTGAATAAGTTGGGCCAGACACGCATCCTGATGTTATACTGTTACTATATGGCCTGGCTCGTGTGCGGGTGCTTGACATGATGATGACATTGAGAAGGCCCTCAGTGTAAAGGAAGTAGACGGTTAAAACCACATAAAAGTATAACAAAATAATCAAAGAGTAATGCGTGAGATTTTTTATCCGGACCGCTGTAATGCTGCAATAAATCAGAAAGATAAGCGAAAAAGTTTATATGCGCTTTAGTGTAAGACTGATCAGTAGGGTGATTATGAATCGTATCTAACGTATCGTAACGTAAGCGTAAAGAGAAATTTTGTTCAATGACAGCGTTATTTTGAATTTACGATGTCTCATTGGTCTAAATTGTAAGTCTACGATACGAATACTATATCACTAGTCCTTAACAAGTTCATTACTGGCTCCACGATTTGTCAAAAGACGCAACATAATCAACGTTTTGTCAACAGGTATCAGGTTTGCATTCATGGAGATCAAAGTCCTAATTTACAATTTATTACTCAACTTCAAGATCAAGAAATGTGCTAAAACCGCAGATCCTATCGTGCTAATAAACTACGGCTTCAATATGAAGAACAAGGGTGGCACTTGGGTACAATTTCTGCATAGAACTGAACACTAAGTTTATCACCATCACTTTGTTAAACCTTTCAACCTTTGTTACTGAATAACCTTTAGATAAAATAATTTTTAGTGTCTATCGTTCATTGGATAATAATGTTCACTTATTATTCTTATTGTTTTTTTTTTTGACATACTTATGGTTGTCTCACATAATTATATAGACCTCTCTCAGTAAGTGCCACTCAGCTGGAACATCTTCAGTAAGTTATTAAGTTAAGTTCACTTACTCGTTATTTTGTTATTTAATAATCAATAAAGAAAATATAAGATTTGAGTTTAACTCTTGTATTAGTTTATTAATTATCTATTAAGGAGTTTAACCATTCACATTTTGTCTCCCTTTCTTTTCCTTTATTTCGCAATACAATATACTAAACCTTTTTCTATTTTAACGTCACTTAATAAGGCTATTTCGGAAACCCCATTTTATCCCTACACAAACGTTGCGTTTGGTAAAATCCTAAATATTTCTTAACTGTTAAATTCATTGATTAGGGGAAGCCTATGTCGAGAAGCGCACTGCAATAACTAGGCTCATGATGATAGAGATTTAATTCATTTATGAATCTATTTATTGCTTTAATTTAAATATTTTTTGTAAATATATTTTAATAAGTAAGTATACATAGCCAGTAGGCACAAACACCCCGTTGCAACATTGAATTCGATATGTTATACATCAAAAACAAAATTGGAATACAACAGAATTTAAATCCCATTTGGAAATTATTCTGTTGAAAGAAGTCTGGTGCTAACATAAATAAGAGGATGTAAAGGGTTCCAACCTCTATCTTCGGAATCCTAGTCGTCCTGGCTGGTTGAATGCGGTATAGCACAGTCTAACACCGGCACAACTGAATCTGATGATCTGATCTTTGACCTCCAACGGACAGCAGCATCGGTGGTGCGAGAAACTGCGCCCTGCAATCCCCAAATGCATGCCCAGCGTGGGATTATGGGCATGTTCTCCTTTATTTGAGCTCAGACCATGTCCAGCAGTGGACTGATACAGGCTGATGTGGTGTGATGTGGTGACTAGCATAAACAAATTTAAAGATAGATAAAACTATTGTAACGCATGACAATGACCTACTGCTCTATGAACAGACGCAACGGATTCAGATTCTTTATTTGCTTGAACATAATCATAATAAACATATTATTATATATTGTTTGTGACGATAACTAACAAGGAAAGATAAAAAACACATACAATTAACGTAATAGGTAGGTATAGTAGGTACGGTAGTACATAGATAGACTTACCTAAATAGGCACACAAAAAACCTTTTTTAGAACAACACAAGGTAACAGATCTGCCTACCCCACCTCACAAAAATTATATAAGGATGTTTCTTAAACAAAGCAAGATGGTTGTCACAAAAAGGTTTCCAATTGGGTAACTAAATGTAGCGAAAACTAGCACTGGTCCTCCGTTGGAACAACATGGATGTCTGACACACAAAAATAATGCACAAGACTTAACAAATATCTATAAATAAACTAATTATAAAGTATAATAGTAGATAAATCATCATCATTATCATCATCATCATCAGCCTGTGGATTTAGGGGAGGCTAATAGGCGAGGCTTATGCTGTAGCAGTGCACTGCTGGACATAAGCCTCCCCTAATGAGCGCCATTGCGCCCTGTTCTGAGCTCGACGCATCCAGCTTCTACCAGCAGCCTTTCGCAAATCGTCACTCTACCTGGCTGGAGGCCGTCCTACACGACGTTTGCCGAGCCGCTGTCTTCACTCAAGAACTCGTTTACTCCAACAGTTGTCGGTTCTTCGGCAGATATTGCCAGCCCACCGCCACTTCAGCTTGCTAACTCTCTAAGCTATGTCGACAACTTTAGTTCTATGTCGGATATTCTCGTTACAGATAGTGGATAAATAACTGTACATACTAAACATTCCATTAAACAATTACAAGGTAAATAAGTTACAATTATACTATGCGTAGCGCCATCTAGCACGGAATAAGCAAACTTATAATATATATGTGGTTTGCCTTTTATTACAGTTCAGTTTGAATCGATTAAGGTAAAACAAAACAACATTCGCAACAATTCATTTTTGAACAACTCGAACCTTCGAGCCTACCGTGATGGGCGATTTACTCGCGCGATTGACATGTGACATTCAGCAAAGTGGTATGCATGTCAATCGCGCGACCAACTCACACGAATATATCATCCATCTGGGAAGGCACATAAACAGAAACCATAAACCTAACCTATTTTTAATCATAATTTATTTCCGGATAAGGATCGTCGTAATTAGCATTGACATCATATCCGTCATATTCGTTGTGAAGTCGTCGAGTTGTTGATTCGGATTCCATTAATGCTTCAAGATTGACTTCTGATTTACGTTCAATAGGTTTTTTCTCACAAATGAATGGTACGTCTCTAACATAAGCATCGTAGCCAAAAAGTAGACCATCTCTGCAAATGAATCCTACTCTTGCCAGTGGGTCCGGCGCGTCTGGTCTCCACATATCATATCCTGCTTTCTCTAAGGTCTCACCTAGAATAAAAAAATCACAATTAAGTAATTTGAAGAGACTGAAACCAATCTTCTTAAATCTTCATAAGGTTTCTTCAGCTATTTTTGAATTTTGAACTGGATATAAAAACTGAGAAAGAAAATATAATAGTGAGTGGACTGAATCTAGTTTTTTTTACTTCTATAGACGTTTTTCTGGTTTCCATTAACTTACCATGGATAGTTTTCCAAGGATAGTCTGTACTTAGTTTAAAGTAGCCGATTGCTGCTGTATCTGGATGGGAGGTGCCATGTATTTCTTCTGGAGGATATTTTGCGAATAATTTGCTGAGGACTTGTGCCTCGTAATCGTTTTTTACGACCGCAAGGTCTGCTCCTTCCTCCTTGCAAGCTGTATACGCAGCGTACCAGCTGTTTGCCACCTGGGCATGGAATTTGTAGCATTGTCCAGTTACCTCCTCGAATTCGTATCCTGTTTGAAACTACTGTTTAGTTTGCGTTTTTGTCTTATATGAAAGTTTGTTTAGGAATTATTATGATAAAAAAATTAAGATTTAATTGAAGATTAAGACATAAAATAATAATAAATTTTTATCATGCACGGGCAAACGAAAACAATAAAACACCAAAAAAACCGGCCAAGTGTGAGTCGGACTCGCGCATGAAGGGTTATGTATAATTAAATTATCTATACATCTATTTATCTATAAAGATATAGATGTATAGATACAGGAGCTCCCCATAATTTATTTTATTCTAACTTAATTATTTATTTTGAAAGTGAACATACAACTGAATATTCTGTGAATATTTCAAGCGTTTACCTGTTGCCGTTATTAATATCGAACAAAAAACCGAAAAAAATCACGTTTGTTTTATGGGAGCTCTCCTTAAATATTTATTTTATTTTGTTTATTTAATGTTATAGCGGGAACAGATACACATCATCTGTGAAATTTTCAATTGTCTAGCTATCACGGTTCATAAGACGGCCTCTGTGGCGAAGTGGGCGAAGGTCCTGAGACGCAGAAGATTGCGGGTTCGATTCCCGCTGCGGGTCAAATGTTTGCATGTTCTGTAAATATTTGTCTCAGGTCTGGGTGTTTTCTATGTATGATATGTATGTATTTACAAAAAAATAATTATATGTGTAGTATATCAATCATGTGGTTCCCATAATACAAGCTCTGCTTAGTTTGGGGCTACATGATGCTGTGTGATTACGTCCCGCATGATTTATTTATTATAAGTTACAACCTGGTGACGGACAGACAGACAGACAGACGGACAGTGGAGTCTTAGTTTAATAGGGTCCCGTTTTTTATCCTTTGGGTAAGGAACTATAAAAGAAGGAAGCAGTTGCACAGCACTCACTCACTCACCACAAGGAAGGACTTAGAATTTTTTTACATTTTGTATTGAGGCAAGTTCTTACCAAGACTTTTAGCTCCACAGTCAAAGTCTGGCAATTCAAATTTTTGTTCAGATTCTTGATGGGTCTTTATATCGGTCCATTGATCGATATCTTGTTCGCTCACTTCTTCAGTCGTTTGACTGGCCCCTTCTTCAATCGTTCGTTGAATTTGTACTTGTGGTATTTGTTTCTGGATTGATTTTTTTGAAATTGGTTGTGATAGTTCGGTTAAGAATCTTTGAAAATTAAGAATTATTTTGTCAACATCTTGCAAACTTTTCGGTCCGTTGGTTATCTCTGTATTCCCAGATTCCGGTGTGGATTCGTAGTTAGACCGTGCCGTTGTTTGTTCGATTTCCATTTTTTTTTCATAATTGACTTCTGGTTCTATGTTACCTTCAGATTCTGGTTTACGTTCCACCGGTTTTTTCTCACAAATGAATGGTACGTCTTTTACATATTCAATGTATGGCAAAAGATCACCACGACTGGTAAAATAACCTTCTTTTTCATGTGGGTAAGACAAGTCGTACTCTGCCTCATCTAAGGTCCCACCTAGAATGAAACGTCACTAAAATTTTATTGTAAAACTAAAATAAATAAAAAATATTGTGTAATATTTATCCAACATTAAACATTACTAAAGTTAACGATGTCATCGAGATGTCAAGAACATTTTAAGCTGCATTCTCCTTCCAACTTCAATCTTCAGCTTTTTAATATGATTATTAAAAACTCCTAAAATATTGAACAAAAAAAAACACGTAAAATAAATTAAGTTAACTTTTTTTAATTTAGTCACAGAATTTTAAAAGAAATTGAAAATTTTTAGCTTAATTTACGCTAAATTGGCAACAAATCCCCTGGCCACCGACGGGCAGCAGCGTCGGTGGTGCGAGAAGCTGTGCCCTGCGATCCCCAACCCGCATGCCCAGCGTGGGGATTACGGGCATATCCCCCATTATTAGGGGAGGCCTATGTCCAGCAGTGGACTGATATAGGCTGGTGGTGTGGTGGCAACAACCGAATAAGAATTAAGGTTTTAGTGAGTTATAAATATATTTTAGTGAGTTTGGTGCCAACCGAATTGCCACCACTACCTAAAACGTCATCCAATGCGTTTTATAGATGGCCGCATTGTTGCAAAGGGCTTACAGCTAGCAGAGACGCAAGAAATGCAAATTCATTTCCTGTTACAGAATAATGTATGATCATAAATATTTTGTATTTGGGTGTTGTAGTATCTTCTATAGTTACCTAAAATCCAGAAGAAAATTCTAGTGTGTGCTCTGTATTAGACTGTGTATGATGTGGATATAATTACTAACCATGGTTAATTATCCAAGGATTGATTGCATTTGCTCTTGGAAAGCTGATTGCTGCTATATTTATTAGGCCAGGTATCTCTTCTGGGATATATTTAGCGAATAATTTGACGAGGACATGTGTCTCATCATCGCTGTTCACAATCGCAAGGTATGCTCCTTCCTCCTCGCAAGCTGTCTCTGCAGCATCCCAGTTACTTGCTACCTGGGTATGGAACTTGTAGCATTGTCCAGTTATCTTCTCGAATTCGTATCCTGATTAGAAATACTGTTAACTAGTTGCGTTGCATTATAATTTAGGAGATTTTATTTTAGAAACTCAAGATCATACGATTATATAACAAGTGAACTAAAATTAATATAAATTAATTATAAATTTCCTTTTATATGTGTTTCTATCAAAGGATAGTCTATAATACGATAGTTAATCTGAGGGACTTCCTTACCGAGACTATCATCTCCACAATCAAATTGTGGTAATTTAAGTTTTTGTTCAGATTGTTGTTCAGCTTTTTGAAACCCCTGCTGAGTGTCAGTTTCTGAGCTCTGTTTTTCACAGATATATGGTACATCTTTTATGTCAGAAATGTAACCATAGAGCAGGCCATCTCTGCAGATGTACCCATATTTTGCAGCAGGGTGTGGGGCATTCGGTCTCCATTTTTCATATCCTGCCTCTGTTAGAGAATCACCTGGAATCAAAAATTAAACGAAACATTAAATACGTGAAGCAACTTCAGCAATGATCCTATTGCCATTTCTTTTTTATTTTCGAAGTATTTTTTTTGATGAAATAAACAAATTTTCTTTATTTCTATCAAAAAAGGAGAGGCAGCAAGCTTCGTAAAGCAACAAGATCTTACCGTCTATAGTTTTCCAGATGGTTTCTTTAAGAAAACCAATAGCTGCTGTATCCAAGAAAGTAGCACCACTTATATCTTCTCGAGGATATTTAGCGAATAGGTTGCTAAGAACCTGCGCCTCTTCGTCGCTGTTCACGATAGCGAGTTGTGCCCCTTCCGCCTCGCAAGCTAACCGTGCATTCTCCCAGGTATGCACCGCATTTGCGTGGAACTTGTAACATCTTCTTGTCTTTTCTGAGTATTCATAACCTGTAATATTTTATCTTTATAATTACTATTATTAATAGTAATCCACTGCTAGACACTGCATTCCCAAAGGGCTAAGGTCATGAAGGTCAAACACAATATGAAAAAGGTTAGGTAAAGGTCAGCCCGTAGTTTTCCAATCCAGTTAAAATTACATAAGCCGATTAGGTCTTACCGAGGCTCTCTTCTCCACATGTAGATTTCAGGGTCAATGATGATGCTGACTCAATTTCCGAATCCGTTGTTCCCCATTTTAATATTGTCGAGTCTGTTGTAGCCCGCCCCATTATCTTGGAACTATCTTGTATATCCGTGGTTGTTTCCGTGTCTGTTCTCTCCCGGCAACCTATCGTGGAACTATCCAATTCATCCGTGGTCGACCCTGTTGCAGATGCGCTGTCTAGTTCCACTTTAGTTGTGACTTCTGGTTCTGATTGTGCTATATAATCAGGTGAATAGCATACGTAAGGCAATCGTTGTCTACAGTCAACCTCGCCTGTGGTGCCGTTCGCAAAGAATACCCCACATCGCTCCAACGCTGCCAAGTCTCCAGGTTTTAGGGATAAAACGAAAATACCTGAAAAAATTACAATAAAAAATGTTATTTTATGCTTCATCATCACCTTCAATAACCTATAGAAGTCTTGAGCCTTGTCCGTACACCGATAACCTGCAATTTTCACGATGCCATCGATCCATCTGATAGGAGGTCTCTCTACACTTCGTCTTCCAGATCATGGTCACCGTTCGAGACTTTTTATTTTATTACGGTTATCGGTTCTTTGGGATAGCCCAATTTGATTTTTGCGATTTGGGCATATAGATGCCCTGCCCACTTTCACTTTTATATAAACAATATTATACTAATTTCGCACATTGTAGTTCGAGACCAGGAATAACATATTAAATAATAACATATAACTAAAATGGGCATTGACCGAATGCTGGCCGAGGGTGAAAAGAAACCAGTAGCGAGATGAGTTGACGACATAGTATGCGTCGCTGGGCGATCGTGGATGCGACTAGCACAGGATTGTGGAGGAAATAACTTTGAGAGGCCTCTATCCAGCAGTGGATACAGTCAGGCGTTGTATGATGATGATGATGGAACTAAAATGGGCACTAAATTGTTGCTATCTCGATTAATTCTTTGAATGAGTAATACGCTCAATAAAGTTACCTTTATCAAGTGTTACATGTGATTTTATTATGAATTTCCCTCACCTTTTGCATTCGTTAACGCCCCTTCGGCGAAAGAAGTGTGTACTCCTGAGTATAGAACCGGTATTGGCTCTTTATCAGTTTGAACGTTGGCAGCAGCGTACAACACGGTTTCCGTAAACTCCGGAGACCAAGGGGAAGCTAGGAATCCCCCTGAAAGTATTGTGAAATAAGTAAAACATAACATAACACACCTAACTTCCGCTCGCGGTTTCGCTCGCATGGTACCCGGATAAAAAGTAGCCTATGCGTATATGTGAGCCTAATCGAGGTCATAAGCCATATTCCAAGTTTCATCGAAATCCGTAATATATGAATAAATAATTTATATAAAAGGTTAATATTAACGATCTGCGAAAGGCTGCTGGTAGAAGCTAGATGCGTCGAGCTCAGGACATGGCTCAATGGTGCACATTAGGGGAAGCCTATGTCCAGCAGTGGACTGCTTTAGGCTGATGATGATGGTGATGATATTATATAAGGGCGACGTGAAGCCTTGATCACACACTAAGATTCTCTCCTGTATCGCGTGTATCAGGAACTAAGAGTACCCGTAACAAATATCTGTGGATCATATAAACATTTTTTCCGCAGCGGGAATCGAACCCGCAACCTTCTCTGCCGGCTATTTACTTAAGCTATTTACTTCATTGAGGTCGTTTAAAGCAATTTCAAATAGTTGCGTGAGTTAAGCGCGTTGATAGTTGTATATAGTAACAGTATAAGGTTCAGGTTCGATTCCCGCCACGATAAAAATGTTTGTATGAGGTGTAAATATTTGTTTCAGGTCTGGTTGCTTTATAATATGTATGTACTGGGGTGTACGGAGTTCCAGAGGTGTATGAGGTTCCAACCTTCATCTTCGGTGCCCAAACAATCATATCCCCCTTTATTAGGGGAGGCCTATGTTCAGCAGTGGACTGGTATAGGCTGGTGTGGTGTGGAAGAACTACGTGTTTCTGTATACTGTACGTATTTACAAAAAAAATAGTTATCAGTCATGTGGCTACCATATAATTATCATATGTATGATAGTGTCTAGCATTATTTATTTGTTTATATCGAGGGAACTAAATGACTACGTTACCATCCATATGGCAGTTGATCCTTGCGGTCAGCCAATCGGCAGGCTGCGTGTACAAAGTTAGCCAACCCTTCACTTTGGGGAAGTAGCGAATGGGAGCGTTACTCGGGATAAATCCTGAAAAGATATTAAATTGTTACTATTACAAATATATAATTATCACAAAGTGCAAAAACTTTGGGAACCACATAGAATAATTAAAATAGTGTTGGATAGTATATCTGGCGAGGTGATTTATTTTATTTTATTTATTTTTTCAATTGTTTACTGAACTTACAGTGGTTTCCAACACGTGCACGTAAACCATTTTAATACAACTTGTAAAATATTTACACAATCTTATTATACAGGGTGGCGCTGTAATGGCGCCTTATTTTATAGCCATTAAGCTGGTTTACCATGCGGCGAAATTCTTGGTTTGGCTCTCATTTCACCTTAAATGAACACACAGGTGTTGTTATTATTCATAAAAAAATAAATCCTAAAACTAAAGTCCATTAATCAAAAGCACGATTCAAATCTTACCATATTTGTGATTTAGTTTGGTTAAAAAAAAAGAAATTTGAATAATGGACTTTAGTTTAGTATTAAATTTTTTATGATTACTGGCCAGTAACATTACTCATGTGTTCATTTAATGTTGCCATTACAGCGCCACCCTGTATTTAGAATCAACTAAAAAACTTATAAGCGAACTAATAGTTACGTTAGATTTTGAAAAATAATTTCTGGTAACTGAGTTGAGCTAAGCTGTGGGTGCATAGTGAGCAGTTAACGTTCGCACTGACGGAGCCGCGAATAGGTGCGGGACGCGCAGCCGTCGGTCTGGAGTCTGGCGCATGCAGCAAGCAGCGAGCCAGTGCGCTCCGATTGTCTATCTTATCATTGAGAAGCAAGTAATAACAGGTAGGCAAAAGTGATGACAGATAGAGTAAGGTCCTAGCCCACTAGTCAGCCAGGCTGCATAAATAATTGAGCAGCCAGCTATAGCAGCCAATTGAGGGCCAGTTGTGACCCTATCGTCGAGTGCTAAAGACGTCGTAGGCTTACTTCATACCCAAGTACACAAAATACAAGTAGCGGCACGAAACTCTAGCGCTGACCGTCATTGCGCAGAAATCAAAAAGAGCTAGAAGCGAGAGAGAGCGAGAGCCCCATGCGCAGTTTTGCGCAAGTTTTGTTGACCGCTAGACTTACGTGCCGCAAGCTATACGTCGGGCTGCTACAACAGTGCGTGGAGACTGATGGCAGCCACATACATTCGCCTACACTCGTTCAGGCTGCGAGCCATGGAACCAGGCATGTAGTAATGGCTGCCGCAGCTGGCTGCTTAGTGACCGTCCATACACGTCATATGTTCGACTGGCTGCCGCAACCAGACTGCCCAGTGAACCGAGTACAGAAACCACAGTAGAAAAGCAGCAAGATGGGCGGACGATATCATTCATATATTTTATTCATACTATAGGAATGGCAAAAGACAAGCAAAAAATTCTTTGCAGCTGTACAAGGGCTTTTCATCGTGGGCCTGGTCAAAATAAGACGAGTAATAGACCATGCTGCGGATGATAACTGCTATTATGCAGAATAAGTGACGGTAATAATAGATACTTTTAGGCAAATTATTTGTAACTAACTTTTATTTTGATGGTACTTGAATATGGAATAAGCCTATGGTCCACCTGATGGTAAGTTAAGACCTACATACAGTTTGATTGGGTACTACACCTTATCTTTTGCTATAGAGATATGCAAATGAGCTACTGTCCTACTACTATCCTAAACTTACAGAATATTAAGTCTCATTTTAAGTGAACTGGGGGGTGATCGGCTAACTCTGTTGCAAACAAAAATGATTGACACCGATACTGTTTTTACAAACTTTGACATTTCATCCGTCGAAATTCAATGAACGTCAATTGACATACTGTCACAATTTGTTAAAACAGGATCGGCGTCAATCATTTCTGTTTGCAACAGAGATAGCCGATCACCCCGCTGTTATTTGTTAAACTCTTTAAACTGAACAAGGAGTTGTATCTATAAAATTGTTCCTATTATACTTTAGCGAAGAGGTTTTCATTACAAGCTTTTATTCTCTTCAACTCGAACTACTTCAAATCTAATTTGAAGTTTGATTTGACAAACGTTTCACCCGAACAAACACTCTTACAACCGCTACGGACTTATTCCATAGGACAAAATAATATTACTAATATTTTTTAGATGTTAGTTCAATTCCGATGCATTTCTATGGGATGCGTGATCTGAGTCGACATCCATGATTAGCTCCAGATAAAAAAAACTCTTTTATAGTCTCTGTCTGATATTCCACTAGTCTACCATCTTTAGCACGTTGACTGCGTTCCTTGGACATGATGCTAAGTGCCATGCCCGAGGAGCAGCATTAGCCTGCATGCAAGTCTGTTTTCAGCACTCAAAGCGTAAAATAAAAATCTATTACCGTGCATTACTCTTGCAAAAACTCAAAAATGACACGATCAAAAAAGATAATTACAAAAAACTCAAAATAGCAGCCGAAAAATCGAAAAATTCAAAATTGATGATTTAAAAATTATAGGCAAACAAAGTTGCAGAACTGACCCACTGAGGTATAATAAAATAAACACTCACCCAAACAAAGCATGCTCGAATAAACGAGATAAAAAATAATTATATTCTGATTCTTAAACATCGCGACACTGTTACAACGGACAAAGAATAGTTTCACAATAATGTTAATTTGCAGTCTCATTTATATTAATAGACTTTATCAGTGTTTTTGTAGATACAGAGAAAAGGACAAAGCAGTGCCTATTGTCCTTTTGGAAATACCAGCAAATATCCATATTGATAGCTAGGAATAATAAATTTATGCCCTATATTTTACCTACCACACGATTTAATTGGAGGATTTTCCCCGCTGCACCCCTTCAAGGGCTGAATTTTAGGAAACCCTTTACTTTTGCATCCCCACACTATGCAAGGTCTATATCATCCAAATATTATTTTCATCCCCCCATCTCGGAAATAATATTTTTGCTCTTCGATATCTGAGTGCAAAAGCATTTTTTTATCCGCTAGAGGATAAAGTAAATTAAGAACATCGTGTGCGCTATGTTTGTGAATTCAAAACATCATTAAACCTATTTACTTCTGCCTCCATGGTGCCTAATTTCACATACAACTTTTTTTAATTTGTTAAAAACTCAGACTCGGAACTTTGTGATTGTAAATTATTATTTTTTAAGATAAGATAAGATAAGATAAGATAAGATATTTATTTGCTGTGAACATGGTAAGTGTACATACAATATACAATTTTGCATAATACAGATGTTTACAAAAAATCAGGTCTCTTCACATTCAGTCATTTATGTCTGTATGACGTACAAATAATTTAAATTTGACTAAAATAAAAAAATATATATATTTAAATAAAATTGTACCTATTTGTTTAAATTTAAAAACAAATGTCGAGAAAGTATCTATGAAAAATAAATAAGTCAAATTTACATGTCAAAATACTCATTAATGGAATAGAAACTGTTAACTGTTAGCCAGTCTTTTAAAGCCTTATAGAAAGAGTTACCTTGTTTTTCTAGTATTGCTTTCGGCAAATGATTATAAATTTTACATGACATGAAAACGCAGTTCCGTTTATAAAGTTCTAATTCAGGTTTAGGCATCACTAAGGGTTTATGCGTAATCTTCCGTTTATTAGTATTGTCTTGATGTTCAAAAAGGTCATAGTGTTTCTTTACAAATACAGCTACTTCAAAAATATATAATGAAGGAAGAGTCAAGATTTTGTACTCTTTAAAAATAGGTCTACAGGATTCAATCTGTTCCATATTAAATATTGCTCTCATGCATTTCTTTTGTGCAACAAAAGCTGTTTGTAATTCAGTTGAGTTGCCCCAAAGCACCAAACCATACCTGAGAACAGATCCTATGTAGCTATGATACACTACTAACGCTGTTTTTAATGACGTGACTGTTCTTAATGGCCCTAAGAGCATTAACGAATTTATTTACTTTTGCGCACACCAAGTTAATTTGGTGCTTCCAGTTCATATGTTGGTCAATCTGTACACCTAAAAAATTTATACTTTGAGATTGATTAATTACCTCATTATTATGTTTTATATTTAAATTTTGTCCTTGTCTTTGAATTGTCCTAAATTGTACGAATTTTGTTTTATTTGTGTTTATCTTTAAGTTATTAATGTCAAGCCATGTTATGATGTTCCATAATGCTCTATTAATTTCACATTCTAATGAAGAAGTGTCCTTGCTATCCACAATTATTGTTGTATCGTCAGCATATAATATACAATCATGATTAATTGCACATAGTAAGTCATTGATATAAACTAAAAATAACAATGGACCCAGTATACTCCCTTGAGGGACCCCGTACATATTTATTTTCACATCGGAGTCATAATCTTCAATTGTGTTTGTAATTTCAGAAAACTTCCTAATTCTCGTTAACTGTTTACGATTCTTCAAATAACTCTCTATCCAGTTGTATGCTGGTCCACGAATTCCATACTTTTCTAGCTTATATAGCAGAATATTGTGCTTAACAAAGTCAAAAGCTTTACTCATGTCTAAAAATAGAGCTACAGTTGGAATTTTATTGTTTGAATTATTTAATATTTTCCGTAATAGCTTATACATAGCTAACAAAGTCGAATTGTTTTTTCTAAATCCATGTTGTTGAGATATGAGTATATTGTTCTTATCTAGGAAAATCTGCAGTCTTTTGTAATAAATCTTTTCAAATAATTTTGATAAAATTGGTATCAACGTAACTGGTCGATAATTATTGTGGTCGGTTTTATTGCCTTTCTTATGTAGTGGCTTAACTATTGAAAATTTCAACCTTTCTGGAAATACTCCTTGCTCCAGGGATAGATTGATTATATAAGCCAAAGGTTTTGAAATATAATAAGCCACTTGTTTAATCATTTTGGTACTGATAATATCATAGCCTACCGCGCTCGTGTTTTGAAGAGATTTTATGACTTTAAAAACCTCTTCCTCATCTGTAGGCTCGATAAAAATACTATTTGAATGAGTAATTACATTTGATAGCGAGTTATTATTTTTAAAGGAAATATCAATATTTGTCGAATTAATAAAATAATCATTAAATGAGTTAGCTATTCCTTTACCCTCACTAATACTAATTCCGTTATCTATAATTTCTAAAATGTCATGTCTTTTATTCAATTTGTTGATTTTGTTATTAATAATATTCCAAGTCGCCTTACATTTGTTTTCAAAATTATATATGTATTTATTATTATAAGATTTTTGCACATATTTAATGCAGTTTTTTAATTTGCAATTAGTCATTTCCTGCTGAGGTGGTATGAACAGTTACATGTTGCACTTCAGTGCGAAGGTTTTTCACCTCGTGTTCGATGTGATTCCCTCGCTAACGCTCAGCATTCAATTTTTTTTTTAATTAGAATCTTTCGCTTGCTCGGTCATCAAAAATGAGCCCGTGGATAGAGAGAAAATTTGCACTAACTATTATCTTGGACTTACTTGAGATTAGGTTTTCCTTTGCAACTAGTTCAGCGACATAATTGTAGTTTTTTTCTTACTCACTGTCCAGGAAGCGAGTAGTAGTGCTTGGAACAGTCAGCATCAAAAGTAGATGATGAGTTTCAGAATGTCAATACAGCTGATAGAAATTTGCGCCAGAATTAGATAGCACTAAAGTGTTCCATAAATAGGTGATTGTAAAATATGCCAACAATAAGCTGATGACACTAACCACCTGATGACTTTAAGGTTCAAAAGTATCTGATGTAAAATAGTTCTATAAATATACTAGCTAACTAACCACCACATGTACCTGATGACTTTAAGGTTCAAAAGTATGATGTAAAATAGTTTTATAAATATATGAAATATGTTACTTTGCAATATTTTGGCAATAAAGATATAGGTTCAAACATAACTGACTGTCTATCATAGCAAAAATAACTGATTATCTATTTTTTAACTGGCCTTTTAGCTCAGTTGATAGTAATTCTTAATTATTTTTATTTTTATTTTTATTTTTATTTTATTTTTATTTTTATTTTTATTTTTATTTTTATTTTTATTTTTATTTTTATTTTTATTTTTATTTTTATTTTTATTTTTATTTTTATTTTTATTTTTATTTTTATTTTTATTTTTATTTTTATTTTTATTTTTATTTTTATTTTTATTTTTATTTTTATTTTTATTTTTATTTTTATTTTTATTTTTATTTTTATTTTTATTTTTATTTTTATTTTTATTTTTATTTTTATTTTTATTTTTATTTTTATTTTTATTTTTTTTTTTATTTTTTTTTTTATTTTTATTTTTATTTTTATGAGGCCAGTTAAAATAGATAATCAGTTATTTTTGCTATGCTAGATAATCAGATATTTTTGAACCTGTCTTTATTTCCAAAATATTGCAAAGTAATATAATTCATTCTTATTACAAATCCTAATAATCTTAATCCTATTCTATCACATCACACTATCACATCACACTATCACATCACATCACATCACACTTTATTATTATTATTATTTAATATTATAAATGCGAAAGTCTGTGTGAATGTTTGTTACCACGTATCTCCGTAACCACTAAACAAATTTTCATGAAATTTAGCACGTTGATAGTTTCGGTGCCAGAATAACACATAAGCTAATAAAAATTTGAAAAAACAACCTCAAAAGTGGTGAACGGGGGTGGCAAAGTTTGTATGGGGAACAAAAAAAATCTTTACTAATAAAATTGAAATTTTGCACAGAGACTATCTACTAAAAATAAATGAGAGGACGATTAACGGGAGTGGCAAAGTTTGTACGGGGAACAAAAGTTTGTGTGAATGTTTGTTAGTTTAGCTTAGTGAATAATACAAAGGCTTATCTAATTTTGATTTTTTTTCTCTAAAGTTGTACACGGGGTGGCAAAGTTTGTATGGGGAACATACAAAAAAATTACCAATCGATTTGAAATATTGCACAGAATCTCTCCTCTAGAAATAAATCACCTGTTTCAGGATTTAGGTGTGTATTTAGGAGGTTAAAGGTAATCAATTTTTATTAATGAACTTTCATTAAAATTGATCCCTAAAAAGCACATTAAGAAAATAAAACTTGAACAGGGTATGATTGGAGATGAAAGTTTGTATGGGGAACCAATCATTTCTCAAGTTACGTAAGTTTATTAAAATTTATCATACTTAACCGGCAGTTGAATTGGTGATCAACGCGAACAGGAGTGGGAACGGGAACGAAAAAGGGAGTAAGAGTGGGAAAGAGAACGGAACGTGTACGGGTATGCTAGGTAATGCATTAATAATATGTTAGTACTTTTTATCCCGCGCAAAACGTGGTAAAAATAAACCTTTATATAAATAATGAAACACATTTTGACACATACATTTCCACGCGGGCGAAGCCGCGGGGTGCAGCTAGTATATTTATAGAACTATTTTACATCAGATACTTTTGAACCTTAAAGTCATCAGGTGGTTAGTGTCATCAGCTTATTGTTGGCATATTTTACAATCACCTATTTATGGAACACTTTAGTGCTATCTAATTCTGGCGCAAATTTCTATCAGCTGTATTGACATTCTGAAACTCATCATCTACTTTTGATGCTGACTGAACATGGTTAAATGGAGTAAGCTTGCCAGGCACCTCATTCCTAATCATCAGCAGCCTATAGCAGTCTAATGCTGGATATAAGACTCCCCTAATGAGCGCTATTGCGCCCTGTCCTCAGCTCGATGCATCCAGCTTCTACCAGCAGCCTCTCGCAGGTCGTTACTCCACCTGACCAGAGGGCGTCATACACTACGTTTGCCGAGCCGCAGTCTCTACTCCACAACTCGTTTACCACAACGGTTATCGGCAGATATGGCCAGCCCACTGCCACTTCAGCTTGCTAATTCTCTGAGCTATGTCGACAACTTTAGTTCAGTGTCAGATAGTCTCGTTGCGGATTCTATCCTTTTGAAAAGCTGCCCAACCCAGCTGATTTCAGTTCATTTTATTTCTATTACCTTTAAGAGTCGTGTATACGGGTGAGCAGCTAACTTTTTTAAAACTTTCGCGAAATCTTACGATGTGATTTGATACGTTACTTTGGAAAAAATGTTCATGTTGGGTAATTCCTCTTCTTCTTCTTCTTCGTATGAGCTAGTGACCAACTCAAGTGTCGGAGTTTTTAGGCCGCCCGAAGGCCTCCGACATGGCTTAACGACTGAAAAGCCGGGACCAACATCTTAACAGGCTTTCCGAAGCACGAAAGCGCCCTTATCTAAATGTCACTAAACGGTCACCCATCCAAGTAATGACCGGGCGGAGTGTTGCTTAACCAAGGTGATCTGCCAAGAACACCGAAATTAACCACGCCACGAGCGCTTCTTTCTTGTTGGATAATAGAGTTGATTGAGACCAAAGAGGTTGTTTTTTTTTTCTTTTTATACTAAATCTATGATTGAGACAAACTTGTTTTTTTTGACAAATGGCATTTTCTAGGTTGATTTTACATTTTTTCAAAAATAAAAAAAAGGTAACCTGTATAGGTAACATAGTTAGGTTGTTATAATTATTATCGTGTTGTCGTATGGACAACTAGCTTTAGCCCGCGGCTTCGCTCACGTGGTATCAGGACAAAAAGTAGCCTACGTGTTAATCCAGGTCTGTGTATATTCCAAGTTTCATCAAAACTCTGCAATCCGAAATTTTTCATATACTTTACAGGCTCAGAAACAAGTCGCGGTATGTTTTTTTCTACAACCTATGTTCCTTCATAGAGAGGTAACAAATTTAATATGACTAGTACGAAGGCATGTTGAAGTTGTAAAATTGCATAAATTATTACTTTTTCTAGGCATCAAAGACTTTATGTGGCCATTTTCGCGCCATTGCTGCGACGCATATAAGATTTTGCTGCACGGGACACCCATAGTAGGACCAATTGATGCTTTTTCTAGGTCAAGAAAAAGCATCATCACTAACCTTCATCTCCCAAACCCAAGCCAACCTCACCTGAACCTGGTCCACCCTGCTGTATAACAAACGGGGATATGGCACAGCTAAATCCACTGGCCGCCAACTGACAGCAGAGTCGGCGGTGTGAGAAGTCGAATGTTAGAATGTAAGAATGTCCAGCAGTGGACTGAATAGGCTGGTTTTGTTGTTGAAGCTACAATAATAAGTAAATAAACAAGTTCGCCAAATGGAAAGCCGGGATTCTGACAAATAAAAAAATACCATCACATATTTTTATTATTTTAAATTCTTCCTTCCTTCTGAGCTAGTGACCAACTCCAGTGTCGGAGTTTTTAGGCCGCCCGAAGGCCTCCAACATGGTATACCGACTGTAAAAGCCGGGACCAACAGTTTAACGTGCCTTCCTAAACCGGAAGCGCTTAGGTAGCCTAGTACGAGTTGCACAATTCGAAAACTTTAATAGTATACTATAACGAGCTCAATTTTGAAGTACCTTTTTTCGGTTATTACCTCACCGTTTTGAGTGATAATAATTGCAATCTGCAAGACGATTACATTACCAACGTTTTTTTATTAATTTATTGGAAAAAACAGCTTAATTCAATTTCTTTAATATATGATTAGTAACAGAAAGCCAATTATTACAGGTCTTCACTGGTAGCTATATTATAGTAATTAAAATGTGAACTAAAAACCATCACCTCATTCCCTGCCCCGCCGACACGTGTGCCTGCGTCGACACCGACCTGTGTATACACAAGAAATGAACGATTCACTTTTAGTCAGTCATGTGCACCACGTGTGCACCGTGGTGTCGAGGAAGGACCATCGAGATAGTACTCTATAGAGACACAGTGAAAACTGTCAAAAATAGTTCAAGCTTATTTGACATATTAAATAAACTTGACATAAATAAACTCAAACGCACAACGTCATACGAAGACATCTTTCAAAGACTATGCATTGAACAGTTCAAACAGCATCCCTTTCATTTCTGCTTCATTCAACAAAAGTGATTGTATTTGGTTGAACCGAGTAATATCGCCTTAACAAAAATCCATCCATATATCCATTTTCACAAACTTTCATATTTATTAGACTTTAAGATTTAGTTAGAAGGCATGCTAATATTTCTTAAAAGTTGTTTAGTTCCTCTCAATTTAGAAATAAATATAAAAACTATGTTTTCTTCTTCGAGGAAATAATATCCCAACATGAATTCCACTAAATAAATAAGAAATGCATAGATTACTTAGTTTGTGGTATTGAAAATATGCGTGGAAGCTAAGCTATCTTAGGTCAGAGCTTATCAATACTCTATAATTAGTTCGGTCAAGGCTAGATTCAAGTGCGTGTGTGGAATCCATAATGAAGTTATGTACGTATAATGATTTTGTACAGAAAGCGCAAAAATTTCATTTGCCCCTTGCAAATGAAATTTTTGCGCTTTCTGTACAAAATGGTATCCGGTTAATACCCTTTTATGCACCCTTTCATCTCCACTAAGGCCCAGGTCACATCTGTATGGCGTCGGGCGCGGACATTGCACAGGCGCAATTCAAATTTCAAACAAGGGTAATTGACAATTTAGGACACACGGTATGTCTATGCTCGAACGTGGTCATGCCATGGCGCGTCATAATCACGTCAATCATAAATTGTGCTTCATTTCCATGCATTTTGTGTGAAATTTGAATGGAATAGGAAACCGCCCGTGCCATGCCCGGCATCTTACAGATGGGGCCTACCCCTTAAAATTTATTTCAGACCATGATCAATAGGAATATTAGCAACACAAAAATACAAGAAATTAAAAAAACACAATAAAATAAAATAAAATAAAAAACAGAATCATCATTGCGACACACACATAGACATATTCCCAAACTGCTCAGCTTGATTAATTCATGGAAAAATAGTAGTCGGCTTCACTGACGGCCTAAGCTGGGTTACAAGTTAGCTATCCTTCAGTGGTTAGCGGGTAGTGAGTGACATAACAGCTCCGGTACCATTCATGGACAAATGGCATGTCTCTTTCATGAATATTGCCAATATAGTATGCAATAATACACAATATCAAATAGTTTAGAAATGTTACTCGTACCTTCTTGGTTAATCTTATGTTTTTAATAACTTGTGATTTTGCATGAAATTATTTAACATATTTCTTTATTACTTTAAAACGATAATTGTAACTCTGGTTCCGATTCCGGTGTTCCCCATTTTGTTATCGACGAGTCTGTTGCAGCCCATTCACCTATTATGGGACTAGCTAGTTCAGCTATGGTTCACTTTCTGTTTAGCGCTCGGCGGAGCAACACGTCTGCGGAGTTCTGCGTCGTTGTTGTTTTTTAGCGATTGGTTGTTCGTTGGTGGACAGCGAGTCGATCATTCCTGACGATGCCTTATGGGGAAGGCGAAACATTGTCGAATTTCTGTTGAGTTTCTTGTGTATTTATGTGTGTGTCGTTTCTCCAAGCTAATTACAGGTTAACGTGTTGTTTTTATTTGGTGGTAAAAAGTAAGTAGACGGTTGCATTTATTAATGATTGCATGTTTGCTTGTTCTTTCTCTGATTTGCATGTGAATCTGCAGGCGGGAGGGCAGTGCATGCGTATGCATTTTGTGGAACTTGTCAGAGAAAGTTAGCGGAATTTGTACTAAATATTTTGTCTTGTAGAATATCTTATGGTTCATTCTGTAACTGATACGCTGTCCGGTTCTATTTCAGTTTTGACGTCTGGTTTCTTAAACATTGTAGAAACATCTTGTGCTTCATAAGTAGGTGAATAGCAAACGTAAGGCAATCGTTGTCTACAGTCTACCTCGCCTGTGGTGCCGTTCGCAAAAAATACTCTACAACGCTCCATCGCCTCCAAGTCCCCAGGTTTTAGAGACAAAACGAAAAGTCCTGAAATAATACTATTTTTTTAAAGGCGAAAGATTTTATTGATATCTGTCCTTCACGTCAAACCTACCAACGGAATTGAGCTAAATTTTAGTAGTTCTAGAATCGGAATAACATACGTAAAAAATAAATTCAACTTCAAATATTACTAATTTAATAATATTAATTAATTACAAAAGTTTAAATATCAAATTTTAAAGATTGATATTTTTTTTTCATTTTGTAGTTCTACAATAAGTATAACAATAAAATTAAAATGGTCAATTAACGATTTATCAATGTCAATACTCTTTTTATTGTTTGAATGAGAAGGACATACTAACTTTATTGAGTGTTCAAAGTAATTTTATTATGAATAAGTTACCCCTTGCTTTTGTTAAAGTTCCTTCGGGGAAGGAAATGTGTACTCCTGAGTACAGGACCTGTATAGGCTGTTCATCAGTGTGATCGGCGCCAGCAGCATACAATACGGTTTCCGTAAACTCCTGAAACCACGGAGATACTAGGAATGCCCCTGAAAGAATTGCTAAATGAGTAAAGCATTATCATATTTTAGTAGTAGTTGAGTTCTTTGTGGAGGGCTCATCCGGGGTAGTACTACTACCATGCTTATATCTTCCGTGAAGCAGCTGTGCTGTGTTTCGGTTTGAAAGATGTGGGTGCCGGTGAAATTACAGGCACAAGAGGCTTATCATCTTCATGCCTCAAATTGATGGACGCAGGGCGTTGCATCGTAGAGTTCTATAAAACGTGATCTACGATGCAATGATTTGGTAGGTAATGTGCTTGTTTCATCTTCAAGTAAGGGAAAAAAACATAACACACTCCCATAACTAAATACCCAACAGGTAATCCGTTACCTTCCATATGGCATTTGATCCTTGCGGTCAACCAAGCGACGGGCTCCTTGTGCAGTGTTAGACAGCCCTTAACTTTGGGAAAGTATGCAATAGGATCGCTAATACTCGGGACAAAATATGAATTAATATATTAAAACAGTCGTGTTGAACAGGACACTTGGCAAGACGAAGGTTCCTGCCCATTTCCGACTAGTGTCGGGCGATAACTGAATGGCGTCCAAGAACTGGGTACAGAAACGACGGTCATCCAGCAGCAAGATCCGGGTGAGACGAGGAACAGACCATGACAACCAAAACAAACAAACATAAAATCTGTACATGGGCGAGGCGGTGGATAAAAGATCACACTATCTATACATATAAAAAAGTAGAGCAAAAATCTGTACATATGTTTTTTTTAGCAAAAGTGTATTTAGTAAAGCATAAAAAAACTTACCCCAAAAAACTTTAGATCGGAGGAATTTGTCTGTCTACTGGAGAGATTGTTATCAATTCGAGCGAAAAATACTGAAGTGATTTTGGTAAATTTTGTAAAATCAGATAGCTCCTAATTTACCACATAAGCTACATTTTATTTCTCTTCAATGTCTAGAAGCAGAATTATAAATGAAAATCTTATCACGTGCCCTTCAGATCTCCTCGCCACACTTTCAAAACTCTACTAAGACTAGTCAACAACAAGACGGGCGTGATACGTTGCCATTACTCTTTTTATAATTTTCTTATAATGTACAACAACAACAAACACCAGCCTATATCAATCCACTGCTGAACATAGACCTTTTAATAAAAAGGGGGTCATACCCATAATCCCCATGCCAGGCATGTCAGGCTGCTACCATTCGGCATTAGTTGTTTTTTCGATATCACATCTGTGCCGGTAGCAGGCTGCGCTACGCTGCAGCTGGCTGCCAAAGCCCCCTTTGTTAGTCAACAGGTGCATGTAAGTTTTTTTTGGGTTTATTAAAGATGGATGTAGAACCACTTACATTCCTCTTCAGGAGTTCTTCATTTCAATTTGTTCTCTATTAAAAGTTTGACAATTTAAAAATAATAAAATATACACAATGATTAAATAAGCATTTGTACGTGCGGTGTTTTATTGAAAATAAACTACAACTACCGAATAGGTTCCACAACACAAGTAGAACTCGATGCCTACTCTCTCATATTTAGCAGTCTGAAGCCCTAGACAGGAATGTATGGAAAGAATGCCTTCCCGCCTTGACCCAGCAATGGAATCTAACGAGCTCTCTAAAGTAGTAGTTAAGTATTACAAAATATGTTGTGTAAAAAACCATGGAATTCCGCACTTATATTAAAAACTCTTAATCGGGGAAATATTTAAACGTTAAAGAAAATACAACATGAAAACGAAGTTGCAAGCGGTTCAGCTAATAATATTATAAATGCGAAAGTTTGTATGTTTGTAGTCGCTTCATGCCGTAACGGCTGAACGGATTTGAATGAAACTTGGAACATACATAGCTTAAGACCTGGATTAATACATAGGTTACTTTTTATCCCGGTACCACGCGAGTGAAGCGGAAGCTAGTAGTAAAATACAATAACTTATTCTTAAATTAGGTACTTTGGGTCTTTACCTCAGCATGGACAGCATCGAAGTATAAAGCTTGAATGCTGCGCTGGTTTATTATTAGAACAGAACAGATGTACATATATTGCTATAATTATGGTTATCAAAGATCCAAAGGAGGTTAGTAGTAATAAGCTGGGTACGGATAGCACGTAGATTGGCACGCGTAGTCGGTTACGCGTGTCTTGGAATGCCCTGTCTGTACTTGCAGCTACGCGTACACTTTGGTGAACGCGTGCCGCGCGAGTTGGCTCGCGGTGCGATACGTGGTCAGTCGGTTTCGGCTCGCGTAGCGCTATGGATCGATTGAGGTCGCGTTCAGGTTTGCGGCGGTCCACATTTACTGTACGCGTGGACAGCGTATACAGGAACGCGTTATCCGTACCTAGTTGTAGAGTTCTTTGTGTAGGGCTCGTACGGGTGCGTACTGCCACCATGACTATTTCTGCCGTGAAGCAGCTGTGCTGTGTTTCGGTTTGAAGGGTGTGGGTGCCGGTGAAATTACAGGCACAGGAGGCTTATCATCATCATGCGGCAAGTTGATGGACGCAGGTTTCTGCATCGTAGAGCACTTTCTAACAATCGTGATCTACTTTGCGATGCTTTGTGATAGGTAACGATTACCACTTAACATCAGGTGGGCCATGTGCTTGGTCCATTTTCAAATACCATAAAAAAGAGCTTATTATTTCTTGAACCTCAGATATACGAAATACAATGATGAAATAGACCTAAAAAATCAGAGGGGTAGGCAGAAGTTTCCAGGTAAAGAGTACCATACACCGACGAGCATGTATGAAGAATGTGATGAGAGTGAATTATGTAAAAGAGCTATGCCAGGAGATCAGTGGTATCTGCCTATCCCTCTGACTCTATTTTCTAACCCACTTTTCCCAAAGTAACTTACAAAATTAAATCTGATTCCGCGAAATTGAAAAGTCAAGTTTTCCATACCATTCTTTGAAACATCATTCGCCATAATATTCAATATTAACAGAAATCTATATATATATAAAAGAGAAGGCCTTTTTCAGGAATCAACGCACAACCTAAACTACTGAAGATTCAAAGTTGAAATTTGGAATGTCGCTGCCTTTTAAATATAAATAAATAAAAATAAAAAAAATAATTGACTTGAAATTTTACAAAGGGACTCTCTAATATAAATAAACCAACTATAGTTTCAGTATTTTTCGTCCCCTATTCAAAAATTTGTATTTGTTAGCCCAATTGGGTCCCCTAGGGCAAACCCTAAGGGTACAAATGGGGTAACAATTTTTGAATAGGGGATGAAAACAATATTCACCTATTGACTTGAAATTTTGCACAAAGACTCTCTAATAAAAATAAATAAACACCTATTTCAGCATTTTTCGCGAATCAACCCCTAAGGGGTTCAAGGGAGTGGCAAAGTTTGTATGAGGTACAAAAAAATCTTTACCCATCAACTTGAACTTTTGCATAGAGCACAAAATAAATTAACCAACCTTTAATAACCTTAAGAGGGTTTGAGAGTGAGAGAGTTGGAGAGAGTTTGTTTGGACAAAAAAATCTTTTCCACCTCAAAATAGGTGTTTCGGGGTGGCAGAGTTCGTATGGTACAAAAAAAATTCATCTATAAGCTTGAAATTTTGCACAGAGACTATAATAAAAACAAATAAACACTATATCAGAAGCTATATCAGAATTTTTCGCAATTGAACATGTAAGGGGGTAAGCGGTAGTGGCAAAGTTTGTATGGGAGAGAAAAAAATATTTACCTACCAACTTGAAATTTTGCACAGACGCTCTGCTCTAATAAAAATAAATAAACACCTATTTTAGCATTTTTCGCAATCAATGCAATAATTAAATGGGATCGGCAAAGATTGTATGGGGGACGAAAATCATCTTTACCAGACCTAAAATTCTGCACAGAGGCTCTCTAAAAATATAAATAAACACTTAATTTTGCATTTTTTTGCAATACAACATCAAAAGGGTTACCGGGGTGGCAAAATTTGTATGGGGGACAATACGGGTTTCATTTTTTATTCAAATATTATATATCTTTACAAAACCGGGTGTAACGGGGGTCAAAATTTTAGGCAAAATCTGAGGATCTTATCGCAACTGATTGAGCTGAAGTTTTGCACTTTATTGTAGTTCTAGACCAGGAATAACACAATAGGCTACTTATTAGCCGCGGGCGTAAGCTAGTACTGTATAAGCAGGAAAACCAACGATCTTTTAGCACGCCCAACACAGATTCACCGTGTAGAGGCTCTGGTAATACGATTTGAACAGCGTTACCTTCACCGGTTCTGTACAATAAGTGAATCTGCGGGCCAACATATTGCCTCTGACATTTACCGGCGGCCCCAAAGATTATTCAGTTTTATTTACATTATAAACGAGACCATGCTTAGCAGCATAATCCTCACAAGCCTTAAGAAGAGCCCTAAGTCCAAGAACCATCGGGCTTAGCCATAGACTCAATGACAAAGACTCAACGTTATGGCGAATGGCGCTTCATACAAATTATATGTTTTTTTTATTTTATTTTAGCGAAATCTTACGATTTTATTTGGTAAGTTACTTTAAAAAATGTGTTCCTATTTGGAAATAGAGTTGATTGAGACCGACTTGTTTTTTTTAAACTACTTTTAATTTTTCCACCTGCCTGGAAGTCGTGTCTAACTGTTACCCAAGACTGCACGAGAGCGGAGACTGGTAGTGGTACGGTCAGCGTGGTCTGTGTGCCCGCTAAGGAGGTGGAGACGAGAGTTAGTGAAGACGGCGGATCAATGCTGCCCGCGGCGCCGCTGACATCCGGAACCAAACCGGTCACAAGTAGTTAGTTTGGCGCTACATTAATATAAACGAACTAGCGGCCCGTTCCGGCTTCGCACGGGTTAGGGCACTTTTTTACACCTTGGGTTACTTAAGTTTTTGTAATGATCACTAATTGTTTCTAGCAATAAATATAGCCTATGTTACTCAGGGTGAATGTAACTATCCAATAGTAAAATAATTTTTGAAATCGCCACTGTAGTTTTTGAGTTTATTCATTACAAACATACACACACACAAAAATACAAATTTTTCCTCTTTATAATATTATAAGTGTAGAAGTGTAGATTATCACATTTATCACACAGCATAATATGTCCTGCATTATTTATTTAATTTTATCGACCTATGTGCCTAGTAAACAGGGTGGCAATTCAATTTTTAAAAGTTAAAAAAAATATATGCGTCTGTTGACTTGCCGCACAAGTTAAAATTATATCAACCCGTTGAAAACCACCTTACACGAAATTTTGTCGATAAATGTAAAAAAAATGTCTCATAACTTTTATTATAATGTTTTTTGTGAAAGCTCACGCTTGGCCAAAAATTAAATTGTGCCAAATTAAACTCCATTGAAAATAGCAATTGATTTGTACTTTTATGAATATGGTTTTTTTAATATTTATGAGAAAATAGATAGTAGTCCGTAAATAGTAAATGATTTGTACTTTTCGTCATAAGTTTTTATTCATTATTTATTTTTTAATAGTTATTTTATTTGTAATCGAAAAAAGATATTTTATTTGTAATCGAAATAGAACTACAAAAATGAATCACAATTGTTTATTATTACAAGACTCTTATCTATACCCCCAATTTTTATTTTTCATCGTTCCAAACATCCTGGTAACTAAGATCGAAATTATAATCAGGTGAGTATTCGTCATAAGACCGTGCAGTAGTTGTTTCAGATTCTACATTCACTTCACGATCGTCTGGTTTACGTTCGACAGGTTTCTTCTCACAGATGAATGGTACGTCTCTAACATATGCGACGTAGCCAAAGAGTTGACCGTCTCTGCAAATGAATCCTAATCTTGCCAGTGGGTGCGGCGCGTCTGGTCTCCACAAGTCGTACCCAGCCTCTTGTAAAGTTTCACCTAGAACGAAATATACGATTAAGTACCTACTTTAAAGGATCCTGTTGAAAATCGTTTTACAATTGACGGAGATGTCGATCAATATACATAAAAAAATCCGACGAGTCAAGAGCCTCCTCCTTTTTCGAAGTCTGTTAAAAAAGAGAATCAACCATATAGGCCAATGCTGGCATACGAACAGGCGGGCCACCTGATGGGAAGTAGTCATCACCGCCCATGGACACCTGCATCACCAGAGACGATACTAATACGCTGCCGGCTCCAAATGAATTAGAAACCCGTGGTTTAGTTAGGTCCACACGTATCTTAGTCCTACTGGCGGAGTCGCTGCAAGAGCTGGAATAGGTGCTGGAAAAGCCTTTTGCATCTTAAAAAGTTCTATAGGCGGGCTACATAACTCAAAGCTCTCCCTCGGGATAGCAGAGGAGCAAGGCGTTACATGTACGAGAAAACGGGCAGAGGTTGTCATCCGACTGTTCCCCGCGCATTACGCTCCGCAAAGATTGGCCTGACTGGTATGTGGCTCTCGGCAACTTGTCAGACGTCCTTTTTCTTTTAATTTGCATATAGAAATCCGTTCGTGAGGTAAACGACTTACCATGGACAGTTCTCCAGGGATCATCTGTACTTGCTTTATAGTAACCGATTGCAGCAGTATCTGGATAGGCGGTGCCATTAATCTCTTCTGGAGGATATTCAGCGAATAATTTGCTGAGAACTTGCGCTTCATCATCGCTGTTTACGACCGCAAGGTCTGCTCCTTCCTCTTCGCAAGCTGTCTTCGCAGCATACCAGCTCTTTGCCACCTGGGCATGGAACTTGTAGCATTGTCCTGTTATCTCCTCGAATCTGTATCCTGGTTGAAAATACTGTTTTATAGTTGCGTTATAATTTATGAGATGTTTAAAAAAAAAGCTTTTAAGTTCTTTTTTTTAAGATAAATGAACTAATTGGATCCAAATTAAGGGCTAAAACATGAGAAAAAATATTACTTAAACCATTCTCTTTTAATTGGGATGTTAAATGAGAGTATAAGATATTCAACAATATTAGAGTTCAACCCACAGATTCACATGCAAATCAGAGAAAGAACAAGCAAAATGAGTAATTAATAAATGCAAACGTCTACTCATTCTTTCATGAAACAAAACTCACACATCAACCTATAATTATCTTGAAGAAACAACATACACAAGAAAAACCCAACAGAATGTACTTAATATTTTGCCTCGATGAATATCTTTTAAAAATTATTTAATTTCAATCAAAATTATGCATATTTAATGTTATATGTATAATATTAAATGTTACCCTTTAATATCAATTAAAGTTAGTTAGTTACATTTTACCTACTATAAAAAAATAAAATAGGTTTGAAACATAAAAACAGTATGTCATGTTATTAGCCGCTTGATGTACTTATTTTTCTCTAAAAGGGACTAAAGATAAATGTTTGTCTTGTGCGACCTCAAAAAAATTCGAGTACAATTATTGTATTCATATAATGAAAATCTTCGTTTATTCCTTTTCGTATTTGCTTACTACATTTTATAGGTATAAGTAACCAAGATTTGCTGTATATGAATACAAAAGTAGTAGGGTAGGTAAAGGTCGGTAAGCAGTTGTACAGTACTCACATACCATCAGGAAGAACTTATGCATAGGTTTAAACTTTTTGCGGTTCATCTGTACTTTCATGGTATTATAGAACCTCAACCTCCTCATTCCAAAACGAAGACTAAACATAGTCTAAGTTTAAATCTGACATTTTGTATTTCTGACATTTTAAACCTAGACTATCTTTAGTCTTCGTTTTGGAATAAGACAGCAAAAGTTTTCCATTAAGCACAAGTTCTGCCTGGTGGTTTGTGAGTGCTGTGTAACTAGTATAGTTTTTCTGGGAGGCACGTTCTTACCAAGGCTCTTATCTCCACACCCAAAAGGTGGCAATTTAAGTTTTTGTTCAGATTCTTGGGTCACATTTTCTGTCGTTTGATCGATGACTTGTTCAGTTAATATATCGTTCATTTGACTGGTTGCTTCTTCAATCGCTTGATTGGCATCTTCTTCGAACGCTGACCCAAGTTGTTGTTGAAATTTTTCCCCAGATAAAAGTTGTGTTATTTGTGTTTCTTCATGTTTTTCGGTGCTTGCGTTTTCATTTTCGTCCAAGGGTCTTTGCCAATCATAAACTATTTGGTAGATATCTTTTGAAGTACTTTGTTCATTGGTAGCGACTGTATTTGCAGATTCCGTTTCAAATTCGTGGTAAGATTGTGAAGTTGTTTGCTCAATTTCTTTATTTGCTTCACTATTGACTTCAGTGTCTACGTTACGTTCGAGTTCTGGCTTCCGTTCAATAGGATTTTTCTCGCAAATGAATTTTATGTATCCGTCATATGCAGTGGAGCTATAACCATGTCGGGAAATAAACTTTGCTCTTGGCAGTGGGAGCGGTGCGTCTGGTGTAATCATGTCATTGAATGCCCTCTCTAAGCTCTCACCTAAAATGAAAAATTCACGAATACTTAAGTACCAACTTTGACTAGGCCCGTGACGAAAAACTCCCCTTTTAAAACTTTCTTATGATATTGGTATTCTAAATATTGAAAAAAAATCATTCAATAGCTATTTTTGGATACTAATCTATCAAAACAGAGACGAAAAATAAAGAGATTATAAGCCCGCGGTTAATTTAGTCTACACACATAGAAGATCTTACTATTCTTTCCTTTGGAAAATTGACTAGGCTGTAAAGGTAAAAAACCCTTTTTACATTAGAAGTATCATTATCAAGAAAATTAGGTGGCATGTTCTGGGGTTGTGTGAAGTCCGTAGAGAGGAAGAGGACACCATAACCCTAGACTCGGGCCACCTTCTGTACTTCTGCGAGGATGACTAAACATCCCAGGGAGGCGTAGGGTGAATAAGGCTCTCTCTAACTAGGTTCTGGAAATCTCCAGTGTATCGACCAGGGTAGCGTACCTGATCCTTCGACTATCCAAGCGGTATAGTATGAAGATCATTCAGGATAACGCACCGACCTTGGCACACTTGGATGATGAAGTGAAGGATATCTACGAGGACATATCCAAAGCCTTGCACAACACCACGAAGGCTCACTTCAACGGCAAAGTGGGAGTCCAGGTTGGCGACGAATCCAGAGTGGGCCCACATGGTCATGGAAGTAGAAATCACAGGGGGCAAATGCTCGTCAACTTCCTAGAGAAGGAGTGGCTCTTCTTGATGGTTTAATTTTTCAAGAAGAAGCCCCACACAAAGTGGACGTGGCAAAGCTGCCGACGCTGTGACCAAAAATAAGATCGACTTCATCATGACGGATAAAAGGCATATATTCAGAGATGTCTCCGTGATCAACAGGTTCAACAGACTTGTCCGAGGCTTTCTGTATACCAATCTCAAGCTTTAAAGAAACCGTCTGATGAAGTCCACGCTCCGACCCAATCTAGTCGAGATCATGGCGGGCACCGAGAAGTTTCAGAAGCTTTCGGTGAAAGATTCGTTGCTGTGGAACCCACCGATGACGTTGATCCTCATCAACGTCATCGGCCCAACAAAGCGTGGTTGGAGCGTTTAGGGATGAGGGCATCAAATTGGCCAAATACCAGCTTCGAGCCCTAGACTCGATTGAACAAAGAGCCTTCAGACTCATTGGAGTGCAGTACCTTTCGAAGACGACGATCCAAAGTCTCGAACACCACCGCAAGGTTGCTAGCTTATCCATCTTCTATACGTAACATTTCGGTGAGTGCTCTCAGGATCTGCATGAACTGATCCCACCAGCTCCATTCCACTTCAGGACCATCAGTACCATCCTTACTTAGTCGATATACCACATATTCGTACAAAGCCGTTTTCTTCTACTTTCATTATGCAAACTGCTAAGGATTGAAACTCTCTACCGGCCTCTGCTCACATGCTCCTTGCCTCTAACATGACAACCACGATTCCAGAGCTACCCTCACCCGCCACTACACCCATGACCTCCTGGAAATCAGCCAAGACGAGATCGTGTTGGCCCTGAGACAGCTAAAAATTGGAGTAGCCCCTGGTGAAGATGGAGTCACTTCAGAACTTCTGAAGGCAGGAGGAGCTCCTGTTGTGCAGGAACTGCAGAACCTTTTCAAATCCGTCCTTCACTGTGGCAGAACTCCAAAGGCGTGGAACGTGAGTTTGATGGTTCTGTTTTTTAAGAACGGTGATAAGACTCTTCATAAAAACTACAGAACTATTTCGCTCCTGAGCCACGTTAATAAGCTGTTTTCTAGAGTCATTACGCATCGTCTCGCCAGAAGACTCGACGAGTTCCAGCCACTGGAGCAGGCCGGGTTTCGTGGAGGATATGGCACCATAGACCACATTCACACAGTGAGGCATATTATACAGAAGTCCGAAGAGTATAATCAGCCCCTGTGTCTAGCTTTTGTAGACTAGTAGACTAGAAGGCCGTTGACTCTGTTGAAACCTGGGCTGTCCTGGAATCCTTGCAGCGATGCCAAGTGGACTATCGTTTTATCGAAGTGTTGAGATGTCTGTACGAAGCCACCACTATGAGTGTCCGAATACAGGACCAGCAGTCTAAACCCATCCAACTGCGCCGCGGAGCGAGACAGGGAGAAGTCATATCTCCGAAACCGTTCACAAGCGCGTTGGAGTATATATTTGAGACGCTGGACTAGAAAGGTATGGGCAAAAACAAAAACGGTGAGCACATCTCACACTTGCGATTCGCTGATGACATAGTCCAACTGGCGGAGTCGCTGGAGGAGCTGCAACAGATGCTGGACGGCCTAACATCAAACTCGTGAAAGATAGGTCTCGGCATAAATTTGGACAAGACCGAAGTCATGGTCAATGACCGAATTGATCCGAGTCCTGTCGTCGTTAATGGAAACCTTCTTGAAGTTGTGTCGGAGTAAACATACTTAGGGCAGATATTGAAGTTGGGTAAAAACCTTCGAAAAGGAAGCAAAGAGCAGGATTCGGCTGGGTTGGGCAGCATTTGGAAAACTACGTCGAGTTTTCTCGTCACCCATACCACAATGTTTGAAAACGAAAGATTTAAATTAGTGCGTCATGATATATGGAGCCGAAACGTGAACACTCACAGTCCTGCTAGTCCACCAGTTTAAAGTCGCTCAGCGACGCCCTCCAGCCATGTGGGGTGACGATCTGCGAAAGGCTGCTGGTAGAGGCTGGATGCATCGAGCTCAGGACAGGGCGCAATGGCGCTCATTAGGAGAGGCCTATGTCCAGCAATGGACTGGTATAGGCTGATGATGATGATGATAGACATCCGATCGTATGGGTAAATAACTTACCATCCCAAGGATCAAACGGACTTGGTTTTGAATAGCTAATTGTTGTGGTATCTGGGTAGAGCAGGCCCTCTTTCCCTTCTGCAGGGTATTTATCGATTAATTTGCTGAGGACTTGTGCCTTTTCAGCGCTGTCCAAGAGCGCAAGGTATGCTCCTTCCTCCTCGCAAGCTGTCTTCATAGCATACCAGCTGTTTGCCTCCTGGGCATGGACCTTGTAGCATTGTCTAGTTATCTCCTCGAATTCGTAGCCTGTTGAGAAATACTGTTTATTATGTTCGATACATTACAATTTATGAGATTATATATAGGAAACATTTGGTCTAAAGTTTTTTTAAGAGAAGATCATCTGATTATCTAAACTACTATTAATTCATTGCATATTCAATATCTTCAAATTTTTTTTGTTCTAAAATTACACAGCTGATGTACTTTCTTACCGAGACTTTCTTGTCCACAATCAAATTGTGGTAATTCAAGTTTTTGTTCTATAACAGTCGTTTGTTTATTTTCTTGATTTAAAGCTTCATCGGTCGCTTCTTTAGTCAATTCAGTGGTAATTTCTTCTCGAAATTCATGTACTAATTGTTTACTTTTAGCATCAAGTTCTTTCTCTTTTATCAATCTTTCTTTAAGTATATTAAAATTTTCTTTATCAAGTTCTTCTGAACTACTTTGTTCATTGGTTTTTAAAGTACTTTGATAAAAATTTTGTTCAGATGTTTGAAGTCCCTGTTGAGTTTCAGGTTTTGAGGGCTGCTTTTCACAGATATACGGTACATCTCTTATGTCAGAAACATAACCAAAGAGCAGGCCATCTCTGCAGATGAACCCATAGCTTGCGGATGGATGCGGTGCATTTGGTCTCCATTTTTCATATCCAGCCTTCTCTAGAGAATCACCTGGAATAAAAATAAATATGTTGTTGTGGTGTGAGTCACATTTCCGGGTCTATTTAATACTTATGTGGCGGCACAGCTAAATCCTCTGGCCACTGACGGGCAGCAGCGTCGGTGGTGCGAAAAGCTGTGCCCTGCGATCCCCAACCCGCATGCCCAGCGTGGGGATTGCGGGCATATCCCCCTTTATTAGGGGAGGCCTATGTCCAGCAGTGGACTGATATAGGCTGGTGTGTGTGTGTGTGTGGTAAGCAAAACTTCATTCAGGGTCTGGTTATACAGATAGATAGAAAAAATTATGGTACATAGACATACTTAATGCTAAGAAGCATTATATTATGGCAGATTTGTTATATTATGTTGGTAGAATTATGTCAATAAACAGAATTACGCTGATATTAGGGTCCTGTTTGCTTATTCCTACAATCAAAGGACTACGACTTCAACCACTGTATAAATCTGTGAAAAATATGCTTCATATCATTATCAAATGGATATAATGGAACTGCTAAGTCCCTTCATTTCCCTGATCTGACAGCCAGTGAAAATTCTCTATGTTTTCATTCTCTCTTTCCTACTACATCATCAGGTCCGGTTCACCATCTCCCTAAATCATTCCCAATGAGCCCGATCATGATTTGTATTAATACTAGCTTCCGCCCGCAGCTTCGTTCACGTAGTACCGGGATAAAAAGTAGTTTATGTGCCAATTTTGGTCACAAACTATGTATGTTCCAAGTTTGATCGAATCCGTTCAGTAGTTTTTGCTTGAAAGAGTAACAAACATTGATCCATTCATCCATAAATCCATACAACCATTACATCCATACTCAAAAACTTTCGCATTTATAATATAAGTAGGATTGCAATATTATGGAGACATAAAACCATATCATAAATAGTTTTAAAGTATTATACACAGTAGCATCTTGTTTAATCTCATGTTATACTTATATACTATGTATACATGTTTATTACTTTCTTTCACTCCTTTTGTTTACTTCTATCACTAAAAACACTAACCATCAATAGTTTCCCAGATTGAGCTTCTAAGAAAACCAATCGCTGCTGTATCCAAGAAAGTAGCACCCTGTATGACTTCTGGAGGATATTGTGCAAATAGTTGGCTAAGGACCTGCGCCTCTTCGTCGCTGTTCACGATAGCGAGTTGTGCCCCTTCCGCCTCGCAAGCAAACCGTGCATCTTCCCAGGTATGCACCGCATTTGCGTGGAACTTGTAACATCTTCCTGTCTTTTCGGAGTATTCATAACCTGTGAGATAGAAAATCATATTTAGTTCCTCATATTATATCCTATCATAGAGATCCACTGCTAGACAGCCCTCCCCCAATGCAGGGTGCATTAGGGGGTTCTCAACTTATCGCATGAAACATGAAAAAGGTCAGGTTAAGGTTGGCCTGCACCTGAAACTATATATATATATATATATATATATATTGTTTATTTATTTCGTTGTTGGCTTACATGTACAACAATTTATATAAACAGGTTAAGTTACTCCTACCTATCCTATTTACTATTCCATAAAAAATAACAGAATCGGATTTGGACATACCAAGGCTCTCATCTCCACAATTAGATGTCAGGGTCAATAATGATGCTAACTCAGGTTCCGAATCCGTTGTTCCCCATTTTGTTATCGACGAGTCTGTTGCAGCCCAATCACTTATCTTGGGACTAGTTAGTTCATCTGTGGTCCACCCTGTTGCGGATACGCCGTCCGGTTCTCTATCAGTTGTGACTTCTGGTTCCATAAACATTGTAGAATCATCTTGTGCTCCATAAGTAGGTGAATAGCAAACGTAAGGCAATCGTTGTCTACAGTCGACCTCGCCTGTGGTGCCGTTTGCAAAGAATACCCCACAACGCTCAATCGCCTCCAAGTCCCCAGGTTTTAGAGAAAAAACGAAAAGTCCTGAAATAAAGGTGAAAGCTTGTGTAATGTTATAAAATATGTGTCTGCACTTCAAGTCAAACCTACCGACCGATTTGAACTAATTTTAGCAGTTCTAGACTACGAATAACATACTTTTATTGTGGTACTACGCGAGCAAAACTGTGGCCAGTAATAAATAAATTCAACTTCAAACATACTTACTGCTATATTAAAATCGATTAGTTATAAAAGTTCAAATATCAAATGCAAAAGATTGTTATAGTTTGTACATTTGGTAGTTCTAGACCAAGAATAACATTAACATTAAGGATACTAAAATAGTCATTAAACACTCTTTTTATTGATTTAATGAGAGGAACTTGCTAATTTTATCAAGCGTTCCGAGTAATTTGATAATGAATGAGTTACCTTTTGTTTTTGTCATCGCCCCTTCGGGAAAGGAAATGTGTACTCCTGAGTACAGGACCTGTATAGGCTGTTCATCAGTTTGGTCAGTGGCAGCAGTATACAACACGGTTTCCGTAAACTCCGGAGACCACGGAGAAGCTAGGAATGCCCCTGAAAGTATTGTTAAATGAGTAAACCATAACATAACACACTCCCAATAGCTCACAAGTCTTCGTTACCTTCCATATGGCATTTGATTCTTGCAGTCAGCCAATCGGCTGGCTCCTTGTGAAGTGTTAACCAGCCCTTTACTTGGGGAAAGTATCGAATAGGACCTTTAATAATCGGGACAAATCCTGAAAAGATAAATTCTTATAACAAAGAGAATACAAAGTGTTACTAGGATCTATCTGAAAAAAATATTTGTATTTGAACTTTTAAAACCAGTCAAACAAAGGTCAAAGACGTAGGGATTAAAATCGAGCTGAACAAGACACTTGGTAATGCGAGGTATCCTACCCATTTCAAACAGGAGTCAGGCTAAAACTGAATGGCGGCCAAGAACTGAGTAGGTACAGAAACGACGGTCATCCAGCAGCAAGATCTGGACCCGAACACAAAACATCCAAAACAAACAAACACAAAATCTGTACGTGGGTGAAGTGAAAATATAATAACATACTCATAAATCAGGTATTTAGATAAAAAGATACAATAGAAAATTTACCCGATTTTCTATTGTATCTTATCTTAATTTGGTAAAGACCCTCACACGAGACCCTCAAACGAACACAGCATGGGCAGGATCAAAGCATAAAGATTAAATGCCGCGCTAGTTCATAATTAGAACAGAACAGATTTACCTATGTTTCCATAATTATGGTTATCCAAGATCCAAAGGAGGTACTTGCTTATACCCATATAGATATGAATCTCAGAAATACGATACAGATAATCATAACTTTTTGATCATTCTTTATCACAGCCAAAGCCAGTGGTCATAGAGACTAAATCTTGAGTGTATCTGTCTTGGTAAGTAAAAGTTGTACTTAAATGGGATCAAAGGAAGCCCTGAAGTAATACAGCCGGAGTTAAAAAGTAAAAACCTCTACGAAAGTAGTTAGTTTCTCTCGTCGAAAGTTTGTGTGTTAATAGCGACTGTTTGTTCTTACTCAACTCTGTAACAGTTGAACGGATTTAGATTAAAATTGGAATAAACATAGTGACTCGGATTAACACATAGACTTTTTATTCCGATTTCCGGTTTTTATTTAATCTAAAGCGACGGCAGACCAATTTTGAAGACGTAAACAATGCAATATCGAAAATTGTTAACTGGTTCGATGTAAACAATTCATTACTGAACGGAAATAAAGGGGAATTCAGGGGTGTACGGGGTTCCAACCCACATCTTCGGAACCCAAGCCAAGCTCACCTATACGTGGTGCATCCTGCTAAACAACGAACGGGGCTCTGGCGGCCGGCTGATTGCGGCATAGCACAGCCTACATCGGCTCATCTAAATCCCCTGGCCACCGACGGGCAGCAGCGTCGGTGGTGCGAGAAGCTGTGCCCTGCGATCCCAAACCCGCATGCCCAGCGTGGAGATTATGGGTATATCCCCCTTTTATTAGGGGAGGCCTATATCCAGCAGTGGACTGAAATAGGCTGGTGTGGTGGTGTGGTGGTGGTGGTATAACATTTATTTACCAAATGTTAAACAAGTTAAACCTAACATTAAAATAAAAGATGAAGATCTAAATCTTGTGGATTCTACAGTATTTTTAGGCATAACCTTAGATAATAAGCTGCAATGGGGTGCTCATATAGATGGATTGTCGAACAGACTCAGTTCTGCAGCATACGCAGTCAAAAGAATCCATCAAGTTACTGACGTAGAAACGGCTAGACTGGTTAATTTCAGCTACTTTCACAGCATTATGTCATACGGCATTTTGTTGTGGAGGAATGCAGCAGATATCAACACCATATTTGTGTTGCAGAAGAGGGCTGTTCGTGCAATTTATAATATGGGCCCCAGAGAATCACTTAGAACTAAGTTTAAAGAAATAAATGTTATGAGAGTACCCCGCCAATACATATATGAAAACTTAATGTATGTCCGAAAATCAAATTGTAGAAAAATAGCGTCAATCATAATTGTTAACACTAGAAATAAAAATAAACTAGCTGTTCCTATTGTAAGGTTCCATAAAGTTAATCAATCTTTTAAAGGGCAACGTGTACGATTTATTAACAAAATCCCAAATGATATGCTTAAATTATCTGTAAATAAATTCAAAAATGTTGTTAAACGTAACCTCGGTAATAAAGCTTATTATAAAATTTCTGTTTATTTAGATGACAAAAAGCTTGGGATGACACTGTCTCCAACTCCCTCAAAAACAATGTAATAGTTAATATTAAACTTTGTAAAAAACAAGACTAAGAAAATATAAGCCAAGCAGAGTTTCGTTTCTTGCCAATTCTTCTCTGTTTGGTCGCATTACGAATTGGTTTAAACTTAAATTTAAAAAAATGACGTTTCAAAGTGTACTGTATGTGCTTAATGAATAAACTTATTTAGAATTTTTTATTTTGGTACCATGCAAGTAGAGCCGAGGGCGGAAGCAAGAACGTAATAAAATAAACACTCACCCATGCAAAAAGCACTCGAATAAACGAGGCAGAAAATAATTATGTTCCGATTCATAGGCATCGTGACACATCTACAACGGACAAAGAATAACTACACACTAATTCTGTTTACTTCATTTATATTACAAAGTTTATCAATGTTTTTGAAGAGAACGCGACGAACCGGAAAGCTGATACATACCCCAAGTTCATATTTTCCTAATGGAATTTCCAGCAAGAGTATGTCAATAGCCAAGAATAATTATGGAGTTCATATGTCATCATCATCAGCCTATATATAGCAGTCCACTGATTCTGCTCCACTGGACATAGACCTCTCCAAATGAGTGCCTTTGCACCGTGTCCTAAGCTCGACGCATTCAGCTTCTACCAGCAGGAGCTCCAACGTTTACGACTATTATTATAAAACGATTGTACAAAAACATGTGAAATATTTCTGTCTCTTTTACGGCAAAGCTACCGAACGGATTGAGATCAAATTTGGCACATAATATGTAATTCTCGAGGTAAACTAACTAAAATTGTAATTTCAAAAATGTGTTTTTTTACGCTTTCACTCTTTAACTACTCAGTCAATCATCATTAAATATCACACAAATGTTATCCGGGGTATTTAAAAAATCCATAGTATAGAAAATTAGAGATAGAAAAATAACTTTAACTATACATAGTAACTACATTTATCTCGGTTCCACGAGAGCGCAACCGCAGCCGGAAACTTCCAAAGATAATATTTTGAGTATTCCAGTTAACTCTTGTTGATATGAAATGCAAATAGATGGTTTTTGTATTTTAATTCGCTCAGAAGAGCTATCTAAGGTCAGAGCTTATCAATACTTTTATTAGTAGGTAATCCTACAACTGATAATAAAGTTTACTTTAACTTGACAACTTAAAAAATAAACAAAAACAAACGTATGAAAATCTTAATAAATATAGTATATAGTATATATATATATACAAAACAGTAAAAAAAGTTAAAACTTCTCAAAAACCCATTTTTCAAAAATAATCCACAAACAATTACGTCTATTCTTTTAACTACTCGGCAACTTCTTCGGTCTTCTCGACCCATTTTTAGGACTCTAGTAGTACTCCTTCAATCTTCAAAAAACAAGATGTGTTGCGGACCTTGCGGAGGTTGCTGCGGTGGCTGCTGCGGTGGCTGCGGCTGCCCTTGGATCACTATCTACACTTGCTGCACCAAGATTTGCTAATCGCAAACAAAGGCGTGTTGTCGCCTTGGACGCGCAGGCAAGCCATGGAGCCTGCGGTGTCCGCGTGGGAAACAAGCAACGCAACAAGCTTATTACTTTGTGTTGAAGTATACTTATGTGCCGTTTTGTGGAAATAAACTATATGAATATTAATAGTCCAGCAGTGCAGTAGTGGACTGCGATAAGCTGATTATGATAGGATTATCATCACGTGAAACGTGGTTCCCATAATACAAGCTCTGCTTAGTTTGGGGCTACATGATGCTGTGTGATAACGTCCCGGATTATTTATTTATTATTATTTATTTAAATATTCATCATAACTATACCTTCTTTCTTAACCGGCTGTAGACTTAATGATGGGTCGCCAACGGTAACGGGAGTGGAAAAGGGAACAGAAAGGGGAGCGGAGCGGGAACGGTTACGGGTAGGTAACGTATAAGTTGGTACTTTTTATTCCGTATATATTTTGGGTACCGTGTAAAATTAACATGTATCGTGAAAGTACAGAATTTATTCAGAAATTATACATGCAAACAAAGTTCAAGTCAGCTAATAATACCTAAGCCAGGTTTCAAGTTTCTAAGTTCAAGAAGTACTATTTTTCACACAAACGTTTTTAGCCGTTTTCACCTATTAGTTTCTGAAATTTCGTGATGAGTGTGTCAGTGAGTCAGTGAATGAACTTCTCTTTTATATAATTAGATTTTTTGGTGGTTTGTGAATACTGTGTAACTTTCCTGCGCTAAGGCACGTTTTTACCAGGACTTTTATCTTCACAACCAAAAGGTGGCAATTCAAGTTTTTGTTCAGATTCTTGGGTCGCATCTTCTGTGATTTCATCAATGGCTGATTCGGTTGCTATATCGTTCATATGATCGGTCGCTTTATCAGTCGTTTGATTGGCGCCTTCTTTGAATTCTGATCCAAGTTCTTGTTGAAATTGATCCCCTGGTATTTGTCTTTCATTATTGTTTTTGGCGGTTGTGTTTTCATTTTCCCCTAAGGTTCCTATCGAATCAATAATCCTTTGGTAGATATCTTCAGTCGTTTGATTAGCGCCTTCTTTGAATTCTGATCCAAGTTCTTTTTGAAATTGATCCCCTGGTAAGAGTTGTGTTAATTGTCTTTCTTTATTTTTTTTGGCGGTTGTGTTTTCATTTTCCCCTAAAGTTCCTATCGAATCAATAATCCTTTGGTAGATATCTTCAGTCGTTTGATTGGCGCCTTCTTTGAATTCTGATCCAAGTTCTTGTTGAAATTGATCCCCTGGTAAAAGTTGTGTTATTTGTCTTTCTTTATTTTTTTTGGTGGTTGTGTTTTCATTTTCCCCTAAGGTTCCTATCGAATCAATAATCCTTTGGTAGATATCTTCAGTCGTTTGATTGGCGCCTTCTTTGAATTCTGATCCAAGTTCTTGTTGAAATTGATCCCCTGGTAAGAGTTGTGTTAATTGTCTTTCTTTATTTTTTTTGGCGGTTGTGTTTTCATTTTCCCCTAAGGTTCCTATCGAATCAATAATCATTTGGTAGATATCTTCAGTCGTTTGATTGGCGCCTTCTTTGAATTCTGATCCAAGTTCTTGTTGAAATTGATCCCCTGGTAAAAGTTGTGTTATTTGTCTTTCTTTATTTTTTTTGGTGGTTGTGTTTTCATTTTCCCCTAAGGTTCCTATCGAATCAATAATCCTTTGGTAGATATCTTCAGTCGTTTGATTGGCGCCTTCTTTGAATTCTGATCCAAGTTCTTGTTGAAATTGATCCCCTGGTAAGAGTTGTGTTAATTGTCTTTCTTTATTTTTTTTGGCGGTTGTGTTTTCATTTTCCCCTAAGGTTCCTATCGAATCAATAATCCTTTGGAAGATATCTTCAGTCGTTTGATTGGCACCTTCTTCGAATTCTGATCCACGTTCTTGTTGAAATTGATCCCTAGGTAAAAGTTGTATTATCTGTCTTTCTTCATTTTTTTCGACGGTGGTGTTTTCATTTTTATCTAAGGTTCTTTGCAAATCAATAATTATTTGATAGATATCTTTTGAACTACTTTGTTCATTGGTAGCGACTGTATTTGAGTAAGATTGTGTAGTTGTTAGCTCAAATTCTTTATTTGCTTCACGATTAACTTCAGGTTCTATATTACTTTCGGGTTCTGGCTTCCGATCGACAGGTTTCCTCTCACAGATGAATGGTACGTCTCCGACATACGGAACGTAGCCATAGAGTTGACCATCTCTGCAGATGAATCCTTTTTCTGCCAGTATGTTCGGGGCATCTGGTCTCCACATGTCGTACCCAGCCTCTTGTAAAGTTTCACCTGGAACGAAATGTATAAAATTACTTTAAAGAGACCTATTTAAATAACTACGCTCTTACACTTAAGACTTCTTAAGGCTGGGTACTCCAGCAGAAGCCGCGCATTTGTGATTTTTAAATTCATCTGAGACACACAAAATATATTCCAAAATTTCTGAAAAAAAAGATATATACTACATAAGGATATAGTCTAGTCAAATTTGTATTCAGTTACAAGATCTAATGAATTTTACACGATAGAAAAAATCCCAAAGTTACTCCTTTTTGTAATGTTTTTTTCAATATCACGACTGACCTATTGATAATTCACATTTGTTTTTTGTACCTAACTATAGACAGTAAATACTTCAAAACAAATTCGTAGAGTTTGACCTGATATAATTATTTTTATAATCACTATGTTCAAAAACCTTCAAAATCCACGAAGCCGGATTTTGTAGGTTTTTCGGCGGCTTCAGTCGCGCACAAGCGCTCACGAACGCGGACCTGTGTAATTTTTTTTCACGTCAGTTCTCAATCAGTAATCATCATGATAATGATGTGTATATCTAAATATAGTTATCAGTGGTTATTATATTTTCACACTTGATTAATCACATGATCATCATCATGATGATGTGTATTTCTAAATAGTTACCATTGGTTATTATATTATGACACTTGATTAATGAGAACAGACGTGAAAAAAATTGACACAGGTCCGTCGTTCGTGAGCGCTTGTGCGCGACTGAAGCCGCCGGGCTTCGTGGATTTTGTAGGTTTTTCAGTTCTCATTAATCAAGTGTCAAAATATAAAAACCACTGGTAACTATATTTAGAAATACACATCATCACCATCATGATGATGATGATGTGTATTTCTAAATATAGTTCTAAATAAAGTTATAAATATAGTTACCAGTGGTTATTATATTTTGACACTTGATTAATGAGAACTGACGCGAAAAAAATTGATATTTAGAAATACACGAGAATACAAAACTGAATGTATGAATTGGGACTCGCACTTTACCGGTCTTGTTTCTTTGAACCAGCCTTACGTTTTCATAGACTACAAATTGTCACCAGTTAATTATCCTTATCCTGGGATGTACGGGGTTCCAACATTAATATTTGGTACCCAAGCCAATCTCACCTGACCTCAACTGACCCTGGCAACGTTTAACGGACGCACTCTGAGGCTTGACGATCATCTAGCGCAGCTGGAAGTGGAGCTGGAGAACATTAGGTGGCAGGTTCTGGGGTTGTGTGAAGTCCGTAGAGAGGGAGAGGACATCATCAACTTAGACTCGGGCCATCTACGGTACTTCCGCGAGGGTGACCAAACATCACAGGGTGGCGTAGGGTTTCTCGTCAATAAGGCCCTCTATGACAACGTTCTAGAAATCTCCAGTGTGGCGACCAGGGTAGCGTACCTGATCCTTCGACTATCCAAGCGGTATAGTATGAAGATCATTCAGGTTTACGCACCGACCTCGGCACACTTGGATGATGAAGTGGAGGATATGTACGAGGACATATCTAAAGCCTTGCACAATACCACGAAGGCTCACTTCAACGTTGTTATGGGGGACTTTAACGGCTAAGTGGGAGTCCGGGTTGGCGACGAATCCACATGGTCATGGAAGTAGGAATCACAGGGGGCAAATGCTCGTCAACTTCCTAGAGAAGGGCTGGGCTGGCTGCTAGGGCTGGCCATATCTGCCAAAGAACCGATAACCGTAGGGGTAAACGAGTTCTTGAGTGGAGACCTCGGCTCGGCAAACGTAGTGTAGGACGCCCTCTGGCCATGTGGAGTGACGTTCTGCGAAAGGCTGCTGTTAGAAGCTGGATGCGTCGAGCTCAGGACAGGGCGCAATGGCGCTCATTAGGGGAGGCCTATGTCCGGCAGTGGACTGCTATAGGCTGAAGATGATGATGAATTATCCTGATATAGCTCAAAAGTGAATTGTGTAAGAAAATAACTGTTTGTTTTTAACTCTGTGATACTATTATTAATCATATTACCGAAATAGTAAACTTTGATTGTAGATACCAAATAACAGTGTTTTAGTTTGTTCCAACATATAATAGTGATCGTAATATCACTCAACCACCGCATGTAACGTCAAATGTCTTGGATCAGATTCGATCAAAGGAGAATATTACATGGCATGAACTATCTAACTAAATTTTCTTTAATATTTGCTGCGATTTTAGCGAAAAAACAATAAATATACATGAAAAGAGTAATTACGCGTGATTTTTTACGCAATTGAGTTCTAAAAATGCACTTTTACAACACATTATTTGCCTATTTCGTGGAAGTGTCACTTGGTCAACGTCAAGATGGAAGGAAGTAGAGGTTCTTGGCCATGGCCAAGACCTGAGCCTATACGCATTATGGCCCGTACTATGCATCTAGTTACTATAGTAATAATAATATATCAATGATTCAATCAGTTTTGATGAATTGTTAAATTAACTTACAAGTTATCCTTAACGGGTAATAACGACGCAAGCGAAAAAAGTCGTTTACAGAACGAAATATATACAATTAAGTACTTTAAAGCGATCTCTCTTCAATAACTACGCTCTAAAGACTTCTTAAGGAATCAAGGAATTTTCGTTTATTAGAAAAGAGAAGTAAAACATTTATTATATGCCAAAGCTGGCATACAAACAGACGGGCCACCTGAAGGGAAGTATTCACCGTCGCGTATGGACTGCGTAACCAGAGGCGATACTAATGCCCCGAAAGAATAAAAAACCCGCTGTTTGACTAGTTCATCACGCATCTATCATCATTTGGCTTTAGTAAGGTTAATTTTCTAGGCTGAGAAGATGGAAGAGGTTCTAAAAAAGCCTAATATTTCACCTTAACATGTTCTATAAGCGGACTACATAACTGGTTGCCCTGACTGGTAAGTGAATCTCGGCAACTGTTCAGGGGTACTCTTTTCTGGTTTGTCAATAGAAATCCGTTCGTGGGGTTAAAAAACTTACCATGGATAGTTTTCCAGGGATCGTTTAAAATACTTTCTCTATAGTAACCGATTGCAGCAGTATCTGGATAAGTGGCGCCATGTATCTCTTCAGGAGGATATTCAGCGAATAATTTGCTGAGGACTTGTGCCTCATTAACGCTGTTCACGACCGCAAGGTATGCTCCTTCCTCCTCGCAAGCTGTCTTCGCAGCATCCCAGCTGCTTGCCACCTGGGCATGAAACTTGTAGCATTGTCCAGTTATCGCCTCGAATCTGTATCCTGGTTGGAAATACTGCTTTTTAATTGCGCGTTACAATTTATGAGATTATTTATAAAACCTTTTTTTTTAGGTTATATGAATTGATTATTAATTATTATTAATATTTATTAATTATTGATTATATTATATTCCAAATTAGCTGCTAAAACATAAGACAAAATACTACTTAAACCATTCTCATTTAATTTGTATGTAAAAAGAGAGTATAAGATATTCAATAAGACAAGTATTTTCAACAACGTGCACGTGTGCATAGGCCTCCCACCCAACGACTCGCATGCAAATCAGAGAAAGAAAAACAAAACAATAAATTTATAAATGCAAACGACTTGGAATTCTTTCACAAACAAAACGATCTCGTTAACCTATTAGAGATCGTTGGAGTAACAACACACACAAGAAAAACCCCAACAGAATGTACTAAATATTTTGTCTTGGTGAATATCTTTAAAAAAAAAAATATTACCCATTAATACCAAATATCCTTACGATAAGAAAAGTAATATAGGTATGAAACATAAAAACAGTATGTCATGGTATTAGCCGTTGGATGTCCTTAATTTTCTTTCAACGAGACTTAAGATAGATAAATGTTTGTCGTTTAAGGCCCTAAAAATTTCGAATACAATGTATATTCAAATATTGCAAACCTGTTGTCTAAGAGACTGACTTATGCTTAAACTTTTCATTATAAGCTTACTACATTCGCAACAAATGCAAAATAGTCATAGATAGATAGATAGAAAATTCTTTATTGCACAAAATAAAACAAATATACAGGCGAACTTAATTCTAATTTTCTTCCAGATAACCTTTGTGTAGTGTGGAGATAGATTGGTAGTGCTTGCTTATAGTCATAGCAGGTGAGTAGTAGGCGGTAGGTGCTTATAGGCATAATACTCGTGTAGGAAGGACTTATGCATAATAGAAAACTTTTTGCGTTTATTATTATGTAGTTACATAACCATGTAAACCAATTAACCAATTATTAACTATTAACCAATATTAACTGCAAAAAAGTTTTTGATTACACATAAATCTGACGGCCTCTGTGACGCAGTGGGCGAAGGTCCGCCTGAAACGCAGAAGTTTGCGGGTTCGATTCCCGCTGTGAGACAAATGTTTGCATGTTCTGTAGATATTTGTCTCGGGTCTGGGTGTTTTCTATGTACGATATGTACGTATTCAAAAAAAAATTATATGTGTAGTATATCAATCATGTGGTTCCCATAATACAAGGCCTGCTTAGTATGGGGTCATGATGCTGTGTGATTACGTCCGGCATTATGTATTTTTGTTATTTTATTTTATTTATCTTTCTTGGTGGTTTGTCAGTACTGTGTAACTTAATGTAACTTTTCTGTGCTGATTCACGTTCTTACCAAGGCTCTCATCTCCACAGTTAGATTTCAGGGTCAATGATGATGCTAACTCAGGCTCAGAATCCGGTGTTCCCCATTTTGTTATCGACGAGTCTGTTGCAGCCCATTCACCTATCGTGGGACTAGCTAGTTCATCTGTGGTCCATCCTGTTGTAGATAAGCTGTCCGATTCTATTTCAGTTGTGACTTCTGGTTCCATAGACGCTATGGAATCATCTTGTGCTTCATAAATAGGTGAATAGCAAACGTAAGGCAATCGTTGTCTACAGTCGACCTCGCCTGTGGTGCCGTTTGCAAAGAATACTCCACAACGCTCCATCGACTCCAAGTCACCAGGTTTAAGAGACAAAACAAAAAGTCCTGAAATAAAATAATAAGTACTACTATAAGCTAATAAGGCGAAAATGTATGTAATATAAAGATGAATGTGTTTGTGCTTGAGGCCAAACCTACAGACAAGATTGCACAGAATTTTAGCAGTTCTAAACTATCAATACATACTTTTATTCCGGTACTACGCGAGCAAAACTGTGGCCAGTAAAAAGTAAATTCAACTTCAAATATACTACTATAATATTTACTACTATTAATATAAACTAATTATAAAAGTTAATATATCAAATGCAAAAGATTGATATAGTTTGTACTGTAAATGGTAGTTAGACCAATGGTCATAATACGATAAGAGATGACAACACTCTTTTTGCTGTTTGAATGACAGGGACAGGCTTACTTTATATAAAATTCCAAGTAATTTGACTAAGAATAATTTACCCCGTGTGTCAATCAACGCCCCTTCGGGGAAGGAAATGTGTACTCCTGAGTACAGGACCTGTATAGGCTGATCATGAGATTGGTCGAAGGCAGCAGTATTCAACACGGTTTCCGTAAACTCCGGAGACCACGGAGAAGCTAGGAATGCCCCTGAAAGTATTGTAAAATGAGTAAAGCGTAACTTATCACACTCCCATAACAAAACACCAAACAGGTAATCCGTTACCTTCCATATGGCATTTGATCCTTGCGGTCCACCAATCGGCTGGCTCCTTGTGCAGTGTTAGCCAGCCCTTCACTTGGGAAAAGTATCGATTAGGACTATTAATATTCGGGACAAATCCTGAAAATCAAAATTGTCATTACAAAAAATAACACAAATAAGTGTTCCTAGGATCAGTCTGAAAAAAGCATATTTAAAAATGATTTGGAAAACCCACGACGGTTAAAAAGTAATTGAAAAGGATGAAATCATTAAAAACCCACGACTTAAAAAATAAATGTACCTATCATCATCATCAGCTATAGCAGTCCACTGTTGGACATAGGCGTCCCCTAATGACCGACATTGCGCCCTGTCCTGAGCTCGAAAAATCCAGCTTATACCAGCAGTCTTTCGCAAATCGTCACTCCACCTATCCGGAGGGCATCCTACACTACGTTTGCCGAGCCGCGGTCGCCACTCAAGAACTCTTTTACCCCAACGGATATCGGTTCTTCGGCAGATATGGCCAGCCAACTGCTACTTCAGCTTGCTAATTCTCTGAACTATGTCGACAACTTTTGTTGTATGTCGGATAAACTCGTTACGGATTTTATCCTTCAGTGAAACTCCGAGCATAGCTGGTTCCATAGCTCGCAGACCGACTTTAAGCTGGTGGACTACCCGAACTGTCAGTGTCCACATTTCGGTTTTAACAAAATAATGTATGAGCTTTACAATGAAAAACAGTATAATTTTAGTGAAGAGTTTAAAGATAAAGTTAAAAATTACTCAATTTTTTTTATAAACGTATGTTGCGCAGATAAGTCTAATTATTTAGTGCAAAAATTAGATGCAGTAGTAATAAAATTAAAACCACTTCAAAATTAATAAACAGTGAGACTGGAAAAGTCAAACATGACATTAAGGAGTATAAATTAAATAGTGGTAATACCATCATCAAACAAGATGGTGATGTTGACAAAGCATTCGCATCTTTTTTTTACAGACATTCCAATCTCTACCACAAGATCCTAAAATTCTTCTCCTAGAATTGCGGATTAATTACGAAATAAAAATTTACCAACAGTGAAATATCATTTTATTTTTAATATGTAAACAGTAATGATATTATTTAAACGTTCAAACTGATAAATGTCAAAAAAACTACGAATCTCTGGGGCATTTCTGTTAGCGTTGTAACATCGTTGATTGACATTGTCGCCCCAGAACTAGTGTTTATATTTAACGAATGTATTGGCTGTGGTGAGTTCCCTGATCTAATGAAACATAGTAAAATAACACCTCTATTTAAATCTGGTAGTAATTCTGACCTTACTAACTTAGCGAAAGTTGTTAACTGGTTCGATGTAAATAATTTATTACTGAACGAGACTAAAACAAAGTGTCTATGATTTATATTACCAAATGTTAAAAAAGTTAAACCCAAACCTAACCATAACTTTAGATAATAAGCTTCAATGGGGCGCTCACATAGATGGGCTGTCGAACAGACTCGGTTCTGCAGCATACGCAGTCAAAAGAATCCGTCAACTTACTGACGTAGAAACGGCTAGACTAGATTATTTCGGCTACTTACATAGCATTATGTCGTACGGCATTTTGTTGTGGGGGAATGCTGCAGATGTCAACACCATATGACTCTGCTACACAGTTATTAACTTTTGCAGACGCAACGTTTTCACCAGTGTTTTAGTGTACATATCGTTCTTTTGTTCCAATAAATGTATGTCCGAAAACATATTAACTTGTTCAAACAAAATAGCGACTATCATAATGTTAACACTAGGAATAAAGATAAACTTGCTGTTCCTACTGTAAGGCTCCATAAAGTTAGTCAATCATTTAAAGGGCAAAACGTACGTTTCTTTTAACAAAATCCCAAATGACGTGATTAATTTATCTGTAAATAAATTTAAAAATGTTGTTAAACGTAACCTCTGTAATAAGGCTTATTATAAAATATCTGATTAATTAGATAACAAAAAAGCCTGGGATGAAACTGTCTCCAACTCCGTCAAGAACAATGTAATAGTTAAGAACAAAAATTGTAATAACATTAACTAAAAAAATATAAGCCTAACAGATTTCTTGCCAATTCTTCTCGGTTTGGTCGCACTACGAATATGGTGTAAATTTAAAAAAAATACGTTTCAAAGTGTACTTTACAGTTCCTACTGAATAAATTGTTTTTTTTTCGGCTCCGTATGTCATGACGGGTAGGGCAGACATATATTTCGCAAGGCTGATTCTAGGCCGTCCAGCATTCGTTGCAGCTCCTCCAGCGACCCCGCCAGTACGACTATGTCATCAGCGAATCACAAGTGTGAGATGTGTTCGCCGTTTATGTTTATGCAAATACTTTTCCACTCCACCGTCTTAAACATATCCTCCAACGCGCTTCTGAACAGTTTCGGAGATATGATATCTCCCTGTCTCACTCCTCGGCGTAGTTTGGATAGGTTTAGACTGCTGGTCCTGTACTCGGACACTCATAGTAGCGGCTTCGTATAGACACCTCAACACTTCGATATAGTTCACTTGACATCGCTGCAAGAATTCCAGAGCAGCCTACGTTTCGATAGAGTCAAGAAAAGCTTTCTCATAGTCCACAAAAGCCAGACACAGGGGCTGATTATATTCTTCGAACTTCTGTATAATCTGGCTCACTGTGTGAATGTGGTCTATGGTGCTATATCCTCCGCGAAACCCGGCCTGTTCCGGTGGCTGGAACTCGTCGAGTCTTCTGGCGAGACGATTCGTTATGACTCTAGAAACCAGGTTATAGACGTGGCTCAGGAGCGAAATAGGTCTGTAGTTTTTAAGAAGAGTCTTATCACCCTTCTTAAAAAACAGAACTACCAAGCTCTCGTTCCACGCCTTTGGAGTTCTCTCACAGTGAAGGACGGCGTTGAATAGGTTCTGCAACTCTTGCACTACAGGAGCTCCTCCTGCCTTCAGAAGTTCCGAAGTGACTCCGTCTTTACCGGGGGCTTTTCCATTTTTTAGCCGTCTCAGGGCCAACACGATCTCGTCTTGGCTAATTTCCGGCAGGTCGTCAGGTGAGGGTGGCTCTAGAATCGTAGTTGTCACGTTGGAGGTAAGGAGCATGTGCCGTACGTAATAATATAATTACAATTACTGACATTATTATTTATAATTACTGACATTATTATTATTATTATTGACTATGTACTAAATATCTACTAATTTAATTCTGACAGAAGTGTGTATAAGTTTATTGATAGTGTGTGTGTAAGAAGGCCCTGTCTGAAAACCAGCGCTGCATTGGCACGTGGTATATATTTACGTGCCAATGCGGCATAAAGCTGAGACAGGGACCTGTTTTTACCCTATGTTATTTAATAGCCTAAGTATTTTTTAGATAATAAGTATAGAGTTAGTATTTTATGTAAATATCCTCTTTTTTCTTTTTTGTGTTGGGTAAAAATAAATGTATTTTCTTTCTTTCTTTCTTTCTTCTTTCTAAGTAAGATATTGATTGATTATTTGACTACCTATTGAATTTGTTATTACTGACTATTTTTATTGAATTTTGACTATGTAGAGATGTATAGATGTAAACTCAACCAAATTTTTATAATTAGAGTAATTGGCGCAAACCGTTCTAGTTATTAAGTCAATAAACAATAAACAATACCAGTTCATAAACACTCACCCATGCAGAAAGCACTCAAATAAATGAGACAGATAATAATATTCCGATTTTTTGACATCGTGACACATGTACAACGGACAAAAAATTATTTCACACTAATTCTGTTTCCTTACTATTAAATGTTTTATTCCAAATTTGATCAATGTTTTTGAAGATATAGAGAACGTGCAGAACCGGAAAACTGATTAATTTTTCCTTATGGAATTGCTAGCAAAACCTGTGGCAAAACTGTGTAAATATCAAAAAATAATTAGGTGGGTCCTATTTATCCGTTATCCGAATAAGTACCTTTGTATGCTTTAACCATGTGCACAAAACGATGAAAGAAAACATCGTGAGGAGCGTTCCCAATGACCATGTCTTTGAAGACTACTCCATCTAACAGCGTTCTGGTCAGGTTAAATTTACCAATTGACGTTGTATAAAGGTTCTAGAATATATAGAAGGCCCAAGTTTTTTTAAGTTAGGGTATATCTGATATACCCTTACATATGTCTTTATGGGAGAACATAGTGCTCTTTATGACCATTGCTTTAGATGACGCAAAGCTAATAAGTATTACACCATTTTCATTACTATGGTCATGTTTGCCATGCCTTCTGATTAAAGGTTCCTAGGTTAAAGTGAGTTGAGGTTCCTCGCGTCCAACTTTCGCGTTTGGGTCTCCTAGAATGATTTTGATATCGGAGTCTGGCAACTGATCATAAACGAACTCCAAATGATCGTAAAAATCATCCTTAGTGTCATAGTCTGTATCGTTCCACTATAAATCCGGTGCCATATACATGCTGACCAGCGTCACTACCACTGTAAAATAATATTGTACCATTATCTATGTTGCACTTCCCATTCGCCGGCCCTCTAACTTCCTGAAGTGCTGCAATGCTATAGTCATATTTTCGCAACTCATTGTTAACTTGGTATAGTGCCCCGGGTCTAAACAGAGAGCGCACGTTCTAAGAGGAAATTCATAAGTCCATTATGCCGTGCGGTATGTAGTCGTTATTGGGATCGTATTTTTCTCGTTTTCGATTTCCTAACAAAAGTTTTTTTCCGTGAAAGGGTTGTGAACCCATTGCACAACACCCGTCGTTTGTCAGTGAGTCCATCGGACTTAGTTGGCAGCGTAGCTAGGCTGGACTACTAACCGTTCCCCCATTGGGTGGGAAAGTTTAAAAGAGACCGTTAAAGACACGCAGCCTAATGTAATGGGTAAAGTAAAACCCAGAAAAAGTAAAAAGTGGTAGAATTAAGAGTGTAATGAGGCTATCGAAGATAGAAGAAGGTATAAGTTGCTAGCAGATCAGCAGAATCGCTGGGCGGCCAAATATGATTAATGTAAGCTGGACGTTCGGAAAATGTTAAAAGAAGCTCAAAGACAGCACTTAGATAGCCTGGTAAAAGACATGGATACACTCATTCACTCAAATAAGTCGAGGAAGTTCTATAAAAAAGTTAGAAAAATCAAAAAAGGATACCCGCCAACGACCCAAATAATGGAGGACGTAATAGGTAATCTAGTGGCAGACTTAGCTGAAATAAAGATCATGTGGCGGGATTACTTCCATACTTTAATGAATTGTCTATATACCGAAGCTCCGGTAACGCCTCCTACATTCATGAAGCTCAAAAATAGGTTGAGAAGCGATTGAGTCGAAGTAATATGACCTTTTGATGAATATTTGGCTCCTAGGAAGGCAATCGAAAAGGTTCGAAAAAGAAGTGCACAAATTACCGTGGTAGCTCTACTGCCCATAGCGTATAAAGTTCTATCATAATGTGCTTTTGAAGTTGGATGGAACAATATGCGGAACGAATATTTAGTGACTATTAGTGTGGGTTTCGTAGAAACCGTAGTACTTTAGACCAGATATTCCTTTTACAGCTGATGGAGAAGAGATGGGAGTACGCACAGGGCATACATTCGTTGTTTGTGGACAACTGAAACAAGGCGACGACCTTTCACTGCTGCTTTTCAACTTGGTCCTGGAATATGTACTCAGGAAAGTGCTTGCACTGGAGTCAGGTCTGACATTAAATGGAAAGCATAAGGTGTTTAGATACGATAATGATTTTGCCTTGCTAGGGGAAAGTCGTGAAGAAGTTGCAGGTGCCTTCAGGGTTAGTTATGAGAAAACGGAATATCTTCATATGAAGTGCTTCAAAAACAATCGGATTTAGCATCAAGATTTATGCGTAGGAAACGCCGTCTTTAGGGGTGTGCCCAAATTTAAATATCTGGGCTGTACTATAACAGTTAAAAATACCTACCAGTGTACAGGAAATTCAAATACGCATATAAAATACCTTACGTTGCAGTGCGGCACAGCAGAAGAACCAAAGTTAGATTTTTTTATGAATGTTATAACCCATTCTTATGTATGGTTCTGGAGCTTGGACATTAAACGTGAAGGAGGAGAACCAGCTTTTGCCAGCAGAGAGCAAAAGTTTTCCGTAAGTTGGAGGATCCGAAAGAATGCCGAAATCGAAAATCTAGTGGTCGAGCCTAACATTATTAGAGAATCCAAAGCCCTCCACCTCCGGTGGCTTGGTCACGTACAGCGAATGGGTGAGGATAGTTGTTGTGGGAATGTCGACCACTTGGGCACAGACCGGTTAGTCAACCTAAATATCGCTGGATCGACAGGGTGGAATCTGACCTGCGCGAACATGGAGCCGACAACTGGCAAGAGATTGCAAAGAATAGGGGAAAGTGGTGAGATCTCGTGTCGGAGGCCAAGACTCACTTGAGGTCCCTGCGCCGATTGAGTAAGAAGGCAAAATGGCAAAATTTTGCAAAGATGTGAAATATTTTTTCCTCTTTCACGCTAAAACAACGAACGGATTTTGCAAAACAAAATGCTACAATTGTAGTTCTCTAGGAATGCTACCTAACCTACCTACCTTATCTTTCATTAAGTAAAAGTTCATTTTCGTTTAAAATAAACGTATAGTTTCCTAAGAACAAAACCTAACTACAAAAGAATAAGTGGATGACCCCAAAGAGCTAAATTTTTGCGTATTATGATATTTTGATTTGGGCACCATGCAAATGAAGCTGCATGCAAATGTTAGTCATGATCATGATAAACCTATTAGCAGTCCACTGCTGGACATAGGCCTCCCCTTGTGAGCGCCATTGTGCCATGTCCGGAGCTCGACATGTTAGTATTTACATACTAAATATTAATATTATTAGGTTTACCATTTTCCTCGAGTGGATAACGGTAGCGAAGCTTGTACAGCTCGTGACACTTTTATCGTTTTTATATATTTAATTATTTATTTAACATTTACAATACCATAACAGTCTGACTAAAGGAATAGTGAAATTAACAATAGTGTAGGATTTTTTTTTCATTAGAAGGAATTAACGTGTGTCCAGGCAACCGCTAACTCCGAAGCTGTGTGGGGTTCGATCGCCGGTCCACGTGCTGGGGTGTAAAACGGTAACATAGGCAAAATACTTATACTAACTAACATATATTATCCCGTCCGTCTGTATATATATATAATATACTGCACAGTTATCTTCAAATTAGTAGATAAAATAACTCTTCACACTTAACTCCGCATCCTGAAACTATTTGGATAAAACTTGAAATATACATACCTAACTAGTTTCAACTTTTATCCCGGTACCACGCAAGTGGAGCCGCTGTCGGAAAATACCAAAAATAAAATTTTGAGAATCCCAGTAAACTCTTGTTGATATGAAATCCATAGAGCTGGTCTGTTGTGTTTCAAATTCTAAGAGCTATCTAAGGTCAGAGCTTATCAATATTTTTATTTGTGGGTAATCCCACAACTGATGAAGTGTAATTTAATCTTTATGACTAAAAGTAAACCAAAACAAAAAACCTTGGTTAATATAGTCCAGCAGTGGAGTGCAATAAGCTGATTTAAACAGAGCTTGTAGGTATAATGAGAGCCACATAACTGATATTTACCACCTTTTGAACCGACTTCAAAAAAAGGAGGAGGTTCTCAATCGGTTGTATTTTTTTTTGTTGTAAATACACATTTGTCTCGCGGCCGAGAATCATACCCGCAACCTTCGACGTGTCAGGCAAGCATTCACATAGGTCTACGAACAAAGAATCATCCGAACATACAAATATCATCTGTAGGTTCAATAACACAACTTACACTTACACTTACACTTATTGATGAGCAACCCCCCTTTTCGGCACATTGCATGTAGGAAATCATGCGTTCCTATAGGTTTATAATCTTGAGTAGGTACTTAGTGGCTTTATATTTGACTTGTTGTTTCTTAGTTTTGTTCACGTTTTGTTTTTACACTGTAATGTCAAAAACCAAACAAATATTCATGTTTTTATTAGTAAATTCTGTCATGTATGACATGATCCAAAAATACCGTCTGATATTTCTGGCGTGATGGCTGCCGAGTCATCTGATTAAGTTGGTAAATCGAGTGTAAGGATTGATGGATGGGTCTCGTTAATTATGTTCAGCACACGATGTTTTTGTAAAGGAAAATGTACAATATATCTCTGAGCTTTATTATAATTCCGGTATATAGTTTGGGATCAGTTAACCGTGTGTGTCCCGATCATATTATTACTAGCTTCTGTCTACGGCTTCGCTCGCGTAGTCCCTGGATAAAAAGTAGCCTATATGTTAATCCAGGTCACAAACATGTATATTCTAAGTTTCATTTGAATCTGTTCAGTAGTTTTTGGGTGAAAGAGTAATAAAATATCCATCCAACCGTCCTCCAAAACTTTCTCATTTAAAATATTCGTAGGATAGTAAAGAGAGAGGATAGGATAACTGTTCATCAAGACTATTGTAATGCGAGCTCATTAAAATACTCTCAATGAATAGTTTTGCACTTATGTTGCAACAATGCACAATGTAGACGCTAAACGTAGAAAACGTTTTTAAGATACAAAAAAAATGCATTCGAGTCATAAATACAGCTTGGTTTCTGAATAGTTGTACACCACTTTTTAAAAAATGTAATGTTCTGCCACTTCCTTGTATATTTATCAGGCAAATGTGTGTTTTTGTAAAAAAACATTCATCATATTATAAAAAACGCAGTGAGGTTATAACTCGACAGCAAAGAGCAAAGTTTAAAAACTTATTAAATCAACCTCCATGTCATAAGGAAATATATAGGAAAAACGATTATAACATGTCCATAGTCATCTATATATATAAAAGAGAACTATCCTCACTCACTCACTGACACACTCATCACGAAATCTCAGAAACTATAGAGTCTACGGATCTGAAAATTGGCACAAGTATTCTTTGTAGGGTGTAGGCGCTCACTAAGAAACGATTTTGGAAAATTCAACCCCTAAAGTGGTCAAAAGGGGTAAAAATGTTTGTATGAAAAATCGTATTCCTTGGACTTAGAAACTTGAAACCTGGGACATGTATTGTTCCATACAATCAATGAAGATTGGTGTCATTGAAAATTTGAAATAGTCCTCGAGGGGGTTGCAAAGGGGTGGTAAAGTTTGTATGGGAAAATCTTAACGCGTGGTGTGATTTTCTTGAAACTTCGTCAGAACACTTTGAATATAAAATAATAAAAGACCGCTGAACAGGTTTTTGAAAAAAATACCTTAATGGAGGGTTATCTATACTTATAAAATCCTTTATCCTGAATGACTGACGGATCAACGCACAGCCTAAACCGCTGATCAGAGAGACCTGAAACTTGTGAGAGAAACTTACAAAGAGCGTGTTCTTTGTATGACGTAGGCATCCGATAAGATAGGATTTTCCGAGATTCTACCCTTAAAGGGGTGAAAAACGTGGGCAAAGTTTGTATGGAACAACGTGATTCCTTGGTCCAATCTACTTAAAATTTTGCAAAAACATTCTTTATCAAAATTCATGAAACACGTGTTTCGTATATTATTGAAATTTATCGCCTAAAGGGGTTAAAAAGGGGTAGAAAGTTAATTTAGGGGTGATTAGCATCGAAGTTGATATCAATACTCCTTATTGACACATGTTATGCTATTTTATTTTGACACTGTCATGTTTGAAAACTCATTCCAAATTTATTCTCAAAAGGTAACTTTTGCGATTTTCCAAAATTTGTCAAAATTCAATAATTTTGCTGGATCGAGAATTTCCCAATAACTTTTTTTGAAGCTTCAAGAAACGGAAAAAATAATATCTCGAGATTAAATTAAGCTACCACTTGAGCCATCTTAGGAGTTAGACGGACAAAAACTGTAGGCAGTAGAAGGGCCTTTACACGCAAAGCCACTCTGCGCTCCGTTCACTTTTTTGTTAGTACAATAAAGTCAAATTTTATCGGGTGCTTTATTTCTAAATTACATTTTCAATGCCTTTGATAGTTGTGTGTAGTGTGCGATCTGTAGAATTTTAGTACATTTTGTATTAGGCCGGCTAAAAAGTTACATACTACTGCGATAACGCAGTTATGTGTAATTAATTGGGACACATTATCGCAATAGGTAGCGCATGCGATATTATCGCCGATAATAACACACCTGTGTGGGGGAGCCTTGATGCTTGGAGCTTGGTGCAATGCAATACTCTTCAAAATTGGAATTTCAAATAAAACATAATATTTAAATCGGATCAGAATTCGAAATTTCAATTTCATTAATTTGTTCTTAGATATTTGAATACCACAGGGATAGCAAGTTTTTTTTTTTACATAAAGACTTGAGATTTTTTTACAGAGGCTATAACAAAAACAAATAAACGCCTAAAGCGCTGAACCATGGGTGGGACCTCGGAGAAGGACTTGCTGCTTTTTGTAGCGAAAATGAAACTTGAAAGCGAAAAAAGAGGGTGATTTATGTGATGAAAATTTGCATGGGTAATCAAACATATCAAGAGTTAGGCATTTAAAAATTCATCATACCTATACCGGCTGCTAACTTGGCGACCGACGGGTCGCCAACGGAAACAGGAACGAAAAAAGGAGTGAGAGCGGGAACGGGAACAGGTACCTACATATAACTACATTACGTGGTAGGTAATATAGTAATATCTAGGTACTTTTTATTCCATTAATATTTAGGGTTCCGTGTCAAATCACCAGGCTTAGGAAACTTTCACATGAAAGGACATACGTAAAAAAAGAGTATAAACGCAAACGAAGTTGCGAGCGGGTCAGCTAGTTTATAATAAATTGCCTGAAGAACTTAGTGTTAGATGGAACCATATTAAGTAACCAATTATTTTACTTATTAATTGTTTTTAGAGCCTAAATGAATATTTAAATAATTAAATGTGTATCGACACTATTAATATTTGCATGCCTGCATGCAGGCTGAATACATGTACTATCATAGCTATTAGACCTATTTGTGAAAATATTTTTATGTATTCTAGCAAATAAATATTTGAATTGTAATTTTAATTTTAATTTGTATTAAAATCTTAAATTTGCTATACATAGGTTCCTGCTTTACTAGATATTGTTTCTGTTTAGAACTTTCTCTACCTAGAGGAGGCGTGCGTTAGTAGCTGCGGTACAATTTAACACCGTTTTCCTAATTTTTTATTTGTATGTAACTCATTCCGAAATAAACTTTATTAATTTTATTATTATAATCTTAATAAAGTAAATAGAATGTACTTGATAACTTACATTTTACTATGAATGATTTTGATTGATGACTTACAATAGACCTCTCTTCTAAATTTCAGAGTAGTTGGGTATTATTACTATTTTATTTTCATCATTATATTATCATCAACTAGAAAGGAACTGATGATCTTCAATCGGCTAAACATCGTGTACCTATTGAATCATAGCTAAGAACAATCTCGTTCAAGTCAACTTTGAAACAAAAGTCAACTTTGAAACAAAAGTCACCTTTGTAACAAAACAAAACTATAAAATCGATTCATTCGTTTGGGAGTGCAATGCTATAGACACACAAGCTAAACTAAAAACATCCCTCTGTTTGCACCGGGTTAAAAATCAACATTCGCATGTAATAATAGTCATTATCATCATCATCATCATCAGTCTATAGCAGTCCACTGCTGGACCTTCCCCAGTGAGCGCTATTGCGCCCTGTCCTTAGCCCGACGCATCCAGCTTCGCAGATCGTTACTCCATCTAACCGGAAGGCGTCCTACACTACATTTGCCAAGACGCGGTCTCCACTCAAGAACTCTTTTACCCCAACGGTTATCGGTTTTGCGGCAGATATGGCCAGCCTACTACCACTTCAGCTTGCTTATTCACTGAGCTATGTCGAAAAAGGGCAATGCCGTCTGATGTATGGCGCTCGGTACCAAGACTAAAATGAGTGCGTCCCAAAATCTCCAATAAGTTTTTAGTCGTTTCTACAGTCTAAATAATTAAAAATGAGGGTTGTTGCCATAGTACCAGTATATATCAATGGTTGTTGCCTAATTTTGGAGTGCAGCGGAACCCAAATCAACAAAATATTTTTTTACTTGATTATTAATCCCGTCGGTGTGTAAAACTAAAGAAAATGTCAATGTAATTCATAAAGTACAATAAATTATATGGAATACGTTCGGTTTTGACTCAATTGGTACGGGTTCTCGGCATTCTCCTTTGGTTGTCTGTCAGAGAAATTCCAAGCCCAAATAATAGTACCTACCTAGAATATATACACAATTTTCCTGTTTATTTTTTGTTCAAGTTCATGCCAGTTTCGCACGTTCTTTACCATTTTTAAGGAATAAATACACAGCTAAATAAAGCTTCCTAAAGCATAAATTCCGTGAGTAACATGACATGGACACTTAAGCAAAGTGTTGAGTTTCGTTCTGTTATAAAAGTCGGAGCTCTCGTCATCTTTGAACTGTTAAGTTACCAGTCGATTGCGGCACACGTGTGCAATGTGTGATAAATGTGTTATATTGAGGAATGTTCTCGCATCGAAGGTAAACCTTGTTATAGCGTTTTCATTTATCGTATCTGAGTTTGTAAATAATTACGATTTTTTCTTATTTTATTATGCTTCTTAGCGTACAATATTTTTCTACAATTATTTCAACTCTAATTACAATACATTGCATTGTAAATGCTATTCCAAATTAGATGTGTCCAATTTTAGGACCGTTCTATAGTTGTTTTATAAAACTACTAGCTACCGCCCGTGGCTAAGCTCGCGTGGACCCGGATAAAAAGTAACTTTGTGTTAGTCCAGATCACAAACTATGTATATTCCAAGTTTCATCAGAAACCGTTCAGCTTACGGAGTTGAGTGGAAACAAACATATTCACAAACACAAACTCTAAAATATGAAGTATGATGTGATGTGATGATTTATAATAATATTTTTTCCATGCATATAGTTATAAAAGCGTAACTAAGTTTGATATAACTACTGTAAAGCTTATAAAGCTTCAAACCAAATCACGTGCGAAGCGTGTACGTCAAAGTTAGTTGGCAGGATAACCTTCAGAGTTCTCTAACTTTTTATCCATTCCGGAGCGAAGTCTGAAAGTCAAGTTTTGGTTCGTTACGCTACGCTATCTATATTACTCACTCTGTTTATAATATAATTGATAACTTATGACATTTTTTCCTTATTTACTTCAACTTATATTAATACCTAAGTCAGAAATGTGAATGTTCGGTTCAGATAATATTTATTGTCTTAAGAAATAACAAATATTTGCCCTAAATAAGACAACAAAAGCTAACTTATAAAACATTTTGTGCTATAAGCATGCAATATAATAAACATTTAACATAACTTTAATGTATTTTATTATGATCTGTATAGGTTAAAGTAAGTATTAAGACATTACAAATAAATTAAAGAGAGGTTAGGCCTAAAATATTTTGACATTTTCAACGACATGGGTTGCCTCCTTCTTTTTGAAAATATACATCGATGCAGACTCTTTTACAGCCTCTGTGGCGCAGTGGGCGAAGGTTCGCCTGAGACGCAGAATGTCGCGGGTTCGATTCCCGCCACAAGACAAATGTTTGTACGTTCTGTAAATAATTGTTTCGGGTCTAGGTGTTGTCTGTGTATATTATGTATGTATCTACAAAAAAAAGTATCTTTGTAGTTTATCAATCATGTGGTTCCCATAATACAAGCTCTGTTTAGTTTGGGGCTACATGATACTGTGTGATAGTGTCCAGCATTATTTATTATTTATTTATTCATAGCTTTTGGTTATGTTAAAAACGCATCATGATTAGAATTAAACATAGCCGTCTATAGAAAAAAGAGGTGGTTTTCTTGTGGTCCCACAGAGGGAACTATAGAAACGTATTGATGACCCTCCTGGCGCAGTGCGTGAAAGCCCGTCTTAATTAAAATAACGCAGAAATTAAGATTTGTCGTTCTGTTTTTATTTCTTCTATCGACAAAACCGTGTAGTTACCAATCCGACGAGTAAACTAACTTCTGCTTTAAACTGTCCCATGGGAATCGAACCTCCGGCACGCCACTACCCAGCTTACCTCGCCGGAACTCTTTAGCTTAACGTAAATTGGGAACATGCATGCCATTGGCTGGTCCGTAGCCTTGTAATCCTTCCCAATCCAAAATACATAATAGATTTGGCCGTCTAGTGCCCGCTAACGTACTACCAACGTATCAACTACTGACACTGTACAGAAACGCAGTCTCTCAACGTCAGTTCCAAACAAGGCGACTCGGAGGCCTACACTAGAGTTGGCTTCTAATTCATACGAAGAAGAAGAAGTCGGAGGCCTATGTGTGATTTGTGTATTTATGTGGGCTTTGTAATAATGGATTAAACTGGCTTCTGACTATATCCTACCCACCCTTCTTTAATTTCCATGTCCGCGCCCGACGCCTTGTAAGCTGAGTATAATCAATTTTGACGATTTCGGTGGCGCAGTGGGCTAATGTCAGCCAGAGATGCAGTTTAGTTGTGGATTTGAGTCCCGCCGTGAGACAAATGTTTGTATTTTGCAACAAATATTTGTCTCAGGTCTGTGCCTTCTATGTATATATTGTATGTGCTATACATACAATATATACATGAAGGAAAATAAGTAGTTTATCAGTCATGTGGTTTCCATACTACTAGCCTCTTCTTAGTTTGGGGCATATGATTCTACAAAAATAGATTTGCGCATAGATCAATAACTAAAGATATTAATCCATTTTATTTTTTATTGATAAGGAGCATTTGTGACACGCTTTATGTACCTAACTACATATATAATTTCAAAAATAATTACCTATGGCAAAGAAAAATAAAATATGAAGTTGGACCAAATCTTTACCTTATTAGGTAAAAATAAATGAAATGTGAACGACATTAATTATACAAATTACAGACGATGTAGAACGACCAGATTATGGAACAGATATTTGTAAGTTCAACAGGTGGGATTTTTTAAAGAGTAAATAGAGTTAGAATTTTAATAGGTGGGGGTAGGTAACCAGCCGACATAACTTACTACATTAGCCATGTACATGGTTGTACACAGGTTTACATAATTGAACGATGGTGAGTTCGCTGCGATGCAATGTATACTGAATTAATAGCTGTCCGACTGCCGTGGACCATGCACCAACCTACATGGTGTACCAAAACTACCAAACACCAACACAACTAATCTGTGTTGCTAGCAACACAGGTTTTATAAATATATCGTCTAAGTCTATAAACTATGATTATTGTAAATCTCTTCTTCTAGTTTGCACTGCGATGGACAGCAAACTTGCGTGCTATGTAAAATTTATGATACAAGTTTTGATTACCGTATAAACGAAGTGTTTAATTGACTAGCGCCATACCCAGGGGCGGTTTTACCTATAGTGCAGGGGGTGCAGTGCACCCGTGCGCCGGGTGTAAGGGGGCGCCTAGAGCCGCTCGCGACATATAGAGCCTCCGCTGTAGCGCTCCGTACAGAGCGGGGGCTCGGCGGCGGCACCCAGCGAGTGGGGAAACGGAGTGGGTGCGTAGGGGGTTCCATTAAAATTGTTTTATGGTTGACGCTGTGATTATCAACCGGTCAAAGGGTTGACGCCGAACGCGGTAGCAAAGCAAGCCGCGCCACTAGCGGCTCTTTTATCATAGATACCTACACGGTGCACAAAAACTGCCTTAAAACGGGTACTTAAAGTTTACTTTGGCGTAGTCCCAACTGAATTTTAAACTACCCTAGCAAGAAAAAAGTTCATTTTCAATGAAACATTTTTGACAGGTTTGGTTCGGTTGATCTGTCGCCATGCTCACTGTAACTTCACAATCCAAGCAAGTTTACTCTGTCTGTATTCTGTAGGCCTTTATTTCCCGGTTTTGTGACAAATCAATGATATTAAGCTTATTGCAACATTTCAGCGATGTTCGGAGTTTAGTCGATCGTGTTATATGTAAGTACCTATTTCATTTTGACCGCGCATTTTGATACAAGATGGCGCCAGGGGAATGATTGCACACGGGCGCTACATAGGCCAGAGCCGCCCCTGTTCATACCGTAGGTACAGGCCACTAGAAAGCGCACAATCTGAATGGGTCTACACAAACACAATTTGCCGTGAGACAAATGTTTGTATTTTGCAAATATTTGTCTCGGGTCTGTGCCTTCTATGTATATATTGTATGTGCTATATATACAAAAAAAATAAGTGGTTTATCAGTCATGTGGTTCCCATACTACTAGCCTCTGCTTAGTTTGGGGCATATGATTCTACAAAAATAGATTTGCGCATAGATCAATAACTAAAGATATTAATCCATTTTTATTTTAATTGATAAGGAGCATTTGTGACACGCTTTATGTACCTACTTACTTATAAGTAAGTAATAATTTCAAAAATAATTACCTACGGCAATGAACAATAAAATATGAAGTTGAACCAAATCTTTACCTTATTAGGTAAAAGTAAATGAAATGTGAACAACATTAAAAAAATATATATATTAATTATACAAATTACAGACGATGTAGAAAAATCATATTATGGAACAGATATTTGTAAGTTCAACAGGTGGGATTTTTTAAAGAGTAAATAGAGTTAGAATTTCTAATGGGTGGGGATAGGTTACTGACATTAACCATGTACATGGTTGTACACAGGTTTACATAATTGAACGATGGTGAGTTCGCTGCGATGCAATGTATACTGAATTAATAGCTGTCCGACTGCCGTGGACCATGCACCAACCTACATGGTGTACCAAAACTACCAAACACCAACACAACTAATCTGTGTTGCTAGCAACACAGGTTTTATAAATATATCGTCTATGTCTATAAACTATGATTATTGTAAATCTCTTCTTCTAGTTTGCACTGCGATGGACAGCAAACTTGCGTGCTATGTAAAATTTATGATACAAGTTTTGATTACCGTATAAACGAAGTGTTTAATTGACTAGCGCCATACCCAGGGGCGGTTTTACCTATAGTGCAGGGGGTGCAGTGCACCCGTGCGCCGGGTGTAAGGGGGCGCCTAGAGCCGCTCGCGACATATAGAGCCTCCGCTGTAGCGCTCCGTACAGAGCGGGGGCTCGGCGGCGGCACCCAGCGAGTGGGAAAACGGAGTGGGTGCGTAGGGGGTTCCATTAAATATGTTTTATGGTTGACGCTGTGATTATCAACCGGTCAAAGGGTTGACGCCGAACGCGGTAGCAAAGCAAGCCGCGCCACTAGCGACTCTTTTATCATAGATACCTACACGGTGCACAAAAACTGCCTTAAAACGGGTACTTAAAGATTACTTTGGCGTAGTCCCAACTGATTTTTAAACTACCCTAGCAAGAAAAAAGTTCATTTTCAATGAAACATTTTTGACAGGTTTGGTTCGGTTGATCTGTCGCCATGCTCACTGTAACTTCACAATCCAAGCAAGTTTACTCTGTCTGTATTCTGTAGGTCTTTATTTCCCGGTTTTGTGACAAATCAATGATATTAAGCTTATTGCAACATTTCAGCGATGTTCGGAGTTTAGTCGATCGTGTTATATGTAAGTACCTATTTCATTTTGACCGCGCATTTTGATACAAGATGGCGCCAGGGGAATGATTGCACACGGGCGCTACATAGGCCAGAGCCGCCCCTGTTCATACCGTAGGTACAGGCCACTAGAAAGCGCACAATCTGAATGGGTCTACACAAACTGGGGTGTAAAGTATTCATTTAGAATGATATTTGGAAGATGGAGCAATCGAGAAAGAAGTCTATCAAAATCTAAAAAATCAAATGCACGTAGTGATTATTTGTCTACACTAATTACAACTTATAAGGCGCGTATTCAAGAACAGGGTACCTAGTGCGAGTTTTTTACCAGCTCAATCGCGTTTACTTTTACGCAAATTTATATGGAATCGAGGTAGCGCCATCTAGTGAGAAACGCGTGGTACTTACTCCTTTCCATACAAATTTGCGTAAACGCAAACGCGATCGAGCTTGTAAAAAAAACTCGCACTAGTCACCCTGAACTAGAACGTAACTTGAGTACAGACGACTTCATCGGTACTATGGGTGAAGAGCTGACTGAGATGCAAGAGGTTGCAGGTTCGATACCCGCTGCGATGATTGCATTATTTGCAGATATTTGTTTCATGTCAGGATGTTGTTATATAAAGGACTAAGCGCTTCCAAACATTCCAAGCTAACAGATTCAAAAAGAGAGGTAATAAAAAAAAAAAAAATAAAAAAAAAAAAAAAAATCCTGGACGTTATCACACAGCATCATGTAGCCCCAAACTAAGCAGAGCTTGTATTATGGGAACCACATGATTGATATACTACATAGATACATTTTTTTTTTTTTGTAAATATATACATATCATACGTAGAAAACACCCAGACCCGAGACAAATATCTGCAGAACATGCAAACATTTGTCCCGCAGCGGGAATCGAACCCGCAACTTTCTGCGTCGCAGGCGGACCTTCGCCCACTGCGCCACAGAGGTCGTCATAGGCATCTTCTGGGAAAGCTCGCCCCATCGTCGACCTCATCCTTGCCCACGCAAGCCTCAAGGTCAAGAGCAAGCCAATAATAAATTCCTGATACCCAAGATATAGAAGGAATCCTAGTGACAAGACTGTGAAGGCGTAATTACTGTTTGGTGTTATTTTATTGACAAATGTTCGTCGAAAGTTAGCAAAAATCTCTCTACCTGAGTTTTGATTCACACGAGCAATGTTTATAAATACGAGCAAGAGTAGAGTCACTCCCTTTACGTTGGATAATACTAAACATACATATAATTTGTCTTTCACCCGGACTAACTGCATCTGAAATCTGGAATCACGGAGAAAAATATAGTTACCATTCGGTTTAAAGTTCTCTTATATATCAATGAGTTCTCTCAAGAAATATACTTTAAACATTTGATCTATTATGAACTTTTTGTACCTACACATGACCATTATAGAATTATTAGCATTATAGCACTTTGACTTTGACATTGACTTTATACAATTTCACTTGTAAGGAAACTTACCTACAACTGCTACAACTAGAATTTTTAATGAATTTTATAGAGAGCTTGCATATTTAAATTACTTTCAACGTATTTGACAAAGAAATTGTACTTTGCTTACCTAAGTTGACCATAATAATTTGTAACTTTATAATATATCTGTAAGGCAAGGTAATCATTTGACGACCTCTGTGACGCAGTAGGTGAAGGTTAGCCAGAGACGAAGAAGGTTGCGGATTCAATTCCCGCCGCTAGACAATTTTTTGCATTATCTGTAGATATTTGTCTCAGGTTTTTCATTTAAAAATGTATGTACCCAGTATTTATAAAAAAATGGTTATCAGTCATGTGGTTCCCATAACACAAGCTCTGCTTTGTTTGGGGCTACATGCTGTGTGATTAAAAATAATATAATATTATATTTCTATAAAAAATCAAAACAATTTTATATATGATTTTTATACTATCCAAAAAAATTTGACTCGGGCTGAAGTGTGGGCAAGCACTTATAAAACAAAAAATAAATGTAATTTATATTCAATTCAATACCATTTATGTGCTGACCCTGGCTGACTAAATAAGTTTTTTTTCACCTGTGTTTCCAGTTCCGGATGCAATAGTCTAAGCCTCAGACTATTACACCGAAGGCAGTACGTAACTAAACTCTGTAACTTCCTCACAAAACATAAAAAACCCCGTTTTATCTTGCCTTATTTCATGTAATAAAATCCGCAAATAGCTTAAATTTACCTTATCCCGTTATTGTTATAAATGGCTTGGAGGGACTCCTTTGTGCCCAGGATTAGATTAATGTCTTTGAAAATTTAAATACATCGCTGAGGGAGGGGATTATTGTTGTTTATTGAAGTCGTTCAGCTATTTCCTACTTTTATTGTGACTGGACTTAAATATTTAGGAACCTTCCGAAGTTAAATTCAACTGGTTTTTTACCCGACTGAAGTCCTCTTCGGTGGGGTTATGTTTTTAGGGTATTTATAGGTATTTGTCCGTCGCTGTAGCCCAAACGGCTGGACGGATTTTAACTAATGAGTGTCGTTGGATTCGCCTAGATCACGAGGGTGACATGAGTATAAATACTCTTAGTTCCTGATATCTACAATACAGGCGAAACTCATGCTTGTATGCCTCGTAGGTACTGTCCTGCCTTATTTCTGTCATGCTGTTAGTTGTTGCCTGCCAACGCTTCATTAGTGGGTAAATAATTCATACATACCTACTACATTCGGAATTTAATACGTATAGTCACAAAACCAACCAAATATTTCCAAGGTTGAATCATCTAGATTCTGTGAAAAGCCATTTTCAATTTCTCTCTAAATTGAAATGAAGATTTGAGTTGAGTTCCATCGACCATAAAAAACACACGCACCTACCTCATTGAGATAAGTTACGACCCATAATTATATTTTTATGGTCATATTACCCATAATTTAATGATTCGAAATTCGAACTAACCTTCTTAGAGGCTCCAGAGCTACCGAAGGCAGATTATTCTACCCAAGGAGGTTTATTATGTGAGTACATATATATTAGTTCCATGGTTTTACCATAAAGACCATACCAAAAAGTGTTTACTAATTCGAAGTTCGAACTAACCTCATTGAAGGCTGCGGATTTAAGCCTCCCCCACTATGCCACATGCGTCATTGTATGTATAGGCGGCTATGAAGTTACACCACGTTACTGCTGCGATAACGCATTTGTGTGCAAGGAGATCGGACGCATTATCAAAATAACGAATGCGGTAAGATCGCTGATAATAACGTAGCTGTGTGGGGGAGGCTTTAATTTTGCAAGCAAGTAAAATCCCTGTTTGATAGAAAGTCGGTAGGTAGGTAGTCAAAACATTCAGAAAAACTTATTATTATTTATTATTATTTATTTAGGGTTTTGTCGCTGAGCGACCACATCACCCACGTACATACAAGAAATAAATAGAAACAACACAAAAAGGAAAGTACAAAAATAAGACATAAGAAATGAAGTTATTCTTTAACTAAACATATTTGACATAACTTAATAAAAATTTAACTTCTTCACTACAAGGAACGGATAATATACTATTTATAGTGCCTACTTGTGTAAGGTGATTTTTGTTAATGCAAGTGTCTCTGAATGATTTATTACGTAAACACTCCAACAGAATATGATGAACGTCTTCAATGACTCCACACTCATTGCAGTTAGGCGATGTCAGTATTTTCATCAAAAAAGCGAATTTGTTGGAGGGGATATGACCGGATCGCAATCTAAGGAGCGACTTTAAATCATTTCTATTGAACAAGATGGTATCAATCCATGGATGTAGGGATATATGAGGCTGTATGGTTCTAAACCAAATGCCCTTCTCTCGAGATCTTTCGTCAAAGTACTCCTGCCAAACATCCCTACATAGATTTTTAACTAAACTTATAAAATCTGAAAAAAGAGGTAGCTGACCTGAGGGGATACCGTCTCCAATCGCCTGCTTAGCCAGTAAATCTACATCATCATTTTCTTTTAACTTAACATGTGAAGGAATCCACTGCAAACACACCGTCTTATTTTGAGATTTAAGCTTTAGAATTGACTCCCATATCTGATAGGCTATCGGTATTCCTCTCACATGAGAGGTACACCGAGCCACATGTTGCACAGAGCTTTTAGAATCGGTCAAAATGACAAACTTATTAAAATTTATTGAGTTAATATACGACAAAGCTTCAGATATAGCAATTAATTCAATGTGCATTATAGAAGTGTTGCAGTCAATTCTAAACATACCATGACAGAGAAGATTCGGGTCCAAAAAGGCAGCACCTCCTCTATCGATAGCTTTTGATCCATCAGTAAAAATTTTATAATGGTTGTTATACTGCTTATTGATATAATTACAAGTTATATATTTTAAAACATTACGATTATATGTTTTCTTAGCACAGCCAATTAATGGAATTGAATCAAAGATAACGTCATGTGTATCAATGTTACTTACCCATGTTCATAATGAAAACATCTCAAGATAATTACAACTTTGCATAGACAATGATTTTAGTTCATTATAGGTATGAATAAGTAACGGAAGTTTCTTATTAGTCCAATAGCTGGAATGACTAACAGAGCCTAATTCTTGTACTATACTTATAGTTGCATTATTGGAAAATGAACTAGATCTCAACCAAAATTTTCCCGAGAGGAATTTTCTTCAAATACGAAGGGGTGGAAGACATAGTTCATTTTCCATTACATGGATAGGGGTACTCCTAATATAACCACCTATAACGCGTAATGCTTGATTTTGTATTCTATCTAATTTTAATAAATTTGATTGGCAACTACTATCGTATAAAAAGGAAACATAGTCCATCCTACTCCTGATTATTGATATATATAAACGTCTTAGGTGTTTTTGGTGTATGCCCCAACCTGACCCAGATAAAACTTTTAACAGATTTATGTATTTAGACACTATTTGAATAACTTCATTAATGTGTTTTCCCCACCTAAGAGACCCATCTAACCATAAACCTAGATATTTCACGTGATTTACTGTTGATAACGAGATGTTATTAATACTAAAATCAATAGGTGTTCTAAGTATTCCTTTTTTAAAAACACAAATTTTACTTTTAGACGGAGATATTGTTAGACCCAAATTGATAAACAGATAACTTAACTCGCTACAAGCTGACTGAAGAGTCATAACAGCCAAGTCAATAGATTTATTTGAATAATACAAAACGAAATCGTCAGCATATTGAGAGATTTCAACAGTTTGAATTTTTTTGCAAATATCAATAGTTGCGACATTGAAAAGAAGAGGAGATAATGGGTCACCAGGCCCCGGCCAGTAGACCTAACTAAAAGATAACCGTCTACTTGTATGTGAAGTTCTCTATTTTTTAGATAAGACCATAAGTATAAACAAATCTTAGACCCCACTCCAAGTCTGTCCAAGACAGTCATTAGACAACTCACGTCAACATTGTTATAAGCGTTATCTACATCGATAAAACATGCTGCAGTAATTAAATTTTTTGCAAAATCTATCTGAATGTGTGAGACCAAACGTGTCAAATTGTCAAAACATGACCGCCCTTTGCGAAAACCAACCATATTATCTGAGAATAGCCTTGATTTTTCTAGATACCACTCTAATCTTTTATTAAGGATCGTATGTAAAATTTTACAAACACATGATATGAGAGAGATCGGTCTTAGTGCAGAGTTTGAGTTAGGGTCTCAGCCCGGTTTTGGTATCGGAATAATATTTACTTGCCGCCACTGTGAAGGTATAAAACTTAAAGTAAAAAATAAATTGTACATCTTAACTAAAATGCTTTTACCTATCTTTGGGAGATGTTGTATCATGGAAAATGATATTTCATCACACCCAGGTGCAGTATCAGACTTTTTAATAGAATTTTCCAGCTCTTGAATTGTAATTTCAGATTCTAACTTAATGTTGAATGAGTGGAATTGAGGGAGAGGAGGGCACACAAAATCTGGCGTCAGAGAGTTGAGTAATCTCTCCGCCTTATCCTTATCAGTGCAGTGATTAAGTTTAGAATGGTGACCTTTCACCCATCGCATTTTACGCCACATATCTGATGACCATGTGGTAACATCAATAGATGAGCAAAATTGTTGCCATGATTTACTTTTGGCTTGTCTTATTAATTTTTGGGCATTACGTACCTTCTCTTGCCAAATACCCAAATTTCTAGGAGATGGACAGCGCCTTAAATTAGCTAAAGCTAAACGCCGTTCAGCTACCGCTTTCGACAATTCAGTATTTCAATACGGCCTAGGTTTAAACTTATTGCACACATGTTGAGGTATTTTTATATAGGGAATGAATTTATCACCTGCCATATAAATAATTTGTTCAAACGTGTTATAGCATTCTTGAGGATCAGTTGGAAAATTAAAACGTGTAAATGAATTTTCTAAAAATTCTGTATAAGATTTCCAATCGCTTTTTTTATAATTCCTTTTGTTAGTAAATTTTGTGGAGTTAGTTAAATTAATTGTTAATTGTATTATAAGATGGTCACTTCCAAGCAACTCGTTACTGACATTCCACGAAAATAGGGTAACTATATCAGTAGAAGCAAATGAAATATCTGGAGATGTTTGCTGAAGCACACCATTGACAAACCTCACCCTGGTAGGTTGACCGTTATTTAAATAACTGAAATTATGTTCCAACATGGAATCAAAGATTTGATGGCCTTTTTGATCAGTTTTATAAGACCAGGCCGTATGGTGTGCATTAAAATCACCTAGAATTAAAGATTTTCTATTTAACAATGAAAACACGTAATCCCAGTCATTTTGGGTAGTATGTACCGTTGAAGGACAGTACACTGATAAAACATCTTCAATATGCTCACAATTCAAAATTATGACGTGTAAAACCTCAATACCTACGTTTGGACTATTTGTTATGCAAGCAAAACTTTTGACAGACCTATGAGTTAAAATTGCTATACCTCCATAAGCGTTCGTCCTATCTAATCTATAGGTATTGTACCCATTAATTTTAAAATAACTGTCAGGCTCAAACCAGGTTTCGCTCAACACCGCTATGTGCACCTTTTCCTGTATAAGTAACGCTTCAAGAGATAATGTCTTCGGACGCAAGCTTTGACAATTCCATTGTATAATTTTGACTATTACGTTGCTATTGATGTTATTAACCATAATTACTAAACATTTAAAGAAGGGAGCCAGCCGAAAATCCACTAACAACATTTACTACTATCCATTCTCCACATATTGATACAATCTGTTGTATTTTAGCCTCCCAGGAATCCCTACCTACCACAATTGTATAAAGTTTAGTTAGTAAACGCACAAAGCTCATATCCTTGATACTCTCATCCCTATGTTGGCGGCGAGGAGGGGGATTCAATTTATTCATATTAAATAACATTGTGACTGATATTGCGTGGTTCGCTGTCCGAAGTCTCAGAGACATCAACATTTTTCTTATCAGTCTCCATAGAGGCCGAGGTCGAAGCCGGCGCGGGAATGGGGGTGCGTAGCTGTCGTTTACGCTGTGCCTGTGCCTTCTTACGACTAATCACCGGATTTAATGGAGGCTGTTCTGTGTCGACAAACAATTCAGACATCAATTTTACTTTTTGAAATGGCTTTTCATTTTCTACGAGAATGTGATCAGGTTCACGGGGAATCGACTGCGGCATAGGAACCTCTGGAAGTGGTGGGAAGGGGGATAAACACCTTTCAGGAACTGGAGTGGGTGGGACATACATTTCGAGGGCTTTACGATAAGTACAATTAAATTCAGACATCAGCTCTTTTACTCTCCTCTCCTTTTTAAATACTGGACAGATCTTTTGAAGAGCCATGTGAGATCCCGTACAATTTATGCAGCGGAAATTGGTTGTTTCGCAGTTCTCGTGATTTTTTGTGCATTTAGGACATACAACCTTCTTAGATGGGCACAATAAACGAGTGTGACCGAACTTCCAACAACGTGAACATTGCGTCACTGGAAAGACATAAGATACCACATTCACTCTCATTCCGTAAATTTTAACGTGGGTTGGAACAGAATCCCCTCTGAACGCCAAGCGGACCGCTTCGCACTTCTCCCATCCAGAAGCATTGTCATCTTTATTGATCTTCCTTTTGTTTAATCTCCTAGCCGATACGATTTCAATATTGCATGAAACATTTTTCATAAGCTCTTCTTCAGACACTTCTAAATCAATGTTTCGAATCATTCCATATGAAAGACCTAATTCCGTAGACCTTAGACTTCTCCATCCAAGATCAGTAAACGTTTTACACTGAATGAATAAATCCGCCTCAACTTCTTCCTCAAACGAGATTACCATCTTGTACTGGTGCACGTATTTAACATCAATAATTCCCTGGATATTATTGTCACGGAGAAGTTTAGCCAAAGCAAACTGTTTAGGTAAGCCAGAGCTGCACATGATGAAAACTTGAATCTTTTCTACGGCTTCTGTGCTAGATCTACGCATAACTTTGCGACTACGTGGTTGAACCGTATTCCAACCTTCATGTGGGATTTCGTGAATAAAACGAGATTATAGTGAAAGCACTTTTGTATTGTGTCTATGACCATGAACAAACCAACAGGAAGTCGGTTCTACAAAATGTTAGAGATACGTCAGCTGTCAGATTGACATTGACTGTTCCTAATCTACAACCATAGGCAATAGGTCTAGTTGTCTATTTATTGGAAGGTGCCAAAATTTAATTATTACAACACTCTCACCAAATTTAAGCCTTCCATTTCACAAATTTATATTTATACAATGCAAAATGACTTTGTACTCGAGCTACTGTTAATTACTTATTTAATAAATCTCAAGTTATATAATGCAAAATTACTATTACAAGTACCAAAGTCTCATTCATAACAAAAATAAACTCTCACCAAATTACTAAATCCTATAACTTTATACTTACCTACAAATGCTAACTAGTTAAACCAAGTACATACCTGCTTACATAGCATTTAGGCACACAAGTAATTTGTATCTGTGTAAGAAAAATACCTACTTATAAAATTAAACATTTCTGTAACTAGTAATTCTTATTACTTACAAAAATCACTTACATTGCATTCATACCTAACCTAGGTCTTATTTAGCCAGATCTTACTACAAATAACACATTACTTATTTAACAAAATTTATCATGCAGTAAAAATATTAGGTTATGTTGATATTTTACAAACGCCAAGTTTTGCTCTCAAATACTGAAATCTATCTTTAGGCAAAGCTTTTGTTAAAATATCAGCATTTTGTTCTTTAGTGCAGATATAATTCAGATCAATTAGTTTTTCTACATATTTTTCTTTTACAAAATTATATCTCACCTCAATATGTTTACACCTTTTATGATAATCTACATTTTTAATTACACAAATTGCACTCTGATTATCTATATTTAAGCAAATAGAGTTCTGATTGTATTCACCAATGTCTTTCAATAGTTGTTGAATCCACATCGCCTCCTTGGTGGCGGCACAGGCAGCCATGAACTCTGCCTCGGTGGTAGACAAGGCGACACTCGCCTGTCGCTGACTGGCCCATATCACTGCTGCTCCGTTCTTCATGAAAACGTATCCCGTCATTGAGCGGCGTGTTGTGGTATCATTGGCGTAGTCTGCATCACTGTAGCCCTCTACCTGGTGATGTGTCAGGAATGTGTACCTCAACCCCCAGTCCTTTGTATCTTTCAAGTACTTCATAATCTTCTTTACGGCTGCATAGTGAGTATGGTCATAGCAATTGAGGTAGCGGCTGACCAAGCTCACCCCAAACATGATATCCGGCCGACTGACTATGGCCAGGTGCATTAGGGAACCAACAGCTTCCCGGTATGGAATGCTAGTGTCCTCCAGCTGCTCAGCCTTCTCCAGTCTCGTGTGTGGGTCAACTGGAATGTGACTTGAATTAGCATTACACAAATCAAACTTCATAAGTACCTGATCAATATACTTTTGTTGATGAACAAACAAACTGCCGTTTTTTCTCTCTATTTGTAGTCCTACAAAGTTATGTGGTTCGCATAACTTTATTTCATATTTCTCTTTGAGATCTTTTATGATCCTGTTCAGTATGGACATATCATCTGAAATTAAAAGACCATCATCGACAAATAATAACAAGTAAATTTTCTTCTTTTCTATCCAAGCTGTGTATACACATCGGTCTGCATTACTGTTAATAAAACCATATTGTTTCAGTGTTAAGTCAAATTTATGATTCCAGCATCGGGGTGCTTGTTTCAGTCCATAGAGGGATCTGTTCAGTTTACAAACAATATTGTTTTCATCAACATTCAGACCCTCCGGTGGTTTCATGTATATGATTTCCTGAACATCACCATATAGAAATGCAGTTTTTATGTCAAATTGTATCATTTCTAGGTTATGCTGAGCAACTTCTGAGAGAATAATTCTGATTGAATCATATCTTACCGTGGGAGAAAAGGTTTCATTGTAATCTATACCTTTTTTCTGAGCACAGCCTTTGGCGCATAGTCTGGATTTGTATAGAATACCTGATGTCTGTTCCTTTGTTCGAAACACCCATTTACAACCAATTATCTTGGCTCCAGGTGGTTTCTCCACCAGCTCCCAGGTTTTATTCTTCTCGTGTGCCCTCAGCTCATCTTTTATTGACTGTTGCCATTTTTTAGCATCTGGTGAGTTCACTGCATCTTTATAAGTATCTGGAATCAGAACTGAGTTTTCATGTGAACAAAAATATGAACCTTCTGTGTCACTTGTAACATTTTTATTTTTGAACCTGTAAGTAACATTTGGATGTGCTTTTTCATTCCATTTGTTTGGACTATCTTCATCTGTGTAGTATGAATCATCAGACTTATTGTGCTCTGTACTTTCTGATTTTATACTCATATCCTGGACTGACTCTAAATTAAAATTTGTGTCTGGCTCTAATTTTGTTAGTGGCATTGATACATAATTTCTTTTTACAGAGCTTTCGAGGAAAACAACATCTCTACTTCTTGTAGCTGTTCTTGTTTTTGGATTTATGACTTTATACCCCTTTGTATTTTCACAATAGCCAATAAAAATCATTTTATTTGTTTTGGGGTCCAACTTTTTCGATTTTTCTTTTGGAACATGTACCATTACTTCACATCCAAAGATTTTCAGGTGACTGATATCAGGTTTCATCCCGGACCATACTTCCTCAGGAGTTTTGTAGTTCTGTGTGCGTGTTGGCGAGCGATTTATGAGGTATGCTGCGGTTGTCACTGCTTCAGCCCAGTACTGCTTCTGTAAATTAGCGTTTAATAACATACAACGAGCTTTTTCAACTAGTGTTCGATTAGCGCGCTCTGCCAAACCATTCTGCTCAGGTGTGTATGGATTGGAAGTCTGATGAGAAATACCAGAGACTTTCAATAGGTTAGAAAAGTTGTTACTCAAATATTCAGTTCCATTATCTGATCGGAGAATTTTAATCTTTGTGTTTAACTGGTTTTCAACATTAGCTTTAAACTCTTTGAATTTTTCCAGCACTTCAGATTTATTCTTCAGACAGTAAACAAACATTTTTCTGGAAAAGTCATCAATGAATGTGACAAAGTATCGTGCTCCTCCTATGGACTTCACTTCCATAGGGCCACAAATGTCCGAATGTACAATTTTGAGTAGTCCGTCAGCTCTTGATCCTTCAAGCGGAAACTTCTGTCTGCTCTGCTTCCCTTCTAAGCATGATACACAGATTATTTTATCACTTTTGTCATCTAATGTTATACCTTCGGTGCAACTAGGGAGCTTCTTTAGGTCGGAGAAGTTTATATGACCCATTCTTTGGTGCCATAGATATGGATCATTTTCGTTCATTTCACTTATGTATGCTACACAACTTTTTGTGATCAGCCTGTACATATTATTATTTAGTTTGGCAGTAGCAACTTCAATATTATTTTTATTGAATATTTTGCACCCTTGGTCATCAAATCTTACTTTGCATTTGTTCTTAATCATCTGGCTTACTGACAAGAGATTTGTAGCTAGTTCTGGCACATAAAGAACGTTTGTTACCTTTATTTTCTGTCCGCTGGGTAGTAGTATGTCTGCACTACCTGAACATGTAACCTGAAGAACTTTATCGTTAGCCACTCTGATGCTGTTTATCGGAGGACAGGTTTCATCGTAGAGCCATTCCCTGTGCTTCGTCATGTGCATGGAAGCTCCCGAGTCGATGAACCAGCCATCATAATTCTGTTGAGTAGCTGAAAGCACAGCAATAAAATTTGCATTATTATCTGATTTATTCCCTGCCTTATTACTCTTACAGTGTTTTGCAATGTGACCATATTTATTGCAAACAAAGCACCTTGGTCCTTTTCCCTTGTTTTGCCTAGTTTGATTCTTATTCACATACAATGCTACGGAGTCAGATTTAACTTCTTGCAACAATTTTGTCTTTACTGAATCAGATGAGACTGCCACACCAGAACTTTCTAATGCCATAATCATTGGCTTATAATTATCAGGCAGGCCAGCCAATAGTAGTGTGCCTAACCATTCATCATCTACCTTGAAGTTGATGTTACGGAGTTTGTGTGCAGTGCCCATTATTTTGGAGACATATTCCTCGATGTTCTGACAACCATCAAGATTCGTTGTTATCAGGTCTCGCAGTAAACCAACCTTTCTCGTCAGCCCTGAGTCGTCGTACGCTTTTGTTATGCAATTCCACACCTCTTTTGCTGTTTTGGCTTCCTCTATGTGGACGTAGACGGAGGGGTCACATAACAAAATAAGTTTAGACTTAGCTTTTACGTCCTTTTTGACGTCGGTTTCTGCGCCGGTGACACAATTCCTGAGTTCCTCGTGTTCCAAGTATGTTTGGACGGCAAATTTCCACGTGGAATAATTCGAGCGTCCCGCCAGCTTCTCGATTTGTAATCCATTATGCATTGACATCGTTATAAAAATGCTGAAATAAAATGGCTGAAAACTGGCTGAAAGAGAATGACGATGCCGATGCCGGCCGGCGTGGTGCACGTGTACTTTTTTACTCGGAACTTTAAAATAATTACTTTTGACTACTTCACTTTTAATAATTTACTTTTTGAGTGGTGCTGGGGTCCCATAACCTGTGGGATTTCGTGAATAAAACGAGATTATAGTGAAAGCACTTTTGTATTGTGTCTATGACCATGAACAAACCAACAGGAAGTCGGTTCTACAAAATGTTAGAGATACGTCAGCTGTCAGATTGACATTGACTGTTCCTAATCTACAACCATAGGCAATAGGTCTAGTTGTCTATTTATTGGAAGGTGCCAAAATTTTATTATTACAACACTTCATCAGACGAGTTCTCTTCACGTTCACGTCTCCTCTTAAGAAGCTCCACTCCCTCTTAATATTCCATCTCTTTAATTATAGCTGGTTCTCCCGTACTCGTACTAGCCCCTTCATTCACTTCGTTAATAGCAGCACCCTTTCCAGTGGATCTTATCTCAACATTTTTTTCAAATTCAATATCATCTTCTAATCCTTTACTTACTGTATCAGATATCGCATCCTTAAAAAAAACATCTGAACAGATGCTCCTCGAATCATAGTCATGATCACTTAACATGTTAAATACCTATAAAGGAACCCGGCCCCAAGCTCGGGGCGGGACCTAGATTACTTTAGAACTTAACTGAAAATAATTTAATTTTATGAAATTTGAAAAACACACACGCCGCTGACAATTGCTGTCAAGAATGCAGAAGAACTTCAGAAAATACATAATTCCGCTGTCATCTCACACAGGATATAGGTATCAACAATTATTTTTACTTGTTAGTAATAGGTACTTTTTGTTACAATTATGTAGATAAATAATAATATCATTAATTTGCTTATGTACCTATACCTAATTGATTTTGTTTCTAAAGCATACTATTTAAGTACCACGCGATTTAATTTTAAATTAAACCCGTGTTTGTTATTATAACCTAATAATTGATTTACTGCAGGTAATGTAAAATATAAAAGTGAAGTTAAAATTATCATTTCATTTAGGTACCTACATTAGATATTATCATGAGGTAAATAAGGCATTGAATCCTAAGAAAATGTTGTTTGCCGGGGACGATCTTATCTCTCATACGATGAAGTATTTTCAAAATGACACAATCATAGAAATAATTGTTTTGACAACTCTCAAGCTTGCACTCTGAGTTGAGATCAATTTATAAAATACGGCGTAAGTAATAAAAACTTATTGTGTATGCAGTCGGGTTTTTGTTATTTTTTTTAATAAATACTTGTTTTCTATGGTACTTGAAGATGGAACAACATTATGTTAAGTGGAAACCATTAGGTGCCTACTTAAATCATTGCATCGTAGATCACGTTTTTTGGATCTTGCTCTACGATGTGACGGTCTGCGTCTAGCAACTTGAGGCATAAAGATGATAAGCCTCTTGTGCTGTAATTTCACTGTTTAGACGGTACTAAGACGGATAAGTGCTCCCTGAGGTTTCAGCACCTCATTATTTTATCATCATCTTTAGCCTGTATCAGTCAGGTGCTGGAATATGCCTCTCTCACTACGTATTAGCGAGCATAAGATCAAAAGCATTATTTTATACCAAATTAGCAACCTGTGCAAGCTATACATAAACGTTCCTTTTGAATCACTCTATCTATAAAAACTGCATTAAAATCGGTTGTGTATTTTCAAAGATTTAAGCATTCATAGGCACAGACAGACAGCGGGTAGCGACTTTGTTTTATGTTTATGTAGTGATAATTACAAAAGGATTTATTTAATTTTTTTACAAAGATCGTGTACAGCTGCAAATATTTTTTTGTTTGTCTTTTGCCATTTTTTTGTTAATCGACGTGACTAAGTGTACCCAGTGTTCTTATAGTATGAATAAAATATATGAATATACCTAAATAGAGCGTACACTGACACCTTAACAAGCACATGTTTAAGATAAGGCTTAGCGACACTACCGACGCTAATCGCCTCTTCATCTGCTATGGGAGTGTAGGCAACTAAAGCACAAACCTAGCGATATTCTGGGCAAATTCTCTTTAAACTCGGAGGAGCTACGCGAATTCACACCGAAAAAGGTCCTACAGTTTCTGTCAAAAGTAGGGCTTAGTTGTCAACTATGAACGCGCCGTCTCAAAGGACGACGTAAAATAGAATTGGCGATCTTAATAGGCCTCCATGGCCGCAGTGCTATGAAAGCAAAATAATATTATTATTATTATTATAGGCCTCTCCCAGTAAGCGCCACTGAGCCTGATTCTCTGCATCCACCTTGATAGCTACCTTCCGCAAGTCATAGCTCCACCTGGCCAGGGCGCCCTACACTACGTTTGCATGCGTTTTGCAACTACTTAGTAAAATATCAGAATTTGACATTTTTAACATCAATTAAAGGCCCATTTTATTGTGTTATCAAATGAGGACAATTCGGCAAATTATTATTTTAAATATATAATAACAGGAAATACTTTATTTTTATTTTAAGTGTACCTACCTTACCTAAAAATAGAAAAGTATTTCCTGTTATTTATTTGCAAAATAATAATTGGCCGAATTGTCCTCGTTTGATAAGTAGTACTCTGTAAATTCTAAATTAAACCAAGTAGGTATGGCATACAAATTCATAGATAAACAATACAATCAATAAAAAGACAAGTACCTCGGTGTTTAAGTAAAAATATTAAAAAAGGAACGAAAGGAGAGAAATAAAAACAATAATAATTGGAATCTAAGATAATTACAAATGCTTAAGTAATAATGCCTACTTTCACAGTAAATATTCATAACAAAAGAAAGATTTGTAAATAATCAAATGAATGATGTGTGCTACCGCAACAAATCGGCTCCAGCTCAGCATTATGCTTCACTACCGAAGGCAGCCCAGCGATGTTATTCTACTCCAGTGGGAGTCATTCGACCTCGCGAAACTTATATAGAGAGACACTACTTAAATTTAAATAGAGAGAGAAACGATTAAAGTGTGTGTGTGTGTGTGTGTGTGTGTGTGTGTGTGTGTGTGTGTGTGTGTGTGTTTGTGTATGAGTATAAGGATATGTATGTGTGAGTGGGCTATCCTGTTCCCCCCAGTCTCTTGAGAGTCTGGTTATCACAGGGATAGCCCACGGTGTGTATGCAGGAGTGATCGTATAATAATAATAACATATTTTGTACACATTTAGTAGTAACAAGTGAACGGTGTACCATAACTATTGGTACCTGTTGTGTATTTTACCTTCCCTGGTCTTCCGTTGTTGTGTTTGAAGTTTATTTCCAATTTTTACGAGATTAAATTATTATTATAAGATTAAAATTGAGGTGCAAAAATGTCCGTTGCAATTTTCTTAGAGGTCAAGTTCAAGGATGATTTGCTTGTTCCGGCCGGCTGTCAAACTCGAATTCTCAGATGACGTTGACATTACGCTGTCGCTGAGTGTTGCATGGCTTCTGGCCCAGACTGGCTAAATGGGCCGGAACATCTTCCCCCCTCTCGACGACCTTGGGTTTTCGAGGACATACTTTTCTAGCTGACTCTACATTGTAGAGTCACCCATAGGTAGAGGGCAAAGGTTGCTGATGGATCGGCGTACGACGCCTTTAGTGGTGAGGACATCCGCAACGCGCGAGACTCCGTCCGGTCCTGGGTAAAGTTTGTGAATACGGCCCATTTTCCATTTGAGTGGCGGCAAGTTGGCTTCTTTGAGTATCACCAGATCTCCGTATTTGAGTTCTCCTTGCATGACACGCCACTTCGATCGCTGTTGCAGTTCGTTAAGGAACTCTTTGCGCCATCTTTCCCAGAAATGCTGTCGCATCTGCTCGATTTCCTGGTATCTCGATAAACGGCTTGTTTTGATGTCGAGCAGTGCAGGCGTAGGCAGTGATGTGAGGGGTCTACCGATCAGGAAATGCCCCGGTGTGAGGGGAAAGAGGTCGGTTGGATCGGACGATAGTGGAGTAAGGGGCCTCGAATTTAAAATTGATTCTATTTGCACAAATAGAGTTGAAAGTTCCTCATATGTGAGGTGATTATTGCCTAACATTCTGGTTAAATGGAATTTGGCGGATTTAACACCCGCTTCCCAAAGGCCTCCGAAGTGAGGCGTATACGCCGGCGAGAATTTAAAAGAGATGCCCTCGTCGGCGGCGAATGAAGAGATTGATTCATTGCATGTATTCAAAAAACGTATAAATTCACTGTTTGCACCTACGAAGTTGCGACCGTTATCGCAGTAAATTTCACTAGGTTTCCCTCTGCGAGCGATGAAACGTTTGAGACATAATATAAATACCTCGGAGCTCATGTCTGATGCAATCTCCAAATGTAGAGCGCGGGTTGAGAAGCAGACGAATAAGCAGAGGTAGCTCTTAATAATTTTGCATCCGCGTCCGATGCGATCACGGATAGGAAAAGGCCCTGCAAAGTCAACGCCTGAAACTTGAAAGGGTAAGTTGGGAGTCACTCTAGGTAGAGGTAAGTTGCCCATGATAGGACTTACAGTTTTGGCTTTTATGACTCTACATAATTTGCATGAATTGACTGTGCTTCTAGCTAGTCGTCTACCGGCTATTGGCCAGTAGATCTGCCTCACGTTTGTTAGAAGTGACTGCGGGCCACAATGTAAAAGTTTTCTGTGCTCATGATTGAATACTAACTTAGTGAAGTGGTGCTGTGAATTTAATAAAATAGGATGTTTTTTGCCATAAGATTCAGATGCTTGCTGAATACGGCCACCTACTCGTAGGATGCCGGTTTCATCTACGAAGGGTCTCAAAGAGAGAAGACCCGACTTGGCAGGTAAACACTTTTTGTTTAAAATTAAATTTATTTCAGATCCGAAGCATTCTGATTGATGTTGTTTGATTATCAAAACAAGAGAATTATTTAGCTCTTCAGTAGTTAAATGCCCAGTTAATTTGTCTGAATGTCGGACATTGTAGATAAATCTTAGAACGTAGGCTATGCTATTTTGTAATGTTACTAATTTAGAGTGTCTCTCAAAGTTCACTATGTCACCTGGGTGAGTGTGACCTTGATTTGTGGTGCACGTAGTAGCTTGAATGTATGAAGAGGTAGATGTAGAGTAATGTTTAGGACTTTTGTTATGTTTAATTTCTGGCAACTCTTTTGAATGCTTGATTTCATTTGGCCAATCTGACTCAGAATCGAGCAGAAACGACGGACCACGCCACCAGAAGGTAGCGTCTTTGATCAGCTTGGGGTCTAAGCCACGTGATGCTAGATCAGCAGGATTTTGAGTTCCGGGAACATGTCGCCAAGAACCTATAGATGTCAGCTGCTGAACTTCTGCGACCCGATTGGACACAAATGTTTTTAGGTCACGTGCATGTGATGACAACCAACCTAAGACGACAGTAGAGTCCGACCAGTAGTACACATTGTGTATGGAGAGTCTCAAAGCATTCAACACCTTGTGGGAAAGACGAGCCGCTAATACGGCTCCACATAACTCTAAGCGAGGAATGGTCTGTGGCTTTAAGGGCGCTACCTTAGTTTTAGCGCAAAGAAGATTAATTTCCACATGGCCTTGTTTGTCTATTGACCGAAGGTAGAGACATGCACCATAGGCTATTTCGGATGCATCACAAAAGGAGTGCATTTCGATGATCTCAGGTTCATTACTAAGAACATACCTGGGAATAAGTAGAGACGACAAATTAACTAAATTTTTCACAAAATCTAGCCAAGACCTTTCTATTTCATAAGATACAGGTTCATCCCAATCAAGATTTGAAGTCCACAATTTCTGAAGAAGAATTTTTGGTATGATTGTACATGGGCTCAATAAACCAAGAGGGTCGAATAGTTTAGCTGAATTCGACAAGATTGTTCGTTTCGTGGCTCTAGAAGGACTTTGGATGTTTGTAGGAAACATAAAGACGTCAGCGGCTGGATCCCATTTGAGGCCCAGTGCGCTAGATTGAGAATTCAAATCTAAACCCTTAGGATTTAAGGAATTTTGATTGTTAAGCACAATAGAAGGTGCGTTAGTGCGAAACTTACGTAAGGGTAAACCCGCAGATTCTAGGGTTCTAGTGACAGAGCTTATTATAGAGCTTAGCTCACTTTCCGAGTTACAGCCAGATAGAAAGTCATCTACGTAGAAGTCAGACTTGATTAGGGTAGCAATTTTTTCGTCAGGACATTCCTTGGCTAGTTGGAGAAGACATCGTGTACTGAGAAACGGCGCGGAAGCTGTTCCATAAGTCACAGTATTCAGTTCAAATGTTTTTATGGGAAGATCTTCTCTATCACGCCATAAAATCATCTGTAGAGAGCGCTGTTGCGGTTCAACTAATATCTGTCGATAAGCCTTTTCCACATCTGCTGAAACCACAAATCTATGTTGCCGAAACCTTAGTAAGATGGAAAACAAGTCATCCTGTACCCCTGGACCAACATATTGTATATCATTGAAAGAGACGCCGGATGTTGTAGCGGCGGACGCGTCAAAGACTACTCTCACCTTTGTAGTCTCACTACTCTCTCTTACGACGGCGTGGTGAGGTAGGTAACATCCCCTGGATGGCTTGTCGACTTCACTCATGTGTCCTAGGCTTTCATATTCATTCATGAATTTATTGTATTCTGACCGCAATGAAGGCGATTTTTTAAGTTTTCTCTCTACTTGAAGCAGTCGTTTCTCTGCAATATGATATGATTCACCTAAAACACTTGGTGAATCACGCAGAGGTATTTGCACACAAAATCTCCCATTGTTATCTCGATAAGTTGTTTTGCTAAATAGATTTTCACAATAATAATGCTCTTCTGATTTAGGAATATCAATAGGAATTTCCTCCAGCTCCCAAAATTTTGACAATTGCTTTTGAATGTCTTTACTAAAATTGCAAATAATGTGATTTGATTTGCTGCAAATTTTCCCCCCCATGGGGCCAGCCACTATCCATCCGAGTTGGGTTTCACGCAAGAATGGTTTGTTAGGACCTAATTTAATTTGAGAAGAACCTATAATATCCCAGAAGACATCGGCTCCTAGGAGCATGTCAATGTCGGATGGGCAGAAGAAGGTTGGGTCTGCTAACTGAATATGGCTCGGAAGGCCTAACTCCTGCACTCGGATTTCAATTTGAGGCAACTTGTCCGTAATCAATGGAAGGACATAACAAGTGACAGATGCACTGAAGGAATTGTATGAAGAATTGATCACAAGATCGCAATGTTCTGTGATACTGATGACGGCATTACTTAGCCCTGAGACGCATCGTTTTTGTATTTTTGTTTGTTGAAAGCCGATTTTTGCTAATGCAGATTTGGTTATAAAAGAAGACTGGCTTCCACTGTCGAGTAGAGCCCTTAAACTGAAGACTTTGCCATTGTTTGTCACCTTGACCACAGCTGTAGAAAGAAGAGCCTGATCACAGGAGACAGCAGACATGCTGACTACACAAGAGGCATCCCCAGCCTCCTGGCGGCGGGGCACAAAAGAAGAAGAAGAAGCATGTTTCTCATTAGAAACTGTAGCCGTTGTAGTCAGTAGAGATGTAGCTTCATGACTTTCTTGTTGAGGAGGTGGTGGTGGCATGTTTGTTTGTAAAGATGATTGTCTATGTAATGTTGTGTTGTGTTTTTTGTGACAGATGCGGCAACCACCAAGCCTACACTGAGAAGATCTATGACCACCACGCAGACAGTTGTTACATAGCTTCCATTCAAATACCTTAGATATACGATCATCAATCGGTAAAGATTTGAATTTTACACAATCATATAATTTGTGATTTTGTTTACAGGCCATACAATTGGTTTGATAAGTACCCTGAGAGCTGAGCGAAGTTTCAGGTGAAGACACAATGAAAGATTTTGATTTTCTAAAATTATTTCTTTTATCATGTTTTGAATCAGGTTTTGATTTGGTTGCACGAACAGTTTCTAAAACAGTTGCTCTGTGACGAATAAACTCAAAAAATCCTTCTAATGAAACTGTTTCCATTTTGCTCCTATGTTCCTCCCAATCCCTAGCAGTTTCAGGATCTAACTTTTCAGTGGCCATGTAAATAATAATTGTATCCCAACTTGATGTTGGTTCACCTAATGAATTCAACGCACTTACATTTTTAGAGATTGAATCAACCATGTTCCGCAAGGCTTTATCCGATTCCTTGGTCATTGGCTCAAGGGAAAATAAGCATTTAATGTGTTCATTAATTAATACCCTCTTGTTGTCAAATCTATCGCACAAAAGAGACCAAGCAATGGGATAATTTATCGAAGTAACCGTGAGAGACGATACTACTGCCTTTGCAGTTCCTTCTAAATATGATTTTAAATAATGAAATTTGTTAACGTTGTCGATACTTTCATTATCATGAATAAGCGATGAATAAGTATCCCTAAACTCTAACCATTTTCCTGGTTCACCATCGAACGAAGGGACCTTGATAGTTGGCAGCTTTAGATGCTGATGATGATGATGAGAGCAGTGGGAAGCTTGTGAGGCTGATGATGATTCATTATTGATTTTAGAATCAAATGTTTGCAACATTTCTTGAGTGCGTGCAATGAGGCTATAAAACCTGTTTTCTACTTCTTCCCTCTCACTCATCTGATCATCATCAAGATCCAATGTTTCAATTTTAGATTGTAATTCATCAAAGCTATATGAAAGATCTTGTAGTTTACTAAGCCGTAACGTTAACTCATTATACTGACTTTTGCTCAATTTAACGTTCGACAAAGGCTTCACATACTTTTCAAATAACGTAATCCTTGTCTTTATACGCCCTCGCTGAGCGATAAGTTCCTTTAGATCGGTCATGGTAAGTGCAAACAATGAACTGGGAAATGAAAATTGTACACCAACAAGTAGATAACGGACAAATAAATTAGAGCAATGAATACAACCTCGTTCGCGCTGTACCACACAAACTCTTGGGCAGGAAGCGCGATTATATCGGCCGACGACTCGGAACACAGGTTAGCGGCACCGCTACCCGCAGTTGTCGGCACTCGTAAAGCTCGCAAACTCGCTTCTGAAATCGATCGTGTATGCTTTATTCAATGAAATAACTAGTAAGGGAAGGGTTTTCAATGAGGATAATTAAAGATAACTGAGCATAAAATGCTGAAAAGCAAAAAGTTTCAAATATTTTTTCAAGAAACGGTGGCGGGTAGGAATGCCACGCCACAAGATGCAAAGAAATCAAGGAAATTTGTGCAATAAATTGGGAAACGGAACGGGAATGGATGGGAATGGGGCTTACTTCCCTCGGATTCTTCTGTTTCTTCAACTGCAGAGTGATTTTCAGCCTCCCAGATGCCACTCGTTCGTTGTCCGTTTTCCGATCACGTCGGGGTCACCACTTTTTGTTGTGTATTTTACCTTCCCTGGTCTTCCGTTGTTGTGTTTGAAGTTTATTTCCAATTTTTACGAGATTAAATTATTATTATAAGATTAAAATTGAGGTGCAAAAATGTCCGTTGCAATTTTCTTAGAGGTCAAGTTCAAGGATGATTTGCTTGTTCCGGCCGGCTGTCAAACTCGAATTCTCAGATGACGTTGACATTACGCTGTCGCTGAGTGTTGCATGGCTTCTGGCCCAGACTGGCTAAATGGGCCGGAACAGTACCAGTCAACCCTGCTTTCTCTTTTTCAAAAATGAACTGTTTGTAATGTATTATTCCCGCTTTTGGTTGCCTGGTACCGAAAACTGCCCCTGAATGCAACAGTTTTATGCTTACTGTAGTGTAGTATAACGTGTTGGCCTCTCACTGTAATTACTATGGGGGTGGTTGAGCTTAGAGTAAAGGTACTCTGGCATCTCAGATGTCATGACACCATGCACCATCACTCCCATGTGTAAAGCCCTCCGCGTAGCCGTGTTATGAGTTGAATTGTTGTATATATATGCTATATGTGTTCGCGGTGGGACATTATAGCAATACCTACAACATGCATTCTGTATTCTTTGTAGGAGCCGAGCAGTCTTCGAAGTCAAGCGTTGAACATACATAAGATCTCCATAATTTAATTTTGATAAAATCAAGGCTTCGCCTACTTTAACTAAACTTTTGGCTAAGGTTAATATATCGGCTCCGACCCCTATTCCACGCTTGTCCACCTGCAAACTGTTTAGAGTGCCATCTCACAAAAGTAACCTAGGCTGTAACTCACCTTTGACTCGTATGTTCAAGTCTTATAATCACCTACCGCAGTCTTTGGAGATAGATTTGTTTAGTGACAAGTTGCAATCATACAAAGGGAAAATAAAACAACATCTCATGAAACCTTCTGGACCAAGTCACCAACATCATATTTTTATTGTTTAATTTGGTCATTTTTATTGATAAATTATTGAAGGTAAGGCTTTATACAAAAAACGATATGAAATGTTGTTTTAATTACTTTTTACTTTATTGATTATGTTCCATGAATTTAAATGTTTTTAACTTTAGGTTTTGATTATGTTAAATGAATTTATTATGTAGGTATTGAAATGTTGTGTAATAATATTATTTGTGTTTGTTCCTAAATTTTATTCTAATTATTATCCTCCTGTTAATATGATCAATAATACTTTTATCTTTTATTACTTTTCTGTTTCTAACTTGACTTCACCGCAGGTCTCTAAACTCTAATGTTCTCCTAGTCACCCTTTTAGGTAGGTTATTTATTATTATTTATTTAAAATTATAAGTTAATTTGATTTGATTTTATGTAATAACTTTATTTGATTGTATGTAAGAATTTGATTTGATTGATTGTATGTAATGTAATAATTAATTATATTGAACTTACATTTTGTATTTGTAAATAACTAAACTTAAACTTCATACTTTACAAAATTATGTCTTTAAGTTAAAATTGTAAAAGCTCGTAGCGTTACATTAATCCTCCTACCGTACCAACTACCAAGGAGGTTTAATGTTTTATATAAACCTCCTTGGTAGTAGGTACGGTCGCATTATCGAAGATCCACATTACACAAGATTTATTTGAATTTGGAACTTAGATCAATGTGCAGTTTATTAGTACATTACTGCAGAGGCCAGCAAAAGAGGCATTGATGGACGAACGTGTAAATGTGGGCCGGGGCGAAGCCGAGGCACACATACGTTAGTCCATCAATGCCTAGTTGTGGCCAAGGCTTGTATAGTACTTTTATCAAATAATGTGCAAAAATTAAAACAAAATAGTTCTTAGACAGAACTTGTACACTTTTCAATAAACAGCATTCTATTTGCAAGCCAGTTCGAGATTTTAATAAACCATTTTATTAGTTACCCCCTTGGTTGCTATGTTTCGGAGTAAAATATCGTTCCATTTTTAAATAACACGACAGATTGAATTTTGATTGTAATTTATTTGGCCGCTAAACTCGACATTTTCATAAAACTTTTGCCGGCCGCTGCTCGCATGTATTGGGTCGGTACAGCAATTTTGATTTATCTCGAAGAAGGTCAAAATAATGCTCTAATTGCCAAGCATGTTTGAGAAAAAACTATTTGAAGGTTCTGCTAAAAAGGTCTGTTGTAAAACTGGTGTGTAGGTGATTATGGGATAAATCAAGCACCGTTTTACTGAAACTGAAGTATGGTTTTTTGCTTACATTATTTTATTTAAGGAAAGGTAATGGTAATAAAAAAGGTAAACCCCTGTAACACAATATATCTTTTGTGCTTGTATCTACTAAGTAAAAAAAACTTATCACATATTATTTTACAAGTACTTAGCTTAACCGTTGAAATTTATTTATTGAATATTTTAATTGCGAGACTTGTACTTATAAATAAAAATAAATTTTTTTTTGGCAAATACCAGTTGGATCCTGATGAAGTGAAAGTTCAACAAAAACAAGAGGTGAACAGTTGATAAAATTTGAGAACTTAATTTTTCTTTTTTTATTTATAAGTACAAGTCTCGCGATTAAAATATTCAATAAATATTTTACAATATAGTTTTACAATGCACATAGAAGCTATATACATTTTAATTTGACCCTAATTATCTTAGTTTGAAAGCGATATAAATAATTATACTTACGTCTAAACTTAAATTTAAATCGCACAGAATCAACCATCAAAGAAACTAAAGTGACTAACTTTAATTACTTTAAGTAACTTGAAACATTAAAATAAGTGAACCAGTATTGAGACGTAAGCAGCTCAAATGAGTTTTAGACAAGCAATTGCCACAGATTATGTAATGGCAGAAGCATAATGGTTTACTTCTAAGGGCTATTTAGATAGAGAGAGTTCACGATACGAAGATACGATTAAGTTAAGATTTAAAAAAATTGCTTCATGTTAACGTAATGTGGCATGTAGGTGAGACTCGCCAGGCAATTCTCATAGGTGAGACTCGTTAGACGATTCTCATAGGTGAGACTTGCTAGATAATTATCATAGGTGAGACTCGCTAGGCAATTCTCATAGGTGAGACTCGTAAGGCAATTCTCATAGGTGAGACTCTTTAGATGATTCTCATAGGTGAGACTCCATAGACGATTCTCATAGGTGAGACTCGATAGGATATTATCATAGGTGAGACTCTTTAGACGATTTTAATAGGTGAGACTCTATAGACGATTCTCATAGGTGAGACTCGCTAGGATATTATCATAGGTGAGAGTCGTTAGACGATTCTCATAGGTGAGACTCGCTAGGCAATATTCATAGGTGAGACTCGTTAGTCAATTCTTATAGGTAAAACTCGCTAGGCAATTCTCATAGGTGAGACTCGCTAGGATATTATCATAGGTGAGGCTCGCTGGGCAATTCTTATAGGTGAGACTCGCTAGGCAATTTTCATAGGTGAGACTCGCTAGGCAACTCTCATAGGTGAGACTCGCTAGGCAATTCTCATAGGTGAGACTCGCTAGGCAATTCTTATAAGTGAGATTCGTTAGACGATTCTCATAGGTGAGACTCGCTAGGCAATTCCTATAAGTGAGATTCGTTAGACGATTCTCATAGGTGAGACTTGCTAGCAATTCTCATTGGTGAGATTCGCTAGACGATTCTCATAGGTGAAACTGGCTAAGTAATTGTGTCAAATATGCAATAATAGCGTGACACATCGACAACACCACAACAACAACACCAGCATATATCAGTCCACTGCTGGACATAGGCCTCCCCTGATAACAAGGGGGATCTGACCATAATCCCCACTCTGGGTTGGGGATCGCTGGGCATACCTACTCGCTCCGCCGATGCCGATGCGATGACTCTCTGAGAGTGACACAGGCTAGCAGTAATCCGGAAGGACTATACCCATTCCAACTTGAGAGCCAGAATCGAAGATCTTATCTCAACTAGAACGTTCTTTGAATTAAGTACGTCTTTTAGTTTTATAGACTAGTAGACGACCCGCGTCTTAGCCCGCATAGAAGTCTTATTCCACTGTAACGCTTCAAAAACTGAATTTGCGGACATATATTCTTAGTGTGAAGTGGCAGTGGGCTGGCCATATCTGCCGAAGAACCGATAACCGTGGGGGTAAATGAGGAGACTGCGACTCAAACTCAAACGTAGTGTAGGACGCCAGGTGGAGTGATGACCTGCGAAAGGCTGCTGGTAGAAGTTGGATGTGTCAAGCTGAGGACAGAACGCACTGGCACTCATTAGGGAAGGTATACGTCCAGCAGAAGACTGCTATAGGCTGATGATGATGATTATATCTTGGTGAGAGTTAAAGGGGTTCCAACCACCTCCTTCGTAACGCAAGCCAATGTCATCTACCCGTTGTACATCTTGGTAATTAACAAACGGAGCTCTGACGGCCAGCTGATTGCGGCATAGCGCAGCCTAACACCAGCACAGCTAAATTTCCTGACCACCGACAGGCAGCAGCATCGTGCGATAGGCTGGTGTTGTATTCTTGGTATGCATGCATAGGCAAGGAACACCCAAAAATTTCAAGAGTTTAAAGGTTTTTGAGAGTTATTTGTCAGTCACTCAGTTTCATTACAGTTTTATATATTACATTTTTACTAGCTTTTGTCCACAGCTTCATATGTGTGTTAAAGAAGATTTTGTCAAATGTTTTGTCTAGTCTTAGGAATATTTTTTTCTGGATGAAAGGTACCTTATGATCTGGACCTCTAATAACGTTCATGCAAAATTTCATGAAAATTTGTTGAGAAATTATGACGTGAAATAAACAAATCTCAATTTTGTATATACAGGTATAATAATTTATTCATAATTATTTAACATCACGTTGCTTGTGACACTCAATCGTGACGTAGCGTTTCTCAGAATCTCCGGAAGAAACAATCCATCCTTATTCTGTGTCCATGATCTAAAGGATCTTAGAGATCTGTCGGAAAATCAAACCTGTCAAAAGCTCAAGTCAAGCTCAAGTCCAATCCTGTATGGAGTATTGCAGATACCTTTGGGATGGCTCAGCCAAATATCAACTTGCCGCACTAGACTCAGTTGAAAGCAGGGCTAAGAGACTCATTGGTCAAGAGTATCTTGCTAAAGCAAGGCTCGAGAGCTTGAGCCATCGTCGCGAGGTTGCGTGTTTGTTGGTCTTTTATAGATTGTACTTCGTAGAGTGTGCGCAGGAGCTACATGACCTTATTCCGCCTTCACCTTTCATCCATAGGAACTTCAGACGCACTGCTAACTACCATCCGCATCAAGTTGATATTGCATTTACCAGAACTAAGCACTTCCAAGAATCATTTATAATGCGCACTGCTAAAATATGGAATCAGCTGCCACCGTCTGTTTTTCCATTGACTTACGACCCTCTGAAAAAAAAAACTCTCAGACTCGACTCAGAAGAATAAACACACGCCAAAGTGGGCCGACCATTCAACATGAGAATAAGTTGTTAGCCAAATGAGAACCCGTTTCCAGAGATCGGCTTAATTACTTCCCTGGGATTAGTGGACACCTTCCTCGAGATTAGTGGACGCTGGCCCGAGGCTTACGGGCTTATTGGCAGCTTGCATCCCGTCTGGGCTATTGAGGGCAGTAAGATCTTGGACTATTTCTCTAAGAGATCAATTATCATCGTCATTATGCTACTGAAGTTCTTTTCTAGTGATAACTGGTTTTCGCCCTTGCTTTTCTCGTATAGAACCCGGATTATAAGTAGCTTATAATGTTATTTCAAACTCCTTGACAATCTGTTCACTCGCAATCTGGTCACATTTTCACTATTTTCATCTCTATAATATTATGTAGGATAGGATCCGTTGATACTTATTATCACCATCATCACCAATCACCATCATCAACAACATCACAATAACTGGGTAGAATTCCAGTGCTGGACATATTTTATGAAAGAATGAAAATTACTACGCAACGTATCAGTATCATTATCATCACTAGGTTTTAAGTATAGGAGGCTTAGTCAATAGTCAGAGGCAAGTACAAATATTACACTAAGCACTAATGGCGTGCCTTACTTCGGTGTTTTTGATCAGCAGATCATATTGGTTAAGCAACACTCCGCCCGGTACTGACTTGGATGGATGACTGTTTAGTGGCATTTAGATCTGAGCATATTCGTATTTCTGAAGGCACGTTAAGATGTTAGTCTGGCTTTTTTAAGCCATGTCGGAGGCCTTCGGGCGGTACAAAAACTCTGATACTAGAACTGGCCTCCCACCTGTAGGTACTTCTAATAACTATTCTTAAGACCTAATGTTATTTGCACTTATTTAAGCAAATATAATCAGGAACAATCAATTTATTGGTAAATAAAACATTCATATGTCAATGTTTAACGTAATATTAAAAAGGATGAATAGGTTTTTATTACATTAAATGTAATTTACACTGCGTATACTGTGTAGATTATATTGATGTATATCTTGTCTCTTGTGTCTTGACCCTATCTCATACAAAGAAGAATTTCCCAAATTTGCAAGCAGTTAGCATTCCACCATGATAGGTTTTGCAAGCCAATCGCCTTCCACTTATAATTTATTTTTAAACTCTAAACTGTATGAAGAATTATTTAAGTTTATTGCGACGTATAACGAAGACGAAGTCTTTGTTTATGGTTACGAGCGACAGTTATAACCATAATACCCGGGGTAATCGGCGAGCTTAAAGATAACAACCTTAAATTACCCGAGTTTTGGGGAGCTGGCGGTGGAACTGGCAACATCGATTTAAATCACCAATTAAATAAAATCGGAAATTATTTCAATTACTCAATTACTAATGAGAGCAAATACTTTGTTGATATTGACTTTAATTTCTATAATATCGTTTTATCATTTGTATTATATGTAAAGTAAAGTTTCAACGCGCGGCTTCGTTCACCTGGTACCCGGTTATACAACAACACCAGCCTATTCAGTCCACTGCTGGGCATAGGCCTCCCCTATAAGAAGAGGGATATACCCATAATTCCCACGCTGGGTATACGCGTCGGGGATCGCTGTGCCTCTAGGCTGCCCTATGCCGCAATCAGCCGGCCGCTAGAGCCCCGTTTGTTATACAACAGGGTGCGTCACGTGCAGGTAAGGTTAGCTTGGATTCCGGAGATGGGGGTAGGAACCCCATACACCCCCACTTACCTAATTATAAAGCAGCTTAAATGCTATTCTTTGTCTTTCTAGACCTATGCAAAATGGCTCGATCTGTTCAGTATTTAAAGCGTGAAGCAATAAAAGACATTTCGTAGATCACAATCAGTCAAATTTTATAATATTTACTGCTATTATTAATAATAATAGGTAGTTAGCAACTCTCAAGACAGGGCTCTTTATGATGCACACGTACGGGGATGTACTAACACCATTAGGCATGCTGCTAGTACATTGCTAGTACAAGCATAATTGTATTTTGAAAATAAATAAAAAAGAACAGAATAAAATAGGTTATCAATTCGACAGAATCTTTTAGTTTTTTTCTTTCATTATAAAAGCACCATTACCATTTTCTCGAACGAACTATGATTCCTATGGTAGATACATTTCTTGGCATTATGTGTCCTAGTCTAAGTCTATAAATATGACCAAACTACAAAAGTCCCTCCTTATATTTTCTAGAACCCTTGGGAAACCCTCTCAGTTCCTCCCATCGAATAGTTTCAGACGTATTCTCGCAGACAAAAGTCAGAAAATTATCTGAGAAATCTCAAGAAAACACGAAAACTTCTCTCGGTTTGGACATATCACGGATCGTCCGTACCTTTTTTATTATATCTGGCACAAAAGGCGGCCGCGAGTAAATCCCCACTTTCGAATAAGCAGCCATAGGTTAATCTTCACTTGCGCGGCAAGTACCATGGGCTATACAAACTTCATGATCATCATCATCAACCTATAGCAGTCCACTACTGGACGTAGGTCTATCCCAAGGTACGCCATTAAGCCCGATCCTCGACTCTTCTCATGCACTGTCTACCAGCTACATTACGCAGATCGTCACTTCCGCTAGGGAGCGTCCTACACTACTTCCTAGCGACCCGCTCCGCCTTCGCACGGATGCAATGCTAATATAAACCTTCCTCTTGAATCACTCCATCTATTAAAAAACCCGCATCAAAATCCGTTGCGTAGTTTCAAAGATCTAAGCATACATAGGAACAGGCAGCGGAAAGTGACTTTGTTTTATACTATGTAGTGATAGTGATAATCATCATCATCATTAGCCTATAGCAGTCCACTGCTGGACATAATCTAATGAGCGCCATTGCTCCCTGTTCTGAGCTCGACGCATCCAGCTTCTACCAACAGCCTTTCGCAGATCGTGACTCCAGAGGGCGTCGGAGGGCGTCCTACACTACGTTTGCCGAGCCGCGGTCTCCACTCAAGAACTCGTTTACCCCAGCGGTTATCGGCTCTTCGGCACATATGGTCAGCTCACTGACACTTCAGCTTGCTAATTCTCTGAGCTATGTCGACAACTTTAGTTCTATGTCGGATTGTCTCATTGCGGATTCTAGTGATAGTGATTGTTCACCAACTTCAAAAAAAAACGTATCGCTCTAAGTTATTAGCCAAAATAGAAGCGTAAAATGTTAGCCAATAACAAAGCGTTATTTCTAATTTACGCTTTCTCATTGGCCATCATTTTACTATATAAGGTTACGTACGAAAGCTTGAAATATCTTTGATTTGGACTGTGTCATTTGTCCTGGTAAACGTATTTTCTCGCGCAAGACGTGGAGCGTCATCTATAAGGCCTGCATTCAACGGGCTTGTATTTAGCTACTACCTACGTACGATTATTTTATTATATTACTTTTCCGTCGTTAAGCCATGTCGGAGGAATTCGGGCGGCGTAAAAACTCTCACACCAGAGTTGGTCACTAGCTCATACGAAGAAGAATAAGAAGATAATACTGTAGCAAACGTCCCTTTTCCTGACCTACCATCATGGCTTTTTGCTTCTTATGGATATTTTCAAATATTACTCAGTACGCAAACTACCTATGACTTCAGCAGTGGACTTCTATAGGTTGTTTATGATAACACAAACATCTACTCGTATTTGATAACATAAAAGAGGAAAGGGAAAGTCCAAACATTATAAAAAATGTACTACAGTAAATGGCCACCATTTGCCAGCAAGAACGTCACCTGGAATGCTAACTGCTTAGCATTCTCTGTGACGTTCTTCTTGCTAGGCACGTACAATTATTTCACTATAATTTTAAACCAAAATCAAACAAACATACCAACTTTTCCGCCGAACATCATAACAGAGGCAACAAATCAGGAATTTTCGATAATTCCACCCAATCAAACTCATCAAACTGTCCCGAACCTGTTACGATATTGTTCACAATAAAATTGAATCGTATCTTGTTGTTTGTATTCCTTCCAGCTCAAGTTGACATTTAACTCAATTTAAGTTCGAGTTCCCGTAGGTCGGGCGATCGGGGCCGTCGGGGGAAATCTGTAATCGGGTTTGTCTATTACGCCTTATCCCGGACCGGATCCGTGCATCCGGGCGGCCGGATTTTATCTGAGGATCATGCAGACCGCCGGCACGAGCCTAATTTCAGAAACTTGATATTTCTGAACAATAAGTCAAGGCATTTCTTCAGTTTTTTAGCTTGCTTTTTATGGAACACTAAGTTCAATAATAGAGCTCTTTGTTAAGGTCTCGTCCGGGGAATTACTATGATGTCTATTTCTGCCGCGAAGCAGCATTACTGAGTTTCGATTTACATTATACATTAGGCATGTCTGGCAGGTGGATCTTAGGCATTTCCCCATTCTTATTACTGTACCTTACTACTACTTAGGTTAGGTTACTTAGGTTACCATAACAGGTGGTCGATATGCGTGTTCTATTTTGAAGTACAATTTTAAGTTTTTTTCCGCTCGTTCATATTATTCTAAGGTGATATATTTATCAAGCAAACTATACAACCACTGATTTATATTTCCCAAGCGTCTTATAATTGTCACTTGATGAAATTAGCGATGAATTAATAATAACTTGCGTGGAAACCACGTCTCGACAAACGTTGTGGACGCCCCCAACAGGTGGAGACGATCTGCGAAAGGCTGCTGGTAAAATCTGGATACGGCAAGCTGAGGAGAGAGTGCAATGATGCACATTAGATGAAAGAAAGAAGAGAAAGAAAGAAAATACATTTATTTTTACCCAACACAAAAAAGAAAAAACAGGATATTTACATTAAATACTAACTCTATACTTATTATCTAAAAAATACTTAGGCTATTAAATAACATAGGGTAAAAACAGGTCCCTATCTCAGCTTTATGCCGCATTGCCACGTAAATATATAGATGATATATTTACGTGCCAATGCGGCATAAAGCTGAGACATATAGATGAAGCCTATGTCCAGTCTTTGACTTCCTTTGTCCTTCGTATGAGTTAGTGGGCTACTATATTTTTGGAGTTTTTAAACCACCCGAGGCCTCTGACAGCTGTGGATTGCTACAGACCAGTGATTCCCAGAGTGGTCCAGGTGGACTCTCAGGTGTCCTCGGGAAACTTCACTTCGCATGGGGGCTCACAAAGTTGTAAGGGAAAGTTCACGAAAATGAATTTGGTTTCTAAAGTCAGATTTTTGAGCTAAATTTTTAGGAGCTACGGGTCTTAAGCAATCTTCACATTAAAATTACTAAGTTTTTTTAATTATTGAAGTTATGTACATCACGTTATAATTATAAATGTTAAATTTTTATTATATTTAGTCTGTAATCATATTAATAGGACTTAGAAGTGGAACAAACAATAAAATAGGATATCGAAGTTGAAGAAGCAATCAAAGAAAATATCTGATGTGAAAGAAACAATCAAAGAGGATATCCAAGAGGATGATGCTTTACAGAGAATATTGATGAAAAAATCGAAATAGAAATCGAAATCACAACACAGTACTGAAAGAAAAAATACTATTTTCTTTTTTCTTTTTACCACTGTGAATTTAGTTGGAACTTCGCCACAACAAAATTTCCATCGTTAAATCCAATCGTCACATTTAGTTGAGTTTTAGGAATTTGGTAAAAATGTAGCAGCATCACTATAGTCCACCGAAATCAGTAAAATTTTGAAAGTGGTCTACTATAGACTGATGATGATAAAGTTCACATAAATCAGGCTTACATTATGCTCTCAACCTCAAATTACCGTAAAATCTGCAAAATGATTCAGTGAATTCCACTAAAATCGCATTACCAAATTGGTTCTGCAGCGCGACGACAAAGCGAAGAGCTGACAACGTGACGTCACGACTCACGACGGATTAATTACGTGAAAGCTAAAAGCCTAGTATTTGCGTCAGTGCATTGGACTCTTTGACGACCAGGAACCCTTTGTGGCCGTATTCTGAGTCAAATTTACTCGTGCAGAGCAAGCACAGTCAATATGCAGATCAGAGGTGTTTTGAGTCAATCGGGCCTATGTGTACAATAGTAAAGTATCTATTTTTATTTTTATTTATTTAATATGGGCGAGCTCTTGACCTCGTGGTTTGCATATTCAAGGTCGACGATGGGGCGAGCTTTCCCAGAAGATGCCTATTAACTCTCTTTTTGAAGCAGCTGATTCCATATTTTTGCAGTGCGCATTATAAATGATTCTTGGAAGTGCTTAGTTCTGATAAATGGAATATCAACTTGATGCGGACGGTAGTTAGCAGTGCTTCTGAAGCTCCTATGGAAGAAAGGTGAAGGCGAAATTAGGTCATGTAGCTCCTACGCACACTCGACGAAGTACATCTATAAAAGACCGACAAACACGCAACCTCGCGACGATGGCTCAAGCTCTCGAGCCTTGCTTTAGCAAGATACTTTTGACCAATGAGCCTCTTTGCTCTTTTTTTTTTTTCTCTTTGCGTTCAACTGAGTCTAGTGCGGCAAGTTGATATTTGGCTGAGTCATCCCAAAGGTGGGTGCAATACTCCATACAGGATCGGACTGGAGCTCTATATAGTGTTAGGAGCTGTCCAGGTGTGAAGTATATACTCTCTGAAATAGCGACGTAGTTCCTTAATATGGGTGGCATTGTATTCGGAGCCGAAATTCAGAGGGACATAAATCCATTGTTACTATTATTATTAATGATAGTCAGCATGAAATTTATGATATTTTTGTAAAATAGTTTATATGTATTGAATGCAATATTGAGTGAAAGTAAGTATTCATTATTAGCGTATTATCTAGCCCTGATTATAAAACTTTTGATGCTAACTGTACATATTCAAAAGGTGGCCTAGGGCATCAGTTATAGGTAGGTAACTTAACTTTAGTTAGAGAGGTAAACGCTTAATGTGTGTGCCATTGAGATTCGAGCGTTTCTGTGCACCGAAAGGCACGTTATTAAATTTGAGTCTTGCTTTTTCAATGTAGTACCCACCACCTATTCTTCAAATGATAATGCGGTTCATATAATCATTACGAATTCATGCAATTCAACCACTAGCAAATCATGAAAACAGTAAATGAGCCGTATTTTGGACGTAGGTCAAATTAAGAGTAATTTGGGAACGTCGATAAGGGTTTTTAAAGAACTAATTTAATAAAACTAGGCAAATACGTGTGCACCGATTTGGAGGCGCTTTAATAATGAATGAAGTACATTTGCTACGGATGCAGCCGGACGATACACATTACACAACTGCATGCTTGGGCTGCATCAACATAACTTAATTCTAAGAAACTGCATTCTAATGCAAGCAAAAAGAATATTGTGAACTTAATCTAAGGATGACGGGTGGGGGGTACACGTGTCAGTTTGCACCTACAACAACAACAAACAACACCATCCTATATCAGTCCACTGCTGGATATAGGCCTTATAACATGGGGGTAATGCCCATAATTATTACGCTGCACATGCTTCTCGCAACGCCGACGCTGCTGCCCGTCGGTGTTCTACAAGGGCACTAAGCTGTGCCGGTGTAAGGCTGCGCTATGCCGCAGTCAGCCGCCCGCTAGAGCCCAGTTTATTAGTAAACAGGGTACACCACGGGCAGGTGAGGTTGTCTTGGATTTCCAAGGTGAAAAAATCCCTTACATTCACCTACGCTTCGCAGAAATAGTTTATATTCTAAAAACTTGATGGTTTTACACTAGCTGTGCATAGCATCTAATATATTTTTAATACAGCGCTTAAACCCCTGTGTTCAGTTACGGACATTAATTACCCAGGGAGAATGCAAACCAATTAGCGTTTAGAAAAAACATAAAAAAACTTTTTTATTGTTAAGGCACGGCGCAGACCGCGAACCTATTAAAAATAAGATGTAGATTTTCTTTGTCTACATTATTTTTATGTTTATGATAAACTACCTTCCGTCTAATAGCTTAGTACCCGGATAAAGTCTTTGTATTAATCCAGGTCATAAACGATATAAATTCCAAGTATTTGAATCCGTTCACTAGTTTTCGCGTGAAAGAGTAACAAACATCCATGCTCACAAACTTTCGCAGTAGGATAGGATTTAATCTCAAAGCTCATTGAGGTTACATAAAGTATGAAAACATTTAAATATATGGTTCATAAACTGAAGAGGATTACCTACTTAAGTACCTACTTTTTATCCGGATACCAGGCGAGCGAAGCCACAGGTGAAATCAAGTAAATAAATAATGCTTGAACATTATCACAAAGCATCATATAACGAAGCAGTGCTTTTACTATTGAAACTACATCACCGATATACTATTATATACAATTACACATTTTTGTAAATACCTACCGATAATTTATACATAGTAAACACCAAGACCCGAAAGAAATATCATGCAAGCATTTGTCCCGCAACGGGAATCGAACACGCAACCTTCTGCATCTAAGTACGTTCACCCACTGCATCACAAATTTTCATCATCATCATCATCATCATCACTTATAGCAGTCTATTACCTAACATAGGTCTCCCAAAATGGGCGCCATTGCGTCCTGTCCTCAGTCACAAAGGTTGTCAAACCAAAGTTATTGTAATTCCGTTTATTTTCGCGTTTTTTTTTCTTGTATATAAAGGCAAAGTTATATTCAAACTCGTCTGTTCTTTGCCTTATAGTTCAGGTTATTATTAGTATGCCTGGGCACGGCCGCTCTCGAGATAAGTATTTCTTATCGATTTCTATGTAATTGAATGTACACGATAAAAAAATCACAACTTTTCATTTACCAAAATGATGGATGTGAATGATAATTTGACGACCTGCGGCAGTGGTTGAAGGCCCACCTGTGACGTAGAAGTTTGCGGGTTCGATTCCCGCTGCGAGACAATTGTTATTGTCAGCGAATATTTATATTTTTACATATAACTTTAGCACTGAATATACTGTACATTACAAACTACCTCAAGACTAACGAAAATGCTGACAAGTAAAGCTTATTACATTGAAAATGAGTTTATGACTGATATATTGTGACACGTACGCTACCTATTATTATTTAAATTGTGTTTATTATTTTGGTTTTGTTAATACAGTTGCCTGAAATAAACATATTATTATTATTATTCCACTTTATTATTTTATTTTAATATTGTACGAAACTAACTGACATTTGTATGCCTGTATGGCGAAACATGGCGGATCTTTTAATGTTTAAGAACATTGGATTCTTTTTCTATTGTACACCAACACTTTGTTATGCTAATTAATATAATATTTGAGTACCTAAGTACTTAGTTCTTAAAAATATATTTTTTTGTGGTAATGTTTTCTGTATAGTGTATTAACAATTTATTTTACCTAATCTAAATTCTGGCCTAGTCTATTTAAATAAATGTGCATGATGTGGTCACCCATAATTAAGGGAGCACTAGCCTTTAAGATTAGGTACAATTATTTTGTTTAAGTATCTGTGTATCTCTTCTCGGCGACCCAATAAATAAATAATAATAATAATAATAACGCACGCATTGTGCGGAGGTTCCTCTCTCTGCAGCCCTAGCCACTGACCGTTTGAGCCTTGCCCCCCGCGGTCGGTGGTCTCCCGTTTTTATACATTTTTTACTATAATTTTTTTTTTAATGTTATTTATGTATAAAGTAGATAATATTAAGTTTATAGTAAAAAATGTTTTTAACGAGTTTTAAAGTTTAATAAAGTGTCATAATAATAAACTTGAAGTTACTTTTAGTTAAACTTAGTTATACGAAAAGCCTTGAACCTTGAGTTTTCAAGACATTTTCTTACCTTTTCCATTAATAATTTTCACTTTTCTTCAGTAAGCAAACCCCAAGAGCTCTAAAAATTATAAAACAAGATTCTTGTTAGGCGGTAAGTATAATCTGTCTATTTCCGAAACTCTACAAGTTTACTCTTGAGACGGTGAAGCAGACCGGATACTCGGCTTTGTAGCTTAGCCTCCACTTCCTTCACCTCCTGTTCTCTAAAGTAACATGTTATATAATAATCATATGTAACAATATGTATTAACATAAGGGCTCTTATACACGAGCAGCATGCAGCCAACGACAGAGCAACTGCAGCCGTCGACACCTGTCGGCAGCAGCCGTCAACGTATCGGCACTTTGTTGTTTGCTCGTGTATAAGAGCCGTAGATACTACTTACTGTTGATGTACTATACCTAGAGAAGCTAGATCTTATTTCTGGTGTCAGCTTTATATAAAAACATGTATAACAAAATATTTAGTAACCCTCTCTGCTGAATTTCACAAAAACCCAACAGAAATTCGACAATGTTTCGTCTTCCTCATAAAACATCATCACGAAATGATTGACTCGCTCTATCGCTGTTTTTTTTCTGTTTGGCGCTCGGCGAAGCAACACGTCTGCTGAGTTTTGCGGAGTGCCGAAGGCGGAAATTGGCTAATGTCGCTTCATAGAAATTGTATCGGTAACTTTTTATTAATTTTGACGAAAACTTATGATTTGTTTTGGTAAGTTACTTTGAGAAAAGTGTACTTGTTGGGAAATAAAGTTGATTCAGACCAACTTGTTTTTATGACAAATGCAATTTTCTGGGCTTACTGTACATTTTTTTCAAAGATCCAGAAATGCCAATAGTTTTTCCTTCAAAATAAATCTATAGTTTCCTCAGAACAAAACCTTCTAACTACAAAAGAAAAGGTGGCTGCCCTCAATGAGGTAAAATGTTGCCCTACCCTGTATAATATTAGTTAGAGAGTTAGGATTGGTACAAGTATTTCTTCAGCACGTTTATTTAACGGAAACATCAAACAGCAACTTGTCGATATTAACTTATGTGGTATCGCTAATTCCGATATAATGAAGAAACTTCTGCCAGTATTTCTTTGCACAAACGAAAATGAACCTTATTGCCTTGGCACGAAAATCACATAAGAATTCGATGTCTGAAATGATTATGTACAAAAGATAATGGAGAAGGAATAGCACTTATAATAATTAAACACAAATTGAGGGTAATACCACAGTATAAAGACCTACTTTCATACAGTAATCCGACGCCTTTTTAAACTAGCCCTCTATAAGGGCAGAGATAACACTGCTATGATTGATTTCCGTAAAACTATATTTTAATATCTCCTACTTACTACGTACTAAGTTATCAATTATAAACAAGAGCCACATAAGTAACTCGGCAACTTTTTGAACAAAAATCGTCAAAAAAGTGACGTTGGCTGGCCGGGTATTGCCAGCTTAGAAATTTGAATAACTGCCAGCCTGATTCATGCCATTGTAGAGCAAAGGCTTCACCCCATTTTTTTTATCCACTACGAGCCTGCGCTAAAGTTTTCCAGTGTTTTTGGAAGGTCTTGTTCGTCACGTCATCTTGTACGTGGTTTGCTGCGACGCCATCTCGCTGTATCCGGGATCCACTGAGTAGCAATTTTTGCCCACAGCCATCCAGCATGCGGCATACATGGCCGGCCCGATTTCATTTTGGCTGGCAAGTTTTTTATCCAACGTTGACGATTTGGGTACTAGTATGGTGTTTCGTACTCGGTCGGACAATTTAATTCCGATAGTACTACGTTCCATCGCCCGTTGGCAAACGTTGAGTTTTAGATATTATTAAATAATCATAACATAATATGCTATTAAAATAAGATACGCTTATACTTTGATATGCCGATAAGTGGCGCGAAAGTAAGGGATGCTTACGCACTGGTTTTTAGTGCAGGGTGTGAGACCAGACGCGGTGCGATATATTGCGTGCGTAACGAACCATGCTAGCCCTGAAAGTTAAGTCCCGAGTTGCATACATTAGGCAACTCGGGAGCGGCCCTCCCGCGTCTCACCCCGCACACCCCGCACGATTGCCCGTACTAGACATCGTCGTCGAACTACTGCATGAATTAATAGGCTGTGGTAATACTGTATTTGTCGTTGGCAGTCAGGATATTACGAGGAAATGTGGATGAGGAGTATATAAATACAGGAATAATTGTATATAAATATTCCTTTATCCTACTTCGTTCTTACTAATAATATAAAGGCAATTTTTTTTAAAAAATATGAGATTTGAGTTGTAAAATATCTTTGACTTTCTTGTTATAAAATATTTCCCGGTTTTAACCCGGCGCGGTTGTAACTTTTGTATGTAAAAAGTGTACTTACCCGTGACTTCACGCGAAACTTCAACACACTATTGGCCTTAGCTTTACTTATAAATATCTTTCAAAAGATGATGCTTAAACTATTGCCATCTCTTACCGTTGGATAATGACAAACAGTGACAGGGATAACTTTAAGCATTGATTAACTTTAAGTAGCGTTCATAAGTAAGGGGGTAAATCTTTGCCATTTTTAGTTTAATTGACAAAAGAAAAAATATGTGTCCAATATTTTTTGATAATGTAAATGACGGACTAATTAGAATTTTTCAGGCATCTAGCCTATTGACAAAATAAAAAGTACGTGTCCTATATCTATATATATAAAAGAGAACTATCCTCACTCACTCACTGACACACTCATCACGAAATCTCAGAAACTACAGGGCCTAGAGGTTTGAAATTTGGTACAGGTAGTCATTAAAGAGTGTGAGCGCTCACTAAGAAACGGTTTTTGGAAATTCAACCCCTAAGAGGGTGAAAAGGGGTAAAAATGTTTGTATGAAAAATCGTATTCCTTGAACTTAGAAACTTGAAACCTGAGACATGTATCATTGAAAACCCTGTCAACAAACCTGTGTAATTGAAAATTTGAAATAGTCCTTGAGGGGGTTGCAATGGGGTGGTAAAGTTTGTATGGGAAAATCTTAACGCGTGATGTGATTTTTTTTAAACTTCGTCAGAACACTTTGAATATTAAATAATAAAAGACCGCATACCAGGTTTTTGAAAAAAATACCTTAATGGAGGGTAATCTATACTTATAAAATCCTTTGTCCTGAATGACTGACGGATCAACGCACAGCCTAAACCGTTGATCGTAGAGACCTGAAACTTGGAGGGCGTGTTCTTTGTATGAAGTAGACATCCGATAAGAAAGGATTTATCGAAATTCTACCCCTAAAGGGATGAAAAACGTGGGCAAAGTTTGTATGGAACAACGTGATTCCTTGGTCCAATCTACTTCAAATTTTGCATAAACATTCTTTAACAAAATGGATGAAAGACGTTTTTCGTATATTATTGAAATTTATCGCCTAAAGGGGTTAAAAAGTGGTAGAAAGTTTTATAGGGGTGATTTGCATCGAAGTTGATATCAATACTCCTTAGTGACACATGTTATGCCATTTTATTTTGACACTATGTCATGTTTGAAAACTCATTCCAAATTTATTCAAAAAACTATATTCTCATATAAAGGCTCCTACACACAGGTGCGTGGGCATAGGTACGTTATTATTGGCGATAATATCAGACAATATAACAGAATATATCGCAATATCGCATGCGCAAATATTAAAAATATTTAAGTTTTTCTGATCGAGTATAGTGCCCGATTCATGAAATTCTGACATTTGCCTGTAGTTTCACAGATATTTCTTTTCTTCACATTTTTGAAACTCCATACATTAAAAGTAAATTCGTCACATGCATTAAAAAAAGATGTGGCATTGAATAAAGTGATCGGTCACAATTATTCAATATTTGCGTCTGCCGGAGGGCTTCGAAGTGCAATTTAAATTTCCAAAATCGGGTGGTAACTTTTTGAGATTTTCCAAAATTTGTCAAAATTTAACAGTTTTCTGGATCGAGAATTTCCCAATTTTTTTTTTGAGCTCGCTATTCAAGAAACGGAAAAAATGATATCTCGAGATTGAATTAAGCTACAGCTTGAGCCATCTTAGGAGGCAGACGGACAAAAACTGTAGGCAGTAGAAGGGCTTTTACGCGCTAAGCCATTCTGCGCTCCGTTCACTTTTTCGTCAGTACATTATAGTCAAATTTTATCGTGTGCTTTATTTATAAATTACATTTTCAATGCCTTTGATAGTTGCGCGTAATGTGAGATATGTAGAGATTTAGTACATTATGTATTAGGATGGCTAAAAAGTTACATACTGCCGTGAAAACGCAATTATGTGCAAGGAATTGGGACGCATTATCGCAATAACGCATGCGATATTATCGCCGATAATAACACACCTGTGTGGGGGAGCCTTAAAAGCTTGGTGCAATGCGATACTCATTAAAATTGGAATGTCAAATAGAAAATAATATTTAAATCGGATTAGAATTCTAAATTTAAATTTCATTCATTTGTTCTTGGCTATTTGAATACCACGGGGATAGCAAGTTTTTTTTTTACATAAAGACTTGAGATTTTTCACAGAGACTAACGAAAATAAATAAACACTTAAAACGCTGAACCATGGGTGGGACCTTGGAGAAGGACTTGCTGCTTTTGGTAGCGAAAATGAAACTTAAAGAGGGTGATTTATGTGATGAAAGTTTGCATGGGTAACCAATCATAATCAAGAGTGAGGCATTTAAAAATTCATCATACCTATACCGGCTGTTAACTTGGCGACGGGTTGCCAACGGAAACAGGAACGAAAAAAGGAGTGAGAACATTATGGGGTAGGTAATGTAGTAATATGTAGGTACTTTTTAATCCATTCATATGTCAAATTACCGGGCCTGGGAAGCATTTCACATGAAAGGACGTATGTAAAAAAAGTTTATAAACGCAAACGAAGTTGCGAGCGGGTCAACTAGTTTTTTAATAATGTAAATGACGAAGTCATTAGAATTTTTCAGTCTTCATCCCTATTTTAATATATTTTCTGTATCCTACAAGTGGGGGCAAGGTGTTCCAACCTCCATCTTCCGGACACAAGCCAACCTCACCTGCACGCGGTGCACCCTGCTGACTAACGAACGAGGCTCTGGCGGCCGGCTGATTGCGGCATAGCGCAGCCTATACCGGCATAGCTAAATTCGCTGACCGTCGATGGGCAGCAGCGTCGGCGGTGCGAGAAGCTGTGTCCTGCGATCCCCAACCCGCATGCCCAGCGTGGGGATTATGGGCATACACCCCTAAAATGAAAGACGCAAGAAAGAGATGGCCCCCAGTTCCCGGCCGTCCCGCTATTCCTGGCCATCCAGGTAGCGGCCATGGTAACGGCGGGACAGGGGGTGCTAGGAATCCCCGGGCTACCTCTGGCTACCTGCAAAATCTGACCCTGGCTACGTTTAACGGACGGACTCTGAGGCTCGAGGAACATCTAGCGCAGTTGGAAGTGGAGCTGGAGAACATTAGGTGGCATGTTCTGGGGTTGTGTGAAGTCCGTAGAGAGGGAGAGGACACTATAACCCTAGACTCGGGCCACCTTCTGTACTTCCGCGAGGGTGACCAAACATCCCAGGGTGGCATAGGGTTTCTCGTCAATAAGGCCCTCTCTAACAACGTTGAAGAAATCTCCAGTGTGTCGACCAGGGTAGCGTACCTGATCCTTCGGCTATCAAAGAGGTATAGCATGAAGATAATTCAGGTTTACGCACCGACCTCGGCACACTTGGATGATGAAGTGGAGGATATGTACGAGGACATATCCAAAGCCTTGCACAACACCTCGAAGGCTCACTTCAACGTTGTTATGGGGGACTTTAACGGCAAAGTGGGAGTCCGAATTGGCGACGAATCCAGAGTGGGCCCGCATGGTTTTGGGTGTAGAAATCACAGGGGGCAAATGCTGGTCAACTTCCTAGAGAAGGAGGGGCTCTTCTTGATGAACTCGTTCTTCGAGAAGAAGCCCCACAGGAAGTGGACATGGCGTAGCCCCGACACTGTGACCAAAAACGAGATCGACTTCATCATGACGGATAAAAGGCACATATTCAGAGACGTCTCCGTGATCAACAGGTTCAACACCGGATCTGATCACAGACTTGTCCGAGGCTCTCTGAATATCAATCTTAAGCTGGAAAGAAACCGTCTGATGAAGTCCACGCTCCGACCCAATCTACTCCAGATCATGGCGGGCACCGAGAAGTTTCAGAAGCTTCTCGGTGACAGATTCGTTGCTGTGGAACCCACCGATGACGTTGATGAGGCCCTACAAAACGTGGTTGGAACGTTAAGGGACGAGGGCATCAAATTCTGCCAAATGCAGCCTAAAGGCAAGAAGTCCAAACTCACGGATGAGACTCTTCGGCTGATGACAAAAAGACGGGAAACCGCTCAGGCCACTTCGTCAGAGAGGTCAGACCTGAACAAGCGAATTGCGAAGATGATACGGCGCGACCTTCGGAGCTCCAATACACGCCTCATTGAAGAGGCAATAGAGCGAAACCAAGGGTCCAAAGTATTCACTCAGCAGCTTGGCAGGAGCCACCTGACGAAGTTAACGACACACGATGGCCGAACCGTCTTGTCAAAGCCGGAGGTATTATCTGAGATAGAGGACTTTTATGGCCGACTGTATGCGGCACATGCTCCTTGCCCCCAACGTAGCAGCCACGATTCTCGAGCTACCCTCACCCGCCACTATACCGACGACCTGCCAGAGATCAGCCAAGACGAGGTCGTACTGGCCCTGAGGCAGCTTAAAAATGGAAAAGCCCCCGGTGAAGACGGTGTTACTTCGGAACTTCTGAAGGCAGGAGGAGCTCCTGTTGTGCAGGAGCTGCAGAACCTCTTCAACTCCGTCCTTCACTGTGGGAGAACTCCAAAGGCGTGAAATGAGAGCTTGGTGGTTCTGTTTTTTAAGAAGGGAGATAGGACGCTTCTTAAAAATTACAGACCCATCTCGCTCTTGAGTCACATCTATAAGCTGTTCTCTCGGGTTATTACAAATCGTCTCGCCAGAAGACTCGATGAGTTCCAGCCACCGGAGCAGGCCGGGTTTCGCGGAGGATATGGCACCATAGACCACATTCACACAGTGAGGCAGATTATACAGAAGTCCGAAGAGTATAATCAGCCCCTGTGTCTGGCGTTTGTGGACTATGAGAAAGCCTTTGACTCTGTAGAAACCTGGGCTGTCCTGGAATCCTTGCAGCGATGCCAAGTGGACTATCGTTATATCGAAGTGTTGAGATGTCTGTACGAAGCCGCCACTATGAGTGTCCGAGTACAGGACCAGCAGTCTAAACCCATCCAACTGCGCCGCGGAGTGAGACAGGGAGATGTCATATCTCCGAAACTGTTCACAAGCGCGTTGGAGGACATGTTTAAGACGCTGGACTGGAAAGGTATGGGCATAAACATAAATGGCGAGCACATCTCACACTTGCGATTCGCTGATGACATAGTCCTAATGGCGGAGTCGCTGGAGGAGCTGCAACAGATGCTGGACGGCCTAGCATCAGCCTCGCGAAAGATTGGTCTCGGCATGAATTTGGACAAGACCAAAGTTATGGTCAATGACCGAATTGATCCGAGTCCTATCGTCGTTAATGGACACCTTCTTGAAGTTGTTTCGGAGTACACATACCTCGGGCAGATATTGCAGTTGGGTAGAAACAACTTCGAGAAGGAGGCCAAGAGGAGGATTCAGCTGGGTTGGGCAGCATTTGGAAAACTGCGTCGAGTATTCTCGTCACCCATACCGCAATGTTTGAAAACAAAAGTTTTCAATCAGTGCGTCCTACCCGTCATGACATACGGAGCCGAAACGTGGACACTCACAGTACGGCTGGTCCACCAGTTTAAAGTCGCTCAGCGAGCTATGGAACGAGCTATGCTCGGGGTTTCTCTGAAGGATAAAATCCGTAACGAGTTTATCCGACATAGAACTAAAGTTGTCGACATAGCTCAGAGAATTAGCAAACTGAAGTGGCAGTGGGCTGGCCATATCTGCCGAAGAACCGATAACCGTTGGGGTAAACGAGTTCTTGAGTGGAGACCGCGGCTCGGCAAACGTAGTGTAGGACGCCCTCCGGCCAGGTGGGGTGACGATCTGCGAAAGGCTGCTGGTAGAAGCTGGATGCGTCGAGCTCAGGACAGGGCGCAATGGCGCTCATTAGGGGAGGCCTATGTCCAGCAGTGGACTGCTATAGGCTGATGATGATCCTACAAGTTGAGAGTTTAGTACTTTAAATTAATTTCAAAGAAAATACCTCTCTCATCAAACACTCGAAGTAATCGAGAACATATCGTGGAGCCAGAGTCCCGGGTAACGACATTACAAACTTCTTGCCTTTCAGCTGAAGATACAATGTGTAGGAGCAAGCGGATTAACATTATTTATATAACACCTGACACCAAAAACACAAGGGGGATATGCCCATAATCCCTCTTGTGTTTTTGGTGTCAGGTGGTAATCTCAGGGCACAACTTCTCGCACCACCGACGCTACTGCCTAGCGGCGGTCAGGGAATTTAGCTGTGCCAGTGTGTGGTTGCGCTATGCCGCAATCAGCAGGCTGCCAGAGCCTCGTTTGTTAGTTGGCAGGGTGCACCACGAGCAGGTGAGGTTGGCCTGAGTTCTGAAGGTGATAGTAGGAACCCATTACAGACCAAATACTTATCACTTTAATAATAACAAGATTCGCTATAGACTTCCTCCACACTTTAACCGAATGAACAAATGACACCTCCAGCCATACTTAAGAACTTTCAAAACTATTTAACTAAAAGGTACTCAGTTTGAAAACATTCGCTTACTGGAATTATTAAGTACTTGGGTAGTTTGGAAGAGGAATTCTAAAAGTACAGGGATGTACTCACTGCGGGGGCAATAAACGTAGATGAAACCTACAAATTGAGTAACGATCTGCAAATTTAAGATTTTCTGCACATGCGAATGTTAAAAGCCAGTGCCAACGTTTTTTGATAATAATAAAACGCCGGATTATGGCATATCAAAGCCAGAGGGCGTTATTATTATTATAAATAACGTTGAAAATATTTACATTTATAAGATTTTTATTGTTACCATTTATAATTGAGTAGACTAATTACTAATGGTCTGCAAAAAGATAGTTTACGTAGCGTCTATTCGTATTTCTTCCACTTTCTCATTCCCATCACGCATAAAAAATATGGACTGAAAATATGAGAGGTTTTACCTCTTAACTCAATAAATTAATAACAATTTAAAAGCATACATTCTCTAACGGCTTCGAATTTAAAATAACATTATTTGTAAGAGCCAAGTTTTACGGGACATCTCACACATAGCCAACTAATCCCAAACTAGGTACATCCTGTGTGCTATGTACCAGACTAATCATGTTTACAAACTTTTTACAAACTTATATCACCAATTTGACATGCACCAAATAGTATGAATAAATGAATCTTGAATCTTAAATCTAATAAAAATACATGATTGCTCATAGAACACCCAAATACAGAAGAAACGTTTTTCCTGGGCGGGAATTGAACCTGCGACCAGAAGCTCAGAAGGCATAGCTAATATCACCTGAGCTATGAGGCCAGTTGTTTTTCTTTCCCCTTCTTTAGTCCTTAATCCAGCCCTGTCCCGTTATAGTCTTGGAAATAGCCAATTTACGCAACCTGCTCTGTATTACCAGGTAGCTTTTTTCGCTTTAAGCGCTTTTAGCTTATTCATTGTAAGCGCATTTCCGCTAAAATAGCTTCTCATAAGGCTTAATGTCTGATTCAGTTAGTTGAGTTAATATTATTATCATTAAGGCAAACAACAATAACACCGTCCATATCAGTCCACTGCTGGACATTGATCTCCCCTAGTAAGGAAGTGGATATGCCCATAATCCCAACGCTGGGCATGCGGGCAGGGCACACTAGTTTCTCACACCACCGATGCTGCGGTCGGCGGTCAGCTAATTTAGCTGTGCCGGTGTAAGGCTACGCTATGCCGCAATCAGCCGCCCGCCAGAACCCCGTTTGTTAGTTAGTTGGGTCATAATATCAGGCATCATAATCTAGTGATTAGGATAGTTCCTAACTAATCCTACTAATATGTAAAAAATATGAAAGTATTTAAGGATGTATGTATGGATGTTTGTTAACTATTGAACTGATTTGGATTAGTTTAAGACCTGTATTATTTAACTAAATGGTACATAAAAGGTAAATATACCTGGCTACTTTTTATCCGGGTACCACGCGAGCGAAGCCGAGGTCGGAAGCTAGTATTATAAATTTGAAAGTAAGTTTGTTTGTTTGATACATTTTCAACCTTATTTATGAAATTTTTCATATAAGTTGTCAGGTATACAAAAAGGGTACCTTTCATCGAGAAAAAAGTACTATTCCCAATGGTTAGGGCTTGTACAAAAACTAGATTAGCTTGATTCAATAAAGCATTCTTAGGACAATGTATTAAGTACTTCAACAAATTACCAGATGAAGTTGTTAAACTCTCAGAGAATAAATTCAAGAAAATTGTTCAAACTAAACAAGGCATTATTATGATGATTCAAAATTCAAGATTCAAATGTTTATTTGCTAGAATACATAATAAAATGTTCACAATTAAGTCTTATTGCTATGTTAGTACATGTATGCAGCCGGCAATCATGCAAATATTAATAGAGTGTTGTTACAGTATAACTAATAATTTAAATATTCATTTAGGCTATAAAAACAATTAATTAGTAACCAATTATTTTCATTTCTTTCATTCATTCATATTATATTTCATTTTCTTGAATATAGTTCCATGATGTCAATGATTAATTTGATAACAAAAGAGCCTGATACTAAAGAATACGTACCTAATTAATAATTAATTTAATGACATTGTAAAACTGTGCATTTACTATGAAATTGTAAAATCTTTTGTGTTTTGTCATTTCTTTCGCTCAAAGTAGTTTACAAGCAAGCTGTCTGTTGCCTATAATTATAACACTTGGTTAGTATTTTGCTTTATCTCAATGTTTAATTAATTGAAATGGTGTATATTATGTTGGCAGCGCTATTAAACAAATAATAAATAATGAATCTCTTTCATGCAATAAATATATTGAATTTGAATAGGAAAATAACTTTAAATACCTTTAAATGCCATTGAATTCGTGGACAAAATAAAGTTTAATATAATTTTGGAGCGAATGGCAATGGATATAATTAACAGTTTATCAAGAATCTGTCTGGCCACAAATATTTGTGTTGAATCTTGAAATTCACTAAATTCAAGGTCCGAAAATGGTTAACCTTGATAAATTGATTTATCAAGTATTATGTATACAATTTAGTATGTAGCAAGGGTTATACAAAGCTGTAGTGTTTGAGAGTAGTTACTACAAGGGTTATAAAACTTTATTGCTTGGGATTTTGATTTCAGATAGAGTACTGCACCTACCATTGTCTCAGCCTAGTCGGCTACAAGTATTATATCTGTTATTTTTTTTTTCTTTCCTTTAGCTATTTGCGAAAACTTTTCATAAATATTAAATAATGCTGGATATACAAGCATCATGTTACCCCAAACTATGTAAATAAGCAGAGCATGTATTATGGGGACCATGACTGATATTACTAATAGATACTTTTGGCTTTTTTTTGTAAAATACATAATAACATAATTAGTATACATAGAAAACACCCAGACCTGAGACAAATATCTGCACATTATAAAAAAAAATCCCGCAGCGGGAATCAAACCCGCAACCTTCTGCGCCACAAAAGCTGTCCAGTTAATTGGCTGTCTAACCTATTTATTTATTTAGTACTCATGTACTTTTAATAATAAAATAATAATTTTTAGCTTTTAATAATAAATCTTACTACTGTTATAAATGCGAAAGTTTGCATGATGGATGTTTGATACTCAATCACGCCACGAATGAACGGATTTGGATAAAACTTGGAACATACATTAATTTGTTGACACAGGTATACACATACCGTCCTTTTCATAACAGTTCTATATATACCCCAGATAGTTAAAATGGCCTTGAAATATATTGTCACCTCTTTTTATTAACATTTAAATTACAGGGATAAGTTTACTTTATCAAGCTGTTATAAAATAATATTTGGTTATGAATAAGGGGGTTAGTTTTTATCGGGACACCTCGCGAACAAAACCGCGGGTGGAAGCTAGGAAAGAAACATATTCTTTCAGTTTCTTACCCTCACTAGGGGTAAATCTGGAAATACAGAAGTTTATAATAAAAACAATCCTTTCTGTAAAACAAAGGGTTCTGCTGAGTGTGAATTAGGCGCGGCATGATTTAGTCGTTTCTCCGGCTTCGCGGTGCCGACAAAGACTCCATGATTTATTACACTTACAACGCAGTTAGTTCGCGGTCCAGCAGAGCGAGCTGTTCTATCTCCTACTAGTATTTTAAGGGTGAAAGCTTATATGGGAAGATAGTTATAACTCACTGACGGAACTCGTAGTGTGTGGAAATTGCTTTATTTTTTCCTAATATATTAATTAATTTAGTGAATTTTTGAATATTTGCTATTAAACTGTGGTTGGAGGATGGAGTTCACGTACGCTCGCGTTACATAAGGTCTCTAGTCTCTTGTCTTGTTTAGGCGCAGTAACTGTGTTCTTCTTCTTCGTTAGAACTAATGGGCAACTCTGGTGCTGGAGTTTTTAGAGCTCCGACATAGCTCAACGATTGAAAAAGCCGAGACCAACATTTTAACTTACCTTTCGAAGCACTGCGTATCTGAATGAAGTAGAATAATTACCTCCCGCGAACAATCAAGCTATGGAATGGACTCCCTGCCGAAGTTTTCCCCAGAGACTACAATAAGCAACGTTTCAAAAAGGGCGTTAAAAACGCCCTAAATTTGCCGCGTTGCTGACCCTTTTTAAAAAAAAAATTTAAAAGGTGTCAGCAACGCGCATGTAATGAATACCTCTTGATGTTACAGGCGTCCATAGCACATAGGCTATGGGATCCGTTTACCATCAGGACCGTAATCATTGTTTGCTAAAAAAAAATTGAGAGCACCAAAGGCATGGACAGTCAATCAATTACCCTTGTCTCAGATGAACCTATGACTTTCTATTCACTTTAGAGTGAAGGTGAAAGTTAATAACTACGATTGTTTGAACCGGTATTATACAGAGAGAACATCTCTGTATAGTTTTTCCACGAAGTTAAAAGCTTATATCAAGAAGCTTAGAGATAAGAGATAAGCTAGATAATTTATCCATAACGGCCACTGAAGGTATATTGAACGGCATACGCTGTGATGTAGTCTGAGTATTACTATAGAGAGCTTTTTCCCTTCTTATACCTATCCTTATTATTCATTACATGACAGCAAATTGTTTTTACGTATTGTACGTATTATGTATGTTAGTTTCTAAGGTATATTTATAAGGTATAAGGTATATTTATATGGGCCGTAGATTAAGTAAATTAGGATCATGTTTTTCTTTGTGAAAATCGTAAATTCAGCGTTTGACTTGAGTCCATATATGATAAATAAGGGATTTGACGAATAATTGTGAAATTGAAAAATTATACTAGACCGCACTTGTAAGTTTTGCTCATGTAAGTAACTTACGATATATTGGCAAATTTAAAGTCTCTTTATAAGTCGTTTATCATAATTTCTTAATACTTGATTTGTGTTGTATCTGGTGATGTTCTAATTAGTGAGACGGCGGTCTTACCGCTGTGTGTGAGCTTACGATCGCACGTCGCCGGCAGTCGCGTGTCATTCCAACAAACGAGCTCTAAACAAAGCCGAGTCACAGAACAACGCTAGTTACTACGAGCCATCTACGAGCCTCTAATCAGATACGCCTGCGGAAGTTGGTTTTTGTACTGTTTCCGGGGTAATAAATTACAATATTTATTTATAATTTGAAATTTTAAGGTGATTGGATTACATATAATGTATACTCCTATTTATGATACTTCTATAAACCACTGATAGTTAAAATTACGTTAAAATATATTTTTACTTACATTTAAATGACAGGGACGAGCTAAATTTATTGAGCGTTATAAATTGACATTTGGTTATGAAAGACAAAGTTATTAATATTAAATAGATAATGAAGCGCTCGTGGCGTGGCTTGCTTCGATGTTCTTAGCAGATTACCTTGGCTAAACAACACCCCACACTGTCACTACTTGGATGGGTGACCGTTTAGTGGCATCTAGATCCAAGCGCTTCCGTACTTCGGAAGGCACGTTAATATGTAGGTCCCCGCTTTTTCACTCGTTAAGCCATGTCCAAGGTCTTCGGGCGGCCTAAAAACTCCAGCACCAGGCCACTAACTTATACGATGGCCACTAGCTCATACGAAAAAGAAGAAGAATATGAAAGATTGCTTGTTTGAATGTTTTAAGAGTCGAGTTTTTGTAGTTTGTTTTGTTTGTCTTGTCTTGCAATTAACAAAATCAGTGACAAAAACTCGAAAGAAAATGATGGCACAAAAATGAAAATGATAGATAAAAGTGATTTGGACTGCAAGTCTCGAATGACAAAAATCGTTCACTGGTTGTATTTTAGTCGACATTTTTATTACAGACAGGATCTGACTGAAGAATGGACGACTGGACTTATACCGTGCTAATGTTGCCTCACATTATTATGTGCAATATACGTGACAACAAGTTTGAGAAATGCATGAACACTTTTGTTTAATTTTACCAAACAGTAGCTACGCCAGATAAAACAATAACAACCTCTACCAACAGGAAGTTCTATGCCATGTGTGGGCTCTACGCACGCTCTACGAGATCTGCTACGCCGTAGCATGGGTTATCTGTAGAGCTACGATAATTCCTAAAATCAGACTACAACCCGAATTACCTAGTCAAAGATAGTATAACTCTATAGATTCACAGTCTCCAAGTATTAGACGAACCTCTGTCGGGCAGTGGGCGAAAGCTTTCCTTTGACGCAGAAGGTGGTGGGTTCGATTCCTGATGCGAGACAAATGCTTGCATCATACTGTGTATTTTTCTCTGTTTTGGGCGTTTTTTATATATAATAATGTTTTTATTTACAAAAATTTATACATGTTAATAGAAAAACACATTATTGAATTGAATTTAAAAAAATATTATTATTAATATTCAAATATTTATTTATTACAAAAAAACGTATAAAAGTAGTTTATCAGTCATGTGGTTCCCATAATACAAGCTCAGCTTAGTTTGGGACCACATGATACTGTCCAGTATTATTTATTTATTTATTTATTTATTTAGATCTAAATAAAAAAAATGGTTTTAGATACATTTAACCTAAAATTACGAAAAAAAACATGTACCTACCAATTTTATTTAAATTTACCTTCTACAGGCTAATGATGTTGATGTTGATTCTCATTTAATAAATAGAGTACGAGCCTCAGTTCACTTATCTCATTAGTCAAGGAACAATACTGCGAGAGCACAATGGGCCATAATTAGTACACAAATGGAGAATTAAATTCATATTTTTAAGACAATTAGTATTTTTCTGACTTAGTATTTTTTGCACAATTAGTATTTTCTCCGGGGAAAGGTGAAATAACAAGTGACGATGTTGACATTGCGGTGAATAGCTTAAAGGCGGGTTCGATGATCGATTCCTGCTGCTGGTAAAAGTCTATTTATTTATTTATTCCTTTGGTCAACAAACAGAACTACAGGGTGGCGCTGTAATGGCGACATGAAATGCACTCACGGGTAGTGTTATTTGTCTGTAATCACAAAAAAAAAATCCTAAATCCACCACCAGTTACATTTAGGTCTTATTTTGTGATATCTGGACCTATGGGTTTTTATCCTATGTAAAAGTTTCAGGTGGAAGCAAATATGATATCAATTAAATGCGTTTGCAATATTAACGTTTGGATATTCCTCTGACTACCCCGTACATTGAACGTTCAATTGATTAGCTTCCTAAGCTATAACTAAAGATATTCATAGTAGTTAAAAAGTCGTATAAATTTCTTCAAATCACATTATATTATATGTGAGTAAACTTTTTGGTATGAGTTTTATGACTGAAACAGACAATAAATCCGTTCACATTGTAATAATAACATCAAAATGAAAACAAATGACTCCATGATCCCTGGTTTTATGAGGGTAGTAAAAATCTCAACCTGTGGTAAAAAAATCACAATCTATTGGATTAAAACGATTCTGGTATAAAACATAGTACGAGCTCTTTAGATTAGATAATAAAAAATATGTTTTCGTCTCGTTTCTCTATGTAGCTGTGTGTTGTTTCAATAATTATTAAAATATTTTTTTCTATTTATGTATTCATCAAAATTTAATACATTACTATTTCCCACAGTAACAACGTAAATTATCGCACAAATCATTAGACAAAACTTATGATACCAACATAATAAATAAAAGCTAAAATCCTAACTACCTACTAAAGTCCATTCAAAACAGAAGAATTTCAAAGAAGAGTCATCAAAAAATGTATCAACCCCTAAAAATGATGAAGTTGAAGGATGAAGATATCTGGTTCAGAGTTGCACAATTCGAAAACTTTTATAGTATACTATAACGAGCTCAATTTTGAAGTACCTTTTTTCGTTAATTTCCTCACCGTTTTGAGTGATAAATATTGCAATCTGCAAGAAGATTACACCTACGTTGTTCGATCTGTTTATACTTAAAACCAGTTGCGTAATTTCCAAAAAACATACATTTAAATTGAGCTCGATATGGTAAACCAAGAAAATTTTCGTACTGTAAGATCTCTTGTTTAGCTGTCTCGAGGCGAGGTTCCACCGAAAAATTAATCATGAGTTAATTTCCTCTTCCAGAAATTATTTAACAATCTCACCGTTCAGAATTCCTTTGTTCTATGATAATGAAAGCTATTAATTAGATATCGTACTACTTTAACTGTATATAATATTTAAAATTATTAAATTGATTAAGTTTTCTCGTCACCCATTCCGCAATGTTTGAAAACGAAAGCTTTCAATCAGTGCGTCCTACCCGTCATGACATACGGAGCCGAAACGTGGACTCTCACAGTACGGCTAGTCCACCAGTTTAAAGTCGCTCAGCGAGCTATGGAACGAGCCATGCTCGGGGTTTCTCTGAAGGATAAAATCCGTAACTAGTATATCCGACATAGAACTAAAGTTGTCGGCATAGCTCAGAGAATTAGCAAGCTGAAGTGGCAGTGGGCTGGCCATATCTGCCGAAGAACCGATAACCTTTGGGGTAAACGAGTTCTTGAGTGGAGACCGCGGCTTGGCAAACGTAGTGTAGGACGCCCTCCGGCCAGGTGGAGTGACGATTTGCGAAAGGCTGCTGGTAGAAGCTGGATGCGTCGAGCTCAGGACAGGGCGCAATGGCGCTCATTAGGGAAGGCCTATGTCCAGCAGCGGACTACTATAGGCTGATGATGATGATGATTAAGAGGTTTTTTTTTCTTATTAGCCTGCCACCATAGCCGAGAGCTGATTGCACCACGAACAGGTGAGGTTGGCTGGGGTTTCAAAGATGGAAGTTGCCCTTACACCCCATTCTATAATAGATTCCACTATTAATATCTCGAAGGCTATATTTGGATTGAGTAATAACAAGATGGCTGTCATTTCCATATATTTACCCAGATACATGAACACAGCAACCCAATTAGAATACAAAACTGCCTATTTACCTAACAACGATAGTTATAATGAATACCAAAATATTTTATCCTAAAGGTGAGTCCAGACTATGTCACACAACATGTTATATACAAGTAGTTTGTGTGGACGACAAAGTATTAATAAAACATGTTTACAATGTTGTAATAAAACTCAATTTAAGTTAGTTTATAGTTTTATTAAGAAGATATTCATAATGGGGAAAAAGTCGTGAAGATGTTTCTTTCTATAGTTTTATTAATGTTTAAAATAAGTTTAAGTGTAATAGAAGGCTTTTTTTATTTTATTTTATTTTATTATTGTAACAATGTGACGTAACAAAAGTTCTGTAGCGTGTTACATAATCTGGACGCACAGTAACATACAACTTCATACTTCTTCTTCTTCTTCTTCTTGAATAATAAAGGTGAAACTTTGAATGTTTTAATTTCAAAATATTACGTCATTTTTGTTACACCAACGGAACGGATTGAGCTGAGATTTTGAACACAATGTAATTTCAGACTTGGTATAACTATCGGCTATGCTTTATTGTGGTAAACGAAGCTGCTGACGAGAGCTAGTGTCTAAGCTCCACAACAAAACCTTCGGCCGTCACGCAACAGAAAACTTCCTTCCATTACAGCTAATAACCCAAACTACTTGCATGAGTACCGAACAATTACTAGCAATCGTACAAATAAACAGTAGGTAAACTTGTTTCTTTGTCCTAAAATTGTAACATATATTCTGTCAAATAAAAATTTCTTTGGTTTAACATCAAATAGCGAGTAAAGCTGAAAATCTTCTAAGTGTGGATAATTGAGCTGTTTTGATACACATATCATGGATTTTTTGCTTGCGAGTTGCACAAGGACGAAAAAGCGATGAAAGAATAGAGAAATATGTTTAAGGATGTAGTAGATATAACAAATTTTTTAATATTTTAATGATGTTTATCTGAAAAATGAATTATCAATATCTAGAAAAGAAAAAGATATTCTGGTGAAAACCCGTAACCCGGTGGTGGAAACCCGTAATTAGAAGCGAGCAATCCACTGCTACATAAAGAACAAATGGATTGCCCAAACAGCAAAAAAAATTTTTCCCCTTCTAGTCCCATTGCTGGACAAAGAACTCCTCTATAGACTTCCAAACATCTGTCTCGAGAAAAAAATATTTTCACAAAGTTATCTAAGTTGTAAGTTGATATACCGATTATTTCTATAGTGGTATTAGCGTACACTAACTCCCCTAAACTCCCTAATAGAACCAATTGCTTCTTATCATTGGGCGAACGAAAGTTAAAATAGCATTACTCGCGTCTAACGAGACGGTCGAGGCGCTGACTGTCATGTTTCACTGCGGTTCTAAGTTACAGGAGCTAGCGATTTACAAAAACCCACCCATCAGAGACTGATACTACACCAGAAAGCGCAGAAAAACTACTTAATCTTCTTCGAATAAGCTATCGGACAGCTCTGGTGTCACAGTTTTTAGGCTTCCCGAAGGTTGCTGATATGACTTAACGATTAAAAAAGCCGGTACCAATATCTTAACCTGCCTTCCGAAGCACGGAAGCGCTCAGATCTAAATGCCACTAAAATCAAGCTGGTAACAAAAAATATTCAAATCGGTCAAGCCCTTTTCGAGTTAAGGCAGGGAGAATTGATTCCTTAGTTCAAACAAATAAATTATATAAAAAAATCCTACTTTCTGTTTTTCTCGTATTCCGGACAAATACCATTTCATCATCATCATCATCATCAGCTTATAGCAGTCCACTGCTGGACATAGGCCTCCCCTAATGAGCGCCATTGCGCCCTGTCCTGAGCTCGACGCATCCAGCTTCTACCAGCAGCCTTTCGCAGATCGTTAATACCATTTACTTACGTATAACAATAATTTCAACATTTTTAGAACGTATTCGCCCGCTCCTCCATCGCTCTCACTCTGTCCCTCCTTCAATTTACAAACGTATTATTTATAAAAATCATTTCGAAATTTATAGATGGTAATCGCCCGCTTCTCCGTCGCTCTCACTCTGCCCCACCTTCCATGAAACAAACAGCAGAAACCATGCGCTCAGACCGTTCCAAATTGTTATTAGGTGGTAATCCGTGGAATGGCAGAAAATGGCCGCTTTTATCTCCACCCGATGATAAAACGGCAAGTATTGCTGTAATACAATCAAGCTTATTACCAGAGCTTCAATTAATGTAGCTCTGATTACGGTTAGGAATATGGTTCACAGTATACGCTGTATTTTATCTTAATTTAAACGTAAAAATGTTCTTTCAGATTTTCAAGCATGATTTCTCTCAGACTTGACGGCTCAATGCAAAGATCTGCACGAATATTTCAACCTATAAGTATGGTAAGCGTATGAAACATTTGGCGACGAAAAAGCGTTGAATCTACACTTTCAATTTCAATACTCCATTATGAAGAATATTTTTACGTAATTCGCATTTTTAATCGCTACCATTTATGGGCAGGTCTGAAATGACCGGCCTTCTTTTTGTTTAAGTATTTTTTTCCTACTCAAACTACCAGATACTCGAAAAAAATAATCAAAATCAAAATTCATTTATTTAGTTGGAACCATAAGGAACACTAAATCGTCAATATTTTAATTCGTAACGCAACCAAATAGAGAAGAATTGGCAAGAAACTGCATGGCTTATATTTTTTAACGTCTTTCTTACAAATGTATACCTAACATTGTTTTTAATGCTTATCTATATGTCATCACTACTTTGACATCTTATTAACAGAAATGAAAGGAGAAATAAAATGAGCACAAAAAGTGAACAGAAAGTAAGGTAGCGGTTCACCCTAGCCTATGTCACCCTTCGCACCTGAATTCCTCGTTTCCCGGTCTCTCAAGATACGTCCGCACTTTTCTTGGCTATCGTCGGTGATCCTCCGCGGTTTAATCCGCTTTTCAGTCTTCCTGCAAAACAGTTCGATCCTGGTAGGTAGCTAGAACACTTGCCAGCACGCCCAGCAGTCCGCTTCGACAAATTCAGAAACGACATAAATTGTAATACAATTATTCGTTCCATGCCAGTCGGTACAAAAAAAAAACAAAACAAACAAAAAGTACATAAGTACAGCCGGTACCTAAGTAATAATCACTGCACAGTCTAAACATACAATATTTCTTCCTTTATCATGTGGAAGAATCTACGATTATCAATACCAAATAAGAAAAAGAATAAGAATAATTTATTCATATACAAAAATCTTTTACACATAAAAGCAGATGGGTACATATAGATACTACGTACTTACTAATAGAAGAAGATACAATAATTATTACTTAGGTAAGAACAATATTTGCCTGGGATATACCTAGTTACTATAATTAGATACCTAAGTACTCTCACTCGTTGGTTGTAAGTTGGTAGAAGCCATACAACATTTTAATGGTGTGTCGTAGACCACGCTAGGAATATACTGTTTTATTATTTTAAATAACTTTTCATACACAAACAGTTCCAAGAATACTAACCAGCTAAGCTAAAAGACACATTCAATAAATCGATTCGTTCCTCATCTGGAACCAAATCACGATATAATCAGGTCAACTGGCATCGGTGTCTGCCTTCGAAAAGGTCCCAAGAGTTTTTCAATTAAGCTCGGATATCAGCCGCCTCAGGCCGGTTCAGGCTGGTTTAAAACGGTTTTTTTCCAGTTCGCTTTGTCAGTGGATCGAGTGCATTTCTGTAGACGTGATTGGCTGCGTCGTCGTCGGTGCCTGGATGCTGTTAACTCGGTTTAGTACAGGATGCTCTTTCGAGGTTTTCTGAAAAATCTTTTTGTTTGCTGTTAAAAAAACTCATATATCGTGCTAAAAGGGTTTGTTGGAATATAAATAATACTTTTTATCCGGATAGCAAAGGAACATAATCGAACGAACTTCCCCTACACTCTTCTCTCTTTCTCTTTTCAATAAAGTATAGGTACAGACACCTATTCGATGTGATGGTATTCGTATTCAGCTCATTGGACCAGAAGTTGGTATCAAAGCCACACCTTTTTATGCTGCATCAGAATTATTGCCTTTTCAACTTACTCAATATACTTTTTCATCACAGTTTTCTGCGCTTTACGATGTAGATACCAAAACACTGACTCACTCAAACTCAAGTAAACCTTTTATTCTCACGTAAAATTCGTTAAAAACATTTAAAAAGTTTAACAACCCGAAAAAGTATCATTTAGACAAGAACCGCAGGTAAACAGCGGGTTCAAATAGCCTTTATGAACCTGTAAATACAACCTTATTACTGTGTGATAGGGTTTTGTGTTGGCAGACTTTGGAGATAACGTCTGGAAATGTTATCGTATAGTTACGTAAGCGAAATAGCTGGGAATATAGGTCAGGACTTGCTCATGTGTTTTTGTCTGTTTGCATGGTTTCAAAGTAAATAAAAATATGTAACAACATTATTACGTATTCATCTAGCTTCCGCCCTTCTTATTCGTGTCACCCGGATTAAAAGACTAGTTTACTTTCTTTCCTAGTCTAGAACTGCTTATGTGGAAATTTTAGCTTAATATGTTATGTAGTCGTTTTGGTGTGTACGAACAACAAGCATCTACCTACATATCCTTATAACGCGTCACACAAATACATGTGTTCAATAATAGTCATATAATCCGAACAATTTTCATTTTCATCACTGCATCTTCCAATAACCGTCGCTATAAGAGCCATCGCAAACTGGGCGACTTGTCTCCGAGACAAGACGCGGTATAGTCGTTTGCATCTGACGTCTTGTCGCCACGACTACACGTGGCGCTGTCGCTTGCGTCGGTTACTAGTCATTACGACAGACGTCATGCATGAAGCGCTCATTAGTAGTAGAGTAGAGACTGACGCTGCGCTGTCGCGTGACTGTCGTCATGTGTGCGCGTGCTCTAACCCAACTAATTCAGTTTCTAATCCTAACCCAAAAAGAATATTTACTATTACTTAACTAATTTTTATATTTTCTTTGATTTGTTTGAACACTTTATTACACATACTAAAAAATATGTTACAAAAGTGTGCTTAGTGCCGTAGGCATTTTTTATGTGCCAACCAGAAAAGGGTCTCATATATGTGGTCTGCGTGCTGACCTTAGAGTACTTACTGGATTTATAGCTACCAAAATAAAAAATAATTATAAGTACGTCTTCATAATAAACAATTTAGTAAAATTTGAAAAATAATGGGCATAAAAACGTTAAGTAAAAACCTCTCTGGATAGTGCTGCGTTTAAATGTCTCTCTAGACTCGACCTTTCTTCAATATCAAGATTAATTTATCAAGATTTGAATTGACTAAGATCTAATTATTTTTTCCTGCTTGATTATCTTAATATAATGATTTCCACAGATTATAATAATATTTATAACATTAATTATTATCACTATTTATTAATTAGTACTATACTGTACTATACTGGGTAATTTTGTAATTTTGTAAAAATTCATGTGTATAACAAAATTGTTAAATGCTGTGATATCAAAAAGAAATCTGTCGCTGAGGCGAAACACATAATCTACTCATGGCTAGCTTCTCTGTCTTACGAGAAAACTGAAGAACTACTAGTTATAATATCTTAAAAGTGCATTCCCAATCCACTTCATAATAATAAATTACATGTTTATTTTAACTTTAATTATAACATTTTGTATGCATATGCATAGTGTATATAATCAGTATAAATATAAACTTTTTATGTACTTACATATTATACTAAAAGTACTTAATTTATCATATGCAATTTAAAACTAACCCTCCGATTACATTATTTATACCTAACTAAATACTAAACTATCACCTACTCCTAATATTTTTTACCCTTTGCTGTAATTATCCTATTAATTATTTGTTCATCCAATTTTTTGTTGTTAGTATTATTTGTTTACCGTACCATAACTGTTTTTTGAAATCTAGATTCCCTCGATACAGGCTCTGCCTAGTGAGGGAATCAACGAAATGACTGCAGGTACCCACCACAGTACCAAACATACTATCTGCAAAACAAACAATCCTAGCAATAAGTTTCATAGTCTAGATATAGATATATACCTACATATGTACATACACTTGTTAGATCTTAAGGAAAACTTATATTTGCAGCAATAGACTTATTTCATTTCATTTCATTTCATACTATTTAATCAAATAATTAACCCATAGGGTAAGTACCAATTTCTGTCTTAAATGAACCGACCAATGCGGATTGTAGGTTATCACAACTTAATACGTACTTAAACGCAAAGGGCTTCAATAAAACCTAACTACATAGTACCTTTACACATAAAATAGTAGGCAATGTTCGCATATGAAACCACAGCTAAGGCCGAGTGTACATTATTAGTTCATAACCGGCATAAAGCTGGGTCGTGACGACCGGGCGCGTGCTTCACACCTCTTTAGGGTTAAAGGTAGATGGCCTCGTAAACACATTCGCAGATTGTTATATTTTCAGGTGTTAACCCAAAACTCTTGTTCGGATTAGATTGTGGGGCCTTGGTATAGAATATAGGTACTCTATTTCGTTGTGAATTTCAAGTTCTATTTCAAATGATGAACTTGCTAGCGCAATAGATGAAACTGGCTCAGACGAAAGAGGTTGTGGGTTTCTTTATCACTGTAAGACAAAATCAATTTTGGCATGATTTAATATATAAAAAAAAAAAACTTACTTTGATAAATATTAGTTAATACATTTTATAAACGCCCCAATGGCAATGTCACAATGTCCAATAGTATCTGTTATAGAAGCTGCAGCACCGTAGGTGCTCAATGGAAATTCAATTAAATTTTATTTTTTGTTCCAATTTGAGCACCACGTTAGAATATTGATTGGTGCTCAAATGGGAATACTCCAGATTTTACTGTTCTGTAATGTGAATTTTCGTTAGTGTTTCTAACAACAATAAATTAATAAAAATAATTAAAGAAAGATGCAAGTTACAAACTTAGAAATATATTATGTGATTTTATTATAGTTCTACTATCTAAAATATCTTGTTCATGTTCGTTAACATTTGCACATGTTGACGAACATGAACTGTTTGTTGAGCTACCATTTTAGGGGAGGCCTATGTCCAGCAGTGGGCTGCTTAGGATGGTGATGATGATGATGTGTTACCATGGAGAATTTATTGTTTTAATGTTTGTTTCACTCATATGATCGGCTACGAAGACCGAAGTATGCCACGCCACGAGTGCTTCATACAAAGCCTAGACTGGGTACTTACTATATCTTCCAAACCTAGGCAATACATTTATCATTCTTCAAAGCCTTTTGTACAAAAGGTACAGCTTCATCAAATCCGCTGTCACCTGTTTCCATAGAAAATACCAAAGAAAGCAGTGTCTACAATCACATGGTAGAGTGGACATTTTGATTGATAATCGCACCCTGCCCCGGGCGCCGTCGCGCCATCTGTCGGCCAATGTCGGCCGATGTCGGCCGATGTCGGCCCGAATCTTAATTTCACTGATTTATGGATACGCGGTTTAGCTTAGGTTATTTTCGTTTAGATAAAATGTTGAAGATTTATTTGGTTATTTTTTGCGGTGGGTTGATATTTATGATATGTTACTAAAATTCGCTATATACATCATCTGTGTGTAAGTTTTGGCTGAAAGAGAGGTCTTTTCCAAAAATTTTCGAATATGAACAAGAAGAAGAAGAAAACTAATTTTACTTTCGATGTTATTACAAGTTTGCAGTAGTGGGACGAGAACAGTAAAAAAAAATACAAGAATTTTAACCCCCGACGCAAACAGAGGGGTGTTAAAGTTTAACATGACGTGTTGTCTGTGGCATCGTAGCTCTCAAAAGATTGATCTTGATTTAGTGAGGAGACTTGATAGGCATTATTGATTCAAGAAAATATGTTTATCCCTTTAAACTCTTTTCTAGTTGATGATAATGATGATGAAGGGATTTGAGCAACTTCCAAAGATCCGATTGACTCAAAACTTGGTACCTTGTTTGTTCAAAGATACTGCAAGAACGTGGTCACCTTCAGAACAGCAACATCTAGAACCTACAGGTTACTAATTTCTTATCAGCAACTTAACTAACAGCAGAGGTATCGTGTTTTGGATCCTTGAAATTTCCTCTCATATCAGCGGCTTACAACAACAACAATGACAACCACCTATATCAGTCCACTGCTGGGCAGGCCTCCGTGGGCCTCCCCTAATGAGATATGCCCATAATCTTCAGGCTGGGCATGAAGGTTCGGGTTCGCAGGGCACCACAAAGGGTTTCTCGCACCTCCAACGCCAGTGTTGGCTGCGCTATGCCGCAATCAGCCGACCGCCAGAGCCCCGTTTGTTAATTAGCATGGTGCACCACAAGGAGGTGAGGTTGGCTTGGGTTCCGAAGGGTACAACTGTTTTTATTACACGTCAAAGAAAAATTTAAAGTGGGTTAACCTCCTCTCCGTAGATATTCATATTTTATTTACTAATTCTGTGTAGTACAGTGAATTATCATGGTTTTATTTTCCACCAGTCCTGATAGTATGCGTGTCTTCATCTCTCGTCATACTTTATTCCCAACGTACACTTGCCTCAATCTAAGCGGTTACCTTATCCAGGAGCGAGACAGGAATACTAATGATGCTGCGATGATGCTGTTTCATACTAAATTCCTAGAAGGGAAGTTTGTACATCAGTATACATAGGAATATCTGCGTGGGGTACGAATAATGGCCAGCTAAGTGTTGCGTTGTAGGTCGCGGGTCGATTCCAGCCCAGGACAAACATTTGTGTGGTGAACATAGATATTGGTTCAGTGTTTGGATGGAGTTTACAGCTTCCGCCCACGCTTTCATTTTGTAACAAGCAGTTTGTAAAATCTGATGTGTCAATCTAATTTTGTATAAGGACCACATTGAGAACAGTCCTTTTTTTGGTCCAAATAAAATAAGCATTTGCCACGTGGGTATCAGAAACTGTTTTGGTGTTTTTGTGTATCTGCTTAAGATACGGCCTGCGATAATATTTTTAGTTTTGTGCCATGTCTAGTTTTTTGACCTACAACTGCCTACAGTTAGGAGGTGCTGTATGTATGATACTTAACAATTCATATTTTATAGAGAATCGTACTTGCACTTTCTTAACTAATCTGGAAGACCATTAAGCTATAATTATATTAAGCTATAATTAGTTATAGTGTTTTTGTCTAGAAGAAATAATCAAAGAAGGCTATATTAATTATATAGTACATCAACCTAACATGCTTGAACCCGGTCACTATTTGGATGGGTGACCGTTTAGTGGCATTCTGATCTGAGCGCTTCCGTGCTTCGGAAGTCACGTTATGATGTTGGTCCGGTAATAAAATACAAAAATGTATGTAAGAGAAATCAATTTTCTCGAAATTCTCCATACAAAACACCAATTTCATAGGTAAGTACCTAATAAATAGTATACAACCTATAAGCACTAAAAAACCTTACAATATACCGACATCTTATGTAGGTATAGCAAAAGTTTTTGAATTAATTGTTTTTGTCATAATAATACTAAAGAGCATTCATTTGTAACTACTCTACTGATGATGCAATACGAGAAGCGGCCAGATGGCACATTTGAAGCGCAAAATGAGCCTGATTATGAGCTAATACGCGCGATAATAAACGCTAGTCCGAAACCGCTCTAAGAAATACCAATGCTTTAGTATCCATCGTAGGTAATCAAACTTGTAGACTCCTTGGTAACTTTCTTTGAGACCACAAGCACCCAACGCTACTTTGACATAATAAAATCATATTCAAGTTACCAAACTTTTCGTCTCGAAATTCGGGGTAAAGGACTTCTCTGTCGTGTGGTCGTATGCGGGGCACCGCATTTTATGCCCAATGACTTGTTGAGTTTCTGCTGAGCGGAAAAACAGCTTTTTCCGTTTGAAGTGTTTGACCGAATTTAAAAAGGGCTTCAACGGCTCTTTTGCCTTTTACAAGCGAGTAAAATCGTTACCCAATATGTAATATGGCAGAACTTGCTTTATAATGATTTTGGTGTAATATATTCTTTGCAATAATTTCAGCCTAGCCATTAAGGTCATACGAAAAGAAAAATAAGATAAAATAAGATAAATTTTTTATAGAACATTTAGTATTGCGTACTAAAACAGCTGCATTGAAAAACCATACGTCCTATAAGTCTCTATTGTTCTGACAATTAAAGACAAAATGTATTTCTGATCAGAGCAAGTTGCTAGTTCAACTCCTTAGCTAAAGGAAATAATGTAGATTTATTTAACACAACAACAAGTAAGCATAACCGCTTACTAAATGACAATTTCCTTAAACCAAAATAGATTCACCGCCTTCACGTCTCTTCCATAGGAGGTTCAGACGCACTGCTAACTACCATCCGCATCAAGTTGATATTCCATTTAACAGGACTAAGCGCTTCCAAACATAATTTATAATGCGCACTTCTAAAATATGGAATCAGCTGCCAGTGTTTTTCATTTTTCATTGTCTTATGACCCTAACGGCTTCAAAAAGAGAGTTAATAGGCATCTTCTGGGAAAGCTCGTCCCATCGTTGACCTCATCCTTGCCCACGCAAGCCTCGAGGTCAAGAGCTGGCCTATACTAAATAAATTAACAAAAAAAAGATTGAAGTTTATGTAACGTCTACTTATGTATTTTGTTGGCTACTTGCTGTTTTTCATGCTGGAAACTTGTAATTGGCCATCAGCGTTGATGTAGCAACGCATGTACCTGTAGCTTCATGTATTTATTATTTTACTATTGTACTCCCACTTAGCTATAAGTTTTCCCGAAACTTAAAAAAATATATATATATTTAAAGTTAGATAGTACCTTAATGTTCTATTTCTAAAAGCTATTTAAGCTAAGATAGCTAGATACAAAAACCCAAAAAAATAGCGTAGGCACTATGAGTTAATTTAGTACAATCTCAAATTTACATACTGTCCAATACATTTCTCTAAGTTATAAGTTCAGTGCAGACGTATTATCGCGACATTTCTCCTACGTCTCAAGCACAGACCTGAAGTTTCAAAGAAACTGCGAGACGCAAAGAAGTTCTAAGCACAAACATGTCATGTCATCTTATATTACGGAGCTCGCTAATCTGAATTTATTACACTCGGCTGGATAACGTGGCTACGACGGCGTGTGACTGCACAATGAGTACGGGCGCACACGTCGAATAAAATACAAGGGAATTGGGCGTAATAATTTTACATTATTATTCTGTCGTTTGTAACTCAAAAAATTGTGAAAGGCATACTAGACCACGCGGTATTCATAAAATGTTTATTGCATTGGTCTTAAATGGTATATAACTCTAGTAATACTGTCTTACTGACTATTTAGTCAAGCCTGACTTAGTGGCTCACTCTTATATACTACGCTAAGTGAAAGACAGTCTTACTAACACAGACTGAATACCGTGTGGTCTTGTAAGCCTTTCAGTCTTTAAAAAGCGTGAGAACTTTCACGCTTGCTGAAATGATTTATTTTCGAAAAAGAAAACAATGGAGATTCAGTCAGTCTTTATTGGTTATTATCAAAGAGTAGGTAGGTACCAAGAAGTTTATATCATGGGAGTGCAAGCTCTAATAAAAAATATGTGCTTACTATTCCAGCTAATAGGTGTGGTGTAGTCTCGTGTTTTTTTTTACGAGACAACACCTTTTAGCTGAAAACGCCCAAGATATAAACTCCTTGGTAACTACCTACTCTGGCTAGAATGCCCAAGTTAAAAACTCGTTGGTACCTACGTACTCTGTGATGGTGACCTTTTATTTTTGTTTGTTTTCGAATTAATTAGGATAAAAATATATATATAAAAAAATGTTCAAAGTTAATGGGAATCGGCAGACGTATTATATATATATATATATATATACGTATTATATATATATATATTATATATATATATAATACGTCTGCCGATTCCCATTAACTTTGAACATTTTTTTTTATTAGGATCATCTTAATTACGAAAACAAAAAAGGTAAAGTGACATTCTGAGAAATAACTAATGAAATAAAAGCTAAAGTTTTAATTTTGTTACAAAAATCATTAATTTGAATAGAAACGTGTATTTTTAACAAGTCCATTTCAACAGACTTCTTTATAAATTACCAAGTTTAGTGCCCAATTTCTTGGGCGTTGTTTGCTGTGGCCAGACGTACCCTGATAGTCAAACTAGGGCATACAGTAGAACAGAGTAAATAAATATTCAGCACGTAATATTCATTTATTTATTTGATTAATTAGAACGGAACCACTAACACTTATTATATTATGAGATCTTTTATAAATTATTTAATAATATAGTATAATATGTATGTAAAGGGGAGAGAAAATAGCCAGGTGAGAAACTAATGATCTGCAATTTAGCCTAGGTTTGCGATTACCTACGTACGACACAGAAAAGTTATGTCCCGAAACACATTTTGGATACTGCTGAAATCAAGCAAGTGTACATTTTAACAGTTATTTGACTGCAGTCATGGTAAATAAAGCTCACCTCAACATTGAGAGGGCCCGAGGCAAAACGCGCTTTTCACCAGTCAAAGCGTTTTACAAATTAAATACAAATATTGCATACAAACACAAAAATATTTATTTTATGCTCAAACAGAGAATTTTTTAAGATATTTTTATGTTCATTATTTCCTAAAATAGATGAAAAAAAGACGACTTAAAGTACCTATTTTCAATTTGAAATGCTGTAATATCCTTATATATATCCTTATAACTCTCTTTCACAAAATTGCATGACGTCTTCTCCAAATGACGTCTCGTCGAATCGGGAAAAAAAATATCCCTTACTTATCATGAAAACAATAACAGGCTCTATGCATCCTTATACAAATTAAGGATGCATAGAGCCTGTCTCTCGAAGACAAGACCGCTGTGTATTTGCGGCACTGCATCTATAGTACATCGTGCACTAGAACACAAAACTAGGAAACAGTTTCAACATTGTAACAAATTTACATTCCAGTGCGGGAACAAAGCTGGCTAAATGTGCACTAAATTATGTCTGCGACGTGCACCAAGAGACATGTGGGCTTTACTATAATTAAATGGAATCTCATTTGTTTTCATGATAAGGGATAACGTCGAGAGGACACGTCTGTGGAGCGACTCGTGGTTTAGGGCCAAGTTGGGCACGAGGGCGCGCGGTACATCACCAATGCGCTGGACCGACCAAATCAAGACTGCACTAAATGGTCGACTCCACGAATGTACGAGGCAAGCAACAGTACGAAAAGTATAGCGACGAATTGTGAAGCTCGCCGCCACTTTCCGAACAAGTGAAACCAAATAAAAACCGGTCAATTGTAAGTTGTAAAACCAAAAAAAACGCAATTATTTTTGACTTTTTAGTACAGTTTTTGTTTGTCAATATTTTATTCGTCGTTTATTTATTGAAACAGAAAAACATGATTATTTATATCATGTTAGGTACTAAATATACAATCATAATGTCTTAGTTAAGAAACGCCTATAGATAGTGAAACGTAATTTATATGCGTCGCATTTACGTAACCGATATGAAACTTAGATGATACACGCACGTAGCTTAGTGTAGAACATAGTAAGTCAGTGTGCCACTCCTGAGCTATGGAAAAATGAAGCATACACTTAACACACTTTATTGATCACTACATTCATACAAAGAAAAGGAAAAGTAACTTTTTTCTAAGCAATATGAAGGTAGCATAATTGGCGGCCTTATCGCTAAAAACGTTCTTTTTCTGGCATCCATTACTACCACAACTAGCTTATTACGTAGTACGTCAGCGCAGCACATACGTACCCGTTGTGAAAGATAGCTGTGGATAAGCGTAGCACACACGTAGGCTATAATATGTAGAACGTGAGCGTAGCTCTAACACGTAGCCGATAAGCACTCTAGGCAATCGTAGCACACACAGCATAGTGTAGAACTTAGTAAGTCAGCGTAGCACTTACGTAGCCATTGTGATTGATAGCTGTGGATTAGCGTAGCACACACGTAGGCTAGGTGTAGAACGTCAGGGTAGCTCTTTTACGTAGCTGGTGAGTTGCTGCGTAGCACAGACGTAGCATAGTGTAGAACGAAGTAAGTCAGCGTAGCGCTTACGTAGTCCTTTTGAAAGAAAGAGCTGAAGACAATCACAGAAAGTAGATGTAGCATGCCCGTAGCACTTAAACCTTTGTTATGAAGTGTAGATCTCAGTCCTGTTATGAACGGTGCACTTACATCCATTTTATACAGTGTGGAAAGTTTGGTTTATTTTGGGCGAAGCACTCGTGTAGCCAATACGCTATTTGTCTGAAGATACACATAGCATACGGCTTAGCTTAGGTGTCGCATATGTGCTGCATACATGAAGCATGCCAAACGTTATTACGTAAACGTTAAAATGCTTCGAACTTAGCGTTAAACTTGGCCGTAATCGAATAAAGTATTCGTACTTATGTTGTGAGTCGAAGGACTAACCCAATTGCTCTCAAACAAAATAGGTAGTCAGCTAAAAGGCACGTTTTATACGCAAACAGTAGGTATTTTGCAAGACAATAAGCCCAATTCCGTCATGTTCCGGCTGACTAGGCCTACCACAGTACGCGAGCACAACGTAAATTACGTAGTACGTGACCCGCGTGTAGATACGCCTTGAATACTTGACTTATCTACGTAGTACGTTGTTTGTAAGGTGGTGTTTTGCTGGCTCCTTTATTTTTGATTTGTTTACTTGAAAAAAATTGAATAATTTTTGCAATGGCCATTTATGTTTATTGGGGAACATTATTGTTTAAGGTTTTAAATTAGTATTTTAATAAAACTGACAGCTTCAATGCGATAAAACGGCCATTTCTATGAAACTGCTTTTGTAGATAATTACTCGCTGAGACTGATCCTGTTTGGCCGCAACAGAGACTGTGTAAGCATGTGTGTTGTTTTTTTTTTCATTGTTTCATATCTACTGTTTTTTTAGCTTATACTATCATTCTTTTGTTTGTGAACCTTCCTTTTATGTTTCAAATAAATACGTTCTTTTCTATTCAATTCTATTCTAATTATACCCCGTAGGTATTTAGAGTTCAAGAAAGCATAGCACCTTTTAGTCACCTGTAACAAATGTAAAAAGCATTTTAATGAAGTCCACTGCTGAAGTCCACTGCTGGATATAGGCCTCCCCTAATGAGCGCCATTGCACCCTGTTCTGAGCTCGACGCATCCAGCTTCTAACAGCAGCCTTACGCAAATCGCCACTCCACCTGGCCGGAGGGCGTTCCACACTACGTTTGCCGAGCCGCGGTCTCCACTCAAGAACTCGTTTGCCCCCGCGGTTGTCGGTTCTTCGGCAGATAAGGCCAGCCCACTGCCACTTCAGCTTGCTAATTCTCTGAGCTATGTCGACTACTTTAGTTCTATGTCGGATAGTCTCGTTACGGATTCTATCCTTCAGAGAAACTCCAAGCATGGCTCGTTCCATAGCTCGCTGAGCGACTTTAAACTGGTGGACTAGCCGTAGTGTAAGTGTCCACGTTTCGGCTCCGTATGTTATGACGGGTACGACGCACTGATTGAAAACTTTTGTTTTCAAACATTGCTTTATGGGTGACGAGAAGATTCGACGTAGTTTTCCAAATGCTGCCCAACCCAGCTGAATCCTCCTCTTGGCCTCCTTCTCGAAGTTGTTTCTACCCAACTGCAATATCTGCCCGAGGTATGTGTACTCCGAAACAATTTCGAGAAGGTGTCCATTAACGACGACAGGTCTCGGATCAATTCGGTAATTGACCATGACTACATTCATTTATTTACATTGAAATAACACGTTAGACTTTTAGTTGTGTATTAGGTATTTTATTGTAGTTGGTATTTTTTTATTCACAATACAAAACTCAAAGCAGTCTTAAAATATTTGAGCGTTATAGACTTATAACAGTTTTAGCGTCCCCTTAATTCTAAGTATTTATTTATTTAAATTACGCTCGCCCACGCGATGGTCAGACTAATCTATCCCACAAACCACTATGGGCGAATGTTCCCGTGAAGCTACTGATAGATTTCAATGGAGGCATGTTGCAAGAGCCGCCATTCAAACTCGGCCTCCATAGCCACGACAGTTTCCTGCACATTAAAGGCCTTACTTATAAAAATCTGTCAAAAGATAATCATTTTTAAAATATTGCCATCTCTTAATGTTAGTTAATGACATACAGTGAGAGGGCTAACTTTAAGCAATGGTTACATTTAAGTAGCATTATGAGTATAAATAAATAAATAAATAAATAATGCGGGACGTAATCACACAGCATCATGTAGCCCCAAACTAAGCAGAGCTTGTATTATGGGAACCACATGATTGATTGGTACACATATAATTCTTTTTTGTAAATACATACATATCATACATAGAAAACACCCAGACCCGAGACAAATATCAGAACATGCAAACATTTGTCCCGCAGTGGGAATCGAACCCGCAACTTTCTGCGTCTCAGGCGGACCTTCACCCACTGCGCCACAGAGGCCGTCCGTCAAGTATGGAAGCAGATTGTTAACAAAAGGCTTGATGCTTGCAGCATTTTCTACCAGTGAAACCCGTGGTTGGCAAGATCTTGTGATGTAGCTATCAAATAAAACCATTTCTGTAGAATCTAAGCGAGCATTTCTATAATGATATTATTATAGCCCCCTTGCCCCCTTGCCTATAAGTCGCGTCTTTCAGCGCCCGTCAATTCCATTGAAGCGGAATTATATAGATCGGTCGCTAATCGCCGTTGATTCGTTTGTTTGTTTGTTTTAGATATAGATGACTGCGATTACTCAGGGGCTTAGATTGTTAAATTTTAACTGGGTTTTGGGATGGGCGCTTGGGTTCGTTTAGATTTATTAGTTACTAGCGGATACCTGGCGTGTGCTACTACGCTAAAAAAGAAAAATGCCTAAGACATTGTTTAGTATCAGCAAGTTGATCTGGCAATGGGCAGGCTTCATAGCCCGTAGAACCGATAACCGTTGGAAAATAAAGGTTCTAGAATGGCGACCGCGATCTGGCAGACGAAGTGTAGGGAGACCAGAGACCACCAGATGGACCGATGACCTCGTCAAGATTGCATGTAATCGGTGGATGGAGAGGGCACCAGACCGTTCTTCGTGGAATTGCTTTTATAGATTGTTGATGATGATGATGATGGTTTTAGTAGTCTAAAGCCTTTCGAATGAAATCGGTTTGGGGCATTTCGGTTGGATGGTTTCAAAGTCTATAACAGACATTAGGTAGACATTTTTGTGTTTTACATACACATACCAGATTCCGCCCGCGGCTTCTATTGCTTGGTACCCGGATAAACAGTAGCCTATAAATATGTTTATTTCTAGTACTACTTTATGTGAAAAAATTAAGATTCAATCCGTTAAGTAGTTGGCGGCGTTGCGCCAGAAACAAATATACTTTCACGTTTTCACATTTCACAAACTTTCACCTTTACTTTATTTTATTTTTTATTTTATTTATAAGGACACCCAACACAGGTTAACACCACACACACACACACAATAACATGTAAAAGGATAAAAGTCTCAATGCACGCGTAATTAAAGGGTATCACAGCATGTGCATTATAAGCAACAAGACAACAAAGTAAGTTCTATACCTAGGTTGGTTAGAAAACACACAATAACAATTAATTTAATAAGCAATCTAGTAACTGAAAACAAATGTGTGTTTGGTAACAATCCAAAAATGTATCAGTTAGGTTATTCATGAAACGAACGTGAATTAACTCATTAATATTGAAAAACGGGAACTTTCACGTACCTACTGTTACATCGATGAAAGCACCGACGGCGTTTCGATTCACTGCTAGACGGGACGCGGAGGGAGACCGTCGCGTTCACTCACCCTGATGAAGCTCTCTTAATAAGTCGAAACGTCGTTATTGCCTTTATCGATGTAACAGTACGAAGATTCCTGTTTTTCATTATAAATTTCATCTTTATTATTTAACACTAGTATCCCGGCTTTTGCCTATGTATAATTATGCGGGTGTCAAATATCAAGGGTTTTTTTATGTTACTTGAAGATGGAACAAGCACTTGACCCATCCACCTGATATTAAGTGGTAACCATTACCTATTACAAAGCATAACATCGTAGATCACATTTTTTGGAATGTGCTCTACGATGCAACGCCCTGCGTCCATCAACTTGAGGCATGATGATGATAAGCCTCTTGTGCCTGTAATTTCACCGGCACCCACACCCTTCAAACCGAAACACAGCACAGCTGCTTCACGGTAGAAATATGCATGGTAGCAGTACTTCCCCGGACGAGCCCTCCACAAAGAACTCTACTAATACCTAAGAAAAAAAATTAAATGCCCTTTCATAATAATCCTAAAGGCCTTCCGAAGTATGGACTATCATGTAGTGTTTAGGTATTTACTTTTCTTATAAAGACTATGCCTTCTAAACTGATCTTGGAATATCCCATGCCATGCTAGTGGCTTGAGCTAGTAACTAATTAACACGAACGCAGCACAGGCCGAACTCATTGCGTCGTTTAACGATTTAAAATAAATCACTCGGATCATCTGCTAAGGATTTGTAAACAGACGAGCTTGCATAGCGGTAACTAACGCCGCTGCAGCTTTTAATCTCATTAATTACTTCATAATCATCATCAGCCTGTAGCAGTTCACTGCTGGACACAGGCCTGCCCTAATGAGCGTCACTGCGCCTTGTCCTCAGCCAATTACTTACTTAGCACTTATCTAATAATATACTATTACATTTATAACTAAAAAAAGTTGGAAGGTTCAATATAATGTGCCTAAACAAAAGGATGTGCCTATGATACTTACTAAGTCCAACGTTTATGTTTTTTCAATACGTTAACGATTTTAATTCTTAGAAAACGAGACGTTGTGCTAGGAAGCGTTCGGAAAAAATCTTCTGTTGGAAATGACGTCACCGTGACGTGCACCGTTTAGTTTTTACGAGTTTTCCTCCGAGATAAGGTCAGCTCTCCCATGATGTTTTTGCGAAAGTTTCCGAATATAAGTCCACATACTACTTCTACACGCCAGCGGAACCGCGGGCAAAAACTAGTGAGTTTTGTGAACTTATATTTCTGCATACTATACCGTTAACGCTTTGAGTGCTGAATAACACAACGGCGACCTGCCGATGGACTTGCCCGCAGTCATCGTGTTAAAACTCTAAAAGTACCTGGTGTTCAACATTGACCCGTATATATGTAAAAATTGATGTGTAGTTTTCTTTAAGGCAAGTGAGTTCGATCTATTTAATTATTCAGTAATTTTGAGTTCCAATTTCGATTTTCGGTACCCGGATAAAAATAGCCTATGTATTATTTCAGGTGTAGAACTACATATGTGCCAAATTGTAGCTTAATCCGTTCAGCCCTTCTAGCGTGACTGAATAACAATCAAGAATACATCCAAACTTTACTTTTTTTATCATACTGCAACACACATCAATACATATGATGGAACCTCAACTCTCAATGTTTTGTTCTATTGATCCTGTTCCATTTTTTATCTTTTAATATAGTTATGTTTTCATAATGTCTGTATACCTAAAGTTTGTTAAATATAGGTTGATACATATGACATTGGCATTGACATTATACGTAGGGATGTCGACGACCAATGATGGACGATGACGAAAACTAAGTTTTGGACGAACATGCACTGGGCCCTAAATATAAGAAAATAAGGAACTTAACTGCTTTGTGGATGTTTCAATTTCCTCTAGCATGTTTTAAAATGCGTTTCGATGCTCTCCGACGCCCGCCGGTAGGTGTGATTCGTACATTATTCTCTGTGACAAAAGATCCCTTGCCGATAACATGCGACGTCATAACATGCTTAAAACTCAGACGCGTTTCCAAAACACGCCATGGCGTCACGTTAGGAAAGACATGGGCATAGAGAATACGATTACACGTAGATTCCACGCAAATAACGTAACGCGTTACGTTTGCGTTTGGTCATAGGGATTATCGGCCCTGAGGCCTCATTTACTAACTCAGTTGCACACCGAAATAATCGGCATCGGACCTTTATTTGTCAACTTTGACGTTTCATCTATCGAAATTCGAATAACCACAGTTGACAAACTGTCAAAGTTTGTAAAAACAGGACCGGTGCTTATCATTTCGGTGTGCAACTGAGTTAGTAAATGAGGCCTCTGGTCGTATTTACGTTCATTTACTTTTTAGAAGTGGCGCTAGTTAGCGTCAAGTAGTCCGCTAATGGATCCTTTAGGTAAATGCTTATCCTTCGGGCGAAACATTAAAATGAGAGAAATTTAAATTGTCAATATTTCGGGTTGGTAATTATTCTGATAATTTCGTTACATTTTGCTTATTTAAATATTTAGATGTGGGAGAATTAATTTAAAGAATATGTCGAAGTTGAAGAAGAAATGGTAAATACCAAATACTAAATACTAAACACTTCACAATCTATTCTGTCTTAAGCATTAAAGGTGCTTTCATTAATGCTATAAATAAAACATATTTCGTATAAATTGATTTAATATATTTTTTCTATACTTACTAAGTAATTAAGTATACTTAAAAAAACATTGAATAACGTTGGCACTAAAAGAAACAGTTTTAAGTAAGTACTTACTTTATACAGGGTGAGTTTGAATGAAATGTTATCTCGAAAAGGGGTCCCGTAAGTCAACCTAAAAATCAATATTTCCTCAGAGTTTTTGAATTTTGTACGGTTTTATTGCAGAACAGTGGCTTGACTGCGAAAAATATACCTTACTAAAAATTTTGCGTTAACTACAAACTTGCGACTCGCTAGGGGCGCTGCTCCATTTTCATACAAAATTAAAGATAACGCAAACTTTGAAGTAAGGTATATTTTCGCACTAAAACCACTGGATAAAGTAAATTTAACTCTAAATCTTGTGAGGCATCCCTACAGCAGCTGATTTTGCTAAACGTTGTCCTTGTATGATGATGATAGTTTTAGCTCTGCCTTAATTTTAGTGCTGCCACTAAACAAAGATAAGCTTAATGTTTTTGGAGAAAAGTTTTGATTCACATTATTTTACTATGGTTCTCACAACTTGTGGACAACCATGGCCCAAATCACCCCCTTTTCCAATTCAAACTCACGCTGTATAGACTACACATAACAAAAAGGCCTTTTAGACCACGCGGTATTCAATCTGTCTTGATGATGTCCTCCTTGACGTGTCCGTCAACGGCGAACCTTGTTAATTCCGGAGATGAGAGCGAATATGGCTTGTAAAGCAAAATTTGTAAAAAACAAGCCAAAGCCAGTCTGTGTTAGTAAGACTGTCTTACACTTAGCGTAGTTTAATAAGAGTAAGCAACTAAGTCGGTCTTAGAAAAGGTCAGGAATCCTACAACAAATGCGTGCAGAAAACCTTCAAAAAAATGTTGGTGGATTCCACGAAGAATGGTTTCCAACAAGTCAATTCAAAGTGTATAATTAAAGGGTATGAATACGTAACTTGACTAATTAGTGATACTTCGTGGTCTAATAGGCCTTAAAGGGGTAATAGTAAACTCTATTTATAAATAAAATATAATAAATGACTAACTACTTCTTACTAATAAAACTGGTAACTTATCTTTTTGGTTTTTAGTTTAAATAATGCGTACTGCCTCAAGTCGTAAATATAAGTAAACTAGCTTCCGCCCGCGGCTCCACTCGCGTCGTACCGGGATAAAAAGTAGCCTATGTGTTAATCCAGGTCACAAACTATATTCCAAATATTATCCAAATCCGTTCAGTAGTTTTTGCGTGAAAGAGTAACAAACTGTCAAACTCACAAACTTTCGCATTTATAATATTAGTAGGATACTTGGCGGTAAAAAAAGTAATTTATTATCGACTAGCGTCCACGTGCGGCTTCGTTCGCGTGGTATGCGCTTAAAACATTTAAGAATATAGTGTATATATAAGTTAAAAATCCGAAAATGCCATTATTTTTTTCTTCTAAATAAACTTATAGTTTCCTCAGAACAAACCTTCTAACTACTCCAAAATAAGTAACTGCCCTCAATGAGGTTAAATTTTGCCCCACCCTGTATACCTATTTATATAAATACTTTTTGTAAATACAAACATTATACATAGAGAACACATAGACGCGAATACGCAAACATTTGTATTGTGTGTGGAACCCCTTACACCACACATACATACATAGGCATACGTCAGTATGAAAGTTATCACATACATATTAATATTATAATAACAAAGATGGAATCACAGTTATGTAACATAATCAAACTTATAAATCTTATTATCATATTAGTTAATTGGAATGTTATTATCACAAATACTTACTTATAATTATAATTTGGTATCATTTCTTACAGGAATATAAATATTATATATAACTTTGACAAACTTAATGGAAGATGTCTACATACTAATCCCAGAATACTAAAAAGATACTGAAATACAAAATTATTTATTCATAAATTACAAGTTGGTTATTAGGGTTAAAAAGCTTGGTATGAAGCTGTCTCCAACTCCCTCAAAAACAATGCAATACGGTGGTACGGTCAGTGCAAGACGGGACGCGGAGGGAGAGCGTCGCGTTCACTCACCCTGATGAAGACTCTCTTAACGAGTCGAAACGCCGTCGGTGCCTTCACCGATGTAACGGGACGTGAAAATTCCCGTTTTTCAATATGAACAATGCAATAGTTAAGAAAAATTGAAATAAAATCATTAAAGAAATATAAGCCAAGCAGAGTTTCTTGAAAATTCTTCTCTGTTTGGTCACGTTACGAATTGCTAGTAAATAAATACAATTCAAAATGTTCCTTGTGGTTCCAAATAAATAAATGAATTTTGGCTTTTGGCTTTTGCTGAGATCTCTTCTATTAATTTTATACAGCCTGTAATAGAAGGGTTCCCTTCTTGTGAATGAATGAATGAATGAATGAAAATTCTATACCACCTTATTTTTAGAAGCAACAGAAATTTAACATAATATAGAAAGTACAAAGGGCGGTCTTATCGCTTAGAAGCGATCCAGACAACCTTTGGATGGAGAGGATATGAATAAAATAAGAACGGCCATGGGTGTACTTTATTTAAATAAGAATATAATCAATGATATGCAAAATAAGGTCATAAAAGTGATGAAATAAAAATAATAAAAATAATATATTATACTATGATAATAAATATATAATGAACACACAAACATACATAATTTCTGTGGTTCATTCTAACAGACTTGTAATAAAACCATTTGAGACGAAGCTTAAATATATTTAAGTATCTTTTCAGTATTCGTGGCCTATATTGTTATATAGGTAGATTATTTATTGCACAAGATTCAATGTACACTGGCGAACTTAAAAATAATGCTGGACATTATCACACAGCATCATGTAGCCCCAAACTGAGCAGAGCTTGTATTATGGGAACCACATCACTGATCCTTATATACACTTTGTTTTTGTAAATATATACATATCATACATAGAAAACACCCAGACCAGAAACAAATATTTGTAGAACATACAAACATTATTCTACCGCCGGGAATCGAACCCGCAACCTTCTGCGTCGTCAATGCTAAGAAGCATTCTCTACCAGCGAACTTTTGTATATTGTTTTTATTTTAGTTTTTGTATTTTATTGTTGTGGTGGCATTGTTCCCCAGCAGTGGGCTATCTCATGGTGATGATGTGTCATATCATCGGATCAAATCCAAACCTGTAACAAACAATAAATAAGTAAGAAATCTTCTTCTTCGTAGTTCGCTAGTGACCAACTCTGGTGTCGGAGTTTTTAGGCCGCCCGAAGGCCTCCAACATGGCTTAACGACTGAAAAAGCCGGGACCAACATCTTAACGTGCCTTCCGAAGCACGGAAGCGCTCAGTTCTAAATGCCGCTAAACGGTCACCCATCCAAGTAGTGATCAGGTGCGGTGTTGCTTAACCAAGATGATCTGCTAAGAACAATTGGTTTTATGGAAAGCTATAAACGGTAAACTTTTAAGTGAGGGATGTTCAAATATCTATGATGAAAATGGAAAATCATCTTAAAATGAATAAGTTTTGTAAGATTTAATTAAACCTTAAAATAAATATGATACGTACATTTGTTTATTTTTATTTTTATTGCAATTAGTATATTTTCGTTCGAATTACGGTCAAATGTAATTTTCAATGTGAAATATTTCATTTTTATACTTAATAATTTGCATGTTAACTAAAATAATTTATAATTTTTATGCATCAACAACTTTAAATATATATAAAATAACTAAAGTAGTATTAAGTATAAGTATTTATGTACAAATTTATATAATATATAATATAAATATATAAATTTATATATATAAACCAATATTGTAAATGCGAAAGTTTGTGTTAACGTACCTAAATTTGGTGTAGGTACTGTTCCATTTGGATGGAACTTGGACTTTACATAGTTTGAAAGTATAAATAATAAATAAATAAATAAATGATAAATAAATAATGCGGGACGTAATCACACAGCATCACGTAGCCCCAAACTAAGCAGAGCTTTCATTATTGGAACCACATGATTGATATAATACATATATAATTCTTTTTTTTTGTAAATACATACATATCATACATAGAAAACACCCAGACCCGAGACCAATATATACAAAGCCGCGGTAAGTCGACTAGCGTAACCTAAATAAACAATCCATGTGAGGTACTTTATAAATGTAGGTAAATCTTAGTTACCCTGTGCCCTTGATAGTGACCGCCACTTGTGAAGTTCGCACTTAAATCTATGAACTGAATGAAAAGAAATATATTCTTTGTACGGTGTATACTATGATGATGACATTTTTAAAATAAATAAATAAAGGAGACGGCCCATTGCTGCCCGAGAGTAGTTTCGTACTTGAATATTGTTATTGAAAAATCCAAGGGACTGTACAAAATTATTTTCATGAAATCACACTATTTTTAACTATTTTATATTATTTTCATAATGATAACTTATTCATATCCGTTCGTTGTGGTTTGCTGGTGCCTTTCGAAATGCTATCCAGAAATCTAAAAATGATCGTGATTCGTGATGCAAGCATTTTTATTTGTGGGGAATGTATGGAAAGTGGGCATCTCATTCAAGTCCTCACCTAAGATGTGCTGGTCGACACTAGACCCGCTGACGAACTTGCTCTCCATCACAGGGTTGATGTCGTGGAACAGCATGCGATGCTGCTCCGTGAAGTTCCACATGAGGCACCGGTGCCCGCGCTCCTCTAACTCCACGATCACTGACACTATGTTCTGCAAAATTATATATAATGCTGGAAATTAACGCACAATATCATCTAGCCCCAAACTATGCAGAGCTTGTATAATTTGATTGATACAGTGTACTAATTATATACTTTTTACAGTTCCATACCGTTACATCAAAAAGAAATGAAAAAAGGAACCCTTTTGGCATCACTTTGTTGACCGTCTGTTTGTCTGTCTGTTAAGACCCATACATGTCATAAGATATGATATACAATTCTATATTATATATACTATTCTATTTTACACTATACTATTCTATGTATAATAACACATATTATACATAGAAAACACCCAGACCTGAGACAAAAATCTGCAAATAATGAAAACATTTGTCCCGCGCCGGGAATCAAACCCGCAACCTTCTGCCTCTCTGGCGAGCCTTCGCCCGCTGCGCCGGAGAGGTCATCAAAACATTAACTACTTTAGATTCGACTCCTTTAGGACTTCATTTCTTTTCAAAGATGGTTCCAAACGGTTCATCCGATAAATAAAGGTAACACACACATAGACATTGACATAAATAAAAAATCAAGTTCTCGAAAATTGTCAGCACGTTTGTTTTTAATTATCAAGATTCAAGATTCAAATGTTTATTGGCAAGAATACATAAAATTATCTTCACAATAAGGATGACGACTGGGAAAAAAAACTAATTAGTCCGTCAGATAGATCAACAAAAAATATTGGAGACGTATTTTTTTATTTATCAAATATATAAAAATTGACGGAGATAAAGAGCGTCTAAGTTCAGGAGTGGGGGCTCGTGACGTCACTTGTATGTAAAAAGTGCACTAAGCCGTGACGTCAAACGAACTTCAACGCACTATATATTTGCAATTTTTTGTTTAATTGAGAAAAGAAAAAATACGTGTCTAATATTTTTTGATAGTGTAAATTACGGACTAATTAGAATTTTTAATTCGTCATCCATATTAGGTCATATAGCTATGGTAGTACATTCAGCCTGCAAATACAAATACTAATAGAGTGTCGTTACCGCAAAAGTAAATATTTAAATATTCATTAACGTTATAAAAACAATTAATAAGTAACCAATTATTTAACTTTTTCTTTAATATCATATCCATCTAATACGGAAATAAATATAATAAATAATAATAATAAATAATCCTGGACGTTATCACACAGCACCATGTAGCCCCAAACTAAGCAGAGCTTGTATTATGGGAACCACAAGATTGATATACTACATAGATACATATTTTTTTTTTTGTAAATACATACATATCATACATAGAAAACACCCAGACACGAGACAAAAATCTGCAGAACATGCAAACATTTGTCCCGCAGCGGGAATCGAACCCGCAACCTTCTGCGTCACAGGCGGACCTTCGCCCACTGCGCCACAGAGGTCGTCGAATATACCAAAATATATTTGAAAAATAAAGCTGTAGAAAACCACACTGTTAGCTAATATTTAGTTAGATCCCGTTACCTCAGCGACGGCCAGGTCGAGGTGTCGGCAATGCGTTCCGTCCAGCACCAGGACAGTCGCCGACGTCTCAAGCATCGCCCGCACTCGGGACGCAGCCGCGTAGCTGACGTCGCCCAGCAGCGTCACACTCACGCAGTCAACGTTACCCACCTGGAATATACTTTTTAATACAGTTGCTCAAAAAGTGGCGTACTGCAGGGACGTATAGCGTTCGGGATGTGGGCTATTACATACTCGATCTTTTTTTTACCTTTTCCAAACTCGTGCGTTTTCTTTCGCAACTGTCAAAATAATGTCTTTTAAAAAGAAAAAACCAACACGAAGTTTTTACTAAAAAAAATTCATAGAAGTTTTTATGATTCATGCAAATAGTTCTAGAAAGAAGCTACTAATTTGTTTCAATATCAGATTTAATGATATGATTCAATGAGTTAGGTTAGGTTTCATTTCATTTCATCTAATTAAATTTCATTTCATATAAATAAAAAAAATCTACTGAAGACTTGGCTGTATGGGCATAGTTCTCTTTGCCTACCCAGAACGGGTGAAGAAAACAAAAAAGTTAGTTGAGTTTTTTTTTTTAAATTGCTTCATTTTTTCGCAACTGTATTAAAAATAGTTATTTAGAGGTGAGGAACCGTCATTGCAACTTGTTCCGAGTGTCAACCCTCACCTTCGGCTGCGCCTCGGCTCGGGTACACATTTGTCGGAACTCTTTGCTATGACAGGCTTTCCGCACTGTCTGTTTAGCGGACCACAACACGAGCATGTGGAATACTTGCATAGGATTCCGTTCCCATATCCGGATTATCATGGGTTGCCAAACATGTATGTACTAGCTGTCGCCCGCGGCTTCGCTCGCGTGGTACCGGGATAAAAAGTAGCCTACGTGCTAATCCAGATCACAAATTATGTATATTCCAAGTTTCATCCAAATCCGTTCAGTAGTTTTTACGTGAAAGAGTAACAAACATTCATCCATTCATCCGTCCATCCATACATCTATACTCACAAACTTTCGCGTTTATAATATTAGTAGGATTCATTCAGCAAAACTTCATATTATTTTCAACAATGTACACTGTAAAAACCCGTAGGGTTCGTCTCAGTGCCCACAGTAACAACGTAAAACATCGCACAAATCATTAGACACAACTTATTAGACACTTACTTATAAAATAAAAGCTAAAATCTATCTAATCTGCACTACGTACGACACAAGTCGGACCGAAGTGCGAGTTGAACTCGCCCACGAAGAGTTCCATACTGTTGTATGGGAGCCCCCTTCAATATTTATTATAACCTGTTTTTAGTATTTGTTGAACAGCGCCAACAGGCAGGGGCGGATTTCTCAATAGGCCAAGTAAGCCCGGGCCTAGGGCGGCAAAAATTGGTGGATTTTTTTAAAAGTATTCAAGCCTTCATATCTAGCGGAACGCGAGGTGTTTATTCTATTGTGTCTGGTATCCAGGCTTGACAGAGTAATGGTCGCACGGGTGGTAGGTTCCCGAAAAAGTTAGCAACCCACTAGGGTAAGTTAAGAGCACCTTTTGAAAAGCTAAAGGCAAAGAGTAAGCGGGGGGTTGGTATTTTTTTCGTGCTTTACAGCGAGTAAGGGGGCGGCAATCTTTCATATGCCTAAGGCGACCAATAGATCAAATCCGCCCCTGGCAATAGAAATACATAATCTGTGAAAATTTCACCAGTCTAGCTATCACGGTTCATGAGATATAACTTGGTGACAAACGGACAGACAGACACACGGATAGCGGAGTCTTAGTAATAGGGTTTCCGTTTTTACCCTTTGGATACGGAACCGTACTCCAGCATGTGTAATGTGTACCTTGTAGTGGTGCGTGCAGACGTGCGGCGTGCCGGCGCGTGCCGTGATCCGCAACACGTCGAGCACGGCGCCGCACACGATGCCGTACTCCAGCCCGGCGGCCGCCCCGACCACCACGGTCGCCGTGTACACTGCCAGCTCACACTCTGCACAACAAACATCATATTGGTCGTCTGGAAGAAATCGCTTTAAGCGATAAGACCGCCCATTGTACCAACATTACTATTTCATTCAAAAGTCAAAAGTCAAAATTCATTTATTCAGTAGGAACTGTATAGTACACTTTGAAACGTCATTTTTTTAATTTACCACCAATTCGTAACGTGACCAAACAGAGAAGAATTGGCAAGAAACTCTGCTTGGCTTATATTTTTTTAACGTCATTGTACTTAATATCTATTACATTGTTTTTGATGGAGTTGGAGGCAGTTTCATCCCAAGCTTTTTTGTCATCTAAATAATCAGATATTTTATAATAAGCTTTATTACATAGATAATTACGTTTAACAACATTTTTGAATTTATTTACACATAGATTAATCACATCATTTGGGATTTTGTTAAAAAATCGTAAAGACATCCCTTTAAAAGATTGACTAACTTTATGGAGCCTTACAGTGGGAACAGCTAGTTTATCTTTATTTCTAGTATTAACATTATGATAGTCGCTATTTTTCTTGAACATGTTAATATGTTTTCGGACATACATTAAGTTTTCATATATATATTGGCACGGCACTGTCATAACATTTATTTCTTTAAACTTAGTTCTAAGTGATTCTTCCCATATTATAAATTGCACGAACAGCCCTCTTCTGCAACACAAATATGGTGTTGATATCTGCAGCATTCCCCCACAACAAAATGCCGTACGACATAATGCTATGGAAGTAGCTGAAATAAACTAGTCTAGCCGTTTCAACGTCAGTAAGTTGACGGATTCTTTTGACTGCGTATGCTGCAGAACTGAGTCTGTTCGACAACCCATCTATGTGAGCGCCCCATTGAAGCTTATTATCTAAAGTTATGCCTAAAAATACTGTACTGTCCACAAGATTTAGATCTTAATCTTTTATTTTAATGTTAAGTTTAACTTGTTTAACATTTGGTAATATAAATCTCTTTGTTTTTGTAAATTTTTGGTTATTAATTGATTTTGTGAGCAATAAAGGGTTCATCTATCATATATACAGACTAAAGTGGTAAGTTTTGCGTCGTCTGTGTTTCGGTTTTCGAAAGACATCGGTTTTCCAATAAGATCGCCACTTGTAGGGCCTTCTATACGAACTGTTGCGGCTTGAAGCTTACCTAGAATCCTATCTGCGCAAGAAACACCTTTCAAAAGCATCATAGCAAGCCACATACACTTTTTTCGACCGTCGCTACGCGCACTAGTCTACCCACAGTACCTACGTAAGAAGACTTCTAAAAATGACCGTGTTGAGTGCGCAAGCGAACTGTACTTATTTTGGAATTTTATTAATTAAACCGATTGTATATACAAAGTTCGGGTTTTACTTTAATAGAAAACTCACGGTGTCCTCCTGGACACGTATATTTATGATAAATTACATGCAGGTATTATAAGACCCCGCTAACTATCTGGCTCTGGCGGCGGCTGATTGGCGTAGCCTGACACCGGCACAGATACATCTCCTGAATGCCGACGGGCAACGACGGTGCGAGAAACTGTGCTCTGCGATCCGGCATGCCCAGCGTAGGGATTATGGGCATATTATAAATAAGTAATGCTGAACACTAACACAGAGCATCATGTAACCCCGAACTGAGCAGAGCTTGAATTGAATCAGGCGCGACTTTCGGAAATCCAATAATATATATATAACAATGTTTTTGTTACTGTTTATAATATAATATAATATATAATGTAATATATAATGATTCAAAATAAATAAATAAATAAATAAATAAATAATCCTGGACATTATCACACAGCATCATGTAGCCCCAAACTAAGCAGAGCTTGTATTATGGGAACCACATGATTGATCATGGAAACAATCTGAAACATTGTTTCTCAGTGAATACGAGGCTTAAAAGTTAAAGAGCTAAGAGCTAAAATTGTACCATAGAAAGATGTTCCAGCAGAATGCAAGAAATCTCAAAACTAAGAAGCTTAAAAGGTAGAAAGTAAGAAGTTTAGAAGGTAGTAGAGTTCTTTGTGAAGGGCTCGTCCGGGTGCGTACTGTCACCATGCCTATTTCTGCCGTGAAGCAGCTGAGCTGTGTTTCGGTTTGAAGGGTATGGGTGCCGGTGAAATTACAGGCACAAGAGGCTTATCATCTTCATGCCTCAAGTTGATGGACGTAGGACGTTGCATCGTAGAGTACGTTCCGGAAAAACGTGATCTTCGATGCAATGCTTTGTGATAGGTAATGGTTACCACTTATCATCAGGTGGGCCATGTGCTTGTTCCATTTTCAAGTAGTATAAAAAAAAACTAAGACCTCTTTAGGATTAACAACATATAGGGGCCATTCAAGTATCACGTAAGCACTTTACTGGGCCGGGGGGGGGCCTTTGCTTTGCTTATTTTGGATGATATGAGGGGTAGGTCTAGACGATGATTACATCAGCAGAAGTTATTTGTTTTTTTACACATTGGCAACCCCCACATTGTCTATGTTTGAACACGAAACTCATTTTCGGGGATTCCCACAAAATGAATATGTTTGTTATGTAAGCGAGTACCAAACTCGCTGGGAACCAAATAGGGGAATTATCGCGCGTTATTCACTTGTCTAAATATAGTAAGGGTACCAATGTTTACGGAAGCATTTGGAGAGATTTGCTTACTTTTGCTGACAGGGGGAGAGGGGGTTTTAAATTGTAATAAATCTGCTTACCTGATACTTGAATGGCGTCATATCGCAAAAGCGTACTATTAAAACAGATGCTTGTTACCTCTGTTTTGTTTGAGTTTTGGCGAACTGTCAAAATTTCACGATGTTTTCCCTCACCGTTTCAAGCATATGGATAATGCGTATATAAATCAATTTATCTATAAAAACTAGATCAACTAGACCGATCTATGGGGGTGTAAGAGGTTCCAACGTCCATCTTCTGAACCCAAACCAACCTCACCTGCTTGTGTCCCTAACTAACAAACGGGTCTCTGGCAGCGGCTGATTGCAGCATAGCGCAGCCTGACACTGGCACAGATAAATACCCTTGCTGCTAACTGGCAGCAACGACGGTGCCAGAAGCTGTACTCTGCGATCTCGCAAGCCCAGCGTGGGCATTATGGGCATATCCTTCTTTTGATCTTGGGAGGCATGTTCACTGGACTGACATCATCATCATTAGCCTATAGCAGTCCACTGCTGGACATAAGCCTCCCCTAATGAGCGCCATTGCGGCCTATCCTCAGCTCGACGCATCCAGCTTCTACCAGCAGCCTTTCGCTAATCGTCACTCCACCTGAACGGAGGGCGTCCTACACTACGTTTGCCGCGGTCTCCACTCAAGAACTCGTTTACAACGGTTATCGGTTCTTCGGCAGATATGGCCAGCCCACTGCCACTTCAGCTTGCTAATATAGAGTGGTGTTGTTGTAGGATATGTAATGTGATCTCACTGGTATTCCTCCAAAGCGTGGGTATGATGGAGAGGTCGATGATGGAGGCCATGGCCAGCATGATGACGGCGGCGAGCGCTGAGCGCGGGATGAAGTAGAACGCGTCCGCCAGCAACGTCACCGCCAGCAGGACCAGGCACGCTGACAACAACAATTTAAAAATATAATTCCAACATTTATTTACACAGTACGAACTGTACACTGTAACTGGTTTTAATTTACAGCAATTCGCAACGCGACCGAACGGAGAAGAATTGGCAAGAAACTCTGCTAGGCTTACATTTTTTTTTAATGTCATTTTTACAATATTTTTTCTTAACTATTACATTGTTTTTGAGGGAGTTGGAGACAGTTTCATCCCAAGCTTTTTTGTCATCTAAATAATCAGAAATTTTATTAATAAGTTTTTCACTTCTCTTGCTCAAAAAGTGTATCATAATAGTGTAGCTTAGCGGGCCTAAAACTCGAGTTTAATACCTCGGGCTAAAAAGTATTTTTTCTTTTTATATTTTGTCTAAAATCATCAGCCCGTACAAAGCATTCGTTCTCTTACATAAAAACTCGACTTCTTGGTGCTCCGTCAATCTTTTTTTTTGAAAATAGAACCGTCTTGGTGATGTTTTATGAAGGTTCATTAATTTTTAATAAATTTTCTGAAAATTGTCTAATTTTGAATTGTTTTATTTTCTCGCAATCGAAGTGAAAAGTAGAGTGTTTTACTCGGGCCAAAACCACCCATTATAACTCGGTCTTGTCATCCTAAGTAAGTATAACAACCTCGTATATAATGGGATGGTTTAGTCCCTTGTAAAACAATCTACTATTACTACAGAGGTTACGTTTCACATAATTTTTGAATTTATTTACAGATAAATTAATCACGTCATTTGGGATTTTGTTAAAGTTTGCCTAAGAACACCAGATTTTATTCCATAAGACCAAACGCAAACGTAACGCGCCTCGTTACCATATATGAGTGGAATCTGTGTATAATCGTATTCTCTATGCCTTAACGTGACGCCATGGCGTGTTTTGGAATGTTATGCTTGTGTTGTTTATGCTTGATGCATATTATGACGTCAAACGTTAACATCAAAGAATCTTTTGTGTCACAGAGAATAATGGCCCTAATCTAAATTTAAAAAAATAGACGATTCAAAGGTTACTTTGCAGTCGGATCAAGCAGCTCAGCGTGTATGTGATCTCACCGAGTGCGCCAAGTGTTAAATAAACTGGCGCAGTCGGTAGGATCGCAAGAACTATGAACTTATAGTGCCTTCATCTACAATTGGGATAGTTCATTTTAAATCACAGTTTCACCATATTATATGTGTGGTTTTTTTAAGTGTATCATTTTAATTATTAATTACTGTAATTGGTTTGTCACCGTTGTAGTTAAACCAAAATATATATAAAATATATAAATAAATTCATATTGTAAGAGAAACTTATCGCTTGGCTAGCCTTAGTTTAGCTAGATAATGATAGAAAAATAATTATATTATCTGTATAATATATACGATGCTATATCATCTTAGCTACCGCAAGTGACAACGCCCTATTTGTACCTTATATATTATGAATAGAGATAAAAACACGATCATAGAATTTTAATACCTTTGAATATAGACCCAGCCGGTGTCACCACTCCACTGGCATGGTTTAGTGCGGTGCGAGTGAAGGAGCCAGTAGCTGGCATGCTCTGGCAGAACGAGGATATCAGGTTGACGGCGCCGATGGCTATCATCTCTTGTGTTCCATCCACTGGAGTACTGCCGGCTACAATCAATAAATAATGCTGGACATTATCACACAGCATCAAATAGCTCCAAACTAAGCAGAGCTTGTATTATGGGAACCACATCACTGATAAACTACTTATGATGATGATAATTTTTTTGGGTTCCGAACCCAAAGGGTACAAACTTAGACTCCACTGTCCGTCTGTCTGCCTGTTTGTCACCAGGCTGTATCTCATGAACGATGACCACGATCGTTGCAACACGATCAAAACGTCGGGAATATAAATATAAATAAGGTAAAACGCGAGGAAGACCCCTGTCGCGGCGCGACGTAATGTCAGCGTCATATGTTACGTCTTCTTCTTCTTTTTTATTTATGGCCTCTGTGATATCTTACGTCATCGCATTTTTAAAAACATTTTTGCCATCTAATGTAACTTCGACTTCAACGCTATCAAAAATTGTTACGCGAAGAGTGTTGTACCGAACCGTTGTAAACTGTGTAATACACCACATCAGCCTATATCAGTCCACTGCTGGACATAGGCCTCCCCTAATAAAGGGGGATATACCCATAATCCCCACGCCGGGCATGCGGGTTGGGGATCGCAGGGCACAGCTTCTCGCAACACCGACGCTGCTGCCCGTCAGTGGCCAGGGGTTTTAGCTGTGCCGATCTAGGCTGTGCTATGCCGCAATCAGCCGGCCGCCAGAGCCCCGTTCGTTGTTTAGCAGGGTGCACCACGTTCAGGTGGGGTTGGCTTGGGTTCCGAAGATAGGGGTTGGAACCCTGTACACCCCAATTTGTGTAATACACAATACTTCTAAAAAAACCGTATATTCTTTCATCACCACCACCCATTCGTATGAGACAGACAACCCCTTAAACAATAATCATTATTGAGCTTTTTTTTCTTGTGTCGTAAATAGAAGAATGCCGAGAACGTACGGGTTCTCGGCATTCAATTGCGTCGAAACGAAACTTATCCCATAAAATGTATTATATTTCATAAATGACATTAACATTTTGTTTAGTTTTACACACCGACGGAATTAATAATCAAGTAAAAAAATATTTGTTGATTTGGTTTCCGCCGCACGCCACCATTAGACTGCAACAACCACTATAACTATGGTGGTTGCCATGATGCGTGATAGAATATACCTAACTTCATTAAAAAAGTATATAAGTTTTAATATATAATTTTCTTTAATTAATGTAATTGGTTGTATAACCGTTTTAGTTAAAGTAGAATAAAATAAAATAAAATAGTAACAATAATTTCACAATGGCAACAACCCTCTTTTTAATTATTTAGATAGTACAATCGACTTAAAAAAAACTTATTGGTTTGTATTGTATTAAATAACTATGTACCTAATTTATATAACCTTATTATTGTAATGTATAGTATGACATCATTTATATTTATAAAATTGCATGCTGCAAGGCGGATTATGGAGGAACTTTTTTGTCTGTAACATCAAATTTATGTACCCATTTTCGCAATAAATCATTCTAATTCTGATTCTGACGCACTCACTTTAGTCTTGGTACCGAGCGCCATACATCAGACGGCATTGTCCTTTGTGTTCTTCTTTATTTATTAATGTTGCAATTCAAATTCAATGTCACCTATACTGACCAAATGCCTTTGCGATGGCGATGCTCTCGAGTATGGCTACGAGCGGCATGACGAGTCCCTCGGGCCCGAACACCGCCAGCATGCCTTCCAACTCCACCGTCCTGTTCTCAACCGTCGTGCTGAATGGCGGCGGGCCGAACTTCGGCAAACCGCCTTTGATTTTACCTGCAAATATTAAACAAGACAACATTCATAAGTTATAGTTCACTAGCGAACATCAGGAAACGATAGACTCGCAATCCGCCTTCGGCACTCCGCAGACATGTTGCTTCGCCGCGCGACAAACAGAAAGTGTTTTTATTAAACTCGTCAGAGTTATCGGAATTAGTATTAAATATTTTGACAATTGAATATCTTGTAACGGATTTCCGCATAAAGCAAGTGTCACCTGTCAAATCGGTCCCATTAGATTTTTATGACGAGTTGTCGACGCATGTCTCGAAACGCCGTTTACGGCACCATACGTCCTGGGTGCCTAGTGCGAGTTTTTTACCAGCTGGATCGCATTTGCGTTTACGCAAATTTATATGGCATAGAGGTAGCGCCATCTAGTGAAAAACGAGTGGCACTGACTCCTTTCCATACAAATTTGCGTAAACAGAAACGTGATCGAGCTGGTAAAAAAACTCGCACTAGGCACCCTGGTCACGCGACCGTAAACAGCGTTTGTAAAAAAAAAGTAAGTAATTTGTGTGGCTTTCATGTAAAGCTAACAAATAGTATAATAATATAAAAATTAAAGTTTTCTCAAAAGTGGTTTAATTTTTGAATTATCATCGTGTTATTATAAAAAAAAAATTGACGTGTTGCACTCGGGGACTGCCGCGGTAAAGCTATTGCATAGCATTTTGTATCACCTTATGCAATTATAATTATTTATTTATTTTATTTATGCAGTATTTCTTTTTCTTTGGTATTAATTCAAGTTACACTTTTTGAGCGTGGTGACCGATAAGAAAACAAATTTCAAAACAAAACTGAAATTAGATTCAGGTGAAAAACGTCAGACGTCAGTTCGTGTCAGAGGCCAATCATGGACGTGTAGCTATCTTTACTGTGTTGAACACTAGCGCTGCGACGTTGTGACGAAGAAATAATAGAATACAAAAGTTTGAATATGAACTCTATTTCCAAGCAACAGATTATAAAATTAAGTAAATCGGAGTGGGGAGCGTGAGGTTTTTTTTCGTTACGGAATTTCTGGGTTCGGTCCCCGCGCTCAAGGCCCTCGATAGAAGCTATGCAATAGCTTAAAAAATCGGAAAAAAATATTTTTCATCTTCAATGCTAAATAATACAAACTAGATTACATTTATAATCATGAAAAATTATAAAAAAATAATAACGTTATAGAAAATATTAAATGAAACGACCTTAACCTTGAGCGTCTTTTTGCGCGCGAGCGTGCGACCACAGAAACGGCCATTTTGAAAGGAGGGTCCCGTTAGAGGTTATTTGATAGATAAAAAAATACGTGTTCAATATTTTTGGTTGATCTATCTGACGGCGTAATTCGTTTTTCTTTACATATTCGTCATCCGTGCTATCTCGACGTGAATGTGACTGACCCGTGAGCGCGAAGGGCGCGAGTCCGTAGAGATGCAGACAGTAGGCGAGCAGCGCGGCTCCGAACACGAGAATGGCGTTCCTCGCCCGCGCCGCGTACACACTCGCACGAGACAATCGCATGCGCACTCCAGAGTCACTCTCCGACACCGATATAGTAGCTCGCTGGAACACACACTGCCACTCAATATCTATAAAAACAAGACCGGTAAAGTGCGAGTTAACTCGCCCACCGCGGGTGACGGCAATTACGTCTAATTCATACATTCAGTATTGCATTCTCGTGGATATCATAAGTAGTATAATAGTGAGTTCTAGTGAGGGAAATATATAGTTTCTCTCACTCACACTCGAGGGGTAGAAAAAGTCCTACCCCTCTTCATACATCGCTTTTTTATAGATAGATAATTTGAAACAGATATTGAAGGAATTATCTAGTAGTTTTTTTAACCGACGTCAAAAAAGGAGGGGTTCTCAATTCCGTTGTATTCTTGTTATTAGTAAGTTTTGTTCGTGGCTTAAACAAGACCGGTTAAGTGCGAGTTGACTCTCACACCGCGGGTGACGTCAATGGCATGCCATAATTATTACTAAGGTTTCTTCGTAAATAAAATGTGTACGTCCTACAGACAAATAAAAACCGGCTTTAGAATGGGCATATTAGGGCCTTTCAGATAAAACCTTATTTGATCGTGTAACTTGCTTTATAGCTTGACCACAGCTGTCATTACATTTATTGAGGTTTCTACAAAACGATATTAGATGGAGACTTTGCTATAATTTTCCTGTTAAATATAGATATACTTCTATAATATTTATAAATTTCAGGTTTCTCACTTCGCAAACATCGGAGTTAAGGGAGGGGTATGGTCATTTTTTGAGCTTTTTTCAAACTAAATCAAAAACTATGCATGATATCAAAAAAATAAAAAATATATTGTTCAAATCAAGCCTTTTAATTTGATAACCTACTCGACCTACCCAACCCCCTTTTATTTTTCATCCCCCCTATTTTAGAAGATTCCGAAAAACTGTTTAAGTTAGACGCTATAATTTACCTGTAAGATATAGATATTTTTCTATAACATATAAAAAGATCAAGTTTCTCACTTCGCAAACTTCCGAATTAAGGGGGGGAATGGTCATTTCAGTTTTTTATCATTCATCAAAATCTGTGCATGATATAAATAAATAAAAAAATTCTCGACCGGTTGGTCCCAGTTAACATTTTTTTTTTTTATATATTTTGAACCCTTTTTGGTAGAAAACATTTTTTTTTAAAACTTTTTTACTGGCAATCCTATTCAGTTAGTGCATTTTAAATCTATACCAAATTTCAAGTTGATAGCTTATGTAGTTCCTGAAATAATCAGGTGTGACAGACGGACGGACGGACAAAGCGGCACCATAAGGCTTCGTTTCACCGTCTCGATAACGTCACTCTAATATATGAATGAGCGAATGAATGAATGATAATGTATTTGCCAAAATATAGGTTTGTACATTAGATGTATGTTTTAAATATAGGAGCGCTATATTCGACTTATTAGTCGTGCAAATATTTCTTAGAGATAAGACGGATACAATCGAATTATGAAAATTATATTGCAAAATATCAAATTATAAATAGTATAATATAATATAATGAAGTAATAATATATGTGTGTTTTGCCATATGATAGAAGAAAATGTAAGAGAAAAACACGTTGTGTCGTAAATAGGGTGGTGCCACCGGTGTCGAGGCACAGGGCGCCCTCCAACCCCCAATCAAATCAAGTCCTGGTTCCCCACTGTTTAAAGCCGGTATAGGTTAAAAAAAAATTGGGCGAAGCTAGCACCGGGCGAATGATAGGCTATTTATGGCACTGCAATGTATGTTCTCTATACATTACATAACTGCTGGAACGATTTTGATGAAATTTTCAGCCAATCTTCAGATTAACCCAGCGGGCAACGGGCAATCCAGTCAACATTGCACAGATTAATTTATATATCTATATATTATTCCATCGGCAGTCATCTGGCAGACAATTAGCGATACCCGTGCGAAGCTAGCGCGGGTCACGTATATAGATAAAAACGGACAACTGATTCCAAACGTCGACGTTATTATATAATCGTCACGAACCTTCATTAATAGCAGCAATATGATCGACACGACGCCCAGCACCGTGTCCCACAGCTGGACCGTCTTTATGTTCTTGAAGAAGTTTATCAGAGCGCCTATGAATGTCCCGCCAGACGAACCTACAAACATTACATTAGTATAAGTTTAATGGATTTTTTGGAGGGCTTTTGGAGTAGTTCTTTGTTGTTGGCTCGTCCGGGTACGTACTGCCACCATGTCTATTTCCGCCGTGAAGCAGCTGTGCTGTGTTTCAGTTTGAAGGGAGTGGGTGCCGGTGAAAATTTGATCTACGATACAATATTTTGTGATGGGTAATGGTTACCACTTAACATCAGGTGGGCCATGTGCTTGTTCATATAATTCTCTCGAAACAAGGTTAAAATATTTGAATATGTGGTACCTGTAGTACTTGTATAACTTAAAGAGACCTGTAAACGGGTTATAAAAATTGCATCTTTCTATATTTTTATTGATCAATATAACTTTGTATACTTGCAACTTAACCCTTGCTGCAATTTCGTTTTACAATACATTGCCGTGTGTAGACCGTTAAGATTCGGCAACTGGATTGCTGAGGAATTTTGTTCGTAAACGCGGGGCATAGATGTAGCCGGCTAGACATTAAATGCTTGCCTATAATGAAATATCTTGGCAATATCGCCGGGCTACACAGTAATATTGCAGCAATTGTTGCACAGTGTTGGGAGATATAATAGGTAACTTGGTGGCTATACCATTGCAGCAAGAAATTGCCAAAAAACTAGCCCGTTTACGAGAATTCCACGGAAAGTCTTGAGCCCCCTCCATTCACCGATTACCTGCAATCTTGACGATGTCGTCGGTGATCTGGTGGGGCCCTACACTTCCGAAGTACAATCTATTAAAATCCGACAAAAATGCAATCTCAAGTAATCTCAAGTGTGACTTGAGATTGCATGTTTGTCATTACATTTCTAATTATCATCATTACATTTGAGCCTAAAAATGTATACAGGGTGTAATCGTTAAGTGTGTCTAGGATATTATTCCGTAAATATTACAGATATCAAACAATTATAAACTGATATCGAAAGTACCTAATCAGTATAATGACATCAATAACTTTTTGAAAATCAAACGAGAAGTATCCAAAATTTTGACATTAAATACTCCCATACATTTACTATGATATGGGAAGAAAGGTTTTAGTTTCCATAATTTAAAAGGTTATTTTAGCTTAGTACTAATATTTGACTTGACTTAACTTCTCTATCTGGCTACTCTCTTTTATTGGTGATAAATGCGGTATCTTTTGTTACAATCATATTTGAAGTACATTTCTAACTTATCCCTCGTCCTCTATTGGAATATGCCATTTTTAAATCAATAAATGAAAAAAATCACGATTATTAACAATAGGTGGGAATGACAACACGCAATAAAGGTTTTGAATTTAGAACGAACACCAAAGAGTATCTTTTTTATTGATATTTTTGTAGTATTTTGCTTTTCAGCCAGTTCAAATTAATGCGATATTCAAACCTAGGTTTATTACTAATTTGAAGAGGTAAGATAATTACTCTATACTTGTATCTACTTGGATATCATTATTATCATATCAATATCAGTCGTAATTATAAAATGAGATTAAGGTAAAATGAGTACTAGACCACTTAAAATAAGGAAACTAAAACCTTTCTACTAATCTCATACTAAATGTATAGGAGTGTTTAATGTCAACATTTAGGATACTTCTCGTTTGATTTTCAAAAAGTGATTGGTGTCACTGATTGGGTAACGTACTTTTGATAGATAAAGTATTTATTTGGCACACATTAACACAAAATTAAAAAAACAAGATAGGAAAAGGAAAAAATAACAAGATCTAAAACAGAAAACGACACAAATAGGAGGTTTGGGTAGACAAGCGGAAAGTAGTAACTAACCTACACACTGGCACCTACACATAGGTAAACAAACCCGTTCGCGTGCCTACCCATCCCTAAAATTCTCATACTGTGGAGCTGATTTTGTGTGTGCTAAGCGAGGGCCAAATTAGGTCTCCTCTCAGCTTAAGCCGCGAGCGAAGAAGCGCTGGTTTTCAGAGGACTTTCGATATCAGTTTAAAATTGTTTGATATCTGTTACAGTTACGGAATAATCACCTGGACACACTTAACGATTACACCCTGTATGTATTTTAAGTTTTATCGAAAACCGTTATTATGGTATATCATGGTAACGGAGATAAATGGGAACAAACACACAAACTTACCAAACGCGACTTTAGGATATATTTTTCTATATTTTTTAATAGATTATAGCCTCATTCTCCATAACCACCACGGCTAATAAGAAAAAAGCGGAAGTAAGTATTTTTTTACAATAAGGCTACCTGATATCGCGAAGAGGGATTTGAGCTGTGAAGCGCCGATCTGCAGCGCTGCAGCAGTTGTGAAGCCACTTATCACTGGCTTCGATATGAAGTCTAGGAGGAATCCTGGAAAGGAGAATTTAAAGTTAGTAGTCTCGATGACGCGAGGGTAAACGTCTGTAAGGAAGATGCGGGTTCAATTCCTAGTTCTAGACAGATCTACTGGATTAACTGGTAGGGTGTGTAAATAACCTTAGCATGTGTCTGCATAGAACTGAATAAAATCCTTTTATGAGTGTAAATGGTTTTGTAATCGTACTAATTAATAATAAATAAATCTAAATTAATATCCAGAGATGAAATAACTGCAATTGGAACACACGAACCAGTTCACCACCCACCCAGTAGTTCCCAATAGTTATTTTAGTAGGTAATAATAAAATAACTATTTTTGAACGAAAGTTAAACCCAGTTCTGAACAGTGAATGTTGAAGGGAGGTTACTTTCAGTCTGCTAGTATTGAGGCTCTTTTACGCCGGAGCCATATCGTGACACAGTGCGGCATGCTACAAATTGTGTCATGCGGCTCCTTGTTGCATGACACAATCGGTAACATCATGCGGCCGATTTAGCATGCGGCAGTATAATTTATGCCGAGGCAACATCGTGCCTAGATAAATATTTTCAAAATATCTTTGCTCTTTTTGAAGTGTTTTTGGGGATAGAAACCGTGAAATATGGCTGATGAAACAACTTTAGCAGCAGCTTATTTAGTACTAAGCCATGCAGCTAGGCAACGGAAGAAGAAATGACATAATCATCGATGAAGTCTGTATATTTTTCATAACTTCACTCCGTGACCGATAAAGAATTTACTTCAATTCAATTTCTTGGTATGATTTCGCCATAATCTTTAATTTCCGAAACCAAAAACAAACAAAACAAGTAAGGCTTTTTGAAAAAAATAAATTGAATTCAAATAAATCACTTCTTACTTCTTGCCCTAAAGAATTTTGAAAATCTGTTCACAATTGACGGAGATATTGGTGATCATAGGGCGAAAATTACAAGTGAGCATGAGGTTTTGTGAGTTTTCCGGGAAAAGTACCAATCCCTTAGGAATAAAATTTATATGGGACCACATGTGAAGTGTATACTCTTTTAAACAAATAAGAATTTTGAAAATCGGTCCACAATTGACGGAGTTATCGGTGAACATACATAAAAAATGTCGACAAAAAAGGTTCCGACGAATTGAGAACCTCCTCTTTTTTGAAGTCGGTTAAAAATACCCAAGAAACTGTTTAACCGCACCAAAAATGTCGCATGGAATCCATCGTGTTCGGATACAAGCTGCGATAGTCTGTCACATGACGCACGACTCTTGCAACAATGTGCGACATTTTTAATTATTGTAGCATGCGCCGCAATGCCGCAGTGTTGCCCCGGCATAAAACGGCTTTTATAGTTGACTCACCTAGTTGCAACACCCCCAGTAGCAAGATAACACAGCCCGATAGAAAGGACGCCAGGTAAGCGAAGTCAGGTGACTTTGCTACGTACTTTGCCAGTAGCGCCGCCAAAATGGCCGTCGGTCCGACTGTCACATCCTTACAACTGCTAAACAACGCGTATACCAGGCCGGGGAATATACTCGAGTATAGACCTACCTGGGGATAAGATACAATGTGTAAAGTTTGTGCTAAAAAAAAATATCATAATCAGACTCATTATCAGCCTATAGCAGTCCACTGCTGCACATAGGCCTCCGCTAATGAGCACTATTGCGCCCTGTCGTCAGCTCGACGCATCCAGCTTCTACCAGCAGCGTTTCGCAGTTCGTCACTCCACCTGGCCGGAGGGCGTCCTATACTACATTTGCCGAGCCGCGGTCTCCACTCAAGAACTCATTTATCCCAACGGTTATCGGTTCTTCGGCAGATATGGCCAGCCCACTGCCACTTCAGCTTGCTAATTTTCTGAGCTATGTCGACAACTTTAGTACTAGGTCAGATAGCCTCGTTGCGGATTCTATACTTCAGAGAAACTCCAAGCATAGCACGTTCCATAGCTCGCTGAGCGACTTCTAACTGGTGAACTAACCGTACTGTGAGTGTTCAAATTTCCGGCTCCCTATGTCATGACGGATAGGATTTTTTTTAAATTATTAACTAGCCTATTTCGTCCCACTGCTGGGCAAAGGCCTCCCCCAAACTCTTCCACACTTCACTGTGTTTGGCGGTCTCCCATAATTATTTCTCAATTGTATCAAACTTATACAAATACAAATACAAAAATATTTATTTTGCGCCACATAATGGAACAACACCAAACACGACTAGCTTCTGCCCGCGACTTAGCTCGTATGACACCAAAATAAAAAGTAGAACAAGTTGCTTCAGGGCAAAAACTACAAATTATGTGCAAAATCCGTTCATTAGTTTGTCGTGAAGGAAGGAAAAATATATCACATGCATTTCACAAACTTTCGCCTTTTTATTATAAGTAGGTCGTGACAATAGGCTAGATGCTTGAAAAATTCTTATTAGTCCGTCTTTTACATTATCAAAAAATATTGGACACGTATTTTTTCTTTTTCTTGTCAATCAAACTAAAAATGACAAAGATATAGTGCGTTGAAGTTCCGCGTGACGTCACGGGTAAGTACACTTTTTACATACAAGTGACGTCACGAGCCCCCACTCCCGAACTTTGACGCTCTATAAGTTTGTCGATTTCCATTGATTTTAAAAATAAAAATACGTGTCCAATATTTTTTTTGAATCTAATTGACGGACTAATTAGAATTACTATTTTTCTACCCAGGCATCATCCCTATTATCTCTAATGTTCTTGAGAATGAGCGCCCTGCATGTTTTATACTACTAAGTTAGCAAACAGGCATACGATCCTCATGATGGTAAGTGGTTCCAGTAGCATATGGACGCCTGCTTGCGCAAAATGTATTTGGTTGGAATTAGAATCGATCACCCACCTGTGGCGGTAGGCCAGCTACCATTGCGTAGGCGATGCCTTGAGGAATAGATGTCAGACCAACGGTTATTCCTGAAAATATAACATGTAAGAGTCAAGTCAAACTGTCAATGGCCAATGATCAATGATCAATAGTTGTCGTAACGACACTCCTGAATTTGATTGTTTTATTTTAATACCTGCTTCCGCCCGCAGCTTCGCTCGCATGGTCCTCGTATAAAAAAACTGTGTGTCAATCCAGGTCACAAACTATGTATATTCCAAGTTTTATCCAAATCCGTTCAATAGTTTTGGCGTGAAAGAGTAACAACCAAAAAATAAACTAGTTATTCCTACTTTAAGGTTCCATAAAATTAGTCAATCATTTAAAGGGCAAAGTGTACGTTTCTTTAACAAAATCCCATATGACGTGATTAATTTATCTGTAAATAAATTCAAAAACGTAATCTCTGTGATAAAGCTTATTATAAAATTTCTGATTATTTAGATGACAAAAAATCTTGGGACGAAACTGTCTCCAACTCCCTCAAAACCAAAGTAATAGGTAAGAAAAAACATTGTAAAACTGACATTTAAAAAATATAAGCCTAGCAGAGTTTCTTGCCAATTCTTCTCTGTTAGGTCACGTTACGAATTGGGGTAAATTAAAAAAAAATGACGATTCAAAGTGTACTGTAATGTGCGTACTGAATAAAGAAATTTATACTTTCACTTTCACTTTCAAACATTCATCTATTTATCCAGTCATCTATACTCACAAATTTTCGCATTTATAATAAATGAATACAAAAACAAACAAACACTTTCGCGTTTTTATGATATTATAGTCTAATGTACCTACTGACGCGAGTGCAATCAAATCATAGATTTAGATACAAAAATTAACCTTTCTAAGAAATTCACTTCATTTCAAAGAAAAACTGCCACTTTGTTGCGTTTCATTTTGTTTAAACAAAATTCTATTACTTAATCTATTTAAGCAGCCGGCTATTCGTTATGTATCTTGGGTTACGGCTTATCAAGAAATCCACGCTTGTTTAACGAGTTTTATCATTAGCGTGAAGTGCAAAATAATTATCTACCTAACTGAGCCCACACACTTAGTTTAGTCTCTGGTATTATAGGACAGCCAGTGGAACCCAAATATCAACAAACTCATTACATTACGATTGTCACGAATTCGCCCAGAAAGAAGGGACGATATTCATTTAAAAATGAAGGACGTGTACAATTTTTACTCTAGGGTACGACCGAATAATTCGGAGCTCTGTCATTTCGTTCCGAATAAATGGAAATCGTTTTAAGAGACACGCCCTGAACTTTAGACGATGGATCTTGTTTATAATAGCATTGCCAAACGGCCATAAACTCGCACTCGCAAAAACTATGATGATAACCTTTTAAATATACCGGAACGCAGACGCACGCGAGACAACAGATTTTCTAGTGCCTATGTCTGGTGTACAGACATAAGAGGTTAAGTGGCAAGCTGATACCTACTAGCAAAATGTAAATACATAATGTGGGCTGCTTTAGTAACGTAGGTAGATACCTACGTTAGTAACCGAAAGCGGTGTACCACAGGTTGAAGCTGGTTCAATTAGGAATCTTAATTAATGATGTACCTAACTGACATATTGGGCAAAAACTGTTACTGTTTTTGTTACTTTTAAATGTTTGTGCATCTATATAAATAAAATAAAAATGGGCCAAACTTAATATTAGGATTCTAGCAGAGTAGGAGCGAGTCATTTGCGTTTTTTTCCAACCTACATCCAAATCAAACTAAAACAGAAGAGGAAAACTGATTACACACCTTAAACGACATGACAGCTTCATTAGAAACATCATCGAGGGAAAAGTAGAAGGAAAACGTGGAAGAGGAAGACAGAGAATACCTACCACGTGAGCAAAGCTGCGGGCGGAAGCTAGTAATACTTGAGTTCGAGGTCAGAATTGAGATCTCTATAATACCAGTTTTATTACACCAAACATAAAGAACCTACCCTCCAACAAAGCTCTATGACTAGCAAGACTGTACGTTGATTGTCACTCGAACAGCATAGATATTAATAAGAGAAGATAAAAAAAGAAGAATTACCCGCTATTGCATCCCGTAACAAGTACTCAAAGCTGTATTTGGGCAGCCATATCGTGATCGGCAACCGCCGCTTCCAGGACTCCACGCTGCAGAGCTTGGACGTGACCCGCTGCACCCTCGAGGGACGGCCATGACCTACGACAAGGGAATTGTCATAATCATCATAATCATCATCAACAAACTATATAAGTCAACTGCTGAACATAGGTCTCCCCTAAGGAATTCCACGAAGAAAGATCTTGAGCCTTCTCCATCCACCGATTACCTGCAATCTTGACGATGGGTGTTATAAGTGAGTTCAATGGCTGACCCGGCCTATGGAATAAATTTCACGGTTTCTTCCACTATGTTATCATCATCAGTATAGCAACTCACTACTGGATATAGGCCCGTAATGTCATTGCACCCTGTCCTCAGCTCGACGCATTCAGCTTTTACTTCAGCCTATCTACAGCAGCCTTTCGCAGATCGTCACTCCACCTGCCCGGGGGGCGTCCTACACTACGTTGGACGATACCTATGTACCATAGTCACATCACATAGTCGATCAATCTTAATACAATCCAACCAATATAGGAACTAGTACATCACTACTGCAGCAAACACCAGAGGGGCATGGATACGTTGTAATTATTATACTCAACACAAATGCTGCGACCACGAATCAGTGCCCTATCAGTAGCAACTGTCACCAAATGGGAGATTAAGTATGCAATGGATTTTTATAAGCTGAATTTGAAGCGTACTCAATGGCACTTAAAACTATTCTTTTAGTTTTAAGTGCCATTGAATCTGGGGTCTTCGGAACCTAAGTATACCTCACCTGCCCGTGGTGCACCCTGCTAACTAACAAACGGGGCTCTAACGGCTAGCTGATTGCTGCATAGCGCGGCCTAACACCGGCACAGCTCAATCCCCTGTCCACCGTCGATCCCGAACCATGCGGGTTCGGGATCGACGGGTTCGGGATCATCGGGCCCGGCGTGGGGATTATAGACCCTCTTTATTATGGGCCTATGTCCAGCAGTGGACTGATATAGGCTGTTGTGGTTGTAGTGGTTAGAATCCGAATAGTTAAGAACACACACAAGAAACTATGTCCGTCTGCCGCAGCAAGATAGAACATCTCAAAGACTAATTTTCGTCTATTCTTTAGACAACTAAAAATGTTTAAAACATTCAAAATGATCCCACATCTTCATCCAGAAATTAGTTTTCTCTATTCTTCCCTCGACAAATCCCTTGTCTACCTTTGTTGTTGTGCTAAGCGGCAGGACAATCTCGGGCATGGCGGGTAGTGTCGTGTCCGAGGCCCGCAGTCAACGAGTTAAGGGACAACATAGAAATAGAAATAGCTCAAAAAAACCAACTTACCTTCCATTACAGTCATATCCTCACTACAAACACTGACGATGCGCATAATTCAATTCTTAGTTAGATACTCACATAATTTTAAACATAACAACGAAAACTAGCTTATGCAAGTACTCTATGACAGAATTCTACTTAGCGAAATAACCCAAGTTACCTAATTTAAAAAGAACTCTAACCGTGCGCTCACCACGATGGTTCGTAACGTAATGGTTTAAATTACTTGTGGTTTAAGCTAGCGTTTACTAGAATTAATTGTACGATGCTGGTTGTAAAAGCGACATGCGATACGATGCGTCAAACCTCGTTGGCGCGTTGACGCCAGCAGAGACGTCAGGTGCAGGTTCGATTCGGAATGCACGTTAAGATGTTGAACCCGTTTCAGCTACACTGGAGACCTTCCGACACTACGAAAATCCGACACCAGATTGACAGCTCATACGCAGAAGAACGCACTTCAAACAATGTACAGAGCCTCATCAATAAACATTCACGTTCAAGCGGTTTTTTTTTGCGTAGCAAGCAATCGACCAAGTGATGATGATTTATGATTTTACCACTGATGGGAAGTGGTATAATTTAGCTTTGATTTAAATGCCACTGAACGTCACCCATCCAAGTAGTGAGCGGGCGGAGTGTTTCTTAACTAAGATGATCTGCTAAAACCACTATAATTAGACATAGACTTAGACAAATGTTTATTTATACTACATAAGCACACATATACCGCATTATTATTTAATTTAAGTTTATGGTTAACTTAAGTAGGTACATAATTACAATTAATATAAGAGATACGAAAAGTTAAATAAAAAATAGAAAATTATGTTATTACAAAAATCTATAGTTTAGTGTTGTTCTGTGTGTTACAGCAGTAAAATGGTCCCGACTCAGTATTATGCTTCACTATCCGAAGACTGGTCAGCGCTGTTATTTTGGCAAGACCTACTTCGTTTTCCTACCTTTCATCATCATCATCATTTCAACCTTTATCGACCCAATGCTGGGCATAAGCCTTCTTTTGATGATGCCACTTGCCTCAAGCCTGCGCTATTCTGAACCAGGGGCCGCCCGCGTTCTTTCTAATATCGTCGACCCATCTCGCTGGAGGACAGCCCCTATTCCTGTAACCAACTCTCGGCCAGCACTCGTTCAGCGTTTTGGTCTACCTGTCGTCACTCCGTCTGGCCAAGTGTCCTGCCCAACTCCACTTGAACCCCAATATCCGCTCGCTGACGTCCTGGACAAAAGTCTTAGTCCCTACCTTTTCCTAAAGAAATGTTAATCGTTTTATGTACGGACACACCTCAAGGGCAAACAGATTGAGATTTGCAAAGCTATGATAAAAAGAACAAATACTAAAAAAATGTGTTGACAAAGAACGTGGGGTTTATGGCCATGGAAGTGACTGAAAAAGCGATCTCAAACTTAAAGTCAAAGTTTGTGAATTTCTTAGTAGCTTTTGATACATACGTTTAATCAATAAATAGTAGATATATTCCAGATAATATTTGCATACTTTTTTTACAAATTCACTTTGACAAAGAATATAAAGCTCGGGATTTTTTTTCTTTATGAAACCAGTGTAGAAAGTTTGTCATATGACTTCCGTGGATATCCACGGTAGTAACAATTTTGATGGTTAAAAAAGATGAATTATTGTCCTAGAATAATAGTAGGTTACTTATCTATATTTTATGAACACAAAGCATGATAACATTATTTTGCTGCTATTTAAAAATTGAGAATGACCCTTATAGAGGAAGCATGTCTCCAGCAGTGGACTGAATAGGCTAGTGTGTGGATTATCTTATCCACATGAAGAATGTACCTGCTGCTTCAGCATGAATAAAATGAAGCGTGGGGTGGCTTTCTTCAGTGTTCTTAGACGATTATCTCAATTAAAGAACACAACGTCAAACCTACACCCTATCAGTTATTAGATGGATGTGTAGTGGCATTTAGAAATGAGTGTCTTCATGCTAAAGAAGGAATGTTAAGATTTTGGTCGCAGCGGTTTCATTTGTTATACCATGTTGGAGGCTTTCGGGCCTACAAACTTCGACAGAATTGGCCACTACATACTACCTCAATATTCTGCTTATTCAATCTCTATTGTATATCTCTATAAAAGTATACAACTGTTAAATATTTGTTGGAGAATCATACAATAACTCAATAATTGAATTTTGGTGGTTAACACTTTATCAGCATACACACACCAAAATAAGTTTGCATTCACTAAGATTATAATTTTGTTGTGCTAAAAATTTTTAATATTATTTTTATGCTTTCAAAAAATATTAATTTATTTTGTACGTATTTAATCAATCATAATTCAAAATTCATTCATTGTTTGTGAATCCAGGTAAGAGTTACATTCAGATGTTTTAAAATAAGTAGTAATAAGTAATCAAGATAGCGTTATTGAAAAGCTTAAATAAGTATTTTAAATTAAATTATCCTGTTGTATTATGATTTATCTGCAAGTCTTCTTTAGAGATAGGAACTAAATTGTCAAGGTCACCTACATATTTTTAAATCTCATCTCATGATAGCACTATAAAGATAAAAGATTAAAATTTATCTGCTACATTTGTATTAAACATGATATTTGCATAGCCATAGCTTTAAAGATTAACTAGCTGACAAACACTGTAAGCAAGGTTTCTTTCTCCTCTGTCAAAGTCCATTGACATAGAACAATACTAGGTACTAGTCTAATTACCTGACATTATTATTATATACTTTATTTCATTTAAAACTCGTCAAAAATTATTATTATTATTATAGCCTTTTAATCAGATGTATGTAGTTGGTTTTGTCTGTTGTATTTTAAGCTATGTTGTTTTTTCCCCACGACGGAACGGAGAGGGTATATGAGTTTGGGGTGAGAGGTTGATTGTTTGTGCAAATCCATGTTGCCATTTTTCTCCAAAACTACTAGTCCGATTTTGATGCAGTTCTCATTTATGGGTTCGGATTTGATTGGTGGATGTTCTTAGATAGGTGTTTCGGTGGCAATTCACCAAGGGGCGCTGCAGTAAACATAATTTGTTTGTGCAAAACTTTTTAGTTCGACTACTAAAGTCCGGTTTACATGCATTTTGTGGTTTATTGGTGAGGATTCTTAAATAGATGTTACGGTAGTTACCTACTCGCTAAAAGGCACTGCAGTAATATATTTTAATATCTATGCTCTCTAAAAAGTTAAAAAAAAAAACAAATTGAAAATTTCCGAAAAAACAATTTGGGAATAATTTAAAAACCCTCGACTTCAAAAATAAATTACCTATAAACTTAATAAAAGGGTGTAAGTGTAGCTTTAAAAAGTCTCCAATTATTCACATTACTATAAAACTGCAAAACTACATAGTTCATTTAATAGCAGCCCCTGACGGATATTCTTAGGTTTTTTTATTATGTTTATAGGAACATTTATTTTTTAAGTCAAGCATTTTTAAATTATTTCATCCTTTTCTATAGCAGCTTACAACAGGAAAAACTACTGCCTCTGTGGCGCAGTGGGCGAAGGTCCGCCTGAGACGCAGAAGGTTACGGGTTCGATTCCCGCTGCGGGACAAATGTTTGCATGTTCTGCAGATATTTGTCTCGGTGTTCTCTATGTATGATATGTATGTATTTACAAAAAATATATATATGTAGTATATGAATCATGTGGTTCCCATAACACAAGCTCTGCTTAGTTTGGGGCTACATCATGCAGTGTGATTACGTCCCGCATTATTTATTTACTTGAAAGCGTCCGGAGGAAATTCACCAAGATACCTCAGGTTCACTTATGTGCTATAAATAAAGATTAAATGCCCTAAACATCACTACTCTTGAAGAAAGACATCTTCAAGGTGATCTTATAGAAACCTACAAAGTCCTTGTTCATCATTATCACTTGCCAGACATTCAGAATATCTTTTGCAAGAAAGAAACTTTAAGACCATCTTGTGGCCACCACATTCGACTCACGAGAGCTTCTACAAACATTGCGGTTGCCAATTGAAACATGCTACCTGAAGATGTTGTATCAGCTACTTCAGTAAACTGCTTCAAAAATAAGCTCGACATCTGGCTACGAAGAAATAAATCAGTGATAAAAAAAGTGACAAAACAAATGACTTAACTTTTACCTCAAATGGACACATCAACATCAAGCTGCTTGTCTATAATGAAATAATAATAATACTAAAATTACAAAGAAAATTAATTTTCCCATACATTAGTGTAGAACGGCTTTTTTCATGATATCTTGAGAACGGATTGAGACTGATTTTTAATGGGAACGAGTATGGGTATGGGTACGGGAAAGGGAAGGGAGTGGGAGTGGTTTAGATGGTTAAATTTATGCACAATCGGCGGGTCGAAGTATCACAAAAAAAATTAATTTAATTCAGCTAATAAGTTTTCATCAGCTAGTAAATTAAGCAACATAGATTGATTTTGAAGCGGCACGAAGTGCGCAGGGTCAGCTAGTAGCTAGTACCCACATGAACTTAGGTACCTATACCTACTTATTAAACCTGCACACAGTATAATAAAGCACTCTGGAAAGTCCTAAGTTCAGTTCACTACCCACTCATCAGTTCAATAAATTCCATTCATGGAATTCTAATAGAAATGGTAATTACAAATAATAAACAATCAAAGAAAATCTATGAAGTACTTACCTAGAAGCGGCGTTCTCGGGTCGTCGGGGTCCATAACGATTGTTGAACTCACTCAAACTTTACGACATTATCAGTTCAATTAGATAATTTCCGTAGTTATATAAAAATCAATAGATTAAATTTTCGTGAGTACCGCTACAATGTTGTTGTTTACATTTTGCAATACAGTGTTGCCGTTTTTAATTTGGAGATAATGCTGAAACTTTGTGTAAATAATGCCAAAAAATGCTAAATAACTTTTGATAATGCTAATGCAAATTTTATTCCCGTCCGTATAGCAACTGTAAAAATATATGCATATTCGCATATAAAGAGCGCAAGAGAAGACTCTATTCTATGGATATTTAGACTAATTTGCATCGTAGGTTATTTACGTTTCATTAACCCTTCACAGTTTGCATGTTTTGTGGTGGAAATATGTTGCTATAATCAGTAAATTTAAGCTAATAATTTATGTTACACTTAAAAAATTTGCAATATCTTAAACTCATATTTTCCCATTCTTCGCGCTAATCTTGCTCATACCTATAATTGTATGAGAAGCCATCGATATTACAAAGGTACAATGTTCAAAAACTAGAAAAATTATCTAAGTATGCCAATGTGCTCTAAAAACATGCTTTTATCTGGTAGAATAAAGACACGCTTTCGTGTCTTCATTCACCAGAGGGCCATAGTGCCTTTGTCCCAATTAAGGTTTTTTTTTTTAAACAAATTGGCGATAATAGATCCCTATTATGCGAAAAGCGTTTTGGACATTTGAAGCACAGAATAAAAAAAAAATATTTATAATGGAATTAAAAGTTCATATATCATTTTTATGAATAGAAATCAACATTTCTCGTTTATTTTCTACAAAATCTATCATTAATACGTATTTTTTATTATTTTCTTACATGGTTTAATATAATATTTCTTAAAAGGGCGTTACTTAAAAAGTACAAAACATGTAGTTGAGCCCTTGTCTTACCAATGATGGTGCGATATTATACTAACACATCAAATTCAAATTAGACGTTAAAATTATGAGCACTCAGTGCAGTGCAAACAAATCGTTCGCAACAAATTAACAATCGATAAGCAAATGCTAAACATACATTTCGGGATTGTCCTAGTTTCTATAGAAAGAGTTACCATGCTAGCTAAAAAAAACTTCTATGAGTCAATAAACAAATTGTCTCTGGTTTCTATAATTTTTTTTGAATTCCTTATTATGTACTTACGGTAATGTTCAAAAAATGCTCATCATGAAATATGCTAAATGCAAATTTTTCATGCTAATAGGTCACAAAATATGCTAGATTTAGCATAACAAATTCTTAAACGGCAACACTGTTTCCAAAATTCATTTGACTGACAGCTGGCTGGCTGACAGTGACAATGACTTTAACAATTTGACTTTGACTGTTTGACAGTTTTTTGTCAGTTACATGAATGGAGGTGTAAAAATTAACTCATCACAATTAATTGAAAAATAAATTATAGAATGGAAATTGGATTATAGCCACACTGCCAGCACTGCGGCTAGATATAATAATATAATATAATGATGGACACTATCACACAGCATCATGTAGCCCCAAATGCAGAGTTTGTAAGGGAACCACATGATTGATATTCCTACTACATAATAATATATACAGTTATTTTTTTTGTAAATACATACTTAACATATATATAAATATAAAACACCCAGACCCAGAGGCAAATATCTGTAGTACATGCAAATATTTGTCCCACGGCGGGAATCGAACCGGACAGGCGGACCTACGCCCACTGCGCCACAGAGGCCGTCAGCCAGAGGCCAGCAGTCATATGTAGGTAGGCCAAATGTACGATTGATTACATAGATATATACAAAACCAACGTTATAGTTATAACGACCACCTTGTAACACTGTTACCGACGCACTCTATTCGTGATTCGCACCATTCTATTGACTACAAACGGTAGTAGGAACCATATTAAACCTCCTTGCTTAGAACATGGTAAAAAACGGTGCCTACGCAAGTTTGCCTAAATACCTACTAAAGTATTTTTTTTAAATCTTTTTTGTACACAATAAAATAAATACAGAAAAAGTTTTCTTAAAAGCTTTGTACAAGGGCGAGCTTAACCCTGACAGAGTTTTCTTACAGCAAAGCTTTCGGTATAAAAAAAAGTTATAATGAAAAGGATAGATAAATGTGTACATACAAATGATGAGAAATTGACAATAAACCTACATAAAACTCATCATCATCATCATCATCAGCCATATAGCAGTCCAATGCTGGACATAGGCCTCCCCTAATGAGCGCCATTGCGCCCTGTCCTGAGCTCGACGCATCCAGCTTCTACCAGCAGCCTTACGCAAATCGTCACTCCACCTGGCCGGAGGGCGTCCTACACTACGTTTGCCGAGCCGCGGTACATAAAACTATTACAGATATATATATATATATGTTCCTAAAAAACAATGAATAAATAAAAATACAAAAATTAGTACGATACTTAATTTAAGAGTACATTTAAAAATTATTATAAATACATATACCTACATAAATATATAAATATAATACGATTCTACTAAGTTTGCTAGGAGAGAAAGTGCTCTTTCAAAGACGTATGGCGAAGGACTATCACGGATAGTAGGTATGGGGAAGGGAGTTCCAAAGTCTCACCGCCATATTGGAGTATTTAAGTAGTTATCAACTCATACAAGTAGGTATTGTAAGTAACAAGGTGCCTACCTTGCCTACTGCCTAGTAGAAACTAGAATATAATACCTACTTATGTAGGTACATTGCTCGTTTCACGTATTTGGCAAGCGAACGCTCTCTAATTGGGTCAGCACGGGTGCGAACCCGCGATAACCTGCGCCCGCACCGGCCAGTGTGCTGGACAAATCCAGATCCTATCTGCTCACGCTTAACTGTCCCGGTGCAGGCGTGGTATGGATAAGTACAACACAGATGCATGTGTAAAGCATGCATACAAGTAGGTACCTACATACCTTACATAATGTAAATTTGGCTAATATTTCGGAACTGCATCTAGGTACTTACTAAAAAAAATACAAGACAATCAAAAAGAAATTAATTTGTTTTAATTAATTTCTTTTACATTTGGAAGATAGCGACCAGATTTCACATAAAAAAAAATACAAGAAAGTCAAAAGAAATTCACTAAAACATACATTTTAGGAGAATAGCGTTGTATCGGAGATTTTAAAAGCATTTGAAATGTGGTGCTGAGAAGAATAAGCTAAAGTTACTAATAAAGAAACAAGAAGAGAGAATTATGTTAAAAATAAAGAAAACACAAGAGGAAAACATGTTTGTGCACCTCACGCAATACCATAGAGGGAAAAGTAGAAGGAAAGAGAGGTAGGGGAATGCCAAGGATAAATTATATAGCCACATTAAAGAGAAAGTAGCTGTCATGTCGTATAGTGAAGTAAAGGAGGCTCATTGGAGAGAGGCAGATGGAAGGAGCAGGCATCTCTTAAATTTATGAAGGTCGGTACCTACAAGACCTTGAAACCACTGCACTACGTCACAAACACGTTAGGGGTTGGCGAGAAAAATACTTACCATAGGCCTGTTCCACCTTCAATCGATTTCAGTCTACTGTTTTAACCGAATTCATTAAACGAAGGTAAGTTGCCGAGCGAGGGGATTATTGGCATATCCCCCTTTTTATTTTGAGGGGGACCTATGTCCAGCAGTAGACTGATATAGGCCGATGTGCTGTGGTGTGGAATGTGTTAATCCAGGCCACAATCTTCTTCTTAGTCGGACAGTCTTATCAGAGCGGTCGTGGTTATGGAGGTCGAGTTTGAATGGCGGCTCTTGCAATTTGCCTCCATTGAGTTCAAGTAGCTTGACGGGAACATCAGTCATAGAGGTTTGTGTGATAGATTTGATTAGGTCTGACCATCGCGTGATCACTACCAGATTTCCATTGAGTCTTTGTTGCGGCTTACATGTCCAAAGAACTTAAGTATTCGTACTTGAACAGTCGACGATAACCTTTCTTTCTTGTAGAATCGACGCATTAGTGCGGTGTGCTGTCCAGGAATCCTCAGCAGCCGTCTCCTGGACCACATTTCCATTGCATATATCTTCCTCCGTTCTTATAGTCTCAATATCCATGTCTCAGCACCATAAAGGAAGATTGGAAAGACCAGACTTCTCATCAATCGAACCTTCGTTACTTTGGTTAGTCTGCGATATCTCCAAATCTTTGTGAGCTTTTCAATCTACATATTCTAAGTTTCATACAATTCCGTTCAGCCGTTCTTGCGTGAAAGAGTTCCAAACATCCAAACATCCTCATAAACTAAACATAAACTTTATAATATTTGTAGGATATGATAGGATTAAGTAAGGATAGTATTAGTAGAATGCCTATTTCAATAAAGCTAACTATCTACATTTGAAAAACTATGGTATGGGCATAAACAAGAACGGCGAGCACATCTCACACTTGCGATTCGCTGATGACATAGTCCTACTGGCGGAGTCGCTGGAGAAGCTGCAACAGACGCTGGACGGCCTAGCAACAGCCTTGCGAAAGATAGGTCTCGGCATGAATTTGGACAAGACCGAATTCAAGGTCAATGACCGAATTGATCCACGTCCTGACGTCATTAATGGACACCTTCTTGAAGTTGTTTCGGAGTAAACATACCTCGGGCAGATATTGCAGTTAGGTAAAAACCTTCGAGAAGGAATCAAAGAGGGGGATTCAGCTGGGTTGGGCAGCATTTGGAAAACTAGGTACGTTGAGTTTTCTCGTCACCCATACTACAATGTTTGAAAATAAAAGTTTTCAACCAGTGCGTCCGACCCGTCATGACATACGGAGCCGAAACGTGGACTCTCAAAGTACGGCTAGTTCACCAATTTAAAGCCGCTCAGCGAGCTATGGAACGAGCTATGCTCGGAGTTTCTCTGAAGGATAAAATCCGTAACGTGTATATCCGACATAGAACTAAAATTGTCGACATAGCTCAGATAGTTATCAAGCTGAAGTGGCAGTGGGCTGGCCATATCTGCCATACGACGGATCGGCCATATTATCGATCGATTTACGATCGGCCATATCTATCGATAACCGTTGGGATAAACTAGTTCTTGAGTATAGACCGCGGCTCGGCAACCGTAGTGTAGAACGCCCTCCGGCCAGGTGGAGTGACGATCTGCGAAAAGCTACTGGTAAAAACTGGATGCGTTGAGCTGACGACAGGGCGCAATGGCGCTCATTAGGGGAGGCCTATGTCCAGCAGTGGACTGCTATAGGCTGTTGATGGTGAAGAATCTATCTGCCTCATACCACACTGGTATGTGCTAATACCTACCTACCACATCTACAAATAAACATAGTATTTTATCAATAATGTGACATATGCAATAATGTTATTAGCTTTATTACATCAATTCTTGATATCTATTGCCCCATTTACTCGTAATTTACGAACAACAAAATCTACGTCATATCGAGTCAACGGTCACCAGAACAACAAGGCTTCTACGCAAACCTTTGGAAAACAAAAGTCAACCAACATGGAACTTCCTCAAGTCGCCTGGGTCTATTAGGCATCTACTTACCCTACCTACTTAGTTCATACTCATCATCACCATCCGCCTATAGTAGTCTACTGCTGGACATAATCCTCCCCTAATGAGTGCCATTTCGCCCTGAGCTCGACGCATCCAGCTTCTACCAGCAGCCTTTCACAGATCGTAACTCCACCTGACCGGAGGGCGTCCTACACACGTTTCCCGAGCCGCGGTCTCCACGCTGACTAGCTTCCTGAGCTACCTATGTCGACAACTTTGGTTCTTTGTCGGATATTCTCGTCCTACTTAGTTAATATAGCGAAATCGAATCTGCATGTCTTGAGTTACCGTTAAGCTTGAGCTTCCGTGCTTCGAAAGACACGAAGCTTGTGTTGCGCTACTTATTGCCCCAGCTCTTTCAGACGTTAAGCCAAGTCGGTCTTCACTCCGACATCATCTTTGGTACTGACTCATACGAAATTGAAGAAAAATCTAAGAAAAGATTTGACTGTATTAGCTAGGTAAGTAAGCTATTTATTTGAATGAATTACCTACCTATTTATTTATTCGTATAGCGAAGTTATTTTCAATGCCGTATTTATTATTATTATGCCGCCCGCCTAACACCTCCGACTTCGATTGATCAATCCCTTAGCACGCAAGCGCTCGGATCTAAATTCCACTAAACGATCACCCATCCAAGTACTGACCAGACGGAGTGTTGCATAAATAGGATTGCTAAGGACACGCCACGTGCGCTTAATCTTTGAACTTACCTAAACCTACTAATTAAAACACCAAAATAAAAACCTCTCGTGTATGATGTATACGTCCATAAGAGTATGATGTACCACAAACTAACATAATAAACAACAACTTTTGTTATATGACTTTTAATTGATAATTCATCACATTTAATTCATTTCAGATTATAAATAATGCTTCATCAGTATGAAGCATATGACAGTTCATACAATTATTAGTGTTGCCTACCTCGGGTTTTTTTTTATTTAATATGGGCCAGCTCTTGACCTCGAGGCTTGCATAGGCAAGGATGAGGTCGACGATGGGGTGAGCTTTCCCAGAAGATTCCTATTAACTTTTTGAAGCCGTTAGGGTCATAAGACAATGGAAAAACAGACGCTGGCAGCTGATTCCATATTTTAGCAGTGCGCATTATAAATGATGTTTGGAAGGGCTTAGTCCTGTCAAATGGAATATCAACTTGATGCGGATGGTAGTTAGCTGTGCGTCTGAAGTTCCTATGGAAGAAAGGTGAAGGCGGAATTTTAATTATAGTAAGTATTTAAATACTACGTATAATTTGGTAGGTTAGGTTTTGGTAATAGTAAGTTAATAAGTTAAAAGGTTGAAGTAGGTGTAAGGTTTTTACTGAACGCTTACCAGCATGTTATTTATTTATAACAAACCGCAGGTTTAGCTGTAGAATGCTTCTAGCATTAAGGCCACCTTTTGTTACAATTATTGGGCAATAGAGTATAATAATTTAAAAATCAATAAATACAAAAATTGAATAGGAACACACACAACAAAATTTGTTTATGGTAAATGTTATTGAATTTTGTACCAACCAACGTCATAGAACAGAAGTGGTTGTTTCTATGATTTATTTGATTAATTTTTTAGCGAGGCTGAAGTGGAGATGGGCGGGAGATCTGGTCCAACGGGATGACCAACGATGGACCAAAGCAGTTACCGAATGGTGGCCAAGAGACGTGCGGCGGCCACGAGGCAGACCACCTGCCAGATGGTCGGAGGGTATTGTGAAGGCAGTAGGAGAGCAGTGGATCCGGCACTACATTCTGGCACAAAATCACCAGGACTGGCGTGCTACAGTGATACTCAGCAGTGGGGGCTACGGCTGAATAGATTTAAAGATAGTTTTTTGTATAATATTAATAATAATAGCCCTGCATAATTAGATAGGGTAGGTACCTATATAACTACAGCTCCTTTCCCTTATCCAAGGTTCCCAAGGAATGTTCCCGATTAAACTTACCAGGCTTTGACCCCCAGTTCAACGCAAGGTTGCAAAACAATTCTGTCATGTGACGCAAGTTGTAGATTCGAGCACAACAACTAGAAAATTCCGGAAATGTTAATTATAATGTATGGGATTGGTCGGATAACTAACTCACATAAGTACGATTCACACCAGACGCCGCGCGTCAAAACATCCACAAAGCAGTTAAGTTCCTGACGACCTCTGTGGCGCAGTGGGCGAAGGTCCGCCTGTGACGCAGAAGGTTGCGGGTTCGATTCCCGCTGCGGGACAAATGTTTGCATGTTCTGCAGATATTTGTCTCGGGTCTGGGTGTTTTCTATGTACGATATGTATGTATTTACAAAAAAAAAATATATGTATCTATGTAGTATATCAATCATGTGGTTCCCATAATACAAGCTCTGCTTAGTTTGGGGCTACATGATGCTGTGTGATAACGTCCATGATTATTTATTATTATTATTATTATTTGCACGCAATAGGATTTATTTATGTTAGTGTTTGACAAAGTTCCACCACACCACACCACACCAGCCTATATCAGTCCACTGCTGGACATAGACCTCCCCTAATAAAGGGGGATATACCCGTAATCCCCACGCTGGGCATGCGGGTTGGGGATCGCAGGGCACAGCTTCTCGCACCACCGACGCTGCTGCCCGTCGGTGGCCAGGGAATTTAGATGTGCCGATGTAGGCTGTGCTGTGCCGCAATCAGCCGCCAGAGCCCCGTTCGTTGTTTAGCAGGATGCACCACGTGCAGGTGAGGTTGACTTGGGTTCCAAAGATGGGGGTTGGAACCCCGTACACCCCCCAAAAAAACAAAGTGACAAAGTTCAAAGCTGCATAAATTGCATGCAAATAATAAACTTAACTGCTTTGTGGATGTATCAATTTCCCTTAGCATGTTATGAAATGCTCTCAGATGCACGATTTTGATGTAAGTGTGAATCTTTCAGGAATGTAAGGAGTTCCAAAGTTCAAATCTTCAGAACCCAAGCCAACCTACCCTGCCCATGGTGCATCCTGCTAATAACAAACGGGTCTCTGGCAGCCGGCTAGTGGCATTGTGCAGCCTAACACCAGCACTGCTCCATCCCCTGGCCGCCGATGGGCGCCGGAGTGAGCGGTGCGAGAAGTGCCCTGCATCCCTAACTCGCATGTCCAGCGTGGGGATTATGGGCATATCCCCTTCTTATTAGGTGAGGCCTCTGTGCAGTGGACTATTTAGGCTGATGGTGTTGTGTTAAGGCTTACATAAACATATGTTACGATTAACTTACCCTGATATGGGATTATTTAATGCTGACCGGAGGAGCTCTAGAACCAGCAAGATCCTACAAAAAATTCCTCTTCAGCTTAGTAAGATCGTAAATAGCCCAAGAAGAATTTTCAGTCAGCGTCTTGCCGGTTTTAAAGCTCCTCCGGGCAGCTTCCTCTTTGCCCAAGTTAGAACGTAGATAGCCGAAGAGGAATTTTCAGTTAGGTCTTGCTGGTTCCTCCGGCAGCTTTAAATAATTCTTACTTATCAATCAAAAGCTTATCATAGATTTTTATACTAGAATAGATATAATGATGCAATAAAAAAATCATCGTAATTTTTTTTTGACAGTGCCTAGCGCCTGTCTTATATCCAAGCTGGTTACGGCGAGCTGTAGGGCGCAATGGGGATTATTACAGACTACGCAAGTACAACCACATCTCATAATACTGTAATGTTATGAGCCCTTCATATCGACCTACCCTACTGAGCTGAGCACCATGCGCTAGCGCGTGTTTTTTTCACAACGGAATAACAGTAAAGAAGGTAAGTACATGGGTAATATATCAGTGATGAGGTTCCCATAATACAAGCTCGGCTTAGTTTGGGGCTACATGATGCTGTGTGGTGATTTAGTAGCAAGATGCCTTCTATAGAGCTTAGCCGACTTTTACAATTTTCACACAAGTAGTGTCCAACATTATTTAACTCTCACTCACTCGTCAAAATGAACATTAAGAATCGTTATTCAACACCAAAACGCAACTCTTCATTTTGCTTCTGCAATGTGCTTTTAGATTACGTCAGAAAATGCTTAGAAAGCACGTTTACCTGCGCGGGCGCATCGGCCGAGACCGGCCTCGGAGTTCATCATCATCATCATCAAGGACATAGCCCCCCCCCCCTAATGAATGCCATTGCGCCCTGTCCTGAGCTCGACGATCCAGCTTCTACCAGCAGCCTTTCGCAGATCGTCACCCCATCTGGCCGGAGGGCGTCCTACACTACGTTTGCCGAGCCCCGGTCTCCACTCAAGAACTCGTTTACCGCAACGGCTGTCGGTTCTTCGGCAAATATGGCTAGCCCACTGCCACTTCAGCTTGCTAATTCTCTGAGCTATGTCGACAATTGTCGGATTGTCTCGTTGCGGATTCTATTCTTCAGAGAAACTCCAAGCATGGCTATTTCCATAGCTCGCTAAGCGACTTTAAACTGGTGGACTAGCCGTACTGTGAGTGTCCACGTTTCGGCTCCGTATGTCAAGACGGGTAGGACGCACTGATTGAAAGCTTTCGTTTTCAAACATTGCGGTATGGGTGACGAGAAAACTCGACGTAGTTTTCCAAATGCTGCCCAACCCAGCTGAATCCTCCTCTTGGCCTCCTTCTCGAACTTGTTTCTACCCAACTGCAATATCTGCCCGAGGTATGTATACTCCGAAACAACTTCAAGAAGGTGTCCATTAACGACGACAGGACTCGGATCAATTCGGTCATTGACCATAACTTTGGTCTTGTCCAGAATCATGCCGAGACCTATTTTTCGCGAAGCTGAGGCCGAGACCGGCCTCGGAGTTACTAAATAATAAATATATAAATAATGCTGGACATTATTACCTACACAGTAGAGTCATCTAGCCCCAAACAAATGACAACAGATAAGCAGAGCTTTTATTATGGGAACCACATGACTTATATACCTACTACTTATTTATTTTTGTAAATACATAGACATTATACAGACAAAACACCTAGACACGAGACAAATATTTACATATCATATATTATAACACGCGCAGGCTTCGAACCCGCAACCTTCTGCGTCTCAGGCGGGCGCAACCACTGCGCCACAGAGATCGTCAATAAAATGAAAACATAGTAAACTGCCATTTTAGAGCATACGAGTAACTATATTGTCTGTGACTGCTGATTCAAAGGTAGGTACTAGGTAGCGAGTTCGAATCCTTCCCGTGATTATCGTTACTACTTGAAGAAATATGTCAGATCTCAACTTGCTCTAATATCTTTTCAGCTCACTGGATCCTTTTAGAGACACGGGTTGAATATTAGCCTAAAGAAAGGCCTTTGTCCAGAAACGGGAATCAAATCCGTTCTCTTCTCACCTTCTCAGCCAGCTCGGCAACTACCGAGGCTGTTACAACGATCTTGAAATTGAAACGTCGATGAAAGTTTCATCATTTCTAACTCGGCACGCAAGAGAGACCCATATTGCATCATCATAATAAACTATGTATGGATTCACGAACTGTGAATGAATGCATTTTCTAGGTTGCTAAAAAGAGACATGTATATTGTTTATGTTGCTGTCTCAGCCGGAAATCTTGCAAGGTGACTTGACCGTTTCATCAGATGTCCCATGATTTCTGGTACATAAGTTATGTGAATGTATGACCGGTGCCTGAACACCGTAGATAAAACCTATGGTTTCGATCGATGTTCACAAGCTTTAAGAGCCTCTGCTATCCTCGGTTTGGTATATAGATTAGATTAGGTAGCTGATTCATTTATTTAACACGGATTTGATTTTATTATATTTTTTTAAAATATTATTTATTATTTAAATTGTATTACATTATTTTCTAGTGTTAAATAAATTGCATGCTATAATTATATTAAATTTGGTATTATTTATGATTTGATTGATTGTTGTTTATATACCTATATTTCATTCATTTTTATTCATTTTGACATTCTTTACTCAAATTATTCAATTTGTACATAACTGTTAACTGTTTCTTCTGTTTACTTACCTAGGCACACACAAAAAGCATTATTATTTAATTGAACTATTACTATACGAACTATACTTATTTATTTATTTTTTTATTTATTAAAAGTCATACATAAGAATTAAAAAAAAAAAGATATACAGTATCACACAGCATCATGTAGCCCCAAACTATTGTATTATGGGAACCACATGACTGTTAAACTTTTTTTTGTAAGTACATACTAATACGTAGAAAAAACACCCAGATCTGAGACAAATATCTGAAAAATGCAAAGATTTGACCCGCGGTGCAAATCGAACCCGCAACCTTCTGCGTCTCTGGCAGAACTTCGCCCAGAGCAAAAGTATGTAGGTAAAGTCTAAAGAGATATAAAAGTAGTAAACCTACGATTTAGTGAGTGACCTACAAACGAGCAATCGTAGACAAAATTATCATAGTTTATCTTACGGTTTTGCTCGCATTCTTACATCACGCTGTTAACTAATAGTTGACAGTTGTCACCTAATCTGTGGTAATATACCGACTACTAGGTATATAAACGGAAATAAAATTTGACGTGTTTGATTTGCTTTTCAAAACTTTTCCTTCAATTATGTTCCATAATTAACTTTTTGACTTGTAAGTACCTAGGTCACCTAATCTGTGGCAACTTACATAGGAATAAAAAATAGCGTGTTTGATTTGGTTTTAAATACTTTTCCTTTAATTAAGTAAAATTATTTTTTAGGGCTCAAAAATTATGAAAACACCTAAGTTGTAAGATCTAAAATCTGGAACTTTATAATGACTAATTCAAAACAGTGACAGTTTATCATGAATTCAAATCTAAAAGCCACAGATTTAAATACCTAGGGTACTAAAAGCGCTAAAAACGGTAAGTTTGAAAAGCTCGGGCAAAGTTTTGCTCAGCTGTGACGAAAAGGCTTACCAAAAACTCTACCCACATTTTTCACGCAAGTTTTCCAAAATTCCTGCAGCTAAGTATGTGTTTACAAATAAATATTTGCTGCAAATAAAACGCACAGTCGACCCACGGCCCGCGTCATTCGTCTGCAGCACACAATAACGTGCGGACCTGGCTAGTGGCTACCCCCAAACATAAACAATCTGTGATATTATTGTGAAGTTTTTTTCAGTTCGTGTTAGTTTATTTTGATTTAAGGTGAGTGAGATTTGAATAATTTTCGAGATAAGATATTGTTAGGGTGTCCTGGTATTTATTTATTATCCGGTATCAATATCAATATCGGACTCAGGTGTTTTATAAATGAAACTTTTTCATAGAAAGTTTTAATTTTAATAAATCTTAAGCTCTCACTTAGAGCGGAAAGCGCTTTGAAAAAGGTAACTTTCTTTTTAAGGGTTGAAGGGCGTTAGTGTGATTATGATGACTGGTATAATCATGAATTAATATATAATTATAGGCTATTTTTTTATATCTACGTACCTCTTACGTAGATAATAAAGATCTAGGTAGGTACTTTGTTGTACACAGGGTTAAGAATTTTTTTTTATCATTGAGCTATTGGTTATACGTAAAAACAGACTGAAACAAAGCTACAAGTTACGAAAAAAACTTTAAAGTTGTAGTAAATTGTAATAAGGTAAGTAAATCTTATTTAGACATCTTCATAAAGATTGTGTTTCGAAATATCAACGCTAGTGTAGGGCAGATACCGACCTATACCCGTTCGTTGTGAAATAAGTAATTAATATCCAAACGATAGTAAATTAGAGGTTGCGAATACCAAGATTAGTTGGCAGTACCACAATTCTAAGATCAAAAGTCAATAACCCAAGTCAGCTGATTAGAATAGGTAGCTACAGTAAGCCCTTTCACTGTACACAAGGACAAGTTAATTCTACTAACAAATAAGGTAGTTATAGGATAGGTTATATAGGGCTCGAATATACTCGGTCGTGAACCAAAGTTATGACGTTTATGCTTGCACTAGCTTCCGCCCCGCGGCTTCGCTCACGTGGTACCGGAATAAAAAGTAGTCTGTGTAAATCCAGGTCATAAACTATGTATATTCCAAGTTTCATCCAAATCCGTTCAGTAGTTTTTGCGTTTTGAGTAACAAGCATCGATACATTCATGCCCACAAACTTTCGCATTTATAATTAGTAGGAGTAGGATAGGATTTACCACGTGTTCTAAACGGTGAAGGAATAAATCGCGAAGAAACTCTCAACTTAGTCAGTGCCACACGTATTGACCAGTGGGCCAGACCTGGTGGGGAATATGGGAATGACCCTTCTTCCCTGCGGGTAAGGCCGACTAGGCTGAGAGGATGGTAAAGGAGCTGGACAAGTCTCAATCATATCATGTCCCAGACTACAGCGTCCAGTCCAGACGCCTTATCGTCTATGTAACCAAGTTACCAGGACTTTCGTGAAACCAAGAATTGGTTTCATTTTGTCATTTTTGCACATGACGGATTGCGATCTCATAAACTGATATGTATTTATTTAATAAGCACTGTACACTTTGAATCGGCAATTTTATGTATTACAGAGATTACGTTTAACAGCATTTTAAAATTTATTTACAGAAAAATAATTCATAACATTTGGGATTTTGTTAACAAATCGTTCACATTGCCCTTTAAATGATTGACTAACTTTATGGAGCCTTACAGTAGGAATAGCAATTTTATCTTTATTTCTAGTGTTAACATTATGATTGTCGCTATTTTTCTTAAACAATTTGATCAATTAAACGATTTGATCGACGCTGTCTTGCCTTGGGTAGCCGATAAAACCCATCACAGACATAGCTATAATATATGATAAAATACCGTGCTATAATGTAGATTATAGCAAACTACCAATCAGGGAGACGATGTTATAAATATGTTATGCCTTCATTTCATAATACAATGCTATAAATTATAGTTACGTGTGTGTTCACTCGAAAATTTGTATAGAAGGCTGCACGTCAGCCAGGAAAAGTTACCATTTTGAGTACATCTATCTATCCAAAGATATGTTTTCTCTATTCTTCTGTTTTCTTCTCTAAAGTGTCGTCATACCAAGCCAGTAGGATAGCCTCTCTACTGTCAGTCTTGGCAGGTGTAAGAAGTACGTGTAGTACATTCGCATTTTGAGTTGACTGCGGTCTATATTCAGCTGGTAACACCCACTTCGAGTGAAGGTATCTTCTCTTCATGCCACTCCTGGCGGTCTTGTGCCATTGTATATATACTCGGGTTTAATGCAGTTCAAAAAGTGAAACCTCCACAAAAATAGGCAATATCTTGATCACTCGTACCATCATCTAGTACCATTCTCTAATTTTTTGCACAGTAAAAGAAATAACCGATTATTGGGGGTTAAGCTCATAAATAGGTTTTTTCTTGGTCACTTAGTGACATAGTCCTAGAAAACCTAGTACTAAGTCTGGCAGTACTCAACTTGTCTTTATTAATTAACTACTTAATGACTTATAAAACGTCATAATGAGCAACAATAATGTTATCTCAACAATATTGCCAATTATTTCATGATAGTAACCGGATCAATTAATCAAGTTAAATCAAATACATAACATTTATGTACCTAAATACCTAGGTATATCTGAATCCACTTAGAGTTAAACTAGTGTCCATACCAAAAAGTGGGGATGTTAGGATATCCGTGGTTTCGAATCTGATATAACATTATAGTATATTTTATTATATATTTTAGCTTAACATTTTATAGTATAGTATAGTATATTTTATTATATATTTTAGCATAACATTTTATAGTATAGTATAGTATATTTTATTATATATTTTAGCATAACATTTTCGTTCTCAAAAATTCAGATATACCTACCCGTTTTAATGGCAGAGATCGCTTAAATTATTTTAGCCCTGTTTTCTGCACAAAACCTTTTAGGTACTTTCAGTTTCTTTTGAAATAAATGTAAGAAAACAATACAGTAGGTGCTGTAGGTTACGTCAACGGTATATGTATGTAGTTACATACCTAGCTTGGGTCTTTTCCTATCCTGGTTATTTCCTGTCTAAGGTTATAGGTATGTGCCGGTATTGCCAAATAAGGCATCTAACATTATCAACCTGCGTACGTATATTAATAGAAGCATATAATTTTAGTATTTCTGCGTATAATGACCACTGTTGCAAGCCGAACTGAGCCTAGGTCGTGGGTTGGAAAACTGATGATTGCTCTTACAATAACACTTTTTGACTTTTATCCTGGTTTCCTCCTTTTTTTAACTGGTCTTTGCATCTTTGGTAGGTACTAGAGAAGAGATACTATTTAACAAAGAAGAGATGGATAAATTGTGTGAAAGATGATATGAGGAAGAAAGTAGTGTGTTGGTGAAAGAAGGAATGGAGAGAGAACACATATTGTGCCGACCACACATGGCGTGGAAGATGATGATGATGATGATGATAGTACTTACGTCTTACTACGCTCGTAATACCTACCAACTTATGAATCATACACACATATCTCGTCTAAACTGTAAATATTTTGCGTGAGAATCAAAACAATATGTAAATTCTAAATTTTCCAATGACTATGGCAACCCTTATCGTGGTGTCTGAGTTCAAATGAAATAATTACTTAGTTATGATCATTAAAAATGTAAAAGTAATTAATTCAAGACACAAATTATGATAAAAGATTTGGACTTCTAGATACACATGCACAGGAAACGGAAACATCTTCGTGTTCAGATCATTTCACCTTGTGAGTTCTGAAATACCTTTTATCATCCGAAAAATCCGGGATGAACATTGCCTTCCGAAGCATGAACGCACTCAGAACTCGACGGTCCCTCCCGATCACTACTTGGATGGGTGACCGTTTAGTGTCAACGAAGCTGTCACCAAGCCGGGACTAACATTTTAAAGTGCTTTCAAATCACAGAAGCACTCTGATCTCGACAGTTCCTGTCGATCACTACTTGGATCTATCTACCATTTAGTGGCCTGTTCAAGGAGTGACAGAGCTGAGTGTTGCTTAACCAATTACAATTTGCTTCAGCAATGGCGAGGGTATGCGTAATCGGAGCAGGCGCGGCTGGTCTCTGCGCCGCGCGACACCTCATCGTGGACTCCTCTGTCAGCCAGGTGGACGTCCTGGAGCAGGCTGGCCAGCTCGGAGGCACCTGGGTGTACACGGAGAACGTGGGATATGATGACTTCGGCCTGCCCATTCATACCAGCATGTACAAGAGTCTGAGGTTGGTACTAAATCATCATTCTCCTGCCCTTGTCCCGCGCTAGGTGGGCAAACATGTTTTTTTCTTCCACTCACTTCAATCAGCCGTCAAATCTGTGTCCTCTCCTTTCATTCTCATATCCTCTTTCACACAATCCACCCATCTCTTCTTCGGTCTCCCTCTATTCGTGCATCTAGTCACCTTCATATTCATCACTCTTTTGATCACATGACTGTCATCCCTCCTCATGACATGCCCATACCACCCCAGTCTACCACACCTAACCTTATCTGCCACAGGTGACATTTTGAGACATCCCCTGATATACTCGTTCCTTATCTTAACCATTCTTGTCACACCATACATCCATCTCAACATGAGGTTGGTACTAGGTATTGAAAATGAAAAATTCTCTTCACGGCCGAAATTTAAAGCCGCTGCAAAAGTCCGAGTTCCTTTATTGAGCCATTGGATTTGCTTATACATCATTCATTTATCAACCGGTGGCGTGTTCCATGATAATTTTAGTACGTACGTAGGTACCTTCTTATTATAGCGAAATGATTATAATGCAAGTTGATAAAACTGTGACTGCTTACAGAGATAGCTGTCGTCCTATAGATGAATAAGAACAAGAAAGTATTCACACACAAAAGTAAGATACACAAACAAAGGAAAGGCTAGGTAAAGTAACAAAACGTAGGTAAGAAACAATAAAAAACACGCCACACACAATACAATTATTTTAGCCACTCCCTGTTACGGCCAAAAAGGCTCAGTCTAAATTCTACTACCAAACGAATGTACCTTTCACACCTACCATTTTTGTCACACCTACCATTTTTTTTGTATAAATTTCCTGCATGTTATAAAATGCTCTCCTACGCTCTCCGACGCGCGCCGGTATGTGTGACTCGTAATTTGTACATAACAGACACATAGATGACACAACATAGCTCACGAGAGAACGCTAAATAAACGAAAAATTTACTCTGCATTCTCCTAATGATCTATTGTAACCACCATCGAAGATATTAATATCGATGGTCACGACACGACACATGGGATACGACATCAATTTCATACGTTTGCTTCCGTTATAGATCTGACATATGATATGACATATGTATCTTCCAATAGCGAGCACACGCTCAAGTCATCATAGCTAAACCGTCGCGGACGCAGTGTGCCACAGGTAGACCAATAAATAATGCATTTATGATCCTAAATTAGGAACTATTTCCATCAATCTTCCTGGAGGACAGATGCACCTAGTCTATCCCCTTAGAGGTATAAACAGGAATAACAAATACCATCATTATCCATGCTGTGAATGAATTATGGTAATGTGGCTTATACGTTGAGTCGTATACGTGTCAATTTAAATGATGTTACAGTTACAATAACACGTTGGGCACACATGGGCTTAATAAATGATAGCACCCTGGTACCTATACTTTTTGGTTGCGAACTTGATTCAGGACTGTTCATTCAACCTATAGTGATAAGTAGAAAGGTTGACTTGCAAATACAAAGTCATTAGTACCGGCATCGCTAAGAATGTTGTACGATTTATGTTACGAATTTTCTCTGTAAATACAATAGTTTTTGCTGTTAGTAATAGGCCTATTTGAGCTCAGAACCTACGAGTATGGGAGCTCTTGAACCCCATCAGCCCCCATAGCATGCCGTTTTTGTGTCTAAGTATTGTACGATAGATAAGAACGTATTTTTCTGATTATGGATCTACCTGCATCCTAAACAAGTAGTTATTTTCCCTTTTTATCCATTCTTATGATATCCATGTTTAAAACATTCAAAATGTTCATAAATCTGCATGCAAAAATAAGTTTTCTCTATTCTTCCGTCGCCAAATCACTTGTCAACGGTAGTTGTGCTTTGCAAGCTGGCAGATGGAAAATTCATCTGTATTGCATAAAATCGATGGATGCCAGGGGCCAGGGCTCAATATCGTTCCTCGTAGAAATATTACTGGGACGATATTCAGTCAGCGATGGCAGAAAGATGATGGAGGTGAAAAAAATCTTGTTTATTCGATGCAATTTGTATAGATAACGTTAAGTCCACTGGTTTACACGCGGTTCGAACCAAACCAAATCAGAATTGATAGCCTGAACCTACCCCGATAAGTGCTGTATTGCAACATTGTAATATGACATTTAGACATTCCGACAGTATCAGTAACGGAAAATAAATTATATTTTTCCCAAAAATCTTGTGTTGGCAAGGCAATGCAGTAAGTGAGCTGTTAGATACAGATTGCGGGGTCGCAGGTTATCACCATCGATCGTTAGAATAGTCGTTGCTTCTGGAAGCTCTTCCTATTTATGTTATCTTCGTAGACGTTAGATTTGTTTTTGTTTATTAAGAAAATGTGGTATCTACTTGTTCTGTTGGAAAATGTTAGAATCGGTAAAAAGCAGGACGGGCTAAACATGATCTCAAGATTAAAGTATAATAATTATTGCTTTCTAAATTCCTGCCAAAACTAAGTTGTCCCTAGTAATATAATTACAGTCAAAATCATCAGTCATCATCAGCATAGGAATGCTATAGAGCAGTCCACTGCTAAGAAATAGGCCTCCCCTAATGAGCACCATTTCGCCTAATTAAATCATGTGTTATCAGAAAAGGTCCGGTATATAAAACACCAAACATTCAAGTTTTTTTTTTTTTTAAAACAATTGCTCGGTTCCAGCTTAAATCGACCTCATCCCAGGAATGTTCTTACAGGCTCATTCCAGAAATACGTACCTTTATCATTGTCTTCAAGGTACGAGTAGGTATCAGCTGATCGTAATATAATTAATTAACAATTACATTTCTGTACGTACCGCCGCGATAGCCGCACAAACACCGGGTCAACGGTTGTACAGCGTACTGTTGTTATTGTAAACAGCTTCTTACTATCTTCGTAACGTCTTCGCTCATGGCTAGTCTGCTACTACGATCCTGAGATTTGAACAGGTGCACATAGTCAGATAGATAGAAAACTCTTTATTGTAAGACTCCAACATAAAGAAATAGAACAATAAGTATAAATTAATTATGAAAGTGTAATGGGCGGTCTTATCGCTTAGAGCGATATCTATAAGATAATCTATCAGAAAAGTTAGGCGCTAGTGGCGTGGTTTAATTCAATGTTCTTTGTTATATTGGTTGAGCAACACTCCATCCGGTCACTACTTAGATGGGTGACTGTTTCAGTCGCTAAGCCATGTCGGAGTCTTCTTCGGGTGGCCTACAAACTCTGACACTGGAATTCCATAATCAGCACAGACCGCGTTATACTCAGGGCTGTAGTGATATTTATTAAACACATTATTGAATAAAAACAAAAGTATTGTATAAAAAGAGGACTGGTTGACGTGCTAACTAAACTAGGTACATATATTACTCTAAATTAAAGTCTGATGGAAAATGTTGATCGACTAATATTATTCCTAAGACATTATCCATGATCATAATCATATTCTTTATTGTTTCATGTGGTTGGTGCACTTGATCTTAATATTTGTGAGGTCCGCGACATGAGTCCCGTAGAGACAATATGAACTTAGGTATAAAAAGTAAAAAATATTTTCTACCTACTCGTATCTTATATCCTTTTATAAGGTTCACAATACAAGCAACTACCTAATAGTAGTTAGCTATTTAAGCCATCGCAGTTTAAAATAGACACTAAGCTAGTACTCCACCTTTACAGGACAAATCTCCCGAAAGAGATCATGGGCTTCCCTGATTTCCCGATACCTGAGAACGAGAAATCGTACCTGCCATCCAAGGACATGCTGGCGTTCCTGCAACTGTATTCCGATAAACACGGAGTCACCGAACACATCAAAGTAAGCTTTATTACACACCAAGTCTGTATACACAAGCACGATGATTGCAAGCATGAAGCTTGTCGACGATCCCATACTCACAAGTGGTATTGAACCTTTAAGTATCAGGAGAGACTTCTCCTCCCTGTGTGTGTTCTACCGCTTGTATAATGTGGAGTGTTCTGTAGAATTGTTTGAGACGGTGCCTGCTACTTCTTTTTATCTTCGCACCGCTCGACATCGGCTGAGGTATCATCCACATACATTGCCACCTATGTCTTCTCGCACTGTGAGCTTCCAGAGGAATTTCCTCCCGCGAACAATCAAGCTGTGGAATGATCTCCCTGCCGAGGTTTTCCCCAGACACTACAATATGCAGCGATTCAAAAATGACGTTTTAAATTTTTTATAAGGGTCAGGAACGCGCATTTTACATGACCTCTTGATGTAACCGGCGTCTATAGGCTACGGGTACCGCTTACCATCAGGAGGACGGTATGCCTGTTTGCTAACTTAGTAGTATAAAAAACCATGAGACATGCCTCAGTGGTGCAGTGGGCGAAGGTCCGCCTGAGACGCAGAAGGTTGCGGGTTCGATTCCCGCCGCGGGACAAATGTTTGCGTTATATGCAGATATTTGTCTTAGGTCTGGGTGTTTCCTATGTATTTACAAAAATATGTATACAAGTCAGTAACAAGTCTAGTATATGTATATCAGTCACGTGGTTCCCATAACATCTGCTGTGTTTGGGGCTACATGTTGCATTGTGAGAGCGTTATCTATCTATATATATAAAAATGAAACCCGTTTTCCTTGGTCACGGCATCACGCGTGAATGGCTGGACCGATTTCACTAATTCTTTTTTTGTTGTATTTGTTATTATTAGGAGAAGGTTCTTACGGAAAAAAATATTAAGAAAATCTCTCAGAAATATTGAAAAATATACATTTAATTTTGCTAAGGCGGTACGAAGTTCGCCAGGTCAGCTAGTCTATTATATTTATTATGATAATGATGTAATAACTACTTATTATGTATGATATAATTTATATTTTTTATGAATCATACGAAAACGTTTATATAAATTATAATAGTTTTATAATTTTTGCATATTTTTGAGTAGCGTCACTCATGTGCGTGTAGGTACATAATTGATTATGTTACCTACACATTAAAGTCCAAAGTTTGTGAAGACGTGAAATGCTTTCCTTCTTTACGCAAGATCTACTGAATGGTTTTCTAGTTTTAGCCAGGAATGACATAGGCTACTTTTTGTCTGAGTACCTACTCCACGAGTGAAGCCGCGCGGTCAATCGCTACAGTAGCGACTGTCAATATTGTGACAGTCCCTTAGGGTTCAGTCTGAAAACAAGCGCTGTTACCTTACTTCACGTGTGTAGTAGCAGTATTTAGCTGAGACTGAACCTGTTTGGCCGCAACAGGGAGGGGCTGTAAAAATGGTTGTGTGTTTCTTTTTAACCGACTTCAAAAAGGAGGAGGTTCTCAATTCGTCGGAACCTTTTTTTTCGACTTTTTTTATGTATGTTCACCGATAACTCCGTCAATTGTGGACGGATTTTTTTACAAGAGACTTCACAGGTGGTCCCATATTAATTTTATTCCTGAGGGATTGGTACTTTTCCCGGAAAACTCAAAAAACTTCATCCTTACTTGTAATTTTCGCCCTATGATCACCAATATCTCCGTCAATTGTGAACCGATTGTGAAGAAGTGATTTATTTGAAGTCCTACTTGTTGTTTTTAACATACTCCTTGTCACTGTATATTTTAGTTTTTTGTTAGTGCCTTCCTTTTGTGTGTCAAATAAATAATTTTATTCTTCTTCTTCCTTCTTCTATCATATAACCTTCAACCATCTCTTCCAGTTCAAAACCCACGTCCAGCTCGTGAAACCGAAGGCAGGTCCTTCCGGCGAGCTCTGGGACGTGTCGTTCAAGTGTATGACCACAGGCGTCTGTGAGACCAGGGAGTACGACTACGTGTTCGTGTGTAATGGACACTACAACACGCCCTTCATACCCAGCATTCCAGGCCTCAAGACCTTCCCAGGTGAGAACAAGTTCAAGGTCTCTTAAAAAACAGGCCAAGTGAGAGACGGACTCCTGCATGAAGGGTTCCGTACCATTACCTATATGTAAGGGTGGCCCCCTTAATTTTTTTTTTTAACATACAACTAAGTATTGTACATATATTATATGTCATTTCGTAAATGGTAGTAAAGGACTGCTTTGGAGAGAGGCAGATGGAAGGAGCTGCATCAGTGGCGCCGACAAGAGCACAGCTCTTAAATAAATGATGAATTAAGTATTCGGTTAATATTTCAAGCGTCTACTGTTACCGTGATTAATATCGAGCAAAAAACGGCTTGAGCGCCCCATAAATATTTTTTTTATTCTGTTTTATTTGTTGTTATAGCAGCAACAGAAATACATCATCTGTGAAAATTTCAACTGTCTAGTTATCACGGTTCATGAGATACAGCCTGCTGACGGACAGACGGACAGTCAGACGGACAGCGGAGTCTCAGTAATAGAGTCCCGTTCGTTTTTACCCTTTGGGTACGGAACCGTGAAAACTAGTTATAACTAACTAAGAGTCATTTATTCCCTCTTATCTCCATCTTTAGGAAAGGGACAAAGGAACCTTTATCTTTACTTTATACCTTTGGGTTTTATGTTATGTTCAGTGAAAATCTTTCAGAATAGCTTCCATTGACTATTGAATTAAATGTCTTCTATTGTATTGACTGCGGGCCTTGGAAAATAGTCAAAAATCGTGCTCAGGGGCACTTTGTAGGAAAGCCTACATCCAGCAGTGGACTGAAGATTGAGAAGTAGTCATAATTTAAACAATATGCTTGAAGATTAAATGTTAATTTGCTATTGTATATTGTTTATTTTTATGAATCATCAACATAAATATACACCTATAAAAATATTAAGTAGTAACAAGTATTATAAACTTTGTGGTAATATAATTATAGATGATAGACAACATGCATTTAAGAATGTTACTTAGATCGAGCGAGTAAAAAATAATAAAGGAAGATCTACAAAAGAGATATGAAGCAGCAAACACGTATTTAAAAACTCTACAAGAGCAAGCTATAACTTATTAGATTTAAATTCAAGAAAGCTTCTTCTACTTATTAGATTTAAATTCAAGAATTCTTGTCTGTTGTACACTTTTTCTACCTGTTTTGTGCTATCGCCTCTCCTCTACTCTAAGGTTTGCTGGAAGAAAACTCTTATAGGGTTAAGCTCGCCTCTGTACATATTTTTTTGTCATACTCTTTGTTTGTATTATTTCCGTGTCAATAAAGAATTACAGAATTACAAAGCTCTCCAGAGTCAATGGAAGCTGATACAAAACTTACATACCCCATCAAAGATTTTTACACAAACCCGTTGTTATATAAATTTTGCAGAATACAGTCTGCGTTATGTAAAAAGAGCGCTGTGAGAAGTGGAGGGGGTATGTTTGCGCACGGGTAAATACCGATAAATCACCTAAAGCACATCTCACCGCCAGCGTTCTATTTACATGACGCGACCTATGCCATCAGGTACATCATCATCATCATCATCAGTCTGTAGCAGTCCACTGCTGGACATAGGCCTCCCCGAATGAGTGCCATTGCGCCCTGTTCTGACACAAAGACATCTGACATTAGGCACCTTCATATCTAAATTTCTTCTCTTCTTCCATAGGTGATGTTATGCACAGCCACGACTACCGCGTCCCAGAGATCTTCACCAACAAGCGCGTCCTCGTCATCGGAGCCGGTCCGTCCGGGATGGACATCGCGCTCGAGGTCACCGGCGTGGCTCCCAAGGTGGTCCTCAGCCACCACCTGCACGAGAAACCCAAGACAGTGTTCCCAGACAACCTGGTGCAGAGGCCCGATGTGGTGAGACTCGAAGGGAACACTGCGTACTTCCAAGATGGCAGCCAAGAGGATGTGGATGTCGTATTCCTGTGTACTGGTACGTAACATAATGTGTACAAAAGGGAGACTATTGCTAGTTTTTTTTATGGTTCTTGAAGATGGGACAAGTACATGGCCCATCTGATGTTAATTGGTAACCATTACCTATTGCAAAGCATGCCATAGTTTTTTTTTACTACTTGAACATGGAACAAGCACATGGCCCACCTGATGTTAAGTGGTAACCATTACCTATCACAAAGCATTGCAACGTAGATCACGTTTTTTCAGTATCGTAATTGTAATTGATTGAATAAAATAGTATCGTAGAGCACTTTCCGGAAAAACATGATCTACAATGTACCTAATGCTTTGTGATAGGTAATGAGTACCACTTAACATCAGGTGTGCCATGAGCTTATTCAATCTTCAAGTACCATAATAAAAATTAAATGTACACAGTTTCTTTTCACCACTCTCAGGGTATCTGTACAACTTCCCGTTCCTCCACCCGTCCTGCGAGATCGTGGTGGAAGACAACTGCGTGGAGCCTCTCTACAAGCACATGGTCAACATCCACCACCCGACGATGTGCTTCATTGGAGTGCCTTACTACGTCTGCGCGTTCTCCATGTTCGATCTGCAGGTGAGGAAGCTCTCTTGGCGTGGTTTACTTCGCTGTTCTTAGCAGATCACCTTGGTTAAGCATCACATTACTTGGATGGGTGACCGTTGAGTGAAATTTAGATTTGAGCGCTTCCGTGCTTCGGAAAACACGTTAAGATGTTGGTACCGGCTTTTCAGTCGTTAAGCCATGTAGGAGGCCTTCAGGCGGCCTAAAAACTGAGACACCAGATTGGTTACTAGCTCATACGAAGAAGAAGAAGCCTCGGAAGCGCTCCTGACGTGACTACCAAATCAAAATAGGGGTAGGCTTTATTTGTTTATTGCATCATGTACAGTACAGTTTTGTATTAGATCTTAGTAATACAGTAGGTACTTATTCATAGGTAAATACATGGACCCTGTGAGGGCACTGCCAACGGTGAGTGTGCTCGTCAAATTATTATTTTTATATGTAATATGTCAATTAAAATTATGTATTATGATTATTAATTTCTACAATACTTATATGTCAACATTAACAATTACATTCGAATTATATTATTTATAATAGCTACCTAGATACATTTTGTCGAAGCATATGATAAAACTAAGATACAAATGAATATAAAATAAAACAATAAGATTTATCTAGCAGATAACATTTAGAGTCTGAAGAAAACTACCGTAGACGAAGATTCTATAGTACCTACCGCTAGTAGTTGTGGAGTTCTTTGTTGTTGGCTCGTCCGGGTGCGTACTGCCACCATGCCTATTCATGCCGTGAAGCAGCTCTGCTGTATTTCGGATTTGAAAGGTGTGGGGCCAGGGATGACAGGCACAAGAGACTTATCATCTTCATGCCTCAAGTTGATGGACGCAGAGCGTTGCATTGTAGAGCATGTTCGAAAAAAGCGTGATCCGATGCAACACTTTGTGATATGTAATGGTCACCACTTAACATCAGGACCATGCGCTTGTTCCATCTGCAGATACCATAAAATAAAACAGATCACATAACGATCAACTCATAATTGGACAAAAAGCCGAAGTGATAAAGCCCGAGGCAGACTCGGGCTGTAAGATGAAAATCCTTGACAGGCCAAGTCTTTGAATTTTTTAAAATCCGGCACAGTAATAATGCTACCAATTCAATAGAACCGAGTCAAGGAAATGCTTATCTCGCCAAAGTAAGCCAGTAGAACAACGGTTTCTTCCAGGTGCGGTACTACGTGCGATCAATGAACGGGACCTTCAAGATGCCCTCTCCCGAGCAGATGATCGAGAGCTGGGAGGCGGAGAAGGAGGACCGAGCTGCGAGGGGGTACACGAAGCGACAGGCGCACATGATGGGCCCTGATCAGGTAATACCGACTTTCCAGGTACCTACTTATTTTATTTTATTTATTAACCTCGCAAAACAGATTACAATCCACTTAGCTTTAACTAGATTTGAGAAAACATTTTTAACCTATATTTGTAATCAAATATGCAACAAGTACCTATAACATAGTTTTAGTGTTGCATGTGACAGTCGATGTGCACCCAAGGACATTTTGCTTCCAAAACCTGATCCTAAATGAAATTATGTTACCCTAAAACTAGGAATAGCAAATCCTAATAAATATTTTGTTTAACTAAATACGATAGCAAGGCCTTGCAGACACACCACGTAAATCTACCGTTATTGCTGTCAAATTATTATGTTAGGTCTAAATTTTCCCGAAATTGTCCATAGAAAACGCCAATTTCATAGATAAGGACCTAATATCTATCTCTTTCGTGAGAACTTACCAATTCGTTGTAAAGACGATACATACGATATAGGATTGTGTATCATGCATTGAACCTTCTAAAGCAAAGACAATAATGACGGCTATCTTTCAAATTACAATAGTAACAAAAGTATTTATTTATTTAATGATAAAAACACCAACAATTCACAATTCAGAACAGTAAAAGGTTTAGTCAATGTTATATTACAGTGTGATATTGCCATTACAGGCACTTACAAAACATTTTCCTACATAAAAGTTTAAAAGCTATATTACAAAAAAATATTAAATAAAACCTAATAATTAGTAGTAACAGTAAATCTTCAGGTGCAGATTGGTCGCTGTCATATTTAAGTAGGTATTGTTATAAGTTGAGGAGGCGTTTTTGGGCCTCAAGTTGCGGTCGTTCTTTATTACAGCATCTATAACTTATATATTTGGTAAATAGGGTAAGAAGTATTACATGAAGCTGTTACATTACATACAACTCCTAGTCCCTCTGTAATAGCAATTGGATGTGCGGCAACTATCTAATTCTAAATGATAGGTTAAAGGCCGACTTAGTAACACTAGAATTTATTTTTGTCGCGTTGCATACTCGTCACGGTTTCCAAGTTCACAATTGATTGTACCTACCTTTATTATATATGTAAAAATAAAAGAAACTAAGAACCTGCTTCTTTTTTGAATTAGATTAAAGGTAAGGAACTGCATAGCGAACGTGAATTTTAAAAGGGGTGATAATACCTACCTGATGAAATGTTGCGTGCTTTTTCCTCTGAGAAAAGGTGCCTTTCTATAAAGAATTTGGTATTTTACTGTCAATCCCCAGGCTCGAGTACAATTATGTTCTGTGACATAAGATCTAAGGCAAAATACTAAAGATAGAGCCAGTAACACCCCCTTAGGTATAGCTGAACCACTGCTGTTGCGCATGGTAACTCACTATCTGGGTTCCTCTTAGCAGGCTTGCTTGTTGAACCAGTTTTGACGTTTGTAAAACTAGGCTGAGTACTACGTGTCTCTATCGGCGGAGTCCGGCACCGCCCCTCTACCACCTGTGTTCACTAAAATCCACAACGACAGCAGCCAGAAGTTCCTGGACAATCTCTCGGAGTACAGGAACGATGTCTACAGAATCATCGATTGTGAACAATTCGCTTGTTTTACTTACTTTTAAACTTCGTTAAGTCTATCGATGTAAATTGAAGTCGTACTTTGATTTAGTAGTTAGATTTTGCCGTTGCCTTTGAGCCGTAATTCTATCTTTAGTGGCCGGCAGGATGGGTTGACGCAAGGGACGACCGTAGGACCAGCAAATTTTCTTTTATACTTCAATATTATGGGAGTGTATTTAGCTAGTGATAAAATATATCTCAATCATAAATCTATATTGGAAAAAGTTTATGATGTAGCATTAGACATTAATAAAATCATTTAATCGTTAAATTTGATTTATTTTCCTTGTTCAAATATAATATTCATAAGAATCAGGAAATGAGTTCAGGTTTAAGTTTGTACAAACGTACAGACAGGGCAAGTATACATTATTTAGTAGAAATTTAGGTAGTACCTAATTAGATTGGTAAACAGTTACTCCTACTATAGATGAGCCATGTGCACAACTGATAAGTTTGTGAGTAACGCCTGCTTGTGAGTGCATAAATATTAACTAACGTATCGATTAGGTTACGTAGTGAAAGCAAGAATTATGCTGATGGAATTGGGTACCTTGATAACGTACATACTTAAAAGTACATTTCAGCATCGAATGTGTTTTCAGATTAAACTTTCGGGAACCGTGCGGTAGGGACCTAAATCTTCAATCGCAAATGCACTTCGTTGGGGCGCGAGCAGACCGCGACCTATATACTATACATTATCATCATCATGAACATCTACAACCCGACTTTACCCTCTGCTGGGCTTTAGGCTGGCTTTCGGCTGGCTTAGGCTTCCCGAAGTTTGAACCATTCACAACGGTCTTGTGCTGGTCGCATCCACGAACACCTAGCGTTACTATTTAGTAAAGGTAAATGAGCTATGTAGATTGATTCAATAGCTCATGAGGAGTAAAACTGCAATTCTATGTAGGTACTAAGTTATGCTTGGTTTATACGATGGCAGTAACGTGGCAGTCAAGTAACCCAGTCCAACGCTGTCTTGTCACTGGGTTCGTGTGCACAGTACCTACCTAGTTTTAGCCCAGTCCAGTGGGTACAAGTCAGTCCAGCCGACTAGCCTGTTAACCCTTTGTTAGCCCTTAACCTGTTCTATTTTCCGAACCTAGTCACGCGGCTAAAGTCATTAAAACTAATAAATACACAACAAACTGACCTACACAGGTACTGCCGATCACGTCTAGGTACATATACATACCTACGCAATTAACCAGTGACTGGGTCTAAAATTCCAAGAGACTGTGTCCAGTCATGCCATCTGCCATCGCATAAATCTGCCTTTACAGCGAAATGGCAATATGTTTTCTAAACTGGATAGTCTGCGGTTCACAATGCGAAGCATACTTTAGTACTTTTAATGTAACCTGTGGTAAAACTAAAAACCAAGAATTCAGATTACATTATTACAAGTAGGTAACGTACTAAAGTTCTTAGGTGCACCGACAAAAATAAGCTTTGCTAACGTAACAGACATTACCTACCTAAAACCAATTCTGTGCTAAAACTTCACAAGAACCATTATTTTAAAAGAAAAGAGAAAGTGAAGAAAAAATTACGTAGGTAACTTAAAAAGCCGTTTTACCTGATCATACTATGAAACTCCTAGTTCTTAGCGTGTAATTAACTAGGTTTTGCAATAAAACACAAAATAAAATGTATTTATTTTAAAACAATAACGCGAAATATAGAACATAAAGTACCAAGCACACATAAGCACTCAGAAAGCATGCGGAGCGATTCGGGCTTTCCTTGTGTAGTAAAACCGACATGTCTTGATCCTTCCGCAACTTTTCAAAATAGTTTGATGCACTGTTTCGAAATTTTCGAATGACGCACAATATTTGTCACAATGATGTCAATATTGACCGATCCTTGCAAATCCTCTGTACAAAATGCCCAGTAGATAGGTACTGGAATGTAATTACCGCGTTTATCAGAAAAGGTTATCTTGTCTTTCTGAGGCCGTTTTCAATAGATTCGCTTGTTTGCCTTGATTGTGAATAAACAAACGAGTTCTAGATATTTAAAAGTACTCATAAGAAGTACTATAAAGTTACCTAGAGGTGTTAAGGGTTCCAAAACCTAATTCAACTTCACCGACCCCTGACTAACAAACGGAGCTTTCGTGGAAGGCTGACTGTGGCATAGTGCAGCCTAGCACCGGAACAGCTAAATCTAAATCCTTGACATCTTCAGCATCTTCGGCGGTTCGAGAAGCAGTGCATAGGCTTATAAGGGGAGGACTATGTCCAGCGGTGGACGGGTAATGCTGGTTTTCTTGTTCTTGTTTGGACCTAACGGATTTTACCTACTCCAATACTTTTTTTTTGTTTACAGGAGAAATACTATGCCTCCTTAGCATCCGAAGCGAGCACAAAGAACCTACCGTCAGTGCTGACGAAGATAAGAGAAGAGTCATCAATCCGGTTCCTTCATAATCTGAAGCACTACCGACAGGACGTGTACAAGATCATCGACGATGACACGTATGAGATCATCAGTAATGGAAAAAGTGAGATTCTTTGTTGACCCTAACGGGGGGAAAACGGTTTTAGGTTAGGATTTAGCCGTAGGTTTATTAAGTTTAAATTAGCATAGGTAAGCTCGCTCTACTTAAAAAATGACCAATTCAATTCTCTTTAAAATAATTTTAAGTTAATGTTGATGTTTTTAGATTATAATTTACTATATTATTTATTTTAAATGTAATTCCTTAGAAGACATGTATTATGGATTTAAATAAAGTCTGGTTTAACTAACGATTGTTTTGTTAAATGAAACACGGTGTTCAGCCAAAAATATTTTTATTTAAGCGTATTTATAATCTTTATAATCAATGCTGATATATTATTAATCTTTAAATCTAATATTTATGGCTTTCCCATATAGAATACACTCTACGATTGACAGGAGTATTCGTAAATTCTAAACAGTCTATAATAAATACAAGGCTGTTAGACTTTCGCTGAATAGATCCAAGTGTTAGTATACATACGTTGGGCCGAGCCTTTTCATCAACAAGTTTGTACTTATTTTCATTTGATTATTACTTTAGATAAAAAAAAAACCCTATGAAATATATAAAAATACCACTTTACATAATTTTGATTCCAAATTCGCGCATTTGTTCATCTAATAATAGTTGCTATAATTTTTTTTCCAATATAATATTGTGGTGTAAAATTAAAAATTTATGAACTAAAACTTACTTTATTACTTACCTAATTCTAAAGTATTATAACAAAAATACGCTGCTTACTAACAGTAGTACACTGGGGAAGAGAGGTACCTATATTACAACTTAAACAGCTACTTAATTCTGCCACAAGAAGACTGGATATACGGCAACAGGTATTAAAGCGAAACACTGGACTCGGCTCGCAAAATTCTGTTTACCTTATGGATTTCAACATAAATAATCGCAATAAATAAAACTTTAGAATGGTGGACTTCAACAAAGGTTTTTGTTCATGGAAAATCTTAGAATTTGGCGGGCAAAGTGGCGTAACACCTCAAAAACAAACAGTAACTAGTGTCTATAAGGCTGAATTTGACATAGACATAGACATAGACATCACTTTATTTGCTACAAAATAGCACACAAATACATATAAAACCACATAAAACAAAGAATTTACAAGTTCGAAAAAAACACTTATTATAATAGGTATTGTGTGCTACAGCAGCAAATAGGCCCCGACCATTGTCCATTTGCAACATTTTCTTATAAACATCTTGGCCGTTCCATACAAAACCTACCTACTGACCCACGCGTGGCCTCCCTACCTACATTCCCTGTCTTTTCAGTCCCTTTATACCTACACCCAAGATATGAATGAAAAGGTTTCAAAGAAGGGTTCCAACATACCCTGTGGAAATATAAGCTAAGTAAACATACATAAGTTATAGTTAGATGGCAACGATTAGAGTACAAGCAAATAATATAGAAACTTCTATAAAAGAAAACCACCGGCCTTTTATATACAAATTTTAACTACAGCGAAATAAACATGTAGTTAGCGTCTAGCACCATTTAGATAAAGTATATTTCAAATCTTCAATCAACATAAAATTATCAACCAAGATATAAAAAAATTGTAAAACAATAATATAACAAACAGCTCCAAGAACAAGTATGCCAATTATTTTCCAAAATTCATCAGACTAAGACAAATCACTGGGTAAATTTTGAATAAAATAAGGGACTAGCTGAAACAGTATTGCATAATGATAGACATTTAGATGTAGATAATATACGTATACATAAAAATCTAATAGAATAATATACAAGAAATACAGCTATCTGTACACTGAGATTACAGCGTTAATGTATAAAAATAAATCACATATCACCGTCCGTACCGCAGCCGTCATAACCACTGTCACTCGGCCCACTCACATCAGAGAAACAATCCAACACAGATACCATAAAACATAACAAGGGTAACTTTAAAGTCAATATTCGTCAATAACGGGCGATACTCGTCAATATCAAGAGATAATGTCACAATTGAGCCTCAAAAACTACGCATAAAGATCTGTATCTAACAAGCTACTTCACACTTAATATATTAGCGAAAATATTCTACTGCAACATTCTAAACACCGATGCTAAAATGTGATAAAATTTAAACGATCAAGATTGATTTGCGCTGTATAAACGAAACTGTCAAACATTGACGTCACTATTTCCGATCGAAACGTTTTAGTTGTCTTCAAATTTTTGACAACAGATTGTCAAATAAATCTATTATTGTAGCTTCTTTTACGTTTTACCTGCACCCTTCCGAAAGTACCAGGCGAGCAGAACATTCTAAGAGGTTTTAAATTTTAATAATCGGAAAAGTTGCAGTTATCTTCAACTTTTTGATATATTGTCAAATCCTAACTGCATCTTTTACGTTTTACCTATACTTTCAAAGTACTGGGCGAGCAGAACCTCTTAAAATGTCTTTTCCACTGGTATATTGGAAAAGTCAGAGTTGTCGCAACTTTTTTACAGACAAGATTATCAAATCCTTACTGAATCAATCTTTTACATTTTAGCTGTACACCCGAAATTTTATTTTGTATTTAGTTAATAATTATATTTCGAAAGAGCAGAACATCCTAAGAGAAGTTTTCTCCCGGTAAATTGGAAAAGTCGAGTTTTTACAATCTTTTACATTTTAGCTGTAAACCATTTCAAAAGTACCAGGCGTGCAGAAGAGCCTAAGAGGTCTTTTCCACTGGTATATCGGAAAAGTCACAAGGTGTCGTCAACTTTTTGACAGATTGTTTTAGTTTAGTTTCTCATTCGAAAGTACCAGGCGAGCAGAACATCCTAAGAGGAGTTTTCTACTGGTATATCGGGTTCCATCTTCAGGGTCTGCGGGGTGGGATCGTAATGCCCGGCGAGATAGTAGACATCGTTATTATCATACACGGTGCTGTATTTGACGGGGTCGTCGCCCATTCGCTCCTTGTACTGGGACAGCGGCAGAACCTCGCACTTGTGGGATATCGTCTGGACGTCATTTTCATCTGTGTGGGGAGACTCGAACAGGCCGCCCTGGAAAAACAGAAGACTATGTTGGATTTTGTGTGTAATTTAATAAAAATAAGCAGTTTGATTGATGGTTAACAAGCTGACTGCGGGCGAGTTGCGCCTGCAGCTCATTTGTGTTTTCAGCATTCAAAGTTAATAATGGCTTTTTCACAAAAGTTTGTGAAACTTTGTTGAAAACGTGTGCGACGTTAACTCAGACTTTGTACTGATACAGGTCGAACTCATTACAATATAAAAGAAAAAAATATATCTCTGATACAGATAAATCAATTTTCCTTTGGATAATATCACTATAATGCTATTAGGCGTAATTGGACGTAATACACCAAAGTATGTCCAGCATACTTTATATACCAACACCAATACTGCAACCAGCAATCCGCCTACCAAGTGTGTTTACATGATAACTTCCAAAATGTGTAACTTTTTGAGCGCTGAATAACAGAACCATGTATTAGGTTATCTGTGACCATATGTAGCACCACCGGACGGCCAGCAGTCAACGTGTTAAGTAGAAAGGAGTCTATGTTCAATGACCTACGGGTTAGTATTACCCAATACAATACACCCCAATAGATACAGATGTAGAAGGTTACAGAACCAATTTTCCCCACCTCGCATTAGAGTAAGGTCTCACCGTATAGTGCAGTTTATGGTCTCCTGGTATGATATCAGAGGCAAAACCAATTTTCCCCAATTCGCATTAGAAAAGATCTTACCAAATATTACAGTTTATCCTGGCAGGGTATGGTCTCCTGGTATGATATCAGATGCAGAATCAATTATCCCCACCTCAAATTAGAAAAGGTCTTACCGGATAGTGCAGTTTATCTTGGCAGGGTATGGTCTCCTCCGGATGGTAGAACCACTTGACTCGCACGGCCATGGCTCCCCGCGCTTCCCAGAGCGCCACTATGCGACCTATGTACGGCCTGTCAGGTCTTCCAGTTGATAGGAACACTGCCGCGTCACCCACCTGGAAAAGGAATAAAGACGGTGAAGATAGGTGAAGCCATATAGAATCTCATAAAGTACCGTAACAGATGACGCTTCGTTTTCCCTTGAAAAAATGACAAAAATTAATCACGAGCCGTCGAAAATTTGTCAGTTTTACAAGGGAAAAACGAAGCGTCATCGGCTACAGTATATTATTATACTCCTTTTGAAATATATGCTAGATAAAACACAAGTTTGGGAAAGGAATAGAGCTTCTCGTAAAGTGATATACCTGATGTATACATGATTGCCATTTCTCTACCGTGGATATCCTTACATCTATGGCTCAGTATTTACGATGTTCTGTTGAGAATACCATTTAGAAAGTAATAAGAAGCAAGTTCAACCAGTATTTTTACACGTTTCAGTTCACGTTCAAAGGTAACCTGATTGTAAGCCGATCACCGCTTATCTTGAAACACTAACAGGGCTTCGCACGTCTTCGATTTTATGACTACAACACAAAATAGGGCATAGATCATTGTGCTTCTCAACTGATTTCATTTTGCAAAATAATTTTTGATTGTTGGTTTATTGATCTATAAGCAAGGTAAGGAGGCCAAAAAGTGACAGTGAATTAGAGACTAAAGTACTATGATGATAAATAAGGATGAGTATAGGATATAGGATGATTCGATTAGACAAAACCCTTAATTGCCTTCATTGTTTTACTTCTAGTTACAAATCTTAGGATTTTTTTCCGAATTCTACTGATGTCAAAGGCGAAATTTCTTAAAAAAGATGTGAGATAAATGTAAAATGCGAAATATTGGTTCCTCCTTTACCAAAACCTAAAATATTGATCTGAAATACTTACAATTACACAATACAAAACAAATGTTCTAGTTCAATAACCAAGTCTTGCTCATAAAAACTGTGTCGATACCTCGTATTTACTTGTATTAGGAGATTTGCTCTTCAGCTCTCTATTGATTAAAAAATATCAGAGACGTACTATTCTTCTTGGAGTCGCAAGTGTACTTGTATTTTCTACTTACGTTTTGTATTTCCTCCACTCTCTGTATGGCTTTGTAGAACACCTTTTTGTGCCATTAGGAGAGTTCGCTCTTCCAAAAGTAGTACAGACGTACTTTTTCCCTAAGCGTCGGCGTCGCACGAGTATACCGACATGTTGAGTATTCCCTTCCCGCTCTGTATCTTGGCCTTGTGGAAAGTTTTTTGTGCCGTTAGGCTTCGCTCTTCCAAAGTAGCAGACATGTATTTCTTTTTGAAGTCACACGAATGTACTTGTTATTTCTACTTACGTTGTGTTTCCTCCCCCCTCTGTATGGCCCTGTAGGAGAGCTTCTTTGCCAAGGCTCCTACTTATATTAGGAGATTCTCTTCAAAAATGTATCAGGGACATGCTTTTTTTCGGGATCGCATAGATGTACTTACGTTGAGTGTTTCCTCCCCCCTCTGTGTGGCCTTGTAGGAGAGCTTCTTTGCCAAGGCTCCTACTTATATTAGGAGATTCTCTTCAAAAATGTATCAGGGATTTGTTTTTTTTTGTCATCGCATAGATGTACTTACGTTGAGTGTTTCCTCCCCCCTCTGTGTGGCCTTGTAGGAGAGCTTCATTGCCAAGGCTCCTACTTATATTAGGAGATTCTCTTCAAAAATGTATCAGGGACTTGTTTTTTTTCGGCATCGCATAGATGTACTTACGTTGAGTGTTTCCTCCCCCCTCTGTGTGGCCTTGTAGGAGAGCTTCTTTGCCAAGGCTCCTACTTATATTAGGAGATTCTCTTCAAAAATGTATCAGTGACATGCTTTTTTTGGGCATCGCATAAATGTACTTACGTTGAGTGTTTCCTCCCCCCTCTGTATGGCCTTGTAGAAGAGCTTCTTTCCCAAGGCTCCTACTTATATTAGGAGATTCTCTTCGAAAATGTATCAGTGACATGCTTTTTTTTGTCATCGCATACATGTACTTACGTTGAGTGTTTCCTCCCCCCTCTGTATGGCCTTGTAGAAGAGCTTCTTTCCCAAGGCTCCTACTTATATTAGGAGATTCTCTTCAAAAATGTATCAGTGACATGCTTTTTTTCGGCATCGCATAAATGTACTTACGTTGAGTGTTTCCTCCCCCCTCTGTATGGCCTTGTAGAAGAGCTTCTTTCCCAAGGCTCCTACTTATATTAGGAGATTCTCTTCAAAAATGTATCAGTGACATGCTTTTTTTCGGCATCGCATAAATGTACTTACGTTGAGTGTTTCCTCCCCCCTCTGTATGGCCTTGTAGAAGAGCTTCTTTCCCAAGGCTCCTACTTATATTAGGAGATTCTCTTCAAAAATGTATCAGTGACATGCTTTTTTTCGGCATCGCATAAATGTACTTACGTTGAGTGTTTCCTCCCCCCTCTGTATGGCCTTGTAGAAGAGCTTCTTTCCCAAGGCTCCTACTTATATTAGGAGATTCTCTTCGAAAATGTATCAGTGACATGCTTTTTTTGTCATCGCATAGATGTACTTACGTTGAGTGTTTCCTCCCCCCTCTGTATGGCCTTGTAGAAGAGTTTCCTGTGGCGGGGCCGAGCCGTGCGCCTGTAAGGCGGGCCGCGCCAGCGCCACAGCGCGCCGCCCGGCAGGAAGGCGGCCATCTTGGACACGCCGCCGCCCACACCCTCCGATGACGTCGACGATACTGTGCGCTTCTTCACCTTCTGCAATCAGATCTAACACTTCAGTACACAACTCACAACGTGTCTGTGTTCCTCTAGGTGGCTACAAGTATAGGTCAAACAAACAACACAACAACATCAGCCTATTCAATCCACAGCTACGGCCCATAATCCCCACAGCACAGCTTCTCGCACCGCCGACGCTGCTGCCCGTTTGCGATCAGCGGATTTAGCTGTGCCAGTGTCAGGCTGCGCTATGCCGCAATGAATAGGCCGCGAGAGCCCCGTTTGTTATACAGCAGCGTTTGTTATATACCACGTGCAGGTGAGTTTGGAACCCCTTACACCCCACCACACTCACCACACAAGTATCTATGTACCTCTGAAGTTGGCTACAAGTAGAGATCGCGTCACGTAAAAAGAACACTGGCGGTGAGCTGCACAGTAGGCGATTTATAGGTATTTTCCCGTGCGCAAACACACCCCCTCCACTTCTTACAGCGCTCTTTTTGCATGACGCGTACAATAGCGATGTAGTTATAATTTTTGGTTTGGATTGTAACCGGATGGTTACCGGAAATACCGGACCCGAGACACATATTACGGGGATGTACGGGGTTCTAACTCCTATCTTCGGAACCCAAGCCAACCCCACCTGCACGTGGTGCACCTTGCTAAACAACAAACGGGGCTCTGGCGGCTGATTGCGGCATAGCACAGCCTACATCGGCACAGCTAAATCCCTTGACCACCGGCGGGCAGCAGAGTCGGTGGTGCGAGAAGCTGTGCCCTGCGATCCCCAACCCGCATGCCCAGCGTGGGGATTATGGACATATCCCCCTTTATTAGGGGAGGCCTATGTCCAGCAGTGGACTGATATAGGCTGGTGTGGTGTGGTGTGGTGGAGACACATATTTGCCAAACATACAAACATTTGTCTCGCGGCGGGAATCGATCCCACAATCGTCTGCGTCTCAGAGGGACCTACGCCCACTGGGCCACACAGGTCGCCAAACCTGTCTGTCAACCTGCTTCTGGTTGGCAGGTGGAAAATGCCTGCGACAACAAGCCCACCTTGTGTTTTTTTTTAGTTTAGTATGTGCAATAAAGTGTTCAAACAAACAAACAAACAGACAAATATTTGTTCATTAGTTAAAATTTGCATAATGTAAACCGTACCGTAAAATGAACATTTTTTTATATTATTATGGGCCAACTCTTGACCGGCTCGGCTTGCGTGGGCAAGATGAGGTCGACGATGGGGCGAGCTTTCCCAGAAGATGCCTATTAAGCCGTTAGGGTCGTAAGTCAATGGAAAAACAGACGCTGGCAGCTGATTCCATAATTTAGCAGTGCGCATTATAAATGGTGTTTGGAAGCGCTTTCTTCTCAACTTGATGCGGATGGTAGTAACCTACGCCTTCCTAATTACTCCAAGCTAAGCTAATCGACCAGGATATGCTGCCAGGCGCAAAACTACCCATAGTTATCCAACCCTACCAAAGGATAGAATAAAAATGTTTACCTTCTTAGTTCCATCAGAAGACGGCCCAGCCTCATCATCCAAGCAAATCCCACTGTCCTTCAAATTATCCTTCTCCTCTTCATCCGTCTTCGTATACTTGCTCAGAGTGCTGAAGTCCAAAACAGCAGTCTTCACCAAACATTTCTTAGACAGAACTGCCTTTTTGATCACTGTCTTCATATTTTCTTCTGGCGATTTCTCCACCGCTATCAAGGTAGAGAGTTTATCGTTAGAGTCGATGGAATCCTCGGATTTGTCAGGGAAATCTAGCGGGATCTTCTGTTCATCGGAGGAGCTGGTCTCTTTGCTGCTGGAGTGATGGCGTTTTCTGTGCTTCCGATGGTGTTTCTTATGGTGCTTCCGGTGCTTGCAGTGGTCTTCGCAGCACTTGTGCTTCTTCTTCTTTTTCTTGACGTAGTCTGTTGGATCGTCTTCGCTGGATTGCCTTTTGATTTTGTCTTTTCTGTGCTTTTTGAGCTTCTTCCTGTCCTTGTGTTTGTCGTCTTCGGGACTGGTTGCTTCTGGTTTGACCTCGGCGCTGGTGGAAGGCAGGCTGACAGTGAGAATCGCTTTCTTGTCTTCTGTGACGCTGGTGTTCCTTCTTCGTTTGCCTAACGTGAATAATGGGTTCTCGTATTCTGTAATTTGGGGAAATATATGTTAGAAGAGGAAGATACCTCTGTACGTACTTGCATTAGAAGAGATAGCTTTCGACCAAATCAAGTTTAAATATGATTACTTTATGCTTGCCCTTATAACAACCTACCCGAAAACTCTTGTGCCTTTCATCACAAGCATCAATAGCTTTCAGATAATTGGACATATCTCTGACAGATAAAAACACACATACCAACAAATATAAAGATTCAGTCTGTAATAAAACGGCCAACATCAAACTCAATTGCAATAAAAACATGAAAACTCACCAACAACAGGATAGTTTGGTTCCAAGAACCTGATATCCTCAATAGCAATCCTCCCGGAGTCTCCATCATCAAACTCCACCGCTACGAACTTATCATCGTGGGGGTCTGGAGACGACACGGCCACTGTGCCAGGGTACAGGCATCTGTACTGCTGCGACCAGTATGCGCAGACCCTCGTGCCGGAAGGTAGCTCCGACACTGATGACGGACTTACTTCTAGGATCTGAAATATGCAATTACTTTATGAGAATACTAGCGAGAACAGTACTCTTTCTGGATGAAAGGTATCATAGTCCGCGCGTCGACTCAAATCCTACGGCAAAAGGTGTAAACCATGATCTTGATAGTGAAATATTTACGAGCGATTTTGACTGTGAAATGTCCAGAAAAAGACGTCCTAGACCAGAAGAGCATAATTACTGTCATTAGAAACGAAATAACAACCAAATGTTTGTTTTATTTACTATTTAGTTTTGGGATAGCAGCGCAGCTCGGTCATGAGTCGTGGCGCGGACTCTATGTCCCATTCTATACCCCATACACGTTGAAGTTCCAACCTCTATCTTTAGAATAAAAGCCATCTTCACCTGCCCGTGGTACACCCTGCTCTATAACAAACGGGGCTCTGGCGGTGGCTGAATGCGCCATAGCGCAGCCTAACACCGGCACAGCTAAATAACAGGGCAGCAGCGTCGTCAGTGCGTGGGCTGCATGCCCAGCGTATAATGGGCATATCTACCTTGCCCGCAGATTCAGGGGAGGGAAGTGCACGCGTATGCATTTTGTGGAACTCGTCAGAAAAGTGAGCGGAATTTGTGCTAAATATTCTGCCTTGTAGAATATCTTGTTATTAGACCTATTATTGTGGATATTGGTGGTATACCCCAAACGTCTTGGCAATAGTAGCAAAAAACTCTAAATTGAAATTACATTAGTCTCTAAAAAAGTACTTACGGCATCTCTCAGCGTCTCCTCTCTCGACAAAATATGTGGCTTGTTCCCTCTCTCTCCGTCCAAGGTTATCGCGTATACATCAGGCGCGGTTACCGCACTCAGTTTCCCAGCGTAGAAGAGACCACCCATTGCTGTAAGAACCCTTGGCGACGTGTCTATCTTGTCCTCTGTTAGGGTGCAGCTAGGTATTGTCACAGTCGGTAAGGAATCGGTGGGAACGATCTGTGACCTCTCTTTAGACTTTAAACTCTTCCGTCTCTTCTTAGCTCGTCGCCTCTCTTTCTCGCTGTCACTTGAAGCGCTGGCTCGACGGATCGCAAACTCTAGTTCAGGGAAATCGTCCCTAGAATGTTTTCTGGCTAGTCGATCCACCTTTTCTCGGTTCTTCTGTCTAACTTCATTCAAACTCTCCATGGAAGAACTAGCAGATCTATCTAAACTGCAATCTCTTTCTTCTTCCTCTGAGTGGATTTTTAGGATCGGTTCAGCTTTTAGCTTAGGGCGGACCTTGCTGGTTCTGTTGACGTCCTCTCGAGGTTCACCTCTGGTGCACAAGATACCTCCTTTGAGCTTTCCTTTCGCCAACAAGTAACCTACTAGACTGCTTTTGGATTTCGGCTTCTTGGCTACAATCGTTTCTGTTGAATCAGGACTTGATACCTTTCTTGGCCTTCCAACTTTCCTTTTCTTGGAAGATCCTCTATCGGAGTCGGGGGATAAAGCTGGCGTAGACGGCGTGGAAGAGTTCGAAAGCGGTGGTAGGACCGTCACTGGTGTAAGCGCATTTATTTGTGCTTTCTTCTCGTCGAACTGTCGCTCTAGCTCTTGGAGCCGTTCTCTCATGTCCTTCTCTATAGCGTTAACCAAGGCATGTGCAGACGGCACGCCCTGTGTGTGAGGACAAGGAACGCCTCCACAAGGACATGCAGTAACTCTTCTCAAACTTGCTTCCAACTCCCCTCCCCTGGCTGCATCTCTTTCCCTTTCTCTTTTATGACGTCGTACTTTCTCCAACTTATGTCTTAACCTTTCTTCGCGATCTTGACTCCTCTTTCCACGTCTTTCACTAGATGAATCACCGTCTTTATGCCTATGTCTGTCCTTTTTGCTGGTGGATTCTGAAATTCTTTCTCTATCCTCAGTAGGGCTGAGTAGCTCGCTTTTTATGAAAGGACGGGAAGCCGGTGGGCTGTCGACAACTTCTTCCATGAATCTCTGTTCAGCTAACGCACATAATAGACCCAGGCCGTCGAGAGATGGCTTGGCCCTTTCACTGCTGTTGGGATCCGGGAAATCAAACCTTCTCAAAGGCTCAGCGTCTGTTCTAGGTGGCGATTTCGGTGATGTCTTTATGTGGATGCTCAGTTTTGGCGGTCGAGTGTCAATCGTCAAAGGAGATGTTTCTAATGTTGGCATGGAAGGGGTTGTTCTCTCGAACTGTTCTATACTGTTCGAAAGCAGTTCAAGTCCACTCACATCTACCATCGGCCTGGTGGGCTGCGTGGATATAGTCAAAGGGCTCGTATGTGCCGTGTCAATGATCAGCTCCCCACCGCTGTTCGAATTAGAGTTCTGTATAGATTCATCAATAGCGTCGATTGCTTTTTCCACCGCGCCTGACACAGCGGACGCGGGTAGTTCAGAGGACTCCTCAGATTCTATAGCTGGTAGCTGATTATGTGTCATAGGATCATCGGGGAAGTGTGCGACGCCCACACAAGCGACCTCCCTTTCATCATCGTCTGCGTTATTAGGTGCTTCTTCCTCGTCTTCGACGTGGTCCGTCTGGTTGGATGCGTCCCTGTGAGCCGGCATTTCGGGGGCTTCCGGGGGTGGGGTGGGCGGAGCCACCGGCGAGGTCGCTTGGCTCCTGCACGGCTGGTCATTGAACTCCGGCTGGTAGAACAGATGAGTCGTCATCATGGGCTGTGGCACAGGTTCAGGTGCGAACGTCGGCTGCGGTTTCTCCTGAGGTGGTTCTGGCTCGATCTTTATCAAGTGAGGAGTGATCATGGGTTGTATGATGGGCTTCCTTTGGTCTACTTTATGCGACTGGTGCTGCTGAGGTGCCGGGGCGGGCGCTAAGGTCACCAGTCTGGTAGAATGTGTATGGGTATGTTGCAACGTCGCCGTGGACGCTAGAAGGTCCCCTGGGAGCAGCTGTAAGTGGTGAGATGGGTGCGGCTGGGGGGGCAGAAGTAGCGGCGCTGATGAGTACGGCATGCCTCCCCAAACCACGGTGTGGGGAAGGTCGGGAGGCGCAGGCAGAAGGATCAAAGTCCCAGACGTGGGTTCTCGGACGAGCTGGAACCCGCCCACTGAAGACACGCCGCCGCCCATGGAGCCGAGGCTGTTGACTCCCACGCCGCCCATCACCATGCTCTCCATGGAAACTGGGAGTTGACCTGGAACAGAAAAGAAGACTGCTTCAAGTGAGAACCTTATTGGTAGAATGTTGCATGTCACTACGCCATCATCGCTCACATAAATAAAATAAAAATAACTGATACTTTATACATGACAATGTTGGTTTCTGAACCGACTTCGGGGCCGTGCGAGTATTACTTAAGCAGATTTATTATAATATATTTATCTCCCCTCCTCCCCCTTGTGAGCAAAAGTAAGCAAAGCTCGTGGACTGATAGAGGATACATACGTTTTATGAAAGGCACAACCGAACATGAAAACCTCGCCTAGAATACCTTTAAAAGATGATTTCGTCTTTTTTGCGCTTTGGACAGCGTTGTATTGTAAACTGACACGAGACAGTTTACAATACAACGCTACGTTGTTAATACAAGTATCGATATAACTATTCGCATTCGCCATGCCGTGGAATCCACACAAATTATGCCAAGCACCGCGAGCGCACACTTAAACTCCCATTGATGTATTAACGTGCCTGCGACGCCGGAAGTGCGAGGATTGAATATAAAGCACCAACAGATGCAGATAGCTGAGTTAGCAGTGAGCCGTAAATTTATTTGACTTAACCAAAATCCATGTAAATCCACTGCCATAGAACAAGGAACTCATAAAGCATTTATTTTATCCCCGCAAGAAAACACTGAAAATCGAAATTCAAGATGATCCTACACCAGCGCCAATATACGGCTGTAGTTCAAGACATGCAAGTCTGGGGGGCAGCTCTTATAATATGGAGTAGGAAAGCTAGCAATCGCGATCTTTGGAAGGGTCTGGGGGAGGCCTTTATATCCTGGAAAACAAAACAGTCTCAAACTACCAATGTTGTATTATGTTTGTTACTTTATATTACCAATCTAGTATTAAGATTGTTCAATTAAAAGGCTATTGAAATTGAAATAAAAATCCTCTCCCACTTGGTCGAAAAAAGAGATACCAAGTATCTAACTATATACCTACACATATTTACGCGCGGAACTAATAAGCTATATAAAAGCTGCGCCTCTCGTCTATTGAAGTCTTCAATAAAGAGTACCAAATTTTTAAAGAAGGGTTACTCGCTGGTCTTCGAGGACTTGTACGATCAAAACGGAACAGTCAAAACACCCTGTCAGTTATGTTAATCTCTGCATAATGAACTGTTTGCTGATGCAAATTGCATCGGAAACACAGCTACCACTTGTCGGAACACCGATTTCTTTAAATCGATTAGCTTCATGATTTATGCAATGAGTGTTTTATGCGCAGCTTTTATGAATTCACAGAAAAATTAGCATTGAAAAGACTAAAGGCTAGCTTGTACTGAAAAAAAAAAAAAACGTTTACTTAGTCCAGATTTTCTAGAAAAGGTACTTAGTACAGTACTCTCAGAGGATATTTCTCCGTCTGAAGTTATGATCAGCATACGATTCGTATTTCTACCAATCCTAGTAGGTAATACCTACGTTCTAGTTCTTTTCCAGTTGTCCGAGTGTATAGGTACAATCCGTTACAAAGTGTATACAATAGTTTGAGGATATGTTTAAAACACTGGACTGGAAAGGTATGGGCATAAACATAAACGGCGAGCACTTGCGATTCGCTGATGACATAGTCCTAATAGCGAAGTCGCTGGAGGAGCTGCAACAGATTCTGGACGGCCTAGCATCAGCCTCGCGATAGGAAGGGAAGATAGGTCTCGGCATGAATTTAGACAAGACCAAAGTCATGGTCAATGACCAAATTGATACGAGACCTGTCGTCGTTAATGGACACCTTCTCGAAGTTGTTTCGGAGTAGGTACACATACCTCGGGCAGATATTGCAGTTGAGTAAAAACAACTTCGAGAAGGAGGCCAAGAGGAGGATTCAGCTGGGTTGGGTAGCATTTGGAAAACTACGTCGAGTTTTCTCGTCACCCGTACCGCAACGAAAACGTCATCACATACGGAGCCGAAATGGCATTTCGGCTTGGAGTTTCTCTGAAGGTTAGAATCCGCAACGAGACTATCCGACATACTCGTAGAACTAAAGTTGTGGACATAGCTTCTGAGCTAATTCTCTGGAATTAGCAAGCTGAAGTGGCAGTGGGCTGGCCATATCTGCCGAAGAACCGACAACGAAACGGGTAAACGAGTTCTTGAGTGGAGACCGCGGCTCGGCAAACGTAGTGTAGGACGCCCTCCGGCCAGGTGGAGTGACGATTTGCGTAAGGCTACTGGTAGAAGCTGGATGCGTCGAGCTCAGAACAGGGCGCAATGGCTCTCATTAGGGGAGGCCTATGTCCAGCAGTGGACTGCTGTAGGGTGATGATGATACAATCCGACCCAAAATAACTATGCTAGCTACTTTCAGGGAGACAAAGATACATTGTGAGTGTTATATATCTAATTAACAGGGAAACATAAAAAATAAAGTGCAGTTTGCACGAGGAACGAATAAATTAAAAATATCACACCAGGAGTTCATCAACTAAAAAAAATCACTACCTGTTACTTAAAAATTCAATAGAAGACCTTCCATTTAAACCGAATCAATCGGTTTATAGCTTTCGGTTTAAAATTAAAGCTATGCTAATGAACTAGCCGTCTTTGTCCCTCTCGTGGTTGTGCTATATCTGTCCCACTCTGTCGCGAGCCATGGGGAATAATGCATTAGTCCAGTCGTTCAACTCATTATCATGGGAGCCAGAGGGTTGAACTTTTTTATTTGGTTTATGTCTATTTGTGTGGGAAGAAATGGTTTATGGTGTTCACTTGTTACTTCAGTACCTAATGGCCTGTTTCAAAGCTGCAAACGGAATCATAGTAGATTAAGTTAGATGTTTATATGGATTGGAAAGATGTTTTCAAAGTGAAAGTGAACCCAAGCAAGTAAGATATTTTAATCGATTCCATAATGTTTGCAGTATTTTGTGATTGAGCATCGATTGAGTGTTCTTGAATAAGCATTAGGTAGGATCGAAAGCCGATTCGGTAAATACTTACCTAGTATATAAACCTACATATAAAATACATATGTATAATTTTATTGATTAGTATCAATTCTGCTTCAATTATCGCCTACGTACCTAGGTACCTAAATAAATAAATGAATACCTACCTAGATAGTTTAAAATACAAAGTTAAGGTGACGATACATGTCAAACCTCCCTCTCGCTCGCACTATTCAACATTTTTGAAGATATAAAATCACTGAATGTACTTAGTTATGCAAAATAGCAAACCTTCACGGCCTAGAAAATAACAATCAAAGGTTTAGTACCTTTGATTGTTATTTTCTAGGCGTTACCTCGATTATGGAATCTTCCTTTCTAAATTGGTTAAAAACTCAGTTTATTTTAGCATTCAAACGTTTGGTTTCGACAAGAAAGCAACAAACTCCTTCGTCATTCACATTTGCTTCTCAGAAAAGCATCGTTGCAAGTTGCAAGTCAGTCATATCCAATCGATCAACGTTCATACTTTGTCGTGGAACGTATTTTTTCGCGTTCAAACATCGCGTGAGGTGTCAAACGCCAAACAAACGGAACTCAGCAAAAATTGCCATATTCTTCAACATGTTACAAGAAAAACATAAACGCAAAAAACTAATTCACAACACTAGGCGACCGAGGCGGGCGCGGAAAAGCTAAAGGACATCCTTTGAAGGTGCGCCGCTTTGATTGGCTGAGACGTGAAGTGGGCGGGGCTTGTGGGTGGGGCGAGCTAAATTAGGGTTGTAAGCGCGTCGGACTTGTATTATCGATAATAGAGTTTTTTTGTGTTTTTTGATGGTGGATAATTTATGGCATGGAAGTGACAGTTCCGTTCAACGAGTTGGGAACGATTTAGTGGCTGGAATGGAGTGAACGATGGATCCGGCGCGTTTTAGTTGTTTTCACGCATTTTATACGTTAATTTGCGCTCCGCTTATTTTATTATCTATCAAATGCTGCGGATGTGTAATTATTAGGTACTTATATTTAATGAAAGTACTGGCATACTTTCGTCAAGTGTCTTATTAGAAAATTTTTGAATCAAATATTATAGTAACAAAAGTTACAACAAAAAAAAAACAAAAAGTTTAGTAAGTAGGTACTGATACCTAAATAATACATACATATTAGTGTTAAGATTAAGACCGAACAACTACAATAAAAAATTATATTCAAATTTTTATTGCCACATCATGGTAAATTTTAACTTTTCGTCTATAACTTAGGTGTACACCTAAGATACCTATAATAGTGCTATTTAAAACTTAGTAAAGTTAATTGTTCAGTCTCAATCGCGTGACCCGTCGAATGAAACTTCCATGTTCAATACAGGTCTAAATAATGTTACGAACTTTGTAATTTAGGTGCATGAAAAATTATAGCAAATCTAAGTACTAGAGTAGGCGAGGCGCCTTACATATTTTAAATAAATTGTTTTAAAAAGATCAATAATCATTTCAATACCTAGGTAAATCTGTTTACAGACTCGCGTGATTTTGGGATTTTTAAAGTATCGTCTACTTTTAAAGCAGAGAGGTAGTTCTATTATGTTGTCTTCACTGTTATTAAGTTTGTACCAATATGAAGGTTGGTATTTGTGTGTTTGTTAGGGGGTCATAATTACCTACAATAGCATTCATCCAAATTTCTGATTTCAAAAAATTATGAATAAGCATAAAGTAACAATGAACTCATACCCAAATTACCCGAACATTGAAATCCATGTGAGAAATCCAACACAGCAAATGATTTCGTTAGGAGCATATCGGCATGAATTCATCGAGAGGCGAGCAAAAACGAAAAAAAAATCATAAAGCCACCGCGGTCTTAATAAATGGGATCGAGTTACTCGAGAATAAAAAACAAGACCCATTATAGCAGGTGTGGAGGGATTTTGGGATTATTGCTGTCCGAAATTTGATGAAATTCTGGCATATTTTGTAGCTGCGATACAATTTTCTGACGATGAAAATGTAGAGATAAACTATAGGTTTCGCAATTTTTGGTTAAATCCATATTAGGATTCAAAAATTTTATGAACACGAAAGATTACGGTCGTAATGAACAAGAACCTCAAAATGAAACTTTGAATAAAATGGAACCCACAATCATGAATGGTCTTACAAATGTATTAGCAATTATAATCGATGGAACAATAACGATTAAAATAATCATTCGAAAGAAAGAAGAAACAAAAGAAGACACCCACAAAGGTTGCTCTTCTGACTGATTGCAATTATTTCTCAAGGAGTTTTATTAGCGAGTATTCAGATCACGATCCGACTCTCTTTGATTAGGGACATCATCGATATCAATTTGGTTCTCCTCTAACAACCCTAGACGAAATGGCTTTCAATCATCCGAAACATGCCCAAAACTTGTCAAACTCCATTAGAGTGCTGGCGAATCATCACTATCATAATGATGCGGACAAAATAAAATTACACATAGTGTCCCAAAAGACCCTCCACAAAACTGTGATTCAAACACGGTCGCTTTATCAACCGGTCGTCGGTAGGTAGCAGTACTTGCTCGACCAGACGGGCACAGTTGCAATGCTGTTACCAAAGCATCAGGAACGCGTAGGCGTCATGCTGGCCATACCAGCAGGCGCGACGCCCGAAGATATTTGGCAAAAAAATATTTTATCTCTCTCTAAATAGAGCAATAAAAAGAGAAGGATAATATTATGTTATAAAAGAATGTTTGCTGCTTTCAGCGTGAAACGGCGAGCGCGGTCTCGCAATGCAGTTGGCGCGTAGCTACCAGGAGAGCAGAATTAGTAGGAGGTGTCTTACCGCTCGGGTAGGGCCAGATGGTTGCGGGAGGGGGAGCCGGGGGCGCGGTCGGCCACGCCAGGGGGGCGGAGCGATCGTCGCACAGCATGTTGGCCACGCCCACCGTCATGGCCGCCTGCGCGTCAGCGCCTGAATCAAACACAAAGAATGACGCTGATGCAATCGTCAACACGTGTGTTACGAAACTAACACATGAATAAAACATCTTGTAGTTTAATTACAGTAAGCCTACCTAATGAATGATGACTAAGACGAGTATGCTCTCCTTTTTAAAATTAGACAATCATAATTAAACTCCAACCAAATGAAACCCCTATATTATAGTAGCTATATAGTATATAAACCTGTAGTAGGTAGAAGTATATGAGGTAGATGCATACCTACGTATTACCTAATGTGCCTATTTACCAAAATTTTACATTATTAGGTACTAGCAAAACTTACCAAAAAGTAAGGTAAGGAACCTTGGTAATCGATATTACAAAAAATACCTACTTATGTTTTGTTGAATTTCCAAAAATAAAACGCAATGAGTACCTAATCTCGGCTTGAAACTGTTTTCTGGACTTTAAAGCCGAGATTATTGAGTTTTATTTTATCCTATGAAGATTTTCTGGTTATGAAGAACTGCCTTCAAAAGGATCGCCAGAAATGCCTCAGTCATCTTCATCTTTTCATAATTTTTATCTTCCAGCACATCATTCCACACCTAGAAAGCTTCCACTTCAAAAGGGGCATCAAAAGAAAAAAATATTTAAAGCTTAATTTGTTTTATAATATTTTAATTCTTCTATGGTAGCTCATGACCTTAATTAGGTACAAATATTAATGAGATAGGTAGGTAAGTACCTAATGTTTGTCTGTACTTAATTACCTAGTAAAGTACCTAGACAAACGAAACTACGAGCGAGTCAGTCAGATAGGTACCTACCTACTACCCGAAAACATTCACATTTAGACAAAGGCAGGTCTCTGTTTTCTTTAATTAATATTCTCTATACTTTGAGGAGAAATAAATATCTGAAACAGTATTGGTAATTATGCCTGGCCTTTACAATTCAAGTTCACCGAAACACGCAAGCCAAGCAGGTCAGCTTTAGGGAGCACAGCATGCAAATGAACTGGCGCAGACCGGTCTGACCAGTTCATCAGCTGAGCTATGGATTAGTGAGAACAGACAATACCCTAAGCAGGGTCAGACGTAGGATGCCTTCAGACGGCTTTACTTAAAAATAACAAACTGATTCCTACCTACGTAAAATTAAATATTTTATGAAAGAATATTTAGATAAACAAAGTCAGGGACGTGTAGAAGTTTGGGGGAGGTCTTTGCCCAGGAATGGGACGACATCAACCCGTAAATCTTTCAAAAATAACTTAGTTATCGAGCTACCGAAGTTTATGAAGATTGGATCAACGGTTCGCGAAAGTTATGCTAGGACTTATACAAAAAATCGCCCTAATTATGTTTCAGAGATCTTCGTTCGCTTCGCTCACACCGTTCATTGCATAAACTGAGCAGGAAAACGGAAACCAGGCAACCTAATATGGGAGATAAACATACCAACATATCATATATCTACTCTTATAACCCCAGACACAAGCTTGGGCGAAGTTTCGCGAATAGCCTCTGTGTGCAAAGTTTTTATTATCACAAAATAGTCAAACGTTTGCCCACTGTCGCAGGTGAATATGTATGTGGTCTAAGATGGAGGACGCTTGCCTAGAAGGAACGGATTCACTCTGGATTTGAAGACTCCGAGAGACAATATCTATATAGTGCGTCTTCTTGAGGCATTACGCCTAACCAGAACCATCGCGAAGCACGTTCATAAATTTATAGGTCTCAATATAAAACATACCGCTTTCATTTCTTTGCATCATAGAATAGTATCGTGTAGTGTACCTAATTATTCTCAACTAGCTTTCGCCTGCGGCTTCGCCCGACTTCGCTCGCGTGGTACCTAGATGAAAAGTAGCCTAAGTATATGTTATTCCTGGTCTAAAAAAGGAAGGACCAACAAACACATCTTCACATTTAATCTTTCGCCTTTATAATGAACGGTTCAAGACAAAGCCTAGGTATAAAAAAAAAGCGCTGGAAGAAGTGGAGGGGGTATGTTTGCGCACGGGTAGTACCGATAAATCGCCTATTGCCATATTATCCTCTCTGTATTCTGTGCTATTGCGCAGCTCACCGCTAGCGTTCTTTTTAATTTTACATGCATGGATTACGTTTGATCAGAACACATTTTTTACAATTTTGTATGGACTGTTTGGTCTACCAACTTGTTCTGCGCAGTATCCCCACTATTTTAGCTATAGTTTACTTTTTCAGGCTTATACACTCGTGCCGGGACCTACATAAATTATTTAGATTCACTGTTCGATAAGGTTGCCTCCGCGGACTGATTTGACATACGGCTTCCTCCAGTAACTTAATCCCTATACTATAATAAGTATTTAAAAAGTGATAAAATAAAACCAATGAAGAGATATGGATGGATTGTGTGAATTATGCTTATGTACGTCAATGGAATGATTTGATGACGAGGAAGAAAGGAGTGATGAGATGACGGCTGTAAGATTATGGAGGAAGAACACCATATTGTGCCGACTGCCAACCAGCCATAGCGTCTTCGTTATCTTTCTTCATAGTCGACAAGACAAGACAAGACAAGCTTACTTTATTGAGCCGTTACAAAATAACATTTGTTTATGACGGACCCAACAGGTAACAATCGCCTCGCTAAGCATTAATTTCAACCATTATCTTTAAACCGCTCTTAGAAGCGTAAAAAACAAAACCGCTATTTTCTCACGAAACGAATTCCCACAATGAGATGTAATATTGGAGCGGCAGCGGCGCGAGGAGCCAAAAAGAAGATTATGAAAGGAAGCACGTGCTGGTATCGCTGTCTCGCACGGACGTAGAGCGCCATCACTGTCTGGCGCTCCAACCGCTTGTTGCTGTGTAGAGTAACCAATGGAACAGGGAATATGAGTTACCTTACCGCAGAAAATTACTTTTGAAATCTTAGCATTAATAAAATAATATCGTAGGTCAACATTTCGATAGGCGTGGTTACTATTATCTCTAAAATACTACCAAAAACCTTTTTTAGTAAATTATGTTTTTTTTTATTCAGATATTAAAGTAGTCAGCAATCTCAATATTGTGATGTGATGGTACTGGGTAAGGCTCATGTTAAGTTAGATTAGGAACCTACCTACCTACAAAACCAATTAAGTCAGACTAATTGAGTTGTAATATAAGATTAGGTAGGTAGAAAATATTATATACTTTTTATACCTAAGTTCATATTGTAATACCCCTACGGAGCTCATGTTGCGGACAACATTAATTATAAGATCAAAATGTGTCTATGAAACAATAACGAATATGATTATGGCTATGATTATGAAATTCTTTGAATAATGGACCAAATCATTAATTGTAATCAAACCTTTAACTCTGCCGCGCTGTTAGTAGTACGCAATGTGTGAACTAATAACAATAATAATGAATGTTTTCCTCTGTTTTGTTATACTACTCTGCATCACTATCAGTTGACCTTCACCGTACGCAACGTCTCTTTCCCTCACCAGCATTCCATACGTCAGCTTGTCTCGCTTGCACACGCAGCCAACAACGCCCCGGGCCGCGCTTCAAACACCTCCTCGCATCTGCTGCTAGCCTAGTATCACGCGCGCTCAAGAAAAGGGTTTATCCGACGCTAGTGACCCGGATGCAGCTAGGATTTTCCGAGCAAGCAATTTTTCTGTTTTTCACGGAAAACTTTTTCCTGTGTGCGTACGTGAAAAATTACTGAATAAAATTGATTTAAAGTTGTTATTTTAATAGAGGATCGATTTCAATTATTTTTGGAAAAGAGGGTTGTTTTCAGGAAAGTTATGGTTTGCCTTCAGCAGTTTTCTAATTAGAAAAGCTAGGTCAAGCTATAAAAGTCTCCCATTAGAATAGATAGCGCTCCGTTGCTAGTTGCTACCTAGCGCAAACGCAACGGGCGATGCGCGTTGAATAGTCAAGCGTATCGGAAATAGATCGTCGTCGCGTCGATGTCGATCGTCCGTCTCGCGTCGTACGAGAACTATAGATAAATAATCTATGTCAGTGATTGTGTGTTGTAAGTTGGTGGGTAAATTAAAATAGATTCCCTTTCAATTATTGCGGTAATCAAAAACGTGAATTTTAGTTGTTTTTTGTCATTTATTTCGGACAACCACAAAGCTAATAAAAATTAACTTCCTTACCTAGTTAGTTTACGGGTATCCGAATTCCTTCATAGCATAACAAACCTGAATTTATGAAGGTCATCTTTACAATGAAAGTTATGACCACGGTAGTCACAATGGAATGCGAGCAAAATAGTGTTTTAAGTTACATAATGCGTTATTCTCCTCTATGAGATTTGTTTCGGATGCTGCACAAGATCATTCCAATTTGCTTAGCCAAAGTATTTCTACAATGCGCAGGAAAACTAACTTTAGCAACGAAGAAATAAAGTTAAAGAATGAAAACAACGAAAATTCATGGAAGTCCATTTTTGTGGCGCAGGGCAATGCTGAGACGAATATTGTACCAGGGCAGCAGAAGTAACGAGACGGTAAGAGTAAGACTCGGTTCTACCTACTACTTGAATATAGGTTTGATCAAGCTCAGCAGCAAGTTTGTGTTGTGTCTTTATGAACTCTAATCGAATCTCTAGTTTTGGATACCTTTCTTAGAGAAAGAACATTTAATTTATTGTAGTTACTGCATTTACGATACTGGGTTATCATTAACATTATTAATTGGTGGTGTGGGAACCCACTTTATTTTATTGTTCAACAAACAATCGAGCTTTATCTGAATTATAATTGTAATATAAATAAATGTCAACATGCACTTCGTAATAGCAAAGTCAACATTTTTGTTCAAATATCACAGAAGGGGAGACCGTCCCTCTTTCACCCCAGCAAAATCTCTGCCATGTAAAACTGTGCTTTATTATAAGAAGTACATGGCAGTTTATGATTTGAAGCGGTTCAAGAGGGATACATTTATTTTGTACATTTTGGGCATGCATTAACCGAATTGAAAACTTTATGGCAGCGTGAATTTCCAACTAAAAGCTTCGACTTTCGTTTGAACATTTTTTTAAGCTAAGTAACCTAAATCATTATCGTTTTTTACATGTTGGGTGGCCGTTGAAACTTTGTAAGATAGGAGTAGTACACAATTAAATTAAAATACCTAAATTCAAAAAAACCTTATTCGTTTACCTATCGTAGCATAGTCCCGATACCGTCCCATCGTCTCGGTCGATCGTCCCGATCCCAAAATCAGCTAAAGTATTATACTTTTGATCTCAAATAGTTTTTATAGTATAAAAGAATATTTTGAATTTAAGGACAATGTGGAATAAGTAAAACTTAATGTGATAAATAGATTGATAAACACTAGTTAGCTACAAAACAAATTAATTGTTACATAATTGAGACAGACTAATTGAGTTGTAAGATAGGTAGAAAATATTTTATAATTTTTATACCTAAGTTCATATTGTAGTGCCCCTGCGGGGCTCATGTTGCGGACCTCACTAATATTAAGATCTTTATGTACCACATGAATTAATAAAGAATATGATTATGATTATGTGTTAACATAACAGATGCTGTGAATAATGACTGTTCGAAATTAACTTTGCAATGGCTTCTGGGATAATTTCCACAATTATTTCGCTAATATCAAGTAGGTATTAAATTGTTTATTTCGAGTATTACGAGTAAATTCAAATGTGTCGAAAATCTCAGTTTGTCGAGTCAGTACAGAGTCTTCGTGCACGATAAAACAATAAAAACCCCATCTATCGAAGTTATGAAATACTATTTTGGCCGCATAGACAGCAGCGCCAGTCAATAGAAACGTCATGGAATGTACCAGGGGCGCAGAAGCGGACAGGAGTTATCTAGCCGGCATGCGACCCTTGCTGCGAGGGTCGAGGGGAGATATCTTGTCGGTTGGTCCCACGTCGCATCTTCTAGGGCTGTCGCGGAAAACGTTTTTTTTTTCTTACAGAATATTATTTTTTGTAGCTCGATTCTCAATACCAACGAAACTTATGAGGATCAACAATTATATGGGTTGCACATACCATGACATGCATGACCCATTTCTTCCTCGCTTATCATTGAAAAGTTTCTTAAGCAAGAAACTAATTATAATTTTAATTCTTAGTATTAGACGGCGCTATTATAGGTAGCTTTTATGTAACTTCTTCTTCGTATGAGCTAATGACCAACCCTGGTGTCGGAGTTTTTAGGCAGCCCGAAGGGCTCCGACATGGCTTTGAATGCTTTCATAGTTTGAATAGCATGGCACATCAAGCCAGTGGCTGGCGGTCCCAGCAGCAAAAATATTAAACTAGCGACTATGGCTGCATTTTTTTAAACTATAAGACGTTAGTATAAGTTTTTGTTTATTTGGAATACAATACAAACTGAATGGTATGGATGGGCACATTGTTCAAGCGCCGTACTGTCCTTGTGATGTACATCTATATTAGACTACTATAGTTAACGAAAATCCTACTTCCTACTTAATATTATAAATGCGAAAGTTTGTGAGTATGGATGTGTGGATGAATGGATAAATGTTTGTTACTCTTTCACGCAAAAACTACAGAACAGATTTGGATGCAACTTGGAATATACATAGTTTGTAACCTGGATTAACAAATAGGCTACTTTTTATCCCGGTACCACGCGAGCGAAGCCGTGGGCGGAAGCTAGTTTAAAATAAATAACAAAATTCAAAGCTGTGTATATCTAATATAAGATTTTAATTTTAGTGACAGCCCTTGCTAGACAGGATAAGGACGGGAACAGCGCCAAATGTTAGTGACGGCGCGCAGCGCGCGGGGGCCGAATTGGACGTGATTAGAAATACGCTGCACTTTACTATTTATTATAGCCTGCGGCTTATAGCGCCCTGGTAGACGAGATCGTACAGTGACTCATCTCTACTAAGCATAGATCCCGCACATCCGAGCAAAGTAGAATAATAAATATCTAAACAGACTTTGATATCCATTTTGCGTCGTTCAACAAAACTTAGTTTTGGTAAATACCTACCTACTATTGGTGTACTTGAGGCTGACTTAGCTAGCATTCAGAAATTATTGCAAAATAAAAATCTACCTAAAACAACACTTTATGAAAACAAAATGCAAATGTTCCAAATTAAATTTTGCCTAGTGGCTTGCCCACTACGCACTACTCGCTACGCATATACAGCGTGCTCGCAAACTATTTTATAAATATCAGCGCAGAATATAAATAATTGATATCAGCATGTCACGCACAGTTTTTGTTTCACATGACGCCGGAGCGGCTGGTTTCATCGTAATTGCGCTTGTGATTAGCATGTAATTGGCCGGTTTTTGTAGTGTAAATAACTCTTGCCATCAGATACGCCCGCAACGCTTTCTACGGCTTGGCCTTAGTTGTGTTCTCTTCTCATAGAGTTCTTCCATGTAAATAATATTCGTTTAAAGTTTATTTAGTTATTGCATTCCAAATTTCACTTATATTTTGGTCGTAGCAGAATCTATTTACTAGAAATAGACTGGTTGGCTGCTTTCAAATGTAGGCAAGATACAGATATTAGCATTTTAATTAAAACTTTGTGGTAGTTTTTCGGCTGTACCGAGCTTTTTGTTTCTCTGAGAAAAGCATCTAATATATTATGATATTTAAAAATTATGCTGGTAATAACTTTATCTTATTATAACAGTTGTTTATAACAAATTAGCAATTAGTGCTCAAGAGCGCATCCGAACCTAATTTCGATACAAAAAATTGTTTAATTTTTCCAGCTTAATTTAAATTGTAAATTGTGACAAGTTGCATAATAAATAATACAGTCATTGAATTCGGGGCCCAGTGCGTCGTAGTCGGGTTGAATTGTGCATTCAGGCAGGTGGGACTATAACGATGTATTTTTACACGAAGGAAAATGAACTTTAGTCCATTCACACACGGATAACCGATATTTGGGCGTTATAAACCCTTTATGGATTGAGACGAGACGTCGCATGACTCCAGCTCATTGAATTTGCGAATCAGTAAAAAATATATTTCAGGTAGCAAAGTTAACAAATTTGTAGAATAAGAATAAAGTTACTTCTTGCAATATGTGGTCTTGATCTAAAACCGATTTCATAGGTAAAAATATATTTTAAATAGAAAAATTTACGAATTCTAGATTTTCCTCAAAAGCTTCATTGAAGAGGCCTATTCTCCTTGCCAAACATAAAAGCTCCATTAACATCTGATATTCGTATTCAACGCACGACACGATACCATCTACGGCGATCAATAACCGGGAACATCCGATGTCGGAATAATAAACTGTAATAATTACAATTACAGCTGAAACAACGATTACTAACCACCTGCATTGTAATTGAATTTTTAATGGGGTTAATCAGGTTGCAGTTTGAAGGGGTTATAAAATAAATTATTCGTTAATAATGTTGATTCAGTTTGAAGTTAAATTTAAGGGTTATAAAATTAATTACAGGAAAATAAGTAATGTTGTTTCAGTCTGATTGGGACCAATTAGTAGAATTAATTTTGATTCAGGTTTTGGCTTAATTTAAACTTTGTTTGATAAATATTTTCAGTGACAAGTTATTTTGTTTTCAAAGCTTACGTGGTCACTATTATCATTTTGCTAAGAATGACACGGGATGATAATTATAATGATTCCAAATTAAGTGTGCTTCTTGTTATCGATTCCCAGTTTTATTCTAACTGATGGACCTTCTAGTGAATACATTGTAATTAAATAGCAGAGTATAGAATTGTTCGTTGGAAGCGAGTCCGGTATCTGATTAGCATATAATTGTCGGATACGTCGCGCTTTTGCCATAAATCTCGCTTGCAAAGGTCAGCTCACCGGTTATACAAAGAGTAATGCTAGATGTGCTAGCTATACACAGCAACATTATACACAAAATACTTTTAGCTGAATCACAATAGGAACTGTGGGTTCAAATTTATCCGATTTTACAAATAAAACTAAATGCGATGAGAAATAGAAAATTGGTTGAATAGTATTTCAAAAAGATCCAATCCAATGTTATGATTTTCATTGATTAATTTATTTAATGAATGGCATCTGTGATAAATTGTTAAAATAATTTCCACAATTTTGCCAATATCAAGTTTATTATTTTAAGACAACGGTCCAGTTTTTTCCTAACTAAATGCGCTTAGAAAGAAAAGGCTACATGGTTGAATAATATTTTAATAATATTCAATCTTAATTAATTAATTTATTGAATGGTATCTGGAATAATATAATTTCCACAATTTTTAAAATATCAAGTAAATTGTTCATGTATTATATTGTTGATATTTATTAGGCAACGTTGTGCGGTATATAAGTCCAGTCCTTCAGTCTTCAATGAGGTCCTGGAGCCCGACCGCGCTATTTACAAAAAACATCGGTGCGTTTCTAATTACGCTACGATTCAGTAGCGACTACGTTCCAACTTCTACCTCAACAACTGTTTCTACTACTGATAATATTTCCTAGTTCAACTACTGTCCTGCTATAGCAATGATCACAATACATTCTGGTATTCTGACGTTGGTTATGCATGTTACAGAGATAATGAAACAACTTGATTAAACTTTGCCTTGCTATTATATTGCTCACATACACATACCTACTTAACACGATACAAAGCAGCGCGGTATATTGAAGTAACTAATAGCCAGAAATTTGACATATTCTTGTCAGTAACAGCGCACGGGCGCAACATAAAATGTGAGGGTCCCGTTTTATTGATTTCAACCTTCATTTTATGCGACTGCAACGTGTCCAGAGGGGCTGTGTAGGAAAGTAGGCACTTTATACCGTAATAGTTCTCTTAAATCAAGGATAAGTGTTCCCATTTGTCTCCGTCTTCCATGAGGTAGATGCGGCTTCATTTCGAATGTTCTGTTCATACCCATGACTCAAATTCATTGCTCTTTTGTTAACATTGCTCTGTTTAAACTTCACATTAATATAAATTATAACGTCGTGGCTAAGTGAAGGAAAACCGCAGTTTTAACTTTAAGCGCAACATTTTCATAGCATGAATAGTTATAATGGCGTATTTTACATTTTCCGTGAGGTTACGATAGCCTTTTATTGAATTGGTATTCAATAATCAACTTAACAGAGGGGAACATAGAAAATAATGAATTCACACGTAACAGTCAAGATAATTCATAATCATCTTAAACAACCTATATACTGCCACGCTAACAGCTTTTCCCAAGGATTTCCACGAAGAACGGTCTTGAAGCCTTTCCTATCAACCTATTTTCTGCCATCTTGACGATGTTGACAGGAGATTATAGTTAAGTAGCTTTTCATATAACCAGAAACTACCTAAACACACTCTACTCCTACATATCCGACGCATGGAAATCAACAATTGTAATGTTTTATAGGTATTTAGACTACTTTACTCTAGCCTAAAGACATTCCCTAAAAGCTACCCGTTCGTGATACTGACCGTGCCGGTTCATGAGGGCAATGATAATAAACAGCGCGTTCAATAACAATCAATTGGATTAAAATTAACAAAAATTATTAAGAGAGGTCGATATGCTGTCTGTCGTCAGATGTATTTAATGATAATAATCATCATCGTCCTCAGTCCGACTTCACCCACTACTGACAGCCTCCTTTTGCTCCGCCACTTGTCACGGTCCTGCACTAACTTGATGCTCTTCTTCTATTCTTCCTGCCCCTCTTCCCATTTCGTCTTGGGTCGGGTTTCCTAGCACTTCGACACCAGGACGCTCTGTTCTGGCTTGTCATAGACTAGTAGTGTAATAAACTGGCTAATTATTCAAAAGATACAAAAAATAAATTTGCCAACCAAAGTAGATTTCAGATAAATTCAAGCAACAATTAACATTGAAAGAGCGAATGTAATGTTTTTGTTTCATTTGCACAACTATTTAAAACAGTTAACGTCATAATAAGAAAATTTTATCGATTAGCCGCCTTTCATTCATAAATCATAACAGGAAATCACACTATGGACACTGAAAAGGTAGCAAACAGTAGCAAACAGTAGTAGCGTGCTTCTACTAACTATACCAATATATAAACTTTATCGATTTGGTTCATTTCTAATCAATATCATACAATGCCTAAGGGCCTTAGCCAAAAGCATGAATCCAGATTAAAAATGAAACTCATGAATGTTTTATTAAGATAAAACGATTTAGTCTGACCGGGGCGCCGGATATTAGAACTCCGAGGAGCGTAAATTGAAGGCGGTAGAAAAAATACGCGCCTTAGCATAAAATCGTGTAGTAAAATAGAAATACACGAAAAATTTAAAAAAAACGTAACAAGAATAATCTGATATTGTTTATTATTGGCAAACTTTTATTAACAATTGTAATAAATGGAGCACCCAGTATAATGAAAGCCCGGGCGCGTTCTTTTAATTATTGACGCAATGCCTTCTTGAAAATTTAAACGTTTGCTTAGCAAAGAGGTTGTGCGAATTACCAAGACCTTTGTTGATGATTATTCGCAGAATCGATACGCTGTATCATCGTTATCTACCTTAAAATGACTCGTAAGTCTAGGTTACAAGTTTTATTTTCCTCCGTACGTCCTAAATGACCTCAGCACATACATTTTTCATTACCAAGCGCATCACTGCAGATATATAGTTGTACCAGGAGAGCATACTCGAGCGAGAGGTGGTCAAGTCCAATGGCCAAACCGATAGACAAGACCTCGATGACTTGAATCATTCACGCTGAGCCATACGATCGCTACTTCACTGTATGTTCAACTTCAGACGCAACATGTTGCGAGTTCGGTTCACGGTACGACCCATGGCACAGGAGAGTCTTATTTTATTTGGTCACGGCTGATTTGATTCTAACATGGGTTCCTACCTGCAACATCGGAAACCATGCCAACTTCACCTGCCCGTGGTGCACCCTGATAACTAACGAACGGGACTGTTTTAGCCAGCTGATTGCGGCATAGCGCAGCTTACCTTTTATTTATTTATTTATTTCAAGTCTGGTCATAATAAGCTGGTGAAGTTGTTTTTGTTGTTGTTGGTGGTGGTTATTGCTATGTATGCAACTGTTGGGTGGATGTGTCGCACACTAGAGCAACAACTGGTAGAATCTACTAGTAAGAGAAAATTGCAGCATTTTTCTTACCCTAAAAAACCAGTGTTATCTATTTACATTTGCGTTCAGTTAATAAATTGTCTTTATCTTTATCACGATGTTTTCCGTCACCGTTCGTCACTTGACTACTGAGTGACTAAGTATTAGGGCATGATGACTTCGACTTACCCATATCGTGCAGTCGCTGGTTGTCCTTATGAGACAAGGCCGCGAGGAGCCCGGCATCGCCCACTCGCTGCCTCGCCACCGCTATGCCGACGGGAATCGAACCTGTGGTAACAAAAATCTTGAGTAAAGATTTCAATTATGATATAAATAATAAGCTGCTTTTTCTATTTTGGAAATTGTAGGGCCGAATCTTGGAAAAATGTAGACGGTCGAGATTTGATGTCATCGAGATATCTCAATTAGGGCTTGCAAATATTCGAATATTCGAATTTTTTTCGGGTACTATTCGAATTATTCGAATATTATTCGAATAATAGAAAAACACTATGATTTTATTAAAATCACATCTTATTTTGTTATTTTGAGTGTTATTTTCATGAAGAAGTTTAAAATATCAACTTATTTTATTTTAAACGCGTTTTTTCCATGAACTAATTAAAAAAAAAATACAAAAAGGTATGTCAGCGTAACGAGACATTAGTGATTTACACGCACAATCAACCACAAATTAAAATTTTCTTCTTCGTATGAGCTAGTAGCCAACTCTAGTGACGGAGATTTTAGGCCACCCGAAGGCCTCAGACATGGCTTAACGACTGAAAAGACGGGACCAACATCTTAACGTGCCTTCCGAAGCACGGAAGTGGTCAAATCTAAATGTCACTAAACAGTCATCCATCCAAGTAATGACCACGCGGAGAGTTGCTTAACCAAGGTGATCTCTTAAGTACACCGAAGTAAACCACGCCAAGGACGGACGGACGGACAGAGCAGCACCAAAGGGTTCGTTTGATGGCTCGGTAATGTCACTCTAAAAACAGTCTTATAAATCTAGGTTGGTTGTTATTTTAACAAAATCATGAAAATATACATTCACGTTAATGACAGAGACGAATGGACAGAACAGTCTCGTCAACTACGCGACACTTCCGAGTGTATCCGAACCGTGTTCCGAACCCGATAAAAGTTATTGGGTTTGGATCGGATCGTTCGACATGTTGTTTACCCGAACGACGACGTAAACTTGTATAGTCTTGTATGGATATATCGCGCGAACTCTTAAGTGGCATTTTATCTGATTTCCGATTTCGGTGTTATTAATTTAAATCGAATATTCGAATATTGAAATATCAGTATTCGAATATTCGAACAAAAATAATATTCGAATTATTCGAATATTCGAATATTCGAATGCAAGCCCTGATCTCAATACAGGCTGGGACGTGTGCGAGATATGACATCTTCGGGCATAATTGTAACTTTTCTAGTTTTTTTTTTAACTTTGTAAAGACAAAAAAACTTGAAAAGTTCAAATCTAACAAGATTTAGACGTTATTCATTTGAATAAAAAACTTGTACTACACCAGGTACTTCAAACCTAAATTTTTGAAAATTTTGATCATACATTATTATAGCCCAAGTTATTATTAAAGGTTACTAAAGTAACTTCGGGTGACTAGGAAAGTGACAAACCAGTGAGTCGATGAACTAGGTTACCTATTTATTTTTAAGCTGACAAATAAATGAGGGAAAACCAAATTTTACTTTAAATTCTTATTATAAACATTCCCATTGTCTATTTGCATTAATGTAGGTTAATTTGCAAATGTTGTGATTGGGCATAATTTCGACTTGAATATCATGGTGCGAAGTGCGAACCTTTACCACCTTTAGGATTGAATCCTGGAACATTTTGATTGGTTGTTCAACCAATCATGAGAAATTCACTATCTAATGGTGAACAATTTGATCGGACAAAGACAAACACTTTAATACCGCGATTAAAATTCCATCTCTAATAGAAAAAGCTCAAGAAAATCCCTATCACAATGAAGATTGGTCTATTAATAGGCACATGGTTCTTGAAAAATGTGGCGTTGATTCAGTAAGTATATTTAATCTGTGGCCAATTGATAAAAGCTATCAAGTGCTACGACTACTGTAGCCATAGTGGCGTAGTGGCGTAGCGCAGCTGACAAACGCTACCAAAACTACCAGGCGAACATAAAACGTCAAGAGATTAGATTAACTGTTATCAATACGATTTATTGATAGAAAGATTGTCCAGTTTTTTCTGGAACTCCAGAACATCCTGTTTCACATACCCTAGTCACTGGATGTTCGCTCGGTCGCATTTTCAAACAGAAGATTATGGTCATTGCTCTTCGTCTTTTCATATATATCGTTTTAAGACCATCGAAAGCCTCCAAACTAATCATCATCATCATCATCAACAACCTATAGAAGTCCACTGCGGAACATAACCTAAGGAATTCCCCAAAGAACGGTCTTGAGCCTTCTCCATCCACCGATTACTTGCAATCTTGACGATGTCGTCAGACCATCTGGTGGGGGAATAATAAGGAATGAAAAAGCTGGGACCAACGTCTCCGTACCTCACATCGCACAGAAACTCTCTGCGAACTAAATTCTACAACACAGTCAACCTATTCGAATAGTTGGTTTAGCACAACAGCTATCGCATCCATCTAATTTCCACTACAAAGACACTAAACTGAATAGCAATCGGGCAGAGGGTTGCCTTACTCAAATGATAAATGCTAAGACAAACCAATTTTGCTACACTACACCACGCACGTGTCATTGATTTGAAAGTGTAAAAAACCTGTTTTAAAAACCAGAAACGATTTATGAAATGGTAAGCAATGGTAGAATAAATTATCAAATCAAACTTGTCATAAAACCTTTTACCGTTCTTTTTATCAGTGTCCGTCAAAAAAGGACAACAAACTTGTGCGTTTCCATTGAAGCAGGGAAGGCATGTGATAAATCGAGATTGCTTTAAAACATTATCACTTCACGTCAGCGCAATTCTATGGGTATTTGCACATATCCAATCGGCTGTAATAGAACCACGGTCAACTGATCCTAAACAAGACAGAGCCTGTACAATGGGTACTAGAGACTGATAAACATCCATAGATACTTATCACCCAGACACAGAACAAACAAGAGCCTAAAATCCTAAAAGCGTCTTCACAAATGGACAATACAAATGTTTGTCTGAAGATGGAGCAAGGGCAGTTACATAGTGGTGGCCCAGAGATGCTCTTCTTCCAAGAGGCGGACTACTCGCTGGATGGTCGAACGACATCGTGGACGTAGCTGGGAATAAGCTGTTAAGACTTGCAAGGGACCGGAAAAAGTGGCGTTATAAAGAGTCAACGCAACAGTAGGTGTTAACGGGCTAAATGATGATAATGATCATACGTTATAAGGATTACAACAGGGGTTAACGGGCTAAGTGATGATAAATGCTGATGATGATAGTCTATCAGATTTAGAGCGGGAGTGACTACATGGAAAAGCTGTCGTGACTATATAACGTTGGTGGTAAACGATCATACTGTTTTTCATTCATTTGCAACCCCATGAGCTCCATGAACCCAGTTTTGTCGCCTATCCTCACGACAGACGACAGTTTTCATCAATATCTGAACACACTCTTAAGCTCTCTAACAAGTCGCGTTCACTCATCCTGATGACTCTCTTAACGAGTAGAAACGCGGTCGGTGCCTTCACCGATGAAACGGTACGTGAAAATTCCCGTTTATAAATATGAATCTCACCATTGTTCATCGAGGAGGGTATATTGGGATGTTCAGGCTTGTTCCCTGGAGACGCCTGCTCCAACTTCACCGCAACAAGTTCGGACATGTGCATGTGTTGCGGCTCTCTCTTCACTTGGACCTGTACGTTCTGGCCGGCGACGCCGAGCCAGGTGACAGGGTTAGTTCTGCTGCATCCGCCATCAGTGTGGATGACCTGTCGACGAAGGGTTACGGTTGAGGTTGACAGACTGGAGAAGTGACAAGGAAAGGCATCCTCAGTCCTCACCATATTTGTCGATTTGTTGACGCAACAGGTGAACAAGCACAGCAAGAGGAAATGGGTTCGATTCTTGTTAAAAACCTTTGAATTATATGCAGATTTATTTGTCTCCAGTTTGTTTGATAAGAAACTATGGTGTATCAGTCCACAGCTGGACCCCCTAATAGGGTGGTTATGCCCATAATCCCCACGCAGGGCTTGCGGGTCGGGGTTCGCAGAGCACAGATTCTCGCACCGCGACGACGCAGCTGGCCATCGGCAGTTAGGGAATGGAGCTGCACTATATCGAAATCAGCCCTCCGTCAAAACCTAGGTTGTTAGCAGGGGGCCGGTGAGCTTAGATTGTAATCCGAAGTCTGGAGATTGGAACCCCTTACACCCCCATAGATACTACGACGGATTCTCCCCTGCGTAGTTACTACACAGGGGAGAACACTGTAGTGGGAATCAGAATCCTAGGGGAGTGAGGCAAGACTTGTATTGGACTGTTAGGTGTCATAACACCTTAAATTACATACCATACATACCTTTTTAGGAGAGTTCGTGAGACAGGTGTTGCAGGCGCGCTTGGCCTGTTCCGTCTTGATGCTGAGCGGCTGCATCACGCCCAGAGATTCCATGAGCTGGCGCTGGTGGGGGTCCACGCAGCACAGGTCCGGCATACACTTGCCTATCTTGTCGTCCATCTTCGGATCCCTGTACCAAAAAATATTAAATGTTTAGTTCTGGCTGTGTGAAGATAGTCTTACAAGCTTCCGTCTTTGGCTTCGCTCGCGTGGTACTCTGATGAAAAGTGGTATAAGTGCTACTTTTGGATGGACGGAATATCTATATGTTTCGATGCAGTTTCATGCATCATTATGATTATATATCTACTTATGGTTCTAGAACCAATATTTTTTGCAGTCAGACCAGCAGTAGACAAAGATCTAGGAATAACAACATCAACAACTTGACATACGATATAATACGATGCAATGGTTACTCGAAAACAATAATTTCTGCCAAGAAATACAATTTAAAACTAAACCACAATACTAAACTAGTGAGTTCCAGACTCTGATACCACTACTTAGTTGGCCACTAACTCATTCGAAGAAAGACAGAATTTGACTAATTACCAATTTTCTGTTTGACGCAGAAATCCGTTGTTTGTTTTTAGCGACGTTGACGTTGTGGACAGCGAGTCGATCATTCCTGATGATGCCTTATGTGGAAGGCGAAACATTGCCGAATTTCTGTTGAGTTTTTTCTTGTGTATTTGTTGTGTGTGTTGCTAAGCTAATTACAGGTTAACGTGTTGTTTTTATTTGGTGTAAGAGTAAGTAGACGGTTGCTTTAATAATGATTGCTTGTTTGCTTGTTCTTTCTCTGATTTGCATGTGAATCTGCGGGCGGGAGGGCAGTGCACGCGTATGCATTTTGTGGAATTCGTCAGAGAAAGGTAGCGGAATTTGTACTAAATATTTTGCTTTGTAGAATATCTTGATGAGCAATCCCATTCTCCTAATATCTGCCATCTAAGAGACAGATATAATATGAGCGAAGAGTGAAAAGTGAAGAAGAGTGAAGAGTGTCCAATTACCTTCCTTATTCCTGGTTCGCGTCCGTCTCCGTACTACATCGGTTACCACATTTCTACCCTAAGTATGGTTTTGACGGGATGCAAACTTCCACAGCTAGTTCCAAGTGCTAGTTAATGGAAATGCTCTAGGAAGTAATTTGAGGCGGTCGTGTTTCTACGCTGGTAGTCTAGTATATGAAATGCAAACTTTAGAGATCACAGCGCAACCGGTTTGACCTAGTTTCATATCAAAGAAATTTAATTAGACTTTATAATTAAAAAATAGGCACCAGCACGGATATATTTAGATCCATAGGAGGTAACCTAAGTAGGAGGTTAAGTGTTTCACTGGCTTCGCCTACATTGCATTCAGTACGTAAATGTGCATAGCACTTTTTGCAAAGAATATCTTAATCGTTTGATTTTGGGCGGCCAGCAAAAGAGGCATTGATGGACGAACGTGTAAATGTGTGCACACATACGTGAGTCCATCAATGCCTAGTTGTGCCCAAGGCTTGTACAGTACCTTTCTCAAATAATGCGCGGAAATTAAAAAAAAAATAGTTCCTAGGCAGAACTTGTACATTTTACAATAAACAGAATTCTATTTGCAAGCCAGCTCCAAATTTAAATAAATCCTTTTTTTAGTTACCTCCTTGGTTGCCATGTATCGGAGTAAAAGATCGTTCCATGTTTAAAAAACACGACAGATATGAGTCAATCGCTAATGGCCAGGCTAAACTCGGAACATTATCCTCTATCACGACCACTACAACTCCGGGAGTGATAGGAACGGAATGCGTATTCCACTTCTGTCTAACCTGTAATCCATGCAGATATTCCATCCGCCATCGCTGCCAGAATGACTGAACTAACTTGTCCAGTAGCGAATGCCTTTGAAGTAGGCTGAGACGTTCAGACTCCACCTCAGGCGCGGGTAAAGAGCATAGAGGCGCGGTATGCAAAAAATGACTAGGCGTAAGAGCAGAAGGCTCAGCGGGGTCAGAGCTCAGTACTGTCAGCGGTCGCGAATTAAGTAAACACTCAACTTGAGTGAGGACAGTACAGAGTTCCTCGTACGAGAGAAGTTGCTGACCGATTACTCGATACAGATGCGTTTTTACTACCTTTACCATGCTTTCCCAAGCACCACCTTTGTGCGGTGATCTTGGGCTAATGAATGACCAACTGAGGCGACTCTCAGCCAACTCCTGTTCTAGCTTAGGACGATATTCGTCATTTAAAAATGTATATAAGTCGCGTAGATAAGCGTCGGCACCTTTAAAATTAGTTGCGTTGTCCGAGTACATTACTTGGACAGGGCCACGACGCGCGAGAAAACGTTTAAGAGCGGCGAGAAAACTAGGGGTGCTGAGGTCTGTGGCGACTTCAATGTGCACAGCCCGTGTCGTCAGGCAAGTAAATAGGCACAGGTAAGCCTTCGCGCTACGCACTCCACGACGGCGAATGGGTGTGTATGCAATAGGGCCAGCATAATCGCAACCTGTGTGCGTGAAAGCCTTGACTGCTTGACGTGTGCGACATTCAGGTAAGTCTGCCATCAGCGGGTAAGTTGGACGCGGGTTAAGCCTGAAACAGGTATTACACATGTGGACCCTTTGTCTCACAATGCGGCGTGCGGAAAGGATCCAGAACCTTTGTCGAAGAAGGGACATTAATAATTCCGGACCTGCGTGTAGGTATTTTAAGTGATAATAATCTATTAACAAGTTTACGATATGATCACTGCGGGGTAAAATCAGCGGATGAATTTGGCTATAACCTAGGCCGGAATTGACAAGACGACCACCAACACGAATAAGTCCGTGGCTGTCTATAAAAGGCCTAAGCTTATTGAAAGCTCGGGAGCATGGCTCATTGTTGCGTATGTTGTCAAATTCCTCTGCAAAATACCTCATTTGCAGCGCGAGTACCAACTTATTCTCAGCGAATCGAAGTTGATCAGCTGTTACTGCGATAGTAACACGGCGGGATGATAATTTAGCGAACGTAAAAACGTAAACAAGAATACGCAGTAGTTTAGACCACGACGATAAGCGCATGGCGAGGTCATAAACAGCGCATTCCTTCACAGGCTTGCATACGGCGGTATGCGACAGGATCTTTTGTTCTGGCATATTCTCGACGGGCTGGCCGTCAAGATCGCGGAGGGGCCACTGAGATGGGTTCTGTATGATCCATGGAGGACCATGGAACCATAAAGGATGCGAAATTAAATTCTGTGGTGTAACACCACGAGAAAGACAGTCAGCTGGGTTCTCAGGACCCGCAACGTGATAGATGTGGTCAGCGGGAATATTTTCCGTCACTTGAACCACGCGGTTCGAAACAAAAGTCTGCCACCTATGAGGCGAGCTTCTTACCCAGTATAGGGCGACTTTAGAATCTGTGAAAGCGTATGTTTGGATCGGAAGGCGACTCACATAATTATTGAGCACCGTGCGTAATAGCTTTGACAGCAAAACTATTCCACAGAGCTCCAGCCGAGCGATAGTGAGTGGTTTAGTTGGTGCGACCTTAGACTTAGCGCAAACTAAACGGACTGTGTTACCACTTTCGGAACTGACATGTAGGTACACTACACCACCATAAGCGTGTTCGCTGGCGTCAGAGAATCCCACGAGGGTGACGGTACAGTTGGCGAACACACCCAGATGTCGCGGTATGCGGATCCATAACTGTTTTATTAACAGCTTAGCGAAAAGCACTGTGGGGGCTACGAAACCCATAACATCCCACAGGCGAGCGGTTATGGATAAGATGGAGCGCTTAGTGCACGTCTCATCTGCGGGTTGCGTTATTTTATAATAGAATGCGTCATAATCAGCCCACCAATGCAAACCTAATATTTTGTGTTGCACAGACTTATCAAATTCAATCTCAGTGGACAGCTTATGCGAAGCGGGTATGTTATCTAACACAGTACGTGAGCTACTATTCCACTTGACCAAGTCCCACTGCGCGCCCTTGAACAAAGCGATCAGCTGTTTAGCAGCGGCGACAGCTGTCTCTTCGCCCTGCACGGAGAACACAACGTCGACCATGTATACCGAAGACGAAGCTATTTCACTAGCGAGCGGGTATTTAGAGCCGTCATCCTCAATCAGCTGTCTGACCGTGCGCATTGCATGGTACACAGACGAAGCCAAACCAAAACAAACTCTATTGAACATGTAAAGGGTCAGGGGATCTTGTGGATCGAATCGATACAGTATACACTGATAGCGGCGATCACATTCACGAACAGCAATCTGCAAAAATTGCTGGCGGCAGTCTGCTGTCATAGCGACGGCAAACAGACGAAAATTCAAAATTATTTGAAATAAATCGCCTTGTAAGTTCGGTCCGTGATGTAATATATTATTCAGCGAGGTTCCGGAGCTGGTTTTACAGCTGGCATCCAGAACTATGCGGAGACGAGTCGACGTCTTGTCTTCACGGATGACTCCGTGGTGCGGGATTACATAGATGGGTGACGAGTCATCAGACATATCTGGAGGTGCGGGGGAAATATAATCTTTTTCCAGATATTCCTTTATCACACCATCATAAGCGGTTCTTAAGCTAGGCGAAGCTACTAATTTTTTCTCGAGGCACACGAAGCGCCGTCGGGCGGTTTCGTAGGATTTACCTAACGAATATACATCCTCACTAAATGGCAGGCCGACAGTGTATCTACCACTTGTGGGATCGCGGGTTGTAGTATATTTATAAAATTCCTCACATTCTGCATCAGCGGGACTTAGAACGCGGGGCGCGGAGGGAGGCTCTTCGAGCTCCCAGAATCTTTTAATAAGATTCTCTAAACCATGCTCCTGCACTAGGCAGCATGTGAAAGCCTTGCGGGAAAATATTGTAGGTACGGAACCCATAACGATGTATCCCAATACCGTACGTAAGGCCTGCGGGTCCCGAGCGGAGTCAGGTGCGTGAGCATGACTCGCATCGGGTAGCAATAAATGCGCGAACAGCGGTGCGCCTAACAAAACATCTATTTTATTAGGTGTTCCAAAAGTTTGGTCAGCGAGCGGTAACTTGTGCAAGTATGATAGGACAGACGTGTCTACCACAGCACTAGGCAGCGAGTCAGTAATTTGATCGACTACCAACGGCGAAATATTAAATTTAATATTTTTATCAAAACGGGAATAAAATTCAAAGTTTACGGAACTTGAGTTCAGTATTCTCTCAGAACCACCGAACCCCTTAATAATAGTACGTCCGACGTTATGAACCTGAATACCTAGCAGGTCGCAAGCTTCCTTAGTTATAAAGTGACTTTGCGAGCCAGAATCTATGAGCGCACGTAGCAAATGCCTACGACCCGTACTATCATACACAGCTATCTGCGCGGTAGCAAGTAGAACCGTAGTACATTGCTCGTTATAAAGCGGTTCTGACAGAGCGAGCCGTTTCGACGCATTGCTGCGTGATGTCGCGCATAGCGACACGTCAGTGCGGTCGGCCGGACGAGAGGCGGCGCTTACAGCCATATCGGCGCAAGCGACACTAGACACGGGCGCCTCACTTCGCCTAGAGACAGCGGCGGCGAGTGGTGCGGGTTCGATTCCCGTATCGAAGTGCAACAGGCTGTGATGGCGAGCTTTACAAACTCGGCAAGTTGAATCTGACTTACAATATGAGACCCTATGTCTTATGCTAAGGCAGTTAATACACGAACTATTTTCCTTAACAACTTTAAAGCGTTCTGCGGGGGTCATTTTATGAAACTCAGGACATTTAAACAAATGCTGGTGCGTTATGTTTTTACACAAACATTTAGAAACGGGATTAATGGTGTTCACATAAGCGTGATATTTCGGCGGTTGTTTACTATTAGTGCCTTGAGCGCGCTCAACTTTATTAGCTGAGGTAGTTCTGCTAGTAGAGGGCCCAGTAGCAGATGCGGACATCGTACGTTCGAAAACTTTCGCACGATTTTTTATGAATATCTCAAGGTCACTAAAAGTAGGTACTTTATTAGATTCGAGACTTAATTCGAAAGCGCGTACAGTACTTGAGTCTAACTTTTTTAATGCGATATGCACTAGAATTAATTCGTCTAGTTGTTTTATTTTTAAATTATTTAAAGCGCGAACTGCACTGACAAACTGCTCAGTAAACAGATCGAAGTTATTAGCGGACGCAGTACCTAAAGGTTTGTAGTCGAACATTTGATTTAAATAAGCGGTAGCTACCATACGCGTATCTTGATATTTATCTATAAGCGTTTGCAGAATGAGTTCATAGTTCTCTGCACAGGGCGTAATGCCTGCACACAGAGCTTCGGCTTTACCTGACAGTTTACCTACGAGATAATATAATCGGTGAGAGTTGGATTATCATGGATAGTAGACTTGAAACAGTCATAGAACACTGGCCATTTGCGAATGTCTCCTGCGAAACCAACCAGCTCGATCGGAGGTAACCTAGGCCTAGCTTTACTGAGCGCAGTCGGCTTGACAACACTATCACTCGCCGATAGCGTTGAGTGCTGAACTTGCAATCTTTTAATGCGGCTACATAATTGTTCGAATGCAACTAGACATTTATAGTCGGGCTGCGCGGCGGGATCAACAACTAATAGACGCGCGTTATAATCGTCCAATAACTTTAGGAAATCACTGCGTAAAGTGTCTATGTTAGCACTATCTGCGAGAAAATTATTTAACAGCGAAGCGTTCGAATCTATGTTCGAAGATGAATCGTAAATACCTTGAATTAATTCGAAAATAGCTTCCCTTTTAGCTTGTAATATTAACAGCTGGGGATCTTGCCTCTCAGAACTATCCTCGAAACTATCATCGGCTTTTTTATTTGCAGATCGCGTAGTCATCACGTTTACCGTAAACTTAGTATAACTCGACCAAATACAATATTACTTAACTCAGCGATAGATAACGCTATGCGCGTTACTTTAAATTGGTCGGGTTATAGTTCCTAGCGGCCGGTCACAGCTATCCTACACAATGTTACGAAAGCACAAAAATGCCTGAGGAAACCGAACGGTAATTTGCGGGTGGCTTCAAATAAGATAATTCACCAAATTATAAAATTATTAGCGGATAATTATGCGATAATTTGTCAATACATATCAGTAAACACCATATAAATGTAAGGAAACACACAATATTATATTATGCTGCGGGATTAAAGTGATTTTGTCGGATTTCACGACGCAATGTCGCGAGCGGGGTACTACGTCACAATGACAATAAAATGACAAAATCACCCGAATTATCGTAATGTAATTCGTATGAACTGCGGAAATACACTTATTAGACCAGAAACTTAGGTATTCTAAATAAGGGCGGGTTAAATATATAGAAAACGGATCTAAATCCGACTCGAAATGGACCACTTAAGATGGTGGCGCCTGTGGCTGCCTACGCCTTCGATAATAAGTAGACACCGGGAAAAGGGATGGGTTAATTCAAGGAACGTGCACCAACCTGGATAACTCCAACAGCAGCTTGTAAGGCCGCCAGCGCCTGTCCCAGGAACAACTCGATATCTCCACGGTACGCAACGACGCACACCAAACTTTAGAGAATTGAAAATAATGCACGAAAAGACTATTGTAATCTTTCACAGTACACGACAGCGGGTTTTGCGAACAGTTCTTAACACCTCTCGCGGAAACGGTCAGCCGTATGGATGCGACGCAAAGGAACGGCGGCGCGTCGATCCCAAGTTGTCTACGCGACGACTTGCCCACGATGACTCGAGATGACTGCGGGTATATATGGCGGTGCACGTATGGGAAACGGATAGAAAGATGAGGGTAGGTAGGTATAGGATCGGAAAGGCATCGGTTTTTATTAACAAGACTTTATAAATGCTAATAGGTGGCGTTACCATTTCTTACAAACTAAAATGTTAAATGTACAATTAGTTATTATATATATATATATTTTTTTTTTTTTTTTTTTTTTTTTAATTTGTATCGATCGCAGGCGGCTTATACTGTACCGATGTAGTGGACAGTTGTAGCCTTGTACACACGTACCTACAATGTATACCATTATAGGGGTGTAAGGGGTTCGAACCCCCTATCTCCGGAACCCAAGCTAAAATCACCTGCTCGTGGTGTACCCTACTAAGAAACGGGGCTCTTAGCGGCCGGCAGATTGCGGCATAGCGCAGCCTAACACTGGCACAGCTGAATACTCTTACTGCCATCGGGTAGCAGCGTCTGCAGTGCGAGAAACTAATAATAATAATCGTTTATTTGTACACAAACAAAAGTCTTAAATACTATAATATTCTACAGATGTGCCCTGCGATCCCCAACCCACATGCCCATCGTGGGGATTATGGGCATATCCCCTTCTTATAGGGAAGGCCTATGTCCAGTAGTCGACTGAATAGGCTTGTGTTGTTCGTTGTATGCCATTATCGTATTTTATGCTGAAATGACGTTATAATCTCCTGCCAGCTCACCATTTTAAGAATCTGACCGATGACAGCATCTACAAAATACTAGTATACTTGTCTCTATACATAGGAGTAAATAAAGCGCAACGGTAAAAATCTTCAATTGCTTAAGTTTTCTCCCAAAACAGCAATTCTATAGATAATTTGATTGATTACCGCTCCGTTTTCTCGCGAAGACAGCGTCTTTTAAAACATCCGAAAAGTTTAGGAATCGATTCCGTCAGTATTTTTTCCGACCGATTTTTCGGATCTTAAAAGCTGCTCATGGTGATTCTGCAGGCTACGAGGCTACGAGAAGATGGCGTCACACGATAACACACTCCGACACACTATTGTAATTCTGGTTCAATCTTCACTGTCGGATTTGACTCGGATACGTTTCGAACGTTGGAAAACATTCCTGTTGGTGTAATCCATTCGAGTGTCCGTGGTAGTCCTGAACAAAAGGCGTATTACACCACGCGCTATTCAGTCTGTCTTAGTAAGACTATCTTACTGGCTAATTAGTCAAGCCAGACCGACTTAGTGGCTTACCTATAATTTTCCTGTAAAATATAGATATACTTCTATAACATATAAAACTGTTTCGAGCAGTACAAATTAGGCCCTTTTATATGATACCCCACTCGACCTGTTGGCCTCAGATTGAGAATTGATTGAGAATTTGAAATTTTGACATTTTTTGGACCCCTTGGGGAAGAAAACGAAATTACTTTTTTATTTTTTTACTGGCAAACTTATTCCACCACCACCACCACACCAGCCTATAAACTTATTCAGTTAATGCATTTTAAATCTACACCAAATTTCAAGTCGTTAGTTTTTGTAGTTCCTGAATAATCAGGTGTGACAGATGGACGGACAAAGCGGCACCTTATGGATTCGTTTCACCGGTTCGGTAACGTCACCCTAAAAACCAGCTCTCCGTCCACACTGCAACGATACATTCTCACGACACGATATTTAAAAGACAAAATATTTAGTACTAATTCAGCTAACTTTCTCAGACGAGTTCCACAAAGGCCTAACAGAAATTATTACGCCTGAGTGGCCTGAAAGAATTAACTAACTCACGTCACGACACGACACAATTCACACATTTGGAGAAATCCATTAAAGAATTTGAGTTTGAGTTTGCGATTACCAAGCCATCTGCGAAGCGTTTTGATTAGTAGAGGCGTAAAGATTTATAAAATCAGGACAAATCAACAAATGTATACTACCTACTGTGTACTAGACTTTAAACGGCTAAAAGCTATTGTTGTTATTATAATGTTGTGTGTCGCAGAAGTCACTGTACGCTGAATTGTAATGCAACCACGGAAGACCAGCGCTTTGGCAGCGCGTTCCTCTCCGCCCTAGCACGTGCTGAGTGGCAGCCATTTTTGTTATATAGCTTTAAAAAATTGTACCTCGCTATTGTTACTATCTGCATTATTTGTGTAACAAAATAAACGTATTCTGATTTGATTTGATAATGAAGTGTATACGAGTAAACTCAACAACTACATAAAATATGATCGACATGTAGAATCAACATTTATTTGGTATACTGGACTACGTTCACCAGCGAATGTTTATTTGTAATATTGAAATGAGAATTGTGATTCGAAAATGTATCCACAACAGACCTGTGGTTGTTGATACTGGAGGGTTGAAATGTATTCCACATAACATAAATACGTTCGTAGTTTCGTACGTAAATATAGTGTATACGTGTAGGCGTAGCACATTAGTTTCACATTCTAATTGACATTTAGGCTCCCCGCAGACGACAGACTTTTTGTAGGACAGAAAATCGGACAGTTAGGGAGGAGCACGTCATGAACAGAGCGTATACCACCCAGGTTGGATTAACGGAGGAAGTAAGGCCTTAAGAGCTAAATTGGATTATCTAAGAACAATGAACTTTACGAAAAAAGTAATAGAACATACAAAAATTGTCATTTGCCATTTTAGCTCTTATGACTTTACTTTCCGAGTCCAGTTTTCATACATATTTGAAAGTGAAAACTCCAAAACTATGAACTTTACGAAAAAAAGTAATAGAACATAAAATACTTATCTAAATACGTACAATCCAATTCCAATTAGCTCTTAAGGCCTTACTTCCTCCGTGAATCCAACCGGGTTGGTTTATGCTCTGTCCATGACGTGCTCCTCCCTAATTGTTCTACATAATAAAATCGGTAGAAAAATCGGTCGTGTGCGGGGAGCCTTATACATATACCGTCGTACCAATACACGCTACTCAAAGTTAACTATTGCTTAAAGTTAGCCTTGTCACTTTTTGTCTGTATCCAACAATAAGAGATGGGAAAAGTCAAAGCATTGATTACCTTATGACACATTTTTATATAATTAAAGCGTTTAATAAGTATATAAAAACCCAATAAACATCCTGCTATTACTAAGAAATTCTAAAATAGTACCACAATATAGCACATTACATTTTTCAGGTAGCTGTATTTGTAAAAATGCACCCGGAGGCTTTTAGCAAGCTTGGTGATGCCCACGGGTACAACACACGCCGTGCAGGGCAGCTATCGGCTGTATCGCGGACGATGGCAAAGTCTGACAAACTAACCCATGTCATGGGTCCGTCGGTCTACAACCGGCTACCCAAAAACGTCACGGAGGCTCCTAGCCTAAGCACGTTTAAATCCCGCCTAAAGCGCTGGCTTATCGAGCAGTCTTTCTATAAGTTCGATGAGTTCACTAGCTTAAAACTGTCCTGATTAATAATAATTGCATTATCAGTTATTTATTATTTATTAGACATATTTTTATTTTAGTTTTTTAAATTTTAATTCGATTTAATTTTTAATTTACTGAATTTGACTTGATTTTATTTAATTTTAATTTAATTTTGTATTTATTCCTGATGTTTGTGTACAAACTTTGTACAAACTTATATTGAAAAATTGACATGTACAAAATAGTATGAATAAATGAATCTGAATCTGAATCTGAATCTTACAGCAGCGGCCTGCAAAAGAGGCATTGATGGACGAACGTGTAAATATATACGTCCATCAAAGCAATGCCTGGTTGTGGCCAAGGCTTTTAAAGTACTTTTCACAACTTTTATTACGTTAATAGTTTAACATAGCTTTTGAAATTGTACTTTAAACCTTTAAATAATAATCAATAATTGATGTACTATTGAAATTGCTAATTTAAATATAATTTAATTTTAATGTTTAATTAATTTTGGAATGATAGATAGAATGGGTAATTTTTATTGGTTATTTTATGATTCAGCGTTTAATTAGAGTTTGTTCTTGATTATTTTGCACGATATTTTATATGTATTGGAATTTTAATTTTGTTTATTTGTATGTTATTTTACTCACCATTGTACACTCGCAAGGGTAATTTAAGATTGAACACTTTGATACTTATAACTAAGATATGTATCATACCACATTTACAATAAATAAATAGTTTCAATTGTTTGAATGGTTTCAATGGTTGCAATGGTAGAGTCCTAATTTGTAAAATTTTTGCAAGCAGTTAGCATTCCACGTGGAAGGCAAACCCATCCCCGCAAGAAGCAAGTAACAGATCAAAGCAGATGTACTTACTTGTCAGTGAGAAGGATCCGTTGGGAGCAGTTGAGCAGTTCCAGCTGCAGCGGCGAGTAGGGAGAGTTGGGGGGTGGAGTCGGCACCCCGAACGCAGAGAGAGACGTCGAGAACAAGCTCTCAGTCACTGTGGACAAGGTACCTAACTGTCATAATGGAAATGGAATACATGAACTGTCTTAAAGGTATTTTCATTAACCTGCCCTTTTTGAGCAAACTAACGTATAGACGTTCATATTTGGCTCAAATAATTATATTAAAAAAAATGAACTAACACAGTGATTATTTGACGTACAACATTGTCTACAAACATAGCAAAGGCTTTCATAATTATAGGCAGGTCGCCATGGGTCTGCCAAAATGAACCTTGTCTATGCAGGTTGTATCTCAATATCATGCAATTAACACCATGGGTGCATCAGGTCTCGTTCAGTAGGCACATCCTTCTTTTGACTATGGGATGTAATGTATATCATCTTGAGCTATATTGACACGTGATCATTTGACACAGAAGTGCAGAAGTGCAGAAGCACACGAATTTCACTATTCAAACTCAGGGCGAGGCAAGGGAAGGCGCGGTGTTCGAGAACGTGTCTCGTACAAAATGTATGATGAGCAATAAAATATAATATCTCAAGATATACAAAGAAAGAGCAAACAAATTACTTTTTTCTTTACAAAGGAGAATGCCGAGGACCCGTACCAAATGCGTCAAAACCAAAAGTATCATATAAAACTTATTATATTTTATAAATGACATTAACATTTTCTTTAGTTTTACACACCGACTGGATTAATAATCAAGTAGAAAAATATTTGTTGATTTGGTTTCCGCCGCACGCCGCCATTAGACTGCAACAACCAATGATTTAAACGTTACTATGGCAACAAACATTGATTTAAAACGTAACTATGGCAATAACCCTCATTTTAAATTATTTTGACAGTAGAATCGACTAAAAACTTATTAGAGATTTTTTGACGCACTCACTTGGTCTTGGTCCCGAGCGCCATACATCAGACGGCATTGTCCTTTACTAAATTCAATTTAGTTTTCTGTAGAATTTAGTCTAGTATTTTCCAACTCCAGTCTCACTTTCTGTTATGTGAGTTAAAAAAAAATATTATACTTATTTATAGCAGAATCTTTCATCAAGCAGTACCATCATTAGTTCACCAGCAAATTGATACTAGCACCATTTGCGCACACGCAACAAAGAGTCTATTTCCGTAGCCCAAGGGACAGACCTTAATTACTGCGACTCCCGCGCACATGTGGACAACATGCGTCACTCAGACTGGCTGGTATAGGAAAATGGACTTTACCGCGTTAGTTTTGGTTTTAATATAGATCGTGAAGTGACGGACCTCTGATAACGACTATTTAGACTTCTGTTTTTTTTGTTTTTTATATCTAAAAGTAATTTTGTAAGTATTGTTTGACTTCATTATACTTTTTTCAGAATTTACAGTAATAGTTAGTCATCCCTAAATAAGGTCCCATCAGGGGACGAGTCAGAAACTGTCTGATATCACAAGTATTAGAAACAAAATTTCTAAAAAACGTCGGATTTCATGTTGATTTTATGAAAAAGATTTCTAAAAAACGTCGTATTTTATGTTGATTTTATGAAAAAGATTTTAAATAGATTATTATACTTGGAAGTGCTGCTTTAATATAACAATTTCTAAGTTTAAAATAGCAAAAAATGTGACATCACACCAGAGGTCAAGTACTCCAAAAATCATGAAATTCGTAGGGATGACCCTTTTATGCTTAAACATTATAATTCCATTTCGGTTCTGAGTGAAGAATATAAGCTTAATATTGTCACTGTTTATTCTACACCCTCGCACTTGACGCGTTTTATTTATGAGCACCATTACAACTGCGTGGTGATGAAATACCATGACGCAGTCCTTGTTTTGAATTTAATTTGGTGTTCATTTTTCATACGGAGAGAGGACCTTGTAACCTACCTTACAGACAGGGGTCTTGTCAATCCCATTTAAGGCGTAATTTTAGATCAGGAGGTTTTGGAAGCTAAATGTTATTGGTTACAACTGGGCTGTAATATAAAATGCTCTGAGAGCAAAATGTCCTCAATTTAAAATGGTTTCAGAAACTTTCTAGCCTTTCGAATAGTTAGTACTCTAGTCATAGTGTCTTTGAATCAATTAGACCATTACGGATAAGCCATCAAGGAGCAAGTCGTCCTACTTAATTTCAGAAAGTATTTTTTTTATTTGTTGAGGTCTTGTATTAGTAAAGATTTTATTTATGACTATCGACCCGTCCCGGCTTCGCACGGGTACTACAGCATATGACATACATCAAACTGATTAGGTTTTAGGCAGGGGCAAGGGCCAGCGATTTCGATTCAATTATAGCTCCCAGGCTTGACTTGATATGTTCAACAATTATCGTCATATTTCAACGATTTTAAATAAAAACTTAATAAAATTTACACCTAAACCTTCGTCATGAATCACTCTGTCTATTAGTGAAAACATCCATTCAGTAGTTTTTGAGTTTATCGCGAACAGGCGGCTCAGGTTCAACTCGGGTTCGATTTGCTCGATTTTAATATTTTATTTAAGCTTTAAATCGATTAATGCACATAATAGGCTTCTATATTTTATAGTAATTTGATTGAAATTAATCAAGTAGTCTCTGTTTAATTAATGCTCGAACAACGAACAGATATTATTTAAAAGCTGTATTTTACAGTTTTATAACAGAATATCTGTACGCTCCGACTATCTTATCTCAGTGAATCTATGCTAAAATGCCCTCTAGGCTTATTTAGTGCCAAGAATGCCACAGCCGTCTAATCCAGAAAGTCATGGCCGCCTTGTTTAGCATTCTAAAGGGCAGACAAACATATTTTACAGCCATCGTCTATTAAGATTTGAGTTTCGTGGAGTGCCAAGTGTTGGAAGCATTTGAATATTATGTAGTGAATAAAAAATGTGATTCCGCACATTTTTCCCATATATCACTATATCCTACTAATAATATGCGAAAGTTTGTGAGTATGGATGAATGAATGAATGTTTGTTACTCTTTCACGTAAAAAGTACAGAACGGATTTGGATGAAACTTGGAATATACATAGTTTGTGACCTGGATTAACACACTTTTTATCCCGGTACCACGCGAGCGAAGTCGCGGGCTAGTACTATGATAATTTGCAATGTATTCGGTATCTACATCATCATCATCATCGTCATCAGCCTATAGCAGTCCACTGCTGGACATAGGCGTCCTGTAATGAGCGCCATTGCACCCTGTCCTCAGCTTGACGCATCCAGCTTCTATCAACATTCTTTCACAGATCTTCACTCCACCTGGCAGAAGGGCATCTATAGAGCATGGTATTTATATTTACATGATTATATCAACATACTTAAATTGAAAACTTTTCAGTTGCAGTAACAGTTGAAAGATCATCGCCGCTTTTGAAACCAAAAGTTATAAACTTTAAAAAAGTTATACCAACCCACGCTTCGTCAACTTCCAAACACGTTTAATTTAAAATCCGAATTCCTTATTCATAAATCCCACAACGTAAACAAATAAGATAAGTTGTATTTATTTGTGATAAGACATATTTGATTAGCGCAAATGAAATGCAAGGAGCGAGACGCCCGGCCGTGTTTCACGGGTGTCACTCAGCCAGGCCAGACGCATTAGTGTGATTGGAATTATACTGGTACCTACTTACCTACTGGGTTTTGCGACTAGAGTTGGGTTGTGTAGTCTATATTTGTTGTCCTGGCATTAGCACCCTGCACACGTAAAGATCGAACCGCGCATCGGGACTGCGTTCCAAACTGCAGTCCGATCTGTATGGTTTGGACTGCGGATCAAACTGTCTTGCTAATGGCGCGTAAAGATCGGACCGCGCATCTGGGATGACGATGGATGGACGTGATGCGTGTAATGACTGTGAGATTTGCCTTCGCGTCGACATGCCAGATCAGACTGTCAGCCCCGCGCATCTACACTGCTACACGTACGTTTCGGAGAGCGGGTTGGAATGGCGCGTGCTGTTTCCCACGGTCCTAACTTTACGTGTGCAGGGCGCTATTGTATCTTGTTGCGATGTAGTTCTGATTTGATATACATCTTACTAATATCATCAGTCATTGCACTTTAGACCGAGTCTCCAACACCGCAGACTAAAGTCCATGATGTCAGCGAGCGGATATTGGGGCTCAAGTGGAGTTGGGCAGGACACTTGGCCAGACGGAGTGACGAAAGGACTAAGGCGCTGACCGAGTGGTGACAGAGAGATGGTCATAGAAATAGGGGACGTTCACCGGTAAGATGGGTCAACGATATCAGAATGACCGTGGGCGGCACCTGGATCAGACTAGCGCAGGATCGAGACGAGTGGCATAATCAAGGGGGGCCTATGCCCAGCAGTGGGCCGAAAATGGCTGAAATGATGATGATGATCACTATTATCATAAATGCGAAAGATTGGATAGTTGTTTGATACTCAATCACGGCAGAACGGCTGAACTGATTGAGCGATTGTTATCCGGGTGTCAGGCGAACGAAGCCGCGGGTGGAAGCTAGTAGATTCTAATAAAGAGATTTTCTAATACAAGCTTCTGTATTCTGTGATACAAGTCTAAAAAAAAATACCTAACAATCCAAAAATTTAATGCAGAGTGAACGTTCAATGAACAGTCTTTGAATTTCGAGCCAGACAAGAAACTGCTACATTTTTGTGTTAGAGCTTTACATCACATTCTATTTTCATTATAGATCTTATAAGTGAATGGTAGGAGTCTCCTCATGACCTTTAAGAGAGGCTGCCACGTCAGTCAAAATGCCCGCATGCCGTGCGCATAATTGCTGCACCACTCGATGTGAGGGCCTGCCTATGTCTATTCTATTGTACTGAGACGTCTGTGTATTGAGTGATACACACTTGTGTATGACTATAGTTTTATAGTTTTGAAAAATTATTTTGTTAGTTAAGCCTGCTAGACAATAAAGACCGTTGACTTTTACGGTCTGCATTTGGTATCACAAAGTCGATGGTAGGTATTGAACGTCATAACGGAAAACCAAGCACGAACATAAGTGTTTTTGCGTATGTTTTCAACATCGAAATAAGGTAATTTAAAAGTATCACTCGTGACCTCTTTTTGCGTGGTCATTCATAACAGATCTCCTGAGCGACCCTCTGCCATGTCTCTATTTGGATAGTGAAGAGTTGCTGCGGGTGGGCTTTAATATTTTGGTCTATGCTATGCCATCAAATGTTATTGTAGTCATTGTAAGTTGGTTTTATATTATGTTTATGTTGGTGTTAGTACAATAAAGAGTTATCTTTCTATCTATCTATGCGTTTTTCTTACTAATAACGTTTAGCCCAAGCTAAAACAGCTTCAACTCCACAAACAACAGATTGAACATAACCAAATATTAATTTGCTAGATTTTGAGTCAATCCAATGACTAACATCTTAGAAACATTCCCAGAACTGGGCCCATATTCTCTATGACACAAAAGATTCCTTGACGTGTTACATAATAACATGCTTCAAATACAAACGCGTTTCCAAAACAGGCCATGGCGTCACCTTAAGTAAACTTACATGGGCATAGAGAATACGATGACACGCAGATTCCAGGCAGATATCGTAACGCGTTACATTTGGGTTTTGTGATCGGGAATAAGGGTCCTGCTCAGTTAGTTTCAAAATATGAGATGGTACATCTGCCTGTCAGCCGTCAGATCGTGTCTTCACGCCTGTCGCTCGGGGCAGGGTGGCAGGGGCAGCACGCGATGCGTGGCGTGCGTGTGTGTACTGTGTACCACGGAGATGTATTAGCTATGCTGAGATTTTGGTCGCATTGTTACTTGCTTTTGGAATTGTACAAAATATTTTATAGTGCGGCGAAAGAATTAGAAGTTATCTAAGGATTACGATTCAGAGCAAAGGGCTTGATTTTTTTAAATAACTATTGCGTATCTTCTATTTAACCGACTTCAAAAAAGAGGACACAATTCATCGGATTTCTTTTTTCGTTTTTTTTTTAAGTGAATTTTTGCATATGTTTACTAGTAAGTAGTAGGAAATAAATATTATATGTGAGGACCGATCCCTAATCGTTTATTTTGTTTTTTTATCTACTTCGTAACAACTAGTGCAGAATTGAACAGTATTTAAATTTGTAAAATTCTTACGATTTTCCACTTTTAAAAGATTTTCTGCTTCATGTTACGACACAAAGATACGAATTACATTTAGGGGTAATAAATGAAAGTTTTCTTCTTTGTTTTACCAAGCCATAACTTAAGTTTACCATGCAATCACGAAACACATCATGCAATGATTTGAAGACACCAAACATTTTAGAACCTTTTTACTATTTAGAAATAAACTTTTATTAAACTCTTATTAAACTAGAAAGTTTGAAACCATTTCATACAACCTAGATAGGGAATAGTTCTAACAATGTTTGATAAATAGATCTCCAACTAGGCATAACTTAGACACTATAGTGGGTTGAAACAAAACTTACCTTTATGTAAAGTAGGGCGATTGCCACCCTGGGCCGGGAATAGAGAGTACAGGGGGAAACGGGACACACCTGGGACAACATAAACAAAATAAATTGGAACGTAATACATAACTGAACATGGGACGAAATAAATCTTTTTATACTTAGGTGCGAATATTTTCAATGGATTGTCGGAATTATTAAATTGAAATGCAGGTAAAAAGCACAAAGAGAAAGAAAACTGTCTACTACAATGGAATAAGAATGTTCTGAAAATTCCAATTTAGTTGATTGATCGTGATTAAATACTACAAGTTCATAGTTTCTAGGTGAACCACAAACTAGACTAGAGAAAAACATGAGAAAAACAAGTTTTAATTCAAATATCTATAAGAGGTTATTTTAATTTATAAACTACAAAAAGTTAAGGTCGCGATCGTATCGTCAAAACAAAACGTTGAACAACAAATAAACCGGTAAAAAAGTTATGACGACACCGATATTACGATATCGGAGTACCAGGAGCGCATACCTTGTTGGAGGTCAGTGGGCGGGCGGGAGCGACCCCCCGCCGCCCCGCCCAGCATCGCCTCTCGCGTAGAACCACCTCACCACCTGCCGGCAAAATAGGCGAGTTACACACACAGCCACAACTAATTCAAATTAAATGCTTTTCATATTGCAACGGGACACAACATTTATTATAATTAATTATTTGATTACGTTGTTCAATTCGCTTACGGTAAAACGTTTTACGCGTATGAATTAGGGAAATAATTTCAGTAGAGTACAGCCGTTTTGATTCGTTACTGGTCAAAGTAGTCATATATATATAAGAAAACCTACTTTAGTTTAATAAACAGCCAATAATAAGCCCATAAAAATATTATTTACAATTCATGCTACGGTTCCTATAAAAACTGGCTACGTATCGTACTCGTCTCGTCGTAATATAAGTATGCTTTCAACGCATAATAAATTAAGCTTTGTTTTCGTCGGAATGACGCGATGTTATCAGCCATTCATGGCCATTACAGCATTTTATTGCGTGCAAGTACATATGAGTAACGAGGCATATTCATTAGACCGCGTTTTTATACGGCTTGATAATTTAAATTTTAACAATGGAGTCTAGTGTTTAGTTTACAACAAAGAGGCATAAATTAAAAAGTTTATTTATGAAACTACAGTTATAAAAGTTTGTGTTGAAATTACCTTAACCAACATTCAAAATAATTAAGAAAGACTTAACTGCTAATATTACTATCATAATAATTTGAAAACGTTTTAACATTACCTACTATAATGAACGTTGTCAAATTCTCGTGGATAACCATAAACAACACAATTTCGTCGATCTAGAACTGGCTTTACAATTTACACGGTGACTATATCGTAATCTGCGCCGCTAGTGACGTAGCGTCTCGAGACACCGCCTTTCATTGCTGGCGCCCTGGTACTCGCGATCGCCACTCACTTTCAAATCGTCGTGAAAACGGAACGATTACGATTCGATTCGGTCTGACGATGACGCAACTGTCTCGGCTACCTCTCAAGAACGAGTTTTCGTAGTATTCTTAGTAGGCGCTATGAAATAAGGTTCAATTTTGATTATTCACGCTTGAACGAGAAATTATCTTTATGTTTTTGCATTATATTCTTAGATGGGTTTTATACTAGTTTTATCAATTTGCAATTGCAACTCAATTCTGATCACCGCCACCGTTCTCGTGGAATATTCGGCCTTTGAGATGACACGGCGAACTTCGGACCCCTAAAATTAATTTCAAGTAGGTAATCCTAATTTAGTTTTTGTTTTTTTTTCGGTTTTCTTCTAATAAGAAATAATATAATACTATGCTTTACACCGCAACTAGCTATTATAAAACAGTTTAATTTATTATGATTGTATTTGTAACAGTTAACAGGGCCTTCAAAAGTGGTTTTTCACACCACATAAGTGTTCTACGAAACAAAATAAGTTACGTAGATGTTCTAAGATATTTTTATGAAGTGTCAAATATGTGTTCTGTTTACAACTAAAATGAGTACCTACCTTGAACTTAAAGCGAAACAATTAAAATACCTTGCCCACCACAAACTTAAGCATGTAGAGTAGGTAGGAATCTACGTAGTTAGCCTACCTACCTAGTACCTACAAAAGCCGATGAATTTTTTTTATTTTTAAGCTACATTGTAAACAACAACGATAGCTGAGCTCTATTGGCCACATTATCACCACAGACTTATTGGTACTTATTGGTAAAATGTTTTACATTCAACTGAACCGTGGTAAACTTATTTCGCTCTCTACCAAACAAAACAAAAGATTATAATTTTCACTTGTAAATACGATCGTTTGGCTACCGAGGCGAAACAAAACACCATGAGAACAGTGATGGAAATTACAATTAGATGGGCCAGCGCTGACCCATTATTATCAAATTACTGCTGTTCCATAGATTATGATATTAGAGAGCACAGGACGCGAAGAGAAGTAAACAACACTAGCCAGGGGTAACGAACCAATGGCATGAAATACTTCAGGTACAGTTTCGGGCAAAAACAAATTCATGAAGTCGTATTTTTGATAATCCAGTAAAATGGGCAGAAGCTTGCTGAGGTTTACTATCACTACATAGTATAAAACAAAGTCACTTCCCGCTGTCTGTCTGTCCCTATGTATATGCGTAGATCTTTGAAACTACGCCACGGATTTTGATGCGGTTTTTTTATTAGATATAATGATTCCAGAGGAAGGTTTATATGTATAACTTGCACCCGTGCGAAGCCGGGGCGGGTCGCTAGTAAAGTATAAAGTAAACTTAGCCCTCTGACCAGGTGGAGTGACGATTGCGAATGGCTGCTGGTAGAAGTTAGATGCGTCGAGATGAGGACAGACGCAATGGCGCTCATTAGGGAAGGCATATGTCCAGCAGTGAGCTTGTAAACGTATGAAATGTGAACCTACCAACTAGTGGAGCTTACCAAGTTCCGATTCGGAGGTAGTGCCTGGGTTCGATTTTCGGCCTTGCACTAAAGGATTTTGGTTTAATTTTTAAGTGCTCATTACCACGTGCTCAAAACGCTGAAGGATAACATCGTGAGGAAATTCGCAGCTAAGCCGTATTGACTATGTCTTTAATGTGGGTAAGGCGGACTAGGCTGACAGGATGGTATAGGTGGTCGGCAAACCTACTCCATCTAACCATGTCCCAGGCACTACAGCGTCCTGTTCGTTGAGTAAAAGTTACTCGTATAAAGCATATATTATGTAGTTCATATGGAAAGGCCGGGCGTTCGTGGATGTGACTAGCACAAGGCCGTGGTGGATGGCACAAAGTTCAGGAGGGTAATATCGGGAGTCTATATTAGTCCACTTGTCACTGCTGGACATAGTCCTAACCTCATAAAGGGGGATAAGCCCGTAATCACGACGCTGGGCATGCGGGTGGGAGATCGCAGAATAGAGCATCTTGCACCACCAACGCTGCTGCCGGTCGGTGGTCAGGGTATTTAGCTGTGCTGTGTAGCGGGTTAGGCTGACGCGTTAAGCCAGCCGCCAGAGCCCAGTCCGTTATACAGCAGGTTGTACCACGTGTAGGTGAGGTTGGCCTGGATTCCCGAAGATGGTGGTTGGAACCTCTTACACTCCCTATATCCAGGAGTGCATAATGTCGGGTTGTGGATAATGATGAAGTGGAATGAATTGCATGCACTTATCACCATAAACTATCTGGTTTTTCACAATCATTGTAGATCACTATCATGCAATATTTCAATATTTCAGCTAGTTGTAAAATATCGCGGTCACCAGCCGCTTTAATAAGCCGGCTACTCGACACGTAATCGAATAATAGCAGTAAGTATTTGCCGTGTAATTAGACCTACACCGAAAGCCTTCAATTTAACTGCTAACTGGTCGGTAAACAAAGTTCTCGTGTTTGGTTTAAGTCTTCAAAAGAAGTTATTCTTACCTAAATTAAGATTATGGAAGCGCATAATGATAAAGTGTGTAAAGCCATTTACCCATGGTAAATCATTAGCGAAGATGAATGCTTTGACTCGTACATTTGAAATTCCCGTTGATAAAGGAAGGAAACTAGAAAATAAGTTGTATATAGAGAGAAAGGTAAGGCCTGTCCTTCTGTCTACTGTCTTTTAAAAAATACAGGTTTCGGAAAAAACTCAGTGGTTTGATAGATGAACGAAAAAGAAAATGTGTAGATCAATTGAAAAGTAGTACCTATAAACAAAACGTAGTATAAATGCAGATAATTTAAGTATAAGATACAAAAAATGATGGTGGGAGGTAAATTCCAACTACAAAATTTGTTACATCAATTTTTAACAATTGCAAATTCAAACAAATTGGAAAGAAAACAAGAATAATTCTTAATCTAAGTCAGAGGCGGAGGTGATTCAAAGTTATATACCTAATAGCCGATTGAATCAGATTTTACGATGGTAGTCGCTTCCAATAGTCAGACCTCACGCAATGTTGCCAGCACACAATTTACTGGGAAATTGAACGATTGTTGGCAACACTCCGAAATTGCCAGTTACTGAGCGGGAGATGTAACGTTACGTCAAACAAAGGAATTGCTTGGGGATGACGTAATTTTGGAGCGTTGTGATTGGTCAGGTGAGCTTCTTTATATTCGGTGTAGATACTATAGAAGGGCCATAGGCGGCAATAACAATTTCATTTCATTATCATCATTATCGAGAACCTAGTGTCTAGACAAACCTAACATAGGTTTTAAGACATTTCTAACCAGAGTTTGTTAAAAGTTTATCTAGTAAATAGTGTCGATTCTGTTGTTCACTTTTCTAAACATAACTAAAGGAGAATGCCGAGAACCCGTACCAATTGCGTCAAAACGAAACGTATCCCATAAAATTGATTATATTTTATATATGACAATAACATTTTCTTTAGTTTTACACACCGACTCGATTAATAATCAAGTAAAAAAATATTTTGTTGATTTGGTTTCCGTTGCACGCCGCCATTAGACTACAACAACCAATGATATATACGTTGCTATGGCAATAAACATTGATGTAAAGTGTGACTATGGCAATATCGCTCATTTTTGATTATTTTGACAGTAGAATCGACTAAAAACTTATTGGATATTTTTTTGACGCACTCACTTTAGTCTTGGTACCGAGCGCCATACATCAGACGGCATTCTCCTTTGGCAGCTTTAAAGTTATAGCTATCCTTGTCATTTACACCTAAAAGAAAGGGATGGTCAAAATAATAATAGGAATGTCAAATTAAGTTTAGTTTAGGAAAATGCACAACAGAATCGACATCATTATCTATCTATCTATCTATCTATCATAATCAACCTAGCAGTCAATTGCTGGACATAGGCCTCTCCCAAAGAGCGCCATTGCGTCCTATCAGCTAGAATTTCATTTATACAGTGGATTTTGGTCAAATGTTGAGAATTTGATATTAAAAAGAAATAATTTTGAACTTACATATTTATAAATGATTTTCGCTTTTAGATAGGTATGTGATATTGGTTAAACCACTGTAGAACCCACGAATCGCAATAAATGTTTTTGCTTTCTTATATACAGATTAATTTTCAGTGCAGGCTGTTCGGCTTTGGAACACCTTGTTGGTATCTATAACGCTTGCTCCTTCATTGGAATCTTTTAAAAAACATGTCAAAGATTTTTACCTTCATCAATTCACATCGACTGCTTAGCTAAATAGTATTTTATTGATAACTAGCTGACCCGGCGAACTTCGTACCGCCTTAGCAAAATTAAATGTATATTTTTCAATATCTCTGAGAGATTTTCTTAATATTTTTTTCCGTAAGAACCTTCTCCTAATAATAACAAATACAACAAAAAAAGAATTAGTGAAATCGGTCCAGCCATTCACGCGTGATGCCGTGACCAAGGAAAACGGGTTTCATTTTTATATATATAGATTTTGGCTTTGAAACTATATTTATACTTGGTCCATTACAATAGGCTGTTTTCTAAATTATATTTAATAGTATTGGTATAATTTAATTGGTTTAATATGTAGTATATCTAAAATAGGCAGGTAATTAGTTTGTGTATTATAAGCACCACTGCTCCATTCTTTTAATTATATTCGTTCCATTCTTGGTTGTCTGGAAGAAATCGCTTTAAGCGATAAGACCGCCCATTGTACCAACATTACTAATTTATTTCTCTGTTTTAGTAAATTTTTGGTTTTTAATTGGTGTTATGCGCAATAAAGAGTTCATCTATCTATATTGACAAGACGAATAAGAATTTGAACTAGATGCTTAGGGATACACTAATCAGCTCTGGCAGAACCAAAATCGGAAGCTAGTAACATTACAAGGTGTTGATGTGCCAACATTCCTTGCGGGGCAAGAACCCTCAAACCTTTTAATTATCCAGTAAACAATAAAAGTTATGGAATGCCGGATGCGTTTTATCGTTGGGCAGTACCCCAGGCCGTTTATGTGCCTCGCGGGGGGCAACCGCAATTCGCTGACGGTCGGCCCCCGCTTACGCGCTTGAGAATGTACGGATATGAAGAATGTGACTCTCAAACTATCGTGGTTTATGAGTGCGTGGAAAATAAAAAAAAACAGCCAAGTGCGAGTCGGACTCGAGCACGAAGGGTTCCGGCACCGTTGTATGTCCCACTTAATTATTTGTTTTATTCTGTTTTTAGTATTTTTATTATAGCTGCAACAGAAATACATTAGTGAAAATTTCAACTGTCTAGCTATCACGGCTCATGAGATACAGCTTGGTGACAAACAGGCAGACATACGAAGAGTGGAGTCTTAGTAATTGAGTCCCGTTTGAATCCTTGGGGTACGGAACAAAAAAAACAGCCAAGTGCGAGTTGGACTCGCGCAACGAGGGTTCCATTCCGTACAAACTTTAGGTAAAACATATTTTTCAAGTAGTGGTCAAGAATCCGTAGTCCCAATGATTGATGGGAAACAGACGTGAATTTATTCATGTGTATTATAAATAAGTATAATTTGTTCTACTATTTTGAATATAATAAATTGAATACTGGTAAGACTTGAAGTTTCCTTCCTTCCTTCTTCGTATACGTTCCTAGGGTCAACTCTGATGAAGTCTGGTGTCGGAGTTCTTAGACTGCCCCCAGAAACAACATGTTACGTGCCTTTCGACGCACGGAAGCGCTCAGATCTAATAGCCACTAAACGTCTACCCATCCAAGTAGTGAACGCACGGAGTGTTTCCTACCTAAGGCCCAGGTCAAATCTGTATGGCCACAGGCGCGGACATTGCACGGGCACCATTCAAATTTCAAACCAGGGTGAATGGAAATAAAGCACAATTTAGGTCACACGGTATGTCTATGCTCGGACGTGGTCATGACATAGCGCGGCATAATCACGTCAATCATAAATTGTGCTTTATTTCCATTTCCACGCATTTTTTGTGAAATTTGAGTGGAATAGGAAACCGCCCGTGCCATGTCCGCGCCTGGCGCCATACACATGGGGCCTGCACCTAAGATGATGCTACGAAACACCTAAGGAAACCCCGCCACGAGCGCTTCTTTATCATAATTATTATGGTTGAGGGAGCAGTAATACTAATAAGTCCGCAATCAAGGGCAGGTCAAGGGCAAGATGCTCTCCTAGGAGCTGTACGTTTTCAGCAGCCAGGCATTACTAGGAAGATATTAACTGAGATAATCTGCTGGCATCCAAGTCTCGCTACGAGCTCCTTTGAGATGAAAATTATTTATATCATTCTGTTGAGCTTGGATATAAGAGCCTTCGGGCGAATCCACAAAATTGCGCGCACAATTTATTTAGGGCTTGCAAAAAAAAAATATTTTCGGACTCCGAAATTCTTAGTTTGATAATCCAGAGGTAAATGTTATGAAATGATACATTCGTATTAAATATGCAAACTTAAACTACTTACCGTTAAAATAGTATGTTTATCGGTATTAATATTTATATTTATTTACTAAACAATTTCGTTAATTAATTTAATACATAACATTAGCAAGTTAAATTTTTCAATTTAAAATCGTAGTAAGTTTTAATCTCATTATTTCTACGTGTGCAAATCAGAGAATGAACCACTCATGAACAAATTATATAGTAATATGGATAGGATTCAAAATAAAAAAACTTATTTTGCTTGCATTAATTTGAGAAAGCTGTGTAATTTCTAAATTCTAAATTAACACACTAAACTAAGTGACTAATAATGTAATAATTCTTAAATTTCTGCTCACATTTCGCTAACAGTTCTACAATCACTCCAAAAAACCACCCCGGTCATTTCAAAAGTATTCTCTATGATACAAAAGATTCCTTACCGATAACGTGTGACGTCATAACATGCTTCAAACACAAACGCGTTTCCAAAACACGCCATGGCGTGGAATCGAAAAACAGTATTGTCAGTCATTCCGAATAATTTCACCACCGTCATGTCAAGTACCTCCCTAGCCTTTCGCAGGCGTCGGCGTTGCCTGGCAGCCCCCTCCACTTGTTTACTCGCTATTTCTGCGCAAAAACCTACGCGAAAAGTAATTTAATAAGTAGTTTCGTCAACTCTGTTTACTTTACAAAAAGTAGGGAAGTTTACTAATAATAACCTCATAATATTTAGTGTTGATTCGCAGATTATGATGCCGGCAATTTGTCAACAAGGAAATTTATTCCTCTTGGACAAAGATTTGACGCTGAAGAAAAAGTCACAAAAACAGACTCTATTCAATGGAGACTTTCGATTCCACCTTCTCGCTGCAGCTTTTGAAGGTTGTATTTCTTATCGTTGTGCATCCCTAAGCCCAATTCCTAGGTCTGACTGATATGCTGAGTTTTTTCTTGTCCTATTCATGGGCAGTCAAAGCATCCTGCCTTGGTTACTGGTACTGGTACCTTTACCTAAAAAAGATTTCGTTATTGCTATATTGTGACTATAACGTGGGAAAACGACGATTTTACAATACCTAGAACAGATAAAACAGCAAAAGTGACCACGAACCGGATTCAGCTCACCATGGGACTCATCATCATCATCATCAGCCTATATCAGTCTGCTGGACATAGGTCTCCCCTAATGAGCGCCACCAGCAGCCTATCGCTCGCAGATCGTCACCCCACCTGGCCGGAAGACGTCCTTCACTACGTTTTCCGTTTACCATGGGACTAGAAAATATCAATTTATTACAAAAATCTTAGAAAGTAATCGTTATTTGCCAGGCAGCCAATATCAGGTTGCAATAACCTCGAGTCTCCCCGCACTACGTCTAATACCTGCCGAGACGTTCCTAATGATATTTGAGGGCGGCACCCCACGCATTTTCCGCCGGCATAGCTTCGTAATAGAAAACGTAGAGTGTAATGCTACCCGGAGGCACATGCCAGTCTGGAGAGGGGTCGCAGAGGCTATCGACCGGATTCTGCTAATCACATCGGGAGAAATTCGAAGGCATCCCTAATATAAAGTCTGGACTCTGAAAGTTCTTCACATCACGGCAAAACGATGAATAAATTTACATAGAAATGATTGGGATCCCGGTGCTGAATGAGTGACTCTGACTCCTGGTCGATAATTTAGAGGTGATTCCCAGGGGTTCAGGTGGAGAGTATCGGGTTCCGACCCCGATTTTCGATCAAGCCAACCTCACCTGCACGTGGTCCACCCTGTTAAACCACGAACGGGGCTCTGGCGGCCGGCTGATTGCGGCAAATCTAAATCCCCCGGCCACCGACGGGCAGCAGCGTCGGTGGAGCGAGTAGCTGCATGCCCAGGTTATCTTGGGTTCCGAAGATGGAGATTAAAACCCCTTACACCCACCTTGAGTTTCGGAGTTTTTAGTTCTAGGAAATGCCAGTTACCTCCAGATTCAGCCTTGTTTTGTGAAGAGTGTTTCAGATGCGCCTTTTATCTGATCAACAGCATGAGCTCATACCGTCATCTCTAATTGCTAATCTCAATTGGTTAATTCACACTTAGCTTCTGTACAATTAGGCGTAATTACTTGATTGTGGGTTACGTTATGTTTGACGGTTAGATTCTTCCATGGGTATTTTTATAACAGGGCTTTAACAGCGGCTTATCAAACCAGGCTGACAAGGCTTCTGATAAGTCAAAGAAAGTGATGTTTAGTCACTGAATCTTCTAAATATATAAAATGGAAAACTGAAACTTGATAACCTATATGTATATCATGATGTATACCAACGTACAGCCCAAACCGCTGGACCTAGAGACATATGCCTTATATAGTGTAGGCATCCACAAAAGAAGGATTTTTAGAAATTCCAGCCCTAAGAGTAGGTAATATAGGATAGGTAGGTAGGAAATTAGGATGTTAGTCAGTTTCAAAGATAGGATCTAAATATTTTGTATTTAGGCTGACGATTGAAAATTACGTATCTCAGCATTTTTGATAATTCCACTCCCGAAAGGATGATATATTTCATAAAACCCACATAAACACTTTATTGTGTGACAAATATGAAAAGCACAATGATATTTAAAATAGTACAATGACAAAGCCTTATCTTACACTCAACGCTCTCCTGAACGCTAGTCCTCACTGTGACTTATTTGCAGATGGATTTGCGGTAATTAGGTCGGAATTCCTGAAGTTTTGTGAACGGGATGTATGACTGTGTGTTTAATTATTATGATAAATTAGTATGACTATATTTAGTTTCATTATTGAATTTATTTTTACCTGAATAATTTTTATTTTAATGTTATATGTTATTGTATTTTTTGTGACCTTTCTAGCTCTTTAATTAATGTAATTGACTTATTATCCGTGTTAATTAAAGTAAATAAATAAATAGAAATTGAATTGAAAATTATCTCTAAAGAAAAACTCTAAATTTCTTCCAGACCGTCGCCGTGAGTGAGTCTTTATTACTAGATTTACTAGCTTCATGATACCCAGGATAAGGTCGGTAGAATTACTTAAATGTTCAAAATTTCAGCTTAATCCATTCTTTAGTTCTGACGATGAAGAGGAAAAACCATTTCATATCTATTTCACAAACCTTCTACAAATGGCTCGGTCATAGAGAGTGGTCTAGCTCGTCTAAGGTTTTTATTTGACAGTTCTATGCAGACCTTCGAGCTCCGCTCGTCCCTGTACCACCTGTACCAATAAGATTGCACTGTGCTCAAACAAGGCATACATAGAATTGTGCAGTATGCTGTATATACGTTGCGTTTCGCGCACAATTATTAGTTATCGCTTTTCCCGGAACTAGCTGATAGTGCTATCAGCCAGGGCTGCCACAAGCTACTGATGATGTCATCTACCTAAACAGTGGAGTACGTGCTTCAGAAGCAAGTTACTGACTAGGTATTTCAGAAGTATACGTTAGCCATTATTGCTCTGACAGCGTACCTCGTTTCATTTCATCTTAATTAGTGTTTTAATAGAGCGCATAACATAGTGTACAGAATAGGCTGTTTACTGGTTTATCTGACTGTTAATAAATAAGCCATTCAGAACGTAACTATGTTCTAAACCATGAACCTGTATTCTGAACCCTGTGCCTACTAGATGTAGGTAAATTATAAAGCAGTTTATTCCGGCAATGTTTGAAGCTAGCTAAAGCCGATAGCGAAATTGTAATCGGTCGATAGAAACATTTTACTCGATCTATAGCAAAATTATTGTCGGCAGATAGCAAGTGTAGAAGAAGTAATTTTTTTCTTTTTTCATGACTCCAAAATAGGATATTAAAATAACATTCACTCATTAAAAGTTTCGTCCGAATTGAGAATACCTTAGTACCTATTGTGACGTCATAGCAAATTGTTATGATAACATTGTTACAAAGTAAAGCAACATTGTTAGCATCTATTATTAAAAAGATAGTAATGTTTCATTCATAAGATATACGTGTTATGTTGATCTTTGAACTCACTACCTAATTAAGTATTCAGTCTGTTTAACGAATCATTCATTTAAAAAATACCGGAATATCGTATCGACTTACTATGTACTTAAATATGTACGTACGTATTATCACTTCACTACATAGTATAAAAGTCGCTTCGCTCTGTCTGTCTGTCCTTATGTATGGTTAGATCTTTAAAACTTCGCAACGGATTTTGATGCGGTTTTTTTTTTTTAATAAAGAGAGTGATTCAACAGAAATGTTTATGTACAAATAAGTACAGAAACAAATCAATTTATTGCCAAAAAAAGAAAAACCTTAAACAATTATAATCTAACAGAACAACTAACAATTATTGACAATAGGGATAGGCTCCAGCACTAATCTGCGCGAACAGAGTCTATGCAGCGCAGATTTTCAGCATGCCCCGTGCGTTGCTCGAGTTGTTAGTCGAGCTTTAATGTAAGCGGGTTTCACTTTAAAACAAAGCCTGATAAGCTGACAAATAAAAAAAAACAATTATTTCTATATATTATTTCGTGTTTGTGTGGGTGTGTGTGTGTGTGTGTGTATCCTGTTCCGCCAGTCTTTAAGAGCCATGTTATCACAAAGTTATGATGGTTAATGTATGACATGCACCCGTGCAACGCCGGGGCGGGTCGCTAGTATCCTATAAATAAAGAAAATGGAAATAGAATACTTAAGTACATAATTTGCATCCATTAAATGGATAATTCAGCTCAGAACTACGTAATCAATTCATGTCAATAAATAAATAAAACTAACCTACGAATTTCATTTTTAACCCCCGACGCAAACAGAGGGGTGCTATAATAGTTGCTCTTAAACGGATGTACCAATTTTGATAGAACTGTTTTGTTTGAAAGGTGACACGATTGAGAGTTTCTTATATGATTCAAGAAAAATCTGTTCAGCCGTTCAAAAGATCACCATCTTTTTTCTATTTAATGAAGGCATGTGAGCAACTTCCACATGTCTGAGGGATTTGATATTTGGTAACAGTAAATTTTCAAAAACATGGTAAAGTATACCGATATTACTATACGATAACCGTTGGGGAATAAAGGTTCTCGAATGCGAACTGCAATCTGGAAGATGAAGTGTGGGGGGTCACCCCACTAGACCAGACCAACCGACCGACGACATCGTCAAGATTCAGGTAATCGGTTGATGGAGAGGGCTCAAGATAGTTCTTCGTGGAATTCCTTGGGTAGACCATGTTCAGCAGTGGACTTCTAGGTTGATGATGCTGATGATGGTAAACTTGACCTGATGCTGCACCATCACCTGGAGTTTGGCCACATTGGAATGGTCTCGGTCTAATTTGGTATTATGAATTTTGTATTTATCATTGTCTAAAAATCAAAATGTTCAAAAAATCATCCACCGATTACCTGCAATCTTGACGATGTCATCTTTCCATCTGGTGGGGGGTCTCCCCACACTTCGTCTTCCAGTTCGCGGTCGCCATTCGAGAACCTTTATTCCCCAACGGTTATCGGTTCTACGAGCTATATGGCCTGCCCACTGCCACTTCAATTTTAAGTTTATTAATTACGTTGAACCAATTAAATAAAGATATTATTATGCTATCATTCAAGATAGATAGATAGAAAATTCTTTATTGCACAAGATAAAACAAGTACACAGGCGACCTTAATGCTAAATAGCCTTTTTTTCCAGATAGGCTTTGTGTAGTGTAAATATGAATGTAAATTAGATTAGGTTAGGAATCGACCCCACGAGTTTTGGATCGACTCGTAAAGCATCAATGAATAAAATGTAAAACTTTTATTATACTATGTGTATAGGTACGTATGGTATGGTTATAATAAGCTATAATAATATTAGCGACAAAAATACAGGTATCAGTTTGTATTTGGTTCCTAGTATCAATGAGTACACGAACACTGTATAATAATAGCGACACAAATACTGGGATTAAGCTGGTGGTACCTACCATAGGTACATAGTATCAGAGTTAAGTGTTCACATATACTAGGTAACTATGTATAGTACGCCTATGAACGGGAAACAAGCGAAAGTCCCTCGCTACTACGCCGCGCCGTACGCCGTAATTTGTACCTACCTCACTCTACTCGACAATGTACGGTTCGCAAAAACATCCTGATATTGTTTTTTGTGACAAGTAAGGTGATTTTTTGATGAAATAATGAATACCAATAAAAACTTTTTTATTAGGTTATCTCGCAAAGCCTAAACAAAAAACTGAGTTTGATACTCAGCTTTTTGTTTAACGCTGACGGCTTTCGGCGTTATAGCATTTATTTCTTGTCAAAAAAAACACCGTGATGCGGTGGTTTTTTAACACGAAATAAATGCTACGAGAAAACCTGCTCCCACGATTTCGTATATACTAAATATATGCCGTAAATTCCGAACGTAAGACTCACGTTCTGTTAAAAAAATACACATAAGCTCTTGTATTGATATTCCGTTTTAACACATTTTACTTTAGAGCTCATAGCGGGTTTTGTTTGAGTGGGAAGAAACACGTGATTATTGAATGGTTCATGTCTTTATAAAGAGAAGTTGCTCAACAATGTTTACGTTTATTAAAACTTACACTTTGTACTTGAGCTTTTATAGTCCCTTTAACTTTGCCACTTATTTTTTACGCGGTAATTTCTTGTGCAATTCTTCCAGTTTTATGGCGTCTGTTTTGTTGTCGGTACCGTCTGGCAGACTAGTTTTTCATGAGAGCAGGGAGGGATTATACATAATTGTGTGTTTATTTAAGGTTTCCTGTACCTTCGCGATTCTCTGTGACCCTGGTGCCTACTCCAACGTAATTATATCTGGGGGAGAAGTCCCCGCCGAACTAAATTGTGACGTTATATGATTTTGAGTCATTAGGGGGGAGGGTTTCAAAGGTATGACTCACTTAGGTTACATAGAAATCTAAAAAAGTTTTACATATTAACATGTTGACTGCGGGCCTCGGGCTTGACGCTACGCGTCATGGCCTACAATAGATACGGCGGTGTGTTATTCAGCACTCAAAGCGTTAAGTTTATTTTAAAAATAATTCAATTTTTGAAACAATAACGTAAAGTAATGAATTACTCACCTAGGTTACATAGGAATCTAAAAATAAGTACATAAAGATATTAGGTACATTTAAAGTAAATTTGATTCTGTGTCTGGATGTTTATCTCTATGAACCATTATGTCTATCAGCCTCGTAGTTACAGGCTCTGCCTAGTTTGGGATCACTCGACCGTGAGAGGTCCTGTACGTCCCGTATTACCTTTCAAACATTGATATAATCGGCTGGTGCACTTATCCCTACCAAGCTACTGGTAGGGATAAGTGCACGATTTTTTAGATTTATTTCTACCGGTAGGGATACGTGCATAGTACATTTCTTATCCCTACCTAGCTATTTCTACTGGTAGGCTGACCCTACCTAATTAATAACTTTCAAAACTAAAAAATCAGTTGTTTTAATCTACTGTTCAGTTTGTGTCGGCGATCACGAATATTTCAATCTGTCGTATCGTTAACGTAACCAAAATTATTGACCAATGACAAAGCATTATTTTGAATTAGCTTCCGCCCGCGGCTTCGCTCGCGTGGTACCGGGATAAAAAGTAGCCTATGTGTTAATCCAGGTTATAAACTATGTAAATTCCAAGTTTCATCCAAATCTGTTCCGTAGTTTTTGCGTGAAAGAGTAACAAACATTCATCCATTCATCCTTCCATACATCCATACTCACAAACTTTCACATTTATAATAGGATAGTAGGATAGGATCTACGCTTTTTCATTGGCCAAAATTTTTTTGTCTATGATATTAAAACTTTCTCACTTGTATTCGTGATCGTACCTCTGTTCAAACATTATTTTGCTAGAAAACTTCCGGGAAACTGAAGTACCTAAATAACGCAATTTGTATTATTTATTAGTTTCGTGGGCTTTTACGGGCATCGCACTAATTGCACTAGACGTGAAGCTAGGGTTGCCACGTCGTTAAATTATAAAATAAATTAAGAAACCGCAAAGTACTTCACACCAGACAATGGCTTTTCTAATGCAATATCACAGATGGTGATAGGCATAGCTGTAACTATAACTACGTGTGTGGTAATGCTTAGCTCCGTATGATGTGTTCGTTATGGTCGTGTAGGTTCCTAGGTATAGGTCCCGGCTGTTTTAATAGGCTTGAGCCCAAGCAGTGCATTCAAAAATTGTAAAAATATGTTCTGCGCATTCAATGTCTAAATTCTGCATATTAAATCTGTGCCGCTAGCTGTAGTAGATGTTATTGTATGTATGTTTAATACAAATATAGTAAAACACTGACAAAACTGTTGCAATTGATAAAATTCAGTTGAATTCTCTCAACGTTCGTTGAGACAAGTTTTTAGACAAACCGTAGAAATAAAAAAATACAAGTTTCATGTAAGTAAGCGCCGTTGCCCTGGAAATGCCGACAAACTTTTGGAAAACTAAAATACAATTCTATTTCTGCTAAATCTGGCTTATAGTCAGACAAATCTGTTTCAAGTGCGGCGAGAAGCAACCCTACAGGGAGTTGACCGTAGAGGGGTGATTCAGGGAGCGCGTCTGGAACCTGTGTTATATATAGCTTCTTAGATATTTTCTATTGCTTTCGATCAAATACGTATTTTAGTCTGAATATTATAGTAGGACAGGGCGCAATGGCACTCAGTGGGGGAGGCCTTTGTCCAGCTGTGGACTGCTATAGGCTGATGATTATGATAATTATAGGTAGTAAGACTGTGGAGGGCTTGTCCGGGGGAGTACTACCACCATGCCTATTTTTGCCATGAAGAAGCATTGCTGTGTTTCGGTGTGAGGGTGCCGGTAAAATTACCTATATGTACATGAGTCTTATCACCTTCATGCCTCAAGTTGATACAGAGAATTGCATCGTGGGGCATGTTCATCATGTGTGACCTATGAAGCAATACTTTAGGTCGTGATTAAACCTTAACGTCAGGTGGGCCATGTGCTTCTTCCATCTTCAAGTAATCTAGGAACATACACATTATTGGCAATGGTAATTTGTTTAAAGTTGCTATAAATTTTAAACTTAATATATTATATGCTTTTCACGAAATAGACTAAAATAATAACTGAAACTAAAAGTAGAACTATTTGAACCATATTGTAAGTAAATCCAGACCATTCAAAATAATTTCAACCACAACTCTAAATTATTAAGGGACCGAAACACGAGTCTGATTACCGATTCATAAAATGTCTCGGTTCGGATAGGACCTACGATAAAGCGGCCTTCTAAATCCTCGGAAAAAAATTACAATGCCATTATTCGAGGGAGGACAAAAAACTTATCGAGCAAAGGGAAGTGAGAATACGAAGGACGAGTGATGCGCTTTTATCGTAAAAAAACATCGATAAAAATGTTTACCAATTTATCTTATCGATACATATTTACTATGATATAACCGAAGTTATGAAATTTATGAACATTGACGCCCGCAGCGTGGGATGGTTTGTAAATAAATTTATTCATTCACTGAATTCATTTGCATGCGAAATTCCAAGTGCTATTGCGAAGTTTCGGTTGTCTTGTCTTGCCTCTATTTCTAGACTAAATAATTGGTTGTAAATTTTGAATTTATCTGAGCTGTTTTTATTCGCTTAATGCTCGATTAATATATTTTATTAATTCAGAAAGCAACGATTTCGAAGAATTCTTTAAAAGATTCTTTAAATCATATTTTTTTACTTAATTTATAATACTTTTTTAGATACTTATGCTAATCCAAAACGTTATTTTAGGCTTTACACGCCAAGTTTTATGTGAGAATTAGAAAGATAAGTGCTTCTCACAGTTATTAGATTTTCTGTAGTCATAATTAGTTCTTGCGATTTATTTTTCAAAGCAAAATATAAATAAACCTATTTTCCAAACATCACAAGCCTTGTGTCTGCTGTATTTCAATAGTTCCGAAAAAAACTTCTCGAGGAAAGCCCAAAGAACCTAAAATTTGAATATTTCAGTTTAAGGGCATGGTTCTCCAATAAAAGCTACACCCAAACTTAAATAAAAGTTCAAGTGAGCATGTACCGAATAATGTTAAAGGTTTAGCTTACCCCTACTATTAACATAGTCCTTAACTGAAACTGAGGAAAATAGGAAAATTTTAGAAAACGTAACGACTATTTTTACTTCGCGAGTTTGACAGTTCGCACATTTGGTGAATGTGAATTTAGCAGACAGCTTTTAGCTTCTTTCTTGGTATATCTTACCCCTACTTTTACTTTCAGAATGTGAGTTCCTACAGAATACAATGTTTATCTTACATCCATTTTTACCTACCACTTAGTTTAATCGTACTAAATTATAAAAATTGCGTGTGAAATATTTGCTTCACGCCAAATCTACTAAAGAGATTGTACTGAAGTTTTGCACATATGTAGTTCGAGACCAGGAACAAAAATAGGCTTTTTTTTATCCGGGTACCACGCGAGCGAAGCCGCGGGCGAAGGTATTATCGATAATAGCTTTCACCCGCGGCTTCGCTTCACATTAACGCAATGTGGATCTTGTCAAATATATTAATTCCCCTTTTCAACCCTTCCCGGGTAGAACTATCAAAAACGCGGTGACACGTATAAATTAATTTTCAATCAAACCTAAATATAAAATTTTAAGATCCTAGGTAACTTCGAAACTGACGGACTTTCAAACAAACTTTCATCTCCTTTTTCCTGGCGGTGGAGTTTCTGAATATCCTTCTTAAGTGGATGCCTACACTATAAAAAAAAATTAGGTCACTAGGTGCCGCGGTTTGGGCTGTGCGTTAAAGTTTTTCATTTATATATCTACAAACAGAGTGCCTAGTGCGAATTTTTCACCAGCTCGATCGCGTTGGTTAGCTGGTAAAAAACTCGCACTAGGCACTAAGAACATAGGTTGAGGAGATTTACCATGACCCATGAGTGAAACAAGTCTTTGTTTTTTAGTCCCGAATAAAAATAATCGTATTAAATTCTCTAAACTGAAATGTTCCCAGCCCTATGGATTTTTTGCCGGTCGGGGCGCTACCTGGAGGCCGACGTCGTAGGTAGGAGTTTCTGAGAAGTGCACCACTCAGTCTTCCTACTGCAAGTGTTATTTTATGGGAATTATATAATTTGTGGGATTCTAGAATAAATCGTAAACAACTATATTGTTTACAATTTATTCCTACTGATTATAAAACTACAATATTTTAAAGTCCTACATTGGTCTACTGTCTGGTAGTAGCTCATACTAAGTAGTTAGTAGTAAAAACCTCATAGGGCTCTCCAGGATTAAAACTACCATATTATTAGTTTTTATAACGGTCAAATATCATTTCGGGAACGCAAGGGAAGACTACGTTGTGCAATTTCCGGACGAAATATGCAGTAATATATGAAATATGTAGATAAATACTTTTTTATTTTAAAAAGGTTATGTACTTTTTATTATGTAGTTTAAGATAGATTTAGGGTAAAAGAGAAATTAATTGTTCGTGAACAATCTTTCTTTCATGTGTAACAATAGAGGACCCATATCGTGGTAGATTATGCAGGCTCATACAAGATCAATTGAATGCTATCTGGGTTATTTACTTTCGCTGCGGGGGACAATTTTCATACATTTTGTTCAAAGCTCCGCACACACGGCGACAATCGCGACAGCAAGATATGACAGAAGCTCGCGACTAAGCGCGACGACAAAGCGTCGTGTTTGCGAGGGCTGTTATAACCTTCCTTGTTTGTTTTGTTTTTACTTATCGTATCCTGTAGTTAATAAATAATTACTTACCTAACAACTTTGATAAAGTAAACCTACACTTACAGTACAGTTATGTACAATTACAGTACTACAGCCTGTGACTACAGCCCTATTCTGTACATTTGCCCACTGCTAGACTGCTGTTCTATGTAACTATTTTTCTGGAAAAATATAAAAATATTATGAATAAATGAATATAACTTATTCGTTTGAAAGTGCATAACTTGAGAACGGCTGTGGAAATTCGTGAAAAATCCCATTGAAAGGAACTTTAAGTCGACTTCTGTCGATTCAGATAGTTGTTGTTTATATAAAATAGGTACTGTTTTATTATGTGGATAAATTCCCGCAATAGAATTATTCAAAATGAATACATACGGCATGAGTTTTTAATAAAAAAAATTGTAGATTTTTCATTATTGACTACTAATATTATAAACGCAAAAGTTTGTGAGGGTGTATGGATGTATGAATGTTTGTTACTTTGCCACGCCAGAAAGCTGGGCGGATTTGGATGAAACTTGGAATATACATAGATTGTGGCCTGGATTAACACGTAGGCTACTTTTTATGCGGGTACCACGCGAGCGAAGCCGTGGGCGGAAGTTAGTACTATAATATATTTTTAAATAATACTGATTTCTTTCATCAGATTATCAATCATACCAAGTTCCTGCATCCCGGGAATAAAGAACATGACGAATGAAAAGTTTATTCAATTATCTATCACTAAATTAATGAAGATTTCTCTCACTATGCAGTTTAGATTCAGTTAAATTAGAATGAAAATGAAGCGCCATTAGCGTGGCTAACAACGGTGATCTTATCTGATCATTTTTGTTAAGCAACACCCCGCCTGGTCACTAGATGTATGGGTGACCGTTTCGTTAACTTTAGAACGCTTTTGAATGCACGCTAAGATGTTGGCCCCAGCTTGTCTGTATGCCATCTCGGAGGCATTTGCGACCTAAAAATTCCAACTCCAGAGTCGGCATTCAAAGTGTACTTTATATTCCTTAAGAATAAACGTAGGTATTTTAATTTGATTTGTCCACTCATACGAGGGAGGATATTAGGTTCATGTCAGAAGAATAAGTCTTACAAAAATACCGGTAGCAATCACGATACGACAATTACCCACAACCGAATCACTCAATGCATACATATATTTGTACAACGTTAGTGCAATGCGTTATGCGGGGTCACGTCAAATCGATGTGCTTTACATTTTTGATGGAAATCCTCCGCTCCGGGCGTATGGATACCTACATCCCTCGCTGAAAAAGCTTTCATCATCCCATAGGTAGACATAGACATACAAAAATTAGGATGAAAAATTTCCCCTGTAGGTGTAGCCAACCCGAAATGTGTGACTGCCCGAAAATTTCGACAAGGCGAGGAGTTGGCTCGGTAGCATGTTGGTTAGCGCGTCCCGGTATTGATGGGAAGGACGCGGGTTTAAATCCCACCTGTCGAAATATTTGGGATATATAAAAATCTTAGGTTGAAAATGTTATAATTTATAGGTAAAATAGCTTCTGCGCGCGACTTCGCTCGCGGATAAAAAGTAGTATGTGTGGTAACCCAGCCAGATCACAAACTATGTATATTCCAAGTTTCATCTAAATCCATTTAACTGTTACGGAGTTAACTGAGTGTAAACATACTCGAACACACACAATATAATATTAGTGTAACTGAGTGTAAACATACTCGAACACACACAATATAATATTAGTGTAATGTGACTAGCGACCCGTCCCGGCTTCACACAGTGGTAGTAGAGCATATGGCCTATCCCACCATACATGGTTTTGTTACAAATAAAAGGATTGGGCAGGGATTTCGATGAAAGCTTCCAGGCGATTTGACTTTTTCCGACGGTTAATTATATTGTAATATTTCAAACAGTTTACACAAAACATTTACAAATGATGCACCTAAACCTTCTTCATTAAGGCTTAAGGTCACCAATAGGTGAAAACCGCATTCAAAAACCGTTCAGTCGTTTTTGAGTTTATCGCGAATAGACACACAGACAGACGCGGTGGAGGAATTACTCTTAATCTTCATCGGCCTATTGCAGTCAAATGCTGGACATAGACCTCCATAATAAGCGCCATTGCGCCCTGTCCTGAGCTCGACGCATTCAGCTTCTACCAGCAGCCTTTCGCAGATCGTCACTCCACCTGCCGTGCCTCCACCCTCCACCCGCGGTCTCCACTCAAGAACTCGTTTACCCCAACGGTTCTTCTTTTATAATAGGTAGTGACAAATATATTAATGAATATTTATTTCAAACAGCATTAGTATAGTTCCTAAGTAAGTAGATAATGTTTCCACGAAACCTCCGCTTTTCACCAACTCAACTCGATCGGGCTATAGGTTAAAAATACACACGAATAAAATGTGAATTTGTCTCGCATACCACTTGAACTTACTTTTGTATAGAATTTAAGTGAAAAAAACTCCCTCGAAGTGGTGGATGGTACAAACTTCGAGATTCCTATACCTACCCAGCAGTGGATAAAGTCGGGCTGTGGATGATTATGATGATGATGAAACACGTCATGAAAGCTTACAATTTTATCTGCAGCCCGCCAATCGTTAGGCTGCAATGGCGTCGCGGTTTCGACAATTTTTATTCCCCCGCGTGGTCATCGGCTAATGGCTTCCAACCTCACTGCATACGACTGGGATTAACGAGATATCTGTTTTTAGTTTTTATCTAGTTTAAAAATAAAGCTGGTATTTTTATACGAACCTTGTCTTTAAGTAAGTAGTACTCACTGATTTCAAAATGTGATCGTGCGGAAACAATTTTGGACAACGTGTTCAAATATAAATCTCAGTCTAGTCTAGATTTGTGCTTAGGCTAAACTCAGCTCTTACGGACTTACACAAAGACACACATAAAGAGAAAATTACTATAAATTATACAAACAAACAGACAATAATAGTTAAACATGAAAAATGTTTCAGATAGGCTAACGAATATAATAAACAGAAACTTATTCCATATTAAATATTAATATCATATTAAATTACATAGCCAAAAAACAATAATAAAAAACAAACTGTTTTCTCTAACCAAGATTACTTCTTAGGCATAGATCAGCCTTTGATCATGGTTCATGAATCATCATCATCATCATTCTATAGTAGTCCACAGCTTGATAAAGGCCTCGGCCAATGAGCGCCATTGCACCCTGTCTTTGAGCTCGACGCATCCAGCTGCTATCAACGGATCATGAATACGAGCTACAGATGGCTAAAATGGCTAAGATGGAAAAAATGCTTGAATACACATTTTTTTGACATCACCGAAAGAGAATTGAAAGGAGTATGTACTATCTTGGATGCAATGTTGAAAAGTCTATTCATGGAATACCTATTCTGATTGAAATTGACCAGGAATGAAATTGAAATTGATCAGGAGGTATTGGAAGCTAAATGTTCTTGAGTGCACATCGACTGTAATGTAAAAAGCTCTGAGAGAAAAACGTCCTCAATTTAAAATGGCTGCTAGTTTTCAGAGCACAAAGTCCTTATTACAGAATATTCGCAATGTAAAACGTTTTGAGATTACGGATCAGGAGGTTTTGGAAAATTAAACATGGAACACTAGACTTATATTCATTACACATTTATTCATATCCATTCAACAATACGTCTTTAGTCCTTTGGTTTTGTTTGTATTTAAGGGATTTTGGTTCAATTTATTACCTGTGTGTAGCAAGTAGGGCTTGCAAATATTCAAAAATATTCATATTCGAATATTCGAATTTTTTTCGGGTACTATTCGAATTATTCGAATATTATTCGAATAATAGATAAACATTATGATTTTATTAAAATCGCATCTTATTTTGTTATTTTGAGTGTTATTTTCATGAAGAAGTTTAAAATATCAACTTATTTTATTCTTAAACGCGTTTTTTCCATGAACTAATTTTTAAAAAAATACAAAAAGGTATGTCACCGTAACGAGACATTGGTGATTTAAACGCACAATCAACCACAAATTAAAATTTTCTTCTTCGTATGAGCTAGTGGCCAACTCTAGTGTCGGAGATTTTAGGCCGCCCGAAGGCCTCAGACATGGCTTAACGACTGAAAAGCCGGGACCAACATCTTAACGTGTCTTCCGAAGCACGGAAGTGGTCAAATCTAAATGTCATTAAACAGTCATCCATCCAAGTAATGACCACGCGGAGAGTTGCTTAACCAAGGTAATCTCTTAAGTACACCGAAGTAAACCACGCCAAGGACGGACGGACGGACAAAGCAGCACCAAAGGGTTCGTTTGACCGGCTCGGTAATGTCAATCTAAAAACAGTTTATAAATCTAGGTTAGCTGGTATTTTAACAAAATCATGAAAATAAACATTCACGTTAACGACAGAGTCGAATGGACAGAACAGTCTCGTCAACTACGCGAATGCACTACGCCAAACTTCCGAGTTTATCCGAACCGTGTAACCGATAAAAGTTATTGGGTTTGGATCGGATCGTTCGACATGTTGTTTGCCCGAACGACGACGTAAACTTGTATAGTCTTGTATGGATATATCGCACGAACTCTTAAGTGGCATTTCATGCACATCTGAGTTCCGATTTCGGTGTTATTAATTTAAATCGAATATTCGAATATTGAAATATCAGTATTCGAATATTCGAACAAAAATAATATTCGAATTATTCGAATATTCGAATATTCGAATGCAAGCCCTAGTAGCAAGCCATACACATCAGTTGTATTAGAGGTATCCTATCCAGCCTAGGCATGTACATGTACATAACTATTTCCTATACCTCCATAATTTCCAATCACGCGTATAGGAGTTGATACATCGCCTGGCTAGTGGAATGTGTTCACGGCTCGCTGGAGTCCAAAGGCCCCCTTCAATCAGTGGGAGAGCCTTGGATATAAATAACTATAACTACAAGTATTTAGACTCTCTGATCCATACTTGAGGAGCAAGTCCTGCAGTAGGTCCGCTGTTATTAGCACTCACTCACTCATCTTCATCATCCAAAAAATACAAATCTATTTCTAAATATACATAGATGTCACCCAAATATTTCCATGAAATCTTGAACCAACTGAACAGAAGAGAGATCGTCTGAATTCCTCGTCTAAGGCAGTACTACTACCATGCCTGTCTCTAATGTGTTTCGGAGGTAAAATAACTGGTTTATTAGACTTATCACCTTTATTCCTCAAGTTAATGGACGCAGGACTTTGCACGTTCTAAGCATGTGTGACCTACGATTCAATAGGTAATGGTAATCCACTTAACTTCAGGTGGGACGGTGCTTCTTCCATCTTTAAGTATTAAAAAAAAATCTTCCATCCCCCGTCTGCCATCAATCTTGACGATGTATTAGGTAATTAAGCGCTACTCTCTCCAGATTCTAGCGAAGTACAAGGTACTCATGGATCCTAATTTCAGGCCAGCGAGTATCGTCTACAGACGCTTTAGGGACGCGGCACCGAAATCCTTACCCCTAGGTTGATAAGTAGTTTGTAGTGTATAGTATCTGCATGTTAAACTGTAAGATATTTATAACTACGGACCTCTGTTATCATATTTTTGTATGTGCTTGCCTGAAATAAATTATTACTATTTATTTAAAGTTGAAAATTCCATAACTTTGATCTTTCTGCGATTTGATTTACAATTGATTATGTACTTTAATGGTTTTGAAGTCTGAATGATGTGGTTTTGACATTGCAATCGTTTTTTGCAACCGTCAAATCCATGTGCGCAACCTAACCCCTGAGCTGCCCTGTGTTTAGATGAATTTATTCCCATATGGGGGAGGATCGACCGACAGATTATAACGACAGTTACATCGTGTTTACTCCGTACGATCCGATATTCCGGAAGACTGGATGCCTGCATTAGTATTCCATTAGTATTCAAATGAGGCTTTATACGTCAACTACTGTAATCTTCAGATAAAGTAAACTTTTTTTCACAACATTGTGCAAATTTTCATTTCAATCCGTTCAGTAACTTTGGCGCGGAGGGACAAATATACAGAATATACTTAATGGCTAAATGTATGTTTATCATATTAAGACTAGTTATATGGATTAGATACGTAGGATGAATATGAAACTACCTAAATCTAGTGATTTTTTATTATACAAAAATCTGTATGTTTGGTTGGCTAGGATGATTCTAGGTTTCTGAGTAACACCAGACTTGTTTATACACCATGTATTTAAACGCTTTGAGTGCTGAAAACATGCTGTGGTATTGAAGCAACCCGCTCTCTTGGAGATCCCGCAGTCAACATCGTACCGATATATAATTATTTTTCAAATCGGGTCGGATGCTGTTATGATAATACGAATGCAAAGGGGACGAGTGCAAATCATAGGACGCATTCGTTGTAATCTGCACCGGGCAGGTGGTTGTGGTTCACAGGCCGATGGTCAATTACAACTTACAATCATGAATCACGCATCAGTTTTAGAGGAGGTATTATGAAATTATTGTTAGTTTAAATCTATAAATCTTCAAAAGTTCAAAGTTAAAAGATTTAAGTTAAGTAAATAATTATGAAATCGTATTTCTGTGATATTTTCAGGTAATAGTAACATCGCATTGCCCTTGCATCGTCTAATAAGAGAGATTTTATTACAATCAATTGCATCGTCAGAATATCTCAAAAAGAGATAAAAATCTGAAAATCAAATTTTTAGCACGAAATTTTTATTAGTTGTAGAGTTCTTTGTGGAGGGCTCGTCCGAGGAAGTACTGCCACCATGCCTATTTCTGCCGTGAAGCAGCTGTGCTGTTTCGGTTTGAAGGGTGTGGGTGCAGGTGAAATTACAGGCACATGAGGCATTTTCATGCCTCAAGTTGATGGACGCAGGGCGTCGCATCGTAGAGCACGTTCCAAAAAAACGTGATCTACGATAGGTAATGGTCACCTCTTAGCATCAGGTGGGTCATTGCTTATTCCATCTTCAAGTACCATTAAAAACGGAAATCAACGAAAATGGGTTTATCACATTGGTCTACTACATCAGCTTATGTTTTCACCAGATTTATAAACTAAACCGAAAAGAAATAATTATAATTATTTATAAAAATATTTTCGCTTAGGATTTAGCATTGAGTAACATCGGTAAACTAAATGGTAATTTTTCCCATACCGGAATCACAGAGAAGGCAGGACAGGTTTCATAATAATAATAAGCATGATTTATGAAAGTGATTTTAGTAAGATTGAATACTTCACATAATTCATATTTAAGTCTACCCAATCTATGAGATGGTTTCCATTAAAATTGATATAAGGACGTGGTCTGGACGAGGTGGTACAATCAGCGACAAAAATAAACTTGCAATTTCACTTCAGCCTATGCATTCTGATATCAGTTTAAGAATTTCTAATGAATCTACGACGGATTTGAACATATTACAATACACGTCTCTTATTTCTATTGTAAATTTTTGTTTTTATTCCAATTATCCCATTCTGCGCCATAGTCTACTTGACGCGGCGAAGCATAGCATAAAAACGGACATGTACGAGTTGGACTCCCGCACAGAGGGTTCCCTACAAACATAATTTACTTGTGCTATAAAACATTGCTTCTTGGCAAGTTTCGTGATTTAAGGTAAACGCTAAGTAACTGACCTATAACTTTTGATTCCCCTGCGATTTAATATACGGAATAAACGGCCACAGGTATCTTTTGATTGCGTTTACTTAGAAGTTTTTTTCTCAGCTCCAAGGGCTTACGGACCTGAGTTTCTGATAAAAATACCTTTGATAGACTGAAAACAAAGTGATTTTATAATAAGGGTTTCTTTTTTACTTTTGAGGTACAGAACCCTAAAAACATGAAACCCTTTAAAATGGGGATAATTGGAATAATTCAAATTGATTACTGAATTTAAACAGTCACTTGAGTGAAAAGGCTGTTATTAAAAATAACTTTACAGAAATTAATCCAGAATATTGTTTTAATTTTGACTTTATGGAAGGTTAGTCAGAATGTGTATAAGATTATATAAATGAGTAAGAAAGGAATGTGTGTTGAGATTACGGCTGATAGAAGAAACTGGAAGAGGAAAAGATGTTGTGCCGATCAAGGGTGGGGAAGAGAGAGGATGATGATGATGGAAAACCTTCGACTATCTAACCATATAGATCTTTTTTACCATCGGTCCACCAGCCGTCTCTTAAGGGGCACACATGTATGACAGTAAAACGATCACCTATCCTAAGGGACAACGCTAAGGCACAGACAGGAAAAATCGATATATAAGTAGAGTCACCGTGTAATACTTAAAATAAATAAGTAAATTCAAGTTATTGGAAACTGGAGGCACCGAATCTGACTTGTGTGGGCTTCGCGGTTTTTTTAGTTCTGGGTGAAATTAATACTTTCGAACAAAGAAAGGTCCGGTCCATTCAATCCGGCCGAGTTACCACAGAACAATTTTAGTACACGCAATAACACAGCCGGCGAAATTAGGACCTGTTTTTTAAAATCGGTGCCAAATAACAACCATCGTACATACAAAGTTGAACCCACACTTAGTTCTACTGCGTCATCATTACCATCCCGTGTCGGCCATCAGGGTACTAAAATAAACATAAACCATAGAATTCTAATTAAATCAAGAATTCATGTTCGTGTCATCGAAAGTATTAGGAACTACGAGTAGATCGCCAGCACCCAGGCAATTTTAGACCTACCTCACATCTATACTTGCAGATAAGTTAAACATTTATCCTTCGCCGGTAATCAAACCTGAACACGACACGACAGGCTAGCCCACTGTGCCATCAAGCCCAGATTCCTAAGTTGGCACTAGTTAGAACCGTCGGACAAACATACTTTGTAGAAACAATTTACATACATTGTGATGCGAGTGGAACGGAAATGTGCAAGTAACTCGCGCCAGTACTAGCAATTAGGCATTAGCATAGACGAGCTTGTTTTTATGAGCTACGCAAATTGTGGATCGGAGCAAGGACCTAGTTGGGACGCAGCACACTATGCAACGGTCAATGAGACCGGTCCATACAAATTTGTTTTATCGAATTACAAGGCTTTCCGTTTCCGGTGGAAATTCTTAACTAGTTTTACCGGAGGGCACGTTCAGTATAATCAGAGTTCCAGTTATGACTGTTATGATTTTTCTGTGGGTAAGGCCCTAGGCTGAGAGGAGGTACAGTCTGTGGAAAGAGAACCGTCGCGTAGCAATAAAGTGAACTAACCTCCCCGCTACTGAGAGCAACACCAGGCTGCTCTCGAGCGTAGACTTGTTGCCGGCGCCCAAAAAGCGTCGACGCAGCGCGAGAGCCAGCAACTAATCTAGTGCGAGCAAGGAGTCGACGATCAAGAGCAGCCTAATGTGATGGAGCCATAATGCGGTTCTTAAGACAAAAATGTTATTATTTTGAGCCTTACTCCGACCAAGTTACCATTTGACGCTGTTTATCATTTCCTTTTATTTCCTTTATTTCCTTTTTATTTTGCTAGTTTGTTCAGCATCTGACGTAAATTGATTGGAAGATAGTTATTTACGCAGAAAACTCGATAGTCCTAGAACTGTCGGAAACCGACAATATTCATGTAAAAACATTATCTGTGAATCACACGATTCGCGGGAAAAAGCAATAACTACAATCTTGCTCATATAAACTGCGCTATTATAGTAATTGTAAGGTATGTTAGTGAATCACCTATTTTGAAGTAAGAATTTTCTTCAAAGGACGTTTCTATGCAAACAGGGCCACCTGCTGGAATCTGTTGTACTTGTGCTAGAAATAGGTAGTTAGTGGTTGTCTGTCATGTTAAGTTGGGCCATGCTAAAATTAGCAAGCTAAAATGGCAGTCATATGCGCCGAAGAACCGTGGCTAGAGCGTGAAAAGCATTCCTTACTAAAAAATTGCGTTAGGTATAAATTTGTATGGCCCCTAGCGGAAAGTTTGAAGAATGAAATCTCCGTACAAAAATATAGTAAACACAAACTTTGTAGTAAGGTATGTTTATCACAATCAAGCCACCGATAAACCATTTGTGTAAACAAGTTCCTGCTTGGAGGCCATGGTTCGGCAAACGTAGTGACGCCCTCCGGCCAGGTGGAGTGACGATCTGCGAAAGGCTGGTAGGAGTTGGATGCGTCGAGCTTAGAACAGGGTGGAATGGCGCTCATTAGAGGAGGCCTATGTTCAGCAGTCGACTGCTATAGGCGATGATGATGAGACATAATATAACTTGAACCTACTATAGGCTATGAAAGCATGTTGTGTGGGCGACGTCGCTGAACTTTGTTTGTTTTTATACCGGTGCGCGGTGGCGCCGTGGGCAGACGGCGTTATTATTCAGCTAGTACGCGCACCCCGACTTCGTCCGTGGATTCTCCCTGTTGCACCCCTCGAGGGACGGAATTTCAGGTATCCTTAGTACACCGGTAGATTATGCAAGAAATGAAATAACAAGTCTTTAGGACCGGTTTAGGCTGGGCGTTGATTGTCAGTCAGCGTCAGCAGAGTTTTATATATATGTATTTCTAATTTATACACCGACTGGGTACACAGTACAGACAGACCTGTTAATAAATTTTATATGTAATGAGAGCTTGTGATGTAAACACGAGATAGGAACCTACCTAGAATTGCGGCAGGAATTTTTCCCCACTTCAGTGTTTCGAGATTTATTAATAAAAAACTTTGTAGGAGTTTAATTACGAATCAAACTTTTAAGGTTGTATAACAAAAACCTTGGAAGAAACTTTGGAACTGAGAAGCAGTTTCATTTCAAGGTTTTCAAATCAAATCAAATAATTTATTTGCACGAACATAATGTTTGAGAATGTTCTGACAATGGCAACCTAATTTTCTACACATTTGTGTGGACAATTAGATCTTAAATAATATTAGTCCATTTGATGTCCTACCTTATTCTAGGCATGCAAATATATTTAATCTTAATAACTAGGTGTAAAGTATTGCAAAATTAAGAAATAATGGCCTTACTTATGAACATCTTTCAAAAGACATACCATGCTTAGGCTATTACCATCTCTTACCGTTGGATAATGACAAACAGTGACAGGACTAACTTTAAGCAATGGTTAACGTTGAGTAGCGTTCATAAGTAAGGGGGTATAGGAATACGCACTTGGTACCCGTAGTTAATAAGTAGGATCTTACTTACAATGTGGGGTGTATGGGGTTCCAACCCCTATCTTCGGAACCCAAGCTAACCCCACCTGCACGTGGTGCACCCTGCTAAACAACGAACGGGGCTCTGGCGGCCGGCTGATTGCGGCATAGCACAGCCTACATCGGCACAGCTAAATCCCCTGGCCACCGACGGGCAACAGCGTCGGTGGTGCGAGAAACTGTGCCCTGCGATCCCCAACCCGCATGCCCAGCGTGGGGATTATGGGCATATCCCCCTTTATTAGGGGAGGCCTATGTCCAGCAGTGGACTGATATAGGCTGGTGTGTGGTGGTTACTTACAATGTAAGAAGACACGCAGAATAGTGAGTAGGTAGGTACTAGGAAAGATGGACCTACTTAATTGTCTTTCAAAAATTTTGAAATCTATGCTTCACTATTTAGTAATATTCGGGGGCACGCCCCCAATACCAGACCCCTAATATAAACTTTTGTTATACATAGATCTAATGTTATTTACTTTATCCGTTACGTTACGTTGGGTTGAAGAATTCACTTTATCTCATCCGAAATAAAGACAATTAACTTTGAAAGTAAGTATTTGTACGTTCGGGGACCGCTTCGACTAAACTGAGATACTTTTATTCTGAGCTAAGATAGTAAATTGTGGACTAAGCGTCCGGAGTGCCAAGTTGGGCTAAAGTGGACCATAAAGCGACAATAAGATGCCCCCTGCTACCCCGAGCAGTGAGCAGTCGAGAACAGTGCTCATTACTTATGATTATGACGCATTGACCACAGTCTCTAAGAGCTCGTCTACGGTTATGTGAAAATATTGGACATTTAATTTTGACTGGAACTTTATCACGATTTTATTGGCCAGTTATTGATTGATGACATATTTTGATATTAAGCGAATAATGAGAGCGGGTTTTTGCTAATGATTTAAAATTACCTAACCCTACCAAGTAATAAACAGTGAGTAGGTAGGTAGTCTCGGCTATTACAGTCGTTAAGCCACGTCGGAGGCCTGCAGATGGCCTAAAAACTCCGACACCAAAGTTGGCCACTAGCTCATACAAAGAAGGAAGGAAGGTAGGCAGTTACTAGTTTGTAGTTTTTGGTATGTGCATAATTTTGTTGATATTCTTTCTTTTAGTAGGTGTAAGTAAGTTTTACCTACCTACACTGGAGATACTTGTATGTAGAAGGAATTTGAGAGAAAGTTACGCATAAATATTTTAACTCATTCAGGTGTGCATCTGTAGCCGACTGCAGATCGTGTCCCCGAAACTCTACCTACTGGTTTCTACGAGTATTTCTATGAAATACCACTGTGACGTGTCGCTAGAACCGGGAATATTTCATAGAAAATAATTGAAACCAGTACCAGGCGACATGTCGTCGCCTGCTGCTGCTACCTGCAGTCGACTAGAGTCACACCTTTATAAGCATGGGTCTGTGCGGGCAGAATATGAACTGCTTTTTTCGGAAAAATTATCAAACTGTTTTGAGTAAAAAATAATGTAACCTCCAAGAACTACTTTACCGATGTAGATTGATCAGTTTATGTGTGAATCCAATTCAGTAATTTTCATATAACATACAATAAAACTGAGCTCGAAAACGAAATCTATTGATCGTTTTAGTATTGTGAAACTCGTTCTAAGAGTACTGCCAACACTCAAAGCGTTAAGAACCCAGATCTCAATTGTACAAATCTCCGAAGTCCCAAAGCTCTCGTCAGCCGGCCTGGGTTGCTAGTAGGGGCCTGATTAACTAACTCAGCTGCACACCGAAATGGTCGGCACAGGACCTTTAATTGCAAACTTTGTCATTTCATCTGTCGAAATTCAAAGAACTTCAATTTTGACAAACTGTCAAGGTTTGTAAAAACAGGACCGGTGCTTATCATTTCGATGTGGAACTGAGTTAGTGAATGAGGCCCCAGATCTCAATAGTACAATTCTCCCAAGTCCCAAAGCGCTCGTCAGCCGGCCTAGCCAGTCACATTACTCATCGGTCAACTGCGAGGGAGACAGGCGGCGAGAGATCTTCCCTCTCGCTCCTTTCAATGGGGTGACGATGTACGATAACTAATGCATTATAGCTCGGTTCCAAGATTTCTTTCTTGGTGGCTCCCTGGGGGAATCGACGCTTATTCCAAATCAATAAGATTTGAGTTACTCTAGAACAAAACTGCCCCTCAAAAAATGTCATAGAAAATATTGAATATGATGACATTATAAATAGATATTACAAAAATATATCTGAACAGAGTTTTTTGTAAATAAATCATTCAACTTCTTCGTCTCAATTTTTAGGCCGCCCGAAGGCCTTAAGACCTTGACGACTAAAAAGCCGGGACCCAACATCTTAACGTGACTTCAGAAGCACGGAAGCGCTCAGATCTAAATGCTATTAAACGGTCACCCATCCGATTATAATGACCGGACGGAGTCGACGATATTATAGAGATCGTGGGTGGCACCTGGCTGCGAATAGCGTAGACTCGATGAGAGAGGCATAATTAAAAGAAGGACTATGGCCAGCAGTGGGCCCGAAACGGCTGATAATGATAATGATGAAAACAAATACGATTTAAAGAGTTACCTACTTAAGTAAACGAGTTAAAATTTAACTAATAATTTTGAAAAAATACTGAGTTCTTGAGCATAAATATTTTGTTTGACAGCATTCCAAGTCTTCCTTCCAGCTCGTGACAAACTCTGGTTCGGAGTTTCAAAGCCACTGAAGTTCTAGACACCTTGAGTTGCGCTTGCAATTAGTTCGGTTTTTCAGCATAGCTACAGGCAAGTTATCGATTTTAATGAAAAGCCGTCAAATAAATCTAAGGTTGAGGATTTTCAGATCGGGTTTTGGAATATGGACCTGTTTTTGTGAGGTAATGGCTAAGCTAAACCAAAGGTTGAGACTAGTAGGTAAATTTGTTTTTTTTTTATCATAACTTAAAATAAAGTCTTATCTGTAGGTAGTATGTGTTAAATAATAAAGAAAATGACAATAAGCTGTCACCATTGAGATAGTAAACTCTCATCTAAGTATACTCTCTCGTATAAGTTAAACTTCCAGAGTCATGTTTCTAGAGTCTAGAGCAACAAACGTTAAAAAATAAATCCGCACTAAAACTGCGTGCGCCCATGCCGACCCGCTGCCTATTATGCCGGCATTGAGTGCAAATGTCATCGTGATAATTATAAAGAACCCTATACAGTGACAGTCTGCAAGTGAAAACTGTCAAAAATCGTCCAAGCGTGTTTGACATAAATAAATTTCAAAATGCCTGCACTAATTTAAACCTTATGTCGCTTGAAGTGTTCAAAGTCAACGAAATTGACAGCGTGCGCAGTGTTTTGGTGCACACTTTTTTCCACTCTAGAGTATAAATATCTCGATGACAAATGTGTCATTTTTATTTCTTTACTACACAGTATGTCAACGACAATCGGACCATTCTCGACAGTTTTCACTTGGATACTGTGACTTAGTTGCTTACCTTTACTTAACTTAGTTCATCTGCTACAACTTAGTAAATTAGCTACGCCACAGCGTGTCGAGCGGTCGGTCAATGGTCACCCATCAAATTAAAACTAGCCCCCGGTGGGGCCCCGGTGTGGCATCGAAGTAAACAACCCGGTCGGTACCGGGTTGTTTACTTCGATGATTTGCTACATTCAATACAACTTACCTTTATATTCTAAGTAGATACGTCTAAAATTCCTGACCAACTCAACTTTAAAATAGTGTTTTGGTCGTTAAAGTTGCCACTAGTCAAGGATATTTTTCACCCTTCTCCTCTGGCTTTTGGCTGGGGATACATTTCCCCATATCTCTATACCTAGCTACCTCATCCTCTAAAGGCATTGAGCTCGTCCTGCCAGCGCATCCTCATCCGACCCCAGCGTCGACATTCCGAGCTACCTCCTACCACCCTCTTTTGAAGGAATAGAGCTCGTCCTGCCAACCCTGGCTGACCCCGACGACGTCAGTCAAGGATACCTCAAAATATTTCTTCAATCAAGGACCTCTCAATGTATGTAATACCTTACCTGAGGAAAATTCAAGGCGTAGTATCCCTCACGACACCTTCAGTTTTTCTTATACATTCCTCAAGGGAGAACTCGAGGTGAAAACTAGGAATATGAGGGTGAGTGTATAGAGGTCTACACATGCATCTAGCTATTTAATTACAACCTCATGATATGTATAAAGCAGGTGCTCCATGCGACGCTCACGATTGCCCCAAAGCGATAATTTGTATGAAGCTAGCGCAATACGAATATTTAAGCGAAATAACAGTATAAGTAGGTAAGTGTGACTAGAATTACAAATTATTCATACAAAACGCACGCAGGTAGCTGCTTTGAATGACTTGAATTAAATTTTTCAGTAAAATGGTTAATAATGGTTTCACATTTATATGTAAAAACAATGGCGCTCATTCAGGAAGAAAGAAAGTTATATAGTTTATATAATATAAACAAGATGTGAATAAATAACTACTGGTAACTGAAGAAGGCAAGCTAAGATTAAGATATTTTTATCTCAAAAACGGTATACAAAAAAAACATTTATCCTGCTAAATACTCGTACTGTAAGAGAATTAATTATGCAAGGCTTCAATCAAGCGAGTTTTGTAAGAGTGGACTATGGCTAGTACAATGTATAGTAAACTTAGAAATGAATTAGGTACAATATAGCCTTTTAACCAAATAATGCCTCAAGTCGAATTTACATTCCGGAAGTAATATTTATTTATTTATTTAATTCACTACCAATTCTACGTGAATCATATAGTTTTACAATGCATGTATTAATTCTATGCCATGACATAACTAATATGAAAGTAATTTCACAGTGTAAACGCGGTGCGAAATTAGTATCGCGAAAATGGGAGCATTGAGTCATTTACTCAATGCTCCCTGTTTGTTTTTGACCCTATGTAACTTATCCCACGCATTATTGTATTGTAAATTCGACTTTAGTCACATGAAGACAAAATTTTTTGAAAGCGAAATTGCCTCCAAAATGTTTTTTTCAATTTATATGTTATTATATTAATTTATATTTCCAGCATATAAGGTTTTAAAAGGTCTAAAAGAGCAGGGCTATAAAACTCAATTAGCAAGGTATTTATCTTATCTTCTTATCTGAGCCAGTCTGATCTCAGTGCAGGGCAAAGGCTTCCCTTCCCTCTTTCCACACTTCCCAATCACAGGATTCCGCGTGCCAGGATACCAAAAAACGTTCGTCACACCACCTCCGTCTGGGACAGTCACGCGGCCGATTTTTAGCTACTAATTAACAAATGGCCCACTTCCATCAATATTTTTTACAGTAAAAATCAAACCGGTTCTTTATTATTTATGGTAATATCGAGAACGACATAAAGGAGGGATTAGTTTAATTTATTTAATCGGTTAAATATGTTGGAACCTAACAAGTTTATCACGGTGTATGCTAATCCCCACAAAGGCCGTAAATTAGCCGTTCGATTTATTGCCCACGGGCCAAGACGAGGCGGGACAACGTATTTCAGTTTAATTGGGAATATATAATCGAATTGTGGGGCTAATGGCGTTCTAGCTAGAATACTTGAGTAACTGTTGGTTTTGAACGATCGCAAGAAGATTCTTATTAATAAGAATATTAATAAGTCTCACAATTCTCCAGATCACTCCCCATTATACAAACGGTAGAACACACACAGATAGATGGATGGTTGTTTGTTACTCAATCACACCAGAACGACTGAAACTGACTGATTGATTTGGATGAAACTTGGAATACCTATACATAGATTGTGACTTGGATTAACATAAAGGCTACTTTTTATCTCGATACCACACGAGCGTAGTCGCGGCTCAAGCTAGTCAATAATATCCATTCGCACTTGATACAAGATACAAGATATTTATTTGCACAAATAAGTGTAGGTAACATTAGGTCTTAGGACTAGTTTTAAAAGTACACGACTTATTTACCCTTTTCAGGCATCGCAAATTAGGTTGGGTAGACATAGTCATAGACATAGGTCTAGCCATAGAAGCGGGCCTGTGAAGCGGCTAGTCCACTGTCTTTCGCTGACACAATGATCCATTTGACTTCAGACAAAGCAACTAGGTAATTTTAAACCAGCCTAAAGAAAGAGTATTGTAATAAACTTATGTTAGTTTCAAAGCCCCAGGGTGCGACTTTTTAGTTCTAAAAAAAGTCCAACGTTAAGTCAATTATTTTGTTTCAATTCTTTGTTCTGGATGCGTCGAGCTGAGGACATGGCACAATGGCGCTCATTCGGGGAAATCTACGTCCAGCAGTGGACTGCTATAGGCTATTTTTTTATAATTAAAATACGCTTGCGTTTGACCACAACTCGATCGCCTGAAGGTAAGCGAAGGTGCAGTCTAAGATGGAGCGAGCTTGCCTAGAAGAAAACTGTTCACACGTGTCTTGAAGATGGTGATGATGAAATTATTTGTTCCATCGTGGGTACCATTCAATATTGTATTATGTATTGTATTTCAATAACACGTGTGTCAAAGTTGTACGAAGTCAGCACAAAGTATCATGTTACGAACGTAAACAACGTTATTTGGGTCAAGTGAGTGATAAACTACGAAATGAATGATATCCTTACAGCTGACCCTTTTCTTACTATTCGATACGGATTATTTAAATAATATTGAATAACAACGACCGAACATAATACACGGACGCAACAAAGAATAAAATATACAATGAATGTAGAAAAATATTATTTGCTAAGCCGGTTGTTTCGTGATTCGTGAACTAGCCTTTGCAGTTTGTCTTCGAAAACGGACACTTACTAATAAATGAATCAGTCCTAGAAGGTATCCAGACAATGGGTTCCCACTACAATTAGTTAGTCAAGTTGAAGCTCAAAAGCAACGAAGTGTTTATAATTAATCAGTCGGATTCTCATCCTTTTCTTTAAAGTAATTCATCAGCCATTTTAGATCTCTACTAATAAAGTAATCCTCCACACCTATAAAAGCTTCCAGCATCCATAATTCCTTTATTAAAACCGATATTCCGGAACATTCCTCATGCCCTAATTTCAATATGAGCGTACGTGCGGCCCCCTTGAAATCAGCATGGGTACTGATACTGAAGTACAGAATTTAAATTATTGTAGCAGAGGCAGGGTTGTTCTTCTGGGTTCATCGCGCATGCGCACAGTGAGTTCTCGTTCAGATTAATATCCTTTGCTGCTTGCGACTAGAAATCAGAACGAATATAGACTCTATCGCTTCGGAATACGAGAACAAACGTTTTGAAAACGTTTCAACATAAAGTTGCAGCGAGCCCCCGCGTGGGAGAGAGCTATTGAAATATAAACTTTATCTCGTACGCATTGGGTAGTTACGTTTGATGGGTTTTGAGTATTTTATACCCCTTTGTGGGGATGTGTAATGCAAAACTGAGCCAGGATAGATAGAGATCAGGTGATGGTAACGGCGTGCTACACTTGTCTTCTGATGAAATCTGTTTGAAAGCATTGCCATTGCCACGCTGGGGCTAGCTAGCCGGCTTTTCATTATGGGATATATATTACATCTTGAGATATAATATTTTATCGCGCGTCATACGTCAATACATTTTATACGAGACCGTTTACACTATATGCTATTATATTTATATTATATTACATCCCAAACTATAAATATTTTTTCGAGCGATATTGGTATATATTTTACCACAAGTCCCCGGACACCGCGCCTCCCCCTGCCTTGCCCTCAGTTTGAAAGGTGACGTTCGTATGCAGTAGTGTCAACTGATCACGTGTTTTGATTTTTTGTTGGAAACCACTTGGAAACATAGGTACTTATAACTTACAGTGTGAATAGCAATCGCAGGATGTAATATATAGCTCAAGATGTATACATGGTTTGGAAAATCTTTGGATATGTTAGTCACTCAATTCTATTTTCTACGTTTGTATCAATCGAGACAAAAAAACATCAGTATCATTAGTTACTCAGTAGCTCCAGAGCGTGGAGTAAAACAAAGAGAATGAACATCAAGTTGTAAGTGTACAGCCTTGAATTATCGATATTTTGCTACCCGTAATGGTTATTAGTAAACTTGCTCACCCGCCCGCAACTTCGCTTGCTTGTGTACTTGTACATCACAATCTGATCAATGGTTTCAGAACGCTTAAAGAGGAATTATAAAATCATTGATTTTTCTTTATAGATTTTTTTTTGAGCCAGGAACACTCGCGGCATTCTCCAGAACCAAAGTTTAATTACAATCTGATCAATGGTTTCGAAACGTATAGAGGACAAACATGTGAACATTCATTTTAATTTATATATGCATTGTTTTAGTGGTCTAAAACAACCTTCGCATTATTGCCTTTCTAATGAAACTGTTTGGGGCATATCGATTTGATGGTTTCAAAGTCTGTAACGGACATGTAGGTGTGCGTAGAAACAATTTGGTGATTTGTAGGTATGGTTCGTAGATCAGATTTCCAGGACACATCCTTGCCTAGTGTGGACATCAGTGGTCAAAATATTTTTTACTGGTCAACCACAGGTCGCCATAGATACAATTATAATCTACTTTTTGTTGTTATACACTTTATAAACCTAGTTTGTTATGCTTGTACAGAAAAATTATAAACTAGCGTCCACCCGCGGCTTAAAGCCTATGTGTTAAGCCTCGTCATAAACTATGTATATTCCAAGTTTCATCCAAATCCTTTCAGCCTTTACGGAGTTGAGTGACCACAAACATACTCAAACACACAAACTTTCGCATTTATAAGATTAGTGTGATATGATGTGATCTTTTTTTTAATCCATCATTTAGCTTCAGTTGTGACTCGAATTATGTGAGCTACATCAATACGTTATGCGTCAATGTTACGAAACAAAAAGATACGTTTATTTTTCTAGGGTTGTAGGCAGAGATCACGGATTTGACCAAATACTGCAAAGCAAATTATCATGCGACGACGCAAGAAACTCAAAATTTCTTTATCCATAACTAACCATAGTACACTTTGAATCATTATATTTTAAAATTTAGTTTGTACAAAAAAGTTATACCATTAAAGAGCCAGTAGTCAACGCTTACTAAGTTCTGTTATAAAAACATTTATTTTTAGACGAAACAATGGTACAGTCTTCGTAGAATTATCCATCAACAACCAGACGTTTCCTCTCTAAAATAAGAATAAGAATCTAATGATTCTTATTCGATTTATCCGCATCTCAATGAAGCCAAATACCCAATTAATCAACAAACGTTTAACTTTAAAAATATATTTTATCAATTCGAACTTAGGAAAACTTTGAATCGTAATTTTGTTTACTTACATCATTTCGTTACGCGACCTAACAGAGAAGAATTGGCATGAAACTCTGCTTGGTTTATATTTTTTAAAGACTTTCTTAAAATGAATGTTCATGATTTTATGAACAATGCGATTGACATTAATAAAAAATAATAAATAATGCTGGAGTATCACACACAAAATCATAATTATAGCCCCAAACAAAGCAGAGCTTGTTTTCTAAAAGTGTAAAACGCGAGGAACACCCGTTAAACAATAATATTTATGTAAATACTTATTAAACATTTCAGGTTTGTCTAGATTTAATATGGAACAAATATGTATGATAGAAAGCTATTTTTTTTAATCAAATCAACATAAACGTACTAAAATATAATAATCAAATACGTGAAGTTTTTTTCGGAGTTTTTTTATACTGCTGAGTTAGTAAACAGGCATACAATCCTGCCTGATGGTAAGCGGTTCCCGTAGCCTGTGACCGCCCGTAACACCAATTACGCCGCTGACTGTACCACTACATGAGGGATTGTTATTTTGTAAAATACAACAATTCATTTCAAACATCCGGTTTCTACTTGAAGCATGCTTACTGTAAACTTACAGTTTCAATGAATATTATGAACGCTCGTAGCGTAACTTCGTGATCAGATTAGCTGAGGAATTTCCAACTGAGCAAAATTTAGATAGTTCACCAAATACATGAAAAATCAAATTTTTTTCGTTCACTACCAAATATTTAAAAATCCGTGGATAACTTTGAATTTTTTTTACTGGTTTACACTTCAAATCGCTTTTTTGGTCATAATTTTAAGAGTTAAATTGACCATTGAAAACCAAAAAGGTATAATAGGTATTATGTAATTTATTTAGCCTAGGTGCTTTATGCTAATTATCATCAACGTCAAATTATGATGTCAACTACTTCACACGTAAGTCAGTCCATGTGGAATGGTGTATCATTCTTACCACGCTGGTGGAGCTTCGAGCTTGTCCAAATGAAGCGATATAAGCGCGAGTTGAGTGGCGCACAGCCAACCCTCTGGACGCTCTAAGCATTCCACGCAATATGTTGCAAGTCTGGGCCCTGATTCTCGTGAGATGATTGTCACATCAGACAAATTTCGCGAATACTGTCAGAATTATAGAAATTTGCAATGTCTCGCAACATATTTCTAGTGCGATAATTATATCTATTCCTGATAATTAGGGCCTTTATTGGCTACGCGCGACTCGCGACATCGCTTCATCTGGACTATGTAAAGGTATTATCAAACATCATTTTTATTGCTCACTGCTAAAATTTGGAATCAGCTGCCAGCGTCTATTTTTCCATTGACTTACGAACATAACGGCTTCAAAAAGAGAGTTAATAGACATTTTCTGGGAGCGCTCGCTCCATCGCCGACTTCATCCTAGCCCAAGCAAGCCTCGAGGTCAAGAGCCTGCCCATAATATATAAACAAAGTCTACGAAAGGTAAGGAATTAGATTATAAAAGAGAAAAAGATGAAGTCTTATAATTCACTATGCTCTGAACATCAACTCATACGGCTGATCTCTACTTTCTTATGTCCATATAAATCATTATTAAGCTAGAAAGGGATGCATAATTTATCTCAATGCGATTGCTGCGACTCGTACCAGCAGCGGGGTGATCAGCTACCTCTGTTGCAAACAGAAAAGATTGTCACCGATCCTGTTTTAACAAACTGTGACAGTTTGTCAAATGACGTTCGTTGAATTTCTATAGGTGAAATGTCGAAGTTTGTAAAAATAGAGTCGGTGTCAATAATTTCTGTTGGTAACAGAGTTAGCCGATCACCCCGCTGGGCATTTCAATGAAACTGCATAGCATTATATTCCAGCGCCTTGGTAGGATTTTCTTTTTAACTCATTTGAGTCGCATTAATATATGTATGCATCCCTTCCTAGCTAATGATATATGGACATGAGAAAGTAGGCATCAGCCGTATGAGTTGATTTTGAAGATTTCTTCTATGCTTTAGTCATAGTTCTTTGGGTAAGGTAATTCAGCTGGTAATATATAGCCAGGAAAGCAATGGAATTTTAAATTTTAAATTAAATATGCCATATCGTGCACAACTTTACAGCAACTTCAAAGTTTAGCCCGACTCGTAAACTAGCTACATCACGACTATTCGTAATATTGGGACTTACTGTGCCATGGCTAATGCTAGCTGGTCTGTGGCTGGCAACTTTGTTAATGCAATTTTGTGTTCAAGTTGTATAGTTTCAGTAGAAACTGCGGTTAACTGTAACTGATATGGGTTATAATACTTACAATCTACACATCGAGGCAGTATACTCTACAGTCACAAACTTGGAATAAAATATGCGCACCACTGTCTATTGCGCCGACATTGAACACTTTTCAATTGACATAAGGTCTACATTACTGGCATTTTGATGTCTAAGACGCACGGAAAATTTTTGGATACTTGGAGATTGTGACTCTACTCTATAGAATAATAATTTTAACAGTAGATTTATCTAGATTATACTCTGACTATCTCAATAAATCTATTGTTAAAATTATTTATTTTGTTCGATAGCCTCACGATTCACGACACGACATAAGGCCTCCTAATGAGCGACATTGCGCAATGTCCTCACCTTAGGATTCGATTCTTGTAAAATATTTTGTAGAAATAATTTACTTTAAAAAGTAGGTTATAGTTTTAATTCAAATCAGGCTATGCAACTTGAAGATTTACCTCTCCGAAGTACTAGCTAACTTACTAAACTGGGTCCAGGTATCTATGACAATCATCATCATCAGCCTATATCAGTCCACTGCTGGACATAGGCCTCCCCTAATGAGCGCAGTCGCGCCCTGTCCTGAGCGCGACGCATGCAGCTTCTACCAGCAGCCTTTCGCAGATCGTCACTCAAAAATCAAAAGTGCTCAAATAAGAACACACGTTACTAGGGTCCTGGTGCCACCACATGGGATCGATCGAATTAAATTATCTAGCCGTATTTTATGCATAGTAGATTTTAGTATATTAACGTCAGTAAATTCATAACTGATGGTTTTTAACACGAACATTATTAAAGCCAAGTTAGCGCAGAGGACGTAAAAGCACAACCATGCTCCATAACCATTACCCTAGATTCACGGACCTAGCTACCACGAATAGTACTTAGTTCTATCTAGATATCTAGACAAACTACAGCCTACCTCTAACTAAGCAAGTCCAGGTTTGACACTCGTTGCTGAACTGCCATATCCTAATTACGGAAGTGGAGTTATTCGAAGTGCTCTGGAATAGGGATGACGTCTGGGTAAAAAATATAGCTCTATAATAAATATAAATAAAAAATAATAATAAAAAAATACGTTTTTGGTTGATCTATCTGACGGACTAGTTCGTCAGATAGATCAACCAAAAACGTATTTTTTTATTTATCAAATAAATAAAAATTGACGGAGATAAAGAGCGTCAAAGTTCGGGAGTGGGGGCTCGTGACGTCACGGCTATGTAAAAAGTGTACTAAGCCAACGATTACGAGGAACTTCAACGCGCCAATATCTTCGTAATTCTTTGTTTAATTGACAAAAGAAAAAATAAGTGTTCAATGTTTTTGTTAATATAAATGACGGACTTATTAAAATTCACTCATCATCCCTATTGATATATTTTACAAGCTTGGCATAGCGATAATCTCGACGACCTCTGTGGCACAGTGGGTGAAGGTCCGCCTGAGATGCAGAAGGTTGCGGGTTCGATTCTCGCCGCGAGGCATAATGTTTGTATCCTGCAAATATCTGTATCGGGTCTGGGTGTTTTCTATCTACCTATATGTATTTATTTACAAAAGTATTATTAATTAATTAGCTTATCAAATTACCAGTCACGTGGTTCCCATAATAAAAGCTCTGCTTAGTTTGGGGTCATTATGATACTATGTGATGGTTATGATGTCCAGCATTATTTATATTATTGTCGACAAACTCAATCGACACAAAAGAAACAAGGCAAGGAAAAACTCTAATGACTTCAGTAACGCAGTGGACACGTCGAAGTGTAGGTTTAAATTCAATACGCGAAACAACGATTATAAGTCTGAATGAAATAAAACCGTAGGACAAACACCGATACAAAAAACTTGCACCAATGTGATCAATTTTGGTGCAAATTTTTTGGTAGGAAAACGTGTTGGGTTCAGCATGATATTCTTGCTGAACCTTTTGTTATTTTCTAGGCCGTGAAGGTTTTCTATTGTGCATAACTACATTCAAAAACAAACATCTTCACGACTTTTTTCCCCATTAAGGATTCTACATTCAGTGATTTTATATCTTTAAAAATGTTGAATAGTGCGAGCGAGAGGGAGGTTTGACATGTACCGTCGCCTTTATCCTTGGAGAGAAGGGAGATGGTATATGCTTACGGAAAGAACTGTGACACCTTTGATTCTTTAATTATCTACAGAGTAGGGACTGCCTACCTGTCGAAGACTTTCATATATGTATGAAAGTCTTCGATAGGTAGGTAGTTTTTTCACAACTTAGATAGATAACTCTTTTATTTGCAAAAATTACAAATATTAAAAAAATCAAATCTATAAAACTAATCCGCGGTTATACAATGGGCTGTCTTATCATTAAAAGCGATCTCTTCCAGGCAACCTTTGGATGGATTGGATTTTTTATTTAATTAACCGACTTCAAAAAGGAGAGTTTCTCAATTCGTCAGAACTTTTTTTTTCGACTTGTTTTTATGTCTGTTTACCGATATCTCCTTCAATTGTAAACCGATTTTCAAAATTCTTTTTTTGTTTAACACACTTCACAGGTGGTCCCATATAGGTGAATTTTATTTCTGAGGAATTGGTACTTTTCCCGGAAAACTCAAAAAACCTCATCCTCACTTGTAATTTTCGCCCTATGATCACCAATATCTCTATCCATTGAGAACCGATTTTCAAAATTCTTTAAGGCAAGAAGTAAGAAGTGATTTATCTGAAGTCGGTTTCTTTTTATAAAAAGTTTATACTTGTTTTTATTTTAACTTTTGAACTTATTGCATTTAAATTGCTTTTGGTCTTGGTGTGTAAATATATTTTGGATGGAATATATCTGACCCGAAGAATTGTTCTTGATATTACGAAAACCCAACCGGTGTAATTCCCAAAGAATTCCATCAATATCTGGTTACTGTTGGTTATTCAGAGGAAATGGTTTGGTAACCTCACCTCGAGTTTTGTGCAGCCAGCGAGCCGCAGTAATGTGTAACCCGCGAACATGGCCCATTGTATGGAGATACTGGCAAAGAGCAGGGCCGAAGGGTACAACGCAGAAAGTTGCCTACAAAAAATTTACTCACTGACTTAATTGAATAAAGTCAAAATACTTCTAAAAGAAAGTAATCCCTATTAATTACAGTGATATATACTGAAATGATGTCTCCAGATTTTAGGCTGGTCTAAATCGAAGTTGTCTATATATTTACAAGAAAGAAAGGTTCATTTTGACAACAGTTAAGAGATAGTTAAGATCGGTTTACCTAAGGTAAACCTTATCATCATCATCATCATCATGATGATCAAGGTAAACCTTATAACTACGAGAAATTAATTCAAGTTGAACTTTGTCTCTACTTTGATATTTGCGGTGTAAAACCAATTTCTTTCCCTCATTCTGGTATCAGCCATTTTAGTTAGAACCATTAGGTAATACTTTGAGTGCTGCAAAACACAACACTCCAAGTAAAGCACCACCGCCAGCTCGTGGATGGGGCTGAGCGTCATGTCCGAGGCCAGCAGACAACGTGTTAATGCTTTAAGTCCTGAATAACACAACTGATATCGAGCAGGAAGCCATCCTCACGACGTGCCATGCCCGAAACCCACAGTCAAGGGGTTAAGCGCTGCGCGCATAGGTACCGCTAGTGCATCACCGGTGTTCATGCCTTAATATGTTCGGTATTTTTGACATATCAAATAAAAACTTTATTTTACATTAAAACAACGTGATTCACAATTTATCAATTAATAATGTTGAGCCTACAATTTAAAGCAAATACGTATCATCTGTCAAGAGTTTGATTTACGCCTGTTGTGGATAAATTGTGGGAGACAACAGAGAAACGTAAAACGGAAGGGCACGAAAGATAGCAGAGGGAGCGCTACTAGAATCACCCTGGTGATGAAAATCGATAGTGGTCGATTGTCCATACTTCCACTCACATTACATTAAGTTCTGATAAGTTTTACGATTTCACATTTGATAACCAATTAAAAAGTTTTTAATTTGTTATAAAAAAGTGAAATCATTCACAGCTCTCATTCACACTCTCGGCAAGTACTACGAGAACACTTGAGATGCAAACGTATGGTTTCTCGTTGTCCTTATTGGCTTACTTATTGCCCCGAATCGGGTTCTTGGGGTAAGAAAGCTAAAATGCGTCCACATATTTCTTTAACATTTTTTCAAATTATTTGAACATTTGCGACATTTTACGACATCTACCAAATATCAATGTGGACAATACAGTACCCTAGCGAGAAGTCTCGGCGAATTTCTCACGTCGGCAGCCGTCTCGGCAGGAGTGTGGATTGGATATGTCCACGACCGACAATCGGTGACCGATTTATTGTAGGAGAAAAATGAAACGTACTGATTGCAATATTGCAACGTACACGTCCTACAATAAGTCTCTCAGAAACACAATGCAGGAAAAATCGGTTCAATTATCGGTCCTTCAAAAAGTCTGACGTGGGCGGGCAACCTTTTAGAAAGTCCGTCCTCACAGAAGCATCCTGCAAATAGGCACGCTTATCACTCACAACTCTTTGTTGGATAGGGAATAGAATACGCTGAATAGATATGCGTCGGTGATAGTGGTGAGGTCACACGTGACGTCACGCCCGCCTACCGCGCTCTAATGTGACTACGGAATGGTCTAACTAAACTCTACAGTAAACTCGTACTTATAGTACTCTAATGCTCGTATCAATGAAGTTATTTCACCGGGACACCATGCCCGCGCAACCAGTCGCCGCAACCAACCAAATCTATTATGCCAACTTTGTTCTTGTTATATATAAATGATCTTTGCGACATCAAATTGAGTCATGGAAAAGTTGTAACTTATGCAGACGACACCGTAATTCTATTTAATGGAAAAACGTGGGAAGAAACAGAAAATATCGCCAATCAAGGTCTAGACATGATCTCACAGTGGTTAAAAAATAATCTATTATCAATAAACATTAATAAGACTAAGTTTATTCCATTTACAATAAATGATAGCACTCAGCCAAATAAAGCTCTACATCTTAAAATTCATTCGGGTATATGTTGTCAGCTGGCAAATTGTACATGCACATATCTTCAGTCCGTCACTCAAATCAGGTATTTAGGCATAATTCTGGACAAAAACATGACATGGAAGGAGCATTTAATTGATTTATCGGGGCGGATTAGAAAATTAATATATGTATTTAAAAAAATGCGTCATGTACTGTACTCCCAGTCACTAATCAGAGTGTACTTTAGCCTAGCTCAGTCAATATTAATCTACTGCATCAAAGCATGGGGATCTGCAGCTAGCACTCATTTACTTGGGCTGGAGAGATCACAGAGAGCACTTCTGAAGGTTATGTGTTTCAAGCCACGGTGGTACTCTACGACGGCACTCTACAAAGATTGCTCAGTCTTAACGGTTCGCCAGCTTTTTATCAAAGCAGTCGTAGCCAGGCAGCATAACCTAATAACTGATAACATTAAGGACTCACTTGAAACGAAACGTAGGAAAGACATTGTTTTCCAAGGTATACCCAATTCCCGTACTAAATTTGGGAAAAAATCTCTAAGCATATTAGGACCTCGGTTATATAATAAACTAAGCAGGAATGTAACATTAATAAATTTTAATAATCACAAATTAAATAAAACTGTTTCTAACTATTTACTGCAGTTAACATATGAAGAAACTGAGAAATTGCTTGCTACTATGGAATAATGTATTTTGTATTGTTGTTTTTTGCCAACGCACATGACTCTTACACACTTCACTATACTACACATCACTCTCACTTTACACACACTGTGGGCTATTCCTGTGATAACCAGACTCTTAAGAGACTGGGGGGAACAGGATAGCCCACAGTCACATACTCACACACTCACCAACACTTACATTCACCTCCAAAACATTCACTCACACACCATTTAAACATAATCTTTACTCACTTCTCCCAATACACCTTGTACCCAATGAGACTTTCAATTAGTTAGATTATAGCCTTTAAAGTTAAACTTAATATACTATTGATAGATTTATAAGGTAGGTTAATTAATACTTCTAGTTACTTGTTTAATCTATATACCTACTAAAATACGACACTGAACCTAAGTACCTACGTAGTAAGCGAGAGTCCGAGGCGGATCGCTGTAACCTCGCTATACAGGCTCAATAGAGACCTAGTGCGAGGGACAGAGCTAAGCAGAGGTACATTCTTTTCTTTATGCTTATCATAAGTACCTCCTGTGTTCGTACCTACTAAACTAAAGTAAAGTTATGTACCTACCAGATAAGTTTGTAAAAGTCTGAATAAATTTATAAAAAAAAAAATTATGATATCTATTTGGTTGCGCAACCAAATAGACACCAGGTGAGTAACTCTCTATAGAGCTGTCTGTATACGTACATTTTGGTAGCGGCGACTGGTTGCGCCGCCATGGTGTCCTGGTGAAATAGAGCCCTAATAATGGTATCAGTAACATAACACTAGCGACCCGTCCCGGCTTCGCCTACATGTTTTTTTCTGCCATAGGGCCGCAGGGGGCTTGACTTCATTTTCAACATATCGGCATATTTCAACTAATTTAACGAAACCTTAACAAATTATCAATGATTCCTCATGAATTCTGTCCAATGGTGAAAACCATATGAAAATCCGTTCTGTTGTTTTTGAGTTTTTCGCGAAAAGACTAAGATACACATACAGACAGACGTAGCGGGGGACTTTGTTTTAAATAATATGTAGTGATAGTGATAGTGATAGTGAAATGATAGTGATAATCATAACATAACACCTAACAAGTAGGTACATAACCTTGACCACACACTAGGATGGGTGTACAGGGTTCCAACCTCTATCTTCGGAACCCAAGCCAACCCCACCTGCACGTGGTGCACCTGCTAAACAACGAACGGGGCTCTGGCGGCCGGCTGATTGCGGCATAGCACAGCCTACATCGGCACAGCTAAATCCTCTGGCCACTGACGGGCAGCAGCATCGGCGGTGCGAGAAGCTGTGCCCTGCGATCCCCAACCCGCATGCCCAGCGTGGGGATTATGGGTATATCCCCCTATAATAGGGGAGGCCTATGTCCAGCAGTGGACTGATATAGGCTGATGTGGATGTGGTTGGGCAGCTACACTATCCCAGGGCTATAGGCTATATTATATATCAAAAAAATTAGGAATCCTTACTAAAACTCCTAAAATGTAACGCGAGAAAAAAATTCCTTACATCGCGTGCGCTGCGAAAACTATTGATCCTAGAACAAAATAATGTACTACGAATTTGCAGAATACATCATTATCTACATATAGTAATGCCGGCGATAGAAAAGGCTCTTTATTTGTCGCTTGGTATTAATCCTTATCAAAATAAATTATCTCATATTCAAGACTGTTTCAATAACTTTATATTAACTTTTTGAATTATACAATTCGGACATTCCATTCGAAAGATATTACAGTTTAAAAATGTAAGGATTTAAAAGTTGCGTGGTCACCGTTACCCAGCTCGGCTAGCTAGGCAGCACCAGCGCAGCGATGCGATTAAGCGATGCAGGCGTCACGTAGGGTGTATGGGTGTGTTAAAATTTATATTTTTTTTATCTACCCGTGCGAAGCCGGGGCAGGCTAGTCTGCAATAAACCAAACATTTTTTCCGCAGCGGGAATCGGACCCGCAACCATTTGCGTCACAGAAATTGCGCTAACGAGTCATGGTATCTCTAGTTTTAAACTTAATTATTGAAAGTTTTATTACCTACTCTCATTTAAATTTTAATATCTTGACGATAAATTTATTTTAATCTACAATTATTGTATAGGGGTTATCTATCCCCGTTTTAAAACTAAAATAAAGTATTATGATGAATGAAGTGAACATTTTGTTATGACTTGCCAGCTGATAACTACCGTCCCTACTAACTGTATATCTATCTATGTCCACAACAATCCGAATGGGTCATGCATATCGTCTTCTAAGAAAACCGAGTCAGTCCAAAGTTCTTGGAATATCTCGAAGACTAAAATAAGCATGGTTTTAGGGTTCCATACCTCAAAACATTTCAGTTTCCCGATTTTTTCGATCTGATTATGATCTATTGCATTATACTGAAATTACAACAAAGCAATTTACCCCGTTGCTTCCACGTTAGTACCGAGCTTAATATAAGGCCTTTGCAGGTGTTTTGGACAGTCTAATCGCATCAAACTGACATCCAACAGCTAAGTTAAAACTAGTGACGGTTTAATTAAAATGTAATTGGAGCCAGTACCTAAGTGTTTTTTTATTGCCATCCTAACACAGATCGTGTTTCAACGTGGTCACGACATGACTGGAGCTACCGCTGCAATACTGTTTATGTTATTGTACCCATGTTCGTTGCTAATAAATGATTATGATTAGTTATATTATTTAATATGGAGAGCTGAATTATGAAGCGAGCACCCGCCTTTCCCGCTTCGATTCTCTCCTTCCCACAGTGTTTATTTAGTGCTGCATAAAAATAAAGATGCCGCAATGTTTGAAAATGAAAGATTTCAATCACTTAGTCCTTGGTCCTACGTCCTACGTCATGACATACGGAGCAACGTGGACACTCACAGTATAGCCGACATAAAACAAAAGTTGTTGACATAGCTCAGAGAATTAGCAAGCTGAAGTGGGCTCGCCAAATCTGCCGAAAAACCAATAACCGAGACCGCGACTCGGTAAACGTAGTGTAGGACGCCCTCCGGCCAGGTGGAGTGACGATCTGCGAAAGGCTGCTGGTAGAAGCTGGATGCGTCGAGCTGAGGAGAGGGCGCAATGGCGCGCTAATTAGGGGAGGCCTATGTCGAGCATTGGACGGTTATAAGATGATGATGATGATGGTGGTGAATAATAAAGAAAAACTCGTGAAAGTTTAAAAAATACCTTTAAATTCAGTTATTGGTACGGGCACAAAAAATCTATTTTGTGGTACCTAAGTGCCTCAATGCCGAAGGTCGACTTGAATTCAAGCACCCAAATTGGCCGGGCTCAAGTAATTACTAACATCATGAACTCCGCCCATCTGAGCCACATCCCAGTCGCACTTCATAACTAAATAATGATTATTATAACTGTTGAGTAACATTTGACAGCTGTTATTGTGATCAGTTTTTATCGTCAGCGCATATTTCATCATCTATGAGGAGTAAAATATCTCGATGTTTCCAAGTAACGTCTAATCTCAAAAAGGAAAAGAATAAGAAGAAATCTTAAATGTCCCCGTGCTCTGATCATCAACTCACACGGCTGATCTCTACTTTCTTATGTCCATATTAGCTAGAATGTATGCATAGCATACTTTACCTCAATGCGATTGCTGCAAATTCGCACCAGGGCATTAGAACGAAACTGCATAGCAATAGATTCGAGTGTCCTGGTACACATTTGCAATTTGAACTGTTTTGAAGTTGCATTGAGATATGTACGCATCCCTTTCTAGCTGATCAGATTAGTTAGACATAAGTAGAGATCAGTCGTATGAGTTGATGTCTCAGAGCATCGGGAAATTTAAGATTTTTTCTTGTTCTTTTTCTTATTTTAAGCGTCAAAGTATGTATGACTTTGAGTATTGTCACTTTGCCCGGAAAATTTCACTTTGACTCCCTAAACTAACTTTTAACTTTTAAAGGTTTTTGTGGTACACAGAGCTTAAATGGTAAAATCTTAACAATGTTTGAATTCCCAATTCTATCGAAGTGCTCCGAAATAGTATTGTGAAAAAAGGACGCTTTTTTCAGAAAGTTAGGTAGTTACAGTTACTTACTTGGTATAACAATAATAATTTATTTCATTTTGTTTAGTAATCGATCCCAGGAACCTAACTTAGGAAGCGCTCGTGGCGTGGCTGACATCGGTCTTCTAAGCAGATCATCTTATTAAGCAACACTTCGCCCCCTCCTTCTTAGATAGGTGACCGTTTAGTGGCATTTAGATCTAAGGTTTTCCGTACTTCGGAGGTAACTTACAGTAGGTACTCAGTACCTAGGTACCAAACAAAGATAGTCTTGCAGAAAGAGAACTTCCTCTTTTAAAAAAAATTATATTAAAATTCCCAAAATTTGAAGTTATTATTAAACATGCTTGGTCGTTATCGGAGCTAATCCCGAGGAAGTGATCCATCACGGCTATCGGAAGCATCGCCTCCATTTCATATCGAACTTAACTTTGTACGGTTTGAACAAGCTTTCGTTATATCTGCCTATAGCAGTGCTTATATCCACTGAATTTAGCTTTTTTAATACCGTTGGTACGTACACGTACGTTAAAATATGAATTCGTTTTGATCACAAGTCCGTTAAGATCATGCATCACATCACTAGCATAGCAATCAACTCATCACAACGATCTTCAAAAGATACGTTAAAAGGGCTCATTGTGTTTTATTTACCAATGTATCTTTCCTGTGGGTGAGGTCGATTAGGCTATCTAGGATGGTACAGGTGCTGGGAAAGTCTGATCCATCTAACCATGTCCTACCTAGGCACTAAACCATCCAGTGTATATAGTGAAGTGAGTTAAAGTTGCCACTTCACACTAGACTCGATGCAAATGTCAAAGTTTAGATCAATAACTCATCTATGATCATAATTCCAATAACTCATGAATAACGCATGCAACTGCGCCAAAATATTGGGAATCAATTTAGCAGATTTACAATAAGTATATTTAAATAACCAGTTTATAATCGTGGATTAAATATCTGGTAGGTATTTTAGTGGGAAGGTATGAATTTTATAGAACGTTCTTAAAGTAAGAAAAGAAAGGTAAAAATCTCTTAATTCATTAGGGACTTAAATACTCCGAATCGTTATTTTTTTTAAATCTACCAACACCAATTCGCAACGCGACCAAACAGAGAAGAATTGGCAAGAAACTCTGCTTGGCTTATATTTTTTTAACGTCGTTCTTATTAACTAGGCACTTACCTAATACATTGTTTTTGAGGGAGTTGGAATTAGAAGCAGTTCCATCCCAAGCTTTTCGTCATCATCATTAACAAATAGTGAGAGATGGCAATACTTTATGCATTGTTTATCTTTTGACAGATTTTTATAAGTAAGGCCAAATCTACAGGCCTACTAAAATCGTACGCTAGCACTTAATATTTAGCTAGGGGCTAGGAATAAAGTGATGCAAGAAGAGCTAGTGCATTAGTAGTGCAAACCATGTTAATGTTAGTAAGTAAAAATATTCGTCCCGCCCGACTATTTTTCACTTCTTTCGAAAGACCTAATACACCAAAACTATCTACATTAAAAGAATGTGGATTTTTCGCTATACCAATAAAGATACAAAAGAAAAATATCTTACTACCTACAAAAGTTGAATAATTAACTATAATTATTTGCAATGTGAGTGAAGAGAAAATTACCAGCACTCAAAAATGTTTTATCTGCATATTAAGATCGGTCGATTATTGACTCATTATGGGACAAGTTTCATAATAAATAATAATAATAAATAATGCTGGATGTAATCACACAGCATCATGTAGCCCCAAACAAAGCAGAGCTTGTATTATGGGAACCACATCTGATAAACTACTTATGATACATCTGATAGATACTTTTTTTTTTGTAAGTAAATACATTTTTAGAAGTAGAGTTCTTTGTGGGGGAAGTACTGCCACCATGCCCATTTCTGCCGTGAAGCAGCATTGCTGTGTTTTGGTTTGAAGGGTGTGTTTTGGTGTCGGTGAAATTACAAGCACAAGAAACTTATCATGAACAACTCTTCATGTCATGCCTCAAGTTAACGGGGCTTGCATCGTAGAGCGCGTACCAAAAAAACGTGTCCCACGATGCAATGCTTTGTGATAGGTAGTGGTTACCACTTAACATCAGGTGGGCCATGAGCTTGTTCCATCTTCAAGTAGTATAAAAAAAACATGTTATACATAGAAAACACCTAGACCCGAAACAAATATTTGCAGAATGTATGTACTAACATTTGTCTCGCGGTAGGAATAGCACCCGCAACCTTCTCGTCTCAAGCAGTCCTCCGCCCACTGCGCCACAGAGGTTGTCATTTCTTATCACGCAGTTCCTTTTGTTTCGCCGTATGCGTGAGCTCGCTCTGCGCTTCACCGGGCATTCCAACAAATCATTACCTTCGTTGGTAGTAGCTAGTATTCATCGTCTAGCTACTAGCCAGATCAATAAACCTCTACCAGCCACAGAATAAATAATGTTACTCGTTACTAACAGAAGAGAAAATTCACGCATAAAATCTTATAGTTTTCGAAACATAAAAATTAGTCTACTGGCCTTTGTTTGGGACAACAAAGAAACCCGCTTCAGCACAGAATACCTATTTAGTACATAATATTACCTACGTATTACAGGGTTTCGTTCTTTCAATTTTATGGATTCGTTTTTATTAAGTTTTTTTAAACGAGGCTGAAAACTGCTTGTTACCGTTCGATAAAGAATGTCAATGAATTTAATCTCGACGCCAACGAAAAAGAAGACAAGGCATTTCTTTTGTTTTATTCACTTTTCAAAAAAGGTTCCTCCGTAAAGCCAGTTTCATTAATTACTTTTTTCCTTCTATCTCTGGACAGACAATATTCCCAGTAGAATTTGCACGCTCCACCAGTTGAAATTCTAGTAAATTCGTATCGAAAATATCCCGTGTGGAGCCCGTGGGGGACCCAACGCGTGCCGAAACAGCTGATTGCCGTCCGACCACCATAAAAACCTTATAAAAGCTCCCGCGAATAAAAACCAAACTTCAATGTGAAGACACAAGGTCGAAGGTAGCATGGCAAGGGGATGCGACCCTAAATGAAAACACACTCAAACGATTTTCGACTCAATAGTCTGAATGCAGCTCTTAAAGTTGCATGTTCACTTTTATCCCGGTTCTCGCAGCTTCAGAATAAAATTTCCCGTGTTGAGCTATAACTGTGTACTTTATGTTTAGGTGGGAAGGTTGAGTTTCGCTAGTGGTTGGAATGTTCGGGATAAAATGGAATGGATTTTGAGCATTTTAGTTGAGTCGCGTCGCGTCGCCTCAGGCCGAGCGACTGCGTTCGTTTTTAGAGAAGTTATGAACGGTAGGTCTTGCTTAGCTCACTTTAATGGCGGTTTTACTCACACGAATTGTCTGTAATTTCATGAATTATCTTGGGAAACAGTGATGTGATGATTTTTAGCGATAAATAACCCTTTAACAGTTAACTAGTAAGTAGTTACCTCTACCTACTAAGTTACCTACCAACGAAGATCTGTTTGAAATGCAAACTATACAAACACCTAAGTGGTAAGTAGGCACAGAAAAAAATGTTTCTTACCTTTATTAGGGATATATTAGGGACCTACACTGGGTATTATGGGTGGGTATGGGTAATTGGGTATCCTTAATAACATCAGTAGTAGGGTAAAACTACCATTTATCGGCCGCCTCTTCCTAAACGTCGGCCTATGACCTAATATGGGCCTATACAGGGTGGGGCAAAATTTTACCTCATCGAGGGCAGCCACCTTTTCTTTTGTAGGAGGTAGTAAGATGGTTTTGTTCTCAGGAAGGTTAGGTTTATTTGGAAGATAAAAAGATTTATTTTTAAATTTTCAGAATTTTGAAAATATGTACTGTCCACCTAGAAAATGATATTTTGTGAAGAAAAAATTGGTCTCAATCGACTCTATTTCCTAACAGTAACATTTTTTCCAAGTCAAATCTTAAGATTTCGCGAAAATTTAAAAATGATTTCCATACAATTTCTACAAATATGCAATTTTGCCACATTTGATTGAATAAATGCTCACTTACCGCCACCTTATTATTATTATCTATGGAGTACATGGTCCGTTTCAGAACTAAAAACATGTCATAATGTTAACCCTACATAATTTTTTAATGATCCTTTGCAATTCAGTATTCAGTATTCAATATTTATTGCAATCATAATACATATGTAGGTACATTAAAATTCAGTCAGATGTTAAGACTAGCTTAAAGAACGATACATAATATGAACACCTTTAGTGTTCACAACTGAGTAGGAGCAGACCGATATTTTAACGCTTTGAGTGCTGAAAACACAAATGTGATTCTGCATGTCGTCCTCCTCATCCAAGCAGCCAACTGGCCTCGAGGAGGACGACGTGCAAATAGGTAGTGTGTTAAATAGGTAGGTAATTTAAATACTTTGAAAATTACTGATTATCATTATTTTTATTCGAGTCATTTCGAAATTCGTCAAAAGATAAATATATTTTATTTATTAGCATTTCCTTTAAAATTATTTGAAAAAATGTTATCCTTTTGTTGAGCTTTAAGTTTTTCTGGTAATGTATTGTAAATTTTTACAGCCATCGCATTTGGACCCGAGCTATGTTATTTAAATTAGACGTAGGTATAACTAGGTTATGTTTATACCTACATTTGAAGTGACGAGGTTGGTTATTGTTTTTTAGAAAAAAGTTAACATACCTAATTTACAAATTTCTACAATATATATTGAGGTTAGTGTTAAGATCTTTAATTTACCAGTGTGGTTTATAGCTACGGGCACTTTTATGTTAGCTAAGATCCGTACGCATGGTTTTTGAGTTATGAACAGGTCCTGCGCGTCGACACTGTTCTCCCAAAGTATAATGCCGTAACGAATCCAAGCATAAGCGTACGCGTAATACGCTGACATGAACGTTTTTAAATCCGTTGCCTTACGTAATTCCGTATGCGAAGCTAGATCATTTAGTTATTTTATCTTTTGTATACCTATGGCTTTTCCAATTTATATTTGAGTCTATATTTAGTCTGTCCTAATAATGTAAATATATTTACGCATTCTATTTTTGTTTTTATGTGTCAAATTTATACCAAGGGGTTTTTTTATAAGGTCTAAATTGCATTATTATGGTTTTAGAATAATTTTTGTCAAGGTTGTGGTCAGTCATCCAATTTGCAATATTTTCAATAATGTCAGTTAGATTTTTATTTAAATTAATGTCATTTTTACACGAGGTCAAAAAGGAAATGTCGTCTGTAAATAGTATACTGGATTGGTTAATGGCTTTTAGGACGCTTCCTTGGGGGCTCGAATTAGTTATTGTTATAGATTCCGACCTAATGTGATTAATTTTCTGGCATTTTACGTCATAGTATTCTATTTCTACAATTTGTTTACGATCCCATAAATATAATTTAAACCATTCATGTGAAATCCCTAAAGATACTTATTCCGTATAGTTTATCCAAAAGTATCCTATACAATTGCACTATATAGTACGCTTTTGTCATGTCCAAAAGAATACCAATTAATAGATTTTTTTTTTATCATTTATAATGTCAAGAACTGGTTGTATGTATTTATATGCAGCTAGAGTGTGGTCGAGCGATTTTTACGAAAACTATTTTGGGAATCGTCAAATATATCAAACTTTTCACAAAAAGAGGTTAATCGTTTTTGCATGGCTTTCTCAAAAATTTTTGATGATGTCGATAGGAGTGCTATGTGTCTATAGTTTTATAGACTTGGGTTGGATTTCGATTCCTTTTTATGAACGAGTTTTACTATTGAAGTTTTTAGGAGGTTATTTACGGGGGCTTACTCTATGCTAAGTAAGATAAGGCAATCAAACGAAATGAGAACGTGCGGTTTTCTTTCCGAAAATATTCCGACTCGAATCATCGAAATCCATTCGTGGAGTTCAACTCAATCGATCTTCTTTAGAAGTAGGTACTTACACGAAGCGCTCATGGCGTACCAACTTCGACGTTCTTAAAAAAAAACAAATCATCTTAGCAAAACTCTACTATGTACCGTCAGTATACATACACATACATAGTATACAGGTGGGGCAAAATTATTTTGAAGAAAAAAGATTGCATTTTCGTAATTTTGAAAAATGGAACAGTCAACCTAGAAAATTACAAAAATACATTAAAAAAAACAAAACGACTATTTCCCAACAGGAACACTTTTCCCAAAATAACTCACCAAAATCAAATTGTAAGATTTTGCAAAAAATATCTATAAATAAATAAATCTATAGTTTCCTAAGAACAAAGCTTCTAACTACAAATGAAAAGGTAACTGCTCTCAATGAGGTTACACTGTGCCCCACCCTGTATATGGTTGACTATACGAAGAAGTAAAGAAAAATAAAAGATTTATTTTCTTTCAAGAGCTTTGAAATTACACTGAATCTCTCTTTTATCTTCACTGGATTTTATATCTGAAAAGAGAAACAGAACAAAAAACTGAACCAGTCGAGGTATTTCAACGTAATCGTATAACAGTAGGTATGGGGTAAGTTCTTTACTGTGTAATTTTGAAAACAAATAAAAACTGTTTTTAGTGTTTCTTAACCAAAGGGTAAATACGGGACCCTAAGACTCCGCTGTCCGTCTGTCTGTCTGTCACCAGGCTGTGTCTTATGAACCGTGATAGCTATACAATTAAAATGTTCACAGATGAATTTCTGTAGCCGACAACAATACAACAAATACTAAAAACAAAATAAAATAAAGATTTTAAGGGGGGCTCGTATACAACAAACGTGATTTTTTTGCCGTTTTTAGATCATTATTAATAACGGCAACAGTTAGACGCTTGCAATATTCACAGACTAATTAGTTGTACCTATATTCACATCATAAATAATTAATTAAATTAAAATAAAATAAAATAAGGGGGGACTCCATGTGAAATTGTGTATATATAATGGTACGGGACGGTTTTTTACTTTTCAGTTAATAATCGGGGTTTAGGTTTTAACTTTATTTTATTTAAGTACCTACAACTTTTTGGTTGGTTTGCGACGTTGCGACATATCGTATATTTTGTATCATATATTTTGTAATGCTTACATAATACAATCACAATATAAACCAACTTCCAAAGTTATTAATAATTTTGAGATTTCTAAAATGTCTATGTAAAGAAACAGTCATACAAAAGACGTGGGTCCGGTGGTTCTGTTCTTTTTACATGATTAATATTCAGTACCTACTGCTGGTGTCGGTAGATGGCGCTATTCATAAGCGTTGAATAAAATTATTTATACATGTAGGTATTGAATTTTGTTTTGTATTTATTTGCTAACAAAAAAGTACCAGTAACATTTATTTATAAAAACACCATTATAACCTATTACAGTACTATTACTACAATTAAAACATAATAAAAATGTACGTAGCTTGGTAAAATTTTTATGTAGTTAATATTGTACCGTACCTACTTCATAAATGAACTCAATTTTATCTCCTCTTTCATTTGACATCTCACTCGATCCCAAGCAAATCAGACCATTTTTTGGATGTAAAAAACCTAGGTTATATTGATTTCGTTGTATACGTCGTATACATATAATGTAGCCAATATCACTCGTATTATAAATAATGAATCGATTGGCATCTCATTCATCAAAATCGGATCAGTAGTTTCGACACTACGATGGAACAACCGTAACCACGAAATATATTTTAAGGTTTTAGGAACTTAGGAAGGACAAACTTTGGACGTATACATAATATCTACACTACTAGGTATTTTAAAAAGGAAAGATTTGATTTATTGTATCTTTGTTTATATTGTACCTGTCTATAAACTCAAAAACGACTTCTTGACCGATTTTAATTCTTTCACCTATAGAAAACTACATTGTCAGCGTTAAACGGGTAATTCTCATTTTCACAAGCCATGGAACTGACAAAAAGAATCGATCACAAACATTATGTCAAAGTTCATGAATTTCTTAGTAGCTTTCGACAAATAAATCTCAGGATTTTTTGCCTTTATGAAACCATACTCCAGCTATATTCGAGCTAAAATGTCGAATAACAAATCGTTGCTAGGCAACCATCTGACAGCATTGGTAAAAAACATTTGTTCAATGCTCATTTTTTAATAATGTTTTTTTATAGATTGTCACATCCACGGAACTTGATAATTTTGATGGTTAGAACTTAAATTTAAGAAAAACTATGTATTCTTCTAGAATAGTAGTATGTTGTATGTTATCTTTAATTTAATAACACAAAGCATGATTACATTATTGAGCTGCTATACGTTAGAAAATCCATATTCATAGTGCTTTTATCAAAAATGAGAGTGGCTCTATGGGCTGTCCTTATTAAAAAAAAATATATCCCTAAGATAATAAAGTAAATATGTAAGGCAAAAGAGTACTCAGAGTAATTAAAAAGAAAATAAAAGAGTAATGAGAAAACAGGCTCAGAGTATCAAAAGTCATTATTTGGCGTGCATAAAATCGTTAGTTAACACTATTATGGTACATATTATTGGTGCCTGCCTACTTGTTTCATTCATCCAATCTAAGGCTCCGGCGCCGTGTCAAATAAAGTAACCATATTCAAGTAGGTACATGCAAACGTATTTGCGCCGGGTCAGCTCGTAGAATAACAAAGACGTTAAAAAATAAGCTAAGCAGAGTTTTTGAAAATTCTTGTGTCATTTGCCCTTTTAATAATTTGGCCTTACCTAGGTACTTGAAAAACATACGATTTAAAATGACTTGTACAGAGTGTGTTGTGTTCTAACTTAATAAATAAATTTTGTATTTTGATCACAAGACAGAGGACATCACAGCTTCTCGAATACGCCGACGCTGTTTCATCACTAAATCACTACACAGTATTAAACAAAGTTACTTCCCGCTGTCCCAATGTATCTTTAAAACTACGCAAAGGATTTTAATGGTTTTTTTTTTTAAATAAATAGACTGATTCAAGAGGATGGTTTATATTTATAACATGCACCCGTGCGAAGCCGGGACGGGTCCCTAGTTATTTAATTTAAAAAGCACACGGCCGGGGATAGGATAAGGTTTTCGTTCAAATCCAAATACCGCCAGGAGTGGTCGATAATAGGATGCTGATGGATGTCAAAACCTGAAGTTGACCGCCATTCGGATAGGGTGACTACTTTTTGTGTTATACCTCGTTACCAACTAGTACCTATACTGGTTTCGTTTTGGTACCTATATTGTCGACCGATGCAATTATGGCCAATCCATCAAAACACGATGATCCCTTGAGCATCCAAAACATTGATAGTGATTTTGATCGTATGAGTGTGAGAATTAATAAATTATTAAACCCAGTACCTAATTCATAATTGTTTTGATAAACAAGTAAGATTTTCCCTTAATTATAACATATATATTTTTTTATATATTATGTGCCAGCTCTTGACCTCGAGGCTTGCATAGGCAAGGATGAGGTCGACGATGGGGCGAGCTTTCCCAGAAGATGCCTATTAACTTTTTGAAGCCGTTAGGGTCATAAGTCAATGGAAAAACAGACGCTGGCAGCTGATTTCAAATTTTAGCAGTGCGCATTATAAATGATGTTTGGAAGCGCTTAGTCCTGTTAAATGGAATATCAACTTGATGCGGATGGTAGTTAGCAGTGCGTCTGAAGCTTCTATGGAAGAAAGGTGAAGGCGGAATAAGGTCATGTAGCTCCTGAGAACACTCTCCGTAGTACAATCTATTAAAGACCGACAAACACGCAACCTCGCGACGATGGCTCAAGCTCTCGAGGCTTGCTTTAGCAAGATACTTTTGACCAATGAGCCTCTTAGCCCTGCGTTCAACTGAGTCTAGTGCGGCAAGAACCATCCCAAAGGTGGCTGCAATACTCCATACAGGATCGGACTTGAGCTTTATACAGGGTCAGAAGCTGTCCAGGTGTGAAGTAAGTATCGCTTAACCCTTTTTAGGATGCCCTAGGGTTATGATGCCTTAGGATGATTTTTTGGCCGCAATGTGAGCTTTAGACTCAATTGTGGTGCCAAAGTCGAGATTAGCCCTCAACTCCATGCCCAATATGAAACTGAGGTAAGTTAGGTACACAACAGAAACCACCCTAAATCCCCCCCCCCCCCCCCCCGAAATATCGGCCACTTGCAAAAAATCCTTAATAATATGCCGGGGATAGGGTAATGTTTTTCATTCAAATCCAAATATCGGCAGGGGTGGTCGATAATAGGAATATGCTAGTGGATGTCAAATCCTAAAGTCGGCTGCCACACGATTAGGGTGACTACTTTTTCGTGTTATATCTACTTACCTAGTACCTATACTGATTTCGTTTTGGCATTTTGTCGACAGATAGGTACAATTAAGGCAAATCAATCAAAATACGACGTTCCGCGAGCATCCAAAACATTGATTGTGATATAAAATGTGATTTTGACTGTACAAATATGAAAATTTTAAAAAATATTATACCAACCTTCTTACCAACCTCTTAAAATTTTCCCTGAATAATAATAATTATGAGACTGAGGTAGGTACACAACATAAACTTATAAAAGTATTAAAATGTTAAAAATACCTACTATGCTCGAATTGTAAAATTCCTGCCAAAAATTAGTGTCACCCCATTTTTTCCCATTTCATTGCTTCATTTATGTGTGTTGCCACACGCACACATACACAAAAAAATCCCTGTATATATAATATAGGCCGATATTAGGTCATACCTAGGCCGACAATTAGGAAGAGGTGGCCGATAATAGGCAAAACAGGTATATTTTTATAAATGTTATTTTAATAAATAAATGTATTGTCTTTCGTAATATTTGGCCAAACTATTGCAAAGACAACTTATTTCTTTAGATATTAAAATATATTTCATTACCTAGTAGTTCGTAGTTTTATTTTTATAAGAAGTTGAATACAAGAAAATGCTTAGGTGGCCGATAAATGGTAATTTTACCCTAATTTTTTAGTAAATTTATTGGCTTTTGTAATTTTTCGGTATAGGTTCAATTGCAAAGATAACTATTTTTTTAGATATTAGGTACAAAATATTTAATAACCTAGTAGGTAGTAGTTTTTTTTATAAAAAGTTGAATACAAAAAATGGTGTGGCCGATAAATGGTATGTTTACCCTACCTAGAAATTAAAAGTTTCTTCAAAATCCATAATTCTAAATTGATTTATTTTTGAATTTATATTAGTTAGGAATTTATATATCTATAACAATTTGATAACAGGAGTAACTACCCTATTATATTACATACCTACAATGATTAACAAAATACCTAGGAGGTTGATACCTAAGTAGGTTAACTAAACTAAAATACCTATCGTGTGGTGATGGTTTGGATTTTTGTTAGGTACCTAGATATTTTTCAATTAAATTACATAATAAGCCTTCCTTTTTCTGTGACTTAGGTTACTTCTGTAATCAAATTGTTATTTAGATACCTACGTAGGCACCTCATCATCAACAACATTCAGAAGTCCACTGCTGAACATAGATCTCCCCCCAAGATACCTAGGTAGGTACCTAAACTAATGTATTCCAAAGCTAAGTAACAAAAGAAACGTTTGATTCTATTTAGAAGCAATTTACCTAGTAAGTGTTTATTAGTAAGTTATTTCAGCATAATATATGTTGATATTTTAATAAAATATGTTTCTGAAAAGATTGATGATTAACAGTCGAAGCATTTTACTAGTTTTATTGTTATTTTTGAATAGATATTGAAGTTAGAAATAGCGTCGTCACGGGGCGGAAGCGTGGTTAGGCCTACGCCGCGCCCGGCCTCGCCTGTGCTAGACTGCACAAACTTACGACATTAATATCTACACGAATAACGTCTCAATCACATATAAAACATTACCTTACCTTTTCAACAGATTTCAATTCCAATCCTTTGTTTGAATCCAGAGGTGAGAACATCAATTTTACACGGAATTTTTCACTTAATCACTTTTCACTGAGATTTCGGCTGTATATTCCACAATTTCTTCGACAAACTTTAACACATGTTTCACTGCACAATATTAGTTAATTTTTTAGTTTCCTTCACAAACTGCCTGCTTGATTTCTCACAATTAGGAGTGTTTTTTTGTCAGCGCGAGCAGTGTGCGGACGTTGACCGCATCATCCGCAATCAGCTGTTCGGGGATCCAACCGAAATCGATAACTGGGAGGACACAGTGGAGTAGATAAACACACCACACTTTTGTTTGACTAACTGCTGGTTTCTCTACCCAGTAACGATACCACAATGACTGCTGAAGTAGAGTGGAATTAACGTGATTATATTATATTGACAGTACCTAAATAAAAACGTGTATTATGCAAATTAGAGAGTTTTCAACCGATTGCATTAAGTGTTTTGTTTGTGGCTTTGATTTAGTGAGCACATTTTCGTGTTTGTACGTTCGTACGCGGTCGCGTTCTGTCGCGGACTGGCGGGGCGCGCGGGGCGCGGGGCGAGGCGGGGGGCGGAGCGCGGGCGGGGCGCTCCTCCATGGAATGCTATTGTAGGCGAACTTGCCGGGCCGCCACTTTTTTTCTCGATTCTGGTCAAACAAGTTTTGTATACAACCTGCATTGTAAGGATTCCGCCATTCTACGAACGAAGCAACGGTCTTTCTAAACTTAGTTTAAGTTTCGTTGGATACAACGGCAGGGTGACGCGTATTTTCAAAAAAAACGACAAACTATTACAATTAGGGTAAGTATACCCATTTCCGACCTCTTTCTTAGGACTCCTATTGTCCTCATAAAAAGCTCTAGCCAGCTCTAACCAGTCAGTAGCAAGGTAGTACTATAGCAGTACCATGCCAACCTACCTACCTTCCTTATTCTGTGACCTAGGTAAGCACTAAGTACCTACCTACGTTAGGTAGATCCTATATGTATTTCCTGTAATAGTCCTAACTTTAACTAATAAATAATACGGGACGTAATCACACAGCATTATGTAGCCCCAAACTAAGCAGAGCTTGTATTATGAGAACCACATCATTGATATACTAATATATATATATTTTTTAAATACTTACATGTCATACATAGAAAACACCCAGAGCCGAGAAAAATATCTGCAGAACATGCAAACATTTGTCCCGCAGCGGGAATCGAACCCACAACCTTCTGCGTCTCAGGCGGACCTTCGCCTACTTCGCCACAGAGGCTGTCAAACTAATTAGGTATTTGTAAGAATACTTAGTTTTTTTCCTAAATTATATTCAACAACCTAAATCAAAGTCAAAGTCAAAGTTGTTTATTGCGTAATATGGGTTGGTAACAGATATATTTATGTGATACAGGTTAGTGCAGCCATATTCAGCGTAGTACGCATGCAATATTTATATCTATACATTTTAACACTATGTACATTTACATTTTTAATTAAATTATTTCAGTACTAGAGATGTCAAAAACTTTAAAATACAAATTACAATTCAAATTTTAATCAATATTTTTATCATTTAAATAGTCACGGGTAGAATAATAAGCCCTTTCCAATAATAATTTCTTCAGTCTTACTTTAAATACTGCATTTTAGGAAGCTGGTTGTAAACACGAACAGCCATACATAATACACTCTGGTTAAACAACGCAGTCCCATTTCGGGGTAAACTTATTTTGTTATTATTACGTCTGCTCTTTAATTTCATAAAAAGGTCCATATTACATTTTACAAAAACAGATAGTTCGTAAACAAGGCAAAGTCAAAATTCTTAGTTTAGTGAAGTAAGGTTTGCAGCTGTCAGTTTTTTGGAGTTTGCAAATGGCTCTGACACATTTCTTCTGGCTTACAAATATTTGCTCTTTTAAGGTACAATTGCCCCAAAATATAATACCATATCGTAAAGCAGACTCAAAAAAATCATGGTAAGCTACAATCACAGCAGCCTGATTGACAACTTTACGAAGCATGTACAAGGCATAAGAGAATTGGTTTAATTTCTTACATAAACTGCTAACGTGTGTATTATATTACAATTCAATTTTTCATTTAAATTTAATCCTAAAAATTTGGTTGCGTCAACTTTACTAATGTTATTTCCTAAATAGTTAATATTTATGTCAGGTTTATTAATACAATTATTATTATTAGAAAATATCATAATATGAGTTTTGTCAATATTTATTAGTAAATTATTACATTCGAGCCATTTGATAATTATTTCTAGATTAGTATTGATCGAAGACTCCAAGCGAGATCTACAACTGTCCGTAAACATCAAAGTCAAGGTCTGCAAATAGGACCATCTGAACAGGGACTACTTTGGGGATATCATTTATGTAGATTATAAAGAAAACCTAATGAGTAGGTACAGTTTTAATTCCTACAATGACAAATCATTATTCTGAGAACTCAAAATAGGTACCAACATACCTAATTTAAACTTGTTGGAAGGTAACCTAAGCTGAATTACACCTACCTTAGATGCCTGCCTACATAGGAGTTTTTGAACTGAAATATTCTGACTCAACTAAAACTCCTGGAGAACAATGAAAGCCTTTAAAAATATATACATGCCTAGATCTAGGACTGTTATTTTGGCCACCATGGTCTCATTTCTCAGATCAGGTAGGTCGATAGCTAGATGGGTAACTACTAACTATATGTAGTAGTAGGTACTTCGGCTATCAAGGCTACATTATCCTAGTCTAGTCTAGGTAAGGTACTTACCTTACCTACCTATAATTCAGGTGTATTCATTTTTAGACAGGATCGCCGGTTATGAATATTTTGAAGGGCTCATTTTGATTGGAATGCAATCATGAGCCCTTCAAAATATTCATAACCGGCGATCCAGTCTAAAAATGACGGGTTAAATGTTTATTTTTTTAAATTAGGTTTAGATGAAAGGCTCTAGGTACTTTAGAAACAATAGGTTTTGCCTCAGACTACGTAAAGGTAATCTGAGGGTTTTGCATTCAGGCATAATAGATCTTAGAATAATCATCTAAGGCATAGTATAGGTTCTTTTTAAATAATAAAATAAAATAATTTACAATAGGTATTCATTTAAAGATTAAAAATTAAATACTTTTTCCATGTATGAAATTTAAAACACCATCAAAGGCAAGTTATCGCCAAGCAAAATTTCTACCTATTTCAAAAGATAGAATTCCAAACACATTCAAGGTTAGAAGGGAACTTCTGAACTAAGTATTTGAAGAGCGATAAACGAACTTCCACGAAGTTGGATAGACTCAGTGAGCGGGACAGACAGATGAAGCAGTCTCTAATCGCGAGAGGGATAGTCGAGTTTATATTATTTATTGCCCTATCAAGCTGGTTCGGAGCTTTGTATCGCAGAGGAGTTGTACAGATGGGATAAATAATATTATCATCCTCAACGTTCGTTTGTTTTGATCATGAATGATATCACAAACGTATAGAAAATATTTATAATTGCATCAAATTAAAATTGTATAATTATCCTCTAAAGCCTTGCTCTTCCTATCTGTAGATCCCTAATTGCCTGGAAGAGATCGCTTTTAGCAGTTACCTTCATAACTAACCCCATTGCTTATAAACGCTACTTAAATTTAATCGTTGCTTAAAGTTATCCCTATCACTATTAGTCAATATCCAACGGTAAGAGATGGCAATAGTTTAAGCATTGTTTATCATTTGACAGATTTTTATAAGTAAGGCCCTAAATGTTCAGACTAAATTACTTTTACTTTTCCTTAAATGTGGTGATCAAAAAAGTATCTATCTCTCTCTAATAGGGATAATGACTGGGTGCATCAAACAAATTAGTCCGTCAGTTTGATTAACAAAAAATATTGGACACGTATTTTTTTATTTATTTAATCAATAGAAATTAGCAATGTTAAAGAGCGTCAAAGTTCGGGAGTGGGGGCTCGTGACGTCACTTGTATGTAAAAAGTGTACTTATCCGTGACGTCACGCTGAACTTTTAGGCATCTAGCCTATTATACGTCTAACCATTAAATACTTCAATTAAGACGGGATGATAAATAATACTAAAGCCAAAACACCATTGATTCATTCAATTACATTTTGTTGAGCTGAAAAAAGGCAAAATATTATATAAATCACTAACTTCACTATAAATCGGCAGCTCAAGTAGAAAGTGTGTTTGAGTAAGGAAAGATCATAAAAAAGTTCTTAGGATAAAAAAGAGGGGAAAATGGGTAACCTAAAGCATTATATTATATACCTAGCGAAATATGTTTATTTATTCATTCACATTTTTTTTCTGAATAACAATTGTTAAGGCGACTGTACAGGTCAAACCTCCCTCTCGCTCGCAATAGTCAACATTTTTGAAGATATAAAATCACTGAATGTAGTTATGCAAAATAGCAAACCTTCACGGCCTAGAAAATAACAATACAAAGGTTCAGCAAGAATATCATTTTGATTCTATCACGTTTTCTTACCAAAAAACTTTCAATTTGATTAATTTTGGTGCAATTTTTTTGGTATGAAAACGTTTTGGATTCAACATGATATTCTGCTGAACCTTACTAAAAGTAGCTATGTAAACTTTAGTAAACTGACCCTTTTTTATCCAAACATGTCCCAGCTGAAATTAAGTGGTAATCATTACTTATAACAAAGTATTGTTTAGCAGGTCACGCTTATTTAGAACGTCTGCCCTACAATGCCCTGCGTCCATCACCTTGAAGCATGAAAGTATTTACCTCATGCGGCTGATTTTTCACCGGCACCCACACCCTTCAAAGCGAAACACGGCAATGCTGCTTGACGGCGAAAATAGGCATGATGGAAGTGCTTCACAATTCACAAAGAACTCCACTTCTTCTAGCTTAACCCAACGCTCTAGCTAGGTATCAATGATCGTATCATCCCAATAAGAATTCTTGAAAGAAGACCTGGGAAGCCAAAGCTAATAACAGTACGAAGGGCGTCTCAAATTGTTAATACTTGAGCCGTTAGCTCACGTAACCACTGTCAAACGTCCCGAACTCCCGACCAACCGGTTATTAATGTCGAAGAATGATATGTCAACAGATGTACTGAGAATTCTTACAAATCGTCAATAGCTCGAGAAGAATAGATAGACTACAGAATGTTGTAAAATCTTGAGCAATAATATATAAATTAGAAGAACAAACAATTCTTCTAATTTATAGCTTTTCCAACAAGTATATGATCTCTTAGCACTTGTCGTGTGGTTCGGGTTTTCTGATTCGTTTTACTATTTTTTTATTCATATTTTAACAAAAAAAAATTCTACTTTATTCTTTCATACACTTCTTATATGTTCTCGACCTAAAGGGCGTAAAATACTGCCTCACTTATTTATAAGATTATGAATAAATTTATTTTCCAAAATATCTTATGCCTAAAAAATTTCTTTATTCAGAAACGCACATTACAGTAATTGTAATTTTTTACTAATTTTACAAAATGTCAATTTAAGACATCCGTTTAGACATAAACATAATAAGTTAGACGAAGTTGTAAGAAACATGAGTTTTATATGAGATACAATCAAGCTTCCAAACAGATAAAGAACTTTACCTTAAATGCTAGTTAAAAACTGTGTTACGGTAAGGTAATGGTTTTCACCCTATTAAGATGAGTGATCAGAAAAAATATCTGAGAGACTGCCTCACTTGTTTCATTGTTAATTTTACTCTTAGTAATTTTGTTTTTATAAGAACTGAAATGAATGATCCAAGGATCGGAGTCGGTACCTACCTACAAAGATGAACAGTCACCTACTCAGTGTCAGTAGGTATAGATTCTAGCGGGTTTACTGTTCAGTACACGAATGCACGATTCTAATTAGAAATAATAAGAAACTTGTGTTACCAAAAGTGTCAGTGCAATAAACCAACAAAAGATGAATCACCAGATCCCGGAATTGAAATACGGGTTCATTATGATAGTAATGGGAGTGGTGGAGCCGTAGACTATTGGACGCAGTAGCGCAAGTGTTGAGTTCAATAAAATAGTTATTATGAGAAAATTATACTCGATTTGTCATTTATGTATTAAATTTTTATTAGGCTATACAGACTGAATAATTACAAAAAAACTATATGAAATTCACAAAAACTATCTAAATTTATATTGATGCCATCCAGGACGCAGAGTGCTGAGAAATGGTGTAAAAACAAGTATATTGGGAAAATTATGCTGAGTTAATCGTTAATGAATAAAATTATTCTTGCGGTCTGGAGGGTAGCAGACCAAATGATTCATTACAAAAAAACTTTATAAACTTAAAAAAAAAACACCTCAATATTGATGCCATGTTGCGGGGCGCGGTACCGTAAGTGCTGAGAAATCATGTAAAAACAATTATAATGAGAAAATTATGATCAGTATATTAAATTGTATTTGCAGTCTTTATGCTTGCTGTAACAATGATTCCAATCTTACAAAAGAACTGTATAAAATTCAGAAAATTAAACTTAGAATGGTTGATATTGATGCTAAGTTTCTGCGCTTTCAGTCTTCGTTACGTCATCATTCCTCCTGATTATGCCAAAGGTGCGTAAGCGCAATAATTGCAGTAGAATTTAAAATAGTCAATCAAAACATTATTTATCTCCACCACTGTAGATTAAGATTAACAGAACCATTAACAAAAATAGTTTTGGACTGTTGATCAAAAAAAAAGAAAGTAGGCAAATACTACATAATATCAAAGGTTTACTGAATTATATTTTGGAAAGAGACGATAACTCGCTAAAGAAAGCGTTCAGCAGCCAATCAAGATGGTTTTTAGAAAAAGCTTTAAAGATGGATCACTGGTTACTAAAAAAGTACAGAGCACAGCGGTCGGAAGGCATGGAGTACAATGAGTGACGGATTGACGTGCATTCACGCCAAGACGAGACAAATCAAAGAATAGCCTTCCCCGGGAGCGGACGGGGCACAATATTGCGCGTGGGGAATCCCCCTTTGAATCTCGGCGCATTGTTATTTAATTAAATGTGGCGTTACGGTTCTTATTTTCGGTGAAATATTACTTACGATGTGTAAATGAAAGTATTCCGAGTAAAATGCCAACCTACTTTTTGAATTTCTAAGCAGTTAACATGCTGGCTCACTAACTATAACTAGGCTTGCATGATAATGATAACCGTAGTTTTTTTTTTTTAATAAAACTCGAAATAGATAATAATATTAATAATAGATTTGAAAATTTGACGACCTCTGTGGCGCGAAGCAATGGGTCACAGCCCGCCTGAGATGCAGATGGTTGCGGGTTCGATTGCAGCCGCGCGACAAATGTTTGTATGATCAAAATATTTGTCTGGTGCCTTGGTGTTTCCTACCAATAATATCTATTTATTTAAAATATATATACTAATGTAGTACTAGCTGACCCACCCGCTACTTCGTTTGCGTGTATACTTGTATTTTTTACAATCTGATCAATGGTTTCGGAACGCATAAGCATACAAACACACCAAATTTTTTTTTATATCTATGTATGTATGTAGTGACCAGTCTCAGTCGTTTAATACCCATAACACAAGCTCTGCTTAATTTGAGCACACTTTATTTATTTTTCAGGCAACGCAAACGGTACACGTAATGAGCATTATATTAAAGCACATATGGATAATATACACAAAACTATAGAATGTGTGTCAATAACAGGCACTTTGGGACATGCATATTGTCCGGCATTATTTATTTAATATTTGAGATTACTTCACCTACAGCGAACTACACCAGCTGGGTGATCGGCTAACTCTGTTGCAAACAGAAATGATTGACACCGATCCTGCTTTAACGAACTGTGACAGTTTGTCAAATGACGTTCATTGAATTTCGACGGATGAAATGTCAAAGTTTGTAAAAACAGGATCGGTGTCAATGATTTCTGTTTGCAACAGAGTTAGTCGATCACCCCACAGATAGACGGGTCCAAATAACAAGGTGGTGTCGCACACTGAAAAATGCCACACTGATAAAAAACATCCTTGGATACTTTTTAATACATTTCAATTTTTAAGTTTAAATGTTTTTGTTAATAAACTTTTTAAATCGAGTAAGTTGAATTTAGCTGAAGCGTTTTGAAAATTAAAACTAATTTATTTTATTTTATTCATATAATTAAGAAAATATTCTACTGATAATGGAATGGAACGTTTACCCTACGCGATCTTTTAGCTGACGAATTCAAAGCACAATGCATAATGAGCTCTTTGTATATTGTTCTTAAATTCAATTTCATAAATAGTGAATTTATGAGTATCCAGAATAGCTTACCTTTTTTGACATGATTATCCTGAGACTTCGATGAAAAGGTAGGTACAGAGTAAAGGAATAAATAAATAATAAATAATCCTGGACGTTAATCACACAGCATCATGTAGCCCCAAACTAAGCAGAGCTTGTATTATGGGAACCACATGATTGATATACTACATAGATACATTTTTTTTTGTAAATACATACATATTATACATAGAAAACACCCAGACCCGAGACAAATATCTGCAGAACATGCAAACATTTGTCCCGCAGCGGGAATCGAACCCGCAACCTTCTGCGTCACAGGCGGACCTTCGCCCACTGCGCCACAGAGGTCGTCAATCTACTGCCCACCTGGATTTCATAACTAAAATTACAATTTGATAGGTATATATTACCTACCAAGACCATCTAGACACGTAGTATTAATTTCTCTATGGCCTAGACCTTACCCAGGAAGGTAGGAACAAGGAAGGAAGTAATATAAAAAATCACGTTTATTTTGATAAAGCACACGGCAAAAATCTATAATAATCTGTTTTGAGCACATAATTGAGCTTTTAAATATATACACACGGGTAAAGCTCGTACCTACCTACCTACCTAGCTAAGATAGGTACCTACTTCGCACGCAAGTGAAACCTGTCGGCTGGCGCATGGCGTCTCGGGATCGATCCGAGGCGCTGTTGCCGCTCCGTGCACGTTTGTTTGGGTTGCATGCAGCGGCAAGCGTGTAGCGTGGTGTTTTAGGAAGCTAGCGACATCTATCAACAACGTGAAACATTGATAATTAAAATGTGGAAAAATTTATTTCAGGCAGCGACATCTATTGAATTTTATGAAACTAATACGTAAGGTTGGTATGGTAAGTAGTTCGAAGATAATATCAAAGATGGCTCTGTAAAAAAAATTAAAATCCTTCTTTAGTACCTACCTACTGTTTTTGAATACGTAGCCACCTTTATTAAGTGGCTCACTGCAAAAATTAGGATTCTATCTAAATTAACAGGGTTTGCCATAATCAGAGTCCGTCCCATTAGGTATCTTTTTCGTCTTTGTATAGGTACCACTATCACGCAATAAACAACTTCCGATTTTGAAAATTATCATCGGCAACATAAAGCAGTTCACTGCTGTACATAGGCTCCCTACTCCCTACTTCGTTTCTTAAATGTATTTTTCACTTCTCTTGCTCAAAAAGTGTATCATAATAGTGTAGCTTAGCGGGCCTAAAACTCGAGTTTAATACCTCGGGCTAAAAAGTATTTTTTCTTTTTAATTTTTGTCTAAAATCATCAGCCCGTACAAAGCATTTGTTCTCTTACATAAAAACTTGACTTCTTGGTGCTCCGTCAATCTTTTTTTTGAAAATAGAACCGTCTTGGTGATGTTTTATGAAGGTTGATTAATTTTTAATAAAATTTCTGAAAATTGTCTAATTTGAATTGTTTTATTTTATCGCAATCGAAGTGAAAAGTAGAGTGTTTTACTCGGGTCAAAACCACCCATTATAACTCGGTCTTGTCATCCTCCCTCGCTATGCTCGGGAGTATAACAACCTCGTATATAATGGGACGGTTTAGTCCCTTGTAAAACAATCTACTATTTCACTTCTCTTGCTCAAAAAGTGTATCATAATAGTGTAGCTTAGCGGGCCTAAAACTCGAGTTTAATACCTAGGGCTAAAAAGTATTTTTTCTTTTTAATTTTTGTCTAAAATCATCAGCCCGTACAAAGCATTCGTTCTCTTATATAAAAACTCGACTTCTTGGTGCTCCGTCAATCTTTTTTTTTTGAAAATAGAACCGTCTTGGTGATGTTTTATGAAGGTTGATTCTTCCCTTCACGGTAGAATGCGAACTGTTTCGTTGAGGGTTATTGAAGGTATAGAGATTTAAAAAAAAAGATGGTATTGGCGCTAAATCTCTAGAATTTTCTTCATTCCAAATCACAAACTTTTACGTTTAACTTCCTGACTTTAACTTTCAAATTGTGAACGTGAAAAATGTCATCAAGTGATAGTGAAGATGCAAATGGAAGAAAAGGGCAAAGAAATAATTATGAATCTGTTGCCGACAAAATCACGTGAAATATATTTAAAGAGTTACGAAAATTTTATGAAATGGAGAGATGAGAAACGTGTGGATTCTTTTACAGAAGGGGTTTTTCTCACTTATTTTGATGAATTATCGAAAAAATTCAAATCGTCGACTCTTTGGAGCACATATTCAATGTTAAGAATGACCTTAAAAACGAGACACGACGTCGATATTAAAAAATATGTAAATTTAACGGCTTTACTGAAGAAATTGTCCACTGGATACAAGGCAAAAAAATCTAAAGTCTTGACGACACAAGAAATCGAAGCATTTTTAAATAACGCTCCAAATAAACAATACTTGGCAACAAAGGTAACCTACTTATGTACTCTACTCAAACTAAATAAATAGATACCTACCTACATACCTAAATTATGTACCTAGGTTATTACGATTATTAACACACTTATTTTTTTGTTCAACAGGTTGCTTTAATTTATGGAATCAGCGGTGCATGCAGAGGAATAGAGCTTGCCAATATAACGCTAGAAGACGTAGAAACGGATACAAACCTACAAGCTGTGAGTCTGCCGAACACGAAAACAAACAAAGAGCGTAAATTTGTCATCAGTGGAGAATACCTTAATATAGTTAAAGCCTATCAGGAGTTACGTCCCACTAATGTTTCAACGAGAAGATTTTTTCTAAATTATCAAAATGGTAAATGCACAAGGCAAGTCATAGGCAAAAATAAATTTGGTAACATGCCTAAAGATATTGCCACTTATCTAAATTTACCAAATCCGGAACTCTACACGGGCCATTGTTTCCGCAGAACATCCGCGACTCTGTTGGCGGACTCTGGTGCGAATATAACGACATTAAAACGCCACGGTGGATGGAGGTCCGATCAAGTGGCTGAAGGTTATATAGAGGACTCTATACAAAACAAGTATCACGTCACGCAGCGGATTATGGAAGGAATCAATATTCTACCAAACATTACAGAACCCCAAGCATCTACATCGCGGGATTGGATGAATATGTCAACTCAGCTGAAGCCGCACTCAGATCTTAATAATGCAGGAAACTCAAGCATGATTCGAGTCTCTCCAACTTGTACTCCACAACAATCAACTCAAAATATTATCACATCCCAATCACAGAGAACCGAAATAAAATTGCCCGGGAAAAACATATCACTAAACATTCAAAATTGCTCTAACTGCACATTTAATTTTTAATAAAATTTCTGAAAATTGACTAATTTGGAATTGTTTTATTTTCTCGCAATCGAAGTGAAAAGTAGAGTGTTTTACTCGGGCCAAAACCACCCATTATAACTCGGTCTTGTCATCCTCCCTCGCTAAGCTCGGGAGTATAACAACCTCGTATATAATGGGATGGTTTAGTCCCTTGTAAAACAATCTACTATTGTTGGTTGCCCTATTTTGAGCGCGACCACTATAATCGAACATTAAAACGTTAACTGCGGGTGTTGTCATGACTAGTCGCGTGTCATAAGGTGTCGAAATGTCCTGCAGGTGCGTCCCGTAGTGTATTCTGGCTTTATTCCCAAAAAATTCTGCTTCCGTGTATTGGAAGGTACCCTAAAGATGTTGGTCCTAGCTTTTACATTCGCTAAGCCATGTCGGAGGCCTTCGGGCGGCCTAAAAACTCCGACACCAGAGTTGGCCACTAGCTAATACGAAGAAGAAGAATGCCTAAAAATACTGACAAAATCGGATTTTTAATAAGATATTCATTTTGTCATAGGATCTACTTAGGTTTTTTGGTTTATCAGAACTCGCTATAAAGTTAAAGGTGTCCTAGAACTTTAGTCCGAAAACTCTGAAAGGTCCACAGCTGGGCATAGGCTTCCCCTAATGAAAAGGGGGATATGCCCATAATTCCCACGATGGGCATGGCGCATCGCAGGGCACAACTTGTCGCACCACACCGACGCTGCTACTCATCGGCGGATAAATGAACGTAGCCATGCCGGTGTCGGTGGCTGCGCTAAGCCGCAATCAGCCGGCTGCCAGAGCTCGTTAGTAGGATGCACCACGGGAAGGCCTGGGTTCCGAAGATGGAGTTTGGAACTCCTTATACCATCTATCAAATTTAAATTCTAAAAAGGTAGATTAGATAGGTACCGTAAAACGTGCCTAATTTGCTCCAAAATTGTCATGCACATCCACATTAACGCTCTTTTTTGAATGTATTTTGAAAAAAGACCTTAAAAGCTATAGATTTCCACAAATGAAAGTAGCTTATTATTGAGTTCTGGGATATATATAAAACGCCGAATTAGGAGCAATCTTACCCACCCCTTTGGGTAACAATGCTCCTGCACTATCTCCGAACAAAAAAGTATTTAATTTAAAGCTGGTGCATAGATATCAGCATAAACTGTTATTATGCCCCTGACGAAAATCCAAAAGTATATTCAGGTGTTTCCAGCTAGATTTTAGGGACGGGACGAGACAAAAAATATTAAGAACTTACTACCATTATTGATTATTGATACCCTGTACCTAGACACATAGGTAGGTATAGGTCGCGCCACGTAAAAAGAACGCTGGCGGTGAGCTGCACATGAGGCGTATTTCATCATCATCATCATCAGCCTATAGCAGGCCTATGTCCAATGAGCGCCATAAGGGGGGTTATGCCCATAATCCCCACGCTGGGCATGCCGGGTAGGGGATCGCAGGGCACAGCTTCTCGTACCACCGACGCTGCTGCCTGTCGGCGGCCAGTTAATTTAGGTGTGCCGGTGTAGGCTGCGCTATGCCGCTATCAGCCGGCCGCCAGGGCCTCGTTCGTTAGTAAGCAGGGTGCACCGCGTGTAGGTGAGGTTGGCTTGTGTCCGGAAGTACCGGTATCAAGGTACCGGGTAAGTATCGGTATTTACCCGTGCGCAAACATACCCCCTCCACTTCTTACAGAGCTCTTTTTACACGGGTACTTTATCTATACAATAAAACAACAAGGTTAAATACTCTCAAAGAGTTACATTACATTTATTTGTTCTTTGAACTTGTGATTTATTCCATTCACTCGGCACATCGTTACAACTCCTCTAGACAAGGGGCAATGGAAACGCAAAACGAAATGAGACATCGATTCCAACTAATAATCGCGTCAATGGTTGCTCTTGGTCAAAGTGCTAGCACAGACTAAAGTGCCTATTAGACCACGCGGTATTTAGCCTGTCTGTATCTTAGTAAGACTGCCTTACGATATTAGACAAGCCTAAGCCCGGTACTAGTGGCTTACTCTTATTATACTACGCTAAGTGTAAGACGTCTTACTTAGACAGACTGAATACAGCGTCTAATAAGCCTTTAAGGCAAGCTCTAGTCTGTGGTGCTACTCAGAGACCATTTCAGAAGATTTTTGAGGATGAGGTCGCGGTCGCATGGTGTTTATTCCGCATTTGACATTTAGGTATCTGAGTTGCGTCGCGGTCGCATGGTATTTATTCGGCAATTGACATCCATTGGTTCGTCTTTTAACCCATTGACCAAAATGTCAATGCCGTGTAATCTTTAAGCTTTTAGCTATTTTTTTTAGAAGTAGGTATCTACTAAATTTACCTACTGCTTTCCTCAAGGCCGGTGTACCTACTTATGTACTTTGATGTAGGTAGAAAAAATTTAAAGCTTTAAATAAATAAAAAATTACGCGTCCTATTACACTTTGCGTTTTCGATAGCCATTTATCGTCATAAGGATTAATTCTTAAGTAGATACTACGATCACATTCTCTCCATTCAAAACGTTTCTAAATATTACATTTCAAAATATATTTTATTTCTAATTTAGGAAAATCACAAACATTTGATAAGTAAACAGATGCCATCTCTTGCGCATTCTAAATATTATCGACTGCGCATGATCAAGCCATTACAAACCTCTTTAATACGCTACAAAAATGGCAATAGGTACCAACGCATGAAAAATAATTATTTAGGAGTAAAACAAAGGCAATTTTTTTTTCTAAAATATTGATAATACAGTACCTTAGCAGTGCCTACCTTGTGCGTCAGACTAGAGTTAACAATGGACCGCTAACAGGCTCAGTTTTGCATTGCTTGTTCATCCAGTCTGACCCCATCAATAGTTCACTGTACCATACCACTAGCAAAGGCAAACTAATAAAACATGAAAGTCCTCGTAGGCTTTTTGAGGGGTAATTATAATATTTAAGCATTCAATATTAACATATGTTTCTATAAAAATATTACCAATTTTGCAAGCGAAATTTTAGGCTGATTGAATTGATCAATTAGTGGACTTTTTGAAATCACAGTGCACGTATAGCCGACAATGGATCAGCTGCTGAGAAATGAAAGCAGACTGAATCTATTCAATTCAGCCATAGAATAAGTTTTTAATCAATAATTTTTAATCTAGGTTTTCCTACGAAAGGTATTGAGTACTTCTTCATTCTCTACAGATTATATTTATGTATCTACTTATTTTTTGTGTATTTTATGCCTCCATCCATTCATTTCTAATTCATAGGAAATTTAATAAAATGGTAGTTATAAATTGCTACGAATGAAAGCTGAGACACTGGTGGGTTTGCCGATTTGAATCAATCACAAACACAATTCACGGGGACCAATGCTGTTTCACTATTGATTTGACGCAATTACTCCTTGTATTGTTTTTCGGATGTTTCGTTTGAAACCATTCCAATAATGTTTAGAAACACTATGTGCATGTCTCATGACTCAATTCAGATCTTTATTTTATCATTTATATGGCTAGTCAAGCAAATATAATATATGATTAGGTTTCTTTATGGCAAACATTATAAATATTATACTTACGTTTTTTTTCCAAAACTTGCATCAATTCAATAGTGAGACTCGCACTCAACCAGAGACCGCCGTCTTTTCGATTCGAATTTCGAACCGTTGCACAATTTGACCCATACGTTAGTAATAAATGAATTCCAGGTTTGAACTAGTCAGACAGAAGCAGAGTTTGATTTTTTCTTTTTCTAATTTTATAGTCACGAGGCAACTCGGCCCAGTCCAAACACTACAACGTGTGTACAACAAGGAGTTTTTGTTATTTTTAATCCATATTTAAATAATAAAAACTCTGGTTCGCGTTGAATCAAAACCTGTGCCTATCTTTTCTCAATAAAAATGCCTAAAAGGGGTTGAGTGTCGTTTCCTCTTTTGTGTAACACTAAACGAGACAGCCTCCTTTTAAAAGAATACACTAGGCACATACTTTTGTTCAATGCGCGCACTCCCAATATATTTCTGTGACATCCATAGTAAAAACTCCTTGGTGTACAACAAAGAGATTGTATTTTTCTGTATATTACCTCTATGGTGTACAATGGTTCGAAATTTGAAATGATTCCTCTCCTTCGGTCGCATTCCACGCGATGCGAGCCACCGCTGGCCGCCGCCCTACACTAGACACTAGGCCATATTAAGCTTGTCTTAAATTAAAGTAAGGAGCGACTATCCTAACTTGTACTGTAGTTACAATCTAAAATAAATAGAGGGCTACTTACACTACTGCATACTATCACGATACGTTACTGTAGTAATACGTAGTCACCATTCGAAACTAACATCTAAGTACATAGACAGAGAGCCCGTTTTACGGCCGCATAATTAAATTCGCAGGATTTCTATGGCTCTTGCGAGCATTTTTAAAAGAATATAGTTTTTATTTGTTTTGTAAAACGGATCTCATAATGTTTTTTGAAATAATTTTCCATCTGATTATAATATGTTTGTCAATAGCAATATATACTGTAAGTACATAATAAATATAAATTTTATGATATTCTTATGTGGTTTTAAATACATTTGAAAATATATATTTGTTCGAGTGACTATTTCAATAGATAATATTTTATGATATAAGAATATTTTATTTGTATTATTTTGTAAGAGTTCAAAAATATTATAATATGTTATTTATTATCATTGTAATAATTAAGTTTCTACAACCTACTTATTGACAATGTTATTGCGTCCAGTACTGTTGATATAAGAACATAAAAACCTACAAAAATATTGACAATCGGTATATGAATTAGAGTCAGTCTAATCTAAAACTGAACGTACCTCCTCCACTCCAATTTCACTAACGTACAGTCCACTAGCGTAAACAAACTGACAGTGCGTTCATTTTTAGACTATCCGTCTAAAATACAACGTTATGTCCCTTCACTAAACGTAATCCTAACATCGTAAGCTCCACGAGTTTTTAAACCCATTGGAGGAGCGTTCATTTTTAGACTAAATAAACTCTAGCTACATGAGTAGGTATTTTTTGTAACAATTCGTTCACTAATGTAAAAAATTAGCCAAAAACTTCTTTGATCCTTTTCGATTTTTGTCAAATATTTTGTGCGTAAAGTTAGCCTCAAGTCAATTCTAACTTTAGGGTGAATGCTGTTATGTCAAATATTAGTCAAAGACTTCTTTGATCCTTTACGATTTATGTCAAATATTTTAAGCGTATAGTTAGCCTCAAATCAACTTTTAACTTTATGCTTTAGAGCCATAAAAGCATTCGCTCTTAAGCGAATGCTTTTATACCAACAGAACTGTGCGCATACGCACAACCGATTGTCAAATCCATAAAGAAAGTCATTACGAGTAATATAATAATTATAAATAGAAAAACAATCTTAAGCCTTTATCACGGCTGTTTATACAAAATTACAAACAAATCGTAAGCTGCATCTCAAACGCCTCTGGTGGACAGTTTCAGCAAATATTAAAAACAAGTAAAGCGAGAGTTGCCTCTGCTTTCATGCAGTGATGCTGAATATGCTGATGACCCACGGCACAATAAAAAACGTGTATTATTATCGTTAGTATCATCCGTCTGATAAGTCGAAGCCTGTTTATAAAATTGAGCACAATTAACCATTGATGTCTAATAGTTTCGTTAGAAACTCTCTTTCATCTGTTTATCTTTGGTTTAAACCGGGACTTATCGACGGATACCTAAGTACTTGAAGATACTGAGTGCCTAGTGCGAGATTTTTACCAGCTCGATCGCGTTTCCGTTTACGCAAATTTGTATGGAATCGAGGTAGAGCCATCTAGTGAGAGACTCGTAGCACTGACTCCTTTCCTTAGAAATTTGCGTAAACAGAAACGCGGTCGAGCTGGTAAAAAAGCTCGCATCAGGCACTCAGAAGGCTTACCACGGGTTTTGATAGTTTTCGAAAACTTTTTAGGTTTTGGTATCTTTCCATACATTTTCGTACAGCGCCTCTAGGGAAACGTGCATGAACTACAAAAATGTATGGAAAGATCAGTGTTGCCGTTTTTTATTTGGAGAAAATGCTAAAACATGTTGCAAAAAATGCTAAATAACTTTTAAAAATGCTAAATAAAATGCTAAAATCTATATTTTTCTTTTGAATTCCTTAGGAATTTTGAATTTTTAGGTAACGTACAAAAAAATGTTAATCATAAAAATATGCTAAATGCGAATTTTTCAAGCTAACAGACCCGAAAATATGCTAAATTTAGCATTAAAAATGCTAAAACAGCAACACTGGGAAAGATACCGAAACTTATAAAGTTTTCGAAAACTATCAAAACTCGTGGTAAGCCCTCAGTAGTATACAGAAACCTTTCGAGATACACACGAGTTCAGATATTTGAGGCAAGAAAGAGCCGCGCAGTAACGGCCCATAACGCAACTAAAATAAATTAAAACTAAACACCGGACCGAGGTCCGGACATCACAGCTCGCAACGCACAGCCATCATCCAACGACATCCATCACTCACCACCGTCTCTATTTACAGCGGGATAGAGTTCACATTCACTCTACTAAAAGAGTTTTTTACTCTACTAAGATAAAGTTCTCATTGACTCCACAGAAAAGAGTCATAACAAAAGAGAAAGAACCAACTCGTGAGTTTTCTTTATCTCTACCACGAAGGGTCTTATGGCTCTAGAGAAGAGTTTTACAACTCCACCATGAGAGAATTCTCATTGGCGTGAGAGATGTCTACAACGAGAGATTTCCTCTACAATGAGAGAATCGACACTCTCGCATCGATAAATTCGTGCGAAATAACGTATTTACAATTTCCATTAAATGCTAGAGGCTCACACGTGGCCGGGCGCCAGCGGCGGCACCGGCCTCTTGTCCTGAAGACGCTCGTCCGCAGCGAACAGACGGTCCAACTCCTCGTCTTCATAGAAGACCACGAAATGCTCAGGCTTAGCTACAGCCTCGAATATCGAGCAGACCGAGGGCTTCACGTTGTAGAAGTAGAGCGGCTGTCTCCGCGCGTGGAAGTCCGCCGTCAGCTGGTCGATGCTGGTCGCAGCCGTGTAATCAGCACTGTAGATATGCGTACACTCTATAACCACTGGCACAGAATTGCTGGCCGCGCATTTTGTGACCAGCCTCCTCACGTAGTCCACTGAGGGGAACATGAGGCACCTGTCCGGGGTTATCATGAGGTATTCCACGCCCAGCTCTGTGCGTAGCAGCTCTACGGAGAACTTGGGCCGTGCTGCGTGGTACAGGATGAAGATTATGTTGACGATGACTCCCGTGAGGATGCCCAGCTCGATGGGGAGGGTGAGGCAGAGGATGAAGGTTCCCACGCCCGGCACGAGGTCCAGCTCTGGGAAAAGGAAGCTAAGGTTAGAAAACTGGTAGTTATGTTGTTTGCAACAAAAGTGGATAGATAGAGGGTAATTCCCTAGATGAGTGTAGCCTTTGACGAAATCTTAAGAATCATGCGAAAATGAATCGTTTTCGTGTAGAATTGTAACATCTTTAGTCGCTCATTAATTCTGGTACTGGTTTAAAAACACTTTGGTAATGACCATTTGGGATTAAGACTTTACCATTGCATAGAATGATCAGCATTAGCAATGGGACAAATGGTTTAATAATGGTCTCTACTACGTTTGTAATATGACTTACTTTTCGCCCTCCACATTGGTTTGACTACGTTGTACTCCACCATGAAGAGAATGGCTGATATGATGACGGCCGCCAAAGCCGCTTTCGGAATGAACTCGAAGTATTGCGTGAAGAACTGCAGCGCCAGGATTACCATCACCCCTGGAATACAAGATCTCATCAGCATATAAAGAACAGTTACACCTTTGGAGTACCTAGTGTCTGAATCAATTCACTGTAAATGAAAAATGAAAACATATTTATTTGCAGCAAAAAAAACTTAAAAGGCTATTAACATGTCGGTACATATCTAATAATTTCAAGCATAGAAAATGCATGGATAGCATAACAATAGTGCAGACTAAGTACCTAGTTTAGTTACTGACTACAATATTATTATGAGTATGGCATACATTATAAAATATATGATCGACTTCGAGGACTGCGGTTGTATCTTATTGCTGATCACACTTACACCTAATTAAATATTGCGGCGGCCTTCACACTAGGCAAGCCTGTATCGTGAAGGCCATTGCATCAGATTTGCCAGTATTCATTATAGGACCTCGGTCGCACAAAATTACAATGCTTTATAAATAAATGCTTTCCAGATGTTAAAAAATGTAATTCACTTACTAACAGTTCTGTGCAAAGAAACCTATTAAAGATTCAAAGGTTTTGCCATTGGGTTTCGCTATTTTTATAATTTCTACCAAGATTAGTATAGGGTTTGGTAGCCCGCAGACTCTTATTGGTAAAAGTTTTTATAAAACTTTTACCTCTCTAGTTAACTTTTTTCTCTTATTGGTAAAAGTTTTACCAATAAGAGCCAATATACATATAAAAGCAAACAAAAACAAACATCACCACGACTTTTCACGCCAGTCCCTACAAAGACAACTAAGGAGTACCATAGACACAGATACAGGGATCCCAGGTAAATCGGCCTCATCCTTGCCCACGCAAGCCTTGAGGTCAAGAGCTGGCCCATACTAAATTAAAAAACAGCCTGATCGAGTTATTTAAGTAGGGGTGCAAGGAGTTCCAACCGCCATCTTTAAAATAAAAAGCCAACCTCACCTGCCGTATCATAAATAGGGCTCTGGCGGCGGTTGATTACGGCATAGCGCAGCCAACATGCTGATATGCAACTGATACAGCTACATGCTCTAGCTGCCGATGGGCAACAGTGCCGGGGATGAGAGAAGCTGTGCCTTCCGATCCCCAACCCGCGTACTTATCCCCCTTCTTATAGGTGAGTTTTATGTCCAGCAGCGGACAGAAATTGCTGGTGTTGTCATATGCTATTTAAGTTTGGTATTTTACCAGTATAAAGTCCGCTGAAGGTAGTCTTCACTCCAGATCCGTTAGAAACCACAGACCGCGCCAGCGAGCCACCACCAGGGTACGCTTGCATAAACGAGTTGGCAATACTGGCCACGCCCATTGCTATCATCTCTTGCGTGGCGTCAATGGTCTTTCCGTCGGAGAACGCCTTGCAGATGGCGATGTCTTCTAGCAGCACGATGAGAGGTATGACCAGCAGACCGGAGCCGAGTTCGGAGACCATATCGAGGAAGTCAGCGGTGGTGTTGTCCGCCCGCTCGTATGAGAATGGGGGTAGTTGAGGAACAGGCACGCCAGAAGGGATTGGTCCTGAAATGGATAAAAAGTCAGTCCCGTAAATGAATCACTGCACCTCATAGTTTGAAACACAAGTGAAATTAGCAAAACTACAATATACCTCTAAATTAATCGAGATGTATAAGTGCTATTGTGCAACTGGTAACACTATTGATCTAAGGGGCAGGCCCCATTTATATGGCGTTGGGTGCGGACATGGCACGGGCGGTTTGCTATTCCATTCAAATTTCAAACAAAAAGAAAGGAAATAATGCACAATTTACGATTGACGTGATTACGACGCGCCATGTCATAACCACGTCCGAGCAATGACATACTTGTTTCCTAAATTGTGCTTTATTTCAATTCTTCTTGTATGAAATTTGAATAGCACCCGTGCCATGTCTGCGCCCAACGCCATTTATATGTGGCCTATGCCTGATACTAAAATGGTTACTTATTCGATTCATTAAAAATTAACTGAGACTTAGACTAGACTTAGGTATTTATTTATTTATTTATTTATTGACTTAATAAATAGAACGGCTTACACAAATTACTCATAATAAACATTTAGTTGAATTAACTGACAGAATTAAATTGGTAGATATATGTAGCCTAGATTATTTGTACAGCGTCAAGCATCATATAACTGTTTACAAATCTCAATAGCGTCAAGTAGTGGTGTACGGCACAATGCAGGTAGTGCCTTGGACTAGTTACATGGAGTTGGCTGGCTGTACCTAAACTATGCTTTTTGAAATTTGGACTAAGAGCGACGTAGTCAATTTGGAAACCAGTCATTCTGATACCCAACCCTCTCAGCCCACTTAGTTGGTTTTATCCTCGTGAAAAACAATCGGTTTTAACACCATATTCTAATTAATGACTTACGAGTAACTATCGACGTAGGTAGAACGCCCCTGTCCAACGCCATTCATCCAAAAAGCGGTCTAAGTACAGTTTTATCAAATGTGATACTCACTTTACAGCCATGATGAGTGACAATGACAGTGACAGTGAGTCACACTGTGACGTGATATGATGTGACACTACTCTAGTGATATCTAGAGCTGATGACGTGTCTACAATGTCTACACTACGCCTCTACGTTACTAACCATTTCGTATGTTCTCCGCTTGAGCGCAAAACAGACAAAAAAAACGTCAAAATCACAAAGTTTTCTTGTTTCCGAAGTTTGTTGTAACTTTTGAACTAACTCGAAGTAAGCTCTACTTTTATCCAAAAACGGGGTAAAGTATCTTAGGATCGTCAACCAATAGTTACAGTAGCAGCGAAGTTAGTTGTTCCCAATGATAACGTTCAGGACTCCATTAGAGAAACTAAAATGATCGAGTCAATAAAACTTGCGCTTCGCAATTTCGTCTGCTTAGAGGTTTTTCCTCGCTGCATCCTTTTAAGGTTGATTTTTGGGAAATCCTTTCTTACTAAACATCAATGTAAGAAACATACCCTCCTTATATCAAGTCTCTGGGCTGTGCGTTAATTGTCAGTCAGTCAGTTATTATTTTAGTAAGTTAGATCATACAGATTTGGCTGGCAGAGAATGTACCTAGCATTGAGTTCGCTTTTTGCTACATTTATAGTGCAATAAAGTTTAAATAAATATTTTTTTAAGCTGTGATAAGTTATGATTAGGGTGAAAGGGATTCCAACACCCATCTTCGAAACCCACGCCAACCTCACCTGCACATGGTGCACCATGCTAACTAACAGACGCTGATTGCGGCATAGCGCGACCTAACACCGGCACAGCTAAACCCCCTGGCCGCCGACCGCAGCAGCGTCGGCAGTGCGAGAAATTGTGCCCTGCGATCAACCCAGGTCACCGTGGGGATTATGGGCATATCCCCCTTTATTAGGGGAGGCCTATGTCCAGCAGTGGACTGATATAGGCTGGTGTGATGGTGTGGTGTGATAAGTTTCTTACCCATGATTCTGAAGGGCGGATCTCCGTGCGTGCCCACGAACCAGTAGCCCAGCACGCCGGTGGCGACCACCACGATGGCGTTCCTGCAGGTGCCCACCATCCACATGCACTTGGTGATCACCTTCTGCCGCGTGCTGGGGCCATCGTCCTCCTTCTCGCCGAGTTTGATCATGCCGATTTTCTGAAAAGCAATTAAAATGTTAAATGACATTTTCAGTTGACAAGGGCTGTTGAAGAATAAAGATGATGAAAAAGGTGAAGAAATAGAAATATGCGCAGAACAAGAATAAGATAAATTTGAAGACAAGAAGGCTATGATAAAAAAATCCGTTTAAACTAGTTAACTGGTTAAACATGGATAACAATAAAACGACAAATCAGCAATGCGCCTCACCACAAGCTAGTAACCGCACTTCTTTAGTAGGCACTAAAACTAAATTAAAGCTTTAATACATGAAATAACTATGTCCATCTTTAAGGGCTTTCATATAGATATTAACAGTGAAATATCAGTGGATGAGAATATCCGAGGATCGGGCTCTGTAGCGTACCTTGGTAGAGACCATTTAAAACTCACCCTCATGATAAGAAGCAACGCGATACAAGTGAACCCGAGCACGGGATCCCAGAGCTGTGCGCCATGCAAGTTCTTGAAGATGGAAATCCATTGCTGCAGGAACGTAGTCCCTGTGACCGTGATCGCGAACAGATCCTGGAAGAGATTCATCAGTTAGCTTATTCTTTAATAGAATTGGGACTGGGCCGGGAAGTCAGCCTTCAGTTTCTATTCGTGGAGTCCTATGCGAAAAGGCACACCCACATGCATAGCATACGCGCTTGAATTGCCCCTGTGTCTTGGGTATCAAGAACTACGAGTAAACCATGGTACAAGACCCTGAACACAACAAGGTCTTCAAAATGGCAGATACCGTTCTACATATATGTAAAACGAAGATTTTTTTAGATTTTATGAAAATAACGTAGAATAAAAATTTGCTGATGGGTCGTTTGGAAAGGGAGAGAAATGAGACTTTAACATGTTTTTTCTCAGCGACTTCTTTAAACAACCACATAGCTCTTTGGTGCTTGGTGACATTAATGCTTGATTATGCGGTAATATTTCCATACACACAGTTTTCAAATAAACTGTATAGACATACGAAGTTACGGCGTTCGTAACGTAAGTTGGAAAGAAACGTGATAACGGCCCGCATATTAAATCTCTGTGACCCTCCTTCAGGGGATCATGATAATTTACCTTGACTTGCGAGGTCGCTATCATCAGAGCCACGGCAGAAGTGAAGCCAGAAGACACAGGTCCTGAGACGAAGTTCACCAAGAAGCCCAGCCCTAGCACGCCCATCATCAGCTCCACTATTCCAGCGAGGAGGGTCAGCAGGATGGCTTTTTCAACCACTCCACCTGCCACCTGTGAAATCACAAACAAAGTATAAAATAAAAGTCGCTTCGCTCTGACTGTCTGTCCCTATGTATGCGTAGATCTTTAAAACTACGCAACGGATTTTGATGCGGTTCTTTAAATAGATATAGTGATGTAAGAGGAAGTTTAATATGCGTGCGAAGCCGGGACGGGTCGCTAGTTAGCGCTAGCTAGCGATAAAAGATGAGAGCTTCCGTGCCTCGAAGGTCGCCTGTGCTGCTTGGTGGTAAATACACGAGCTCAGGCACTCAGTCACAGAGTATAGTTACTTCATAGACAAAAACAAGGAAAACGTAGCTCATGGGAAAGCCCAAAATGAAGGATTCTGATACTTACATCTGATAATCATGATTAGGGGCATTGTTTTATAAAGCTTACCATATCACTGGGGAATAACACGTAATTGATGACTAATGATGACTAAGATGAAATGGGGATTGATCACAATAGTAAACCGATGTCTACCTATATCAAAAACTACGTAATATTTAAGCTGGCGACTTTGGAGTATTCGAACTTTTTCAAAAGCTCTCAAGAGAAAAAATATATTTGAATAAATATCTAAATTTCTAAGAGCCAAGCCATTGCTTGCAATGCCATGACCCACTCAAAATCAATATAGGTTTAAAGAACTTTATTCTCATATAAACACATGGTTAACTTATAATGAGAAAAAGAAACAAATTAATCTTGGTTTTACAATATTTAAACTAACATCTGGTACCCAAATATAACTAAATATAAATATTATATAAAACATATTCTAAAGTTATCATCAATTACCTATAGGTAAGCATCTAAAACTAAGGTTGGATCTGAAAGTATAGCAAACAATCGCCTTTATGTAAATTATGAGTCTTTACGTATTTTGCAAATCAGTCACATATTTGTACCACTACCTTGCCTGGGTGGCATGCTTCGGCGTTCTTAGCAGATTATACTAGCCGGGTAGTACTTGGATAAGTAACTGTTTGGTATTAGATCTGAGCGCTTCATGCTTCGAAAGGCACGTTAAGCTGTTGGTCCCGGCTCTTTCAGTCACCAAGCCATAGATCTTCGGGCGGCCTAAAACTCTAGTTAGCCACTAGCTCCATAGAAGAAGGAAGGTACCATAACATACGGCCAGGTGGAGTGACGATTTATGAAAGGCTGGTAGAAGCTGGATGCGTCGAGAACAGAACAGGTCGCAATGGCGCTCATTAGGGGAGGAGTACGTCCAGCAGTGGACTGCTGCTATAGGCTGATGATGGTAACATACCTGCCACGTCAACAGAGAGGCGATAGCAGTAGGACCAGCAGGCACCGCCCGGCATCCTCCCAGAACTATATACACGAAGCAGCCCAGGAACGACCCGTAGAGGCCGTGCTGAGGAGGCAGGCCAGCTATGTTGGAGTACGCAAGCGACTGTGGGATGACTGTGAGGCCGACTGTCACGCCAGCTATTAGATCTCCTATAGCTTTCTCTGTGTTGTATCTGTAAAGATGATTATAGTTAGTCTTTTGCCCATAAATAAACTTATTCTTTTCTTCCATTTATAATTACACTACCTTAATTACTAAGCTCGATGATATATTTAATAAATAAATAAATAAATAAATAATCCTGGACGTAATCACACAGCATCATGTAGCCCCAAACTAAGCAGAGCTTGTGTTATGGGAACTACATGATTGATATACTACATAGATACATTTTTTTTTTAGTAAATACATACATATCATACATAGAAAACACCCAGACCCGAGACAAATATCTGCCGAGCATGCAAACATTTGTCCCACAGCGGGAATCGAACCCGCAACCTTCTGCGTCACAGGCGGGCCTTCGCCCACTGCGCCACAGAGGTCGTCAAGTAAAGTTATTAAATATAGCTGACGGTAGCTGTATTATTCTGAAAATACAGCAAATAGAACCATAGAATCTATCTTTGAAGAAGAAGCTTGACCTCCGAGGTTCCCGCAACCTGAGCTAAGGTCAATGTCAACGGAGTTCGACATGCCGTACAGAAACCTAGTAAACTATGTTTGCGCGTTGGTCGGTTATAAAAGTGAAAGTTAGGAGATGGATCACTCACTGTGGCAACCAGGAGGTGATGGGCAGCCGTTTATGCAGGGTCTTTCGGTTGAAGCGTCGTTTGACAGCAGCTCGCCAGCCATCGCGCGACGCCGAGTCTGATACTGAAACAAATGGAGCGGGACTTCAGTCGGTGATCATCAAATGATCTATTGTTTAAACTTACAGATCTGAATGAGTCTTAATAGATTTTCTATTGTTTATGTAATCGCAGCAATTACGAGGTTAAAATGATAACCAGCGACGATATCAAAATGCTTGTGCATTTTGATGCGTTTCGGCTGCACGTAAAATCAAAGAATTGTTTTAATACGATTGTGAATATTAAAGATTTTTCTATTGGATTAGTAAAGTATTTTAGCCAAAATCCGATTATTTATTGTTATAAGTTCTTTTATTGAGTTTACACCTACCTCCCTAAATATAGTCAATGCTGTATACGCTTGTTAGCTCCCATAACAGAATAAAACCCGTGTAATGAAATTCTACAATATAATAAGCCTTCCGTTGGCGTTCCTAGCATATAATATAAAAATAAAAGTATTTATAAAATAAGTATTATGAATTCATAAGTATGTTTGTTGGTCATCCGTTTCAAGACGATTTTGAAATAACGTTCACTACATCGAGATAAAAGTAAAAAGTAATAGTATATTTCGTTAGTCCACTATAAATGAATTTCGAACCTTTTGAACTCCATAAAGCTTAGTAATGAAATACTAGCTATCAAAAAAGGCAATGCATATGCAATTTTTTATCTCAACCGAAACAAATATTTCCCCATTTCGAAATAAAAATATTCTTTTCAAAGGCGAATAAAAAACGGCTTAGATACTCTTTGTTACTGAGTATTATCCCTACCCATTGTAACGAACTGAGATATCATTCTAAAAGAAGGAAAAATTCGGTTCAATTATTATATGTTATTTTTTCAATTCATAAACTTTTTTTAGTCGAACAAAAAAGAGCTTTATCATTGTAACTGATATTATTCTTAGTGACGTGATAAAAAAACATACATACTGATTAACAATTTATGCCCCTAGCAATATATGTATAGGTATTATATTACGAACTATACCTAGGTATATATGATAGTTACAGTATTATATCGATGGGACTTTTTTATTGACAGCGTTTTGAATTTACATTTGATCAAAAAAGTGGAGACTGAAGACTGGACGACTGGATTTATAAACCGTACTACGTTGCCTCATATTCTTATATAAACAATTATACTTGATACTGGTGAAATTGTGGAGAACTATCCCAGAAGCCATTAATTAAAAAAGTAAAAAAAAGCGAAGTAAACACTCTTTGCATTTAAACTTTTTCTTTATCTTGCAGATTTACTGTACTAATTATTTCTTTTGTGCTTCTGTGGTACTAATCTACGGTAGGGGTCAGGAGGAATCGTGGTGCGGTGTTCAAGTTCAGGGTCGCCACGCGGCGCGGCGCCCGCGGAGGTTGCGCAGCAGCGCTTGCGCAAGTCACAAACAATCGCTGTTTTACCCTTCACCACGTGCGTTGCGTATGCGATAGCACGCTCCGGTCAGTCGCCTCATTAGTGAATTCATTATAATTTGGATAGTATAATGAGTTCACAAACTATTTGTTTTTACAAGTGATATCATGCAAAGTTTTTTATCTGTTTGTAAAATAACACCGTTCGTAATGTAGCCAAGAAAAACAAACAGCTGAGTCAAAATTGCTTTGCTATGAATGTTTAATTGAATAACTTATAAATAAAAAAGAAACACTTAAATAAAGTCAATATAAAGTGACCCAGCGAATTTGCCTCATTGTCTCAGCGGCCTAGGTCCTCTTCATTTGGTACCTAAGATATCATTTATAAACTAACATAATGCTCTTGGTACGTAAAATCTACAGCATTCTATCGAAACAAGTACGAGATTTCCGTTCAAATATTACATTCACACTCACGTAATTCACTTTATAAAAGGTTTTCAAATCCTTAATAGAATTTTCATGTCAATTCGATCAGTATCCACTTTGAAGCTGAATTAAAGGTCATCAAAAAATACGCATCTGTATGCTACCATGTTCTTCTTAGGCTTGATCAAATTGAAGAAATGACACTGAACCCTATCGGTCCCAAATTTGAGGTTTTGTTCTAGGTAACCTTTAAAATTGGCGTCTGTACAATAATTACCGTAATTTCTATGAATCAATGTATTCAAATTTCTATTGATCAACTTTTTCATTTGTATTTTTAACTGGCTTCAACAGAGCCTTAGGTTCCAAGGTTGTTAGTTCGACTTATATTTTTTGTTTCTCAAATATTCCCAAAAACTAACAAAGGCAAACCAAAATTATCCGTTGATACCGTGGACCCAGTGCCACAGCACTGGGTCCGCTCCGCAATGGGTATAAGTTCTTGGAAATTTTGGCCTGAAAGCGCTACTTTACCAAGAATGTTCCTAAAATAGATCTTTAGATTCTTAAAGGTCTAAAAATTTTTCGTAGATAACGTCCTTCCAGCCAGGTGCAGTGACGATATGCAAAAGACTTCTGATAGATGCTGGATACGTCAAGACTGAATACAAAGGCGCTCATTAGGGGAGGCCTATGTCCAGCAGGAGACTGCTATAGGCTGATGATGATAATGATGTTAAATACTCACTTATGTAGTCATTGCTGGCGTGTTTGTCATCTGGCGCCGGCAGCGAGCCCGACGACGCGTTGTGTTTTCTTCGCGGAATCATTCTACGGACAATGGAAGCTTATCAATACAAATAAACGTCTCCAGTTTCTAGGAATAGAGGCCAGGAATGTTTGAACGGAACTGGATCTTACATATTAAATACAGTGAAGAATATATGCAAAAAAGTCGTAAGGACTCTTTTCAGCCTCAGTCTTTAGAAAAGATCCTTGTTTTTTACATTTAGGATTGCCAGCACGTATCTGTGGACACAGCGTGTGTTCACAGATACTTCCGTTTTCATTTTTATTTCTCAAACAGGTGTCGTGGTCCCTGCAAGGCCAGCAGAGCAGCCTCAAGACTGATAATGGTCTAGGCCACTCTTATACCTATGAGGTTTAAGCATACTGTGTTAAATACTGAACAGACAAACTAAATTCACTGGTGTTAGGATAGTTCTGCGTCAAAAAAAACACATTTGGGAAACCTGTACGAGAAAGCAATGACACACAATCTAAGTTGCGGGCGGATCCTATATATCCAGTGAAAATAACTACACCGCATGTGTTCGCATAAATAACTGGCTAGAAACGACGATAATGATTTAATAAGCCGGATTTAGTGAGACCGTAGGGATTATCCTTAAAATTGGATGAAAGGTCAGGAATGGATGAAGGTTTTCATAAGTAATTTACGAGTCACGGTAGTAACGGTATATAGCAATGTTTACGAGTAGATTATTATTACTTATGTAATGATTGGCTAACCATAGGCTGAATGTAGGTAATTATTTTTGTTACTTTACGAATAACAATATAACCTTTACCGATTACACTATCAATTTAACATTTTATGAACAAAATATAATGTCTTACCTACTGCTCAATTAATACAAATAATAGTCATAATTAGAGCTGTTTTAACAGCTTTGGTAGGAAGGAAGGTACTTGCAATTTTTAATATATATTATTTTCGGAAAGACTGAATCAATTTTATAGCTATTTAGTAACACGCTGGAATATTTCGGATTTTTCGTTTAGTGAGAGTTTATAGTTTTATAATTTTCGTTTAGAGAGCATAAATTAATATAATTTCAGCCAATTTTCTTATCGTTCAGAAGCAAGTAGATTCCAGCGGTTCTGTGCTTTGAAAGGCATCCCCTAATAAAAAGATCTCCTAATAAAAAGAGGGATATGCCCATAAATTCAACGCTGAACATGCGGGTTGAACATCGCCGGGCACAGCATCTTGCACCACCGACGCTAATGCCCGTCGGCGGTCAGGGAATTTTTCTGCGGCGGTATATTAGGCTGAGCTGCGCCGGCCGACCGGCACCATGGCCGCCTCAGCCCCGTTTATAATTAGTTATCAGGGTAATACAAGTCGGCGTGCATATGCCTTAGTCCCAAATCGCCTCTTTTCATTTCACCTTGACACTGACAGTACAAAGAAGAAGCAGACCATAATCTTCCTATCAGCACCTGCCAACATAAGTAGTTTCCGCAAATTCTCCAAAATTGCTTAGGAAGCCGTACGAAGTCAGTTCCCTCAATTATGGCAAGTCGTAGCTGCTGTGTCATGACAAAGTATCGATGTCATGTAGGTATGTAACGTGTCGAGACAGCTGTTTCAGCATTGTCTGATTAAGACTTTTGAAACACAAACAATAAGAGAACTATGAGTAATTAATTAACTATGTCTCTGTTTCTATTTAAAATGTAAAACTTTATGGAGACAAAGATGGTTTAGGATATTTCATGTTCCTTTTCGTTACCAGGCTGACAGGATGTTACAGGTGATCGGCAAGCCTGCTCCATCTGACTATGTCCCAGGCACAGCGTTCCAGTCCGTGAGAATCACTAATCACTTGACGATGTGTAACATCATCGGGATAAGAGACAAAGGCATAAATACGAGTTTGTTGGTCTTCGGATGGCCTTATATCTCAGTTTAATTATCACAGTTGGTCACTAGCTTATTAAAAAAGAAAGAAAAACATTTCATAGATGTCTACGGTATAATCACAAGATGAACAGTTTTGAATTTAACATAAATTATTTGAATAACATCAAGAATTTTACTGCAAACTATGATAAACTAGCGACCCGCTAGTAAATTATACATATAAACTTCTACATATAAACTAATTCTATCTATTGAAAAAACCGCATCAAAATCCGTTGCGTAGTTTTAAAGATCTACCCATACACAGGGACAGACAGACAGCTAGAAGCGACTTTGTAAGTGATAAGTATATGTATATATGTATATTTTGTGGCCTCAGCTCGCCGTTGGATCATTTGAAAGATTAGAATAAGTGAGATCAATATTATTTAGACTTTAAATTTCAATTCCATTTTTAGATAAATTACTGACATTTTGTGCAGTCTCATACGTTTGATAAAATCATTAAAATATATACTTCACAGGTACACAACATGTTACCTTTTGTCGTGCGTAAACCTTGATAGCGTTTCAGAACATAATTGTAAGCATATTGTAAACATACGAGCGATAAACTCTGTACATAATGTGTTTTCTCACGCACAAAGTTACTCATAGTTTGTCTGTGGCTATTATCGTAGACGGCATGGCACATCGCGTCTAGCTTGCGTCTAGTGATGTTCCCACGTTCCACAAGCACAACCAAAGCCGAACCCGAAACAAAACGGGCCCGATTTATAAGTTGAATCGTAGTAAACGATCTTTTGTATTGAATCGACGGTACAGGTTAGTCATTTTCGGGCGATGAGGTAATCAAATAGTATCACTATTACATTATTTTATTACGCATTTTTTGATAATAACCTGTTTTGTGTATAAAAAAATTAGACTTATTTAGTCTTTTGCAAAGTTACAATACGCTTCTGCATACCGTAGTAATGCGGTAATCAATAAATGCGCATATTTTTAACGCTAATTAACTCGTTTTTGCGAGTCCTCTTGAAATCTGAATGAATCTTGAATATAATCTTGCGAAATGCTCATGAAAAATAACATTCCCTCGCCAAATCCTAAATTCGCGCGTCGAAAATTTGTAGAAGCCTTTCGGCTTTTCATATTGTCGATAAAACTTGCACATCACTAGCCCACGTCAATAGTGTGCTACAGTTGATTACGTGCCAGTACTCGCTTTAATTACCCACTCACACGGCCTATCCCAGTTTGAAGTCGGTTTTTACGTGATTTATTTACAAAATGCTTAATTGGATTTTAGATTGAGTCTGTTTTGCAAATCAGACACGCCGAAAGGCAAGTCATGAGTAAATCAAATTCATTTCAACCGAGGCATGCAAAACGAATCGATGTTAAATACTTAAAACAGCCGGCAGTTTTTTTAAATTAGGTATATATTCAAAATCACGGATACATAGACTTCCTTGTTCTATTTCTATTTCATTAGGAATGATTATTGAGAATGAACCTACTTAAATATGCTTTATTGAATTGAACTGGTATCACTAACGAAATAGTATTAAAATATAAGTTTTTTATGTATCCCAAAAGTTCTGTTCGACGATACCGGGAAGGTCACGGGTTCAAATCCCGCCAGAGTCCGAATTTTAAGGATATATAAAAATCTTAGATTACTATCCTTGAATTGTACACTTAAAATACAAAAAAAACATAGTATTAAAATATGTAGCCAAGTGGGGATTTGAGGTCCCAACCGCCATCGTGGGAACCCCTTTTTTTACGTGGGGAAATCGTGGGAACCGAAGCCAACCCCACCTGCCCATACACCCTACTAACTAACAAACGGGGATCTGGCGGCCGGCTGACAGCGGCATAGCGCAGCTTAACACCAGCACAGCTGAATTCCCTGACCGCCAGCGGATAGCAGCGTTCGCGGCGCGAGATGTTACGCCAGCATGGCGATTATGGGCGTATCATCCTTATCAGGGAAGGCCTATGTCCAGCACTAGACCGAGATAGGCTCTGAACTTACACAATGATGACTAGCGTAAGAACTAAAAAAAGCCGTTTAAAAATACTAAAATTAAAAATGCTTACAAAGTTTGTAAATATTTTGTGACGCAGTGACAACAGAATTCTCTTCCACTGATTTACTCAATAGTCGAATGCTGTTGATCAATCTCGCAGAGTGAATTGAAACTACACACTCACGTACTAATTGTCGATCGATATGAAATCTTCTCCAATTGATGTAGAGAGCTCAATTTAAAATATGATTCGGTGACGTATTTATATTGAGTGGGCGTGATGGGACACGTGTGTTGTGCTTATGTTCTAACAGTCTTATAAGCAAGAGAAAAAAATTGATAGGACTGAAATAATAGTTAATAAATAAATAATGTGGAATATTTTCCCACAACATTATATAGTTATGGGAACTACATGACTGATGTAAATACACATATTATACATAGTAAACACCCAGGCCCGAAACAAATTTTTGTAATCACACAAACATTTGTCTCGCAACGGGAATCGAACCATTCTTCGTCTCAGGACGCGCCACAAAGGTCGTCATAATAGCTGCACTCATTTTAAATTGAAACTTGAAAAACTGGTTCAATTAAAACTATCGTACTTAGTAAGCTATGGGTTGGCTTTTTCAGACACTGGGAGCAGTACCAAAGTTACATAACATAACACAAAATAACATCGAACAGTCACATGCTAAGTCTTGTTTGTCCTCCATTGGCACTAGGATTCTCTCCTGTATTGTAGGTATCAAGAACTATAAGTACACCATGGTACCACAACAAACAGATCCGCAACAAACATCTGCGCTCTGATTCTCAGTTTGACTATTGTCACATTTTTTATGTTATATGATATGACAAGTGTTTTGACAATTCCCGCGAAATATATCTCATGTGACATTATATTAATCTCTATTCGTGAGAATCAGGGCCCCGCAATTCTGCAGATTATGTAAACTTTTATCCCGCATCGGGAATCGAACACACAACCTCTGATTTCTCAGCGGGCATCGCGCCAATGAGGTCGAAATTAAAGTTAGATATTTTGGATATCATTTTTACGAACCAGTGTACCAGTTGTAATTTGCAACAGAAAACAAATAAAAAGTAATATCCTTTTCAGGAAAGCAATAAGTGCTGCCCTTCATGTCAGGGCAACCTACAAGGGCTTGTACTGTACTTTGTGTATATTCTTTATCTCCGAGTCGACATTCTCACATACCTACCTTGATCACACGTAACGAGTTCAAGCGAGACAGCAAAATGTCGCTAGGAGAGTAGCCGAGAGAGTGAGTGATAAAATACTACGTGATACTACGTTATTTAGGCTTGTTCCCAGGTTTTCTTAACCCAAACTCTCATTGCCAAATTCTTTGCGATATCCAGCGTGAAAGTTTCTTTAGATGTGTTTAAGCAAAAATCTATCAATGGTTATGGAATGGACATGTATGATTAATAAACATTCATATAACTTTGCACTTAGTTCTAGACCAGGAATAACATACCGGCTACTTGTTAATGTATTATGTGAATTTAATAGATAATTTTTTTTTTCTATTGACTTACGAACCTAACGGCTTCAAAAGATAGTTAATAGGCATCTTCAATCTAGGAAAGCTCGCGCCATCGTCGACCTCATCCTTATACCCACGCAAGCCTCAAGATCAAGAGCTGACCCATAATAAATAAAAATAAAAATATGATAGCTATTTTGATTTTAATATTTTTCTACTTGTTAATTGCGAAATTATTTTGTGTAATTGTTTTTCATTTTTGTTTTATAATTATTAATTAGCGTAAGTGATCCAAGACCGTTTTATTTAATTAAATTCATATGAATAGACATACGGGTACAAATCAAGCGGAGTCGCGGGCAAGCTAAGGTGTTTATGACCTTTCAAGTACTCGAGAGCAGTCTCGTTTGTACTGGCTAGGTGTATCACGGCATTAGTCGGTATAACAAGGTGAGATATCGAAAGCCTACTGCGCTTGTCACATTGATAATGATATGATTGATAAGACATCGCAATTGTCATTCATCTCAGTTATATCTCAACATTCTCAAGTGGCACTTGATTTTTGCGGTAATCTTGGTAGCGAATTTGTGACGTGGTTTGACACCGTGATAAAGATGTACATTCAGCGATAAACCCTATTACAAATCTGTACACAAAACATTTTTTTCTTAACACGCTAACTCTGGTCTCGCCTATGACGCTACGCGCCATGCGCGAGGACGAGGACGTGCAGAACCGCATCTGTGTCTTAGTACTCAAAGTGGACTTTTCGGACGATCTAATACCTTCTTATGATTTGGTTTAGTATGACCGTATGTTCCCGTCAATCTACTGATATATCTCAATGGAGGAATGTTGCAAAAGCCGCCATTAAAACTCAACTACTCTGACAACAGAATCTGACTAAAAAGGAGTGATTAACACAGAGCAAAAAAGTGGGATAGGAAAAATGGCAATCTTTATATATGTCATACACATAGATGTCGGTGTTGATTAGCCTTAAAGAACGCTAGTATCAGTTCTGTGGTTTTAATATTTAAAATCTGAAGTAACCTTAAAGTCATGTCAATTAAAAGCTATGGTTTCCGATCTCGATCTTTCGCGTTCACTACTAGGTACTCTACAATGGAAAACCAAGACTGTTTTGCAGCCAATTAAAGAGTGATGTAAGAGCGTGCGACACGCGGTACAATTCAATTTATTTGCTTATGAACCAGCTAATTATGTTTGATATTTAACATTGTAAGGATTAATAAATGCTTCACTGCTTTGGAGTTATTTCTCACAAAAAAATTCGAATAAAAACAGGTGCAAAAAACTTTTAATTAAAATATTAAAGCTATGAATTAGATACTTTATTTTTTAACAGACGATAAATTTATTGTGGTTATAAAGCGCGAACGGTTTGTGATAGAACTACGTGCGAATACCGAGATCGCTGAAGAGTTTGATCAACTAACATGCACAGAGCTAGAATAGTTATTTGGATTTTTAATTTAATTTTATAATAAAGAAAATCCGCCCAAGTGCGAGTCAGACGCGCACGAGGAGTGCCGTACACATTATCTATAGGTACATTAAATAGGAGTCCACTTTAATTTATTTTATTTAAACTTGATTATTTATTTTGTCTACCTGTTGCCGTTATTAATATCGAGCAAAAAACGGTACGTCAGTTAGGGAAACAACAGAACTCACAAATCATGTCAAATATCCCGTTGATATTCATAATTATGTTCACAACCATGATAGTTTCAAAAGTTAAATCGCACGTTAGTTGTTTTGTTATTCTGTTTTTAGTATTTGTTGTTATAGCGGCAACAGAAATATATTTTAACAGTCTAGCTATCACGGTTCATGAGATTGAGGTGGAGTATTTGTAACAGGGTCCCATATTTACCCTTTGCGTACGGAACCTTAAAAAGGGGGCATAAAGGGTTCCAGCATAAGGGTTCCTTCATCCTTGAAACACAAGCAAATCAACGACACCCTGCCAATTAAGAAAGGGGGCGCGGCCGGCTGATTGCGGCATACCGCAGCCTAACAACGATCAACTCCCATGCTTGGCATGGGAATTATGGGCATATCCCCCTTCTTATCAGGGGAGGCCTGTGTCCAGCAGTGGCCTGATTTATGCTGGAGGTGGAAGATTCTATTTTGTACTAGCATTATTAAATTTAAATTTACCTTCGAAGTCTTACCACTTAAATTAAAGTAATGAAGGGAGTATGTGGTGTACTTACAACTGGATGACCAGGTTTTTTTCGTTTTCAAAAAATGAAACCTAAGTAGATCGATTTATCGCTCACGAAAACCCACATACTATATTTCATGAAAATCGATGGAGCCGTTTCCGAGATTCAGTTTTATATAAATATCAATATTATATATAGCTTAGAAATAATGTTATATTATCCTTCCCTCCTCTATACCGCACAAGGCGAAAGGGTAAGTACTCACATGTAATAAGTATGTCAATTTACATTACAAGTGGGTGTTCTCATGCTAACCCAACACAGTTTGCCTGCCTCACTACTTTCTAAACGTTTACGAAATTGGATGAAAAGGTGCTAGAACATGAGCTCAAAGCATTTAACGTAATACAGAAGGTACACTCACACAACACTTTAGACATTTTTGTTCACGCGTAGTTGAAGTTTACTTTAACGTTGTAATTAAACTCGTTTCAAAAGCTCTAAATAAAAAGAAATATAATTAGCCTTTATTACTGATAACATAATTTATAATTACATATCATATTATGTTATACTGGCGATCGGATTTCCGTCAACAGCTTGTCCTTCGACAAAGGCCTCCTCCAAAGACTTCCACCTATCTTGTCTCTTGGGGTTCTGATCCATCTGGACCGGCAACTCTTTTGAGGTCATCTTCCTAACGTTTTATTTGTCGTTTGATTTGATTATTACTTCTATTGTCATCCCTTGGGTACCACTATTGGTTATCATTCTAGTCCATTTCTCATTTTTCTCTAATCATAGCATATTCAAAAGCTCCACTTAGTCGTAAACAACACTCTAGATCAAGTTGGAATTGGAAATACCTTTAACCTCTTTACCCGCCCAAGGATAACTTTCGAAAAAATAATTGAGAACCTCCTCCTTTTTGAAGTCGGTTAAAAAGCAACAACTTTTTGCAAATGGCGGTTGATTCCATCAATGATAAGATTGTTGAATTTTAATTTTTAGAATAAACTGAAAAAAGGAAAGGAATTCGCGAACTTTTGTCTGATATTTTTTTCAACAATCTTATTTTTGTGGTCATTGACCTATTTTTATGGAACAAGCATGTGGTCTACCTGATGTTAAGTGGTAACAATCACATTTTTTGGAACGTGCTCTACGATGCAACGCCCTGCGTTGATTAACTTGAGGCATGTAGGTTATATGTATCTTGTGCCTGTAATGTCACCGGCACCCACACCCTTCGAACAGAAACTCAGCACAGCTGCTTCACGGCAGAAATAGGCATGGTAGCAGTACTTCCCCGGACGAGCCCTCTACAAAGAACTTACTACTAATCTGCAGTGACTAAGGAAGACAAAGAAGGAACCAAGAAAATTTGACATTTCCTTCGAGCCTGTCGAACATAAATGCGTGTGGACGTGTTCTTGAGTGGAATGTAGTGTAGGACGCCCTCCGGCCTGGTGGTGTGACGATTTGCGAAAGGCGAAGCTGGATGCGTCGATCTGAGGACGGGGAGCAATAGCGCTCATTATGGGAGTCCCATGTCCAGCAGTCCTTTGCTATAGGCCGAGGATGATGATGATGATGAGAGCGCTGCATTGTTTGTTGAAATTGAAGCATTTCGCTTCAGGAAAGTCTGGTCTGTTTATCAACTTATGGCCTAACAGGAAACACTCCGCTTTATTTACGTTTACAATTGTGACTTTGGTTATAACGATGCGACAAAAACGATTATTCTTTGACCACAATCGTTGCGATTCGGCAACAAGAAGTAGCAAGATGGGGGAGTGCCATTAGCTGCTGGAAATCACAAGAATTGCGTATTCGCAGTGAAATCAATACTTGTATGTTCTCATTATATTGTCCCAACATATAGTCTTACAGCCTGCGCACATTGGACGACAAACGTCAGCAATTAGACGCTACGACAAGCAGCGGGGGACAATTTTCATACATTTTGTTAAATTTTGCACACACGGCGACAATCGCGATAGGAAGATATGACAGACGCTCGCGACTAAGCGCGACGACAAAGCGTCGTGTTTGCGAGGTCTGTTAGAAACGGCTATGTAAGTATTTCGTGGTATCGAAAGTCTATTTCCAAAACATGATTAATTATTTTATTCTTAATTATACACATAAGTTTACTCAAATACCAACACATTTACAATCACAAGGCGATCTTAACCCTGAAGAGTTTTCTTACAGCAAATATTTGGGTATACAGAGTTACAATGAGATGAATTGCACATACAACATTGACAATATTTGACATTTGCACATACAAGGGATGATACAAAACTAAAGATTACTTTGAATTATAAGAATTTCTTTTAGAATTACGATCGTATACTTTCATAGAGCAGTCAATTATAAGATAATCTAGCAAATAGCTTAACTGTTGCTAAATCCGAAAACGGTTTAGAATTATTTATTATATTTCGAACAGTTAATACTGCAGTTTATAATTATGTTACTGAGGCTATATTATCCCGTTTGGTAGGAATCCCATTTAGTAAAGTATTATTATACTTATTATGGTATAGCCATATTATTGTACCCATTGCATATGTATCGTTCCGAATACATCACATTTTGCGCAGTACTCACTATAGTATTAGTGTTGTGTACAATTATTATACTTAGTGTAGTACTATGGCATTTGTTAGTATTCTACAAATATATATGTGAAAATTTTTGAGGATAGATGTATGACTGATTTTTGTTGTTATTCGCGCAAAAACTACTGAAAGGATTTAAATGAAACTAAGAATAAACATACCTATGTTATGATCTGGATTAACACATAGGCTACTTTTTCCCCGGGTGGTACCCGGGCGAGCGAGGCCGCGGGCGGAAGCTAGTTTATCATTTAAATTATTTATACATTTAGTAACCACGTGCTCTTTTTCCTTGTTACTGGATTGTAAAAATTGTTAATAGTAAAATGTTAGCAGAAAATATTATTCAACCACTTTGAAAAAGCACTTAGTACTTAGTTTTATATGTTGAATCGTGTTAAACAAAATGATTTTTTATCCGATTTTGCATACAGATATATAATATATTATAGGTAGAATATTTAGGTGAGATTTTTAGCGTTTTTTATGTAAATAAAACTCATTTGATTATAATTCCAGCGATATTTTCACGCTCGTTTGAGAACAATTTAAATTATAATGTCTTTGTTGTTTAGGTTACTATTTTCCAAACCAGTTTAATAATGCGATTTTAGTTCTCGTTTTAGCTAAATATCGCAAAAATCTACTACCTACTTACTTAAGTATTAGAATTTAAAAAAATATTATAAGCGAGGACTTAATGATTAGATTTTATATGTATAGGTACTTACAGTTTCTTTATTTTTTATTTTTATTTTTTACAGCACTTTTTTCTCGTAATTGTTAAAATTAGGTACGGAGAAATGAACCTCCTTTTACATCTTTGTCAAACCAAATATGTTTTTTAGATGTAGTTATAAGAAACATTACACATAGTTTATGTTATAAATAAAAAAAAAATGAAAAATCTTTATTTTAATTAAGCTTAAATTCAAATTCAATCAAATGATCACACAAATCAAAAAATCCGCTACGGGAATCAAACCTACACCTATCGCATGTCAGCCAGCTACTTTGATCACTGCGCAATTTAGGTCGCTGTAAGTTGAAAATTTCATCTCGCTTTACTTATATTGATTTTCATCTTTAAAATAATATATCTAGACAATTTAAAACTAAAATACTTTTTGCGACCGATCATTACCGAACACTACATATAATTTAGGTACATTTAAGTCGTATTTTGATGTAAATTTCAGGGTAAATGAAATTTAATAGTGATACAATATTGTAGGTATTAACGAGAACGGAATTAAAATAGAAATAAATCAATATAAATAAAGCTATTCAAATTATTTATTAATAAGTATTACGATTTAATTATTGGCTATGAATTTTAATATTTTTTAATAAAAAAAGGAATTAGTGTTATATTTATATGACACTTAATATAATAAGCATTAAAATACATACTTTCGTTTCTCAATTGACGCGTGAAAGTTTTACCGGAGATGATACGACACAATGTAGCACACACAACACACAACAGATTTTATGGAAAAACGTAGATTCCCATTGACACAAGGTGACAAGCGACCACTACGCACTATCGAAGATAATAACGAATGCAAAACTGTAGCATGGGCATCATTGCACGCGACTAACTAAACGCACAACACATTTGGTGGCGATAACAACGGTATGCGGCCGTGACTCACATTCCCATAAAAAAACCAGTTAAATTACTATTATTTTTGTGCATCGAGTGCATTCCCCAAAAACGTATTACGTATGACGAGGGTAGCTAGTTAGCTACCTGCGCGGCGGTCTCACCACTTACCCTTCGTTGAAGCAGCTTTTTTAAAACACTTTTTATGCACTCACTTGTAAGGATCTTGCCGGTTCTGGCGATGTCAGGAGTGCATTTGCCGGCGGCGGTCGGCGAGCTGGAGGGAAGTCGTGATAGTCGACAGTTCGGCGGTTAACACGAGCCGCGCGAGGAGCGTGTATTCGTTAGCGCGGTTGGGGCGCAACTGACTGACTGGTGCCGGTGCCCGGTGCCCAGATGCGCGGAGGCTGTGGACAACCCTGCGCACAGATTATTTATTAGTCAGTTTGCTTGGGATTCGGGCGGTTGCCAGCTCGGTTTTTGCGACGGGCAATTTTTTTTTCTCTTATGGACAATACTATTAAACTTAACCTCAACTTAAAGCCAAAGTCGGATTTACATTTTACGAGTATTACATATTGACATCGACAGTATCATAAAATATCTCGCCTTTTTACTTATGTCACTTCATTAAACTTTAAAACTCGTAAAATTTTTTTTTTACTATAAACCTAATATTATCTACTTTATATATAAATAACATCAAAAACAATATAGTAAAAAAAATTATAAAAACGGGAGACCACCGACCGCGGGGCAAGGCTCAAACGGTCAGCGGCTAGGGCTGTAGTGAGAGGAACTTATGTTCTTATTATACAAGGTAAGGTAAATACACATAATAACAACACGTAACACTTCAAAAATCACCATACCCAATTTTTTTTTAACTTGCAAAATAAACAGAAATACTTCACTTATCTATTTTCCGTATTCCACTTGATATACACCAATACGCTGACCTTTGAAGTTAAAAAGAAGGGGAAAGTTGAATGTCACAACAATGTGCTTTAATGCATTAAAATCATCGTGTCCTAGGATCCATGTTATATTCTGTAGGTGCACTGGAGTATGGAGATAAGTAATTAATAGTCCAAAGTAACTCAACACAATATAATTTGCTCTCTTTTTGCTATTACAGTTAGCATTTCGCGTAACAGTTGTAGGTCTAACGGGCTTTTGATGCAATACTTTACTGAGCTTAAGTCTTAAAAAAAAGACAAAGCTTTATAGTAAAGCTTATTCAGAATTTAAAAATTGCCTTGAATGGTTACTAAAAAATTATTATACCAATTATCCACATTAGACGTATTTAATATTTTAAAAAATAAATACAAAATTCCATTACTTCTTCTTTGGAGACAGCGACCGACGACGGAACTCTGGAGATGGTTCGGAAACTGGAAACCATTTTTCGTAGCTACGCTACGAGGGTCTACGGCAACATCAAGATCACCTCAAAACTGCTAAAAGTTGTTTCGTGGATTTTTTTAAATTATTGCTACTTGCGGCCCCTAATAGCGCAGTTGGCTACACTGCTTACGTCAGCAGTAAGCGCCCCTCCCTCCCCCGCACTGAATAGGTGTTCACAATGTTTATTAGTTTATTACGATACCATGTATGTATTAGCATAAGGTACAGTTGCGTCAAAATGATTTTAAACCTCGTGGTTGGATTACGGTGTTTGTTCGTCAAATACACGCTGTTTTTGAATGGGTACCGCAGTCTAGGAGCCTTATGTACTCAGAAAGCTTAGCTGAGTTATTAATAGCTAGTATACAATAAATAAACTCATGTATCTACTGGGTACAATTTAGATTTCTTTGTTATTTTTGTACCTACGTCAAACAGTTAATTGTTATGAAATAGGGTATACTTATAAAAGACCTGAAATTCAGAATAATAGTTAACACGCAAACTTGCGACCAAAGAATTAAAAAATATATATTTTTTTATTTAAAGGAGAATGCCGATAACCCGTACCAATTGCGTCAAAACCAAACGTATCCCATAAAATTGCCTTTATTTTATAAATAACATTAACATTTTTTTTAGTCTTACAGACCGACTCGATTAATAATCACGTAAAAAAATATTTCGTTTATTTGGTTTCCGGCGCACGGCGCCATGACATTGCAACCACCCTCACTTTTAATTTTAGACAGTAGAATTTACTGAAAACATTGGAGGTTTTTTCACTTTGTATAATCAAAGAGGTTGGATCAGAAACTTCTTGTGGTACTACTAAACTATCTCCTATCTTTATGTATTACTAGAGTGTTCTGTGGCATTGTGTAGCAGTGCTTATTCTGTAAATAGATATTTTATTAGACCACATCACAATAATGTACGATAAACAATCGTGGCATCAACTGTTTGCTAATAACCGGTGACGCGAAACCAGCATAGTTTGGAAGCGGCATCCATGGCCTTTTCGTTGTTGTGATGAATGTGTTAAGATCTTGGATCATAGGTTGGATTTCACCTTCACCAGTAAGTACTAATACCTATTATAATGATGTAAATGCCTATCTATAAGTATTTGAAAATAATATAAAGTAGAACACAGTAGTAATGTATGTAATGTCCTACCTACGAAGTAGAAGTTAAAACACCCTTTTACCTATCTGTGTGAGGTATATAAACCTTTTCTTATAGATATAGTATCATATTTAAATGTTTATAGTGTAATACTTATAATTATGTAGACAAAACTGAACACACAAGGTCTCGGGAAAGCATTTTTTTAAAAACAAACTCTAAAACTAATATCAAATAAAAACAATTTGTTTACGTTTATCTTAAAAAAGACTTAGTGTTCCATGAATAACAGTATAATATCTTTCAAAAAAATTAGGTTTCGTTTTGACGCAATCACTTTAGCAATGGTACCGAGCGCCATACATCAGACGGCATTATCCTTTATGGAAAACAAACAGCTTACATTTAACTAAGAAATAGGAAAATTACACATAATAGAATAAATAAACCCTTAAGCAGTTTTTGCAGTTAGAATAATAATGCAGGACAGTACCGCACAGCATCATGTAGCTCCAAACTAAGCAGAGCTTGAATTATGGGAACCATGTGGTTCCCATAATACATAATATAATAATCAATATATATGCTTATAATATCAATATATCAATATATAATAATTAATACATGCATATTATACTTAGAAAACACCCAAACCAGTGGCAAATATCTGCATATAATGCACACATTTGTCTCGCGGCGGGAATCGAACCCGTAAACGTCTGTGCTTAAGGCGGACCTTCACCCACTGCGCCACATAGGTGTGAATGAAAATAATATTTTATTATTTTCAGTATATAAAATGTATTTATGTTAATAAACAAAATGATATGGGCCCATGATTAGCCTATGTGTGAGTATAGAGGTAAAAATTATATTTATTGCGACTATAGGTTGAGAATTTTTTGCTCGACAAAAAAGCCGGTTATCACCCCTAAGCCGCGTTTAGTTCGCGTCAATGAATAATATCTTATCCCTTTCCTCATCCCCCATTATGCGGGGTCAAACAAATTTCTCCTATTCTGCCGTACTCGGAAGGGGCGCAAGTACAAGAAATAAAGAAAAAAATATTAGTTAAAAATAAACGACTGCATGCTGCCTCTAAAATATAGTTTATTCACATTTCTTATAAATGCAGGAAGATGTTGTAGTGTTATATTATAAGGTGATACGAATGCGCCTTTAATTTTATTTAACTGATATATAATTCAAAATAGCTCAAGAGGCGCATCTACACAGATAGGTCTTTTTGTCTTGATACATCTGAAATGCCTCTTATCAATCTAATAAAGTAATAATCAATCTAAATGCGACCTTTTGCTTAATGTTGACTTTTGGTAAGAAAGTACTAGAAAAAAAATCGTTTTACCATTAGATACGCCTTTTTTCGCTGTTCACGGTGGTATTTAGAACTCAATTTTTGTAAAAATTTTGGATGCGTAGTTTTTGAATATGACGACAGTATTGTTATCACTATCAGTCGCTCTATTGTTATTATAAGCCATGTCGGAGGCCTCCGGGCGGCTTAAAAACTCCGACACTAGAGTTGGTCACTAGCTCATACGAAGAAGAAGAAAAAGTCGCTCTATGGTCTCTTTGTACCATTCTCATCAACTTTCTTACAATTATAGTTTTGGCTTATCTTTCTTTCTTTATAAATAAACTATGTATTAAGATAACTTCATTAATTATGAAAAAAAAATCACGATTTTCCCTTATAGAAATCATTAGATATCGCTCAGTATGCAAATCTAATGAGGATACCATTTTGGGGGTAGTTAGAGGCAAGTCCAAATATTAAATTCGGTACATGCCCGCTTTTTGCAAGGAGGGCTCATATACACGAGCGGCATGTGATCTTAAACAAGAGTGGCACAATGTTAACGGCAGAGGCAACTGCGCCCATCGCCGGCAGCCGTTGACATGTCAACATAGATTTCATTTCATTTCATTTCATTTATTCACAAACAATAAATTATTGTGTCGGAAATATTTTACATACAAAAAAAAGGGTAGTTAATTCTGATCTTAGGCTAGGCACACAAAGAGGATTTCAGGTAAAACAAGGAACTTAATAACAGTCATAAGATTAACCAGGAGAGCAACTGCCTGGGTCAAAAAGTATAAACAAAATTTATATACCTACCTACTTGTTTTGCTTAGCTGTATAAGTTCTATACCCAAACGTAATATATATATTAAATATTAATCAATAAATTCAAGTCAATAAATTAATAGATGTCAAAATCAACAAAAAAATCACATGTCAAAATTAGCAAAATTAAATTAAAATTATCAGATTCTACAATAAGTAGTATGTCAAACAAGTAATACCTATAAGTAAAACAAACAAAGTATTTCAAACCTCCAACAAAGAAGACTCATTATAATCATTCGACTTTAATTAACCATTGAATTTTTGTCATTGCAAAATTCGTCAATTGAGTAGTAGCACTTTTTCAACAAGAACCGTTTTAAAAAGTTTTTAAATTTCGTCAAACTGTACACAGATTTTAATGACAGAAGAAGAATAGATAGAAGCTCGCCATCGTCTATTCCTTGCAGTCAGTCAACTGACAAACAGCTGACAGATGTCGACGGCCTTTGCCGTTGGCAATTTGCCGCTCGTGTATATGAGCCCTAACCTAGTACAAGAATTTTAAGGTCGGGGTGTAAGTGGTTCCAACATCCATCTTCGGAACCCAAGCCAACCTCACCTGCACGTGGTGGATCCTGCTAAACAACGAACTGGGCTCTGGCGGCCGGCTGATTGCGGCATAGCACAGCCTACATCGGCACATCTAAATCCCCTGGCCACCGACAGACAGCAGCATCGGTGGTGCGAGAAGCTGTGCCCTGCGATCTCCAACCCGCATGCCCAGCGTGGGGATTATGGGCATATCCCCCTTTATTAGGGGAGGCCTATGTCCAGCAGTGGACTGATATAGGCTGGTGTGGTGGGCATTCCTTTATCGATGTTTTCTTTCACAGTATTTGATAATGTGCAATTTTTTTTTTTCGGAAACAAATCTATTGACACTGCTGGGATTCGAACCCATGCCCTCAGGTAGAGGTTCATCACATCGTACTTTCCTCATTAGTTAAATTAATTTTATCCGTTATAATCCGTACATATACTACATACCACATACCAGTATTTACTGGATTACCATATAATAATTATTATACATTGAAAAAATATAAAAATGTATGTTGTTACGATTTATGTGTAAATTAAAATTATCTAACAGAACAGATAGTGGTAACTGATGATTAAAGGAAAACAAAACAATTTTGTTAAATGCCTAGCATTTTTTTTACTTTTACAAACTAGCTGACATCAGTCTCCAACTCTTATATCCAAATCGATATGTTATTTTATCAGCAGCCAATTTCTTTGTAGGATAATAATGGATACTTTTTATTTCCATCATCATACTGTACGAGTTACTAGCCCACAACACAGCGGGACTGACGGCGGGAGAGCTGGAACACGCCTTATCACCATTACTAAAGCAAATGGAACTAGCAGGCTTACATGGCAACAGGAAAGACGTGGCTTCTACTAATCCAAAATTCAAAATTTTCTTACTCTAATTATAAATCGTATTTTTTTATTTACACCAATCAGAAACCGAACAGGGCAAGAAATTCTGTTTGGATTATATTTTTAACGTCTATAATGCAATTATAATATAAAGGCCTGTTCAGATAAGAGCGATATCCGCTGTGCGCGGTATTGGAACATGATGTTTCATTCAGATAAGTGGCATCCGTGATACTTCCATCCTTGTAAACACTTTTAGATTGAAGCGATTACCGCTTATCTGAACCTGAAAGTATGGGAGTGAGTGAGTGGGTAAGGGTGTGTAGCAATCATTTCTTCAAGACACACATATACACACCAGCCTAGATCAGTCCACTAAACAGAGGCCTCCCTAATAAAGGGGGGCGTATCATAGGGGGGGACCATAAGATCCCCACGCTGGACAAACGGCTTGGGGATCGCAGGGCCACGCACGTAATTTCGCTGTGCCGGGTTAGACTGTGCTATGCCGCATTCAGCCGGTTACCAGATCTCCCTTTGTTAACAGCACAGTGCACCACGGACAGGTGGATTCTGATTATAGAGGTTGGAACTCCTTAGTTCGAAATTAATGGTTAAACCCTAAAGTACATCTTATCTCGGCAAATTTTACGCGCAAATCTCGCAAGCGGAGCTCTGGGCTAGTAATAATGTAGGTAGGTAGCATCGTATCATGTAATACCTACCAGCGTGGAATGCTTTTGCGACGTTTCCATGGTTCAATTTTAATTAATCAACTGAAACTTACTTGGTTGATACTTGAAAGAGATTCGAACATAAGGATTCGAAATTAAGGCTCTTTGTTTACGTTATGGCAGAAATTGAACCGACCGACACCGGGAAGCAGCAATGGGCTTGCAACCTGTCATGTGGAATACTAACCTATTACAAAAAGTAGGCATGTACCCATTGAGATACTATAGGTATAGGTATACCTACATACGAAACAATGTTTGGACTTGCTTTTGACTCTCCTTTTATTGATTTGCGTAGGTACTGTGCAATATTTGAAGATATAGGTACCTTCTGTTTTTGTCTGGAAGGAATCGCTGTTAGCGATGAGACCGCCAATTGTGCGACCAAAATATTTACCTACTTTTATAAAAAAAGCCACAATAAAGTCCACAATAAAGCGTTTTTATTATTATTTTTGCTCGAGAAAAAAATCGTGATTATGTTCCTTTTAGATCGAACCCACATCCCTCGAATCGGAAGTCTGATCACTCATAGCTCAGTCACACACTATGCACGTCCGCGCCGTCGCTGTGTACTGACGACCACCCAAAATCCAAATTGACGCAGTTGCGTTGTACCTATGTGAGTCAAGTAAACATAATACTAGAGACATACATAAGTATATTGTACCGCTACACAACACTCGCTTGTTGCGAGTGCTAAACATACATATTATGTACATAGCATCTCTGTTATAAATCCTATTTAAGATGAATGATATTTCTGGTCTCCTTATTGTGAGAGCTATCAGGCGATAACTTTCGGACGGCCTAAAATCAGACAGTAATGTTGACTATGTGTCAGAGTTTTAGGCCACCTCAAAGTCTTTGAAAAGACTAGCTAATTCTGGTCAGGCCACCCCAAGGCCTCTGATATGGCTTGTTAATTCTGGTGGTAAAACATCTATGAGAAAAATAACTTCATCATCACGGCCAAACTTTATCCACTGCTGGATGGATATAGGCCTTCCAAATTTTGTGCCATCCACCACGGTCTTTTGCCAATCGCATCGACAAACGCGAGATCCATTGTCGTTACAACGTTCAGCTATTGTGGCGTACACAGAGACACAAAAAATTGGAAAATAAAGTCTAAACGAAGAAGTCTTTTAGACTTTATTTTCAGATTTTTTTGAACAGAGATAACATAAAACAATCATTCGTTTTGAAGAAACAGACTATTAATATGTGAAGATTCACTTCAGGACAAACTGTAGCGTATTCAAAACTACAAACCCGTGAAAAGGTTCCTTTCTTCTAAAGCTTTCCGATCGATAACTCTATGTAAATACCATCAACCTCTCCTTACGTAACATTGCACATGACCAGTTGGAACTGGTTTCCATCAATGATTGATAAACGGTGTCGCAAAGTTCAGAGGAATCAGTATTTTCTGTACTGTGTATTTACAGCAAACGCAGTTCAATAGGAGTCGATTCTTATTATTTTTTACAATCGTAACACATAAATAGCACTCAAAAAAATACCTGCACTTAAATTGGAAAACACCCGGAACAGGAACAATCAATACCCTTGAAATAAGGTGATTTCTAATAATAATCCAGGGCGAGCCAAACCAGCACTCAGTTTCAGCTTGGGATAATTTTCGGACACACTATAAAGCTATAATCAAGAGGATTTCGTTTTATTCCACTATTTTCTTTCTCTAATTACTTTCACAAAATTCAGATTGAATTTACAAGAGGCGTAGGTGACCTACACCGGGACGCGACCATGATTTGTGTGAGCAAATCAGAGTAAAAGAGTCAGGAAATAGCAAATAAATAAATCACATTTTTCTTTAAATCCTACTGCAAACTGCGTAATGTCAATTGACCTCAGCCAATCAGGACATCTTTTAGATAACACTTTCCAATTCCTGATTACGTAGCGAAGCCTTTTAGATTGAGGAAGTCAAACGAATTAAACATTTCATCAGAGTATGCTATAAATTCCTTTATAAGATTGTAATAATTTGGCCAAGTCCGGTTAACCCTAATCAGCGAATAGCTACCTGCGCATGCGTCAGATTAAATTAGCATTCGTAGACGCACGCGTTCAAGTCTTTTGTATGCGCGTGGCATATTTTGGTCATTTTTTGAATTATTGAAAACTAGACGTAGTTATATTTTTTATGTTATTGGCAGATGAGCGAAACGACCACCTAGGTGTATTCGTGGCCTCAGTCAAGGCCACCAAAGATAGGCGAGTCCAGTCACCATTTGAAATATCAACTTACATTTGTGCTTTAGGAGGCACGTTAAAATGCCATCATAAGCTCATGTAAACTTTAGATGTACTAAAAACTCAAGCACTAAATGTAATAGCCAAAATAGGCATACAGAAAAATGATGATCAAAGCAAACTTCTAAATTCTCTAAACAAAATGCAAACTATTAAAGGCACGTACCTGAATTACATTATATAAATTAAAAATAATAATAATCATCATCATCATCAGCCCAGTCCACTGCTGGACATAGACCTCCCCTAATGAGCGCCATTGCGCCCTGTTCTGAGCTCGACGCATCCAGCTTCTACCAGCAGCCTTTCGTAAATCGTCACTCCACCTGGCCGGAGGGTGTCCTACACTACGTTCCGGTTACGGTACGACCGGTTTCGGAGAGATGACATCTCCCTGTCTCACTCCGCGGCGCAGTTGGATGGGTTTAGACTGCTGGTCCTGTACTCTGACACAAATTAAAAATAATCTAATGATAAAAATATTTGACTGGACTTCTTGATTTTGGCTTTTGTGGCTGTTGTCACAATTCTTCCAATGTCCGTAATGCTACTTTCATAAGTTATGTCGGAGAGTATGGACTAAGAATTGATAAAAATATTTATCTTTCATTTAAGATAAACATATCTACCTTTCATTTCATTTAAAATGACAATTTGATTTGAAATTAAAAATTCAGGTAGGTATATTATAGTATATAGAGAACTAGAATTCACCCGCGACTCAGCTCGCGTGGTAACTCCCCGAATAAAAAATTAGCCTATGTTCTATTCCAGGTTATAAACTATGTGTATTCTAAGTTTCAAACAAATCCATTCAGCCGTTACGGAGATGTGCATGTGGAGATGTGCACAAACATACCCATTCACTCACTCAGGTATAGGTTAATAGGTCATAATAAGGATTTTCTGTCACATGTACCCTAAGCTTTACAAAAATCACGTGCGTTAACTTTGTTCACGAATGTTACCATGTGTTACCAATTCACGATTGTTATAGTACAATTTTTGGCGGCCATACTCTTATCAAAATAACATCTCAAGGTTCTTTAAAAAAGAAACTGCGGGGAAGTACTCCTAGCTACTTTCATATTTTGAAGGTTAATATTCGAAAGTTACCCTCAATTTGAGTAAAACTGCGACGACGATATTGCTATCTTGAATCAAAGATTGATCAATATTCTTGTCGATGAACTATAAACCTTCTTTCTATGAGGGTCAGGTAAGGGGTTAATGTAGTTGCCATTGCGGTAGGTCAGGGTAGGTGGCCCAGAGTAGTGTTCAAGATTATACTAGATTCTACCTGCGGCTTCACTTGTAGTAGCAGAAATGACATGAATTGAAATGAAATGAAATGAAATGAAAATTTATTTATTCAATTGAAACTTTAATGTACACTTTGAATCGTAATTTTTTTAATCTACACCAATTCGCAACGCGACCAAACAGAGAAGAATGAAAAGTAGTTTGTGTTAATCCTGTATTAATCTATATTCATACTTCACATCCAATTCAGACGTTCCAGCATTAAGAGTAACCGATAAACATCCAAAGAAGATGTAATACTGTGGTAATACAATTTAGCTGGTAACACCCACTGCTTAGTTATTCTATAAGACGCCACTTCTGGCGGTCTTGTGCTAGCCATATTCAAGGCTCTCCTACTGCCTTCACAATCATCACCACCATCATCATCATCAGCCTATAGTAGTCCACTGCAGGACACAGGCCTCCCCTACCATTGCGCCCTGTCTTCAGCTCGATGCATCCAGCTTCTACCAGCAGTCTTTTGCAGATCATCACTCCACCTGGCCGGAGCGTGTCTTACACCTGCTAGTTTGAATATTATAATTCGTATTGCCGCTCTTATTTCTGAGGTCGCGTATACTACCGCAGGTCGTCGCGTGCGCAGGGACTTCCTAGCATTTTTCCTCGTTGAATTAAATGAGTTGAAGAAACTGTGATCCCATGACAGGAAACTGCTGGCCATCGTGATTTGAATACATGGTACTTATTACGTGTGTAATGAAATAGATCTAGATACCTAGTCTTAAAAACTAAACCATAGTCAGATATTCAAATATTTCAAATTATTTGATCTATATCCATTATCTATGTTCATAGCAAAATTGTATTTGAGCATTATAGGCATTTGATTTACTTAGGTGGTAGGCAAGCCTACTCCATGTAACTATGTCTCAGGTACTAGAACGTTCCAGTCAGTGAGTAAGTAACCACTTGACACTGTATAAACCAATACACTACATAAATAAATAAATGATGCTGGACCTGCGTGCACTATCACACAGCATCATGTAGCCCCAAACTAAGCAGGGGAACCTCATGACCGAAATATTACTTTGTTTTTTTTTTGTAAATACATACTACATATTATAGATGAAAACACCGAGACCAGAGATAAATATTTACTGATCATACAAACGTTTGTCTCGCAACGGGAATCGAACCCGCAACCTTCTGCGTCTCAGGCGGGTCTTCGCCCGCTGGTCCACAGAGGCCGCCATAAGCAGGCCTCAGTTTTTAACTTTGTCTTAAATTCTATATTTATCTAAATGTAATACTTATTTTTAACTTCGATACCCTCATTGAGACAGGAAAACGTCTGTTGCGTCAGCTAGTTTTTTATTAATAAGTAGGCTTTAGTAAAGAGATTATTGCTTAACAAAAAAATTGAATTTATTTACAGATAAATTAATCACGTCTGGGATGTAGTTAAAAAACGTACACATTGCCCTTACTCAGTTCGGGGCGAACCACTAGTACCAAGTTATTGATATAAATGGGGATAAGTTGACTACCTGCTATAAATTGGGTGATAAAAAATAAATTATCTAAGTATTTCCGCGTTTTCATGGCTCCCTATGTGTGTGATGGTTGTCGATGTCACGATTCAAACAAATTTTAACCTTTGAATTGTATGTTTTTGAGGCTATTCTGATTCTAACGCTAGTGTCAAAATCAACAAAATGGGAACATCATGTTTTAACAACACACCATCATTGAATTTTAATTATTTATCGGTCAATATAAAGATTCTTAGTCAATAAATATCAACATAAAATGGTTAATGTAATATAATATAAATTTATCTTCTTATCTTACAAGTCTGACTGATCCCATTGCTGGGCGAAGACCTCCCAACTTTAACAGGTAAATAAACATTTTTCCAGGAATCAAAGTGAAAACAAAACGACGCAGAGTATTTATCACACATACACGAATTCAAAAATAACTAAAAAAAACTGTGGCCTGTTTATGGTGGCCTCTGTGGAGCAGTGGGCGAAGGCCCCGCCTGAGACGCAGAAGGTTGCGGGTTCGATTCCCGTAACGAGCCAAATTTTTGTATGGTCAGCAAATATTTGTCTCGAGTCTGGGTGTTTTCTATCTACACATAATAAAGAGGAATTTTTATATGTTTGTAATGAATAAACTCAGAAACTACTGATCCGATTTCAAAAATTCTTTCATCGTTGGAAAGCTACATTCACCTTGTGTAGCATAAGCTATAAATTATTGCTAGATAAGATTAGGTATCCTTACTAAAACTTAATAAAACTTAAAGTAACGTAACCCAAGGTGTAAAAAAAGTCCACCCGAGCGAAGCCGGGACGGGCCGCTAGTCTTAAATATGTAAGTATGTATGTATTTACAAAAAATGTATCTATGTCAAATTTCAGTGATGTGGTTCCCATAATACAAGCTCTGCTTAGTTTGAGGCTACATGATGCTGTGTGACGCTGATCCAGCATTATTTATTTATTTATGTAGTGTATTGATTTATACAGCGTCAAGTGGTTACTTACTCACTGACTGGAACGTTTTAGTGTCTGGGGCATGGTTACATGGAGTAACCATGGCTTGCCTACCAAGCAAAGCCTAAAGCCTAAGTAAATCAAATGAATATTCAAATACAATGCCTTTAATATTCAAATACAATTTTGCTATGCACATAGATAATGGATATAGATCAAATAATTTGAAAGTGACCTATGGCTTAGTTTTTAAGAGTACCTACATCTATTTTATTATGCAAATTATAAGTACCATGTGTTCAATCACGATAGCCACCAATTTCCCGTCATGTGATCACAGTTTCTTCAACTCTATTACTTCAACGAGGAAAAATGCTAGGAAGTCCCTGCGCACGCGACGATTTGCGGTAGTATACGTGACCTTAGAAATAAAAGCGGCAATACGAATTATAACATTCAAATTAGCAGGTGTAGGACAGGTAGAGTGACGATCTGCTGTCGGCTGCTGGTAGAAGCTGGATGCGTCGAGCTGAGGACAGGGCGCAATGGCGCTCATTAGGGGAGGCCTATGTCCAGAAGTGAACTACTATAGGCTGATGATGATGATAGAAACAGGGTTTACCAACAGCAAAAACTATCAACTGAGTTAATTTTTAAACGGTTTCAAAAACAAAACTGCTCTAAAAAGTAAAAAATTGTTGCTAATTTCTTTGTTTTTACAACTTAAGTTCAAAATGTTTTCTACTCTATTTATCCTGTACGATCTATGCGTTCACCACATAGCATAAGTAGGTCTAGATCCCTACCTCTTAATTTGGAATCATGGAAGATATATTTGGAATAGATTTTCATTCAGGACATTATTTTGTCAATTAGCGAGCAATGGAGAGATTTATTCTTGGAGTTGCTCAAAGATAGAATAAGATATGAAGTTACCGGCAGAAACAAAAGCGAATCCCTTCTTGGTTTCAAGCAATCTAAATGTGATTTTGTTATGATTGTGGTAGTCGTACATTGAGTGGACTTAACAATGTTCGGAGATGACGTGATCTTCAACGATTATTGCTAGTCTAATAATTTAATAAAATGATTTATGTAGACCGCAAAAAATCGTAATAACGACGTTTTGAATCACAGTTTTTATTATTCCATTTAAGGACCGCATTGGTAGGTTTTATTGCGGGAAAACCGTAATTTTACCGTAGGTAAGAATAATAATCATCAGAATTTCAATAACAATCAAGGTCTTCACATTTTTTAACTTTTTTAACCGACTCAAAAAAGAAGGAGGTTCACAATTCGTCGGAATCTTTTTTTTTTCAATGACTGATTACGTAAAAGGAAGATTTCAGTTGGGCTCAGGTATATTATTTGTAAATAAAGTCCCACAAAAAAGTTACTAAAATGAAAACAAATCTGAGTTTTGTTAGGTCAAACTGTTTCAAAAAGTTTAAAGCGCGGATCTCATCGATCAGCGCTGACCTTGACCCCGACTAGTGCTGCTCTCATTACGTTTCATCGATATCTGTCCCCACATGGGCCTGGGGGGAGAGGGGGAGAGGGGGCAGGGGGACGTCTGGCACGAACAAAGCTCCCAGTGTTGGGGTAACGGTGACATAGCTGTCTTCGATTGAATACAAAACATTACTGGATTTTGCTAGTCAAATCAAGGTGAATACAAAATGTTTGACTTTAAATTATTTGCCGAAATACTTTTTCGATGTCTTGCATCGGTTTTCTCGAATGATACTGTACTGAGCGGGTGTGAGCGAGATAGAATCAATTTTGAGACAGATATACCATGTATGAGAAAGAAAGTAACGCCAAAAAAACTTGCGATACTCATACTCATTTATTTCACCATAGGAACATAAAGTACCTACACTTGGTTATGTCATTTTTTTTTATTCTTTTAGTTACACAACAAAGAACTTACACCAAAAAATATATCTAGGTATAGAGAGTGTGGAATCCTCCAAGACCAACACTTTACGCCTAGGGGCATCCTCTTTGATGCTCAAGTGTGATGTCTAAGCTTAGGAATTTATATCTTGTTTCCATTACATACGTGAGAAATGACGTAGGTTTTAGAATCCCCTATAATTTGGAATAGGCACACCACCGTTCCCTTTTGTTTTGAAAGTTTATCCATACAAAGGTTGCCTGGAAGAGATCGCTTTAAGCGACAAGGTCGCCCATTGTACCACTGGCACTGGCCTTTATTCTTAAGCATCTATCTCCAGGGTGTATACAAGCTTCTTGATTGCAATCAATCCGTTCGTTTTATGGCGTTGTCACATGACTTTTAATTCTTATCTGTGATATGTCCCCCCCATTCCCCTAGGGGGGTACCTATAATTATTTACTATGCAAATTGATCGCTTAAACGAGATGGAACATTACTGTTTGTATTGAAAAGACCTTTGTATCTTCAAGGTATAATGTTCTTTAGAAGGAATGAATGAGATAAGAGAATAAAGGTATTATCCTTTCAGATTATGTGTCAATACATGTATTTACATAAATACCTGATATAAATAAACTCACGACTTTATACAGCACTAGCTGCATATAATGTTGCCTGCGAAATTTTTGGGTAGAATGTATAAATTAAAAAAGGTGTTGTCATTCCTTACAACGAAGAGAAAAATACTCATCGTTTTTTCCCAAACATTAAATAATCCTTAGCGTAATAGCTCAATTCGTAGTTTTCGTAATTTTTTGATACTATAGGTAGCTTATGAGATCGGTCTAAAACTTTTAGGATCGTTATTTTCATCTCTTGGATATATTGGAATAACTCCTAAATAAAACGATAACTTTTCTTCTTTTTTTGAATATCCATATTTTTTAAACTAATATTTTAAATGTGACTGTAAGTTTGTTTGTTTGTTACACTATCACGGCTTATCGCTCTGAGTTCTAAATAACACACCGCCGGCCGCACCTGCTGCAGGTCGTGCTTCGGCCCGTTGTCAACGTGTAGTGTTTAACTGATCACTAATCACCATGACGATTCGCATACATGTTCTCAGAGGTACAGAAAAGGTATTATCTTTCATCGAGAAAGATAGGTACAGAACATACAACGACGGGTATTATCTTTCAACGAGAAATAAAGGTACATAGGTTCCCTTATATTCAGAAAAAGGATAGTTCCCAAGGGATTGAAAAATAACAAGAAAAAAGACAAAATGAACATAAGCGCGGGTGAAGTCGCTATTAAGTACCTAATAAAAACGTCGTTTAAAGTAGAATATTTTAATTCTCAAATTTTCTAGTCTGAATGTAAAAAAAATGCTTGTTGAAATCATAGTACCTATTCGGGAATTTTTAGATGATAAGAACCTTGACCATGTTTTTAATAATGTAGATATGACATGTAATTTATCATTTGAAATGTATTCTGTAATTCATAATGTAATCTATGTAAGTTTTGACTCTTTGGTTTTTACCATATAAATTATATTAACCTGTATTTACGAACATATAAATGAATTATGATTTAAAGTTATTCTATCTTTTACACTACTTATACAGGGTGAGTTTTAATTCGTATGTTGTCGAAAGGGAGTTGAACCATGTATATGCACAATTTGGGAGACAATACTTAAAACAACGTGATTCTAAACTTTTCACCAAAAATTGATTAATTTTGTGGCAACCCTAACAGTAAGGCCCAATTCCGATCAGGTATGGAGTATTGTTGTCACATTTGGGATGGCTCGGCTAAATACCAGCTTGAAGCGTTGGACTTGATTGATCGACGAGCCTTCAGACTCATCGGTGAGCAGTGCTACATTTCAGTGAGAGTTCTTAGGATCTACATGAACTGATCCCAGCATCTCCATTCCACTTTAGGACAAGCAGACGTACGGCTCAGTACCATCTACTTAGTAGACATACCACCTATTCGCACTAAGCTGTTTTGTTCTACTTTTATTAAGCGATTGGAACTCTCCACCGGCCTCTGTATTTCCTGATAACTATAATCCGGGACTATTTAAGTCTAGAGTGAATAGGTGTCTTCTGGAGCTTCGTGCTCCATCTTAGACCACAACGTTTGGTCACATCCGGTGAGTTCGTGGTCAAACGAAGGTCCATCCGATGTAAAAAAAAGGCGGAGATACAATTATCTATAAGTCAAGGACAAAGTTCAACAAAATCAGCAGTTCTAAGCCTGCCTCACAAACTTATGAGTTAAATTAGTGTACAAGCCATTTCTTCAATGAAAACTACAAAATCGAAAAGTCATAAAACAAATGTTGTTAACCTTTGGGCCTTGAACCTTAACCATTTATCCCCTTTGCGATAACATACTCACCGTGTATAGTTACCGAGGGACGTATATATAAAGGTTTTAAAATATTCATATCTCCAAACATTTAGTACACATAATGGTGTACTTTTATAATCAAATGCTACTTAATTACACAGATCAGTCAGAGAGGTGCAAAGACTGTAACACAATAACAATTACACCCTTTTTGCCATTGTAAGTTTGTAAGTTAGCTCCATGACAGGCTGCAAGGTTGCCGCCGCTTATTGAAATACTAATCGAAATGTCCTGAATTTTTGGTTCGGGCATTTCTTTTTACTCGATGTTTTCTTATTGATTTGCAAATATTTGTCTCGGGTCTGGGTGTTTTTAAGTATAATGTATTTACACATAAGGCAAGCAAAAAGAAGGAAGACAGAAAAAATATGTTGAGATTTCAACCAGCGATGCGGACCGGATTGGATGAGGAAAGCCAAAGAAAGGGACGTGTGGAGGGATTTAGGGGAATCCACCACTACAAAGAGTCCGGAATAAGGAAAGAGGAGTTATTTTTTAGTTTTAGTGTTTTACGTGAGTTTGTAGTAGATAAATAAATAAATAAATAAAAATAAATAATCCTGGACGTTATCACACAGCATCATGTAGCCCCAAACTAAGCAGAGCTTGTATTATGGGAACCACATGATTGATATACTACATAGATACATTTTTTTTTTTGTAAATACATACATATCATACATAGAAAACACCCAGACCCGAGACAAATATCTGCAGAACATGCAAACATTTGTCCCGCAGCGGGAATCGAACCCGCAACCTTCTGCGTCACAGGCGGACCTTCGCCCACTGCGCCACAGAGGTCGTCAAATAATCGATATAAAGGCTTATTACGGCATTTAGGGTTCCGTACAAAAAGAGTAAAAGCGGAACCCTATTACTGTCTGTCTGTCTGTCAACAAGCTGTATCTCATGAACCGTTATAGCTAGATGTTGTTTTTCTAATGCCACTATAACAACAAATTTAGTATTTGTTTTTAACACAATAAAATAAATATTTAAGTGGAGCTTCCCATATAACGATATGGAGCCCTTTGTGCGTGACTCCTACTTGGCCGGTTTTTTTATTAATTTAATATGTAGGTATTAAAAAAAAATTTAAGCACTCATTTTGCTCCCCATAATACAAGCTCCGCTTAGTTTGGGACTCGATGATGCTATGTGATAATGATAATATCCAGCATTATTAATATTTATTATTATTATTTCACCATTTCAGGTATATTAGATAATATCGTGTAAGAATATGTTTGAGTAGCCACGTGTATCCTATGAATATGGACCCTCATTAAAACAAAACCGCAGATTTCAATTGGTGTGGTTAAAATCTATTGCACATTGTTCTAAAAGGAGATTGTTTCACAGATAATCGTATACATAGGTATAAGCATGGGGCCAACCCTACCGTCTTCAACTTATTAGGACTAACGTCCTGCTATGAAGCACATAAGCGCTGATTGGGTCCAACCTCTTAGCCTCTTAAAAGTTGTTAGAACCATCTTAGAACATCACACTGCACAGAACAGAGGCTCAATCACGGACATTAGCAAAATGGATTCGTATTATAGACGTTAAATTTTGACCAATGAGAAAGCATAGATTCAAAATAACGATTTGTCATCGACTAAAATTTGCCGTTACACTAATTATTTTTTCTTATAGTGCCAGTACATGACTGAAGGTCGGCAATCATCCTTTTAACTTTTCTGTATTTAGGGCTGGCCTAAATAGGTCCTTTCGCTCTTTGATTCCCGTCCACTCCCTAATGTTGCGCAGCCAGGACGTTTTTCTTCTGCCAATACCCTCGTTTACCCTGTATTTTCCCATCATTATGATTTGCAGTAGTCTATAACGCAAGATGTGAACCAGGTAGGCCACTTTCCTTTGTTTCATGGTTTTTACAAGGCTGGGCTTCTTGATCCCTATTCTCTTTAGGACTTCAATGTTAGAGATTTTCTGTGTCCAAGCGCAGCATGCGACGATACACCCACATTTCAAACGCCTCTATTCTTTTGCGAAGGTCTTGTTAATAGTCCAAGCACTCGCCTCCATAAAGCACTACCGGGCCTTTAGCATACGTAGCATTACACAATTCTCGTACGTAGCTAGACGGAGCTTTTTTGAGCACAAAACTTTGCTTATTTGCTATACGTCAGGTTGAGATATCCGTGACATAAACAGCACTTACAGGCCATGTAAGGCCCAGGTCACACATATCGGGCAAGGACATGGCGCGGACATGGCGCGGACGTGGCACGGACGTGGCGAGGACATGGCACGGGCATGGCGCGGACATGGCTCGGACAAGACGCAGAAATGACGTGACAGAGGCACAAGTGTAGTGCAGTCTGTTGTCCGGTATCGATGTGTCAGCATGTCATCCTCAGAAGACGAAGATGCTCTTGCTCTCGTGCATACAATTAATAAATATACAGATCAGGGCCCGTACAACCCCGATTTCGAGTTAGTTGCTTCGAAAGTGAAACCCCTTCATTGGGTTATACAGTTGACGGGATTACCCTTTCGTTTGGGTATTCTCCTCCTAACACAAGCGAAAGTGTAACCCGTTCCTTTTGGTTTTCAGTCGATAGGGTTAACCTCTTATGAGGTTAAACGAATGAATGGAGTTACCTCTTGATAGGTTTTTTTGAATGTTACACAATGGTTATCATTACGCCTGACACTGGGTGGGGGAATTTAGATTTTGACTCTTGATTTATGTCGTCAATCATTAGGTATAAGTTCGGATCGCTTTATTTGGTTGAAGGAAGAGCGTCACTGCATTAAAGAAAAGTTTTGAAAACATAAGGAAAGTGCTGTGTTTCAGTCAGTTTTCATTGGTCATCATCGCAGAGTATGCGTTATCATATACGAGACCCGCAGTCAACAAATTAAAAAGAAAAAAAATGTTGTTTCAGTTTTCATAAGTCATCAGTTATGTCATGACTGAGGCCCGCAGCCAACATGTTAAAAAGAAAAAAATGTGTTTCAGTCAGTTTTCATAGGGCATCATCGCAGAGTACTCTGCGTAGCGTTATTTTTTATTTTTATTGTATTTATTAGGCAAAGCCGACAGTACACATAATGAGTATTTTGTAAAGCGTTATGTCCGAGACCCGCAGTCAACGTGTTAAAAAGAAAAATATGACCTCTAAACTATTTTGAATAATAATTTTTGATTGTCACTGTCACTGTCACTCTAAAACTCAAACTCAAAACTCAACTCAAAGCTCCACTCGAAACTCATTCTACAAATTCATCTATAAATGGTTATATCTCAGGAACTACTCATCCTAGACTAGCCGTTAATTGCTCAAAAGATAGCTATTGACAAGATCTTTATTTTCAATGACATATGTCAAACTTGAATTTGCCATATCTCGAGAAGTACTCATCCTAGACTTGCCGTTACTAGCTCAAATGAGAGCTACTAATAAAATCTTAATTTTCGATGACAGCTGTCAAACTAAAAACTGTCATCGAAAATTAAGATCTTAACAATAGCTATCATGTAAGCTAGTAACGGCAAGTAAAGGATGAGTAGTTCTCGAGATATGGTCGATTTAAGTTTGACAGCTGTCATCGAAAATTAAGGTCTTGTCAATAGCTATCATTTGAGCTACTAAAGGCAAGTCTAAGATGAGTAGTTATCGAGATATGGTCGATTTAAGTTTGACAGCTGTCATTGAAAATTAAGGTCTTGTCAATAGCTATCATTTGAGCTACTAAAGGCAAGTCTAAGATGAGTAGTTATCGAGATATGGTTGATTTAAGTTTGACAGCTGTCATTGAAAATTAAGGTCTTGTCAATAGCTATCATTTGAGCTAGTAAAAACAAGTCTACGATAAGTAGTTCTCGAGATATGGTCGATTTAAGTTTGACAGCTGTCATCGAAAATTAAGTTCATGTCAATAGCAATAATTTGAGCTAGTAAAAGCAAGTCTAGGATGAGTAGTTCTCGAGATATGGTCGATTTAAGTTTGACAGCTGTCATCGAAAATTAAGTTCATGTCAATAGCAATCATTTGAGCTAGTAAAGGCAAGTCTATGATAAGTAGTTCTCGAGATATGGTCGATTTAAGTTTGACAGCTGTCATTGAAAATTTATTCCAATTTTATTATAATATAATTATTATTGCGTAAAATAAACAATTAGTAGTCTGCATTTCCACCCTTAATGCTTAGAACACAATTACCGCAATTATTTTTAATCTTTTGACCGAAATTCTTTTCTCCATTATCTCCTATAACCCACTTATAACCCGTGTTACAATGATAAAAAGGGTAACCCTAAGGAATGGGTTTTGGAATAATACCAAAACCCAATACTATTGATAACCCTCATGATCAGATAACCTAATCAAAAGGGTTTTGAATTGTTTAACCTATCAAATAATAGTGTAAACCTTACGGAGAGGGTTAACTAAACTTTTGGAAAAACCCTGCCGAAAACCTCTTCATCGGGTTACCAAATCGGGCCCTGATACAGTTGAAGAAAATACGCGCAAACGAATTTGCACAAGGATCAGCTAGTATTACCATGGGTATTACATAAAAAAAATCTTAATACCGGTTTAGTTTAATCTCTTTCCGATTACCAGCCACAATTTATCTTGAACATTTCAGTTACAATAATGGAACGACAATGATCATAAAGCGTTGCATATTTTACAATCAATTCAAAAAATTCAATATTAAATTCGATATCGTCATTCGTCACGCATTTTTACATCACTAACGGACATATGTCGCAAGCAAGTACATACTACGAACTGGCGGCCATCTGACGTCCATCTGGCGGCGATCGGGCGCGGGCGCCGAAATGGCGCGTCATACGTCCGATCAACGACATACCGTGTGTCCTAAATTGTGCTTTATTTCCATGCATTTTGTATGAAATTTGAATGGAATAGGAAACCGCCTGTGCCATGTCTGCGCCATGTCCGTGCCCGATGAATGTGACCTCGTCGGACGCAGACAAGGCACTGGCGGTTTCTTATTCCATTCAAATTTCATACAAAATGCATGGAAATAAAGCACAATTTAGGACACACGGTATGTCGTTGATCGGACGTGCTTATGACGCGAAGTCGTCCGAGCTAAATTGTGCTTTATTTCCATGAATTTTGTATTAAATTTGAATGGAATAGGAAGGCGCCCGTGCCATGCCCGCGCCAGGTCAGACAAGTGGGGCCTATACCTAACTGTTTGATCGAACCAACCAGCCTACGCACCTCCGTGCGTAAACACGTTTGTATATTCAAGCGCGATTAGCTCCAGTGTGTTTCAAAGTCAAGATCAGCCAACACCTGTTGCTACGATCAATACCGCTGCTGGTCTACCCTATATGTTGCTGTAGCGTGCTGCAGATGTAAACAACCATCCGCTGTACGATTTTGTAGTCTGTAAGAGTGTGTTTAGATTTCTTTTTTCCATCTTCGTATTACTGGCCAACTCTGATTTCGGAGTTTTCAGGCCGCCAAAGGCTGCTGACATGTTCTGGCCACGTGGTTCGATCAATCGGACTACATGAACTTTTTTTCCAATTGGTTGAAGCATGGAAGCGCTCAGAGGTTAATGTCACTAAACGGTCACTCATCCAAGTAGTGACCGGACAGAGATATGCTATGAGCTTACGAACATTAAAGTTAGCCACGCAACACTTGTATATTAGAGTAACTGAGCTATCGATAAGGAGGAAAACATAGTACATAGGTGGCTGTTGCAAGATATGTTTTGCTCAGGAGGCTTTGCCTACTGCGCGCTAGGCAGGTAGATTAGAGGGATCGCAGCACTAGTAAGTATACAGGTGCATACGCTGGTATTACCCATGGAGCAAATGGAGGGAAGAAGAGGAAGGAACCGGCCTATTCAGTCCACTGCTGGACTTATGCCTCCCCTATAAGAAGAGGGATATGCCCATAATCCCCATGCGGGGCATACGGGTTGAGGATCGCAGGGCACCGCTTCTGGCACCGCTGACGCTGCTGCCCGCCGGCAGCCAGGGGATTTAGCTGTGCCAGTGTTAGGCTGCGCTATGCCGCAATCAGCCGGCATGAGCCCCGTTTATTAGTTAGTAGGGTGGCCACGGGCAGGTGAAGGTGGCTTGGGTTCCAGAGATGAAGGTTGGAACCCCTTATACCCCCCAACTAAAATACATTTAGCAAAAATTACCTTATATTTTTAAATGTAATATAATCACATGTTTGTTTTATAATCCGAATAAAGTCCTGTCAAATAGACTTTTAATGATCAATTTGAATTTTGAATTAAATAAAGCATACAGTTATTTTAATTTTAATTTGTTTGCAGTTACAAGCGCTGTGAAATTCTCTTGAGCAACCGGCTTTTTTTGCCAAGATACGCTCTTGTGTGTCAAACAAGTCTGAAGGCTCACGTGACAGCGCAAACCTTCGACGGAAGCCAGGGTTCAATGACCATGCTGCAACACCACAGAAAAACCCACAGTTAGTACGCAAAATGCATTGCCACAGATTATGAAAACAGTAGGTACGCACGCACTTTACGCGGGGGGCAAGGAAAGTCGATCCGGTTTTCGCGGGTAACGGGGGGCAGTCACATGACTCCGGGGAGTGAAGAGGGGGGGACCGCTCCCCCCATTGATGCGGTGACTAAGCGCACGCGCAGCCTAGAACCCGTTCCGTGACGTCGGAAAGCGTCATGTTTCAAACGTGCAGTATTTGCATGATGAGTTGCTCTTTGCAGGGAGAGAATCTGTTATAATTTCTTCTACAAAAATACTTCTAGTCCTAACCCTATGTTTCGTGTGTTCGTAACTGCAATCATCAAAGCAATAAAGTGCCCACTTTTTTAAAATTTTTCATCAGCCTGTAAAACTCCACACCTCGTCCAGTAAATACATCTCTCCGTATTTCATTAGGGAAGCCATATTCAGCAGGGTAGTTTGCAGCATTCATTTTGAGAACATTGGAGCCACCCCGCTGAACGATCGATATGACATAGCAACAGTTACCAATCACTTCAGAAGTACAGCATTCAAATGTATGGGAAACCTCGTGTCTCGTGACCGGTCGCGCCAGTTTAGAAAGTGGTCGCAATGCGGTTTCTCTAAGGATTTCCCTGCTCTCAGCTCGTCAGGAATACGAAGGAGGTTCGTACGCTAGTGGCCAACCTACTTGATTTTATCTAAAACACTAATTGATGTAAAGTTGGCTTTCGACGCTCCCACCAAGTTTCAAGTGAGAGAAAACTCCACCAATCGAATTACTTATTTTTCCTAGCATCGCCAAACTAAGCGGTCCCATTGGTGAAACTTTTGCTCGTTTATCTTTGCGATTTGTCGTTTAGCTCTATTGGAAACCCAAACCAACTAGCCGTTTGGAAATCGTGCCCGCAAGCGATGCAAAGATCAATAAAACCATTTCGCATATCTTCAATCCCAACTCAGATTCATGATCAATAAAACGGAATTTTTTTGTAGCAAATGTTTTTCAAATCTGTTAAATTCGATTGAAATGAATTTGAGGAAAATAAAGAAAAAACGCGTTCGTCTTATTGAAAAAAATATCATCATCATTATCATTAACTCAATAACTCTATTTGTGGTAGATAAACTAGCCTTTATAACTTTAGCCTATAGCAGTCCACTGCTGGACCTAGGTCTCATTATACGGAGTGCCATTGCGCCCTGTCCTCAGCTCGACGCATCCAGCTTCTACCAGCAGCCTTTCGCAGATCAGATCGGGACTCTACCTGGCCGGATTACGTCCTACACTAAGTTTGCCGCGGTCTCCACTCAAGAACTCGTTTACTCCAACGGTTAATCGGTTCTGTGGCAGACATGGCCATCCCACTGCCACTTCTACTTGAAAAAGTTCAATGCTCTCTCCCTTTTTTCAATTAATAGATGTATGGTCACCGTAGGAATACGAAGGAGCAACTCAATTCGAGTCAGAACTAGGACGCACATGACGGAAAGAACCGGTTCGCTCTCACGAAGGGTTCCAAACCGGAACCCTGCTCATTAAACTCTCACACTTGATCTGCCCTTTTTATGCCGCAAGAGTAATAACGAGTTTACCAATAGGTAAAGCAGGACCATTCTGAAAAGGTCGTTGCATGGTGGAGGTCGTACTAGCAAAATTTCCTTCCATACATGACTGCGCCACGGGACTAAGATCAACAGCAACGTTATTGAGATCACTGGATTTGTGTCATGACATGACAGTCTTTGAAAGCCAGTAGACTTCTGGATCTTTGAATTCAACGGGTATGTAGATATTGAGTTTTGAATCGAGATAAAAACATATTAAAATGCAAAAAGTTATTTTGAGGTTTTCCTCATTTCTGTTTTAATTTTTTTGAAGTCCAAAAAGCTTATTCGACTTCCTTTTGCGTAGTAATATTTTGTTTTGCTTTGTAAATTATAGGTATCTGTTTATTATAACTACCGAGTATTCACAAAAAGACAAAAAGAACAACATGAGAAACTGTCATATATACTCAGTTTCACCAAGAATTTCAAAGTCAGTAGGTATTACATGTTTGAGTCTCGGCACAACACTGACAATGTTATTTCAGGTAAAAGCCATCAGCATCATGTGAGGCGCATAATGCTCATTAAAGTTGTCAAAATATTTGCAAGATTATAATCACGTGTTGTACTCAGCATTATTTGTTTTGCGATAACAAATTGCAATTTCGTTAATCGATTTCAAGGTGAGCGGAAAATTAAACGTGAAAATTGTTTGTTATCGTTTTTGTGAGTAAATAAGTAATATATAAGCCAACGACTCGAAACTAATTAATTAATATTTTAAAATCAAAAAATTATTTCATATTCAACCAACAACACAAAATCTTCCCAGATATGTTTTTAATTTGTCTTCGTTTCTCGACTTTATTTAAACTATACGACTTGAGACAAATTGAACATTGAATACCTACTAGTATTTATTGACGCTATTGGAAACGTATTGAGTGGGCAGACTCAACGGACCGGAACGAAGGTCGAAGAAGCTCCTGGATTTTAATAAAATGCCGGGACTTTGTTCCGAGAGATGACGTCATGATCGGACGGTTAAGTGACGTCATAACGGGAGAGCACTGTCCAGTGCGGTTGAAATATTTGTGATTCGCCCTCTGATTTGTGACGACGTTGATGACGTTGTCATATCACCAACCAACCTCTAGTCACGCACGGTCGTACCGTCTGAGATTTGTCACGTACTTCCAATTATAGTCATGCTGGAGAAAAGCCAGTTCCAGAATATCTTCTCAATTGAAAAATACATAATTTGATGACAGAATATGGGAAAAGTGAAGATCTTGGCTAAGAGACCTGTGCTCTCTCCCCACTTCTTCAAAAAAGGCCACTGAACACTAAGAGCAGGGTAGCTCAATTAATTATTAATATTATTTATACTTTATTGCACAGTAAATATAACAAAAAGGTGGGCAAGCTTTATCAACCAGCCAAACCTGTAGTTTTTAGATGGTGGTAGGCGTGCTTTATAATTGAATCTTAAAATTACTTAAAACTATAGCTTTTTAACTACTATTTTAAAGATAAACTACATATAAAATTACATACACCTATTCGGTACATAAATACTTATTATATACAAATAATATTGATTTATGACTGAAGTATTTAAAAATAACCTAGTTACTTGTAATTTGGACGATGTCAGTGACGCGTAAGATCTCTATCGGGGACTGCTAACCGTATTGTACGTAAGTACTGCTATCGCCACTTGTCCAGCACTTGTCACAGATAAGGTCCATCATCTGAAGAGCCTCTCGTCAGACAGATAGGATTAAGATGTCGTGACGTTTGAAGATTGTTAATCTACCAGCAGATTCTACGCATTAGCCAAAATAAAAGTATTCAGCACATAACAGAAAAATAAAGTGAATGTATAAAAATCGAAAATACCGTGCTTCGACCATATTGGCGAGTTGGCTATTGGCCGAAATTACGACTATCAAAGACCAATTATACTTGGTAACAAATTGATCTAAGAAGTTTCTGTCGTTGTTGTATAGGGTGGTAAACTCTACCATTTAAGATTCATGATCAAAATACTTCCTTCTGTCTTGTTTGATCAACTTCTAGCCATCTACTTAATTACTTACTTACTTTTACTTTACTTTTACTTTTTTAATTGTGTTACCTTCATGATGCTTAGACCTAAGTTACTCTTATTTTTTCCTTGTATTAAAGTGGTGATCAATATAGTATTATCTATCTATCTATCTATCTACTACCTCTATAACAGTCTTAGCAACTAGCTAGAGTCTAGCTAGAGTCTAGCTAGTTGCCAAGACTGGTGTCGAAGTTTTAAAGCCGTTCGATGGCCTCCGAAAAAGCTGGGACCACTAAAGCACGGAAAATGAACTAATTATGCGTGTTATTGTGGGTGATCCCCCGGGACCCCTAAGTGATACATTTATTCGCCCTTAGTAGAATCAATAATGACGGATCCTCAATTTACATGATAGGGTATGTTTCCCGGTATCCACAGCTCGCTCAACAGTTTGTATTAAACGTCCTTTGTCCGTCGCAATGTCCACAAACAACACGTAGTTCCAATAAAACGAAATGAATTAATACGGCTGATTGATCATATGCAATAACATGTTTTATTTCAATGAAACAAGCTCCTGTACATTCAGACATCGGCTCCTAGACTGTGAGTGAGTGTACTCAATACGATAGGGGGTTGAGTACAAAGGTGGATGCTGCACTGCTCACACTCGCCTCTTCACATCCTCCTCACACATGCCTAAACTTAGTTTTTTCATTGATATTTGCCTTTTAGTGCTTAACTGAGCTAGTTGGTAGGACAACATTTGTGTGATGACCGCGTGTCACACACTACATGAATGTTTATTCTCTCTGGGTGTTTTTTATGCATCAATGTATGTTTATCAGTCTCTGGTACCCATAGTACAGGCTCTGCCTAGTTTGGGATCTGTAGTAATTTTTTTATTGCAGTCATAATGTTAGGTACAAAACATGGATGATTTGTATAACACTATGAGCTCAATTTTGGGCACAGCAATGGTATGGAGTAGGAGTCAGCCAATTTAAATTAAAACAAAGATGTGATTGTTAAGTGAGTCACTGAAAAAATCTTTTAAGCTATAATAACATTTATATAATAACGTTTCTTTTAGATGTCGTTCAAAAGTTGTCATCTTCCTCGTGTTTTAGATTTTCCGGGAGTTTATTATAAATTTTTACAGCCCTTGTATTTGGGTCAGTATCATTAATTTTGAACTAGGTAGTTCTAATTTATGTATTTCTCAACTAGGGTAATTTTTTTTTTGAGAAAAAAAAAGAAAAAAAGAAGATTTTTTAATTACATATTTTATATTATCTTTTTATTTGGATAGGTACAGGTTGCGTCACGTAATACGAACGCTGGCCGTAAGCTACGCATTTGGCGATTTCTTTCTCCACTTCTTCGAGCGTTCTTTTTACATGACGCGTACTCCAACCACCAGTTTTACTAATCGAGAGACCTTAATTATGAGAATCGGTACGTGGTTTACTCATCAGAGTTAAACAACACTCTGCCCAGTCACAACTTGGATGGATGACCGTTAGTGGCATCAAAGATAGCACCTTCCTGCTTCGTGAAGCATGTTAAGATATTGATACCGGCTTTTTCAGTCGCTATGCCATGTCGGATGCCTTACGGCAGCCTAAAGACTGACACTAGCTCACACGAAGAAGAAGAAGAACAAGAAAGACGTTGACAGTAGAGGCAGTTACCTATTAGCATCGATCAAAACAGTTACTTATCTCAATGCCTATTAGAATGAGTTCCTATGTGGAATGGATACAGGGTGGTGGTAGGGTGAACAGGGTTCCAACCCCTATCTTCGGAACCCAAGCCAACCCCACCTGCACGTGGTGCACCCTGCTAAACAACGAACGGGGCTCTGGCGGCCGGCTGATTGCGGCATAGCACAGCCTACATCGACACAGCTAAATAGCCGTGATAGGTAATGGTTACCACTTAAAATCATGTGGGCCATGATCTTGTTCCATCTTCAAATACCATAAAAAAATCATTGATCAATCAACTCTAAGAAAATTAAGAATCGTATGAGTGGAAATGTTAGTTCGATTTAGGTATTTATTTTTCTATAAAAAAGTTCGTTGAATGTTTATTGTTAAATTTTTAGTACTATTCAAATATTCGTTTAATTCCTTTTTCTCACTGGAACTCGTGGCTGCTGTCGACCTCACGACTTTCTTGGTCACCCTGACTCAAAATAACTTTTGATTGTTATCGTCAGTAATATATTTTATGCTTAAACTCAAATAATTTTACTGAAAGTATAAACGAATGACTTTTTTTATGTGTAAAGTATACTGTCTCAATTTTTATTTTTGGGAATTTATGCTTCAGATCCGTTTTTGGTTATTAAAATAAATTGCAAAATTTAGGTCAAGGAAAGTACTTTTAGCGATAAATAATCTCTCTCTGTAAATAAGAATCGAAGCTACACTTCCCGCCTACACCTCGTGAGATAATGCTATTTTCAAAGAATTTTCTGAGAAAAACTCTCTTAGATACTCTTGATGTCTAGGTATTGGATTGGTGAGTAGGCGTTATGGTGTTGGTTAGATATTTTTGAGGATACTCTCAAGGGGCTTAATTAGATAGTCACTCACCCATCATGAGTCATGACATGTCAGCTGGAGAGGCAGCTTCAGAGGGTGTAAAGCTCTCGTGGCGAGGCTAAGAGCCCATGCACACGTGTTTTTAAAACGCACAGACGACGCGCAGGTATCGAAACGAGATTCAGTCGCGCAACAATCTACTTTCTGGGCATCCCCGTAAACACACGTTCTCATATGCTCTCCCTTCGGTGTTAAGCAACACTCCGCCCATTCAATACTTAGATGTGTGACTGTTTAGTTGAATTTAGATTTTGAGCGCTTCCGTGCTTCGGAAGGCACGTTAAGATGGTCCCGCCTTTTTCAGTCGGCAGCCTGCACCGGTTCAAAAACTCCGACACCAGAGTTGGCCACTAGAATAAGAAGAAGAAATACCAACACTTCATTTGATACACGCTACACACACACGAATTTCAAACTGGTTGGGACTAAATGTCGAAAAGTGGAAAATCCAGTGTAGAATAAAAATCTCAGAATAATGTCTTTATCTGGAATCTAAGCGAAAATATGAAATAGACACGAAGGAGAGTCAAGCCTAACGTCACTGTACCTAGACACAAAGAAAGCTTATCTGATATCGATAAGCTTACCGGGATTACCAGCTCATCTGTTCAATGATAGCCAATACTATAAGTATTACTGTAGCTCACAATATACTGAGATACAATCATTATCATCATCAGCCTAGCCAGCCTATAGCAGTCCACAGCTGGAAATAGGCCACCTTTAATGAGCGCTATTGCGCCCTGCCCTGAGTTCGAAGCATCTCTGCGGTGCAGTACGCGAAGGCTCTCCTGAGACACAGAAGGTTGATGCGGGTTCGATTCCCCCCATGAGACAAATGGGTCTGAAAGAATAATTTTTTTTTGGTCCTTGAAGATGGAACATGCACATGGTTCACCTGATGTTAAGTGGTAACCATTACCTATCAAAAAGCATTGCATCGTAGATCACGTTTTTTTGTAACGTGCTCTACGATGCAACACCCTGCGTCCATCAACTTGTGGCATGAAGATGATAAGCCTCTTGTGCCTGTAATTTCACCGGCACCCACACCCTTCAAACCGAAACAACACAGCTGCTTCACGGCAGAAATAGGCATAGTGGCAGTACGCACCCGGACGAGCCCTCCACAAAGAACTCTAATATTACTTATATATTTTAGTCGAATTAACGAAATCTACATTAACGCGAGCGAAGCCGCGGGCAAAAGCTAGTAATATGTAAATCTATAATAGAAAAGTTTTAATGTACAAGTTAAGTACCTATTCTTGAACTTGAGCTAGCAAACCCGAGCTTTTCACGAACATTGGGGCAAAAAATCTAAAGTAACATCGGTATAAAAGTAAGCTATTTATCTTTACTAGCAGTACCGAGTGTTGCTTGCCTCCGGTGTATAAATAGCACGAATCAATACCAACTCCTCGGTACGGACTCGCTCCGATATCGATCATATGACATTCATTTAGTTAAATGATTCCCAATTTAGTGACGGAGTAGGGCTGTCAGGAAAGGTCAAGCGAGGATGATTGACGCTAGAGCAAGGAGTTTTTATAGGGGAGCGCGCTTTGAACTTTGCTTTATAAAAATGCCAAAAAGAGATTGTGTCCTCTTTTGTAACACTAAAGAGGAAACCTGACGCAGAAAACAGGAACTATTTTTTTTTACATCTTGAATGATGAACAATTTGTTCTGATTTATGATGTTATAAGTTTTGACATTTTAACCGATATATCTAAGTAATGAGACTTAAGTGAAATGAAATGGGTTAAAAGCGAACTTGGACTCAAATTCTCTGATGAAGAAAATATTTTTACGTTGCCTCATATTATGAACACTAGCTGACCCGCTCGCAACTTCGTTTGCGTTTATACTCTTTTTTTACGTATGTCCTTTTTTTCCCAAGCCCGGTAATTTGACACGGAACCCTAAATATGAATGGAATAAAAAGTACCTACATATTACTACATTACCTACCCCGTAATGTAGTGATATGTAGGTACATGTTCCCGTTCCCGTTCTCACTCCTTTTTGCGTTCCTGTTTCCGTTGGCAACCCGTCGCCAAGTTAACAGCCGGTATAGGTATGAAAAATTTTTATATGCCTAACTCTTGATATGATTGGTTACCCATGCAAACTTTCATCACATAAATCACCCTCTTTAAGTTTCATTTTCGCTACAAAAAGCAGCAAGTCCTTCTCCATGATCCCACCCATGGTTCAGCGCTTTAGGTGTTTATTTATTTTCGTTATAGTCTCCGTGAAAAATCTCAAGTCTCTATGTAAAAAAAACTTGCTATCCCCGTGGTATTCAAATATCCAAGAACAAATGAATGAAATTGAAATTTCGAATTCTAAACCGATTAAATTTTTTTTTTTTTATTGACATTCCAATTTTAAAGGGTATCGCATTGCACCAAGCTTTTAAGGCTCCCCCACACAGGTGTGTTATTATCGGCGATAATATCGCAATCGTTATTGCAATAATGCGTCCCAATTCCTTGCACATAATTGCGTTATCGCAGCAGTATGTAACTTTTTAGCCGTCCTAATACATAATGTACTAAAATTCTACAGATCTCACACTACGCGCAACTATCAAAGGCATTGAAAATGTAATTTAGAAATAAAGCATACTATAAAATTTGACTTTATTGTACTGACAAAAAAGTGAACGGAGCGCAGAGTGGATTTGCGCGTAAAGGCCCTTCTACTGCCTACAGTTTTTGTCCGTCTGCCTCCTAAGATGGCTCAAGCTGTAGCTTAATTCAATCTCGAGATAGCATTTATTCCCTTTCTTAAATAGCGAGCTCAAAAAAGTAATTGGAAAATTCTCGATCCAGAAAATTATTGAATTTTGATAAAGGAGAATGCCGTCTGATGTATGGCGCTCGGTACCAAGACTAAAGTGAGTGCGTCAAAAAATATCCAGTAAGTTTTTAGTCGATTCTACTGTCAAAATAATTAAAATGAGGGTTATTGCCATAGAACACTTTACATCAATGTTTATTGCCATAGCAACGTATATATCATTGGTTGTTGTAGTCTAATGGCGGCGTGCAACGGAAACCAAATCAACAAAATATTTTTTTACTTGATTATTAATCAAGTCGGTGTGTAAAACTAAAGAAAATGTTAATGTCATTTATAAAATATAATACATTTTATGGGATACGTTCGGTTTTGACGCAATTGGTGCGGGTTTTCGGCATTCTCCTTTTGGAAAATCTCAAAAAGTTACCACCCAATTTTGGAAATTCAAATTGCACTTTGAAGCCCTCCGGCAGACGCAAACATTGACTGATCACTTTATTCACCTACACATCTTTTTTTAATGCATGTGATGAATTTACTTTGTGGCAAATGTACAACAACCCCTGTCATATCTGTGAAACTACAGGCAAATGTCAGAATTTCATGAATCGGGGCACTATACTCGATCAGAAAAACTTAAACATTTTCAATATTTACGCATGCGATATTGCGATATATTCTGTTATATTGTCTGATATTATCGCCGATAATAACGTACCTAGGCCCACGCACCTGTGTGTAGGAGCCTTTATGTGAGAACAACGTTTTTTTTAAAAAAAATTGGAATTAGTTTTCAAACACGACAGTGTCAAAATAAAATGGCATAACATGTGTCACTAAGGAGTATTGATATCAACTTCGATGCTAATCACCCCTAAAATAACTTTCTACCCCTTTTTAACCCCGTTAGGCGATAAATTTCAATAATATACGAAACACGTCTTTCATCAATTTTGATAAAGAATGTTTATGCAAAATTTGAAGTAGATTGAACCAAGGAATCACGTTGGTCCATACAAACTTTGCCCACGTTTTTCACCCCTTTAGGGGTAGAATCTTGGAAAATCCATTCTTATCGGATGCTAACGTCATACAAAGAACACGCCCTCCAAGTTTCAGGTCTCTACGATCAGCAGTTTAGGCTGTGCGTTGATCCGTCAGTCATTCAGGACAAAGGATTTTATATGTATAGATTACCCTACATTAAGGTATTTTTTTCAAAAACCTGGTATGCGGTCTTTTATTATTTAATATTCAAAGTGTTCTGACAAAGTTTCAAGAAAATCACACCACGCGTTACGATTTTCCCATACAAACTTTACCACCCCATTGCAACCCCCTCGAGGCCTATTTCAAATTTTCAATGACACCAATCTTCATTGATTGTATGGAATAATACATGTGCCAGGTTTCATGTTTCTAAGTTCAAGGAATACGATTTTTCATACAAACATTTTTACCCCTTTTCACTCTCTTAAGGGTTGAATTTTCCAAAATCGTTTCTTAGTGAGCGCCTACACTCTACAAAGAATACTTGTGCCAAATTTCAGATCCGTAGACCCTGTAGTTTCTGAGATTTCGTGATGAGTGTGTCAGTGAGTGAGTGAGTATAATTCTCTTTTATATATATAGATTTCATACTTGATACTGGCAAAATTGTAGAAAACTCTTCCAGAAGCCATTAAATAAAGAAGTAAACGAGACGCTTCATCTTTTAAGCACAGTTTTTTTTATCAAAGCGCGCATTCCCTTGTAGAGTCACCTAGGTTACGTTAATAGTAGTAAATTGGTGGTCGTGTTTCTTTTGACATATGACGCTTTCGTTCGTGCTACTGGTTTGTTTTTGGAATGTAAACATTAGGGTATGGTAATAAAGAAAACATGGGGTTAGAGGAGTAGCTTTTGTCATTTTATCATTAACGTTCCACTTTTTCGTGAACTTTTTTTATAACTTTATGAGCTTATAAAAGTGTTTTATTTCTCTTCACAAAACGATATGTTTACTGATATTCATGTACAAATGTAGCTGGAACAATGGTATATGTTCTTTTTACGTCAATAGGCATTTTTGTTTCCATTATATTAGAACATTTTGTTGAAAAATAAATGGTTTCTCAGAAACTTAAAAAAATTAAGTTGTTATTTATTTATTTATTTATCATGGGCCAACTCTTGACCTCGAGGCTTGTGTGGCAAGGATAAGGTCGACGATGGGGCGAGCATTCCCAGAATATGCCTATTAACTCTCTTTTTGAAGCCGTTAGGATCGCAAGTAAATGGAAAAACAGACGCTGACAGCTGATTACATATTTTAGCAGTGCGCATTATAAATGATGTTTGGAAGCGCTTAGTTCTGATAAATGGGATATCCACTTGATGCGCATGGTAGTTAGCAGTGCGTCTGAAGTTCCTATGGAAGAAAGGTGATTGCGGAATAAGGTCATGCAGCTCTTGCGCACACTCTATACCGAAGTACAATCTATAGAAGACCGACAAACATGCGACCTCGCGACGATAGCTCAAGCTCTCGAGCCTTGCTTTAGCAAGATACTCTTGACCAATGAGCATCTTAGCCCTGCGTTCAACTGAGTCTAGTGCGGCAAGTTGATATTTTTGGCTGAGCCATCCCAAAGGTGGGTGCAATACTCTATACAGGATCGCACTTGAGCTTTGTACAGTTGGTCGTATTGTGAATTTTCTTGGTTTAGCGTGGATGTTGGTAGTGATGATTTAAAAAAAACACCCGCGTTAAAGTTTTAAACAGATAGGTACGTATAATCACACACGAAAACAGTTCACAGTTATAAGTTTATAAGTTAAGTTATAAAAATATAAACACAACGACAGTTATAATAACATAGGTAGATACAATAGTAACAGTTTCACACAAACTGAACTAATATGGCGGCGGTTAGCTCGCGGAGGGAAAAGATACGCTATGCGTGCACTCCGCTGCGTGCTCCGGGCTAACTGTTTTTTCAAGCGGCGCGCAGCGCCGCCAGCGCGGGCGATGGACAGCGAAGGAAACCTCACACGCATGCGCCAGCGAAACAATAAGCCAGCGTGCGTCCGTATTGGTCGATGCCCGCGTTACGTCACGAAGGACACCTCACGCGCATGCGCCAGCGAAACCATAAGCCAGCGTGCGTCCGTATTCGTCGATCCCCGCGTTACGTCACGCTGCCGCTGGTGAGCGCGAAATTTAAATATGTAGGAATGCGAGTGCACCGTACCGTATCCTTTACGGAAAAAGTCTATCGCTACATCCTCCCCCGATAGCCCTACACTAGCGCCCTCGCAGTTGGGCTAGCATTCTGTGATGAGCCTACGTGGTCGGCCGCGTTTACGTTTCTCCCTGATCGGAGGTTCGATAGGCCCGACAAAAGGGGTAAGGTGCGAAACGTGATATCTGCCTACCTTCTCCCCAGTCTGCGTACTCTCTAATACAATTGTGGTCGGACTAACAATCTCCTGTATCTTATAAGGGACGCCGTCGGATATAGTATATCCTCTGTCTGACCATGGTCTCCCCCTAAAGGTATCGTCAGATTCTAAATCATATATAATCTTACATACCTCGGGATCAGCTCGTTGATTATCGCGAATATCAGCACTGCTTCTCTTCGGCATGTCCACGACAGTAAGTCCGATGTCGCAATCAGGATCTTGTGCGCATGCAGGTCGCGATAATGTATCGGCTACCACGTTAGAACGCCCTGGAGTGTATCCGATTTGAAGATCGAATTCTTGCAACGTAAGCGCCCAACGGGCTAGTCGACCGCTCGGAGACCTTTGGTTCATCAGCCACCGTACAGGCTGATGATCAGTCTTTACGTAAATCTTGGCTCCTTCAATATAGCCACGGAACTTACCTACTGCCCACACGACGGCCAAAGCTTCTCTTTCCGTGGTAGAGTAGTTCCGTTCGGCGCCGGTAAGAAGTCTGCTCGCGTACTCTATAGGCCTCTCATCAGGGCCCTCCCCCTGCATGAGAACCGCGCCTAAGCAGTAGCCACTGCTATCAGTGCGGAGGACGAACGGTTTCGTCTCATCTGCTTGGCGTAATATCGGAGCAGTTACCAGAAGAGATTTGATGTGTTCGAACGCCTTCTGCTGTCCGATATCCCATTTCCATGAGCTTGTTTTCTTCAGAAGGCTTGTGAGGGGCCTCGCTACTTCTGCGTAGTCCGGCATGAAACGTCGAAACCAGCTCGACGTTTGTAAGAAGCATTTCAGTTGCTTAACATTCTGTGGAATTGCCATACCTTCAATTGCCGCGGTTTTATCGGGATCCACCTGGATGCCTCCTGGGACAATAACATGGCCCAAGAACTTCACGGAATCGCGTGCAAAATGGCTCTTCTCTCTATTGACTCGTAGCTTAAACATTTCTAAGCGATCGAAGACTGCTTCTAGATCAGCTAGATGCCTTTCAAAGTGTCCAGGCGATAGAAGCACTAAATCGTCAAGGTATGCTAGTATATCTACTCCTTTCAAGTTAGATCGGAAACGATCAATGAGTCTTTGAAACGTGGCGCCAGAGTTGCGCAAACCCATCGGCATCCGTTTCCATCTGTACATAACTAGCGGACTAGTGAACGCCGTTTTATCTTGATCCTCTGGGGCCACGTTCACTTGATGATAACCAGATCGGAGATCTAAAGTTGTCATGTACTCACTGGTCTTAGCTGCGTGTAGTATATCTTCGATACGGGGGAACGGGTATCGATCCGGCTCCGTCACCGCATTCAACTTGCGATAGTCGATACACAACCTCCAGCTACCATCCTTTTTAGCGACAAGTACGACGTTGGAGGCCCAAGGGGACTCACATTCCTCTATGACGTCATCTCGGAGTAGCTTGTCGAGTTCCTTTTGGAGAGCCTCTTTTCTTTTCTGTGATAATCTGTACGGTGGTGATGCAATAGGTTCTTGGTCCTCACTTACCTTAATGTGGTGTGTAGCAAAATCGGTGGCAGGCCCGTTAAGCGCGAACTGTGCGGATCTCCGGTCAATGAACTCCTCGAGTATCTGTCGTTGCTCCGAAGTGAGCTTGGTTCCTTCATCGCTACGCAGTGAAAGACTCGATGATTCGGCCTGCATCAGTACCGCACTAGATAAATTCAATGGGTACTCACGTACAAAATCGTATGAACGTTCCGGTTCATCAGCAAACGTCCACCTACCACGAGCGACATCTACCACCATCCCTGCTCGAGATAGAAACCCAACACCTAGAAGAGTCCTAGTCTCGTCACCGGGTAAAACCAAGAATTCGGCGGGAACTTCACGTCCCTCTAAAAACACCGGCACTTTTGCCTCTAATAACTTCCTCTGTACGCGAGAACCATCAGCCAGCCGTATGGAACATTGAACCTCTAAAAATTCTACACCTGAGTCTACTAATATTTTATGTAACATCGGACTGGCGATACAATGCGTTGCACCTGTGTCAATGATGGCCACGCCTTTGTGACCAAAAATGCCTAAATTGACCAGCGGATGAGGAGTACGTTTGTACATGACAGCACTACGCGCATGGGCTATAGAGATTTCGATCTCTGATTTAGATTCGGCATCGTGCATATTTTTACCTATGGGCCTATCTTCAACATTGGGCCACCTATCAATATTGGGCCACCTATCAATATTGGGCCACCTATCAACATTGGATAAATTTGGGACGTTCTTACTGCATGAGTGGGGCCTATTTTCGACGTCGTACCTATTTTCGGCATTGGGCCAACTTTCGAAGTCGGGCCTACTTTCGACGTCGTGCCTATATTCAGCGTTGGGCCTACCTACGACGTTGGTCCCACCTACTGCTTCTCGATAACTTGGCTTCACGTTATCAATAACGGCTATATTAAAATCTGTCCTTTTCCTATCCCCGTCCCCGTTGCAAATATCACATTTCGACCGGACCACACCAACTTTCCCGCAACCGTAACAGCGAAGTACGTTTTGAGAATTCTTATCTAGATTAGGCTGGTCTTTACTATTTTTATTATTAGCACTTTGGTCGACTTGGCGGGAGCACTGTCGCGTCCCTTGAACATTTGCGGAAGCATTCCTAGATTCTGCTTTTTCTCGATTACGACATTCGTCGATAGAATGCCCAAACTTTTTGCAATAATTACAATGACGGGTTATCTTAGAAGGGCGCGGCACACTCGCATTCGATACTGCAGAACCCATGGGTTCGTGGTTAGAACTTTTATTACGAGCGGCGGGCGCCGACTTAGAAAAAGGTTTAGACGACTGACCTGCACTGGCCTGGTTAGACCTTACCGCGCTAGTTTCCTTCGCTGCTTCCTCCGCGATCCTTGCCTTCTCTAACAAATCGTCCATATCAAGTATGGTATCACGGGGAAAACGTTTGCGAATCCGGCGGTCGAGGAGCCCGTATACGATGTCCACTTGGACCTCCTCGGCCAACCGGTAGGGTAATCGCGCCAGAAGGGCTCTTTTAACACTTATGAACTTATCACTTAGATCTGAATTTTGTTCACTGGCAAACACTTCCCTGAACACTCTGTACGCCGGTCGCGGGGTTCCATACATTGCACGTAGACGTAGTTTTGCATCCGCCCACGTGTTCACGCCGCTACGTACGCCGCGCCACCATACGGCGGCGTCGCCGGTGAGAAGCATCGGGAGGCCTCTTAGGGCGTGCTCGTCTGATACGGCGGCGCACTCCTTGTAGACTTCCACGGAGTCTAGAAAGGCCTCCAGTACTTCGGCGTCTTGAGATATCCCATCAAATCGCGCCGAGCACCTGGTAAAGTTGCCAGCTAATGATGATGAAGAGCCAATGTTGGTGAATAGCGGTGGGGTGGTACCCATCGCTGGTGGTGATGGAGATGACACCCCGGAGTGTTGGACTCCACAGGGTGCCGCCGTCAGAAGCGCGGTGACGAGCGCCTTATTGGCCTCCGCTTGCGCTCTGGTTATGGTCTCCATAAGCGATGCCAAAAATTGATCGGTAGGGAGCGGGGATCCGAGCGGCTGCGCTGGCGCCTTGCCGGCAGCGGCTTGCTCTACGACGCTGTTTGCGTCGGAGGTGGACTCCATTCCTGTCAATGTAGCATCTCCTTCGTCGTGAGTTTGTGTCACCTGTTGCTGCCGGATCGCCTGCTTTCGCGTCGTCGGCATTATTGCGTCATGCACGATAGCTACGTATGACGCGCGAAAAGAAGCGTGCTGCGTCCGGTCCGTGTTCTTCACTGTGCTGGCTCAGTCAGCATGTGTTTCGGCCACTGAGTTGGAGCGCCAATTTAGCGTGGATGTTGGTAGTGATGATTTAAAAAAAACACCCGCGTTAAAGTTTTAAACAGATAGGTACGTATAATCACACACGAAAACAGTTCACAGTTATAAGTTTATAAGTTAAGTTATAAAAATATAAACACAACGACAGTTATAATAACATAGGTAGATACAATAGTAACAGTTTCACACAAACTGAACTAATATGGCGGCGGTTAGCTCGCGGAGGGAAAAGATACGCTATGCGTGCACTCCGCTGCGTGCTCCGGGCTAACTGTTTTTTCAAGCGGCGCGCAGCGCCGCCAGCGCGGGCGATGGACAGCGAAGGAAACCTCACACGCATGCGCCAGCGAAACAATAAGCCAGCGTGCGTCCGTATTCGTCGATCCCCGCGTTACGTCACGCTGCCGCTGGTGAGCGCGAAATTTAAATATGTAGGAATGCGAGTGCACCGTACCGTATCCTTTACGGAAAAAGTCTATCGCTACATTGGTATATTGTTTGTTTTTGATTGCAATCTCCTGCCAGCCCTAACTCGGGGGTCCGGGGAGCGACCACGTGCTTGACATGAAGTGAAACAGTAAATATACATTCCCAACCAATGGATACATTAATTACAGTATCGTTTCTGTGTCAATGCATTAATTGATATTATTCAGGATTCAGCTCTATCTTTATACTATTACTAGCTTCTGCCCGCGGCTTCGCTCGCGCTGTACCGGGATAAAAAGTAGCCTATGTGTTAATAAATGTCATAAACTAATGTATATTCGAATGTTTTATCCCAATCCGTTCAGCCGTTACGGAATTGAGTGTGAACAAACAGGTAGGTACGACAAACACACACACACAAACACAAATACACCAAACATTATATTATTAATGTGAATGTGCTATGATCGTGTGCTTAATAAATTTAAAAGCAAAATTAGGTACGTTTTATGCATTATGTAGGAGTGCACTAAGAACAAGTATTTCCTGAAATTCAGCCCCTGAAGGGGTGCAGCGCGGAAAAACTTCTGCATAAAATAATTTGATTACTACTGAATTTAAGGAATTTGATTCTTAGGGGCGGTGAATACCACGTTGATACATTTCGGCAGTTAAATAAAAGTATTTTATTTCAGATTACAAAATAAGCATCTAGGCTAGGGAAACAAGGTGAATGTTCCCGTTTCCCAAAGTGGGAGGGGGCGGGGGGAAAGGGTTCTATTGTTCGTGGGAATTAATGTCGCGACCTTGAGTTCGGGAGTCTGTCTGGAGCCAAAATCTTTTCCAACTGTATTTTACCAAGCTATATATAATATATATTATTTCGCTAATAAAAGAGGTTTCATGTTGACCTGATTTCATGATCCTGAAATTGAGTGTCTTTTCATCACATTTGGTACAATGACGATCACATGTAGGTGACGATAGCTAGGTGAATATATGATCACTTGGTTAGACTAGAGTAGGTACCGTGCGTCGACGATATTATTATTATTTTTTTCATAATTTTTCATGAATTTTTTTTTATGTTCATTTTGTTATAACGTACTTACGTTTGTTATAATAAATATGTGTCATTGAACATGACAACAATACACATGCAAGATAACTTAGGTTTTGGAATTGACCGCGTGTGAGCAACGCGTATGCAATACCTATGGTTATTGCAGGTGTCCGCTACATACGCTACGGGAACCAGTTACCATCAGGAGGACCGTATGCTTATTTGCTACTTTAGTGGTATAAAAAAAAACCTTCAGAAAGAATCATCACGAGAGCGAGTGGATATTGGGGCTCAAGTGGAGTTGGGTAGGACACTTGGCCAGACGGAGTGCATGACCAGAGCGCTGACCGAGTGCTGGCCGAGAGATTTGGTTACAGGTATAGGAGACGTCTTCCAGCAAGATCGATAGACCGTGGGCGGTACCTGGTTCAGACTAAAGCAGTATCGAGGCGAGTGGCATCATCAAAAGAAGGCTTATGCCCAGCAGTGAGTCGAAAACAGCTGATAATGATGATGATGATGAGGATTTATTGGCAATATTTACGAATTATAACGATCCTGAAGCCTACAGGATACTATAGAAGTCATGGCCAGCCGGAAACAAAGAAATGTAATATGCGCATTATTTGCGATGTTTGTGTGTGCTGATTCGATGAATATCTAAGTAGGTTGGTTAGGTACTGTACACTGTATAAGTAGGTACAGTTTATTGGAAAATTTTCAGTATCTTACCGGGTTACCTTCCTGACAAGATTATCTTGATCTCTGGCTACCGGTTGAATCAAATCAGATAAACAACAGATTGTTTGTTATGTAAAACGTGCTAAGTAGGTATTTGTTTAAAACAAATTCATTTTTTATTACAAAATAGTGAAGCTTTTGACCACTATCACATCTGAACCTGAACATGCGAACCAAGATGGAGCACGATTTCATGGAAGGCACCGATTTATTCTGGATTTGAGGACTCTAATAATGTGCTACTTCCGGAAAACAGACGCACGAAGCAACCACTTCTTGCGCAACAATAAATAAATCGTTTACGACAAGATGGTATATCAACCCGACATGGGTGGTACTTGGACCTTTGGATATAGAAATCATCTAGTGTGTGCAAAAGCCAGATCTTTACCAAGATAAGTATAAGCTAAAAGATAATTTTGGGACGTATAGTAGACTTCATCTTGAGGAAAGCTCCAGAAAAACTCTAAGCTCTATCTGTAGCCTTAAGTAAGTAGTAAGTAGTAGTTACCATTTCGAACGAACATATTCACATATGGACGATAGTTGTCGTCTATCGTGACGATGGACGTCACAACGATAGCTGACGAGGGAGCCAATTTATGACAATGCTATCGTGATTCGTGGCGCTAGATTATTGTAGTGGGAAAAACATATAATTATATGAGAAATGAGAGTAGGTACCTATGTATGTTTGCTTCCGCTGTCGTGTCGGGCCGATAGACGATAGTGTCGTGTATATGTAAACACGTGCTAAAATACATAACACGCTAGCTCACTGCATGTTTATTTATAACATAACATAGATAGCAGCCAACACACATCTATTGCCTTAGAATTCTCCCCTGTGTCGTGAGTATTTATGGTAAACAACAACAACACCAGCCTATATCAGTCCACTGCTGGACATAGGCCACCCCTCATGGGGGCCCATACTTCCAACGCTGGGTTAGTGGGTTGGGGATCGCAAGGTACAGGCTGACGCTGCCGCTCAGCCGACCGCAAGAGCCCCGTTTGTTAATAAGCAGGCTGCACCACGGGCATGTGAGGTTGGCTTACCGGGACCCCATGAATCCGTTAAGTGCTACTGCAGCACTTCGAGCCCTTCATCAGGCGATGAATGGTTCGATGATGCACTAGCACTAAGGTGAGTGAAGGAACACGGTATGTTTTTAGTCGGTAGGCCGCCGAGCTAGCGAGAGCTAGTCGCTGGCGGAGTGCCCTACAGACCCCTCCAACTCTCCCCGAGTTTGAGGACACGCTTTTTCACGCCGACAAAAAAAAAAAAAAAAAAGGGTTCCGAAGATGAAGGTTGGAACTCCTTACACCCCATCCATATCGTAAAGGTATAATCATGGTGTAAGAACTATGAGTACATCATGATTCGATAAGTACCTTCAAGAGATGATTGAGAGAAAAGATTCAAGAGGAAGGTTTATATATATAACTTGAACCCGTGCGAAGCCAGGGCAGGTCGCTAGATCAACTGTAAGGGACAGTTCCAGGTACATGTAGATTGAAATACGAGTAGCATGACAGTACAAGGTATACGTTATTGGATGGCTGTATGGAATTTACCCACTTTATGCGGGGTATAATGTTTCATCAACATAAACAGGCTTACACCACTAACTCATAGGTAAATTCCTCCACCACAGGTAACTCTACGTCAATATGATAGTTTGTCACCGCAGACGATCGATCCACGTCACGGAAAAGAAACTGCTCTAGGAAACTTGTTGAAATGTGTCATGGTCGCGGCCTTGAGGATTTCAAGGCAACAAAACAATGCGGATCAAAGCGGGGAACCCAATTGAAAAGCTTGGAAAAATACGCCCCGAATTGAGAACCTGCTCCCTTTGTTTGAAGTCGTTAGATGTGGGCTCAATTACTGAACATACTTTAACCTTTTTAAATTTCTGCACCTCAAAGGAGAACAGAATACTTATAGAATTCATTTATTTTGGTATTTTCATTTAGGGCCAAATTTTTCAATAGCCTGATTATCCAGTAAATAGCTAATTAATTAATCAGAACAATGTACGCAATTACACTTTACTCCCAATAATCTAACAAAATCGGCATAACATATTCTTTGGCGGTCTTGGCAAGAGATATAGGCTCCTCATCCTTTAGTGCAGTCGTAAGAGCTGCCCAAAGAATTACACAAGGGTATGAGTAGTACCTAGCACATAGTACCTGTAGTCGATCGCCAAACTGCCAAGCCATCCGGAAAGTCCATCAGGAATACGTCCAAGTAGGAAAGCCTTTGCCAAAACTCTCCTGGTAGAAGCTGAATGCGTCATGCTGTGTTCTACTGAAACTGACGACAGCGCACAATGGCGCTCATAAAACCTATGCAGTGGACTGCTATATAGGGCTTATATTGATAAATTACCAAAATCTGTTTGATGTTTTTCATAATAGTCATAAAGAAAACTTTATTTTATTAATAGCTTAGTTTCGTGAGCACGGCTTGACTAATCAGTTGACCAACTAAGAATATAATTAATCTTAAATTGCCAATATGGTGAGTTGCAATCATCAATTTACAAATAAATTAAAATTATTTTAGGCGAAAACCTTGTTATTAAAGCAGTTATAAATTTCAGCTTTGATGTTTGAGGGTTTTCCCAATAAATGGTGTTGATTTGAAGAACAAGGCAAACTTAATAATGCCTTACAACGCAACGTTAAGCAATGCATATCGGAACATCGATAAATGTCATAATTCGCAAATAAATATTGATAGATTGATTTGAATGTAAGAGGACTACGGGTGGCCTCAAAACTTTAATATCAGAGTTGGCCACTGGTTCTTACTAAAATTTGAACATTTTCTTCTAGTCACCAATTAAAAGGAAAATATTACTCAATTAGAGGCACGCAACTATAGAGGCTTTTGACGACCTCGGTGACGCAGTGGGCAATACATATAATTAATATATTATTTGTCATGGCACATAAGTTTTCGTATTTATAGTTTATTTATTACTAGCTTCCACCCGCGGCTTCGCTCGCGTAGAAGCGCGAAAAAGTAGCTGTGTATATTTCAAGTTTCATTCAAATCCGTTCAGTAGTTTTTGCGTGAAAGAGTAACAAATATCCATCCATACATCCATACTCACAAATTTTCGCATTTATAATATTAGTAGGACAGTAGGATTCGCAGTAGAATAAATCCTAAAAACCAGATGCACATTTCAAACGTACTTCCGACAAGGAGCTGGTCTCCTCGTCCTGCCGGAACTATCTGAAGCTCATTGACATTGCTAATGAGAGTTAGTAAATCTCCTTTCGTGATAAGTCTGCCTGCGGCTCTATGTAGCCTTGCATATATTATTACTGAATGATCTATGTAACTTATTAGCATAAGTATCATGATTATGTGGGTTGTAAAGAATACAAAATACCTATACAACATTTGATGAGAATGGAGTTCTTGAGTGGAAACGCGTCTCAGCAAACGTAGTGTAGAACGCCCTCCGGTCAGGTGGAGTGACGATCTGCGAAAGGCTGCTGGTAGAAGCTGCGTGTGCTGGGAGCGATACCGCTCATTCTGGAAGGCTTATGTCCAGCGATAGATAGCTATAGGTTGATCATGACCGATATTAGTATCTACAATACAGCGCACTAACTTGTTAACTTTTCATCATTACAATATAAAGTAAAGTACCTAAAGTATAAAGTCTCTTTATTCATGAGGCAATTAAAGTATACTTTAAATCAATAAAAAAAATCAATCACAATGTTTCCCTGTTATTATTCGACTTCTGTGGCGTAGTGAGACGAAGAAGTTTCGATTCCCGCTGCGAGACAAATGTTTGTATAATCTGCAAATATTTGTCCAAGGTCGAGGTGTTTAAACGAAAGTTAAGTATTAATCATGTGGTTCCCATAATACAAGCTCTGCTTAGATTGAGGCTATATAATGTTGTGTGATAGTGTCCAGCGTTATTAATTACGTTTAACGAATTTTAATAGTATGCGTACACTTTGAGGGGTAGCAACCACATCGTCGCTTTTTATTAGAAGTTTCCTTTTTCACTATCAATTTGTGTAGATCACGTTTCAATCGGCCTTTTCCTATCATAGCCTAGGTGGGTGTGTAGCGACTGTTCAAAATATTCTTTGGTAAGAGGTATGTCTCGAGCCGATTTGCAAATGCTAACGTTTTCCTTATGTTACGTGCCTAATTAATAATTAATGATACCAAGGTACATCATATTTCATTAAAAAGAATAATGAAACTTCTCTGGGATTATAAGGAATTAGGATATACAGGCAAATAAGTAATAATAATACATACTTATAACCATCGAAATAGTATCTCTATGCTCATAACTCAGTTTATTTGAACCAAAGATTTTGCTGGATTAGATCTACCTACCCACGTCCACGAGGCCACCTCGGTCTGGGACGACCACGCGGAGGCATTCACGCTCTGTGGAACCCACATAGTGGAGATCTTAGTTTACCACATAGGAGGCCTTTGGGCGGCCCAAAAACTCCATCAGAGTTGGCCATTAGCTTATTATGAAGAAGGAGGGACCTTAGCTCACTGTTTTCTTAAACCATCCTCCTCAATTAGAAGGAAGCCTCCGCCTACATTCAGACCTTTAGGACATAGCAGAATTGGCAAACGTTGCGGAAAAGGGTCAGCACAGTGAACCTTGTATAATCAACCGGTTTCCGAAACTGCAAAATCTGTCCTTTTTTGCCACGAAATCGGCCAAGGCTGACCTCTCGCATGTACAGCCAGCGACGTAGCAAGATTAACAAAAACTAAGCAATAAAACAGGACCGTATGCTCTCGTGGAGTCACTGACTTTGTTCTCTGCAGATCACTGTAGACGTGAAGCCATATGAAGCCCTCCACCCAGTTTTTTGGATGACCGACAGGTAAGGTACATTATTTTAACGAACGTAAACCGTTGAAGAAGTTATCGGAAAGCCGCCAACGCCTATACTAGAGGCTAGCAAGGATAAAACATGCTAAAAATCCATTTATGGTTTCAGAAGTGGTCAATTGCAATTCTATTATAATTATATATTTCTATCATTGGATTTTATCGGTCTTTCAGTTATGGTAGCATTTTTTATCCTTCGTCTTTTCTTCTTATCGTATACGTAAGGGGTTTATTACCGCTGACAGTACAATGAACTTGTTTGTTACATTGGCTGCAGAATTGCATACTTGCTGTCTATAAACGGGACGGCTATCAACATATTTTATGTTGACTGTCATTGCATGAGATCTTATGTAACCAGTCATTCTATAGATCTCTTGCTAATCAGTCAAAATGAACAAATACCTTTACATTCTACTTCTACATTGTTTGAAGTCAAACTTGTATTGGTACATTGAACGTCTTTAATGGATCTTCCAACCTATTGTAAGCAGATCTATTACGAGGAACACCACACAGCCAGGGGGTGATCAGAAGTAAGTCCAAAGATTATAATTAAGTTTGGGAAATTCAGCATCCACGTCGTTGATTTAGAGTATTTAAATGGAATCGCATTTTTGTTTTCACCGCGCGATTTTTTCTGTATTAATTCATATTTTATGCAAGATGTTCAAAGACCAGCAAAATAATTCCCCAGCGGTCGGAGTCTAATGGTTATAATCAGGTTATGAATCTCAACCAAAACCATTAACTCACTCATTACAGAAAATGTTACTTGCAAAACCAGATGAACCAGGATAAATGCACGAAACAAACTCAAAATCCCACCCAATAAGTAATAACTTTAAGCTCAGTATAGTGGTTACTTGAACCGGTTCTTTATCTGCTAGCCTATTATGCAAATGAGGGCCGGAATCCCCAAGACCAGCGACGTGGAACTGAGTCTTCTTCTTCTTCGTATGAGCTAGTGACTAACTCTGGTGTCGAAGTTTTTAGGCCGCCCGAAGGCCTCCATTATGGCTCAACGACTGAAAAGCCGGGACCAACATCTTATGTAACTGATGACAGCCGAGTACAGTGACGAGTCTGCGAAATGTCGCTTGATCGAAAGAGTAACAGCAAGGACCGCGTAGGTAGGTTCTCCCGCGTCTCTCTGCGAGCTCTTGGCCGAGAGCACTATCTTGCCACCACCACCATCTCAACAGCCAATATCAGTCCACGGTCTACCCTTATAAAGGGGGATATGCCCATAATCCCCACACTGGGCATGCGGGTTGGGGATCGCAGGGCACAGCTTCTCGCACCGCCGATGCTGCTGCCCGTAAGCAGCCGATGCATGCTGGGCTATGCCGCCATCAGCCGACCAGTAGAGCCTCGCTCGTTATTCAGGGTGCACCACGTGCAGGTGAGGTTGGCTTGGTTACCGAAGATGGATTCTACTTTGCTCGGCACGTGTAAATAACGGCAATATAGTAGTGCCTCCAGACGCTTGCCAAGTCTTTCTGCCAAATGTTGAAACATCAGAGTGACAAGGATGTGGCATCCATATTCCACACATTACCAGTTCAAGTGAACACAAATGAAAATTAATTTAGAAAACAAATGAAATGGTGGGTGGCGATTGCACCAAGAGCTTTTGAAATTAAGCTACTTTCAGCTTTATCTGAATGATAATATGCTGAAAGTAGCTAAATTTGATTTTCATATGCTGAATTTTTTTATCTTCACTTTGTTTTTATCGCTTTATAGAACAAAGTGACTGCTAAAGAAGCGCTGGCGTGACGAACTGGACGCCTTCACCACTTATTGGCAAGAAATTGCATAAGACCGGCAAGAATGAAGGCTGGCGGGGGGAGGCCTTAGCTCAGCAGTGGTACAGCCTGGCTACCACACTACGCACCAGCCTATATCAGTCCACTGCTGGACATAGGCCTCCCCTAATAAAGGAGGGGTTCGGAATCGCAGGGCACAACTTCTCCCACCACCGACGCGGCTGCCCGTCGGCGGCCAGGGGATTTAGCTGTGCCGGTGTTAGGCTGCGCTATGCCGCAATCAGCCGACCGCCAGATCCTAGTTTGTTAGTTAGCAGGGTGCGTCACGTGTAGGTGAGGTTGACTTGTGTTCCAAAGATAGGCGTTGGAAACCCATACACCCCACCACCACCACATGACTGATAGGTAATTACTAAAACTAAATATTTATATAATATTTTTTGTAAAAAACATACAATAAAAAACACTCAGACCTGAGACATGCAAATATAATAATATTAAAGAACCAATTATTTATTACCAATAGAAAGTTTGTGGCTGTGATTTTACCCCACCTTCCCTAGAACATAAAAGTCAGATTTTAAAATGATAGTAAATTTTACAATCATGACGTCACATAACAAGTTACTAATGCGTTAAAAGGCAAGGCATTATCCTTGTTTTGGAGTGTTATGACCATCTTATGACGTAGATACGTGTGTACAATCAGCGACATAAGATAATCTGTACATAGGTACTTTTTTAAAATCCCAATGCCTCTAGCTATAGGTACCCAGGCCGAGGAAGCGATAACCGTTGGGGTAAACGAGTTCTTGAGGGGAGACCGCGCCTCGGAAAACGTAGTGTAGGACGCCCTCCGGCCAGGTGGAGTGTCGATCTGCGAAAAGCTGCTGGCAGAAGCTGGATGCGTCGAGCTGAAGACAGGGCGCTATAATAATAAAATCCTACTATCCTATCCCACTTCCTACTAATTTTATAAATGCGAAAGTTTGTGAGTATGGATAGATGAATGGATGAATGTTTGTTACTCTTTCACGCAAAAACTACTGAACGGATTTGGATTAAAGTTGGAATATACATAGTTTGTGTCCCGGTACCACGCGAGCGAAGCCGCGGGCGGAAGCTAGTAAATAATAAATATTGCAGGACGATATCACACAGCATCATGTAGCCCCAAAATAAGCAGAGCTTGTATTTGACGGCCTCTGTGGCGCAGTGGGCGAAGGTCCGCCTTAGACGCAGAAGGTTACGGGTTCGATTCCCGCTGCGGGACAAATGTTTGCATGTTCTGTAGATATTTGTACCTATCTTAACTGTATTATTCGTGTAACAAAATAAACGTATTTTGATTTGATTTGATTTGATTTGTCTCGGGTCTGGGTGTTTTCTATGTATGATATGTATATATTTACAAAAAAAAATATATGTGTAATATATCAATCATGTGGTTCCCATAATACAAGCTTTACTTAGTTTGGGGCTACATGATGCTGTGTGATTACGTCCCGCATTATTTATTTTTATTTATGTATTTATTATGGGAACCACATGATTGATATACTACTTATATGATTTTTTTTTAAATACATACATAGAAAACACCCAGACCCGTGACAAATATTTTATTTATTTGCGAATCTTTCAATAGCCTGTATTGACTCGTACTAAAGAACGAACTCGTACTCGTATATAAAGAAAAACCGAACCCCGGAATGATTAAAATCTTAATTTCAAACAACTTTAGTCTCAAACTGTACAACTGGAAGACGACAAGATTCAGAACCGGTACAGTGCGATAAATAATATGATAATACTATGAAAGTAAATGTATGCCAAACTATCGGAGTTTCAAGGCTACAAACTGCGACATACAATCGATCGATTTAATGTAGGCATCTACGACTATCATAAATTTGACCTATCAAGGCCACATACGACACGTGTTTCACTACCTATAATACAATAAAAAGCTTAAGGTAACTGTAGGTGTATACAGGATGAGTTTGAATTATTACAGCCTGCGCACATTGGACGACAAACGTCAGCGATTAGACGCTACGACAAGCTGCGGGGGACAATTTTCATACATTTTGATCAAAGCTCCACACACACGGCGACAATCGCGACAGCAAGATATGAGACGCTCGCGACTAAGCGCGACGACAAAGCGTCGTGTTTGCGAAGGCTGTTAGTTTATCGAGTGTAAAAAGACGTCTACCGAAAACGAAAGGAAGAACAGCACACCAAAACCCGAACAAATAAAATCTGTGGTCTGAAAAAAAATCATAACCGTAGAAAACAATGTTTCAAGATTTCAAAACTGTACGGGCAGACTGCTTGCTGCATGCATAAGTATACATTAAACATACATTGCTGATTTTTTAATTTATAAATTATGTTTTTTTGCGTATTTAAATGGGATAGTTAGGTAGATATGATTTTATTCTATTGTACTATGTGTATGTAACTAGAAAAAAAGATAAAATTACATAGATAAGTAAAACTTTTAGTTTATAAGTTTTATTGTTCTGTTTGTTTCCCGAATAAATAAAAATTTTAAAAAAAAACACTAAATATACTTACTCAGAATCTTGGTCTGATTTCAAGATTGTTTGGATCATGATTGTTCACAAATTGTGAAACCCTTACCTGTTGAAACTAAGTGTTTTCTTCAAAACTTTATGCGTACTTAAGAGCTACAATTATTATTATCAGTAAATCAAGGACAAAGTATAACAAAATCAGCTGTTCTAAGGCTGTCTTATAAGTTTTTGGTTAAAATTATGGCGCAACTTTACAAATCATTTATCAATGAAAAAATAAACAAATCACGATAATTCCATGAACAAAATGTAATTGACCTTCAGGAGTAGATTTCCCCTTTCTGGGATAACAAACTAATTCAAAGTCACCTTGTATATCGATGATAAAAAACAACAAGACCGGTTAAGTGCGAGCTGACTCGCCCACCGCGGGTGAAGTCAATGCGTGCCATTGACTTCACCCGCGATACTAATTTATTTATAATCAAAACTGTACGTCTTATACAAAAGTATAAATCGGCTTTAGAATGGGCAAATTAAGGTCTTTCAGAGAACACCATATTTGACCGTGTCATTTGCTCGACCACAGCTGTCCTCACATTTATTTAGGTTAAGGTGGAGGATTCGCTATAATTTTCCTGTAAAATATAGATGAAGGATATCTAGCTTTTGTAGTGCCTGAAACGATGCCGAAAAAATCAGTTGTGACAGACGGACGGACACACAAAGCGGCACCATCGATGGATTGACGGGTCCCTCCCTAGTGCGAGTTTTTTTTTGTATGGAAAGAAGTCAGTGCCAATACAAAAGTGCTGAATTGATTTTGATTGGAGTTTATTTGCAGACTAACATAAGTTAGATAACTTTGATATCAACATTGGAGAATTAAGACTAAGCAGTTACAGCATGTGGCTTGAGTGCGAAAAGCTTACCTGTAACAAAGTTTGCGTTATCTATATTTTGGTGTGGAAATGTTTTACAAACTTCCCGATGGGCGCTGCCCTATTTTCAAAATTTAAGTTAATGCTACCTTTATATTACGATGTTTTTCGCCCTCAAGCCACTGATCGCAAAAAACATATAAAGCTTAGGTAAATCCGTAAGTCATTGACTGATGAAAGACAAACGAAGACATGTGGATCGCCGTTAGTGTACAGGTATACATACTCTTCTTCTTTCTATGTTATCTGTGGTATATTTCTGGTTAAATAGTTTTACCGATGAGCTTTTTATCATTCAGGACAGCTCGCTTTGAACTAAAATCTATAACTTATTTTTACCAATAGGTTTTTCTCTTTTCCTCTTTGGTGCAACATAAGTGGCTCCTTGTACGCTAGTATTTTGTTTAAACAGAAAAAAATCCAACCTCTTTGTTTAGTACTCGCTATAAGAAATTCCATGGGTTTTACCGATAGAAAACTTACGTCAGTAATGTCTGTCTGTGTAGGTACCTATGTCTTGCTTAATTAGTGTATAATTAGTTAATTAGTGTATGTTCCTGGCTTTCTCTTCCGTCGGACAACCGAACCGAACTTTGTGCGTTCAGTATTTATTTCAGAGACAAGAAAATGTGGAGATAAGAACCTATTTTTCCGAAGCTTGAAGCTCTTTTGGACCGACTTCTAAAAAAGTACATTCTTGATTCGGTGAGTTATAAACTTATAATGGATTAACATGACAAGCATAAAGTCTGCTTCAACTTTTTTTTAAAGTCACATGCAACGCTCAGAGAGCGACGCGTATTTACCTCATGAAACTGTGCCTGGTACTCTAGTTGGTAATGCACTTTCGAAGGCCAAGATACAAGCTTTCCACTTAGTTCGGTTCTTCACAGGTATCTTTGCGATTTAAATATAGTACCTTCTTATATGGTTGTCAATTTTGTCAAACCGCTATTTAACTTTTTTGGAAATAAAAAAATGTTTATTTATTGAAGTGTGTGTGATGTGTGTAATATTACGGTAAACATATACTCTAATATTATAAAATTGCAAATAATTAAAACATTAACTGTTAAGGTGTTATCATTATTACTTACATAATTTTGGTACCAAGAAAACCAATCATATAATTTTATTTTACATTTATGAACTAGATCTAGATAGGTACCAAAACAAATAAGTTCCTTCTCCTAAACAAATGGTTAAGCATTACATTTATGACGCAACTTACCCAAAAATAACATAGTTAAGTAAATACTAATCAGTTAAACATGTATAAGGTAAGTACGTCCTTAGACATCTAGGTAGACATTTGTGAGTCGATCTTGATGGCAGAGATGAAGCAGTGTTACCACAAACTCGAAGTTCTTCTCCACTGCATTGAGGAATTGGGCTGGCTGGGGCTAGGTTAGCAGGTAATGCACAACAATATCAGCTTATATGAGTCCACAGCTGGACATAGGCCTTCCTTATGGCCATAATCCCCACGCTGGGCATACTGGTTGGGGGTCGCAGGGCACAGCTGCACGCACCGCCAACGCTGCTGCCCATCGGCGGTCAGGTGATGTATCCGTGCCGGTGTTAGGCTGCGCTATGCCGCAATCAGCCGGCCGCCAGAGCCCCGTTTGTTAGTAAGCAAGGTGATGAATTATTTTTTATTACTATTTAGGTTTCATTCGATTCCGGAAGAGTTTTCAAGTGTTATTAATTTATTTGCCTACACAAATATTATCCTCAAAGACACTATCATCGAAGAGCAAATAAAAAGAGCAGATAAACAAAATCAACTGTCAACCAAAAAACGTGTTTGGCAGCGTGACTTCAGTTTCTCATGTGAATTAGCGTGGTGATGTGTATTTCCCCAACATTGGTTCAAAACAATGGGTGTTACACAAATCGTTGTTATACGTAATTAATATTGTTTAACTGGTCTTCCTCGCGTTTAACCTCTTTAGCGGGAATGACCCATGAACAATATAAAGTTATTTATATTATTCGTGTAAGAACACCGTCTGGGGTGACGATCTGCTGTCGGCTGCTGGTAGAAGCTGGATGCGTCGAGCTCAGGACAGGGCGCAATGGCTCTCATTAGGGAAGGCCTATGTCAGCAGTGGACTGCTATAGGCTGATGTGATGATGAGCCCCGTTTGTTTGTTATCATAGTGCACTATATAAGGGCCAGTGATATTAGCTTGGGTTCCAAAGATAGTGGTTGGAAACCTTACACTACAAAATCTTCGTATGAGCAAGTGACTAACTAGTGCCGGGGTTTTTGGCCACCCGATTGTCTTCGACATGGAAAACCAGGACCCGCGCCTTCTAATGTACTGAGGAATGAGCTCCTGCACGGAGCTTGGCGAAATTAACTCTTCAGGTTGGCCAGGTATTTCATTTAGATTCGTTTAATCTTGGTACCTAATTTACAGCAATGTCAAAGTCAAAAGCTATTCCAGAACGGTGGTGAAAAACATCTTCAAGAAAGTACGAGTATTAACCATGTTTTTCCTGTAGATGACAGACTAGGCTGATAGGATGGGTTAGTTTAGGTGGGGTGTACTGAGGCCTTCAGGCGATGAATGGTTCGATGATGCACTAGCACTACGGTGAGTGAAGGAAAACGATGTATTTTTAGTTGGTAGGCCGTCGAGCTAGCTAGAACTAGACGCTGGCAGAGTGCCCTACAGACCCTCCAGAAACTCTCCCCGAGTTGAAGAACATGCGTAACGCATTTTCAAACCGACAAAAAAAGGGGGGGGGGGGGCAAGCTTGTATGACCCATGCACTACAACACAGCGGCTTACAGTGAGTTAGTTATCACTTGACGTTGTTTTATTGTCATCACTAACTATTGACTCTATATTAACCACTTTGTACCAACCCAAATACTGACACCAAAAAGTGTAGTCTTAGAACCACTAGTACAACTGACACTAGACCAACCCTATGCACAAACTTTATGTCCAGCACTGGACTATACTGGTAGGAATCTAGGAATAGATGGATTTTTCCCATTTTTCCGTGCTAACAGGGAGTACTGCGAAACCGTAAAATACCGATGAGACGAAAAATCAATCAGGGTAAGTAAAAGTAAGTAAAACAACCAAAATCTTAGTAACAATCCTAGGGGATCAGAGTTAACACATTGACTGTGGGCCTCGGACATGACGCTACGCACCACGTCCTGCATGATGAGCACGTCCTGCAGCAGGTAAGTACAGCGGTGTGTTATTCAGCACTCAAAGCGTTAAACAGGGGTTGGCTGTAGGAATAAGTCCGAATAAAGGCCTGCGCAGACCGGGACGGCATGTTAAGAGATTTCAATTTGTACCAATGAACATTCATAGAAATAAGATACAAATTCCTATGCTTTAAAATAATGCCGTGACGTCCCTTTCGATGCCGCGGGATTATTTTAAAGCATAGGAATTTGTATCTTATTTCTATTTTGATAGGTTTGAATGTCCATTGGTAAAATTTTCCTTTGCCATGCTGCTCGGTCCGCGCAGGCCATAAGTTGCGCATGAGTATTTTTAATCTTGCGACAGTACAAAGTGGCGCGTGGCTTCCGACTATTGTGTTCTAAGGAAATGTTTGCACAATCTATTATTGTTCTATTATGATAGCGAAACACACTGCAGCGCTGCTTCATTGACTTGTTGACATTGTATCGAATCAATGAAACCGTTTCAATTGTAGCATTTCAAAAACTGAGTGCAATCATACTATAAAAGACCTAAAGAGTGTATAAAGATTTAAATAGTTGGCATGGTATTTATATATAAGTATGTACCTAAGAGGTTCCACGTCTTTGACTATTACGTAGATTGGGTATCCGACACAACAAATAGTTTTATTATAAAAACTTTTTAACCAAAAATTAAACCGCCGAAAAACTGGACAGCAAAAAATAACAAACTTTTCTTATTTAACCTTAATAACTAATACTTATGAACATCTTTCAAAAGACAAACGATGATTAAACTATTGCTATCTCTTACCGTTGGATAATGGGAAACAGTGACAGGGATAACTTTGAGCATTGATTAACTTTAAGTAGCGTTCAGTAAGGGCAGTAAGGGGGTAAGTTCTTAAACAAATGTAAGTATACCTAAGTAATTTCGAGTTTTTATTTTATACTTTTTTGTGACTTTAACCTACCACTTAATAACAGCTAAAGTTTTGATTACTTTTAAAATAGCTGCCTTCCTTAATTTAGCTATTAACTGTTATGTAATACACAACTCAGTATTAAAATCTGTGTGTAAACAATTAGTCACCCCAATTGTTCCATCTTTAGGGGAAAAAAAATCTATTTTTGCAATGTTTATATAACCAAATTCAAGATATACCCTATCCAATAAAAGTATGTAAAAAGCTATGCGTGCCCATAAATTACAATTAGCTTGTGAACAATCAATCATCCCCTGAGTTGTATTTTTTTTTTAAAAATGTTCGGAGTATATACCCTTTCCAATAAAAAAGAATTATCAAAATCGGACAACTCTTTATAAAGTTATGCGTGGTCATACAGAAAAAAAATAAACGCGTCGACTTGAGAACCTCCTCCGTTTTTTTTCGTCGGTTAAAAATAACTTTGGCACCAAGTCCAAATACATTTATTTGACTTTATCTTGTGCTCAAAACGGTGGAGAAAAATATTGTAAAGAAACTGACATTTATTTATTATTATTTATTTATTTCGAAACAATTATAACATCATAACAGCAAAGCACTTTGTCTTTGCTTTGTATATTTACTATATTATTTAAATATACATGTATATTTATGTTATGTTATTTATGTTATAAATATACATGTATATTTAAATAATATAATAAATATACATGTAACATAGTTACATGTACCTTAGAATAGGTACCTAAATTTAAAGGTATTTAACGTACCATGGATGTACGTACCTAGGGAGCAAGTAAGTATTACTATCATTCTATATTTTCCAAATCTACTAATAGAAAAGAAAAGAAATAGAAATAGAAAAATATTTATTTCGACACGGGTACACAACAATGTATCAATACTTAGGTACAAAATAAAGGAGCGATCAAAAACAGAATTTATATTATAGATAAATGTAAATTGATGAGCCCCCATAACCCTGCATCGAAAAAGGGGTTGGCTCAGCATGTGCTGAACGATGAACGTTCAGCGCTGTTTTTCAGCCAAAAACCATAAAGCAATTGGCGCTAAGGATGACAAGTTGGGTGGCATATAAATATACTTCTTACATAATAATAATAATACATACATTTGTAAATATAAATGCAATAAATTAAAATTAAAAAAATGTGCTAATTTACATACAAAAGAAAAAGCATAAAAATAAAAGTACGTTAGATGCAGCGGTTCTCGGTCGGTAACTACTTAGGCGCCGCGTGGGCGCAGCCGAGTAATCGGCTCCGACGAGCGATAAAGATTTGCTTACTGAGTAATATACGCGAGTGCAAGTGTGCTGGAGTTGGAAAGAACAGATCTGTCGTAGTTCATAGTCATATAGTTTGTGAAACATTAACCTAACAGATACACAAGAAAATGAAATAAAAAAAGAACGAATCCCTACAAAAAAATAAAAAAATAAAGGTAAGTTATGTTACTTAAAACGAATATTGTTATAAACAATACTTACGCTATTGAAGCTCAGAGAAGGTAAATGAGTAAGCTGGCTATATAAACGAGGTGTTATTGTTTATGTTGCCAAGCTTTCTCTGAGCTTCAACTAAAAAGGCTTTAAGTTTGTTTCTAAAATTATTTTTATTTTTTTAGATTCCTAACTGGCGGGGGTATATTATTCCAACACTTTGACGCTGCGTATCGGAAGCTACCACGGAAAGCTGCGGTTTTATGCTGCGGGGTTGCAAGCTGCTGGGAGCATGGTCTACTACCGCAGCGCTTTTGCGCTAGCCAGGTCAACTTCTCTACAAGTACGCGGGCGTGTGCTGGTTTATAACCCCGAAAAGAAGACAGGCTAGGTGAAGTTTTCTCCTAGATTTCATTTTTAAAATAAAGTGTTTATTCAAATAAGGTGTCAAGTGACTACGCGGTGGGACATTAAAACAAAATCTAGCGCAGGCATTTTGTACCCGCTGAATAAGACACTGTGTGCGCATTAGTAGCCTGGGGCCATATACTATGTCAGCATAATTTAGTTTGGATAGCACGAGTGATTCAACTAACTGTATTCGCAGATCTTCGCTAAGATAAAGCCGAATTTTATATAGTATTTTTAATCTGTAGAAACAGTTTTGAGCGCAACTGGCTACATGTTTCTCAAAACGCAGCCCTGAGTCCATACACAAACCTAAGTTTCGCGCTTCATCTACTTGCTCAATTGGTTTGTCCAACAGCTTGACATCTATTGTGGGCAGTACAGCCAAATTTTGAATTTTTTTTCTACTGCCAAGGAGCAAGTATTTCGTCTTTGTAGGGTTAAGGACAAGATTGTTGTTTTCTGCCCAAGTAGCAATTCGCTGAAGATCTTCGTTTAAATCTGACACGGCCAAATTTATATTTTGTTCCCTGAACGAAATGTAGACTTGTACGACTTGTGCCATGTACTGGATTTACCCTCCATGTACTGGATCAATAAATTTCTTCGTCCGCACATTATGTTCATGAGGATCATTGTCATTCAATACGCGATACTTAATCATTATCGGGTACTAAAAACGTTTCTTTATTTCTACAAAGTGTTTTAAATCACTTGTAATCTAATTGCAACTTATGAATCACCAGCAATCAGATAGTAAAGACCTTCATTTCCAGCGGAAATCGCGTATTGTTCTGTTAATTAAGTGTTAATTGATCAGGTGACTAGGGCTCGCAGTACTGCATCTCAGAGCCAACCTCGGACAAATCTAGAAAAGATTTTTATATTTACCAAAAATTTCAACTCAGGCGGGATTTGAACCCGCGACCTTCCCATAAATACCGGGACGCGCTAACCAACTGCGGTACCAAGCCAACTTTTCGGGCAGTCACAGCTAAGCGCCTTCCTAAAATCTTACTTCAGGGAAAATCTGTGAGCTAACACTTAAAATACAAATAAAAAACATGCTCATAGCTCATTGCTACAGAAGGAGTGATTGTGGCATGGCTCAAGAACACCGATTCTTAGCAGAACATCTTGGTTTAGCATCGGTCGGCCTGGTCTCTACTTGGATGGGTTTTGATCTGAGCATGTTAAGTATTATGAGGAAGGAAAGGAAAGAATACTTGGCTGATTGCGTGGTAATGGTGCTGGGTTAGCTGACTCCGACTAGATAATTGGGTTCATTATGAGAAGATGCCTTACAAAAATATATTAGTACTTCGTTGCTAATAATAAAAAGGAAAATCTGTTCTGCAACGTTGCGAAGTAGGAAAATCTTTCTATACCGTTGGAAAACTTAAATTGTTTCTCGTGGTGAAATAAGTGGTCATACGTAAGCATAGCTTGGGAAGTAATCGGTACAGATTTTCTTGCATTTTCCTCCACACTATTGCGAAGACATTGTGTCTACTATAGGTAGTTTTTTTGTAAATAAAAGGGATTTAACCCCAGAAACGAATGTAGCTACTACCAATGTGGTTATGGCAAACTATTCTATCGTCAGGATGATAATAATATCTAGGTATGTATCAATGATACTAACCATAGATCTGTTATACCTACAAAGATCTATGATACTAACAGTCTATTTCCTTCAGTTGTCGATGGAAATAGACGGAACTGCGTAAAGTACAGTCATCACTTTATAAAAAAATCTATTTAATAACCTTTCAAAGTTATTCTTGGCTTATTATCATAGCTGATTGGTAATCAACGCACAGCCCATACCGCAAGAGGGCGCCGGCCGATTGCAGCATAGCGCAGCCTAAAACCGGCACATGTGAATCCCCTGAGCGGTGCGAGAAGCAGTGCCCTGTGATCCCCAACCCGCAAGCCCAGCGCAGGGATTATGGGCATATCCCCCTTGATTAGGGTAGGCCTATGTCCAGAGGATACATAGAAACCATATGACATCTAAACAAGTTGGTTACCTATGTATATGCAGCCTATAATGGTTACCGCACGAGACGTTGTAATGTAATACCAGTAGGAAATAACTGTATGACATGGATATTATCATACTTAACATAATATACGAGGACAGTTCTCAGAAAACGTTTTATACACACGTGCTTAGCCAACAAAATCTATCAACAACGCAAAATGACTACAATTTACTAGCAACAGGCACGTTAAATCTCATCATCATCACCATCATTATCGGCATAATATAGCAGTCCACTGCTAGGCATATGCCTCCCCTAATGAGCGCCATTGCGCTCTGTTCTGAGCTTGAAACATTCAGCTATGTGATGCTCTCAAATCTCGGTTATTTAGATTTGTTAGCTTCTTCTCAGTTGTTGAGTCTTGGCAGAGTGGTCGTTCGTGGCTGTGCTGATAGTGTCTACATTGGGGTCGTCGTCTTCGGTTTTCCTTCCGAGGGCTCTGCTAGCTCTGGCGATGCATCTCCATTTGTGTCGGTTAGTTGCATTGCGAGAACACTGCACTTTGGTGGTCTGGGTAGATTTTTTTAATAGCGTCCGTCCAGCGAGTTGGTGATCGGCCGCGTGCCCTTTTTTCTTCTATCTGGCCTTGCACCACAAGCCTCTCCATCGAGTCCTCATTTCGGGCGTCCTCATTTGTTAGCTAGCTGAACTCAAATAGTTTCAAACACCTACCTACCTAATTTTGGTTATCTGAATAGATCCTTATCACGAAGACTATAGAATTCCATAAAGAAGGCTATTAATATGATATATGATTTATTTATATCTCCTCCTACAGCCAAAACTACGGAACCGATTTCAACAAATGATACGTTGTGTTATTAGTTCGGTTCATCATAATCCAGAGTGCCATAGGGTACATGAAATTATAAATAGTGTTGTTTCTCGTGTTCAGTAGTCGGGTTTTAGTTTTTAGGGTTTCGTAGGTGTCTTCAGTATTCAACGACTATCCAGAATTATTTAGATTACAAAAAATACAACTAAATCCTTGTAGATCTCTGAAAAAATATTATTCACTAAAATAACAAACCGAAAGTAAAGTCTACGTTTTGGTCTTTATAGCAGTAATTATCATATATGTGTTGGTTCTCGGCTAAGACCGACTAAGCATTTTTTTAACATTTTTTTGGATATTTTGTTGGTGCCTACTTAGATATTTGATTCAGCGGTAGGTACCACAGAACAGATAATGGTACCTACAACGACAGAGGTATCTGTAGATCTACTAGAACCTTAGACAGTAGTAGGTATGTTGACTGCGTGACTCGGATATGACGCTATAGTAGGGGAGCCCACGAGGCTAAATGGGGATTTACTCGAGCGTCGTAGAGACCTATTGGGATGCAAAGCTTAGATGATAAGAAGAAAAAAATGTTATATGATATATACCTTTACATCGGTGGGGGAAGCGGCTATAGATTTTTAAATATGTAAAAAAAAACTGTTGCATGGACATCCTCGAGCGCATCAGATATTGATAGCATCAATGCCCTACGTATTTTTAATAATGTACGTATGTTAATCTGATCGTTTGCATGATGCGGGTGGTTGTATTTAAGGGTTGAAAATGAAAAAAAAAAAAAATATCGAGCGCGTCAGATTTTCTAAGGGAGTGTTAAGTACACCAAAAAAAAGCTCTCATTCACTAATCTGACGATTTCGATGGGACGCAAACTCACGGCCATTTTCATAATGTGAAAAAAAAATCGCCATTTTGAAATACTCAAGCGCGTCAGATTAAGATATATATGGTTCATCTTTATGTTCTAAACGTACTGTCTCATAATCTGACGATTATCTAGAGGGATTCGCCTGATCTGACAAAAAAAATTAGAAAAACGGTTCACTTTAAAGGCCATCCCTGCAACTTCCCGCTAATTCCATTCCTGGGCGCTTGAAATTGTACTTATGACATTTTTAAGTGTTTTAGTGTTGTTTGTGTATTTTAAGGATAAACAGGTATGTTTTTAACGTTTTTTCATACGTTTGTAACGTTTTATGAACGTTTTCATTCGAAAAAGGTAATTTTACGTAACACGGGAATTCTTGACTTTTTTTTTACTTTCTCTACTTTCACTTTTGAATAGCGATGTGTTTATCAGTAAACAAGTAATAAATAAATTTTCGATAGGTAGAATATTTCAAGCAGATTTCGTAGAGGTATGATACTATAAATAGTTTTATAGTAAAATATAAAGTAATTATTAATTATATATTACAAGGGGGGCCCGGACCACCCACAATGGCCGACGGGGGGTGGGGCCCCGCAGATTTCCCATTTTCCATTTTCTTTTCGACGCAGATGAAGGGTTATAATAGCAAAAAAAGCCAAAACGTTGGAAACACGTTGTAAACAGTATGCCACGAACGAGTCTTTATGATCAGCTGTGATGGCGCCATGGCAACAGAAACCAGAGTGGGGACGGAGTGAGAGAGTAATAGATAGAGAAAGAGAGAGAGGAATAGAAACGCGGAGAAGGAAATGTAGGCATCACGCAGCTGCACGCATTTAACTTTATCGACGAATTTATGTTATTTCGGCTTCCGGAAATCGTCAGATTATATATTTTTCATTATTCTTGAATTATTTCCTTCAAAATAAAAAAAAATTTAGCTACGCTCGAGAATGTCGAGATGACGTTTTTTTTTACAACTTTGTTGCCCTCCCCTTTTTTTACGTCACTCTCAAATTGTCAGATTAGTGGAATATACACTTTTTAGGATGTAATTAACTCACCCCACCTTAATCTGACGCGCTCGAGAATTTCTGATGATCAATTTTTTTTTACTAATCTGATCCTGTATCCTTCACGGGCGGCCTTATATATGGGCCTCACGTTTTGTGGAGGTACTTAACCGGGTACAAGGTATCCCCCTGTATATTAATCTGCCGCGCTTTAGTAAATCCCGAAATCCCCGCTTGGGCTCCCCTACTACTAGGCCTGTGGCTAGGCGTAACCCGAGAAGTTAGTCTGGGACGCCTCAATTATGTTTTCAGCGCTAAGTCCTTAGAACTTATTTTAATTTGTCAGTTTGTAAATAATGTCAATAACAGTCATCATATTATTATTATCACCCAATGACTAAAGAAACAAATTATCACCTACTTATTTTTATTAACATTACAATAAATTGTCCAGTAGGTATGCCGTAAGTATAGACAACAATACAATCTGCTAGAACATGTTAGCTGAGGAAATAGGCTATTGTCATGAATTCACATTGCCAGAGTCATGTGATCATAAAAACCGTATGAAAATTCCATACAAGTCGCGTAACTAGTATATGTTTGGCAGCCAGACAAATGCTTTTAGAAATAAATCGACTCAAGTTCGTCGCGCAACTTTGTCGCGCTTTGCCGTACCTATATAGCGACTTTGGCGTGTTTGCTTTCGACATGTATTTTTGTCTCTTGACAAAAAACACAGTCATAGAACTTTGCTAGTTGAAGTTTCATGCACTTTGAAATTCGGAGAGGTCAAGTTACCTACCTCGGGTCCCGCTTACCCGATTTCGACCAAAGACATTTTTTTCATTTTTTCATTTTCATTTTTTAACCATATCGTTATATTACATAAAATTGGCATGCCATAAAATACAATAATTTCATATTAAAAATACAATACATTCCACAATACAAATACATATAGCTAATACAAAAAATATAAAAAATAAATATTATAGCAGTGGACACTACGACGCATGCTGGAGGCATGCAAATTAGAAATTGAACCATCCTTAAATTCACTGACGTGGTAAAAAGAGTTTGAAGGAAGACATCCGATGTGTAGAGCCTTCCCAGATAGGCGATTTAGTCGCGCGATTGACATGCGTATCCAATCAGGCTTGCTGAATGTCACGTGGTATGTGCACGCACTTCACATTCCACGTGACATTCAACAAGCCTGATTGGATACGGATGTCAATCGTGCGAGTAAATCGCCCGTCTAGGAGGGCTCTTAGTCAAAAAAGTTCTAAGTATCAAATGATCAAGAAGTTTTTGCGTGATGCTCGATCGCAAACGAACAAAAAATTAACATTTTCTCAGGTTGAGAATCCTTCAATCAAATAGCCATGTCAATATTTTTTTCTTACTTACAAACTAGTGTTCAATTACTGCTTCACTCGCGTATGTGAGACACGGATAAAAGATACACTATATCTTGTTCAACACCAGCTGAAAAAGGATTCGTATCTTCAACGTAAAATTTTGCCCAATGATAAAGCGTAGAATCAATGTACTGCTTTGTCATTGGGCAAAATCTTTCGTTACGCTTACCTTACGATACACCATGTTGTAATATTTATGAACTAAGTACAAACCAACGTGCAAAATATCTGCTCAATACGTCCAGTAGGAAGGTTAGGTAGGTACCTAGTTCCGGCGTAAAAGAGGAACAATATCTCTAATAATAGTACTTTAGTAGGATTGTAAGACAACCAGATATTTTTATTTATGTAGAGATAAATATACAACCTCATCCTACACGCGTAGAGCCTTGAACTACGAAACGAAGTGAGAGAATCAATTAGTGATGCGGTATTGAGGAAAGCGTCGGTAATGATGTACTAGACACGTGCGCGTGCGCTATCAGCATCCTGGCTGTAAACAGCAGCCGGAGGCCACGTAACTAGGGTTGACGCACTGTTTCTGAACATTTTATAAGTTCATTTATTTATAACAGAAAAACAACAAACAAAAAACAGGAAGTGGAATATTTTAAGAAAGAGCTTTGACCAGCAGTGGGACGAGATGGCTTAAGAAAAAAACAGAAAACTACTATCTGTTCGATAAAATAATTTATTATTATTTTTATTATTTTGTAATAGGTGTGGTTTTCTTCACAATACTAAGATATGGTTGGACCATAGGGTTGGACCCAGTTGTTCAGTGGATACCGTAGGTTATTGGAGTTCTCTTGGTGGTTTTACGAATTCCATGAGAGTTGGCCACTAGTTGGTCCTCATATAAAGGTCAAAAATAGTTTACTTCATTACATAAGAATTTGGATTTTAGGTTGCTCCGTTTGGCTGTACAACGAAATACTTACTCATTCTGATCAGGTATAGGTACGGTATAATCGCAGTATAATAATAATACCAATTCGCCTCATTGATGGAGATTTGACTTCTTTTTTTCCCCATCCCCATCCCATGCCCTTTTTGAAGAAGGGTGATAAGACTCTGACTTAAAAACTAAAGATCTATTCCGCCCCTGAGCCACGTTTATGAGCATGTCTTTATGTCATAAAGAATCGTCTCACCAGAAGACTCGACGAGTTCCATCCAGCCACCGGAGCAGGCCGGGTTTCGCGGAGGATATGGCACCATAGACCACATTCACACAGTGAGGCATATTATACAGTAGTCCGAAGAGTATAATCAGCCCCTGTGTCTGGCTTTTGTGGAATCCTTGGAATCCTTGCGGCGATGTCAAGTGGACTATTGTTATATCAAAGTGTTTAGATGTCTGTACGAAACCGCCACTATGAATGTCCGAGTATAGGACCAGCAGTCTAAACCCATCCATACTGCGCCGAGAACTCACTCCTCGACGCAAGGAGATGTCATATCTCCGAAACTGTTCACTAGCGCGTTGGAGGATATGTTTAAGACGCTGGACTGGAAAGGTATGGGCATAAACATAAACTGCTGGATGGCCTAGCATCAGCCTTGCGAAAGATAGGTCTCGGCATGAATTTGGACAAGACCAAAGTCATGGTCAATAACCGAATTGATCTGAGTCCTGTCGTCGTTAATGGACACCTTCTTGAAGTTGTTTCGGAGTATACATACTGCATGATAAAATCAGTAATGAGTATATTATCCGACATAGAACTAAAGTTGTCGACATAGCTCAGAGAATTAGCAAGCTGAAGTGGCAGTGGGCAGGCCATATCTGCGCAAGAACCGGTGGGGTGACAATCTGCTGTCGGCTGCTGGTAGAAGCTGGGTGCGTCGAGTTTCGGATAGGGCGCAATGGCGCTCATTAGGGGAGGCCATGTCCAGCAGTTGACTGCTATAGGCTGATGATGATGATCCTACGCCGTAGACCAGCTACGTCGTAGCGATGTGCCAAATTCGAACGTGATCGTGATTTAAGCATAGATTTTTTGTGCGGAATATCTGTCTGATCACAAATATTTCCATCGAGTTTCAACCTGACGTAGCTAAAGCGTAACGAAAAATGTTCGCCAATGATTTTATTTTGAATCTACGCTTTCTAATTTGCCAAAATTTTACTTTACTTTTTCGCTAATCTTCGTGATCGACCCTCTGAGCCCTGATTCTTGTGATTCAATATATTTATCACATAAGATATAATAAATCGCGCGAACTGTCAAAACTGTATGGAAAATTGAGAGTTCTCGTTTGTATTCGTTTCTATACGGCCGTTTCTGTTGATATTAGTTTATGTCTGCGCATTATTGTCGGATGCCATTAGATGGTAAATAATAAGGTCAATAGCGAGAGAAAAAGTGTGGAATAGTGTCGGAGTGTGAGGTACCAAACTACTATGCCTTACGGACAGCCCTATCTGTCAAAAAAAAATTCTCAGAAGAATGAGTCAGTTCTTTCCCTGCTCATCAAATGCATGCATGTAGTATGAATGTGTCCTTTAGTATAGACTGTGAAGTCTAACTAATTAACTGTGTGAAAACTACCTACGTATTGTAAGTACATTATGCACCTTCTATTTTAGCCTTCATCGGTATAAAGCAAAGAGTTCGCATAGAAACTTTTTTGGTAATATACCTACTCAACCTAAACGTGATCTATGTTGTAATGCATTGTGAAAGGTAATGGTTACCACTCAACATCAGGTGGACCATGTGCTTGTTCCATCTTCAAGTAACATAAAAAAAAACTCCCTATATGGTGTAAAGTAACGCCCTTATTCATAACCAAATGTCATTTTATAACGGCTCGATAAATTAAGCTTGTCCCTGTCATTCAAATGTAAATAAAAAGAGGTGGCATGATATTATAACGCCGTTTTAGCTATCTGAGGTATAAAGAACTGTTGGAAGGTTATAATTTATGACAGAAATAGAGGAATAACAATAAAATATCGTACCCACTATTTTATAAAATAATCTATAAAATCTTTGAAAAAATAGAGAAAATCTCTACTCGTTATAGAGTGAGATAAATTTTTGGCAAAGATATTTCACTTACTGTGAACACTCATGTGAATAGGGATGACAACTGAGTAAAACAAAAATAATTCTAATTAGTCCGTCAGATAGATCAACAAAAAATATTCGACACGTATTTTTTTTTATTTATCAAAAAAATAAAAATTGACGGAGACAAAGAGCGTCAAAATTCGGGAGTGGGGGCTTGTGACGTCACGGTTCGGTAAAAAGTGTATTATTTGGACACATTTATTTTTCCAAACAGAGTTGAGATCGGTATAATAACGCGGTCTCAGAGTCTCAGAGCACAGGGCTTTAGACGTAATTAAAATTTGACAGTTCATTGATGTTCATATCACCATCATTAACTCAATGTAGATAGAGGGATTAAAAAATAACAACTTCCTTATTCTACTGCAGTCTTATAAATAGGCTCAGCTTGGTAATCTCTAAAGTAAAATACAACAGAGTATGTAACTGTGTGTTATCAGTAAGAGATAAGAATAATTACCACAAATAAATACCGGCCCTCATCTCGGCTTAGCACCTGCGGCTCAACCTTTGTTCTGAAAATGCTTTCAGGTAATTTAACTAGCTCGGGTCGCGCCGAGAATTACTTATAACAAGTTGTGGTTTTGCATCTAGATTTATGCATCACCACATACCACCAGTCTATATCAATCCACTGCTGGACATGCCTCTCCTAATAAAGGGGGATACGCCATAATCCCCACACTAGACTCGCGGGTTGGGGATCGCAGGGCACAGTTTCTCGCACCACCAACGCTGCTGCCTATTGGTGGCCAGGGGATTTAGCTGTGTCTATGTAGGCTGCGCTGCGCAATCAGCCGGCTGCCAGAACCCCATTCGTTGTTTAACAGGGTGCACCACATGCAGGTGAGGATGGCTCGGGCACCGAAGATGGATGTTTTAACCCCCTTGGAACGCCCTAATGCATTTATGCATCAAGTGTTGTCTTTTACAATGAAAGGTTGCTTGTATGTTTCACTCAATTTTTCGTTCGTTCATCATTTTTCTTTTACTAACTGACCGAGACGCTGCAGCGCTGTAGTAAATGGTACATGGTTAGATGGTGTATATTATAGAGTTGAACATCTTTTTTTTGTAACGCGGGAAGGAATCTGCTACCAGATACCCTACCGCTTGCAGGGTATGACGGGGATATGTGGGGTTGAGCGGACTCGCCCGACCCACTAAACCTCCCGCGGTGGCCCAGTCTCAATGAGCATAGAGGGATTTTTGGGAATCAAATTGTCTCCAAAAACCCATCATCGGCACATCATGCCATTCTCTCAGCCTATTCGTCCTTACACACAGGAAAAACATGCCAACACTTCAATGGTGAGGAGCTGACTAAGTCGCGGGTTTCCTAACAAGTTGTGGTGGGTAGTTACTTACTCATCAATTACGTACCGATGAAATCATACCCCGAACAAGAAATGAAGGAATAAAAGTCCTTCTCTCAAATCAAAACTCAGAACCGAAGCCAAGTGCTTCGGAAGGCATTTTCATCTGGGATGTTTGTAGAGTATGAGACGGATGGGTTTCATGCCATTCTCCGTAATAAAACTGCATCCCTGATGCGCAGAGTACGTGACAGCCCAAATCAATCGTTTAAGATAATGAACTTTTCGGGCGACCGAAAGACTCCTACTCCAGCACCAGAGTTTGCCACTAGTTTACAAAAACAGAAAGAAGATCTGTCTCAATCTTAAGGTATGAACTCTACGTGTGGTTTTGACGTGTTGTCACTTGACTAGAAGGCTGTTTGCACTGCACTTGCACATTCCGACTTATTGTCTCCTGTTTACTTTGTAATTCAACATGTTAAAACGCAACTTACCCACTCGAGATTACATTAAAGCAGCTATTATTTAATTGACAAGATAAGTAAAGCAAAATGGAAAATGAAAGCATGTTTATTGGCGTAGAAAGCAAACGTTTCCATTGTCTTATCTAGGTTTGTGAATAGCTTAATAAAATTATGTCTATTTACTTAAGTCATAAGGCTCGTGTTTAGGGGATAATAACCCATAGTAATTTAAGCTGAGAATTGTATGGAAAACTCTCAAATAATCTGGGCTTGGGTAGTTCAATCACGGATACCTTTGAATACATCAGCCTCGGCCAGCTGGAGTAACGATCTTCAAAAGGCTGCTGGTAGAAGTTGGATGCGTCAGGGCGCAATGGCGGTCATTAGGGGATGCCTATTTCCAGCAGTGAAGTGCTTATAATGATTGAATACATCATGAGTACCTACTGTTCTAAGTCTGATTCAAACTTTCATCGCAATCATCATTGATTATTTTATTAATCGTACGATCCAGTTAGCTTGAGTGGTCAAGAAGATGCGTCTAAATTAACCAAAGCAATGTATTTTTTGACATATTAATTTTCTAGGCTGACTGTACATTTTTTGAAGTCCGATTTTTTTTATTTGTCGGTATAAATAGGTTTTTTTCTTTTAAAATAAACTTATCGTTTCTTAAAAACAATAATACCTACAAATATACAAATAAAAATTTTGCCCCACCTGTATACCTATATTATATTGAGTATAAAAAAATGAAGCTTTTTATGAAGGTATGAACAGTTCCCGCAAAATAACTTGGCCGCAATGAACTTTAAGCAAGTAGCTGCGCAGAACACATTTTTAGGAACCAAAGGTCGGTATGAGATGGCAGCGCGGGGGAATTTTTAGTCTAACGATGTTTCTTGAAGCATAGAGTATATATAGATATTATCCTGAATCGAAATCAACTATCGATTATTTGAAATCGATTATTTGTTACCTAAATGTCTCTTCCCTCAATCCTAAGACAACATTAATAAAGTATTTATTTTATTATTATTATTCTCTCGATACTATTTTTTAGCAAAATCGTAAATCTTAACTAATATAAAAATAACGCTAATAAAAATTATCATAATTTTAATCGATTTTATTCATAGTCGATTATACAATACGAAGTTGCTCGTCACTATCAGTTCAATCGGCGTTCATTTGGCTGGACTCGTGACAGATGGGCACGAGGCTTGTTGTCTCTGTCACACTTATTAAACACCGAGGGTGTTCGTGTCACTATCTTGCTTTTACGTACAGTCTGTTGCAAAAGTTTTCGATTACGTTTCTGGTTTTTGAACGTGGATGATTTTTACTGTTTCATTTGTGGTAGTTTCGGTTGTATTAATTTAAGTGAATGGTAGTTAAATCTTATTTGCATATCTGTATTTGCATCGTATTTCAAAAGAATATACCTACATTTTATAAACTCGAGCTTTCAATACGAGACGAACCATTTGTAATTAATAATACAAATGGTTCACCTAATTAATATTACAACGGAAATCATTCTAAAAAAGAAACTTTGGTAAGTTACTAAATATATTATACAATTTAAGTAGGTTAGTAACCAATAAAAATATGTACCTACTATCTGTTGTAGAATTATTTACTAAGTACATAGTTCAAGTGGTTGTTAATTTACTTATTTCGTTGTAATTCAAAAAATATAGCTACCTACTTTCTAGCAAAACGAGATCTAAGTTTAGGCAGACCAATTGCAAGATTAATATTTAAAAAAAAACTACAAAAAATAAGAAATCCTACTGAGCTATAAACAATCTATTTGATAACTGTTTTCTCCGCGACTGTACATGCGCAGAACTTAAAGTGTGTGACTTTTTGCGCTGCATATTTATTAGAACGGTCAGGGCAACTTTTTATCGTTACTTTTTATCATACAGCTTTTTGTAAGTTACTTACTTACCTATAAGATGCACGAGGTGCCTATAACGTATAACCACGTGTACTACATTTTTAAAACCATTCTCTACTTCCCGAAGAGCCAAGTAGATCTCCAACAAAGACATATTTTAATATATTCGAAGGTCGCGAGTTCAATTCTCGTGTTGGTAGAGTTTTGGGGTATTTGAAGCGTTCATAATCTATGGTTTGTTCTGTTTGCGAATTTAATAAGTCTTTACAATGGTTTAGCGAACACCTTACATTCGTAGAAAGGATCTCTTCTTCTTCGTTTGAGCGAGTGACCAACTCTGGTGTCGGAGTTTTTAGGCCGCCCGAAGGCCTCCGACATGGCTTAACGACTGAAAAGCCGGGACCAACATCTTAACGTGCCTTCCGAAGCACGGAAGCGCTCAAATCTAAATGTCACTAAACGGTCACCCATCCAAGTAATGGCCGCGCGGAGTGTTGCTTAACCAATGCGATGTGCTAAGAGCACCGAAGTTAACCACGCCACGAGCGCTTCTATAGATAGGTACTTAACTAGGACACAGTTCATATTTTTGCATTAACTTTTACTAAATAAATATCTAACGATAATTACTTATTAGTACTTAATTGTGATTGTGATAGTAAGTATACATGCGTTTTATGCTGCCACTACTAATTGTGTTGATTGTTAGTATCTTCTATCTTTGGTTATCTAGCTCTACTTTTTGTTTTCTTGGGACATTCACCTATTTGCTATCACTTTTTCGTATAGCTACACGAGCTGGTCTATAACTAATTTTAAGATATCCAACCCTTCACTCGGTCAACATGTGTATTGGTGGATCGCCTGGTAGTTGAAGGCTTTTGGGCGGCCATTACTTATACCTACTTAAATACATGTTTGATCGAAAGAAGCAGGTATTCTATCGAATCCGACTGTTATTTCGGACATTAGAAAAATGCTATGATCATTCGCAAACGGACTTCATGAAGTTCATTCCTGGGAATGGGTTCGGCCCCCTTTGTGTGTATGTGCTAATCTCCATGGTTCAAACGCTCGTCTCATCCAGTTTCGGTTCACGATGGCTGCAGTATCGACGACCAATCTTGCTGCTGGATGACCGACGCTTTACTCCGGCCCCTGTCATCCACCTCGCCTTGCCAGGTGTCCTGCCCGACTCTATTTTAGTTCCTTTATGTGTATTTTTTTATGGTATTTGAAGATTGAACAAGCACATGGCCCACCTGATGTTAAGTGGTAACCATTACCTATTACAAAGTATTGCAACGTAGATCACGTTTTTTTTGGAACGTGCGCTACGATGCAACGCTCTGCGTCCGTCAACTTGAGGCATGAGGATGATATAAGCCTGATGTAAAGTCACCGGCACCCACACCCTTCAATCCGAAACACAGCACAGCTGCTTCACGGCAGAAATAGGCATGGTGGCAGCACGCACCCGGACGAGACAACAACAAAGAACTCTACTACCCAGATAGTATCTCAAACAGCTTACATTTTTTGAAGTAGGTACAAACAAACCTATCTTTCAGATCTTACAATGATCTTATCTAAGATTTTCCTCAAAATATCCAATATCATTGTCTGAGATCACATTTCCCGCATACACGTGTCCACACTCGTGTGGTGTGTTGCTATCTGTCATTTGACAGTCCACCATTCAGTGAAGGCTACTTAACTAGCTACTTTAAACTGTAATGCATAGAGAGGGCTTTTGTGCGAACTGAAGGCACATTATTATGACAGCCTTACTAACTGTCGACAATCAATATAGAGATAGGATCGCGTAATCTTTATGTAGTCTAGCCTAGTAGTCAGTAACATATTATATAGGTTAAAAACTAGGTATTATCCTTAACCTGTTTTTTTAAGAGTATTTTATTGATAATTTTGGCTTTAAAACTATATCTATACTTGGTCTATTATAATAGGATATGTACTAAATTATATTTAATAGTATATGTATAATTTAATCATTCAAAATAAATCTAATATAGGCAGGTAATTGGTTTTTGTATTATAAGCACCACCGCTCAATTCTTTTAATTATATTGTACCTACATTATATTACAATTTCATTTAAATAAATAATAAATAAATAATGCGGGACGTAATCACACAGCATCATGTAGCCCCAAAATAAGCAGAGTTTGTATTATGGAAACCACATGACTGATATAATACACACATATATATATTTTATGTAAATACATACATATCATACATAGAAAACACCCTCATTTCTCTGTTTTTGTCTGTTCTCTGTTTTTGGTTCTTAATTGGTGCTGTGTGCAATAAAGAGTTCATCTATCTATCTATCTTATCTTAATTAGCATCGCAGCTTTTTTTTTACATAACGGGTTCTTAAAATTTTCAACGTTAAATTTTAAGATTTGGTCCTCGGCCATCGTCGCGTTGTCGTCAAGCAGCTTCGTATCGAGAGTTGTGTTTTGTTTTTGACTGTACATGCCTAAGAATCTGTAAATGAATGAAAATCCAGGCCTAACCTAGGAAGGTAAGGTATTCAATAAAACCTTACCTTTTTTATTTACTTAAAAAATATAAAAACCCCGACACAAATCTGGCACCACAATTTATCCTCCTTTTTCTTTCCCGCTAAATCATCCGACCTTGATGAAAATGTACCTAACCTTTTTATTGAGACCAAACAATGAGCCCAAACACGATACCTATCTCTGATGTAAGTGAGGAGTTATTTGTCAGATGTCAAGGTCACCATGTTCTTTCAGTATCATTGAGGTAACCTGACACAAAATTTTGAATCGATGTTATTTTTGACATTTTGAGGAGTTGAGGATTTATAAACCGCTAAATAGATTTTTGTAAATCATATCTAAGTATACGATCAATCAAGACAACATTCAAACAGAAAAACAAGGTATCTGAATCAAAATAGGTTCATCCGTTTTGGGATCTACGATGTCACAGACAGACACCCTTATCACACCCTTCTGTCTGCGTCGGGGGTTAAAGTTAAAAACAGATAACATACTTATGTTATCTGATAACTGCATAACTACATAGTAGGTACCAATTGTAATAATAACAGTATGTATGTATATATTTTGATTTGTTCAGTTTTGCCAACATGAATGCTACATGTACAACCTTTTACAGGCAAACACTACGTATCGATGTAGTTCCAATAAAATAAATAAATATACGGAACAGCTCACACACGGTCAACTGTTCCTAAACTAACGAGAGCCTGCAGGTACTATGTGTACCAGATACTGGTAAACATACATAGATACTTATACAACACCCAGACATTGAACAAACGACATTTTCATCACACAAATGTTTGTCCTGGGCGGGAATCGAACCCGCGACCTGCCCAGATGGCAGAGTTAATGCCAACTGAGCAACTGAGCTATGAGGCCAGTCATGTCATCTACACTTCTACAGTATACGTATCTATGTATGGACTGACTGACTGTAGGCAGTCATTCAGTCAAGATACTTGATCAATTCTATTGAAAAAATGAAAAAAACATTTATTTTACTAGCAGAACGCTCGCCGCTTCGTCTGTGTAATCATCACCTTCATCATCAACAACCTATAGAAGTCCACTGCGGAACATAGGTCTCCCCAAAGGAATTAAGTAAGGCTCCATAAAGTTAGTCAATCTTTTACGCGTGTACGATTTTTTAACAAAATCCCAATTGATGTGATTGATCTGTATATCTGATCGGATCTGTAAATAAATTCAAAAATGTTGTTAAACGTAATCTATGTAATAAAGCTTATTATAAAATATCTGATTATTTAGATGACAAAAAAGCTTGGGAGGAAACTGCCTCCAACTCCATCAAAAACAATGTAATAGTTATTAAGAACAATGACGTTAAAAAAATATAAGCCAAGCAGAGTTTCTTGCCAATTCTTCTCTGTTTGGTCACGTTACGAATTGGTGGTAAAATGCGCTGAGAAAGGAATTTCCGAATATCCTTTCTCAGCGCACTCCCACATTATTCAAGAAATATTATCTCCAATTACTTAAAGCTGAAGTTTAGTAGATTAGTCACCATCGGCAACCTGTTTTAGAACAATAGCAGTTTAGAATGCTGTTAGTTACCAATGTTCTATTTCTTAAAGTGCTGACTTAAGTAGATACTTAAATTAACAAAACAATAAGGAAGCAGGATAATTTATTCATCCCGCGAGTTTAATATTAAACATTGATGTTTTCGGCTTTAACTAGGAAAATCGAGATTTGTTCCTTGTGAGACACTTCCTTGTGGGCAGATGAGATACCTAAATTCCTTTACATCCTATTAGGTATATATGACTGTTCAATTTAGGTAGGTACTCTCCAATTAGGTTATACAATAGCTGTACAATTTAGGTAGGTATAGTCTTTTTCGTTATGATTATGAGCTTGGTCAGCTCTAGTTTCCGAGTTCAAGGCCGCCCAAAGGCCTCCGATTGAAAAAGGCAGTACCAATATACGCGCCTTTAGCGCTCAAGGCTCAAGATCTGAACCTCACTAAGCTAAAGGATCTCCCATCCAAACAATGACCAGACGGAGTTTGATCTGCTCAAAACACGGAATTAAGCCACGCCTGGAGCCGGAGATGTAAGTAGAGAGGCAGGTATTACATAGTTAATAAGAATCAAATTTGGTAGGACATAACATGGACCTATATCTATTTAAAACCTAATTGTTCTTGCAAATAAATAATTGATGAACTGCTAGATTACCAATTTTATCAAAATATTTTAGAAATGTTATACAGGTACGTGCACAGTTTACGAAACGTACCTAGACATTTGTACTTCCTACTTAATTAAACGTAGGTATCTAGGCACCAAGTGGTTTTCTAATAAATCAAATAGAAAAACCAGTAATCACCAATGTTTACATGGTGTGGTAGGAAACGGATATTTATGTTTATGTAACTGTGGAAGGTCACAGCCATATTCACCAACAAGGCGGAAGACTAAATGGTACCTGTATACCTGTACAATATTATATGTATAACTAGGTAGGTTGGACACTGCACACTATAGCTCTAGAAAGAAAGAAAGAAAATAGAAGAAAAGAATAAACTACCTACTTATTTCTTCTCATGAAAAACAAACAAACAAAAACTTTGCATTAATTTTTAATCAGACCTTAGAATATTCTGTTCGATTCCCGCTGCGGTTTGAATGACCAACCCCATTGCAAGAGTAACGTAACGTAGCGATGTCTACGCGCCGTAGGGGGCCGCTACGTTGCTTGCGGTCGCTACATCTACGCAGCGTAAAACAGTCTACGTAAAATCGCTACGTAGTAGTACGTACGTATACGTACGTCCAAGTCTACCTGTCTATATACACGCACTTGTTGACATAGGTCAAGTCTACGGAAAATTAGACTAAGATCATAGGCCTGAATGACTACGAAAAGTCTACAACAATTTCTAAGAGAAGTTCTGATTCTTTACACGTCCCTCCGAACGAGTGGTCCTTCCTTTTACCTAGGTTGATCTCTGCTACCAGTGTTTAGCTGAGCTAAGAAGAAGAAAATAAGGAAAATCACAAAATAACATTTCACGTGCAATCCATAAATGTGTTATATCAGCCAATTAGCAGGATAGTTTATTAACTGTCCACCCATTATAGGAACGTTAAGGAAAACTAATACCTATGGCTTATAATAATCTAAGATCTACTAACTTACTGGAAAATACAGGGTTTGTGAAACGCAGTTAGAGTGCATGACCACCATAAAGATACTTTGGCCTCCGACACCAGAATTCGCCAGGTTTCTCGGTTCAGCGCCGCTTCTGTCCAGGCAACAAACTATCTGGTCCTCTAGACTTCATCACCTCAGCGATACCTGGGACGTCCAACAGACCTCCTGACCCTCGGGCGGATATGTACGTCCGCCCAACTGCACTATCTCGATGACATAACACAGTCAAAATGTCTGCGCCACGACACAAATCCGACGGCAAAAGGGGTAAACCTCGACCCTCGTGAAATTATATCTACGAGCGATTTTGACTGCAAAATTTCCGGAGACCTCTTAGACCGAAGAGCTTAATTATTGTAATTTTGTAATTATAAACCACAGATATAGAAGAACACTAGATAAGGCCTTAAAATTCACTATGCTCTGAACATCAAATCATACGGCTGATCTCTACTTTATTATGCCCAATATCATCAGTTAGAAAGGGACGCATACATATATCAATGCGACTTCAAAATAGATCAAAAAGTTAATCGTACCAGGGCGCTCGAACAAAATTCTATGCAGGTTCATACAAATGCCCTGGTACGAAATCGCAGAAATTGCAGTGAGATAAAGCATGCATCCCTTTCTAGCAAATGATATATGGACATAAGGAAGTAGAGATCAGCCGTATGAGTTGACGTTCCGAGCATAGTGAAGCCTTAAAGGCTTTATCTAATTGTCTTCTATTTGTGTGTTATAAACGAAATAACAACCAAATGTCTGTTATATTTAGTATAGTTCTGCGATAGCAACGCCGCGGTTCTGACCTATAGCTACCTACATTTTACATACGTTAGGTACAAACTCGTTTGCATGAAAATCGGTCCACGCTAGTGATTAGATTATCCGTTATTACTTATATTAATATTATTATTATTATTATTATTATTATTATTATTAAATTAAAACCAGAATTCACGATGGTAATTGATTCAATTGTAAGTTACTTACGTAGGTAGGCAATAGAGCAAGTAGAGTTGCTAACCAACCGGCCGGTACTATTCGTTTATAGTACTGGGAACGAATTGCCAAAAAAAAATCCTAGCCCTCCGACAGCGTAGTCAGACAGATTGGACACGCTGAATTTTTACTTTTAAGTACTGCGTCGGATGCGTGGACCTTCCTTTAAGTGTTTCTAGCATCATGAGAGGAAATAGAAGGAAACAGTATCACATATTTTGTTAGGCTCGTTTAGATCGTCGTATATTCACTACAAGAGATCAGACCAGGGCGCAATGGCGCTCATTAGGGGAGGCCTATGTCCAGCAGAGGACTGCTATAGGCTGATGATGATGATGACGATGACATGAGAAATAACAAAATCATACGTACAAAACTAGAAAAATCTGTGATCATACAGATAACGTCTAAAATATAATACAATAACAGGTTAATGTAAATTAGGCATGTGCAAAAAAAAAACTAACGTCTTTGATATATCAAAGAGGTTGGGTTTTTTTTATACTAAATCTATAGTCTATATACATTAGTCGATAGTCGGTATCTTCAGTACCTACACTATCTTGATCGACGCCACATCATCATCATCCGCAGCCCGACTGCTGGGTACAGGCCTCCCTTTGTGTGCTGCACGGTTCAAAGCTCGTCTCATCCAGTTTCAACCCACGATTCTTGCAATGTCAACCGTCCATCTTGCTTCTGGACGCCACACCTAAACCAATAGTTATTTTATTTCCAGACGTAGCCGTTTTTAATATTCTTAATTATTTTATTGTTTTTTCTCAATTTAAGTATCTATGTATATAAAATAACATTAAATAATAAATAAATAAAATAAATAATGCTGGACGATCACACAGCATCATGTAGCCCCAAACTAAGCAGAGCTTGTGTTATGGGAACCACATGATTGATATATTACATCGTTAATTTTTTTTCGAAATTCATACATATCATACATAGAAAACCCCCAGACCAGAGACAAATATCTGCAGAACATGCAAACAGTCCCGCGGCGTGAATCGAACCCGCTACCTTCTGCGTCCCAGGCGAACCTTCGCCCACTGCGCCACAGAGGTAGTTTTTTTATTGTACATTAAATTTACCTTAAAATTAGAAATGTTATGTTTATAATTTGATTTTATGAATCCGGGGGAAACACAGCTGCCTATATTACAGGCTTTTTAGTCTAGTTTAGGCAGTTGAAGCTAACATTATTTAGTAAGGACCTAAGGACTTAAGGACCAGATCCTGTTTTTTATCCAAATCAATGTCCCGGAATGTTATTTTACCAATAAATTACCTATTATGAATTTTAAAAATAATAACAAATATAATCATCACGTAATTTTATTAGTTTTATGTTTGTTCGCCTTCAAGTCTCTGTAAGCTTGTACCGCGTCCACGCGCGCTCGTTCCCGCCTCAGAGCGTCCGCAACTGATATCGGCTTTGGGTTCTTAGTTCTAAGAGCTGGACTTGCGTTGTTGTTGAGGAGTTTTGTTAGGAGCAAGTCGCGACGACCGGGCTGGAAAGAAAATACTATAATAAAGCTGACTGACAAATAACATACAGCATGCGAAATTCGTTCGTTCTTTAAATTAGGTGGGTATATTTCTAGCATCTTCATGCAAAACCTAGCATAGTGCAGGGATGATCTCTGAAGGATTTAAGGGCTTAATAGATAACGCAGTATTCAGTCTGTCTTAGTAAGACTTACATTTAACGTAGTATAATAAGAGAACGAAATTAGCCCTTGAAATAGCCCGGAAATGTAATTATAATTGTTATTTCAGATGATTAAATGAAGAAGAGAAGTTTTATCCACCAGTTTTTTCTGTTTGAATCGGAAGATGATCTGGGGGAAAGTACTACAAGGGTGTTGTTCCGGTTGCCGGTGAAATTCCAGGCACATGAGAACTTCGACGAAATGCAACATGCGCCCATCAAGGATTCACATCGCATTTAAATCAAGCATTTTAAGAAATGTGTATCCTTGATTAATTAATTTATATCAACCAACTATCCGCGTAATTCATACTTGTGGAGGGTGTGAAATTCTTATAATAAATCAATGTCAAAAGCTGATCTTGATATGTTTGAGTGCAGTCATACAAAATGAGGCGCATTTTAATTGGAGATTTCTTACAAACTGCGGTATAGCGTAAGGTTAATTATTCAAATGTCTAAATATTTTATATAAGTATACTGAATCCTACTTTTTTGTTGGTATAGCTTAGCTTGCACAATGTTTGCTCGCTGTTTTCTTTTTTGTAAAACTTAACTGATTCTATTAGTGGAAACCTATAATTGGCCATCTATTTTTTATAAGTTCTGTTATTGTATTTGTTTAGTGCTGTTGGTTTTCCTTAAATAAATAAATAATTATTTGAATTTATGATAAATGCTTACCCTGGGCGCTCCCCCAGACTCCTGCAGCTTCTTGTTCTTGAAGTGCAGAGTTGGCGGCGCGTGGGAGATGTCTCCAAACGACACCCTCTCGTAGACCACCTCCTGGCGATCTTTCAATGTCTGCAAATCAATCAATTCAAATTATTATCCTCTATAACAATTTGTTTAGGGCAATGTTGGGTCTACCTAGATTCTGTAGTGGCTGTGGCATGTTTGCTGACGCTAATGTCAGAGATTTCCACGCGATCATGCGCAACAAAATAACATCCGTCGTAGTCCCAACGGGATAGTTGGGCTCCTTGCGGAATGGTGGGATAGTACCCTGCACAAGTTTTGGGTGTCCGCCCTAATCAACCCATTTGCTCAACTTTATTATATTAATTAGTATTGACATTTTTAATTAGATTATTTATAAGATGATGATTATTATTAATTTATTTATGGTAATTTTATTGTTATTTTTAATCTGGTAAAGGATAATGCCGAGTACCAATTGCGTCAAAACCGAACGTATCCCATAAAATTTGTCATATTTTATAAATGACATTAACATTTTCTTTAGTTTTACACACCTACGGGATTAATAATCAAGTAAGAAAATATTTTGTTGATGTGGTTTCCGCCGCACGCCGCCATTAGACTGCAACAACCAGTGATATATACGTTACTATGGCAACAAACATTGATGTAGTGTTACTATGGCAATAACTCCTGATTTTTAATTATTTTGGCAGTAGAATCGACTAAAAACTTATTGGAGATTTTTTTGACGCCCTCACTTTAGTCTTGGTACCGACCGCCATACATCAGACGGCATTATCCTTTAACAAAATTCAAGAAAACATGGATCTTTGATAAAAAAAAATCTGAATAAACGAATATTTTATTATTACTATTTAATAATTAGTATTTTAGTAGTAGTAGAGTTCTTTTGTGGAGAGCTTTGAAGTCGCTCAGTGAGCTATGGAAAGAGCTATGCTCGGAGTTTCTCTGAAGGATATAATCCGCAACGAACTATCATTACATGCATTAATGTTGTCGACATAGCTCAGATAAGCAAGCTGAAATGGCGTGGGCACTGGCCATATCTGCCGAAGAACCGATAACCGTTCGGGTAAATGTGTTCTTGAGTAGAGACCGCGGCTCGGCAAACATAGTGTAAGATGCATTCCGGCCATGTGGAGTGACGATATGCGAAAGGCAGCTGGTAGTAGCTGGATGCATCGATAACAAGGCGCAATGGCGCTCATTAGGGGATGCCTTTGTCCAGGTTTGTTCTGCTATAGGCTTATGTTGATAAAGCAATCTTTAGATTGATCTGTAGATTTCCTTTAGTTACCTCTTCTAGTTTCTCTTGCCTGGCCTTCTTCTTGAGAGCTAGCTTCTGAGTGCGCGTGAGTTTGGCCTCCTTCGGTTCCGGCTTGCGGCCGCCGGTGGCTCGCCTGATCTTCTTGGCGCGGTACTCCTTGAAGTCGGCCATGCGGTCGCCTTTCACGTCGTCTTCGTCCACGTCTTGCTGGAAATGTTAATCAATTAATCCGATTGACAACTGGCTAGGTACAAAATAACTGTATTCTGGGTGTCTTCAAGTCTCGAGTGAACAGGTTTCTTCTAGGCGAGCGTGCTCCATCGTAGACTGCATCTTCCCTTAACATCAGGCGAAATGCAGTCAAACGTAAGCCTATTTATTATAAAAAAATGCCAGTGCCTAGACTTCCATTGCCCATACTAAAAAAAAAAGCTACAATTTTAATTTAAGAGAAATTTAAAAGAGCTGTATTATAAATAAATCATTAAATAAATAATAAAATAATGATAATAAATGAGTTTTTATTATGGTATGGGAACCACATGACTGATAAGTTACTTATAATTATGAGGGCACAGATTATATTATATTCATATTCATATTCATATATTAATAATTATTGCTTATCTATATACTACTACTACATCAACATTATAATTATTACTTATATCAAACAAATTATTTCTGACTCAAGAGTAGGTACTTCTTTTTGTGCGAGTTTTGTTCTAAACCAGCAATATAACTAGAAATGATTTTCTTACAGGATAATAGTCTTCTTCAGTGATATCTCCATGCAGTGCCTTGATAGCACTGTTGATGCGGAGAGAGAACCCTCTGCCGGATTCACCGGGAAGTTTCCGGAGTCTTGATATTGGATTGTCTCCTACACCACTCTTGTTCTCTGGAAGGCAGAAATAATGAGAGATATTAATGTGTTACAAATAAAATACCTAATTTTATTTATTTGATTTCAACTGTTTTGCAAATACAAAATAGATATCATAAAAACAGCTTCCACTCACCATGGTGTTGTAGTCTTTTTAGATTATTTTTCTTTTTATGTTTTTCTTCTAAGACATCCTTATTCTGGAAGGCGAACAGTCTTGTGAGGGATTTAGGAACTGGCTGTTCATCAGGATCTTTTGGTGGTGCATTTATCTTTGATTTCAAGCTGAAAATTAAAATGTATGCTCAGGGAAGTAAGCTCAATACAACAACTATAATTAACTAGCTTCAGCCCGCAGCTTCGCTAGCATGGTACCTGGTTATAGAATATGTGCTAATCTAGGTCACAAACTGTGTATATTTCAAGTTGCTTCCAAATCCATTCAGTAGTTTTTGCATGGAAGAGTAACAAACATTCATCAATACATCCATAATTCCATACTCACAAACTTGGGCATTTATAATATTAATAGGAAGTAGGATTGAAGTGTATGGGTTTCCAGTCTTCATTTCGAAGCCAAGCCAACCTCAACAGCCCATTTGGCAGCCTGCAAGTTGCGGCCGACTGGCAGCAGGGTCGGTGGTGCGAGAAGCTGTGCTCTGCGATCCTCAAACCGCATGCCCAGCGTGGGGATTAAGGGAGGCCTGGCGGTTCAGCAATGGACTAATATTTAAATGGTATTGTTGTTGTATACATTAGTTCTTCCAATAAATACCTTTTTTCCCGTCTTGCCTGCTGCACCAAAGGATCTTTAACTCCGCGGTGCTTTTTTGCTGGAATTTTACGTCCCATGTTGGGCAATGTTTATAACTTTCTTTGCAAAAGCAAAATCAGAGTCGGACCACGCAGGCGTAGAAATAGAAAGAAAATTACTTCTTTGCGAGGTTAATTGCACACAACAGCACTAATCTGAAAATCACCAAAAAGGACCTTTCCAATGATATTTTATTTTCTTACAGAATTTATTATTTACTTCATAACCTCACAGGGCGACTTCCAATCAAAGAGAGAAATTAAAAAATTACGCTACGCTACGCGGAGTCGCTGACTTCAATTCGAAAAATTACGAACCTGTCAACTGTCAAGAACATCTGTTTTTGACATATACTTAATCTATGGTTTTTGACGTTTTTGTTTTGGCTACGATTTCGTTGTTATTTGTCATTGTTGTATTGGATGCGTTCATTTTTAAATATTTTTATTGGACCAAGACCAAGAATTCAGCAATTCCATTGGCATGCAACTTACCATAAGACTTTTATTTAGTTTCCATAAAACTTTATGTTAGAGATAACTAATGAGTTAATAATAATTATTAATAAACAAACCGTTGTACAAATGTCGCAACCAACGTCCTTCTTAGTTATTATTATTATGACACTGACCATAAGACTTTTATTTAGTTTCCATAAAACTTTATGTTAGAGATAACTAATGAGTTAATAATAATTATTAATAAACAAACCGTTGTATAAATGTCGCAACCAACGTCCTTCTTAGTTATTATTATTATGACACTTTATTTAATTGTAAACTCATCTAAAATACATTTTTTACTATAATTAAACTTAATACTACTTATGTACATAAATAACTATCAAAAACATTATAGTAAAAAATGTATCAAAACGGGAGACCATCAACCGCGGGGCAGGGCTCAAACGGTCGGTGGCTAGGGCTGCAGAGAAAGGAACCTCCGAAGGCACAATGCGTGCCGAGTCCAGGAGAGCCGCCTTCTGTATCTGACCCTTGATCCAGCTGCCTAGCGAGAGCCTCTTAAGATATTGGTCAAGGCTCTTCGCTATCAGACCGTTCACTGAAACGACTATCGGAACGATAATTGTTGAGTCGACATCCCACATAGCGGTAATCTCGTGGGCCAGGTCAAGGTACTTGCTAAGCTTGTGCTTCTCGGCCTTCACGAGATTAGCGTCGTGTGGGATGGTGATGTCAACAAGTATCGCCCGGCGTTCCGACCGGTCTACCAGGACGATATCAGGTTTATTCGCTAGAATAGTCCTGTCCGTGATGATAGAGCGGTCCCAGTAGAGCGTAGCACGACCATTTTCGAGAACTGGCACCGGTGCGTACTTATAGTACGGAACCTCTGGGCTGACAAGGTCGTATTGGAGAGCAAGCTGCTGATGGATGATCTTGGCTACTTGATTGTGTCTGTGCAAGTATTCAGTGTTAGCGAGGTGCGAACAACCCGAAAGTATATGTCTGAGGGATTCACCGGGACGATGACAAGCTCTGCAAATGTCAACGGTTCCATCCTTCATGATATACTTTCGGTAGTTGTTCGTCTTTATTACCTCATCCATAATCGCACAGATAAAACCTTCGGTTTCCCCAAAGAGGTCACCGAAACGTAGCCAGTTCACGGATGCGAGTAGGTCTACATCAGGCCCTGTAAGGGCTTTGTAGAACCGTCCGTGCAGCTCCTTACTCTCCCATACGATCTTGCGGTCGAGGGCACTCAGCACCATAGGTTTGTGCCAGTTCTCCTTAGCCAGTGAGAGCGGGGTAAGGTTCTTATCAACTGCTACGACATCACGATGCATCTCACTGTCAGCATGGAGGAAGTATTCTCTGAGGTTGCACACCTCGCGGTTATGGAGGGTCTTGGCATTTAAAAAGCCCCAACCTCCACATTTCCGCGGGATGTACATCCTCATCACCGACGAACGTGGATGTCGCATTCTGTGTGTCGTAAGAAGTTGACGAACCTTACAGTCAAGGGTGTCAAGTTCAGTTTGAGTCCATCTCAATATGCCAAAGGTATATATAAGCAGAGGCATAACCCAGCCGTTGAAGGCACGAACCTTGTTACCACCCGACAAAAGACTATTGAGTACTTTAGTCAGGCGACAAAAGAATCGCTCCTTCACCGACTGTTTTATGTCTCTGTCTACTATACCTAACGCTTCTGACATACCGAGATATTTGTAGGTTTCGATATCGGAAAGAGATCTGAGGGATATCGTATCGGAAAGCTGTAAGTTTGTAGTATTTACAACTTTCCCCCGCCGTACTTGCATGACCGCACACTTCTCGACACCGAACTCCATGCTGATGGCACTGCTGAATATCTGTGTGATATTCAACAGAGTCAACAGCTCTGGTTTTCTCGGCGCGAAAAGTTTGAGGTCATCCATGTACAACAGGTGAGAAACGATACCACCCTCTCTCCGAAGTCGATAGCCTAGCCCTGAATCCTTTAGCAGAGTACTAAGAGGATTCAGTGCCAGGCAGAACCATAGGGGGCTCAGACTGTCGCCCTGGAAAATACCCCGCTCTATGCGAATCAGATCTTGCGGAGCAGAGGGATCCCGTCCGCTACCTGGATGACGAAGAACTGTGATCCACTGTCTCATGCATGTACCTAAGAAAGATCTCAAAGTTGCATCAATTTTATACAACTCTAAGATCCTCTCCAGCCATGTATGAGGCACCGAATCATAGGTCTTCTTGTAGTCTATCCATGTAGCGGAGAGGTTCCCCTTGCTGCGCCTGATCTGCTGGCTAATAGTCATGTCAATGAGGAGGAGCTCCTTAGTACCGCGGGACCCAACTCTACATCCATTCTGAGCAGGAGCCAAAATATTATTTGCAACTATGTGCTCATTTATTTTTACGGTCAGAATGGACGTAAGGAGCTTGTAGATGGTAGGTAAGCACGTTATGGGTCTGTAGTTCTTTGCTTCCGCGGTACTACCAGATTTGTGGAGCAGGAAGGTGACTCCAGTTGTCATGAAACTTGGGAGAGACCCAAGCTCGAGGGCTTCTTGAAATTGTGTGGCGAGTACAGAGTGTGAACATTGAAACCACTTCAGCCAGAAGTTATGCAACCCATCCGGTCCAGGACTTTTCCAGTTATGGGCCGAACGTATTGCAAATCTAACATCTATGGGGTTAATCACAACTACTCCCATGGCTTCGATAGGTTCACTCTCTCTACTCACCACATCCATCCAATCTCCCTCCGTGTGCTGGATGGGCACAGACCAGATGCTGCGCCAGAAATTATTCATGGCATCAGCGTCCGGTACACGCCCATCCATCACACATTGGTCAGGTTTCTCCCAGTATCGGTACACCTTCCTCTGGTCACTTTGGAAGTTTCGATTTTGCCAATATCGGTCCACACGTTCTCGATACCGACGAATGCGGCTTGCCCATGCAGAGATTTTCTGCTTCAGAAAGTCAATGCGTTCTGTGACACATGCCATATAATCGTGGGGCCGAATATCGGTTCCAGCAAAGGCCTGTGTCACAAAACGCATCACTCGGGGCCGGGTATTGCCTCCTCTGAAGCAACTTAGCTTTGCAATGAGGGTCCTGAATTTACCGATCCGCCGTTCGATCCGTACTTGCCAAGCTGGAGTTTGGTTGACAGGTCGTGGTGCTCGCGTGGAGTTTGGGTTTATTTTATTATTATTAAAGCTGTGTCCGCTTGTAATTGGTTTCTATATCAGAATGAAAACTTTGTCAGTGTAACCCTACAATGTATTGATATTTAAGCTTTTGGCGTACCTATTAATAAATAAATAAATAAATAAACCAAAGCCAACCGGTTGAATATGTAATTTAATTGGATGGCTAACCATTTCATTGAACAACGCCTTTCAACTAAAGGGCTGAATGTCGTTTCACCGAGTGGCTGAACACAATATTCAACCATGCGGCTTCACGACACTCAACGAAATATCAACACACATATCAACATGACTTCCTTTTCATGGTGATGATAGTTAGGATAGGAAAGGTGAGGGGAACAACGTTTACTATGGACCATTTTTATCTCAACTTCCTCACACGGCCATCTCAGATCGAAATGTTGTTTGCCTACGTTAGGTTTGAACACAGGCACGAAGCGAGCGAGCGAAGCGAAGATAATACTTTGGCGACCTATTTCAACCAAACTAGTTGGCTGCTACCATAAATTAGGAAAAAAAATCCAAACTCTTTGGTTGCGACATATACATGATATTATGCGAACGAATCAAACAAATCTTTAATTTACTGGACTGCAACTATCATACGATTTCCGCTTGCTGAATTTTTTTTTGTTGTCTCTAGATTGTACGCGCGGGAGGGGGCTTGTTTTTAGAAGCAAGGTCGTTCTTTGTGTCAAAAAATTACTTCTTGTGACGATAAAAAATTACAAAATATCATCAAATAACACTTCAGTGATAAACTATTTTGTGTTCAAATAAAACTATCGTGCAGTGTGTATGTCGTGTGTAGCCTTAGGGTATTAGTGAAACCCGTGAACTCCATACGTTCCAATGAGTTTGGGAGGAGGTCAAAATACAGAGGGAACAAATGCAGGAGGAATATTCGTTCAATTTAATCAAGATTGCACGTAAGTAACTGTATGAATCACCCACGTAGTGCCCTCGGAGACCATTGTTTCTCCGTTGGATCGGGGCTCGGTCGCCTCAGCTGTTGGCCATTGAGATGGCTGCGAGATGCAGTAGTGTCACGAATTAGCGTCATTTCATCTGGCGACGCTATCAACGACGCGATGATGCAATAATATCATCACTGCTTGCCGTCGTAACCAGCTCCTGCAGGGCAGCTGGACTCAGAGGTCATCCAAAGGCCCCAGCTGCTTCTCCCCACCATAAGTGAGATCATTGTAACCAGTCTTTGTTGACAAACACCAGCTGTTTCCCCTCAGACAGCTGACATAGGTTTACAAACATTGAGCTATGACTGATGTGCTGAATTATTTGTCTGAATACAAATTGCCTATCAATATGCAATATCTTTATAACATTGTTATGTCTACACTGAAGTATATTCAAGATCCATAGTTTAAAATTAAATACACAAAGAAATATTATTGTGAAATTAGAAAGTTTCTAGGTTTTAGGAGTGAAAGTAGAAGGATGTTTAATTTCTCTTGTATCTGACAGTGCCAATAATTCATCCAAAAAATGTAGGTATTTAATAGATAAACCTGCTTTACTGTTATATGAAGCTAGACCTCAATATTAATGTATTATTGGATCCAGATGGCATATTCATAGTTCCTGATATCCAAGACATAGGAGAGAATAGATCAAGCCTTTATTATTTGATCCCACTTCAGGGCAAAAAATTCTACTTAGGTGGGACTTGAACCTACAACCTTGCACGAGCTGCAAACTGCACTACTGAGTCAAATTCTTGCATAGTCTAAATTCTTGGAGTTGCAGCTCAAATTATTGAATATTATGATAATTAATTAAAATAAAAGAAACTTTGTAAGCGGTGCTTGCATGCAGGTTGTCTAGTATATTAAATTAAATAGTTAACAAATTAGTCAAGATATTTCCTAGCATAATGTATTGTTCCCAGGTCTCTGGTGGCTGGCAGTAGTAGTGGATACCACCTGTTTGCTCTGACGCCCGACGATGCCGTGGAGGAGATCTACGCGAGCCGCACCGGCCAGGACACGTGCCTGGTGGACCGGCTCTTCAGCAGCTCGCTGGTCGCTATTGTCACAGTATCCGCTCCCAGGTATTACATTCCTTCGTATGAGCGAAGTACTGGCCAGCTCTGGTGTCGGAGTTTTTATTTATTTTATATTATTTTTAGAAAAATTTACGGATACAATATTTACAAAAACCTAAAATTGATTAATACATGACTAAAAACATGTATGCTAAAGGCCACTTACTAAAAATAACACAGCTAATGGATGAAGGATAAGTAGGTACAAAATATTATAAAAAAAAGTGATATATTAATAAAAAAACAATTAATATATTACATGCATTATTTAAACAGCCAAACAAAAGTTTACTACCTGGAGGTCTCTGATGTGTGTTTATTAACAGAAGAAGAATAGAAGTTTATTGTAAAGTATAGAAGCGCCTATTCTGCCCATCTAAATGTAACCCATCTGAATAGTGAGCGGGGAGTGATGTGTAACGTAGATGATTGTTTAAGAACACCAAATTAAGGTACACCAAGAATATGCTGGCTGAATGTATTCAACATCTGGGTACCTATTTGTAAATATGTAACAAAATGAATGCAGCACTTTCTGTAAGTTACCAAAGAAAGTGATCAACACCTTTGCCTACTTTTACTAAATTTGACAATTTGACAGTCCAAAGTTGTTCAATGTTTAACAGGCAAAATAAAAAGCTTAAATACGAGTTCAGTGTTTATCTATCATCCTCATTGGTAACTGAAATGTAGCGATAGGTGTTGATAGAATGTAGAAAGGCATTTTAAATTCTTTATGACAATCACTACAATGTTGTTGGTGAACGATTCGATAAACAAAGTGATAATAAATTGTAAAAAAACAATGACATCAACAAAACTAAATGACCTTTCTGAATGTTGCTGCTAAGAATTAGTATTTATTTTTTGTAGTGTTCGTGAGTCATGTGTAAAAGGGATCATGTTTAAGTTTCAAGGCTACTTATCCACTATAGCGTCACCTATATTTTAAAAATACCGCAGAAGGGAAATTCCATAAGAAACTTATGAAATTGGATGCGTTCACCACCTGTTGTAATCCCAAGGCTGACCTTGGTATATTCTCCAATGGATTTCTACTTACTGAAAAACAAAACCAGTATTTATTAAGTATTTAAGTAGTTCGAACTTCCGTCTATCTATAACATGAGATCACTTTACTGTCACGATAGTTATTTGCGTCGTCATAATCTTTGAGATAGTACAATCAGATGATACGAACGAACTGCGTCACACTACGTAACGCAAGGTTTGAATAACGTAAAAACAACATAACAATTGCGCGGTATTGTAATGGTTTTTAAATGTTACTTTTAAAGCAAGCATGGTTGATGCTATCTTTGGTTGGTTAGATTGAGATCAGTTTTTGCAGTCAAAATATTTGTATTTCTCGATGATTGCCTCACAAAGTAGATAACTTTAACGCAATTATAATTTAAGGATGAATCTTTATCTTGTCAGACCCGAGCTTCGGTCCGTTCCGCTATGGCGGACAGACTGTTTGTTTTAGATGTAGTGACTCATTGAAGTCATGTTAACGATATTTTAGACGTTGAATTACCCAAGCTACTGCTGAATCATTAAACCAGTTACGCGAATATAATGACATTAAAAAGTAATTTTATTTGACCTCCTGCCGTTCAAGTTTAACTACCTCTGCGCTCTATATCAAGTCGATATGTTGCCGTGTTTTACCGTGAAAATCCACAAGCATTTCCCACTTTATATGTAAAAGCTTGCCACTTTTACTTGGTCGTTACCATTTCGGCTCAACCGGTGTATGTAAGGTAGGTACCGCCTACCTACCGCCTCATTTGAATCGTAGTCGTTAACGTACGTTATTACTAAAACCTTTAAGGAGTCAATGCGTAGACTACTCGCTCTAACTAAGTGAGACACGTGGGAAGACGCGAGGGCTCCTGCTTCGGCAGTTCACAAAAGCTTAAGTTGTGTAAAGTATCGTGTAACTTGTTGGTACATACATTTTAAATCTATTGTGAAACATGTATACTACCGTGTTGTTAATCATTGAGCAATCACTTATAAATATGAACGTAATGAGTAACCGTTTGCTGGCGGTAGTGATTGAGCGGTGCCAGCCAAGTATATTTCGCGAAGAGGGTTGACGAATGCTCTCAGAATTAGGATGGGTTTATGAAGAACTAGCGACCTGCCCCGGCATTGCACGGGTGCAAGTTATACCTTCCTCTTAAATCACGCTATCTATCTATTAAAAAACCGCATCAAAATCCATTGCGTAGTTTTAAAGATACAGAACAAAGCGATTGTTTTAATACTATGCACTATGCGCCTAGTCACTAGGCGATGGAGTTGTGAAGACGACCTTTGACATAGTTAACGAATAGCCATAGTTGGAGAGGTCTGTACCCCTAGTACGAGTTCGAATACAATTCGTTAACTTTTTGGGTTTAGATATATCGAGCTCAATTTTAATATACATTTTTTAGAAATTTCGCATCTGTTTTTAAGTATAAACTGATCGAACAACGTAGGTAATGTAATTTTCTTGCAGATTGCAATAATTATCACTCAAAACGGTGAGGTAATTAACGAAAAAAAGTACTTCAAAATTGAGCTCGATATAGTATACTATAAAACGAACTAACTCGTACTAGGCCCTCGGAGCTTGATACCCTCTGCGGAACTAGTAGGGGGTCCTGCATCATTGTCAAAGGTACGCAGAGGAGTTCATTCTAGTATGAATATTAATTTTGTTGTTGAAACAATACAGTTGTCCATGACGAAAACAAAACTAGCGGAACTGTGGTGTCGGGCTTATGTACCCATGTGATTGTTTTGTTTTTATTTCTGTACCAATCTATATAATTGTTCTTATCGCACATATCGTATCTTTACCCGCGCCTATCATTATTGTATGTAGCCGTTGCAAGGTCTTGATTGTCATCATTGCGTCGTTGAAAGGTTAAGAAGAGTTTTGTATAAAATATTTATGAGCTCAGTAGTTTGAATGCCAAGTGTTTTGAGTTGTTTAGTGCGTATTTCGAGAGATGCGTAGCGCGCTACGCTTCCCGCCGGTCAAGGGACTACGCAATGTTTTCCACCTCAGCTGATAGCACAGCTTGCGTCATAACTAGCCCATGTTATGTTTTCGGCGTCGCCGCTGCGTGCGCGCACCCACACGTCAAGGTTACATTGCTAACTTTTTGTTAGCTGTATGGGCACTTTGTTAGATGAACCGTTCTCTGCCGTTGTACGGTTTACCTTGGGGCTGGCAATCGTGATATTTGCTGGTTAGGATTTCTTTGTATAGATCGTCGTTCTTTGAAATCGAAATCGATACATTATATTGGCAGGAGAAACAGAAGTTCCTTTGGATGAGAAACCTTGCGCCTCCATCGGTGTAATATTGTGTGTGCATTTTCCTTTAACGCCAGCTCTAACTGGCAATGGTCACAATTATATACTATTTACTAGTCTAACAGTCTAGCCTAGCATAATTAACTCAAAATAAGTCGCTTACTTGGGCTGGTTACCTAACCTACCTGGTAAAGAGAAGGCCCTAAAATAGCTTTAGACCAAAACTACCAAGTTTTCTAATGATAAACGCAGGTGCGGAGCCGATAAGAATGAACCTCCACTGCAACTCGTAGGTACCCATATTTGCGCCGACTAAAAAGACCATAAATACCCGTCATAATTCTCCAGCTTACTGTCTAAACTCAGCCACAGTGTCAACTATATTGGACTAAATTTTCCCTTACTAATGTAACTAAACGCTTCTGACCTCCGCGTGCCCACACAGTCGCGCCGCACGGCGACCATACTAATTTTACAACTCACAGAATACAATATTCGCTGCGACAGTGAATACTGTATGACAACAGTAGAGTGCCGAGGGCGAAGGGGCGACTCCCGGCGGCTATTTCTGTTCATCGGACGTGAACTTGGCCGTGTAATGTCTTGCACAACTCTTGGCGTCCTTGTTTCAATCTTCTGTTGTGCTGCACTCGCGGGATAGTCGCCGCTGATACAGACATAAAATTGCATCCCGGATTGACTAGTTAGCAAATACCTGTTATCTGATGTCACAAGACTCAAACATTTCTGTTTTCTCTTGTCTGTCTTGCAAAATTATTCCACAATGCCAATACAGGATACTCAAGGGGTGAATAGGTTCTATGGATGGATGCATATTCTATCAGACTACTATCTAAGCAACGTGCCTGATCGCGTGCACGCATTTAGGTACATATAAACATGTCATGATAGTGCTATTATGCAGCTGTTTATGCCTTTGTTTCTGCTAATTACAAAGATCTTTTGTAAAATTTACTGGTGTCGCTAAGAATAACCTAATTAACTATGCTCCTTTGTAATAGTACTACTAACATAGTTCACAGACTCGGCCACTTGACCCAGTGAGTTACGCGCATTATTGTGACGTAGAGAAGTATACGCGTTGCAACTGGCTACGATACAACATATCCGTGCTTCAAATGTATAGTCTTAGCTCGTTCCTAGCGACAACATACTAAACCGTGTCGAAAAGGTCTACAAACTCTGACAACAGTGTCGCTTATACAAACTCACCAAGCTCTTAAAGTTACTTGGAAATTCGTTCCAGTGCTCCAAATATCACGTTACGCACTATTATTTACTACCAGCAGATAACAATAGTTCACTAATCGCTGACACACCCGTGTGTACTCTCTGTCTAGTGCCTGACCCTGGCAAACAGCTGAATTCATACAATGTTGTGTGCAACGAATTTTGTACGAGGCCGGAGACGAAAATGTAATATCTTGACATCATTCGAGATAAGGTTGGATTGCGTTTTGAATAGAAGGTGATAATAATGGTCCGCTAGAGCTCTCGTCCCGGGAAAATGACTCACTCTATGTTTCAATGTTTAACTGTAACCACAGCGGGTAACCAAGAATCACTAGATGGGTTAACTAAATGCAGTAGGTAATATTTACATTACTTTGAAATTACGTACCTAGTACCTACCTGTGTCATCTATCACAGAACTTCGATTGGCTTCGATAAGATGGGCGCTTTCGATGTTGTTTTGACTAATGTAGTTATTGTAGTCGTAAATAGTTAGGCCTGGTGATCGTAATTTGATTGTAGGTGCATTCACACTTCAGGCAAACTATGATACCGCTCCCAATCAACCAAATAAAGATTGAAATCCCCGGGTAGTCTGACTCGAGATACCGTAGACCATACACCGCCCGTAAATACCGTACCGTAGAATGATTCTTTTGGTTTTCTTGGGGAAAAGATGATTAATTTGTTTCTTATTTGTACAATTTCGATCTAAATAATTCAGATATTGAATCCGTATTTCAAATTATACCTACGAAATGGTTGTTTACTAAATAGCAAAACAATAAGTGGCTAGTTTCACCAAACTGATAATGATTATCAGATCAGTAATCGTCGGCTATGCAGTTGATGTTCGGCAGCGGTCACGCCCTCTCTGATTATTGGGGATTTATCTGAGAGCGGTGAACTGAGATTACGCGCGAGGCAGACAGGGCCGGTCAATATGCCGTCTTATCTGACAGCTTATTCGGAAAACTGCTTTCAACAGGCTTCCGCCCGCAGCTCCTTCCACGAGGTTCATCATCATCATAATCATCGGCCTATAGCAGTCCACTGCTGGACATAGGCCTCCCCTAATGAGCGCCATTGCGCCCTGCCCTCAGCTTGACGCATCCAGCTTCTACCAGCAGCCTTTCGCAAATCGTCACTCCGCCTGGCCGGAGGGCGTCCTACGTTTGCCGATCCGCATTTCAAGCAAAACAAAAGAGAATATTTTGGTTAAATTGTTTCCTTATTGTCGTGTTAATAACATTCTTATCTAATTGTTGTATGGCTCGGATGGGTAATTATCTACTCGTGTGCGGATAAGGGGGTTTTAATGATCATAATAATTACTCATTTAGCTACTTACAAATCGGATGGTTAATTTACGCAGATGGTGTTGAAATTCACATAGCGTCATTATTTACGCAGTTATATGAAATTTTTGTATTTTTATTAAAAAGGTATGCTTTATATACTTAATCTTGATATCCAAGAAAAACTACAAATGTTTAACTAATTAGTAAAACGTAACGACGCAACTCTATGGCCTGCGTTTTAAATTCATGCTTTACTACAAGTTTCGCTAACTATATTTTTGTATGGAAATTGAACAGCGCCCCTAGCGCGAAATAAATAAAATAAATAAATAATGCTGGACATTATCACACAGCATCATGTAGCCCCAAACTAAGCAGAGCTTGTATTATAGGAACCACATGGTTGATATACTACATATACAGGTTGGGGCAAAATACCTCATTGAGGGCAGCCACCTTTTCTTTTGTAGTTAGTTAAGTTTTTGTTTTGAGGTATAAGTTTATTTTGAAGAAAAAAACAATTACATTTTCAGAATTTTGAAAAAATGCACAGTTAGCCTAGAAAAAGTTAATCTCAATCGACTCAATTTCCCAACTGGAACACTTTTCCTAAAGTCGGAGGCCGTCAAATATGCAAGACTTTGTCGCCTTTCATACAAAAAAAAAGTCAACGCAGACTTTGTCTGTAGTTTGTATCGTTAAGCAGCTCTGAACAGAAAAGTTGACACTTTAGAACACTACACAGTACACATTGCACGCATGATCCGCATGCTGTCCGTTCAAAATTATGTTGGACACCATCACACAGCATCATGCAGCCCCAAACCACAGCCTATAAATTCATACAGTCGTTAGAAGAAGGCGTTTAGACAGGACAATCGTGCGGGGTGACAGGGACGAGACGCGGGAGGGCCGGTCCCGAGTTGCATACATTCGAAATGTATGCAACTGCAGGAACTCTGTTACGGATTGAGCCAAGGCTAACCCGGTGTACTCCCTTATCTCTTTCAACAGCCATAGAAGCAAATGAATATACCTTCAATATTGAGGCCGCAATACTCAAGCATTTAGGTATATCAATGAAACAGGTGTGAATTTCATGCAAAATAAACACTTTTCTAGGTGAAGGTAAACATCGTTCAACGCAATTACTATTCAATACGTATCGCATGTAGATTGTAACCTAGCTCTGTTACCGTTTTTATTCGTACTAAAACGTTACTAATGTAAAATTTGTATAACAAAAAATATAGAATTTATTAGCGTTACAATATACCCTTAATATGATAGACAAGCCTCCCAATCAGGGCTTCACTTCCTAGATACGCTATTCACTAGATATATATGCTATTCCAGATCATAAACTATAATTATTCCAAGTTTCGTCCGTTCAGTCATTATCGTTACGGTGCCGTTACGTTGTTGAGTGGGTACAAAAAATTACACAAACAGCATACTATATCCATCGAGATACAATGACTATATCGATGTTATCTGTCAGACGCGGGTTCGATCTCCGACTCGGTCGGCTGTTTTTGGTGTATTTTAAAAAGGTTATTAACAAATTACAAATGTTTGTGTAATCGTTTTAAACTTGTAATCCACAGTTCACGTGTAGTATAACATCCACGGCACAGGAGAGGCACAGATATCCTTGTGTCGGGTCAAGTGATTGTTAGGTATTACTTTACATTAGGCATTTGATTTGCTAAAGTTTTCCGTGTACAATACACTGCTACCGGCTGTTTTGTGTTAGGTTTTGTGCTATGCTCATTTAGCCGGCCGCCAGGGCCCCGTTTCTTTTACATCCTGGTGCGCCTCGGGCAGGCGAGGTTGGTTTTATTTAATTTTTATTTTATTTTATTTCTTTGGGAAGATAAACAGTCATATGCTATAACATTTGTTCGTAAACATTAGGGTAACTTAAGTCTAAGGTAAACATGTGACCCACAACATCATCCACACCCTTACACCACAGTGTTTTATTTCATCATCATCATCATCACCCTATAGATGTCCACTGCTGCTGGACATAGGCCTCCCCTAATGAGCGCCATTGCGCCCTGTTCTGAGCTAGACGCATCCAGCTTCTACCAACAAACAGCCTTTCGCAGATCGTCACTCCACTTGCCCGGAGCTCGTCCGTTTTATTTCCCACACCAGCCTATATCAGTCCACTGCTGGACATAGGCCTCCCCTAATAAAGGGGGATATGCCCATAATCCCCACGCTGGGCATGCGGGTTGGGGATCGTAGGGCACAGCTTCTCGCACCACAGACGCTGCTGCCCGTCGGTGGCCAGGGGATTTAGCTGTGCCGATGTAGGCTGTGCTATGCCGCAATCAGCCGGCCGCCAGAGCCCCGTTCGTTGTTTAGCAGGGTGCACCACGTGCAGGTGGGGTTGGCTTGGGTTCCGAAGATCCCCGTACCGAGGAACCCCGTACACCCCGTTTTATTTGTCTATCTATAATTTATATTTTTATTAATAAGCCATTATCTTGTATTCCAGGAAGCTGATAGTGTGCCACTACAAGAAAGGCACTGAAATATGCAACTACAGCTACAGCAACACCATCCTCGCGGTCAAGCTGAATCGATCGGTGAGTTCTGATGGTTCTGAATCTAATTTGAGGTGGAGAGAAAAAGTCTGCACTGACGACGTCTCGCATTGGGGTGTTTGTGCATTGTCCCTATGTGCTAATCTGATGGGCCACTGGCATATTTCCTGTAGTTTCCTTACATTTTATATGGACTCGCCGCACACGGTTGACGCCAGAAGCCGCCACTCGCTTCGCGGCTTCTAGCTTCTCGTCGCGGCGTTTGTGGGTGTCGCGTGTGGCCCGTTTGCGGCGACACTAACTCCGAGGGTCGACAGTAACGCAGCTCTGCTCTGGGTTGTTGACAACATTTCTCTATAATTCAGATCGGAGAGTTCATTACTAGCTTCTTCACGCAACTTTACTCGTTATTCCGGGATTGCAAGTAGCTTATATGATCATACAGATTATTTTCTATGTTTTAGTCAAATTTCATTCCTATCAGTTTTGTAGTTGTTAATAAAAAAACTGGCTAAGTGCGAGTCTGACTCGCGCACGAAGGTTTCCGTACCGTTGTATGGGAGCCCCACTTGAATATGTATTTTATTCTGTTTTTAGTATTTGTTGTTATAGCGGCAACAGAAATACATCATCAGTGAAAATTCCAACTTTTTCTAGCTATCACGGTTTATGAGAAACAGCCTGATGACAGACAGTCAGACGGACATTGGAGTCTTAGTAGGGTTTTTACCCTTTGGGTACAGAACCCTAAAAAGGTAATACGCGAGGAAGACCCGTTAACATTTGTCTCGCAGAGAATCAAACCCACAATCTTCTGCGTGTCAAGCGGGTCTTCGCCCACCGCGCTATAGAGGTCGTCAAAGTCAACTGTACTTAAGTATTTGTCTTTAATTTGCCTCTATTAGATCCTGAACGAACATTTACCTTTATAATATTAGTAGGATTAGATGTAGGTAGGTTTAGATAAATCTTCGCTAGCCAATTTACCGTCGCAGGTGTTGCCAAGCTGTGAATGCTTGAAATATTGTCGCATTTTGAAGGGACGAAAACAGATTTAACGACATAAACCGACTCGCATTCCGTAGTCTTAGTTCTAGAACAATCGAATATTTTGCACTATTACTAATTGATTGACGCGCAAGAAAAGGGTTTGAACATGTTGACTGGTGGCCTTGGATATGACGCCTGGCCCGAGGAGATAGAGCAGCTCTATATCGAGAGCTGTATTTTCAGCACTAAAAGATGTTTCTTTAGTGGACTCCCCTAATGATAAGGGGAATATGCCCGAATCCTCATGCTAGGCATGTGGGTTGGGGATCGCATGGCATGGCTTCTCGCTAAGCCGACGCTGCTGCCTAGCGGCCTGCAGGGAATCTAGATGTGACGGTGTTAGGCTGCGGTATACAGCCGTTTGTTCCCCTGTACACAAACACTGTCGGCGGATTTACCAGCAGGCTGAGTAGGCTGGAGCCTCGGGATGCAAATTTTAGGGGGGCAGCAAACTTTGCTCATAACTTTAGTTTGCCTTATAGAAATAAAATAAAACATTATTATATACATGGCGAAAAAAGTCTCGAAATTTTAACAAAATTACAATACTTTACAGTATACAGAATACTTACTCCAACGTCTGTTCAAGGAACTTTTTTTTATAATATACAATTTACATTTCATTGACAAAGAAAATGTAATTGATATGATATGATATGATTGTAAACTGGGGTATTGAATTGCAGAGGTTAATTGGGGCGGCAAAAATAGAATAGCCTACTGGCGGCAAATGTGTAAGAATATAAGAATAAGAATAAGAAAAAAATTATATGCAACTACACATAAATATAAAAAAACAAATAGAAACAGTTTTTCTACACAAATATTATAAAGAGGAATTTCTATTTTTGTGTTTGTGCATATTTGTAATGAAAACATCAAAAAATACTGTGCCGATTTCAAAAACTCTTTCACCATTGGAAAGCTACATTTACCCTGAGTAACTGTATTTATTGCTAGAAAAGATTAGGGATCTTTACTAAAACTTAAGTAACGTAACCCAAGGTGTAAAGAGTGCCCTAACCCGTGCGAAGCCGGGACGGGCCGCTAGTATATCATAAACTAAGAGTAGGTATAGATAACACAATGACACATTGAACTATAGTCTCAAAAAGGACTTGAACTCGGCATGTAGCGGGTTGTAAGAAGCGTGTAAGTCCGGCACTGACCGTGAGTGTATTCCAGCGGCTGATAGTGTGCCTGGAGGAGTCCCTGCACATCCACAACATCCGCGACATGAAGATCCTGCACACGATCCGCGACACGCCGCCCAACCCGCGCGGCCTGTGCGCCCTCTCGCCCTGCGTCGACCACTGCTACGTCGCCTACCCCGGCTCCAGCGCGGTCGGCGAGGTGCAGATATTTGATGCTGTTCACTTGGTCAGTTCACTTGGATTTTACTTTTTAATTTTCTAATATGTATGATTAAGATTGCAGGTAATCGCGGTGAATGGCTCAAAACCGTTCTTCATAATTCCTGTGGGGAGACTTATGTTCAGCAGTGGAAGCGCTCGTGGCGTGGTTAACTTCGGTGTTCTTAGCAGATCACCTTGGTTAAGCAACACTCCGCCCGGTCATTACTTGGATGGGTAACCGCTTAGAGACATTTATATTTTAGCGCTTCCGTGCTTCGGAAGACACGTTAAGATGTTGGTCCCGGCTTTTCAGTCGTTAAGCCATATCGGAGGCCTTCGGGTGGCCTAAAAACTCCGACACCAGGGTTGGTCACTAGCTCATACAATGAAGAAGAAGAAGCAGTGGACTTCACATATATTACATAAGTTTTCAATTTACCTTGTACCTTCTGGAACGTTAGTCTCGAACCCGCTATCGCTGTTAAGATCGCTATAACTTTTGTTTGTACTTTTTATAGGTACTTTTTAGTTCCGAATAAACGATGTTGAATATGTTTTTTTTGTGTATATTTTAACCTAAATAAATGAATACAGGACATCTCACAGCCGGTCAACTTATCCGAAACTAGGCAGAGCCTGTGGCTACCAGAGACTGATAAACATACGTAGATTATTAAATGATAGAATTCGCAACAAGACTAACCAACTGATCCCCTTTTTTGGATGCCTAGCGCTATTACCCCTTTGAGAGGTAAAAAGGTTTTTGAATGTTTTGAATGTAGATATTGTGTTAGAGCTTACAAGGCCGCTCCCCCATGCGGCGGTCAGATCTTATAAAATATACCACACAAGCCACTATGGGCGAATGTTCCCGTCAAGCTACTGACAGATCTCAATGGAGGCATGTTGCAAGAGCCACCATTCAAACTCGACCTCCATAACCACGACCACTCTTCTGACAAGAATTTCCGACCAAAAAGAATAATGTATTATCCTATTATTGTCCCTTTGAGAGGTAAAAAGTGTGATGAATGTCAACCTAAGCTAGGAGTTTCTCAAAAGGGATATCTGATAGATCCCCTTTGGAAGCCTAGCGCTATTGTCCCTGTGAGAAATAAAAAGATTTTTTAATGTAAATAATATATTGGCGTATTATTGTATTGGCCCCTTTGAGAGGTAAAAAGTGTAGTGAATGGTATTGTTTCAGAACGCCAAATGCGTGATATCAGCGCACGACGCGCCGCTGGCCGCGCTCGCCTGGTCCATGTGCGGACGGAAGCTGGCCACTGCGTCCGAGCGAGGCACCGTCATCAGAGTCTTCAGGTAACATACAGCTTCATATTCTTTATTCATTTATTGTTTTTGAATCCAGTCCAGATACATAAGTGTTACATTCAGATGGTTTACAAAGAAAAGTATGAATCTCTAGATCTTGCTAATTGTCATTGATTATAAACATTGAGTAGATTATAAGTGTTACGTAATAGTAGATTGTTTTACAAGGGACTAAACCATCCCATTATATACGAGGTTGTTATACTCCCGAGCTTAGCGGCAAGGGAGGATGACAAGACCGAGTTATAATGGGTGGTTTTGGCCCGAGTAAAACACTCTACTTTTCACTTCGATTGCGAGAAAATAAAACAATTCCAAATTAGTCAATTTTCAGAAATTTTATTAAAAATTAAATGTGCAGTTAGAGCAATTTTGAATGTTTAGTGATATGTTTTTCCCGGGCAATTTTATTTCGGTTCTCTGTGATTGGGATGTGATAATATTTTGAGTTGATTGTTGTGGAGTAAAAGTTGGAGAGACTCGAATCATGCTTGAGTTTCCTGCATTATTAAGATCTGAGTGCGGCTTCAGCTGAGTTGACATATTCATCCAATCCCGCGATGTAGATGCTTGGGGTTCTGTAATGTTTGGTAGAATATTGATTCCTTCCATAATCCGCTGCGTGACGTGATACTTGTTTTGTATAGAGTCCTCTATATAACCTTCAGCCACTTGATCGGACCTCCATCCACCGTGGCGTTTTAATGTCGTTATATTCGCACCAGAGTCCGCCAACAGAGTCGCGGATGTTCTGCGGAAACAATGGCCCGTGTAGAGTTCCGGATTTGGTAAATTTAGATAAGTGGCAATATCTTTAGGCATGTTACCAAATTTATTTTTGCCTATGACTTGCCTTGTGCATTTACCATTTTGATAATTTAGAAAAAATCTTCTCGTTGAAACATTAGTGGGACGTAACTCCTGATAGGCTTTAACTATATTAAGGTATTCTCCACTGATGACAAATTTACGCTCTTTGTTTGTTTTCGTGTTCGGCAGACTCACAGCTTGTAGGTTTGTATCCGTTTCTACGTCTTCTAGCGTTATATTGGCAAGCTCTATTCCTCTGCATGCACCGCTGATTCCATAAATTAAAGCAACCTGTTGAACAAAAAAATAAGTGTGTTAATAATCGTAATAATCTAGGTACATAATTTAGGTATGTAGGTAGGTATCTATTTATTTAGTTTGAGTAGAGTACATAAGTAGGTTACCTTTGTTGCCAAGTATTGTTTATTTGGAGCGTTATTTAAAAATGTTTCGATTTCTTGTGTCGTCAAGACTTTAGATTTTTTTGCCTTGTATCCAGTGGACAATTTCTTCAGTAAAGCCGTTAAATTTACATATTTTTTAATATCGACGTCGTGTCTCGTTTTTAAGGTCATTCTTAACATTGAATATGTGCTCCAAAGAGTCGACGATTTGAATTTTTTCGATAATTCATCAAAATAAGTGAGAAAAACCCCTTCTGTAAAAGAATCCACACGTTTCTCATCTCTCCATTTCATAAAATTTTCGTAACTCTTTAAATATATTTCACGTGATTTTGTCGGCAACAGATTCATAATTATTTCTTTGCCCTTTTCTTCCATTTGCATATTAGCATCTTCACTATCACTTGATGACATTTTTCACGTTCACAATTTGAAAGTTAAAGTCAGGAAGTTAAACGTAAAAGTTTGTGATTTGGAATGAAGAAAATTCTAGAGATTTAGCGCCAATACCATCTTTTTTTTTAAAATCTCTATACCTAAGTTTGTGATTTGGAATGAAGAAAATTCTAGAGATTTAGCGCCAATACCATCTTTTTTTTTAAAATCTCTATACCTTCAATAACCCTCAACGAAACAGTTCGCATTCTACCGTGAAGGGAAGAATCAACCTTCATAAAACATCACCAAGACGGTTCTATTTTCAAAAAAAAAGATTGACGGAGCACCAAGAAGTCGAGTTTTTATATAAGAGAACGAATGCTTTGTACGGGCTGATGATTTTAGACAAAAATTAAAAAGAAAAAATACTTTTTAGCCCTAGGTATTAAACTCGAGTTTTAGGCCCGCTAAGCTACACTATTATGATACACTTTTTGAGCAAGAGAAGTGAAAAGATTATTTTATTTATTTATATATTTATTGGAAAACCAACAGCTAATTTAACATAAATGTAAATAATAACAGAAAGCCAATTATAGGTCCTCAGTCCTCACGTATGGCAACAGATAATAACTAACTAAAGCGTAAGCATTCACGGAGTGATTTATAACTGTTAGGTCATATCACACCTACTGTACAAATACATCATTATATTGAAACATACCATGACAAGAGAGATTAACAATTAATTAGTAGTTATCGTACCTAATTAGTAAAAGTGAAAGCTGTTTAAGGCTTTCTTGTTCCAATTATACCTTTATCCATTGCTAGCTGTTAAGTTTTTCTAAGTAAAGTGCATAGGCACTTAAATAAGGAAAAATAGTTATAGAAAAAGATTTTAGTGTATGCTGCAGAAGTGTGGAAGCAGTTGCAGGCTGGTTTTAATGATACACGGACGATCTAGATCCGTTAACACTGCGGAGAGACGTAGAATCTCTGTGTGTGTTCTATCGTCTGTACTATGGGGAGTGTTCCGAGGAGTTGTTTGGTTTGGTGCCTGCAGCCGTTCTCCACAATTGTACCACACGCCGCAAAGCCAAATTTCATCCGCTACACCTGGATAGTTGGTTCTTCTCAACTGTACGTTTTTCACGATTCTTCCTCGCAACGTGCAAGTTGAACGAACTCCCTACTGCGGTTTTCCCTCGGAGCTACGATAAGAGGTTCTCCTAAAGGCTGGTATTCCATGACCTTAGGGCCGCGCATCAGCATCGGCTCTGTTGGTGGAGGTATTGCGGGGATAGGGGGTCCTGTCCGTCCGCTAGGTCCGGCGTTAACAGCAGTAATGTAACATTTGCAGCGTGCCGCAGCGCGTGAAGCTACACGAGTTCCGGCGCGGCGTGAAGCGCTGCGTCAGCATCGCGTGCCTCGCCTTCAGCGCGTGCGGCACCTACCTCGCCGCCACCTCCAACACGGAGACCGTGCACGTGTTCCGGGCACAGGTGACGTATAGTGCACACCTCGTACACACCTCCTACATATCTCATACACACCTCGTACATATCTCATACACACCTCGTACATATCTCATACACACCTCGTACATATCTCATACACACCTCGTACATATCTCATACACACCTCGTACATATCTCATACACACCTCGTACATATCTCATACACACCTCGTACATATCCCATACACACCTCGTACATATCTCATACACACCTCGTACATATCTCATACACACCTCGTACATATCTCATACACACCTCGTACATATCTCGTACACATGTATTACATACCTCGTGCATACCTCGTATTACATCCGTTGATATTGTTACTGTTTATTGATTGAGGCGGTTACACAGTGGCAGTGGTACAGACGTCACAATGGATCATTTACCTCTAAAGTTAGGTTCGGTAAAAGTTTAAATTAATCGACCAATCTTACATCATCATCATCCACAGTCCCCCCCCCTTCACCCACTGCTGGGTAAGCTCCCTTTGCCAATTTCCAATTTCCATAGCTCAAAGCTCGTCTTGTTCAGTTTCGTCCCACGATAGATGCAATATCACACCGCCCGTCTTACAACTGAACCGACGTTTCTACCTAGTTCTTGGATTCATTCAGTTATCTAATCCTAGTACAATCCGACCCAAATATGTCCGCGTTACTACTCATGTGGTTGTTATTTCGTTTTAATTTTGAATAATTATACTCTTGTGGTCTAAAAGGTCTCATTCCAGACATTTCGCAGCCAAATCCCTCGTAGATATCCATTAATTCACAATTGTGATTGAGTACCCCTTTTGCCGTCGGACTTGAGTCGTCCCTTCAAAGTTGGCTGCAACTTCGAAGGGACAAAGATAGGTTGTGATGTATAATTGGGAACACCGTTAATTTATTTGTTGTTTCAAAGTGATATTTTAGAGACTATAGAGGTCGCGTCATGTATAAAGAACGCTGGCGGTAGGCTGCGCAATACCTGCGCGCAAACCAGAGTGTTTTTTTTGAAGATAGTGATACAAACCACCACTACCACTACCACCACCACACCAGCCTATATCAGTCCACTGCTGGACATAGGCCTCCCCTAATGAAGGGGGATATGCCCATAATCCCCACGCTGGGCATGCGGGTGGGGATCGCAGGGCACAGCTTCACGCACCACCGACGCTGCTGCCCGTCGGTAGCCAGGAGATTTAGCTGTGCCGATGAAGGCTGTGCTATGCCGCAATCAGTGATACAAACAAGGATACATTAATCATTCATGAGTGGAAAAGAGAAATACTATGATAAACTTTTTGGATTTATTAAAGACAAGCACTATGTCAAACTATCTGTGGCGGCTGATTGTCAACTATATATAAATAAGTAATTCTGGACGTAATCACACAGCATCATGTAGCCCCAAACTAAGCAGAGCTTGTATTATGTACACCACATGTTAAACTACATAGATTTTTTTTTGTAAATACATACATATCATACATAGAAAACACCCAGACCTGAGACAAATATCTACGGAACATACAAACATTGGTCCCGCAGCGGGAATCGAACCCGCAACCTTCTGCGTCACAGGCGGGTCTTCGCCCACTGCGCCACAGAGGTCGTCAAACTAAACTTCACTAGTGTCAATGTAAATGGGTACTATCGTTGTGAATCCAAAATTTGTTTAGTTTTTGAGATCCGTCCGGTCTTCTTCTGGTAATATAGTGTACCTCCAGTTGTAGCAGCGTTCATTTAACGTAGTTGTGTAACGAGTAGTGTTGTGCATTAGGAGGCGAGCGCCGGCGCGCCCACGCCGGCCCCGGCCGCGCCCGCGCCGCCCGCCGCCGACGACAAGCCGCTGGAGGAGCCCACCACGCCGCCCACACCTGGTAACTACCAGTACCATTTCAATCACACTACATTGCTGTCTCCTTCGCTGCCTCATACGACATGACGGCGACCCTCTCTTTTATCTGGCTCGTCTTAAAACTATACTACATTACTGCAGCGGCCAGCAAGAGCCATCGATGGACGAACGTGTGAATGTGGGCCGACGCACACATACGTGACTCCATCGATGTCTAGTTGTGGCCGAGGCTTGTCGGTATAGTACTTTTCTCAAATGATGCGCGGAAATTGAAACTAAGTAGTTCCTACGCAGAACTTATTAATTTTTCAATAAACAGCATTCAAATAGAATGCTGTTTATTGAATAATTTATAAGCAAGCCAGTTCGAAATTAAAATAAACCCTTTGATTAGTTGCCTCCTTGGTTGCCATGTTTCGGAGTCAAAGATCGTTCCAATTTTACATTCCACGGCAGATCGAGTTTTCATAGTAATTTATTTGGCCGCTAAACACGACAGATATGGAATTTCATACAACTTGCCGGCCGCTGCTGGCATGTATTGGGCCGGTACAGCAATTTAGATTTATCTCGAAGAAGGTTGTCAAAATAACGCTCATATTTCCAAGCATGTTTGAGAAAAATATTTTTTTTATTCAGTTCGAATATGACAGTACACTTTAAATCGTCAATGTTTTTAATTTACACCATGGTCTCTCTCTTCCACGTTTTCCTTCTACCTTTTCCTCGATGATGTTTCTTATGAAGTTGTCATGTCGTCTAAGGTGTCCAATCATTTTTCCATTTCTATTTTTGTATGTTTTTCGTCAAGTTATTATACAAAGTGTATACAAAATGTGTATAAACTGAGTGGTTGCTATCAGAACACGATTCTGAACATGATCAGCGAAAAAAAAAATTTTTTTTACTTATCTACGTCACTTTAATTATTTACCTGGTTACTGAAATCCCTTTCCCGGAATGGATCCCGGTTGGTCCATTTCGTTTGTGGGAGATCTGGTTAAATACTTACACAGGAAGTGCATTTTTCATAAAAAATTATCTTGCTAAAATTCGTCGACTGACACCTTTATCTGTCACGGGTGAACTATAGTAGATTGTGTCACAAGGGACCAAATTAATGTATGTATTGAAGGCGAAAGGGATTGTTTGAATTCAGAGCGAAGCGAAGGATTCTAGAGTACAATCCCGAGCGTAGAGTGGATGCCCCTTTTCAGCCTAGTGCGAATCCTTTTAACCTTACTCCTATTATTTGAGCTAACTTGACTTGATTAATATTTTATTTTCCTTATTAATGCAGACGAATCCAATGACACTTGTTTGAGGAAATTGATGAGTTTCTTTACCATTTTTAGTTCATAGTTAATCGAAAATGAGTTCTTAGATCCGCCTATATATTATATATATTTGTTTTGCATTTAAAATCTGTGTCATTATCATAGTAGGTACCTACAGACAAATCTAACATCTTATTGGTCTCCAGCCGTTTGGGCTAACATTTCAACAAAGCGGTAATAGTAAATATTGTTCCAATTAATAAGACCTATCCAACGACATACATGTCATCGCTATTGAGGCGTGATACCAATTTTTCCATTTTCTTTATTTGAGCCAAGGGTTTTTTGTCGTGTTGCATCATACACAAACTTACCTAGGTATTACGGAATTTTCAAGTACTTAATTACCTTTCCTAAATTTTTTTTGATTATTTTAAGCTATCGTGCTTATTATTAAATCGTTTATAAATGTAAATTGTTTATATCTGTAGTAACAAATGTAATATGTTTATCTATCTATAATTAGCACCTCAGCTCGCCGCGCTCAGTTCCGCCTCCTATTTGGCTATAACGAGCAAAACAACGAAATAAATAAGATCTCGGATAGGAGGAAGCGAGAGGAAGAGGGACCGCGCGGGCCCGATGTTGCCCGATCGAAATGTTAGCGTGTCCCCGCGCGGACACAGAGCTGAGGTGTTCAGTAAAGGAACGTTGATGGTGAGTGCGATTTTCCGGCAGCGGGCGGCAGCTCCGTGGGCGGGTGGATGGGCTGGCTGTCGTCGGCCGTGTCGGCGGGCGCGGGCTATCTGCCGGCGCAGGTCTGCGACGTGCTGGCGCAGGGACGAGCCTTCGCCGCAGCACGCCTGCCCAGCGCTGGACACAGAGCCGTCTGCGCCATCACACAGTCAGTACCACATGCACAGCGCGTGTAACCATAGCCCATAGGTACACTATACTTACGTATAGATCCGCTCCGGTTCCGGCAATAGATTGAGGCCTCTCCAATAACAAACCGATGATATAATTTATGTATTTATTCTGACAACATGGCCCACTGGGTAAGTAAAGAACTTATCATCAGGTGTTAGTACTTTATAATAAGTAGAGATCTAGTTCTTTGTGCAAGTTTCCACATAAGAGGACATCAGGTTCACGGGAGTTCGTATTCAGGATAGTGTTGCTCGTGCGGACTATGCGTACTAAAGAGGATGTATTTGCGCTAGGCAGCGTCAAAGGTGTCGACGCGCGTCTCAGCCAACATATCTGTTATGATGTCAGTTTAGTGTCAGCCGTATGAGTTGACGTTTAGAGGGTCTAGTACGAGTTGCATAATTTTAAAACCTTTATAGAATATCATATTGAGCTTAATTTTTGGAAATAACGCAACTGGTTAGTATAAACTGATTGAACAACGTAGGTAATGTAATCTTTTGCAGATTGCAATTATTTTCACTCAAAACGGTGAGGTAATTAACGAAAAAAGGTATTTCGAAATTGAGCTCGATATAGTATACTATAAAAATGTACGGATAGCGCGTGCCTGTGTACGCCTAGTACGCTGTGCACGCGTACAGTTAATGTGGACCGCCGCGAACCGGAACGCGAGCTCAATCGATCCATAGCGCTACGCGAGCCCACACGGACCGACCTCGGCTCGCACCCCAAGCGTTCCACAAACTGTACGCGTAGCTGCAAGTACAGACGTCGTGTTTCAAGACACGAGTAACCCGACTACGCGTAGCAATGTACGCGCTATCCATACGGAGCTTTAGAGTTGATGTAGCTGTGGTGTGTAGTGTGTAGAGGCTAGAGATGTGTGTGTGTGTGTGCAGCGCGGGTCGCGGCGGCGCGGCGCGGCTGCTGGTGGCGACGGCGGGCGGCGTGCTGCACGTGTACGCGCTGGACGCGGCCGACGGCGGCGACTGCGCGCTGCTGCGCACGCACCGACTGCTCGACCTGCGCGCCGACCGACCTGGTACCGCACGCCTCACGCCTCATCTACACTACCACACACACACCACTCACAAGCACACATTTCTCATTCAACTATACTACATACACATCTCAGAGGCACACACGTCTGCCCCGCTACCACTACACATACTATACTTGCCGCATACACAAACATATATATATATCTACACTACACTACATATACTTCTAAAAGACTTCGGCATTTACACGTTACAATCGACGACATAAGTTGTATTTTCAATTCATAGTTACTAAACGTTGTGTAAATATGTATTTCAACATTTTTCCAATGTTTTAAAATTAAAGCAGTTTGTAAAATATTGAGTATCGTCTGATTCTCAAACCCTCACATGTTCTAACATACATCGAGAATACACCACAAATCCATCAAACCACAACATTGCCATAGATTTATCATCCCTACGTTTGATACAATCCAAACACACCATGATATTATACTTAAACATTTATAATGTAGCACCGAAACGATCATGCTTATTATAATTTTCATTTTGAACCTTATTTAGTTGACCTGCGCTCACTGCGACCACACATGGCTAGAACCAATCTGATGTTTAACTTGAGAATGAGCATACACTGTCGGTCGCGGGAACCGTAACCGGTCACACGGACCCACAGATCGCATCGATGTGGACCTTGCTCGTAATGCGGACTGTACGACCAAGGTCATGTCGCAGCTCCGTTGAAATTTTCTTCTAACTGTATCAAGACGGTCCGTGGGACCATTACGTGTCTGGCCCCTTTTATCACTAATAACGTAAGATTTGTGCGTCCCAATGCGAGATTTCATCGCCTTGGACATTCTCAAGTTAACTTCAAGGATTTGTGCAAAGCTAGCGTTTCATATCTCTAGCTAAAACTCTATAATAAAAGATCGTTCGTTATAAGGCGTAGTAAAACCGATGAGACGTCATTGGTGTTATTTCGCTTTATAAAAGTATTATAGTCAATACATTTGCTATAGAGAGTAGTGACGATTACTATCTATGGTTGAAATGTGTGGTAGCCAAGTGAATCCGGGTGAATCGCCAGCAAAGTAAAGGCTCGGTCGTTGTGACGGGTGCGTTCGCCCGCTCGCAACGACCATTGCCGTACATTCTTCTCTCCTTCGCCTCACTTCATTCCATCCTTCTTTCCCATCGCCTCTCCTCTTAAGAAGCGGTTGAGACCATTCTATAAATATAATTACGACCATCTATGTATTATATTTAATTTTATAACTCATTGAAATCATCTTTTTCAAATTAATTTCAAAATATGTCATCTAGCGGTCTCTTGACTGCTATTCTGCAATATTAGACACTTTTATAGATCCAATATTTCTTAATTTCATGCCTCACCCATCACTTCTATTTAATATAAGTATGTATATCTTATATTTATGTAAAGAGCGGAACGTGGTTCGATTCCCGTTTCTAGAAAATGGTATATTGTAGTACGTCACTCGCCGGAGATCCTTACTGACACACGTCCGACAGTTGTTACTAGATATCCGTGAATAAATTAATTTAGTACAATTTTAATTCAAATCTGGCGGCCATTGAGATAAAAGATTAAGATAAAAAGTCATTTATTCACAGAAAACATGGTACATTGATCGAAATTATTAAAAAAATAATTAAAACCATTTCTTCAAGTTTTAATAACCTCATGTCAGTATGAAATAATAAGAGAACTACATAAAAAATCATATTATAAAATAATGTTTCAAACATTTCTGGATGTGAATAAACAAATTTACTTTGTTCTAATATATATACTTGCTATATAAAGATAATATCTTAAACTTCCTAAATAATGCCATACAATGGTCTCCATGGTGGTATGTTGATATAGATACTTGTAAATACTTAGTCAGTTTAATGCGTCTTCATAAATAAATTCCGTTTGCTTAAATCTTAAAAATTACGAAAATCTAATTAAAAAGGTGTCGTTCGTCGCTCAAACGTTGTTTTAATGCTTCGTTCACCCCATACTTGACTTGAGTATATCCATGGGATAAAGCTTTTATATTGTTTGGTCTGGGGTTTAATAAATAATAATAATAAAAATAAAAATCTTTATTGAAAAAAAAAGGAAAGCAGATTAATGTACATTTAAAAAAAAAGTAAAAGATGAAAGACTAAATAAAATCAGTTGTGTTAAAACCATGGAATAGGATTAGAGCTCTGCGGTTCATTTAGATGTTTTTAAGGGCAGTGGGGTTAAGTTGAATGCTTGTTAAGGGTACTTGGGGTAAAGGCGAATGTGTATTAGATGATTTGTGTTAAATAACCTGGGGTAAAGTCAGATTTGTGTTGATAACCTGGGGTAAAGTTTGATATGTGTTAGATAACCTGGGGTAAAGTCGGATATGAGCTAGATTACCTGGGGTAAATTCGGATATGAGCTAGATAACCTGGGGTAAAGTCGGATATGAGCTAGATAACCTGGGGTAAATTCGGATATGAGCTAGATAACCTGGGTTAAAGTCGGATATGAGCTAGATAACCTGGGGTAAAGTCTGATATGAGCTAGATAACCTGGGGTAAAGTCGGACGTGTGCAAGTAAGCGGGCCGGCCCATACATACTGAGCGCTTTACATTACTGTGCAGCGCTGGGCGGCGGCGGACACAGTTACGCGGCAGCGCTCACGGCGCACGAGCCCGTCGACGCAGGTATTGAACCCGCACTCCCCTCACACCCACTACACCCTAGCCGACCCGGTGCCGGGCATACTATACTATGAATAAGCGAACTGTTAAGCGCGGTTTGTATCCGGAATTGCCAGGTTCTCGGGTTAAAAAGTTGTTTTATGATGAGCTTGGCCGGAACTGCGAGGCTCTTAGTTATATCGGATTAAGTTTCTTGCTCGGTTTTTCTCTAGAGTAATACCTGAATCTCGTTGAACACCTCGTTTATTGATACATCCCCGTCCCTCCTCACCTGTTTTCCGCTTTGAACGCTGGCGCGCGCCGCCCGGCGCCGGTCCATGCCGGCGCTGATGCGGCGCCTGGTTACTCACCCTTAGCTGTAAGACTGACCGACTGACTACGTCACTGGAAGGTACCTTGCTTCTGTTCCTACTTTACTAAATTTACCTAAGCAGACGGGTTGATGCAACTCGTTCCGGTAAACACTATTACATTTGGTGAGAGACTTTCTATTGACGTAGTCGGTCCGTCCACTCGCCCCTCTAATCTAAGGCCTCCAGTTAGTCGCACGATCTCGTTTCGTTTTTACATGTCAAAAGTTTTACAATGACACGGTAACGAAACGTGATCGTGGCAGAACGTACCCTTCACAGAAGAATTCCTGCGGTTGTGTCGTAGGCGCGAGATTCTCTGATTTGAACGAGTCGCGGTCGAGAAATTTTGAATCTAGAGCACTGAATATTAACGGAAAACTTGCACGTCGGACGTACTTAAACCTATTTTGGGACGTCTCGCGTTCAGTCTTATCTGTGACGCGTAGCGATCGCTGGAATTCTTTAGTGATGTGAGTGGTCGGTGGCACCCGGCTGTGGTCGGTGGCACCCGGCTGTGGTCGGTGGCACCCGGCTGTGGTCGGTGGCACCCGGCTGTGGTCGGTGGCACCCGGCTGTGGTCGGTGGCACCCGGCTGTGGTCGGTGGCACCCGGCTGTGGTCGGTGGCACCCGGCTGTGGTCGGTGGCACCCGGCTGTGGTCGGTGGCACCCGGCTGTGGTCGGTGGCACCCGGCTGTGGTCGGTGGCACCCGGCTGTGGTCGGTGGCACCCGGCTGTGGTCGGTGGCACCCGGCTGTGGTCGGTGGCACCCGGCTGTGGTCGGGGTCCGGCTCATCGCTAGTGTTGTGCCAGGCGCGGGCGCGGGGCCGGCGGGCGCGGAGCACGAGGCCGAGGACTGGCCCTAGGGCTCCGCCCTCGACCCGGTACACTAGGCTAGCCCGTAAGGTAAGTGGCGGCGCGCCTGAGCACTACAATCTACTTTATTACAGTCTGTGGTTCGGAGATTGACGGTCTCGGATGATGTTCGTCGGTGTCTTAAAGTTTTAGATGTTGAATGATTTTTCTGTGTAGGGCCTTTATTGTAAAGTTTAAACTGGCTTGGGCAGTTGGGCACATCTTGTTACTAGACTGAAGATTCAAAATATTAATAACAATTTAATGATTGATTATGAGTGTTTTAACAAATTATTTCTTAGGTATACATGTATTATCGCCGGACCACTTTCAAATATAGTTTTAGATGTCTTTCGTCTGAGCTTTTGTGGATCTGATTGCTATGATTTTTATGTCCCTTTTAGCAAGTACAAGAACTAGATTTTAGTGATTTAATTAAGTTTACATTTTTTAATCGAGATTTAATATTTAGCGTTAACATGCTGGTATTTTTAATTAAACTATTTCTATGTTTACTTTTATGTAAAGTACAGCAAAAATTTACCAAGACCAATGAAAAATCATAAATATTATCTTGATTTATCTGTTCCCACGTACTTTTTGTATTTATTGACAAAATAGTCTACATAATTTTGTTAGATTATCTATTAAATTCAGTATATAGGTGACATTCAGCTTTAGTGGTTTCATGATTTACAAAAATGTTTTAAGTTATAACTTTATAAGTCATGTGCCCGCTTCGATACAAAACTATAACCTATCACGTCTTATTAACTTGGTTTAGCCGCAGTAATAAGCTATGATCTCAACTCTATAAAATGGGACATTGTTTTATTGTGTACTATTTATAAATAATATCTAATAATATCTAAATATCTATCTTTATAATAATATTAAGATTTTTTCAAAATACATGTTGAAAATTATGGTTTGTTTTACCGTATTTAAAAATATGCTCAATATATCTTCTTAATAAACAAAGCTTACATTACTGAGGCTATGGCTCGTTTATAATCAACACGTGAACATAATCTCACTTGCAATCCACTATTGCTTTCATTTGCTTATGGGGGATTTGCTGTACCCATCGAACCTGGCACATCCACTGTACAAAATGTATTTCATTATTTCAAATTGCTATTCATGTAACTGTGATGAAGATAGGATCAGATTTTAAAATATATAGGTTTAGTATGGAATGAAGTTAGTACATTTGGGTCCACTATAAAGTTTGGCGCCCAACACGGGGCTTAACGTTGGGCGCCACCAATCGGTCCTACCTTCAGCCAGTACGTATGTGCTCAGATGCAGCACATGCAAGCTGTGAAGGGTGTTTGAACGTCTAACATAAACATCTTATTTCAATCAGTCGGACTGAAAAGGGCAAAACCTTAACGCCTTTCATAATGAGAGAGAATGTTTTGTTATATTAAGTATTTTAATTTGTAAAAAAATATATTATTAATGCCACCTAGCAAGATGCCTAAATTTTGCTATACTCTAAAAGGGTTCGTGTGGAAATTTATTATACAATACATAGAATTTAAGACCTCTTTAAACAACATGTACGCAATTAAACGATTTGAGATGTTCATGTCACGTTCAGTCACCCTTTCCATCGCGCTTGTTCAATCTCCCGCCGAGACATAAAGCTGACAATCCATCCCTGCGCAGAGAGCTCGCGCGCGCGCGAGTTGGACGCGGCTTTGGAAGGCTCGCCCCCGCGCGGCGAATTCGACCTCCGCGACCCGCGGCATTTCCCGCCCATGCGGCCCGCCGCTGCCCCCGCCGACCACTAAACAACCACCTACCCGGTGTCGTGGCGTTCGTTATCAATGTAGAACGTTACGTATCGTCGTCTTAACCGAGCGTACATGTTCACTCATGTTTCACATTTGAAAACTTATCTCAACTTGAGACTGATACGTGCGAGATGTTTGTAGAACATTCCAGAACTGTTCTGAATCGGAAATCGAGAGGAAGTCTTAATTTAATATTGCTTAGAGTACTTAAAGTGACGGTAATTTTTAACCCCTGCCCTTGCACGAGGTGTGCCACGCAAATGACAAACCACTGGTGTGAGACAGAGATGGAAACAATTCTAAGCAATATCAAATCTCTAGACTCGATTGAAGATTGAGAATTATTCTGTAATGGAGTGGTAAAATATTTTTGTAGGTCACATTGCGAATGCGGGTCAGAGTTCTCAGGTTTTATGAATTCAATGTCTGCTTATTTGATTGGTTGTAAAATCTAAGTACATTTTTGGTATAAATCATTGGTGATTGATGTTTAAAAAGACTTGAAAATAGTTCACAAAGTGATCCAGAAATGTTTTACCGGACTGTGTTTCGACGCCGGGTATTATCTACATCGGACGGGGCGACTTTTGCTAGATTTCAGATAATATCTTGCAAAGTAATATCGGTCCACTTCAAAATCGATGAAATTGTGGTCCCAACATTTTATTAAAAATTTCGATTTTATGCTGGATTACTGAGTACATTATATAGTTTACGAAATGTATAAGGCTAAGGCATGAGTCGCCTTATCCGCGTGCATCTGTGATGCGATGATCTAACGCTGTGGCGTTTCATGTGATTTAGAGATAATTTGTAATTAAAATTGATCGATGCCGGTGTCGCTTGTCCCTTTCATCTTTATTGTTTCAATAGTTCTTTATTATCCATGTGTTAGGTCAGCGGCCATTACAAAGGCCTGGTAACCTATGAAAGAACGAGGTAAAATGGATTATAATATAATACGTCTCGCAGAGGTTGCTTTCTGTTATAAATCTTCAGAATAATGTAATAATCTTCTACCTACTTAATTTGTCTTACGTGAGCGAGATAATCAACATTCAGTTAAGTAAATAGCAGCGAGAGATCGCTGATCATATTTCGCTTACGTGACATGGCGGCACCCGGTACATTGGTCGGCAAAAAGTTTTATTTTAACATCAGTTTGTATTATATATATTTAATTATTATAAAAAAACTCCGGATTTCCTTTCCTCAGACGTGAGCTGAAGGCAATTCTATCATATTATTCGCTTAGTCGAATTCTGTAGGTCAAGGGCTAAGTCTATCGAAGCAGATCGGACAACAATAATTGTGAAAAGCATTATTGATTAACTAAATTTTCGAATTTACAGTAGCGTTTACATACTCTTTGTCTCTTCAGCTACAATTGATAGAAATGTCTACAGCCCAGACGTAATGACGTGCCCACTGGTGGCACTGTAAGATCGCGTATTAATGACGCATTAATTCCGGAGATAGGACATTTTGGCTCAATCGGCCACTGGAGAATATATTTTTACAGTATCATTAGTATCAAGTCGATATAGACCATAAATTGTTTTTGAACTAGGTTCAATTGGTGGTTTTTCAGAAATCATAAACGAGATAGAACGAATGACGAGGATGATCTGTGTCGTTTTAAACCTGATTCCTAATAACGATGTCTGTAAACAACTTGCATCGTCCTTATAACATCTCTTAAATTTAACATGTATTGCTTCAGTGGCCGTGCAGCCTTAGGTCGGGAGCACGCGAAGAAATTACTGTGTTACATGGACCACGCATATCTGTTTACGTAATTTTACTATGAAGTATGAATTTTAAAACGATAATGTATTGGAATTAATTTATAATAATTAATACTATTCTTGTATGCGTATATTTTTAGAATTATCGACTAAAGAACGACGTGCGCGCTCCCGCACCTTTGTATATAATATCAGGGGCTCCTATTGTACTGGTTCTGGCGGGCGATGGCGGTAGGAAAAACTATGGTATGACTGAAGAGGGATTCAATGTTTCTTGAACCTAGATTAGTACTGCCAAATCGAAAAAACAACTCGAACTGTGCTATTCAATTTCTGAGGTGATAAAACTGTAGTTTGATGCCATTAAGTATGGTGTAAAATAACTAAAGATGACACTAAATTGCCTTAAAGGTCAGAAACTGTAGCGCCATTCGAAAGTCGCCAGCCACGACCGGTGTAGAAGCCCTTTACTTAATATAGGATGCACTTGTATGTAAAATAGGTAATTATAATCATTTATGTGATAGCTGACGACGGATGGAAATCTGAATGCTTGTGTGTTTTAAAAATGTAGAAAAAAAATTGAAAAATGTAGAAAATAACTAAAATTGTAAATATCAGTTTAACGGAGGCGAATATGTTACGCTCCTTAAATATGTAATGACATTTAATTTTACTGTAATGATAGACTTCGAAGGACGCGACAGTTAGCGCTAGAAGCCGGGCGTTCGTGATCATCGCCATATTGGGTGTAAATTCCATGTGAATTGAGTTCAATTTTCATCGCAACCTGTGCATGAAGTGCTCGTTTCATTCGCTTTACCTGAAGCTGTAATATAAAATGTCAGTAATGGACGCAAACGCGCAGTAACTGGCGCTAAGTGTCGCGTCCCTCGCGAGTGTACTAGTGCACTGCGCACGCGGCTTTACATAAGTGTAAGTTCTGTTGCTGCTCGAAAATAATAAAACTTAAAAAAATATTATGGATGTATATAGCTGACGATTTTGCAGTTCACTACTGTTGTAATATCAGCAACGCCATCGACCAAAACACTTCACAAAATGCCTCTATCAATCAAAGGTCTGAATAATCAAGTCAATTCACCGAAAAATGTCTTATTGGCAATATCTATTGAAAACTATACTTTTGACGATGACTATTGAGAACCTACGAGGATGTCGCCATCTTATCTAGTTGACATCAATCGAAGATATCTCCTGCCTCCTGCGGGGTGAGCGGCTAACTCTCTTGCAAACAGAAATGATCGACACCGATCCGGTTTTAAAAAACTGTGACAGTTTGTCAATTGACGTTCATTGAATTTCTACGGATGAAATGTCAAAGTTTGTAAAAACAGGATCGGTGTCAATCATTTCTGTTTGCAACAAAGTTAGCCGATCACCCCGCAGATCATCTTCTAAGACTATTGAATTTATAATCACGCTATGTGTTATAGTCATACTGCTATCGCTGTACCACTCCTGAGGACAGCGCGGCGAGGTGGGCCGCGGGAGAAAGAGCAAGAGCACGTGAGATCGATATCGTCGGATATTTATCTCATGTGTGTCTGACATAAACGTCCCTCCCCGCGCCGCGCGCATACCTAACGACTGGTGTAGCGGTACGAGTAGCGGCACGTAACTCTAGCGTTATTGCGCTGAAGTTAAAAGTAAGGTATCATATGGGAGCTAGAGGCGAGAGAGAGCGAGAGACCCATGCGCAGAAGTTTCGTTCACCGCTAGAGTTACGTGCCGCTAGCTATAGCGGTGTAACTCTAATACTTAGTACTTATTACAACAGGCGCGTACTGCTCTGTGTCAGTGGAGTCACATGATAAGAGTACGATGGTTCGATTTCAGTAGTTTTAAAGTAAATCAGTGTTCGAAACATTGTGATCTAAAAATGTATGTTCGTATCGTCATTTAGGACTAAATTCTAAAGTACGCGCGCTGGGACGCAGCTGTTTCTATGTAGCTACTTTATTTATTATTTAATAGTGCTATTTTAATATTTAGTCGTGCTATTATGCTCTTGGAATAATAGAATAATAAATAGACAGTTATAAGGTATTCGCATCACCTCTGTGGGGGTAATGATTAAGTTAAACTTCTCTAATGTAATAAATGCCTGTTTAAAAACAATAATTTGTCCTGATCACTTGTCCCGCGCGTTGCTTTTACAAAATTGTACATAATGAATAAATATTTTTACAAAACTGACTGCTTGTTGTTATTTTAATGTTTTCTTGACTCATTTTATTTTTATCCTCTTTAATAAGTATCATAAACCCCACCAGATTTGCCCCACTGGTGGAGATTATGACATCATACATTTTGCTAGTAGCATAACGCCCATTTATTGAGGCGTCGGGAATAGGCTAGACTACTTATTTACATATCCATAAAATATTGGACGTATTTTTGCTTTTGTCAATTAAACAAAAAATAACCAAGATATAGTGCGTCAAAGTTCCGCGAGACGTCACGTATATTACATTTTTTACCTAGGCGTGACGTCACGAGCCCCCACTCCCGAACTTTCACGTTCTTTATCTCCGTCAATTTCTATTGATTCGATCAATAAAATCGATCGATTTCGATCTAACTGACGGACTAATTATAATTATTGTTTTTTGACACAGTCGTCATGCCTATTATGAACATAGTCCAATATTTAGTTAGTTATAAAACCAGATTCTTGCAATACTCGATCCTAAAAGGATTCCTAAAGGACTGTAATATACGTATTTATCAAAGCTTAACTATTTTTATTCTAAAATAAAAAACATGTTTGGTACGAGGTACACTGTATTTATCAGTTTATCTCTCTCATACATCGCAGTCGCTACTAGGTAGCCAGAGGAACAGCGATTGGATTCGCTAAACTAAACATAGCCCGTAACAAAGAGACGCTGTCTAACTCCCTTTTAGTTAAACCCCCAGATTGCTGTTTCAAGAAGGATGATAGCGCATTGAGGGTTATGATAACACATCAGTGCCGATGGGGCTTAGAAAACTGAGCCGTCCGTCTTTAATCCTCGACAAGCCCCTTACAGGGTGCCTAGTGCGAGTTTTTTTACCAGCTCGATTGCATTTGCGTTTACAGAAATTTGTATGGAAAGGACTCGGTGCCACGCGTTTTTCACTACTACCTCGATTCCATATAAATTTGCGTAAACGCAAACGCGATCGAGCTGGTAAAAAACTCGCACTATGCACCCTGGTTTACTTAAATTTTTTTTCGATTGCCAAACGTGTTTCAAACAAACAAACCGAGTGTTTAACAACCCACATGAAATAGTTGTCCTGATACATGCTTCTCAGGCTGAACACCGGTCTGTTGTATGAACCTAAACTGAAGTTAGACAGCGCAACAGAACGAGGGAACGTAAATAAACAAAACAATAAGCGGAACCATCGGATTACAATAAATTATTGAAAAAAAAAACTATACACACTATTTGCAAGTAGCTTGCACTCGTATTCACAAATAGATCATAACATTAACAATCCCATACATATCATACGTGGGTATCGTGCTAATTGGTAATTATTGCCTAGGCTTGTGAATACGCGCATTCGATTCCGAAAACATCCCAATGGATCGCCATAACATACAAAATAGCCATCTACAATTCATTACAATTACAACATATGAATAATTAAAAATAACACAATCTAATTTACCTAAAAGCAACTGGTGAAATAAAATATACCTCACTAATTTAGTACTATTTTATCTTTAGCTAGATATTTACACTTACAACCGCTTTCACCAAGCGTTGATAAATAAATTATATAATATATCAATATCGCATATCCTACTAAATGCTAGTTCGGATATTTTCCATCCCGCAACCGACTAAAATGCCTTTCAATTGATAGAACGTGATTTGACTACCTCATTAGAGATAGGTAGGCGATATGATAGTCATATCTGATATGTATCAGCGCGTGGTAAAAGGGGTCCGTATATAAAATGCGGCAGTTTCTGTATACCTCTCACTCCACCGGTCAATGAGCAAATATAACAAAATTGAACATCAGGCTAGCTGAATGCAATCTCCAGTCGAGAGTTGCAGTGATAACAATTATAAAATATGTCGGTTCACTTAGACAAAAGCAAACTAACATTTACTCTAGCATAATACGCTTGAATGTTTAGAAAACTAACAGATGAGCCTGTTCACACAAGATAAACGATAAGAGCTAGAATAAGCATTAACTCGTTTAGTCTAACTCTACCTGAAAACTGAATCGGATTTTCCAGTAATTTACTCGAGCCGCGAGTAATTTAGTCACTAATTATTTCTGAACAGCAAAAATGTTGTAGAGTAGCTGCAATAGCAAATAATAAATTACTAAATTACTCGCCACTCGACTAAACTCGGGAGTCCGAAACAGTTTATGCCTGCGATATTTAACAAGGCGATATCTGTGAACGCATTTATTAGCTAACTTCATGTAACATTTGAATAGTCCAGCTTAATTCAAATTCTGACCGTCTGATCTTGGCTATAAAAATCTATGTATATATTCACCCATTTGATTTACCTAATAGTAACGAAGCGACGCGGCACAGATTAAGCGATTCAGTCTGCTTTTAACCAGTTAACATTTAGTTCAACAGCAATCGCGGGGAAATCAGGAAGTGATACCTATACATCTCTTGGGTTTTCTTTTGCCTTTCGCCTTTGAATATAGTCAACATGATGACTAACAACGTTTTTACTCACGGAAGCTGTACTTGGGATGTAGTTAGATGGAGCTTGTCCAGCGCCTATATCATCCTTTCAGCAGTTTGTATTACCCATAGGAAAGACATGGTCAGTATGTGTGGAGTTTTACTAAGGGGCAGGATTCTTCACGATGACTTCTTTCCATGTGATCTAGTAGATAAGTCTACTGTCAATGTTTCTTGCAAGTTCTTCTCTGTTTGGACGCGTTACGAATTGATGTAAACTAAAAACAATTACGACTCAAAGTGCAATTTAAAGTTCTTATTAAATAAATCAATTTTGACTTTGACATGGTTATACAATTAAAAATTAGGGGACAGAAGAAATAAAATGCATACTGATCCCCATAGTAAAGAAATAAGTGGCATTGCTCATTAGACAATATAGTGTTCAAATTATCAAGCGCTCTTTAGATAGAAAAACCCTTTATTGTAAAAATAAAAACTATTCAGGATAATTTACAATTATGGCTGAAATCTAATACACGTTCACTAACTTTGTATTCGCAGATAAAGTCATCACTCCACTGATTCCCCTGCGCCGCTTCAATATAAAAATAAGTTAAGTCTAGTCACCACTGCGGCACAACGTCCTTCGGTATAAAAAGTGACACTATTACACTGTCTCCGTCTATTTACATCTGGTTCGAATTCCTGAAATAGAAAATAAGGTTCGATTATATGCATTTATAATGCCTTTTTTCTTTTTATTCCAAGTAAAGAGGACAGGGGTGCCGTACGGTTCACGTACACGTAATTACTTTGCTTACGCCGCGACCTGCATTTATAATAATACATTAAATTGAATAACACCTGGGTTAGTCGACCTTTCGCTACCTCAGCGAACAACCGCGGATGAGCATCCTCCCTAACGTGTAACATTTCTAACTAATAAACTTAGCATAGTAAAGTGTTTCTCGTTAACTCAATAACTAGTGCTACATAGACCTCCGGGCCCATACAGATTCCGGGATAAGTTTGGGAGAAATCTTTGCAATGGGATGTAATTAGCCTATTTATGATTGTTCGCGCCGCCCTGCAATGTATGTATGTATGTATGTATGTATACCTGGGCATGGCGCACATCTCGCACGCGTCCCGCTCGGCCGTGTTGTGGAATGTGCAGACGCCGCACGTCCACACGTCCACGCCGGCGCCGCCGCTGGAAACGAACAAGCACACACTGTTATAGTAGCGGAAGTCTTAATGCACCACCAATTAAAAATAAAGGGCTACAATTGTGGCACGTGGCGCGCAAGGCCTCGCACGCGGCGTGGTGACGTGCTACTCACCCGTGTGTCGCGGCGTGCGGGTTCTCGTGCGCGGCGCGCGCCAGGTGCTCGAGCGTGGTGACGTGCTACTCACCCGTGTGTCGCGGCGTGCGGGTTCTCGTGCGCGGCGCGCGCCAGGTGCTCGAGCGTGGTGACGTGCTACTCACCCGTGTGTCGCGGCGTGCGGGTTCTCGTGCGCGGCGCGCGCCAGGTGCTCGAGCGTGGTGACGTGCTACTCACCCGTGTGTCGCGGCGTGCGGGTTCTCGTGCGCGGCGCGCGCCAGGTGCTCGAGCGTGGTGACGTGCTACTCACCCGTGTGTCGCGGCGTGCGGGTTCTCGTGCGCGGCGCGCGCCAGGTGCTCGAGCGTGGTGACGTGCTACTCACCCGTGTGTCGCGGCGTGCGGGTTCTCGTGCGCGGCGCGCGCCAGGTGCTCGAGCGTGGTGACGTGCTACTCACCCGTGTGTCGCGGCGTGCGGGTTCTCGTGCGCGGCGCGCGCCAGGTGCTCGAGCGTGGCGGCGTGCGGCGTGGCGCGCCAGGCCTCGCACGCGGCGTGGTCTCGCGCCGCCACGCCCGCCAGCAGCGGGTCCATCTGCGCGGGCGTCAGCGCCAGCGCCTCGTTCGTCATCAGGTACACCAGCACGTGCAGGTCCGACATCGCCTGCGAACGACAGGTACAGTTGAGTACCAGTAGCGGCCAACTCTAGCGCTGACCGTTATTGCGCAGAAGTCAAAAGTTAGGTATCGTATGGGAGCTAGAGGCGAGAGAGCCATGCGCAGACGATTCGTTCAGCGCTAGAGTTAGAGCCGCTAGCTGTATAAATACGTCAATTACATTTAGCCAATACATAATTTGGAAGTGCGTACAAATCTACGCAAATACACTGCAACTATCAGGACAGTCCTCGAGTACCGAGCATACTTCTTGTTACTTAGTGTTGTAACTTGGTGTTATCTTAGATTCCAAGCTTCTTTTTGATAAACATATTGAACATATAACAGACAAGGCAATGAAAACATTAGGATTCTTATTTAGGATTACCAAAACTGTGAAATCACTAAAGATACTTTACTGTACCCTAGTTAGAAGTCAACTGGAGTATGCATACCAAGTTTGGAGTCCAAGATACGATCTTTACAAAAACAAGATTGAAAAAATTCAGAAAACATTTCTGCGCTTTGTAAACTATAATCATAAGCAGCCAAAAATTGACTATAGTGGAAGTTGTAAACTACACCATCTCATCGCCTCTCGAGCAGCGGCGCGATGTTGCTGACTTAACATTCCTCCATAAGCTCATCTGTGGGGTGATCGACTGTAGCGAGCTTCTGGCAAAGGTTAAACTCCAGGTGCCGAATCGTGCTACAACTAGACGAAAAAATCTTACCCTACATGTAGGTTCCTGCCAGACCAACTATAGATAGAACTCTTACTTCATTTGAGTCTGCAAGAGCTTCAACTCTTACCCTTGTGATGACTTGGATATATTTACAAAAAAAAATAACTTTTTCAAAATGAATGCTTTTGTAAGCTTTTTCCATTAAATTATGAGTAAGTAAAATTATTCAATCATATCTATGGTTGATATGGCTTAAGATTGGAGTACTCTGTGTCTGTTTGTGAATAGTAATCTGTTAGGTATAAAAACTTAATCTTTTTTATAGGGATTTAAGTATTTAGCATAGTTCATCGTGTAGGTTATTCCTTATTATTAATTCTGGAAGTTACTCAAAATTCTATGAGTGAAAACTTTGAAGGTTTGTTTTTTTTCAGCCTTGTTCTATGATTTGTTAAAAAAGTTGTTCGTTTTCCATGAAATAAATAAATAAATAAATACTCCGAGGGCGAGCTCGAGAGTCATCAGAATCAAAATTTCCAAAGACAAATGTCATCGAAACAGCACCACTTGGAGCCGTCATTAGATTAGAGACATTCAGAGATGCAACTCACATCTAAAAAGGAGGGCGAGGCTTGTATGTGCAGGTGCAGCGCCTGCAGCGACTGGTGATGCGGCGCGTGGCGGTGCGCGGGGGGGAAGGCGGCGGGGGGCCGCGCGGCGGACGTGTCGCCCGTCGCCACGCCGCACGGCACGTCCACCAGCAGGTACGCCACCGGCACGCGCCGCGCCGACACGCCCACCTCGTTACCGTACACGTCCTTCTCCTGTACACACACCAACACTTCACGAACCAGCTCTCTACTTGAGCTCTGCTCGGTGCAACTGAGCAATACCCTCCGTCTACTTCTCTCCGAAGCAGCTTTCCAAAATAAAAGAAATTGCATGAAACTCATTAGGGAAACTATCAGCTGTTCGGGATTTTGATTCTTGTATAACGCCCATTATAAAATAAAGTGTGCTAAGAGTAAAATAGCAAGAACAGGTAACCTTACGTGATGTGTCGTGTCCATGAGACCCTGGTACCTTCCAGCAGCACCGCGCCGACACCTGGTCCCGGTACCTTCCAGCAGCACCGCGCCGACACCTGGTCCCGTCACCTTCCAGCAGCACCGGCCCGACACCTGGTCCCGTTACCTTCCAGCAGCACCGGCCCGACACCTGGTCCCGTTACCTTCCAACAGCACCGGCCCGACACGTGGTCCCGTTACCTTCCAGCAGCACCGGCCCGACACCTGGTCCCGTTACCTTCCAGCAGCACCGCCCCAACACCTGGTCCCGCCACCTTAAAGTAGGTCCGCCCCGACACCTGGTCCCGTTACCTTCCAGCAGCACGGGCCGACACCTGGTACCGTTACCTTGTAGTAGACGTCGGGCACGTACTGTTCCGGCGTGGAGTCGCGCACATATGCCAGCTCTGGCGCGTCCCGCGTGGGCAGCAGTACACGGTCGCGCACCATGGCCGCGCACTGCCCCGACACCTGGTACCCCTCCAGGTGCACCTGGTTGTCGCTGTCGCCTGACACACGACAACGTTACTGCACATTCACCGCACCAAACCATCCAACATTGGCGCGCTCAACCCCCGCGCACTATGCACACTCCGCGCAACCACTCAAGACCCAACGCAAAAGGGGTAAACCTCGATCCCGATAGTCAAATAATGGATATCTATAATTTTCACTGCGAAATATCCAGAATTCTCATTCAGGACTAGAAGTACTACTCTTAAACTAGAAAAGCATCATTATTGTAAATAGAAACGAAATAACAACTGAATTTTTGTTTTATTTACTATATAGTTGTGCGATATCAGCGGCGCGTCTGTCGGTCATGAATCGTGGCGCGGACTGTAGACGAGGTCTAGCACGCGGCCGAACCGATCGCTGTCGGGTCTTGAGACTGCACCAAAGGAGCTTCAGTCGCTCGCTCGCTCTCACGGTGACCCGTCCATATAGTGCGCGGCCGCCGCGCGCGACAATGTTTGATAGTTTACCTTTGCCGCGGTTAATTTATGGGCACCTTAACATTACTCGCATACACCCTACTTCACGGACCTTATGCTCGGAAACGTTACAATTCTAAGGTAATGATGGTGATGACGTGATTATGACTGTTACAGCGCCACCTGTGCTGCGACGATGACCCGCAAGGTAAGCCAGATATGTATAATCAGATGGGCGATTTACTCGCGCGTGTTGCTTGCGCGATTGACATGCATATCCATATCAGGCTTGCTAATATATGATCGCATGTCACAGTCCACGTGACATTCAACAAGTCTGATTGGATACGCATGTCAATGGCGCGAGCAACGCGCGCGAGTAAATCGCCCATCTGGGAAGGCTCTTTGGCCCCTCGCATGCCCAGCAGCGACTGTCTACTAAAATCCTGAGATATATTATTATTGATATTCTGTTCTAGCTGAGTTTTTCTTCATCCATCCCTTACTTCATGTAGTATAATAGTAACTGGTATCATATAATCGCTGTGGAACTAATGTACGATTCGTAAAACCATGTTCTGTTCTAGGATCATTCATCATCTTCATCATGGTTTTAAGAGTTACGGAACAGTAATGACGTCATCTAGATATAAAGTTGTTTTTAAAAGTCTCCGAGCATAGGGCCGCCGATCTAGTCTCGAATACATAAAATAAACGGGTACAATAAGAAAATCTCTATTTATCAGTATTATTAAACATGGATTCTTAGAAAATTTCTTTATTGTTAAGTAATAACACTTCGTTATTCTTTTAAAAACTGTCGAAAATTAACAGAGGCATTAATAATTTAACAGATTTTCAGGAAATAACGAGACGTCAGTCAGATAACGACCAGTAGGCCGATCGGCCTACAGCAACAGAACGTAATTATGTTGCTATTAAAGGTTTGATACTAACAAATAAATGATACTATCAAGTTACAGCGATCTAGCATCTTGTTGCTATCATCATCATTTTTCGACCGCTATCTATGTGTTGCAATACTAGTTTTACAACGTGAAATTCCAGCCAATTAATTTAATCCGACAAATTTACCAAATATAATTTGTAGTGGGAACCGTGTACAAATTATTAACCATTTATACCAACATCTTGTTGCAATCGTTCCTTGTCAAAGATGTAGTTTTGGTACTATCCGAAGCGCCCACGTGATCGCAACGCTGCCATAATTGACAGGTGCAAATATGTTTAGATTGCAACAAAAGTTACGCGATTGGCCTACAGAATGCACAACAAATAACTAACCAGAAACGCAAACCGTCACGAATTTGGATCCGAAATATCCGGAAGTGGCGTGTCGACACGCGTTGGGATGCAGGTTCTGGAAGTGGCCCGCCATTATGCACTCCTGCGCAGACAGGAAGTGCGTGTCCACGCCGCTGGAACAGGCGTTACGCCAGATTAAGAACTACATTATGATCTAATTCATAATTCATTTATTTGTTCGTAAACACAGGTAAATACAATTTCAGATGGTTAACAGGTGAATATGAATCTCTGTGCCTAACGGCATACAAACATTAAGAATTATTATAGAATACATTTTAAATTATAAATTACATGTCTTACAAATCTACATTATTTAAAAAATAGACAAGTAAGTAAGTCTAAGTAGTTGCCTCAAAATGTCTGACCACACGGTTGATTGGTAAAGCAGTGAAGTGTTAGTCTGAATACAACTGAGCGATTACTATCAAGAAAGCAGCAACTATTTAGTTTTCGAGGCATATGTTGAGTGGGGATCATTTTGTCACATTGTTCTTTTTAGATTAATTTTTTTAAGACTGAATATGTTCATCTTAGACAGCGAATCTATAAAGATCTAGCTTTAATTATAGCAAACCCTCTCTAAGAGGTTTGCTAGAGGTTGTTGAACAGGCTGAAAAGGTAATATTATATTGGAACTCAACTGGTATGTTCGACTTTCTTAAATATCTATGAAGGGCAAGCCGAGCGGGATCAGCACCCAACCTCGATGGAACGTGCTAGAGTCTATCAGCTAGACAGACGAGCGGGGGTGGGTCCGCCCTAGCCTCCACGAGACGGGTTCTCACCCTTTTCACGAAAAAAATCCCGCAGCAATTATTTATTTAATAGGAACGCCAACAGCTTAAATATCAATACATTGTAGTTACACTGACTAGGTTTTCATTCTGATATAGAAACCAATTAGCGGAACTAAAGCCGAATCTTCAATATACGTAAAAACAACGAATATTCATCGAGAAATTCTGGACAAAAATGATTATTTGTATCACATTTTAGTTGGAGATGTGTCGATTTTGCTATTCTTTTGATTTTATTTCCATTCTATTTAACTTTTACACGACAGTGGCGCCGCGTCTGCGGGACTTCTTTCGTGAGGACTATATGCACACACCGGATGTGTTCCACCTGTTGCTCCTTGGGCAGCAGTTCTATGAAGAGCAAGCCGAGCGGGATCAGCCGCCAGCCTCGATGATATATGCTATTCTAACAGCTAGAAGGATGATCTAGTAGACAGTCAGTGTGCCCTCAACGGATGTGTTCCACCTGTTGGTCCTTAGACAGCAGTTGTATGAAGGGCCAGCCGAGCGGGATCGATGCGATGTGCTAGAATGTAACAGTAGGACGGAGTCGGCAGTGGAGAGTGGGCGTGCGCTCACCGGATGTGCTCCACCTTGCCGTCGATGGGCAGCAGGTCCGTGAAGAGCCAGCCGAGACGCGCGAGGCCGAGGCGGCGCGCGACGTGGCGCAGAGCGGGCTCGGCGCTGTCGGCTTGCAGCGCCACGGCGTCGCGCCCGCTCGCCTGCGCCGGCTCGTAGATGGCCGACACGCGCGCGCGGATACCTGACACACTTGTACGCTCGCACAGGGCACGTGTGCCGCTCGACTTAGCCTCAAGACGAGGGCACGATTGTCAAAAATTCGGAAAAATGATCTAAGTGTGCCAATGTGCTTTAAAAACATCATTTTATCTGGTAGAACAAAGACACTTATTAGGTTCAGATTCATTTCGCCAAAGGGCACTAGGCTTAGGCATAGTGCCTAATAGGTATTAGGCATAGTGCCTAATAAAAAAATCTTAAGGGCTTAAAAAGGGCTTTACTGAAGTACAGAAAAGCAGAAAGTACAAAACATGCAGTTGTGCCCTTGTCTTACCGATGGTGCGATACATATAGCAGTCTGCTGAACATAGGCCTGTAATAATAAGTGCCTTTGTGCCTGCCTCAGCTCGCTTTTCGCAGATCATTGTCTTTATTAATAAACAATGTTGGCCGACCAGCTATAGCGAGAGGGAGGTTTGACCCTTATAGTCGCCTTAAATGAGTCCGATTCATAGACCGTATGCCTGAGCAGGACAGATAAATTATAAGACTAGGATTGGTCAATCGTTTGCTGTGCCTAACTTCAGAGGGACATAGATCGGTTGTAACTATTGTACCTAGCTGGTACAATAGTAGTTACAACGGATCATGATGATAATATCATGATGAACCCAACACGTTTTCCTACCAAAGAATTTGCAACAAAATTGATCACATTGGTGCAAGTTTTTTTGGTAAGAAAATGTGACAGAATTAAAATGATATTATTGCTAAACCTTTGAAATGATATTATTGTTATTTTCTAGGATGTGAAAGGTTTGCTATTTTGCATAACTGCATTCAGTGATTTTATATCTTCAAAAATGTTGAAAAGTGCGAGCGAGAGAGAGGTTTGACCCTTATAGTCGCCTTAAGTGGGGTCCGATTCATAGACCGTATGCCTGAGCGGGACAGATAAATAACTTGCTATATTTGGGTCGGATCGTACTAAGACTAGGATTGGTCAAATCGTTTGCTGTGTCTAACTTCAGAGGGACATAGATCCGTTGTAACTATAGTCGCCTTAAGGTTTTATTTCAAAGTTTTCAAAGAGATAATAGATTAATCGATTTTCTATATTGTCTGGAATCCCCTATTAAACTAGAGGATGAACAATGATAATGTGACTAAAAGAGTGATGAGTATGAATGTAACTGGATCCAGAGTAGAGGGAGGCAAAAGAAGAGATGGGTGGATTGTGTGAAAGAGGTTATGAGAGTGAAAAAAGTAAATACAGCAATGACAGCCGATAGGAGTGAATGGAGAAAGAAAACATGTTGTGCCGAACCCACCTAGAGTGGATAAGGATGAGGGCAGGGAATTGATAAACAATGCACAAATATTTACCTAAAGGCACATCGGGATGTCTCTCGTAAGTCCCGTACAGGTAGCCGATCCTCTGTTCGCCCGTTGCCCTCCAGTAGGCGAGGAAGCGCTCCACTATAGCGGGGTGCTCCACTAACACGTTGTCCACATGCCTGTACGGTTGCCGGGTGAGGGTGACGGCTCCGGGCTGACATTTGGAGCAGATGCCGCGAGGCCAGGGCGGGTGCTCTGTACAACCTACAATTCACAAAGTTAAAAAATCTCTTTGAAGTTATTTTTCCAAGGCTTGGTATGGGTAGTCAGAGACTGTGAATCTTAATAAGTGGCAGGTACAATTATCCAGGAGATAAGTAGTCAATACTCAATACATTTATTGTCACATGGTAGTACACATGTTGATGTTACATAGAAGGTAGGTATCACACATGTACCCTGTCTAAGGACATTGCAACTGAGATGGTAGGCGGACCGAGCATTTGTCACAAATGCAATTTATTAAACTTAGATAGTAAATGTAAAGTATTAAAAGTAGTTGCTTAACATAAGTATCAATTGCATTAAAGAAGTCACTTTTAGCGATAAGGCCAACCTTTTTCACTTTTTTAGATATATAATTGTGCAGTGTTCATTTATTAATTAAATTATTTAGGATAGATACAGATAGACATCATTTCTGTTATTGTTCAAGTCATGTACAAGCTTATTTATCTGATTAAGTTTAAAAAATACCTGGTTTGATCTTAAAGCTCAATTCATTAAGCGAGATGAAGTTTTTTGACTGTATTTTGCGGAGATAGGAGTGAAAAGACATGTGCTTGATGTTATGCTCTTTAAGGTAACCCTCGTCCCACGGCTCGAGTGGGGAGCAGTGGACACAGCAGCCCTTGGAATTGTGCCGACATCTGAAACATGGATGTAAACAATCATGTGAGAAGCAAGAGCAATAAAAACAGGTTTCCAAATTGATTGTGTTTTCTTCAGTAAAAAAGCTTCTTACAGTTTTACAGGAACATAAGCCTCATTGGATTACTCTGTTCTGTTTGTGAATATTATTTTGTTAGGTATAAAAACTTATTTTTTTTTTAGGTATTTAAGTATTTAGCATAGTTCATTGTGTAGGTTATTCCTTATTATTAATTCTGGAAGTTATTCAAAAAGTGAAAACTTTGAAGGCTTGTTTGTTTTCAGCCTATGTTCTATGATTTGTTAAAAAAGCTGTTTGTTTTCCATGAAATAAATAAATAAATAAATTACTCATCAACTTGTATGAAATATGTTTACAAAATTTAAAGGTGAAAGCATTGAATACTGTGTATGCCTGCCAGCTTTAAGTCTAAAAAGTATTTAAGAAGGTCAAGAGATCACCCTATCTAAAGGTATAATTATACTTTATTTGTATATATGACATAATACAATATAAGAATATAATAATATTTTTTTATTTGATTTCAATATGTACAGATTCTTTATATCATTATTGCAATACTAATGCCTCAAGCAAGAAGCTTGGTATATGTATGGAGGTGTGCCCAGTTTCACTTCTACAATCTCCTAATCTCTAATCAGATCCGGAGCTCTACTCCATACTTTTTTGAAGGGTCCAGTGGCAGGATCCACCAGGTCTCAGGATAGTTCAGACTACATTGGTGGTTAGTTTCAAGATAAATGAAGGTGCTTACAATTTCTCATCCCGCTGCCTCTCAATGTTTCCTGACATTTTGTATAGCTCCAGATCTACATCATCCTCTTGTGGGGCTTCTGACATGTGCTTAGCAGGCTGAGGAGTTGATGCGGAGCCTTTAGATGTGCTGGGCACAGGAGGCTCACCTGATGGAGTATTGCTGACCTGAAAAGTATGTTTTAGAGTAAAATAATCTGTACTTGTAACTTAGAAAGAAAGAAAGAATATGAATTTATTCGCAACACCAAACTTTCATAGACATACATTACAAAGTAAAATAATGGAAAAATTACCATAAGCCCAGATGTCACAAAAGGTGCACTGACTTAGCATGAGCTGGTTGACTAGCGGGCTAGCAACCCACGCTGGTCTTGTGAGAGTTCTTGTTAGACTATGAATGGTTCACCTCTGCACTAGTAGTGGCCTGGTCGAACAGCACAGCTCCATTCACTGGACTCAGGAACAGGAGGTCGCCGTGCTTGAGGCCGCAGTCGGCGATAGTGCGGGACTTGCTGGAGATGACCTCCTCTCGCTTCTGGCGGTCTTTGTGCAGTGCGAACGCGAAGGAGCTGAGCGCCAGTGTGGCGTGAACCCGCTCGTAGAGTGTAGCCGTGCATTCCGCCGCGCACGCCTCTACCCGCGTCGTGCCCTCCGCAGACTGCACCCGCAGTATCTGCACACCAAATAGGTTGTATCACAAAATTTATTTTTCTGCTCCAATACCGACCTTCAACACAGACTCACAAAACTGCATAGTCATCGACATCCTGCAACTTCGCTCGCATCCCCGATAGGAAGCATGGATGTTTTCTTTACGTGTACGGTTCCTTTTACCGCTGTAGGCCTATTTTTACGGATAAAGTTTTGAATTTTCGAAGAGTTGACGAGCGACTAGACGCGGATTTTTGAAGGAATCTGGCTATGTTTCCGGTGGACCGATCCCATCGGAAGAGAATTTACTATAGGGACATGACTATGAAGAGTGAAATAAGTATTCATTTACCATTTTCTTTGAATCCATCTAAAAACTAAATTAAAAATTACAAAACACCAACAAATCCAACAATGCAGTGATTGATTGATTGATTGAGTGAGAAATTACGTCAGTCAGATTGACTGACTGATCAAATAGCTGTCAAAATGTGTTCCGTGCACCTACGTCCCGCAGCCTAGACAGAGAAAGCAAGCCTATGTTGGAAAACAGTCAAAAAAGTGCATAGATTATTGCTTGCTCTTTCTATCATATAGAAAGTCTGTTATGCTATCCCAATACATACATTGTTGAAACCATAGATTAAGTATATATATAGATTTATAGTTTGCGTGGCCACCCTAGTCTTTCTCATTTCAACTGCAGGGTTGCCACATAATTAAAATTTCCATAGATTTGGGTAAAATATACTGATAATACGCCCTCCGGCCAGGTGGTAACGATCTGCGAAATGCTGCTGGTAGAATCTGGATGCATCGAGCTCAGGATAGGGACTCAGGCGCTCATTAGGGAGACCTATGTCCAGCAATGGACTGCTATAGGCTGATGATGATAATGGGTAAAATATAAATCTAACAAGAAATTAATGTCATGCAGGTAAAGTATTAATCTATCAATTAATACTGCAGGTAAAGTATTAATCTATCAATTTTTTCATTTACACGAAATTTTTTTTCATTTATAATATACCTTCACTAACAAGTTTTAATGACTTTTGATAATATGTTAGGGAAGGAAGGATGTTTAGCAAATTTGATTGAATGCACCTACCTATATAATTTTTAAATCAAATCAATTTATATTTATTTGCATAAAAGTATGGTAATTACAAAGGAAAATCTTAAAGGCTATGTGGATCGCATACTTATACTTCATTACAGAAGCGTGCAAATATTAAATTGTTATATGTTTATATGTCATTAATTATCATTAATATCGGTTAATTTTAATAAACAATAATTAAGTTGACAATCGAGATTACTTAATAAATATATGTCAAAATGAAAACTAACCATTCAAATGAAGAAATAAAAATAGTAAATTATTATTTAGTTTTAATACATTCAATTTAATCTTATAAAAGCATTTATCTACAAGCCCTTTGTAAAGTCTTATTTTAAAAAGGCTAAGTGTCAAATCTTTCATGTCTTCGGGGAGACTATTGAATATTTTAACGGACATGAATAAAGATATCTTTTGCATTGATTTTTTACAGAACGGCAAAAATATCCTATTATTTATTTGTGTCCTAAGTTGTCATTCACGCATGTCTTTATGTTTCTTGTATACGCTTTCAAAATTCCTACATACTAAAAAGAATAGAATTATAGGAAATATATTTTTATTTCTCCAAAACTTCAACATTTAGAAAATATGCTTTCGATTCTGCAATCATATTTTTCCGCAGCCTTCGTGGTGTGTATGATGGTGATATACCCTAAAAACAGTAATCAAAAATTAATTTTGGTATTTAAACATAACAAATGTAATCTGTAGAAAATACGTACATAAAAGGCTAGCAATCTTACTAATATAATAAAGGCGAAAGGTATTGAGTATTGTTTATTTCTCCCTCACGCAAAATTTAGATACAAATACAATAGAATACAATAAATTTATTGCTTTTACAAGGTCTTCATCGTTCTGGCTGGGAAATATAACAAGCTATTAATGCTGCTGCTGATGATAATGATGAAACATATGAATTGAGGCATGGAACATATTGGTTTTCTTCTTCTTCGTATGAAGTAGTGGCCAACTCTGATGTCGGAATTTTTAGGCCACCCGAAAGCCTCCGACATGGCTAAGAACTGAAAAAGCCGGGAAGAACATCTTAACGTGCCTTCCGAAGGGCGAAAGCGCTCAGATCTAAATGCCATCCAGATCACCTATATAAGTAGTGTCCGGGCGGAGTGTTGCTTAACCAAGATGAACTGCGAAGATCACCGGAGTAAATTACATGGTGTTAAATTGCATTGTGTTACAGGTTATAGGTAAGGTATCTCACATAAACCCTGTCTAAGGGTCAATTTAGCAATATGGTTATATAGTAGGCAGACCGAGGCTTTGTAGGTAGTTAACTAGGTGTACCTATATAACAAATTGTCATTGCACATTATGTAGAGCTACACCAAGAATAACATTATAGGCTATTTTTTATCCAGGTACCATGCGTGCGAAGCCGCGGGCAGAAGCTAGTATAAATCTTAGTGAAAACTTTTTGAAAACTGGAGCTAACATTAAAGTGTTCCTCTCCTGTCAGCCAAAGTCCATTGTAAATAAATAAATAATGCGGGACATAATCACACAACATCATGTAGCCCCAAACAGAACATGCAAACACTTGCCCCGCAGTGGGAATAGAAGCCACAACTAGCTAATTAAATTTGCGGGTACTTCGGAGAAGGCAAGCAGTATCACTTACCCGGTTTTGATAAAATATAGCTTAGGCTTTTTGATACTTACTTACTGTGGCAGATTTAAATAATTGGGGGCATATAGGTGAATTGTCAAAAAATGCTGTCAGTTGTGACTGACGAATCCCGAATCCGTTTTAAATCTGAATGATCCGTTGATTTAACGTAGCCTCTGGTTCTCTAGTCTGAAATAATAAAAAAAACAGTTTTAAACCAAGACAAAAATGAACGAATTCTACCATTGTAGGTATGATAATAATAATAATAATAATAACAATAACCTAACATTTGATAGCACAACATATAAAAAAATAATGAATTCTTTGGTTTTCGTGGTCTATTTTCCTATACATTCATTAAGACCTCGGTTAGTCAAGGTTGACCAAATATAGCACATGGCTTTTAAACGATAAAATCAGTATCAAAATAGACTTAAGTTTTTTTATACTTACGAAGATTCACATAACTGGAGACATACAGGTGTATTTTCAGTTACCGTCCATTGAATTACGTGTCCCTTTGGTTTTTTATCCTGAAATTAAAACGTCATCTTTAAACCGGGCTATGCAAATAATAATGAACCAAAGAAATTATATAATAATAAAGTTCTAATAAAAAATGAAACGACTTTCCTGTATATGTAATGAACTTATGGGGTGGGGAAGGGCAGGGAGAGAGTGAGGACTCTCCCTCTAAAAGGGGGAATCTCACAGTTTCTGAGAAAAAAATAATTAAGTTTTGAGATTAACGAGACAAAAAAAATTAAACAATATACGTCAAAACACACTTCCGGGAGAGGGACCTATGACCTACGATCAGTTTAAAAACAGTTTCAAATCATAAAAATGGATATTTGATTCGGGTATTTGACCTCGTCGGCCCTGAGTGTCGCTTCGTCCACTCGTCCTCGCGGGCTAGCTCCACTCAGGATCTTCCACGCGAATTTCTGGTTCCACATTTTTTATATCCAATCTACGCATAGGGACCACAAGACTACGTGGCATCGGGGTGATCTGCGTCAGTTCTGTGATATTGCTACTCAAGTTGGGGTGTCCTAGAACCTACTGCTGCGAGAAGGATTTCCAGGTGGTTGTAAAAAATCTAATAACCGACTGTCTATTCAACGTATTACATTAACAACGAGAAATATCATTGTCAATGTCGAATCACCAAAAAATACCACAGAGGCCATAAATAAAAAGAAGATGAATTTTCAAATAATCATATCTCAAAAACTATTTGGTTCCGCACTACGCCATTTTAGATTTAGGCTTCCTAGATATAGACCTATCTGTGACAAAAGTTCCAGCCGCCTAGCTCACTACAAATAAATGAAAGTTGAGCCAAAAATTAATGTGCAGTGGGCAAAATTCATTTCAAATGCTGGCAGCACCAAACAAAACAAAACAAAATTGAATTTCACTTTTTGGCTTATTTTCTTACAGATTTCTGCTCTAAATGTTGTTATTTATTGTGGAAGTCTAGTTAACAATCCATTTTTGAATAAATACCTCGTCAAAAGTACGATACTTACGAATGAAAAGACAAATCCGGAATGTTTTGATCACTGCCACTTTTGCACCAAAATACACTACACCGATCCATTTTGATAGAGAAATCCATAACATTCATTTGTTATTATTGATTTACAATAGATGAAACATAATTTTTCCAGGTAATAATTTAGTTTCAAGCAAGTTTTTCACAAAATCTTCCGAAACTGCTGCTAGCTGCCAAAGTTTGTTTAGCGCAATGTTGCGCTAAACAACGAAAAAACCGGCACGCGATAAGGGACAGCAAATCTATAGTGCGGTCTCCCTTATTTGCATGAAGCACGCATAAGTAGTTCTCTTTCTTGAAAGAATGAGATGAATTATCTCGTCGTCTATAGCTTTCTCTGTCTAGGATTTATAGTTTGCGTGGCCACCCTAGTCTTCCTAGACAGAGAAAGCTATAGACGACGAGATAATTCATCTCATTCTTTCAAGAAAGAGAACTACTTATGCGTGCTTCATGCAAATAAGGGAGACCGCACTATAGATTTGCTGTCCCTTATCGCGTGCCGGTTTTTTCGTTGTTTAGCGCAACATTGCGCTAAACAAACTTTGGCAGCTAGCAGCAGTTTCGGAAGATTTTGTGAAAAACTTGCTTGAAACTAAATTATTACCTGGAAAAATTATGTTTCATCTATTGTAAATCAATAATAACAAATGAATGTTATGGATTTCTCTATCAAAATGGATCGGTGTAGTGTATTTTGGTGCAAAAGTGGCAGTGATCAAAACATTCCGGATTTGTCTTTTCAAGCGTAAGTATCGTACTTTTGACGAGGTATTTATTCAAAAATGGATTATTAACTAGACTTCCACAATAAATAACAACATTTAGAGCAGAAATCTGTAAGAAAATAAGCCAAAAAGTGAAATTCAATTTTGTTTTGTTTTGTTTGGTGTTGCCGGCATTTGAAATGAATTTTGCCCACTGCACATTAATTTTTGGCTCAACTTTCATTTATTTGTAGTGAGCTAGGCGGCTGGAACTTTTGTCACAGATAGGTCTATATCTAGGAAGCCTAAATCTAAAATGGCGTAGTGCGGAACCAAATAGTTTTAGAGATATGATTATTTGAAAATTCAAATTTTTTACTTAATTTCGTCAAACTTGATGACACTGCGGGCAATTTTTTTTTCATCACTGAATATCAAAAATATTATCTTCTTCTTTTTATTTATGGCCTCTGTGGTATTTTTTGGTAATTCGACATTGACAATGATATTTCTCGTTGTTAATGTAATACATTGAATAGACAGTCGGTTATTAGATTTTTTACAACCACCTGGAAATCCTTCCCGCAGCAGTAGGTTCTAGGACACCCCAACTTGAGTAGCAAAGGTTCTAGATATATCACAGAACTGACGCAGATCACCCCGATGCCACGTAGTCTTGTGGTCCCTATGCGTAGATTGGATATAAAAAATGTGGAACCAGAAATTCGCGTGGAAGATCCTGAGTGGAGCTAGCCCGCGAGGACGAGTGGACGAAGCGACACTCAGGGCCGACGAGGTCAAATACCCGAATCAAATATCCATTTTTATGATTTGAAACTGTTTTTAAACTGATCGTAGGTCATAGGTCCCTCTCCCGGAAGTGTGTTTTGACGTATATTGTTTAATTTTTTTGGTCTCGTTAACCTCAAAACTTAATTATTTTTTTCTCAGAAACTGTGAGATTCCCCCTTTTAGAGGGAGAGTCCTCACTCCCTCCCTGCCCTTCCCCACCCCATAAGTTCATTACATATACAGGAAAGTCGTTTCATTTTTTATTAGAACTTTAAATTATATAATTTCTTTGGTTCATTATTATTTGCATAGCCCGGTTTAAAGACGACGTTTTAATTTCAGGATAAAAAACCAAAGGGCCACGTAATTCAATGGATGGTAACTGAAAATACACCTGTATGTCTCCAGTTATGTGAATCTTCGTAAGTATAAAAAACTTAAGTCTATTTTGATACTGATTTTATCGTTTAAAAGCCATGTGCTATATTTGGTCAACCTTGACTAACCGAGGTCTTAATGAATGTATAGGAAAATAGACCACGAAAACCAAAGAATTCATTATTTTTTTATATGTTGTGCTATCAAATGTTAGGTTATTGTTATTATTATTATTATTATTATTATTATCATACCTACAATGGTAGAATTCGTTCATTTTTGTCTTGGTTTAAAACTGTTTTTTTTTATTTCAGACTAGAGAACCAGAGGCTACGTTAAATCAACGGATCATTCAGATTTAAAACGGATTCGGGATTCGTCAGTCACAACTGACAGCAATTTTTGACAATTCACCTATATGCCCCCAATTATTTAAATCTGCCACAGTAAGTAAGTATCAAAAAGCCTAAGCTATATTTTATCAAAACCGGGTAAGTGAAACCCAAGATACTGCTTGCCTTCTCCGAAGTACCCGTAAATTAAATTAGCTAGTTGTGGCTTCTATTCCCACTGCGGGGCAAGTGTTTGCATATTCTGTTTGGGGCTACATGATGTTGTGTGATTACGTCCCGCATTATTTATTTATTTACAATGGACTTTGGCTGACAGGAAAGAAACACTTTAATGTTAGCTCCAGTTTTCAAAAAGTTTTCACTAAGATTTTATACTAGCTTCTGCCCGCGGCTTCGCACACATGGTACCTGGATAAAAAATAGCCTATAATGTTATTCTTGGTGTAGCTCTACATAATGTGCAATGACAATTTGTTATATAGGTACACCTAGTTAACTACCTACAAAGCCTCGGTCTGCCTACTATATAACCATATTGCTGAATTGACCCTTAGACAGGGTTTATGTGAGATACCTTACCTAGAACCTGTAACACAATGCAATTTAACACCATGTAATTTACTCCGGTGATTTTCGCAGTTCATCTTGGTTAAGCAACACTCCGCCCGGACACTACTTATATGGGTGATCTGGATGGCATTTAGATCTGAGCGCTTTCGCCCTTCGGAAGGCACGTTAAGATGTTCTTCCCGGCTTTTTCAGTTGTTAGCCATGTCGGAGGCTTTCGGGTGGCCTAAAAATTCTGACATCAGAGTTGGCCACTACTTCATACGAAGAAGAAGAAGACCAATATGTTCCATGCCTCAATTCATATGTTTCATCATTATCATCAGCAGCAGCATTAATAGCTTGTTATATTTCCCAGCCAGAACGATTAAGACCTTGTAAAAGCAATATATTTATTGTATTGTATTGTATTTGTATCTAAATTTTGCGTGAGGAAGAAATAAACAATACTCAATACCTTTCGCCTTTATTATATTAGTAAGATTGCTAGCCTTTTATGTACGTATTTTCTACAGATTACATTTGTTATGTTTAAATACCAAAATTAATTTTTGATTACTGTTTTTAGGGTAAATCACCATCATACACACCACGAAGGCTGCGGAAAAAATTTGCGTTGGACTGCTTAGCTATTAGAAGATACGCGCAAAACTACGAGCTCTTGGGGAAAAAAGTTGGCGTTTTATAAAAAAGTAGGGAATTTAGAAAATATGATTGCAGAATCGAAAGCATATTTTCTAAATGTTGAAGTTTTGGAGAAATAAAAATATATTTCCTATAATTCTATTCTTTTTAGTATGTAGGAATTTTGAAAGCGTATACAAGAAACATAAAGACATGCGTGAATGACAACTTAGGACACAAATAAATAATAGGATATTTTTGCCGTTCTGTAAAAAATCAATGCAAAATATATCTTTATTCATGTCCGTTAAAATATTCAATTCGCTTCTGTAATGAAGTATAAGTATGCGATCCACATAGCCTTTAAGATTTTCCTTTGTGATTACCATACTTTTATGCAAATAAATATAATTTGATTTGATTTAGATTTAAAAATTATATAGGTAGGTGCATTCAATCAAATTTGCTAAACATCCTTCCTTCCCTAACATATTATCAAAAGTCATTAAAACTTGTTAGTGAAGGTAGATTATAAATGAAAAAAAAATTCGTGTAAATGAAAAAATTGATAGATTAATACTTTACCTGCAGTATTAATTGATAGATTAATACTTTACCTGCATGACATTAATTTCTTGTTAGATTTATATTTTACCCATTATCATCATCAGCCTATAGCAGTCCATTGCTGGACATAGGCCTCCCCTAATGAGCGCCTGAGTCCCTGTCCTGAGCTCGATGCATCCAGCTTCTACCAGCAGAATTTCGCAGATCGTTACCACCTGGCCGCGCCGGAGGGCGTATTATAGTATATTTTACCCAAATCTATGGAAATTTTAATTATGTGGCAACCCTGCAGTTGAAATGAGAAAGACTAGGGTGGCCACGCAAACTATAAATCCATATATATACTTAATCTATGCTAGTCTTTCTCATTTCAACTCCAGGGTTGCCAAATAATTAAAATTTCCATAGATTTGGGTAAAATATACTGATAATACGCCCTCCGGCCAGGTGGTAACGATCTGCGAAATGCTGCTGGTAGAAGCTGAATGCGTCGAGCTCAGGACAGGAACTCAGGCGCTCATTAGGGGAGGCCTATGTCCAGCAGTGGACTGCTATAGGCTGATGATGATAATGGGTAAAATATTTGCATATTGCACAAGGAATTCAAAGACAAACAAATATAACAAGAAATTATTGTCATGCAGGTAAACGATTAATCTATCAATTTATACTGCAGGTAAAGTATTAATCAATAGATTAATACTTTACCTGCATGACGAAAATTTTTTTCATTTATAATCTGCTTCACTAACATGTTATAATGACTTTTGATAATATGTAAGGGAAGGAAGGATGTTTAGCAAATTTGATTGAATGCACCACCTATATAATTTTCAAATCAAATTATATTTAATTGCATAAAAGTATGGTATGGCAGTTTTTCGCGTATCTTCTAATAGCTCAGCAGTCCAACGCAAATTTTTTCGCAGCCTTCTAGGTGTGTATGATGGTGATTTACCCTATAAACAGTAATCAAAAATTAATTTCAGTATTTAAACATAACAAATGTAATCTGTAGAAAATGCGTACATAAAAGGCTAGCAATTCTACTAATATAATAAAGGCGAAAGGTATTGAGTATTGTTTATTTCTCCCTTACGCAAAATTTAGATAAAAATACAATACAATACAATAAATTTATTTCTTTTACAAGTTACACACGTACTTCGTTCTGGCTGGGAAAAATAACAAGCTATTAATGGCGCTGCTGATGATGATGATGAAACATATGAATTGAGGCATGGAATATATTGGTCTTCTTCTTCTTCGTATGAAATAGTGGCCAACTCTGATGTCGAAATTTTTAGGCCACCGGAAGGCCTCCGACATGGCTAACAACTGAAAAAGCCGAGAAGAACATCTTAACGTGCCTTCCGAAGGACGGAAGCGCTCAGATCTAAATGCCATCCAGATCACCCACATAAGTAGTGTCCGGGCGAAGTGTTCCTTAACCAAGATGATCTGCGAAGATCACCGGAGTAAATTATTTACATGGTGTCAAATTGCATTATGTTACAGGTTATAGGTAAGGTATCTCACATAAACCCTGTCTAAGGGTAAATTTAGCAATATGGTTATATAGTAGGCAGACCGAGGCTTTGTAGGTAGTTAACTAAGTGTACCTATATAACAAATTATCATTGCACATTATGTAGAGCTACACCAGCTGTGTGAGAAGCCGCAGGCAGAAGCTAGTATAAAATCTAAGTGAAAACTTTTTGAAAAATGGAGCTAACATTAAAGTATTTCTTTCCTGTCAGTCAAAGTCCATTGTAAATAAATAAATAAATAAATAATAATCAATATAATAATAATCTCACAACATCATGTAGCCCCAAACAGAACATGCAACATTTGCCCCGCAGTGGGAATTGAACCCACAACTAGCTAATTTAATTTGCGGGTACTTCGGAGAAGGCAAGCAGTATCTTGGGTTTCACTTACCCGGTTTTGATAAAATATAGCTTAGGCTTTTAAATACTTACTTACTGTGGCAGATTTAAATAATTGGGGGCATATAGGTGTATTGTCAAAAAATGCTGTCAGTTGTGACTGACGAATCCCGAATCCGTTTTAAATCTGAATGATCCGTTGATTTAACGTAGCCTCTGGTTCTCTAGTCTGAAATAAAAAAACAGTTCTAAACCAAAACAAAAATGAACGAATTCTATCATTGTAGGTATGATAATAATAATAATAACAATAACCTAACATTTAATAGCACAACATATATAAAAATAATGAATTCTTTGGTTTTCGTGGTCTTTTTTCCTATACATTCATTAAAACTTAGGTTTTCTCAAGGTTGACCAAATATAGCACATGGCTTTTAAACGATAAAATCAGTATCAAAATAGATTAAAGATTAAAGATTTTTATACATACTGTGGAAGATTCACATAACTGGAGACATAAAGGTGTATTTTCAGTTACCATCCGTTAAATTACGTGGCCTTTGGTTTTTTATCCTGAAATTAAAACGTCATCTTTAAACTGGGCTATGCAAATAATAATGAACCAAAGAAATTATATTATTTAAAATTCTAATAAAAAATGAAACGACTTTTCTTTATATGCTTATAGCTTATAGCTTATAGCTTATGGGGTGGGGAAGGGCAGGGAGGGAGTGAGGACCCTCCATCTAAAAGGGGGAAACTCACAGTTTCCGAGAAAAAATGAATTACGTTTTGAGGTTAACGAGAGAAAAAAAATTAAACAATATACGCCAAAACACACTACCGGACTACTACGGACCTATGACCTATGATCAGTTTAAAAACCGTTTCAAATCATAATAATGGATATTTGATTCGGGTATTTGACCTCGTCGGCCCTGAGTGTCGCTTCGTCCATTCGTCCTCGCGGGCTAGCTCCACTCAGGATCTTCCACGGGAATTTCTGGTTCCACAATTTTTATATCCAATCTACGCATAGGGACCACAAGACTACGTGGCATCGGGGTGATCTGCGTCAGTTCTGTGATATTGCTACTCAAGTTGGGGTGTCCTAGAACCTACTGCTGCGAGAAGAATTTCCAGGTGGTTGTAAAAAATCTAATAACCGACAGTCTATTCAACGTATTACATTAACAAAGAGAAATATCATTGTCAATGTCGAATCACCAAAAAATACCACAGAGGCCATAAATAAAAAGAAGATGAATTTTCAAATAATCATATCTCAAAAACTATTTAGTTCCGCACTACGCCATTTTAGATTTAGGCTTCCTAGATATAGACCTATCTGTGACAAAAGTTCCAGCCGCCTAGCTCACTACAAATAAATAAAAGTTGAGCCAAAAATTAATGTGCAGTGGGCAAAATTAATTTCAAACGCCGGCAACACCAAACAAAACAAAACAAAATTGAATTTCACTTTTTGGCTTATTTTCTTACAGATTTCTGCTCTAAATGTTGTTATTTATTGTGGAAGTCTAGTTAATAATCCATTTTTGAATAAATACCTCGTCAAAAGTACGATACTTACGAATGAAAAGACAAATCCGGAATGTTTTGATCACTGCCACTTTTGCACCAAAATACACTACACCGATCCATTTTGATAGAGAAATCCATAACATTCATTTGTTATTATTGATTTACAATAGATGAAACATAATTTTTCCAGGTAATAATTTAGTTTCAAGCAAGTTTTTCACAAAATCTTCCGAAACTGCTGCTAGCTGCCAAAGTTTGTTTAGCGCAATGTTGCGCTAAACAACGAAAAAACCGGCACGCGATAAGGGACAGCAAATCTATAGTGCGGTCTCCCTTATTTGCATGAAGCACGCATAAGTAGTTCTCTTTCTTGAAAGAATGAGATGAATTATCTCGTCGTCTATAGCTTTCTCTGTCTAGGGTTGAAACATTGAGAACATAGATTAAGTATATATATAGATTTATAGTTTGCGTGGCCACCCTAGTCTTTCTCATTTCAACTGTATTGTTGCCACATAATTAAAATTTCCATAGATTTGGGTAAAATATACTGATAATACGCCCTCCGGCCAGGTGGTAACGATCTGCGAAATGCTGCTGGTAGAAGCTGGATGCATCGAGCTCAGGACAGGGACTCAGGCGCTCATTAGAGGAGGCCTAAGTCCAGCAATGGACTGCTATAGGCTGATGATGATAATGGGTAAAATATAAATCTAACAAGAAATTAATGTCATGCAGGTAAAGTATTAATCTATTAATTAATACTGCAGGTAAAGTTTTAATTAATAGATTAATTGCATGACGAAATTTTATTCATTTATAATCTACCTTCACTAACAAGTTTTAATGACTTTTGATAATATGTTAGGGAAGGAAGGATGTTTAGCAAATTTGATTGAATGCACCTACCTATATAATTTTCAAATCAAATCAAATCAAATTATATTTATTTGCATAAAAGTATGGTAATTACAAAGGAAAATCTTAAAGGCTATGTGGATCGCATACTTATACTTCATTACAGAAGCGTGCAAATATTAAATTGTTATATGTATATATGTCATTAATTATCATTAATATCGGTTAATTTTAATTAACAATAATTAAGTTGAAAATCAAGATTACTTAATAAATATATGTCAAAATGAAAACTAACAATTCAAATGAAGAAATAAAAATGGTAAATTATTATTTAGTTTTAATACATTCAATTTAATTGTATAAAAGCATTTATCTACAAGCCATTTGTAAAATCTTATTTTAAAAAGGCTAAGTGTCAAATCTTTCATGCCTTCGGGGAGACTATTGAATATTTTAACGGACATGAATAAAGATATATTTTGCATTGATTTTTTACAGAACGGCAAAAATATCCTATTATTTATTTGTGTCCTAAGTTGTCATTCACGCATGTCTTTATGTTTCTTGTATACGCTTTCAAAATTCCTACATACAAAAAAGAATAGAATTATAGGAAATATATTTTTATTTCTCCAAAACTTCAACATTTATAAAATATGCTTTCGATTCTGCAATCATATTTTCTAAATTCCCTACTTTTTTATAAAACGCCAACTTTTTTCCCCAAGAGCTCGCAGTTTTGCGCGTATCTTCTAATAGCTTAGCAGTCCAACGCAATTTTTTTCCGCAGCCTTCGTGGTGTGTATGATGGTGATTTACCCTAAAAACAGTAATCAAAAATTAATTTTGGTATTTAAACATAACAAATGTAATCTGTAGAAAATACGTACATAAAAAGCTAGCAATCTTACTAATATAATAAAGGCGAAAGGTATTGAGTATTGTTTATTTCTCCCTCACGCAAAATTTAGATACAAATACAATACAATACAATAAATTTATTGCTTTTACAAGGTCTTCATCGTTCTGGCTGGGAAATATAACAAGCTATTAATGCTGCTGCTGATGATAATGATGAAACATATGAATTGAGGCATGGAACATATTGGTTTTCTTCTTCTTCGTATGAAGTAGTGGCCAACTCTGATGTCGGAATTTTTAGGCCACCCGAAAGCCTCCGACATGGCTAAGAACTGAAAAAGCCGGGAAGAACATCTTAACGTGCCTTCCGAAGGGCGGAAGCGCTCAGATCTAAATGCCATCCAGATCACCCATATAAGTAGTGTCCGGGCGGAGTGTTGCTTAACCAAGATGAACTGCGAAGATCACCGGAGTAAATTACATGGTGTTAAATTGCATTGTGTTACAGGTTCTAGGTAAGGTATCTCACATAAACCCTGTCTAAGGGTAAATTTAGCAATATGGTTATATAGTAGGCAGACCGAGGCTTTGTAGGTAGTTAACTAGGTGTACCTATATAACAAATTGTCATTGCACATTATGTAGAGCTACACCAAGAATAACATTATAGGCTATTTTTTATCCAGGTACCATGCGTGCGAAGCCGCGGGCAGAAGCTAGTATAAAATCTTAGTGAAAACTTTTTGAAAACTGGAGCTAACATTAAATTATTTCTTTCCTGTCAGCCAAAGTCCATTGGAAATAAATAAATAAATAAATAATGCGGGACCTTATCACACAACATCATGTAGCCCCAAACAGAACATGCAAACACTTGCCCCGCAGTGGGAATTGAACCCACAACTAGCTAATTAAATTTGCGGGTACTTCGGAGAAGGCAAGCAGTATCTTGGGTTTCACTTACCCGGTTTTGATAAAATATAGCTTAGGCTTTTTGATACTTACTTACTGTGGCAGATTTAAATAATTGGGGGCATATAGGTGAATTGTCAAAAAATGCTGTCAGTTGTGACTGACGAATCCCGAATCCGTTTTAAATCTGAATGATCCGTTGATTTAACGTAGCCTCTGGTTCTCTAGTCTGAAATAAAAAAATAAAAAAAAGACGTGTGGCACTCGGGGACTGCCGCGGTAAAGCTATTGCATATCATTTTGTATCAACTTATGCAATTATAATTATTTATTTATTTTATTTATGCAGTATTTCTTTTTCTTTGATATTAATTCAAGTTACACTTTTTGAGCGTGGTGACCGATAAGAAAACAAATTTCAAAATAAAACTGAAATTAGATTCAGGTGAAAAACGTCAGACGTCAGTTCGTGTCAGAGGCCAATCATGGACGTGTAGCTATCTTTACTGTGTTGAACACTAGCGTTGTGACGAAGAACTAATAGAATACAAAAATTTGAATATGAACTCTATTTCCAAGCAACAGATTATAAAATTAAGTAAATCGGAGTGGGGAGCGTGAGGTTTTTTTTCGTTACGGAATTTCTGGATTCCGTCCCCGCGCTCAAGGCCCTTGATAGAAGCTATGCAATAGCTTAAAAAACAGTTTTAAACCAAGACAAAAATGAACGAATTCTACCATTGTAGGTATGATGGTATTGTAGGTAAACGCCTGGCGATACTTGTTGACATCACCATCCCACATGACGCTAATCTCGTGAAGGCCGAGAAGGACAAGCTTAGCAAGTATCTTGACTTGGCACACGAGATTACCGCTATGTGAGATGTCGTTCGCAATTATCGTTCCGATAGTCGTTTCAGTGAACGGTCTGATAGCGAAGAGCCTTGACCAATATCTTAAGAGGCTCTCGCTAGGCAGCTGGATCAAGGGTCAGATACAGAAAGCGGATCTCCTGGACTCGGCACGCATTGTGCGGAGGTTCCTCTCTCTGCAGCCCTAGCCACTGACCGTTTGAGCCTTGCCCCGCGGTCGGTGGTCTCCCGTTTTTATACATTTTTTACTATAATGTTTTTGATGTTATTTATGTATAAAGTAGATAATATTAGGTTTATAGTAAAAAATGTTTTTTAACGAGTTTTAAAGTTTAATAAAGTGTCATAATAATAATAACAATAACCTAACATTTAATAGCACAACATAAAAAAATGATGAATTCTTTGGTTTTCGTGGTCTATTTTCCTATACATTCATTAAGACCTCGGTTAGTCAAGGTTGACCAAATATAGCACATGGCTTTTAAACGATAAAATCAGTATCAAAATAGACTTAAGTTTTTTATACTTACGAAGATTCACATGGAGACATACAGGTGTATTTTCAGTTATCATCCATTGAATTACGTGGCCCTTTGGTTGTTTATCCTGAAATAAAAACGTCATCTTTAAACCGGGCTATGCAAATAATAATGAACCAAAGAAATTATATAATTTAAAGTTCTAATAAAAAATGAAACGACTTTCCTGTATATGTAATGAACTTATGGGGTGGGGAAGGGCAGGGAGGGAGTGAGGACTCTCCCTCTAAAAGGGGGAATCTCACAGTTTCCGAGAAAAAAATAATTAAGTTTTGAGGTTAACGAGACAAAAAAAATTAAACAATATACGTCAAAACACACTTCCGGGAGAGGGACCTATGACCTACGATCAGTTTAAAAACAGTTTCAAATCATAAAAATGGATATTTGATTCGGGTATTTGACCTCGTCGGCCCTGAGTGTCACTTCGTCCACTCGTCCTCGCGGGCTCCACTCAGGATCTTCCACGCGAATTTCTGGTTCCACATTTTTTATATCCAATCTACGCATAGGGACCACAAGACTACGTGGCATCGGGGTGATCTGCGTCAGTTCTGTGATATATCTAGAACCTTTGCTACTCAAGTTGGGGTGTCCTAGAACCTACTGCTGCGGGAAGGATTTCCAGGTGGTTGTAAAAAATCTAATAACCGACTGTCTATTCAATATATTACATTAACAACGAGAAATATCATTGTCAATGTCGAATTACCAAAAAATACCACAGAGGCCATAAATAAAAAGAAGAAGATCATATTTTCGATATTCAGTGATGAATAAAAAATTGCCCACAGTGTCATCAAGTTTGACGAAATTAAGTAAAAAATTTGAATTTTCAAATAATCATATCTCAAAAACTATTTGGTTCCACACTACGCCATTTTAGATTTAGGCTTCCTAGATATAGACCTATCTGTGACAAAAGTTCCAGCCGCCTAGCTCACTACAAATAAATGAAAGTTGAGCCAAAAATTAATGTGCAGTGGGCAAAATTCATTTCAAATGCCGGCAACACCAAACAAAACAAAACAAAATTGAATTTCACTTTTTGGCTTATTTTCTTACAGATTTCTGCTCTAAATGTTGTTATTTATTGTGGAAGTCTAGTTAACAATCCATTTTTGAATAAATACCTCGTCAAAAGTACGATACTTACGAATGAAAAGACAAATCCGGAATGTTTTGATCACTGCCACTTTTGCACCAAAATACACTACACCGATCCATTTTGATAGAGAAATCCATAACATTCATTTGTTATTATTGATTTACAATAGATGAAACATAATTTTTCCAGGTAATAATTTAGTTTCAAGCAAGTTTTTCACAAAATCTTCCGAAACTGCTGCTAGCTGCCAAAGTTTGTTTAGCGCAATGTTGCGCTAAACAACGAAAAAACCGGCACGCGATAAGGGACAGCAAATCTATAGTGCGGTCTCCCTTATTTGCATGAAGCACGCATAAGTAGTTCTCTTTCTTGAAAGAATGAGATGAATTATCTCGTCGTCTATAGCTTTCTCTGTCTAGGATTGAGAATGACATGCTTCTTTTCAATTCTTTATTAAATGGCATCTGGGATAGTTTCCACAATTTCGTCAGTATCAAGTATAATTCTTCTTTAATATGAGGCAACGTAGTACGGCTTAAAAGTCCAGTCGTCCAGGGGGCCGGCGATGCGTAGGTATATTTTTATACATATTCTGCGGAGTGAGAGGCCTCTATGCCTGCCATAAAGTAGATTTTTTTTTTCTTAGCTCAATTAGGGCAGGCTAAAGTCATTTGACCATACTACCAAATCTTCCGTTTTATTTTGTGAGTGTTTTTCTTCCTCTATTCCATTTCTTCCGTCTTTTAGTCAGTCGTCAGTCTTCGGTCAAGTCATATTCTGTTTTATCTATGGCGGCTATATCAAAACAATCAGCAAAAAATTTCTTCCTCTGAGAAGTCCAGTTTATACCTTTATTTCATTTCACTACACTTGTGTCTTCTTACTAACGTAGGTTGGGTAAAGCGCCATAAACTTTACGCAACATAAATCAGAAAAACAATAGAAAATAAAATTAAACAAAATTAACACTGTTGTTCTAGATGACCTACCTCACTGGAATGTCAATGTCAAGTTTTGTCAAGTCACTAGGTTTGGATGCCTCTGGCTCAGCCACCTAACAGGGCTGCCGGTGTGGACTTTTTGGTGCGTTTTCGGACTTTTTCAGGCCTCAACGGGCTATATGCAGGTCTTCCGGATTTTTTCGGACTTTTTTCCTCTGTTACAGTTCCCGCAAGATAACTTGGCCGGATTGAATATAGGCACTTTATACTTCTGCACATGTACAGTCGCGAAGAAAATAGTTTATCAAATAGATTGTTTATTGCTCAGTAGGATTTATTATTTTCTGTAGAATTGTTTCTATTTTAATCTTGCAATTGGTTCGCCCAAACTTAGATCTCGTTTTGCTAGAATGTAGGTAGGTTAAATTATTAAATTAGTAAATTAACAACCGCTTGAACTAAGCACTTAGTAAATAATTCTACAACAGATGGTACATATTTTCATTGGTTACCTACCTACTTACTTACTTAAATTTTAGGTATAATATATTTATGAACTTACCAAAGTACCTTGCACAATTCATCACAAGCACAGAATACGCGCTTTCGCGGGACAACGCGCCGCCGTGACAGTAGAGATAGAGTTACGCGTTAAAAAGGGATGCAAGGAGTAGGTGCATACATGATAGGTAATTAGCGCGGTGCGAGCTGAATAGAGCTTTACTGCGTGGCAGCTAAAGTCGCTATTTATTTTAACGTTTTTGCGGCGTGAAACTTCTGTTCTTTATTTATTCTGTGGCAGGAGTGAGTATTTCTAGTACGTTGACAGCCGGCCTCAGACATTACGCTACGTGCCATGCGCCATGCCCGAAGCCACGTCCTGCAGCAGGTACGGTGGTGTGTTATTCAGTTCATTCAAAGCGTTAAGTACAGCTATCTAGAAAGATTTCCGTTTTAAGATTACAAATGGCTCGACTCAAACTGAAAGCTCGTGTTTATAAAATGTACCTAGGTATATTCTTTTGAAATACATAAGATTTAACTACCATTCACTTATACCAATACTACCGAAACTACCACAAATAAAACAACAGAAATCATCCGCGTTCAAAAACCAGAAACGTAATCAAAAACTTTTGCAACCGATTGTACGTAAAAGCGAGATAGTGACACGAACACCCTTGGCGTTAAATAGATGAGACAGAGACAAGAAGACTTGTGCCGATCTGTCACGAGTCCAGCCGAATGAACGCCTATTGAACTGATAGTGACGCGCAACTTCGTATTTTATGACTATGAATAAAATCGATTAAAATTACGATTATTATTATAAGCGTTATTTTTATTTTAGCTGAGATTAAGTTTACGATTTTGCAAACAAATGATATCGAAGTGAATAATAAAATAAATACTTTGTTAATGTTGTCTCAGGATTGAGGAAACAGATTCTTAGGTAGTAAATAATCGATAGTTGATTTCGATTCAAGTTAATAACTCTATGCTTCATGGAACATTTCTAGACTGAAAATCCCCCCGCGCTACCACCTCATACCGCCGTTTGGTTCCTAAAAATGTGTTTGGAGTATTTGGAGTCCTCATGAAAAAAAATAAACCAGTATGTTGGAAAAAATGCAGAAATGAGAACTTGTCTCAAGGTTTTTGTATATAAAACTATATGGGGTTCAACTAGAGATGGGCGGGTAAAAATTCGGGTGCGTAAAATAGAAAGGAATTGGTAAAATAGGTAAATATTAAAAAATACCCATTTATACCGGGTATTTTTTAATAATACCGGGTAAAAATTCGACCTTGATTTTACAATATTTTCTTAAAAACTTAGTTGCTTTATAAATCAATTAGTAATTAGAGCAGCCTTTATATTACGTAGAAAACACCTAAACCATTATTTAGAAATATGTTTTTATCGAATAAAACCAACTGATAATTATTTAGGAAACATAATTATATTGTGTGAATACTGCAGTCATTTGGGCAAAAAAAGGTGTTACCTGGAAAGTTTTCCGGGAGTTTTGAAAATTGGTAATTTTATAGATTTTGATTTGCTATTTTCGAATTTTACTATTTACTAGCGCCACAAAGTGTACTTTCAAATGATAAACTGACCGCCTGGGTAATACCCTATATCAACGAGCCCTAACCACTGGACCTAAATGCTTGAAATGTTTTACCTTGATAATTAGATAAAGGACAATGCCGTCTGATGTATGGCGCTCGGTACCAAGACTAAAGTCAGGGCGCCAAAAAAAACTCCAATAAGTTTTTAGTCGATTCTACTGTCTAAATAATTAAAAATGAGGGTTATTGCCATAGTAATACTTCATAACAATGTTTGTTGCCATTGTAACGTATATATAATTGGTTGTTTCAGTCTAATGGCGGCGTGTAGCGGAAACCAAATCAAGAAAATATTTTTTACTTGAATATTAATCCCGTCAGTGTGTAAAACTAAAGAAAATGTTAATGTAATTTATAAAATATTTTTTTTTATGGGATACGTTTGGTTTTGACGCAATTGGTACGGGTGCTCGGCATTCTCCTTTGTGTAAGCATCCACTAAGGAAGGATTTTCAGAACCACCTCTATGGGCTAATATTGGGGATGAAAGTTTGTATGAAATTCCGTCAGTTTCGAAGTAAGAATCAAATTTTGAATTTAGGCCGACGATTTAAAATGAATTTATACGTATCTCAGCTTGACACTCCACATGAAAAAGGGGATGAAATATGTATGGTAAGTCTTTCATTTTCGATTTCAAAATCATAAAATATAACTAATGTTGCGCTTACTCTACATATAGGTGGTGCAAATGAGTGTTTTAGCCAAAACGTGTGCAAAAGTCCACTTTGCGGCGCTCTTACGCCAAAATATTGATTTCGTGAAAAAAAATGTCGTAATATAATTTGTAGGAAATTTTCTCTAGTTTCATTTTGTAATACTAAATTTTATCGTAAAATGAGTCAGTAAGAAGATATTGTCAAAAAACTACTTTTAGGCGCATATTGCTAATATGGCGGTGCGAGCGGCAAAATTACGAGGTGGGAAAGTTAAAATTCGGAAAGAGCACATAAAAATCTATAAAATTACCAATATTCAAAAATCCCGGTAAACTTTTCAAGTAAAACAAGGACAAAAATCAATTTCTTTGAATAAAACTATCAAAGGACTGGAGTAAAATGGCACATTATTTATCTTTTATGTCAGATACAATTAAATTATACTTCAAAATCAGCACAGTAATTTTTAAAAAGACACACCTAGTACACTATAAGTATCTTTCATGGTTCAAATTTCATTGATCTGTAGTTAGCTAATCGTCTGAAACATACGCTGAATCAAATTTTTTCTCAGATAGGTACCTGGAAAGCCTTAATCTGAAATGGCGTAGTGCGGAAATAAATAGTTTTTGAGATATAAATTTTTGAAAATTCAAATAAGGTATTTTTTACAGCAGCGTCGATGGTGCGAGAAGCTGTGCCCTGCGATCCCCAACCCGCATGCCCAGCGTGGGGATTATGGGTATATCCCCCTTTATTAGGGGAGGCCTATGTCCAGCAGTGGACTGTTATAGGCTGATGTGGATGTGGTGTGGATTTTTTGGTAATCTTGACAATGACAATGACATCTCTCGTTGTTTTTTCGGTCATTTTGTTGTTGGTTTGATTGATTGAATTTAGTCGTGTAATCAGGAACAGATCTTGTCCGCAATACAGGACAACCCGACTTGAGTAGATTAAATTTTATATAAATCACAGAAACGACACAGAGCACCCAGATGCCACCTACTCTTGTGACCTACCCCTAGAGCGTATATAAAAAATGCGGAGCCAGAAGCTCGCGTGGGAGATCCTGAGTGGAACTAGCCCGCGAGGACAACTAGTGTGAAGCCCAGCTGGCGAGCGAAACGAGGCGGCGATTTCCGGTAAAGAAGCGATGGATGAGTGGACTAAGCGATATTTGGGAGCAACCTCGCAAAGGTTCAGGCGAGCGCTCACACCGGAGTCATATATAAATTTTTGTGATCTGACACAGATAAGCAGTAGGTTATTAGGTTTTTTAGAGTTCTCATAGGTCATAGGTACCCCAGCTAAGTACTCCCACATCCCCCCTCACCCAAAAGTGTGTTTTGGCGTATATTTTTTAAATTTTTCAATAAACTCAAAATGTTTTACTTGTAAACTATGGGTTTTCGCACTACCCCTAACTTTGTAACCAAAAGGGGGAGGGTCGTCACCCCCTCCCCTCCCTCTTTGCCCCCTCCCACCACTTATGCTCACTACACCTACAGGTAAGGTGCTTCCAAAATGAATTTCATCTTTGATTTGATATCTTTAAGTGTTACATTCATTTATTAATTCAAGTTTCAAAATAGATCCTGTAACTATTATAGCTAATCCAGAATAAAAACTAGCAAATAAATGCTCTTTAAGTAGTTGTACCTGAAAAAAATATGCATTGAATTTATACCCGGTATTAATTATATTTTCCCAGGTAAAAATGGGTAAAAACCCAAAGTTCGGGTTTTTACCGGGTAAGCGCCCATCTCTAGGTTCACCCCTTTTACCCTTTAATGTACCCCACACTGTTTGTATTAGGCATGGTAGGATATTATAATCTTGAAGTCAGACGGGAAATGATGCTAGTAACATGCATAATATATTAAAACTTTGGGGGGTATGGTGCACGATCCGCAAATACTTTTGTGCGTGGGTTTGTACGTACCTGACAAATATGTGTACGCACGATGTCGACCTAGGCTGTTTATAATCCCGTGGGCAAGGACTAATCTTCAGAGTGAAGCGCCTTTCACTCAAGCCCTTCGTATAATCAACAGCTTATGCACTGCTGAGGATGTTGATATATTCAATATTTCACTGACGAAATTCACAGATGCTGTTTTACATTTTTTAAGTAGGACATATTTTATCTAGTTTAGATGTTAGGACAAATTAAATTAAATTTGTGGATATTTAAATATTAAGGATTTCCATTGTCGCCTTGGTTCCATACTGTAATGGCAATGTAAAATTTAAATAAATAAAAAAAATCTGTAGTCAACGCCAACTTTTCTTCATTCAAACCGCGCTGATCCATTCGAAATTTGGAATGTTGTTTCAATGATTGCACGAACAGGTGACCCGATGCTGCAGCACCTCCTGGAAGCTGCATGATATCTCCTCTTACTTACGGTAACTAAACCTCTAACACAGAGTTACATAGAGGTATCTAACGATCTCTATAAATCCTATCCTAACTAAATGAGTTTGTTTGTTACATTTTATATAAATGGACACCCATTACATTACAGGTTATCATCACACACACAAAATAAGAGACAAAAGGTCTCGTCACAGTGCACTCTTAATTCCAGGGCATCAAAACATGTGCATCGTATGCAACAAGATAACAAAACAGTTAGTTCCTTAATTAGAAAACACAGAATAATAATAATTAATGGGCAATCACAAAACTAAATCTAAAAGTGTAGTAGGTAGGTAACCATGCTAAAATGTAATAGGTAGATACCTATTTCATTATGAAAAGGTAGAAAATATATAGCATGAAAAGTATTTAGATAACATAGATAAGGATAGAGAAATAGACACTTAGATAATTATATACCTACCAATGTAACGTTGTATACACAAGTATTCTAAAAATACAAGAATGTACAAAATGTAATAGGTAACAAATGGTTTACTATACACGGTGAGTTTGAATTCGTATGATATATTGAAAAGGAGTAAATATACTCCTGCAGGTCAACAACATATTTTCGTGTTTGTATGACATTTCGAATGTTATAGTTTTTCAAAGAAGAACTGGCTCGAAAATCTACGCCTTTTAAACTCATAACTAGTGAGGAAGTCCTAAATCAGCGGTATTTGTTAAATTTTGTCTTTGACATAATGATGATGAGAATTGTAACTCTGCTATAATTTTAGGGCTGCCACACACAACACGAAGATAAGCTTAAAAGTTTATGGAGAAAAGTTAGATTGATAGATATTACTTTATTGCACACCATACAAAAAATTACAAAATAATGAAAAAGGCATTAAAAATTATGGTACAATGGGCGACCGAAAGTTTTGAATTACTTATATTTTAACTGAAGTTTTCACAACTTATAAATATATCATCATATTTCTATATAACATACAGGGTCTGATGATGAAACATGAAAGAGAATTCAGGATTTAAGAATGTTTTTTTTATAAATACACATTGAAATTAAAAAAACGGATTTTTTGTCATACTTACTATGTAATATTTCGGACTATTTACAATTTTGTTGGATCCGGATTCGGAATCTTTTATTGTTTGACTGACAGCAACACTGACTTACGCGAACAAAATATTAACTTTGACTTACGCCAGCCAGAGAAACAGAAACAGAATTTGTTCGGCTATTTTTTAATAACCACAAGACATAAATAATTCGTCCGAAAACTTTATCAGAAAGAAGGCGACAAATTCTAAAGCGCCCAAATATTTATTAACAATGTAAGTGCAGTTCCTGCTAAAAGACCACTGCTTTAGGTTTGTTCTCAGTCTTCGCAATGTTTATAATATTTTTTTACTGCCGGCTGTAATTTCTCTTCTTGTTAGTCCAGTTCCAGGTAATTTTTTACCTGCTTTGTAGCAAAATAATACAATTCAGCCGTTTAGTCGAATTTTAACCATATATATATATACAAACCTTCGCGGTAGAAACCTCTCGCGCGGCAGTCCTCAGTCCTCACGCTTCATAGCGATGTGAATGGCCACCTTAGTTAGACTTAGAGACGTGTGGAAGGTGCGACAGATCAGTGCGAGTAGTTTATAAATAGTGCAGGTGGATAGTTTGTTTCCGCGCCCGCGTGCGAGTAGCCGCTCTGTTCCCAGCTCGTCAGTATTCCTCTCGCATCTCGGCACAGGTGTCGCCTGTCGCGTCGGTTCACCGCTGCACATTACAATTTACGGCCGATTTATTTATTTTTTTATTTGGAGAAAAATTGTTACTATAAATCTTTTTGTTGAAATAATTTGAGTTTTACGTGGGTTATAGACTATGTGAAGTGTTCTTATTGATCAACGTAATAAATTCAACATAGTAACTCGCAGGTAAACTATTTACTTTAGGTAGGTTTTGTATAGTGAATTGACGAGTAAAACCAGTGGTGTAAGGATAACATACAAATCAACCAACATTATATATTATTAGTGTAATGTGTTGGTATGCCAGGATTACAGACAAATGAGCATGAACATATTTGTTCAGTAGGAACCTTACGGAATATATATGTATTTTTTTTTATTTACACCAATTCGTCAAGTGACCTGACAACATGTACAATGGACCAAGAAGGAGTCCAATTGCGGAAAAGGGAGTACATTTAATTGACTAAACTGAGAAGAATTAACAAGAAACTTCTTGGCATAGCCTTTTTATATGTCTTAACACCTTGAGTGCTAAAAAGACAACTGTGCAGGATTAGCGGTTCATACCCCGGCCAAAGCATCATATGTGAGGGCCTCAGTCAATGTGTTTATGTATCATGGAAAAGATAAAGTCTCTAAAAAGATAAAAAGTCTCCATAACAGATAACATAAAACTAGCTCTGTGAATTATATTGCTTTAACATATAGGTACTTTACAATAGGTAAGTAAGACTATCAACTTCTAGTCTAGCTAAATATAATTATGAATAGATAGGTGTCATCATATTGGGAAGCGCTCAAGGCGAGACTTACTTCACCATTCCTGGCGGATCAACTGAGTTAAGCAACATTCTGTCCAGTCACTACTTGGATGGGTGACCGTTTAGTGTCATTTAGATCTGAGCGCATTCATGCTTTGGAAGGTTAAGATGTTGGTCCTGGCTTTTTTACTCGTTAAGCCATATCGGAGGCCTTCAGGTGGCCTATAAACTCACACCAGAGTTGGCCACTAGCTCATATGAAGAAGAAGAGCATATTGATAGTGACTCTTTATGGTCATCTTAATTCATCATCATCATTATCATCAGCCTATAGCAGTCCACTGCTGGACATAGGCCTCCCCTAACGAGTCCCATTACATCCTGTTCTCAGCTCGACACACCTAGCTTCTAGCAGCAGCCTTTCGCATATTGTGACTACACCTGTCCGGAGGGTGTCCTACACTAACACTATGTTTGCCATCTCACCCCCTTACTTATGAATGGTACCCAAAGTTAACCACTACTCAAAGTTAGCCCTGTCACTGTTTGTCATTATTCAATGGTAAGAGATGGCAATAGTCTAAGCATGGTTTGTCTTTTGAAAGATGTTAGAAAAGTAGTTTTGAATGAAGTAAAGCCATTCATTTAAAATAGTTATTTTCTTTGCAGTGTGTTAAGATGGCGGAAGAGACTGGGAACACAGTGGAGCTCTATATTTATGACTTGACAAATGGATTTGCTTCCATTCTTGCGCCTGCAATCATTGGTAAGTTTAACTGATTTAATCCAATCAAAACTTTGCTGGTATAAGCATCAACTTTTACCCCAAGTTCATTAATTAATTCAGTTAAAAGATAAAGATAAAAAGCCCCTTTATTCTGATCTGCACAGGTAGCACAAGGTAGCACGGGTGGCACAAATTTACATAACAGTTTTATAAGATGTCCCGCAGTTCAGTGAGCCTCTTGGCAAAGGTCTCCTCAAACATTTTCCACTGGGTGCTATCTCTCGCTACCCTTCTCCTAAGGTGTCCAGCCATGTTTTCAGGTCATCTTCCCATCTTGTTGGTTGACATTCTCTTTCGTTATCCGTACCCGGGGTACCAGTCTGAGACTATTGTAGGTACTTCATTTGTTTGTATCTCATGGATCATATGGCCTGTCCATCTCCACTTGTATTCAGCTAGTGATTTTGTACTACGTAAGGAGTAATCAAAAGAGATGACCACCTGAATCTGTTGGCAACCCGGTACTGGAACTGTCTGTCTCAGGTAGAAGATCAAGATGGAGACCTAAGACTTGTACAGAGAGGTGGTATGTATGTCTGATGCAAACATCGAATATAGAGCAAAGTGGAAGAAAAATTGTAGGAAAGCTGACCCTACCACCATGTGGGATACATGTATATTGTATAGCCAGGAAGGGAGATACAGATGGAGTAGTCAAAAGATGCCTATTTATTATTTTTGTGCCCAAAAGGGTCTATATTGATCTTAAAAGCAATAAACACCTGTATTTTTGCATTATAGAATACAATAAATGATTTGAGAGCTGTAACACTATTTAAAACAGGAAATTTTCATTTCATTTCTTTAACCAGTTTCAATTTTGCCTTCTGAATGAATTATAATATTAGTTTAATTCTGGCGAGTACAGAAATGATATCAAACTAATATTATATTGCTAATCATTCAACTCTGTAGTCATCATCATCATCAGCCAATAGCAGTCCACTGATGGACATAGGCCTCCGCTAATGAGCGCCATTGCGCTCTGTTCTGAGCTCGACGCATCCAGCTTCTACCAGCAGGTCCAGCAGCCTTACGCAAATCGTCACTCCGCTTGGCCGGAGGGCGTCCTACACTACGTTTGCCGTGCCGCGGTCTCCACTCAAGAACTCGTTTGCCCCGGCGGTTGTCGGTTCTTCGGCAGATATGGCCAGCCCACTGCCACTTCAGCTTGCTAATTGTCTGAGCTATGTCGACAACTTTAGTTCTATGTCGGATAGCCACGCTTCGGCTTCGTATGTCATGACGGGTAGGACGCAATGATACTTTCGTTTTCAAACATTGCGGTATGGGTGACGAGAAAACTCGACGTAGTTTTCCAAATGCTGCCCAACCCAGCTGAATCCTCCTCTTGGCCTCCTTTTCGAAGTTGTTTCTACCCAACTGCAATATCTGCCCGAGGTATGTGTACTCCGAAACAATTTCGAGAAGGTGTCCGACGACAGTTCTCGGATCAATAAACTCTGTAGTGGCTGAATGTATTAAGATGAAACTTGGATTAAACATAGTTTGTGATCTGAAATAACATAAAGGCTTATTTTTATTTGGGTAGGTACCTGCGAGCGAAACCGCGGGTGGAAGGTTAGCCAGTAAAACTATCAAGGGATCAGTCAACTTACCTCTTTTAAATTGAAAATGAAAAAAAACATGAATGTAGCTCTTATGGCCGGTACCTATATTATACCGTTACCGATTACGCCTCGTTTGCCACTGAAAAACTATCAAATGTTCGACTCCTGGTTGTTAATTTTTGACAGTTTTTCAAGGGAAAATGGTACATAGAATTTAGAAACCGGCCGTATATCAACAGAAGGTTGACATTTGTGTTTTTACCATACCACCATAACAATGCTAGAACAAGACATTACTTGTTCTGTCCCATTCGCGTCTTTGTTTGCATAGACTTTCTTTTTCTTTCTCAATGTACTTTTAAACCTTAAGCGGGATCTTTGTATCTTTCGAGCTATGTCTTTGTGTTATTCAACAGCGCATATTTCTCTCTAGGCCAATCAACAGTTTGCATTTTGTCGAGTCTAAAATGTTTGCTGCCGAAAAGAACACGGCTTGTTACCATCATCTTGTTTGTTTTGCTAATAACATCCTGCACACTAAGAAAAGTTTAATAATTATTTAGTTTGTTTCCCGACCGTTCAGACGCAATGGTATCTAACATTTTTTCCAGCCAATACCCAGATTTAATGCAAAACATCGTAAATAACATCGCGAATACGGCGCAGACGCGGCGCCCATAGAACACCGTGATTAATGTAATGTTCTTAGACAAGTGTTCTTAGTCCATTCGATGATTCATTTCGTTTTTATTCCCTTTTAAATTCTGTCTTAGCGATCAGTTTTATTAGCAATAGTCCAATGGCATGCCATGTCCGATGCTTCAGGGTTGCCTGTCATGGGTAGGTAGAGAAATTGTTTTAGTGAGTAATCTCTGTCTTTGTGTGCTGAGATGTCATGTCTTTTCAGTCGAAAGTATTCAAGACTGCCTGTGCCTTGTAGTTGAGCGGCTAGTTCGTTCCTATATGAGGTGCTCGTGACTTAGCTTAAAAAAAAAGCATTGATTCATTGATCAGCTTCGGACGAACACACTGGGCTAATAGATCTACATTTTGTGCGGCATTTGCGAATTATAAATGCGAAATGTGTTACTACCACAGACTTGTATATCTGTGGTTATTACCTTTCATCGTAAGTAGGGTCAAACAAGTCTAGTAGCACTCTAATAGACATGAATCTATACTAGAATCCTAGAAAAACTGCGACATCAACAGAAGTCACCAAGCAGTTTCGCATTGCGCTAACGTTCCCATCGACATTCATCTAGTACACTGGACCACCTGCCTGCCTATTCATAGATGACACTCGCTCTGTATTTTTAAATTAGCTGTTATTGTGTCAATGTCTTTTGTGGGAAACGCTGAAGGTTGACTTTTTAGACAGTTGTTTCACTCTGTTTACAAAAATATTATTTCCCAAAACTTAATAACCACATACACTGTAAAACCTGTAGAGTTTGTCTCACTATAAATTATGGAAGTACTTGCTTCTGCCCGCGAAATATCTTGCTAATGCCGTACCAGTACTATATATAATTCATATAATATATCCAGGTCACAAACTATGTCAATTACAAGTTTCATCCAAATCCATTCAACAGTTAAGAAGTTGAGTGGGAACAAACATCCAAACCAAATCAAAAACTCACTAACACAATTACACACAAAATTCGCATTTATAATATTAAGTGTGATAATACATTTCTTACATAGGCTATATATTTCTTACTAGCGGCCCGTCCCGGCTTCGCACGGGTTAGGGCACTTTTCGTTACACCTTGGGCTACGTTACTTAAGTTTTAGTAAGGATCCCTAATCTTTTCTAGCAATAAATATAGCCTATGTTACTCAGGGTGAATGTAGCTTTCCAATGGTGCAAGAATTTGAAATCGGAACAGTAGTTTTTGAGTTTATTCAGTACAAACATACACACACACAAAAATAAATTTTTTTCCTCTTTATAATTTTAGTGTAGATTATAACATATGCTATAAATAATCAAATTCGGGCAAGTAGAATTTAAGATACCTATATCTTGACCTCTTAAAAGTACCTGCAACCATATTTAGCAGAGGTCTACGTCAATAGCCGTGTACTAAATGATCAAGTAGCCTCGTGAGGCACTGTACATTTGACATGCATTTTGATACGTAGTACACGGCTAATGGACTTTGACAGACGACGGGAAAGAAACCTCGCAAACGGTGCTTGAACGCGGGTTGGTTTTGTATTTTAATACGGAACCCAAGCCAACCTCACCTATATGGCGGCCGGCTGATTGCGGCATAGCGCAGTCTAATAATGACACAACTCAATCCCCTGGCCGCCGATGAGCAGCAGCGTCGGCGGTGTGAAAAGCTGTACCCTGCGATCCCCAACCCGCATGCCCAGCGTGGGGATTTGTGGGCATATCCCCCTTTTTATAGGGGAGGCCTATGTCCAGCAGTGGACTGAATAGGCTGGTGTTGTTGTTGTTGTTGTTGTAATTACATGTTTGTTTCAGGCCGGCCTGTGGAAGGCGTGTGGCACACCTCTATAGTCGTCTTCGACAGGGAATACTTCTTCGGAGGCGCGGGCATCGCTAGCTGTCCACCGGTAAGATCTAATATGACTTATTTATCATCCAATAGTCCCATCTTCTTCGTGTCGATAATACATTCACATTTTTCCTTAGGTGGCCGTTATAGCTTACGCTCTTAGAATTTAGCCACATCTATGGCGTTTTCAGTGGCCGCGCAGAGGTCGTTTGAAGTGCAGCCGGCAGGGTACAGTGGGCAGGCCAGCAAATAGTACATAGTCTGAGAATCGTTGCCACATTCGCAGCGCGTCGGTGACTCCTCAATATAGCCCCATTTACTCATGTTGAATAGTCCCATACATAGTCTCGACCTCTCGACTCGGCACTATACTAGGATTCCCTCCCTGTGTCGGTTATCAACCATGTATTTAACATGGTAGGTACATGGTACCAAAACACATTTAGTCATCTGATTGATTTATGAATAAACCTGAGGGTCTATCTACAGTTGCTAACTCACATTTTGGAACAGCACCGGAACTGTTTTTACACTTTTGAAACTGTAAAATTGTCTGTGGACGTTGTTCGACTTTCCTCATCCGAAATGTCAAAGTTGTAAAAGACAGGTCCTCATCATTTGAGCTAGCAACTGAGCGAAGAGAGTATCTAGGCAGTTAGCTTATACGTGTAAAGTGAACACCAACATTACGCTAACCAATCCGCCTGTCTGGCTGACTTGAAATTTGGTATAGATTTAAAATGCACTGACTGAATAAGATTGCCAGTAAAAAAAAAATACTGTTTTCATTTTCATCCCCAAAAGGTCCGCAATAAGAAACGTCTAAATTGCAAACTGGTGCCAATAGGTCGAGTGGCATATCATATGAAAGGGGTAAATTAGCCCAGTTTAAATTGTTTTTTTTTTTATATTTTTAGACGATGTATGGTTTTCATTTTATGATCAAAACTGACCAAATAATTACAATACTCCCCCCCTTAACTCCGAAGTTTGCGAAGTGGGAAACCTAATATTTATACATATTATAGAAGTATATCTATATTTTACAGAAGAATTATAGCAAAGTCTCCAGCTAATATGGTTTTGTAGAAACCTCAATAAATGTAAGGACAGTTGTGGTCAAACTATTAAGCAAGTTACACGGTTAAATATGGTGTTTTCTGAAAGGCCCTAATTTGCCCATTCTAAAGCCGGATTCTATATTTCTATAGAACATACAGATTTTAATTACGAAAAAACCTTACTAATTAGTATCGCACGCCATTGACGTCACCCGCGGTAGGCGAGTCAACTCGCACTTAGCCGGTCTTGTTTTTAATTGCCGTAAATAGCCTTATGTGCGCCCGGTGCGAGTTTCTAAAAGTACGCCCTTAAAAAGCATGGATATCAGACACAATAGAAAATCTATGTCGAGTTCCGGTATATTATATGAAGTTAAGGTTGACTTAGATATAAACAAAACTAAGGGTACTCAGATATAAACCAAATGTGGAAGTACCGATTTAAATAATAAAATAGTCTATCCTGTAATGTACGATTTACACCTACCGGCGCGCGTCGGAGAGCATCGAAGCGTATTTTAAAACATGCTAGAGTAAATTGAAACATCCACAAAGCAGTTAAGTTCCTTTTTTGCTTGCAATATCTACTTACGGATGTATTTAAGTCAGTGTTTGACAAAGCTCAAATCTGCGTAATTGCATGCAAATAAGGAACTTAACTGCTTTGTGGATGTTTAAATTTCCTTTAGCATGTTATAAAATGCTCTCCGATGCTCTCCGACGCGCGCCTTTAAGTGTGAATCGTACAAAACACGAACTGAATGTTTTACTGAGCTCCCATAAATCCCGTTTAAATCACTTCTGATCTGAACTCCCAGCATCAGTCTACTGACTGATGCAAGACAGTTTCGTTATAGGATTCGGCTTAGCACAACTACCGTAGACAAGGCATTTGTCGGCGAAAGTATAGAGATAGCTTTTGGATGTAGTTATAGCATTATTTTGAAAGTTTTGTGTGATCATTCTAAAAAATGGGTAGAATTAAGGGTTTGGGAAAGACATAGATGATTTATAAAACATAGATGATAGATTTATGATTCAACGATTGAGAAGACAACGTATTTTTCCTGATAGTGCACAATCAGGAAAAAAAGTTTTCTTCTCAATCGTAGAATCATAGGATCGTAGAATAATGCTAGGGAGCTGAAGATGTAACAAGCACATGGCCCACCTGATGTCGGGTAGCAACCATGACCTATCACAACGTATTGCATCGTGGGTCACGTGTTTGCAACGTTCGTACGATGCAAACGTCCTCAACGACATCAACTTGAGGCTTAAAGGTGATACGCTTTATGTGTATTTTAGGTAAACCGTACTTTTCAGACCAAAACACAACAATGCTGCTTCGCGGTAGAAATAGACATAATGGTAGTAGTATTCCGGACGAGACCTTCACAAATAGCTCTTCTAGTACTTAAAGTATTCATTATTGATTTATGAACTATATAAAACTATTTATCTATTCTAAATTATAAAATCAATTGCCGTGCGTTAGTTTTGCAAAATCTCGAAAATTGCTCAAGCTAATTGAATAATTAATGGCAGCCGAAAAGTCGAAATAATCATAATCGAATACACGAAATGAACTTATATAAGGTATTTCATTATGTTCACTTATTCCCATAATACAAGCTCTGTTTAGTTTGGGGCTACATGATGCTGTGTGATTACGTCCCGCAATTATTAAAAAAAATATATTATTCGTCAAAAAAAAAACTCTTCACGATTCAAGAATAAATAGGTCAGTTCAGGAGGTGATCGTGAATAGAGCATTGTGTGCGGGTCAAATTGCAACGATGTCCAGCCAATCTTGCAAGCATTGCCAAATAGACATTACATAGATTCAAATATCCTGCAAGCGTTGACTTAGAAGACTTATTTGACTGCCTAAAAAACTAGCATCCGTCTTTTAAGTCGAAGTGAGGTACACCTAGCGGCACGGATTTGCACAAAACATGTGACCTTGAATGCGCAATACACTTTTTTGTATGGACTGTTTGTTCTTCTGGTTCTGCGCTATATCCCCACTATTTTAGGCCCATAAATCCGTGCCGTGACATTTGCGTATGTTTGTTAACTGCAGACGGCCATGGCTTCCTTTGTTGGCCGTCGTAGACAAGACAAATAGGATAGTATCAAAACAAAAGGCTCCTAAATCCATATTTCCAAACGACATGCTCTATTGGCAACGGCTTCCATCGCGCCGGCCAAGCTTACATCACGGGGATGCGTTCTATTCCAGTCAGACATGTGGACGGTAACTTTATAATAAAACAAACTCAATTCCTAGCCAATTGCATTCCGACAAGGCGTAATATAACATACTATATAACTATATAAGTAATAATAAACGTAACGTGAAATAACCTATGGGGTATTACGTTATCTGTGCTGTGGATATTTCCATCCTCTCGTTGTAATCACAAATTCATTAATTTCTAAATTCAGTCGTTACCTCAATACAGAATAACTAATCTCATCTTTATGATGATCTACTCTCTACTAAGCAACTCTGTTAAAGTTCATAGGCCATCAGAAAGGTCTCCTACACGGCTAAATGAATGAAAAACTCGACGCACAAGATATTTATTTGTCGTGATATTTAGGAGATCGGATACCAATCAAACCTTGTATACAGTAAATAACAGATATTTCCTTCTTAAATAAACCCTAAACAGCAAAATCTACTTCTATTTTGAGAATGCCTATTTATGAAATGTTAAATGCCGCAATATATTTTTTAATTTCTTTAGTCAAATGCCTAGTCGTACCTAAGAACAAGCAACTTGTGAATTTTAACTGCTACTCGATAGCACATTAGGGTACCCACGCAAATTCTATTCCCGCACGTAAAAATGTTTTGTCATTGAGTGAAAATATCTTAGATATCTCATTTGAAGCCAAATACGCGAAGATTACCTTAAATAAATTGGGCATCAGCGAAAACGTTTGGCTTCTATATTACACGCACCCACACGGTTTAAGAATTACCCAATAGAGGTGGAGCGAATATGAACGTATTTGATAATCGTATTCGATATTTATATCGAAGATGCTTACGTTATAATTTAGGCTATTAGAAGTATGTACCTTAGATTTTCTACGACCATCCTCTATAAGGTAGTATGAAAGTATTAAATCTAATCGAAGACTAAACTATATAGATCTGCCAGTTAAGAGTGAGGATAGAATAGATTTAAAACCGGAAAACACCAACATTCTCTTGATTATACTTTTATTTATGTGCGGCGGGCTCGAGGCAAAGCACCTGCCCCATGATGGGAAGATATTGTGAAGACAGTAGGAGAGCAGTGGATATGGCACAACATTCTGGCACAAGATCACCAGGAGTGGTTTGATACAGAACACGCCTTTACTCAGCAGTGGGTGCTACCGGCTGAATAGATAGATACTTCTATTGGCGAGTCTATCTTTATGCGTAGGTAATTCTTCTATTTTCCTGCGATATACAATCATAAATAATAAATAACACAACACATGTTTAAAACAGAATCTTACGTAGGTAAGGCGCAATTCAGATTTAGAATACAGTCATGCTTGTCACGCCTCTTTCTTGAGAATCTTTTCAAATCAATAAATTATGTCACTTTGGCAGCTTTTTGAGACATACGCCCATACAATTACCCAGTCTCCTTTACTAAAGTAGCCAAGCTCATAATCATAAAGAAATCGTTCCTCGCGGAACTGCTATAATGTCATCGCTCGTGTAATATTAGCCGCTATTAATAAACATCATAACTAAGTGCGCATGCCGCGCGTGTTTGTGGTATTTTTGTCTGATTACCCGCGAATTATTCTCTACACGCCATCCTAAATCGACCCATCTATTCACAAGAAAGTAATCATAACCATGATCAAACAAAAGGTCTATGTTAACTGGTTCGCTATTTCTACGTTAATGTGTAGCGAAATTGTAAACAGTGTTTCTATTTCGGTCGAGGAAAGGCGCCAAATTATCAATAACCGAAATGCAATTTCTTTGTCACAGAAAGATCGATACTTGCTACGTAATTAACTGTAAGCCTGTATCAACGTAATTCTGCATTTGGAAAACTAAATTGGCAACTTTCAGCGAAATACAAAAGCAGGTGTCGTTTGTAAACATCGCCATAATCGTCGCCTTCACCTGTCCTTACAATATCCTCATCAATTTCTCCCAAACTGAACGTAACTGCCGTAATCTGTTCATTTTATTCTCCCTGTGAACTGTAAATCCGTCTGCAACGAGGATCCATTTCCTTGGCAATTTGGCATTTGAGAAAAATAAAGTCACCTTTACGACTTGCGAAAAATCCCTGCGAAGCTGAAGAAATTCTCATCGGTAGATATTGCTGTCCTGCTCTGTTGATGAAGTGTGAGTGAAACGGGTTATACCTATTTCTAGTAGTGAAATGTGGAGCAGCGGAGGTGTCACCGAGTGCACGGTGTCGCTGGAGCTCCTGAAACGGCGGTGCATCGCTTGCCTGGCCACACGCAGAGATACTTCCTCACATATACCTACTATAATAATAGTAGGTTTTACGTTTAGGATGGGATAAGTGGGTGAGGGGCGGTACCAGTAGCTATCTGAAACTTATAGTTCGAAGGCTGGACACGGACTGCGCTTTTATGCCATAGTGCCATGCGATTGTAAATGCAGTGTCCACTTCAATTACAATGTTTTAATTGTTTTTAAACCTACCTACTCGTAAACTATTGCTCTATTATACACTAAGAACCAAGCTGAAATAAACATTCATTTATTATTTATTTATAATTTCATTTCAAGGCACATTTGCATTTTCGTTAAGGTACCTATTGCTCTAATCTAGACTCTTAACAATAGCTCAAGTAATAGCCACACTAGTCCACATTAAGATTCTGGGTGTCAAGAACCTACTAAAAAGAAGATCTACTCAATCATAGTAAAATTCGCACAATTTTTTTCCAAAACATTACCTATAGTTCGCGACTCTATCGCCTGATATTCAAATATCGCAGTTTCTTTATTTCCGTATTTTCTTGGCGAGAGTATAAGACCGGATTATACATTATTTCTCTTATTGATATTTGCATGTCTTTGAAGCTGTTACTCGCAGTTATTTATGACAGGAATATACGACACGGCGATAAATATGTTTTATATCTAGCGTTGCCTGTAAACCGTCCGATGGCTTGTTCAATTGGCAATAAACGGATTTGTATTCCTATTAATTGAACATTTGATGTTGTTCGTAATGTAATTACAATTACATATCAAAATATTTTTACAAGCTTTGAAAGCTGTTTATGAAGTGTTTTAAAATAGATAAAGCGTCTCTTCTAATTCAATTTTCACGAAAATATCGTTGAGGTAGATCCAGGATTTGGTCAGCTCTGCAAGTATTGGACATGCTGGAGTGTGGAGAAGCCATTTGGGAACCAAGTACATACGTACAATTTCTGTTTTCTCAAGGGCTAGGCAGACTATGCATTTTGACTTACCTATAAACATCCTAATTATAATTGGAACTAGGCACAACGCCGTTATCGTTTGTTTTAAAACTTTCAGACAGTTTTAAACGATAAGGTTGTTAAGGTTATTTGTACCATTATTTTTAATGCCTTTTTTATTAAGTTGTAGTAGGTACTTTGGTGTCCAATAATGTTATATCTATCTATCCTGATGATTTAGATTCGTAAACTGGTTTAAATACGCCTGCAGATAATGTCTGTCCAAAGCATTATCTGAAATATCAACTAAATGTCCAATCTCTACTGAAATTATATTTCCGGCATGCGTGTGCATGTGGAGCGGGGCGCATGCGCATATTGCGCATCCGTCCACACCTGACGACGTTAGGTCACATGTTCGCTAAAATAGATGAGTTGGTAGTTGCTACACAACAAGATATGATTTTTTCTTCGTGTTTACTTTGAACGTGTGAACTTTAACTCTCAACTCTACGTGAACTTTCAACTCTAAAGTTAGTGATCAGAAAACATATCTTCAAAATCACTTTTAAAAACAAAATCTACGAATTACATAATTTATAATTTACCATTAGTATGATGTTTATGTCATGTCGTATAAGAAGTGAAAGAGAAAGCAATGAAAAGAGCTAAATAATAATTTCATCACTACACCGACAAGAGCTAGGCTCTTAAATTATAATTATAATAATAATTATGATGATACGCTCATTAATTTTAACATTAATATCAGATCTCGTTCTCCATTTTCGAATACCTTCGCCGTTAACGTCTTTACGAATAATACATCTTTCTTTAACCCCATAGTAAGAATGTGTCGTCAATACAATGACTTGTTAGTTAATCACAGTGACTCAATCGATGTACTCAATAACAATTTAGATAGATTTAAAAGAGAAGTTTTAGCCGCTCTTGCAAAAGAGTAATTGCACTTTGTCTAATATTCAAATTGATTTATATGGGTCATAATACTACTAAGTACGATTTTCTGCTTAAATTAATTATTGATTTTAATGTGTACACATGCTTTGGAATACTATATAGCTCATAACCTGTTTTTATGTATTTTTATTATTTGTATACTGATTGTGTTCTGTTTTGTGTGCCAGATGTAATAAAAACTAAATAAGGGGATCACGGCGCGGCGGCGCGGCGCGGCGCGGCGCGAAGGAATGGCGCGTTTCAATGCATAGATTTGCATTGGCGCGCCGCTCCCCGCGCCGCCGCCGCTGACTTAGGTTTAAAGAACATTTATTTCTCATAAAAACAATACAGTTCACTTATAATGAGATATTAAAAAGCTTATTAAATAATCTAGTTATAAATTCACCTCCTGGGCTATATACTAATAAGTTAAAATAAGTGGGTAGGTATATAACATGTTACATTGCAGTGTGTACTTCACGTATATGTGACTTTAACTTAGTTTTAAATATATTTATATTATTACACTCTTTTATGTAGTTTGGTAAATTATTGAACTTGTTGTACTCCCTCAAATAAGATAGTTTTTTTCCCGTAGTTGGTTCGTGTGTTAGTTAAATGTAGTTTTATTTTGTTTCTTAGATTATGTTTATTTTCTTTTTGTTGTAATTGTATATTGGAATGGATAGAGTTAGAAGTTATGTTTTTAATTAATATGCAGGTATTATATATATTAAGTTGTTTTATATTTAAAATATTCGTTATTTTGTATAATTCTGTCGTACGCGTAAGGTACGGATAGTGAAAGAGAACTTTTATTATTTTGTTTTGAATTCTTTGTAATGAATTTAAGTTGGTTGGAGCGGCCGCACCCCATATTTCAACTAGGTATGCAAGGTGTGATTTTACTAAAGAATTGTATATAATGTTGCGTGCCTTACTTGGGATACAATTTGTGACTTTGCGAAGTGCCCCTAAAAGGGATGACAGTTTTGTTTTTACATGTTCAACGTGCGATTTCCAGCTCAGTTTATCATCTATCCACAGGCCAAGGTATTTTTCTAAATTTGATTGTTTTATTACATCATCATTAATAGTAAGTGGAGAAAATTCTGGTATAATTTTATTTTTTGCAGAGAAAATCATAAATGAAGTTTTTGACGTGTTTATCGTCAGTAAATTATATTTTAGCCATTCATTAAGTACATGAAGATCTCTTTGAGCATCAGTTATGATATCATGGATATTATTATCAAAATAAAAAAGGCAGGTGTCATCCGCGTATAAGGTTAGGTGACCAGTAAGTCCGATTTCGGTTATATTATTAATATAAATTAAAAACATTAACGGGCCAATGATTGATCCTTGTGGTATCCCATATGACACATTATGGACAGTGCTAGTGAAATTATCAATTTTAACAACCTGACTCCTATTTGTTAAATAAGATGTAAACATTTTGAGAGCTGTGTCTTTTACGCCAATATAATAACTTTTGGTGACTTACAGTATCAAAAGCTTTCCTAAGATCAATGAAGACGCCTAGAGCTAATTTCTTCTGATCTATGTGAGTTTTAATTTTTGTTACCAAGTCTGTCGCTGCCGCTGCTCGACTCAGGACGGAAACCATACTGTTGGTCTATTAGAAACTTTATTTTTGTAAGGTGCCCGTTTAATCTGTTGTACAGAACCCTTTCAAAGACTTTTGATAAAACGGGCAAGACTGACACTGGTCTATAATTATTTGGATCTGATTTAATTCCGGATTTGTAAATAGGACTAACCTTTGCTATCTTGAGTGAATCGAGGAAAACACCGCGGGCCAGGCATACGTTAATACAATTAGTTAAATTTTCAACAATAAGATTTTTTAGGCACTTTATGGCTTTAGTACTAATGCTATCCAGGCCAGTACTAGTATTGCTATCCAATTTGTCAATAATTTTGGATATCTCGTCTACACTACAAGGAGCAAACTCAGTTAGAGTCGTGTCATGTATATAATTCTCATCGTACATCAGAATATTGCCGTTGTTTAGGTGGTAAACTTTAGGTATTTTATTAGCTAAGTCGGCGCCAATAGACGAGAAAAATAAATTGAAAAGGTTACAAACTGAGTGGCCGTCAGTGATTAGTTCATTATTTGATTTAAGTTTGGGTAAAACAGTTTGGTTCTTTGCTTTGTTTATTGCTAAGCTGTTAATTATATCCCACATTTTTTTGGGGTTATCAGAATTGTCGTGGAACATAGTGAAGTAATATTTTTTCTTTTCTGTCTTTATCAGATCTCTTACTTTTTCTCGTTCCTGTGTGTAACTTGTTTTTATGTCTTCATCCTTGGGGTTAGTTTTAGTTAGTTGCCATAGACTGTTTCGCAGGTTAATTGAATTTATAATGTGTTTGTTAATCCAGTCCTTTTGTGGTGGATTTTGAATCTTTGTCTTGTCTATTTTATTTTTCTACAGTTCTTGTAACAGAAAACTTTCTAAGCCGTCATATTCATAATCTTCATTGATAGAGCCCGCTTCTAATACACTTTTGTATAGGCTTTCGTAATCCAGTGCTTTATAGTTGATTTTTTTATTTTTTTCTGGTACTAAGCAGCTGACTTCAAGATAAATCTGCTTATGGTCGGACAGTGATGACTCGATTATAGACATACTTAGTGAATGGTTATTTATATTTGAGCACACATGATCAATCACAGTATTCGTGGTGCTAGTTTGGCGAGTACTATACATTTTATCGATTTTATTTATTATTTCATAACCATTTTCTTGTATTTCTTTTAGGTTTTGTATAACATTATTTTCTTTACTGAGTAGGTCGATATTGAAATCGCCAAAGACAAGTGATCTCTTTCTGCTTTCCAGCTGTGGTGAGTATATATCCAAAAAATCTTGCAAATTGCTTTCTCCAGGCTTATAAACCGCTCCAATATTTAACGATAGTTTATCTATGTGTATCCATGTATAGTGATTTCCATCTTTGAATATTTGTTCTGTAACTTCATGTTTTATGCTCTTATGTACATAGACAGATATACCGCCACCTCTTTTCTTTTCTCCTTTACCTTTTTTTAAAACTTTATTTGCAGGTCTATAATTATATATATGTGTATAGTTTGGTATTTCATAAAGTTTTGCATCACTTTCTGATTTTATCCATGTCTCAGTAAGTATTAATATATGTGTAGTCTTAGGGATCGCTTTTAAAATGCATTTCAATTCATCGAATTTGCCTGTCTTACAGATGCTGCGAACGTTAGCGTAAAAGAAACGTAATGACGACGATTTCAGGGGGATGTCTTCATATTGATTAACTATTTGGTGACTTAATCTACTTTCTGTGTGTGCTTTATGTGAAAGAACCAAATTCAGTTTTTTGGATTGGTTTTATTCATGACAACTCTAGGTACTCCCTTAATATATTTAATGGTTAAATCCTTTTCACCATTTTCGGTACGTTTCTGAAGCTCTTCTTTTATTGAAAGCCAGTGCAGTTTTTGTGTTGGGGTTTGATCTGCATAAAACTGTACGTTTTCTGGTAATTTAGTTTTGTTGCGTAGTAAATATCTTGGTGTGTATGTATCTTTGAAATATACTTTTATCGAACGGTTTTTGTTAGGGATGTATTTACCCAAACGCATTGTTTTAACCGGCTTAGGGCAGTCTGCAAAAATCTGATTTAGTACCTTTGTAACTTCTTCATAATCGTAATTTCTTCTAGCCATAAAACTTTTGTCATTTTTTTCCACAACGCCCACAATTATAATATTTTTCTCTCGATCACAGCGATCTTTTAGATCCAAGATGAGGTCTTCGTGGGCGGGGACGGGCGTAAGCGGGGTCGACGGTGAACTTTCTGCACATTGTTTTGTTTTCCACTGGGACACTTCAGTTTCGATTTGTTTAATTTTGTCTTGGGTTTCATTGTTGTGTAATTTAATATTTTTTATTTCATTGTGTATGTGTTCAAATTGCTGTGTAAAATTTTCCGTGGACAGTTTTATAGTTTTAATTTCATTTTTGATCTCAGAAATTTCTTCCCGAATTTGTGTCAAATTTTCGGTCTGTGTTCTGCCAAAATCTTGCAAAAACATCATCATATCATTCCGGAAACTTTCGAAGTCCTTTTTGTAATCAGGTTCATAACTACGTTCCTTCCGTTTCCTTTGATTTATATTAATATAAAAATTGTCCCCATACGTAGATAAGTTAGGAACAGATCCGCTAGCGCTCTCGCTACCGCTTATTAATGTCGTACCGGGCGGAGTTCTCTGTGGGTTCATTGTTTGTGGGTAGCTCCGTTACAGAAAATATAGATACTATTAGTACTACCGCTCACAGTAAGCTTCGTGCGGGTGCAGGCGAGACGAAAAATTGCAGCGGTTCTTTTTACTCGAGGGGGTGAGGAGAGCCTTTCGTGCCCGCGCGCCGATCTGCGCTGAGCGTTTGTTTGAAAGAAGGTTATAAATCACAAAGTTGCTGGTATTCTGAACTAGATTTTGCACTGTTGTCTCAAATGTCACTTTACATTAACTGACTTTTTTTAGTTTTTACAAAAATCGACCACACGTCTGCTTTCAAGTAAGGCCCAGAGGCATTATCCTACATCGTGACCGCGGCCTTATCCCTTACGGGATTTTATGATATAAATTATATAATTATAGCTGTGCACAGCAGGTATATTAAAGATAACTTCGTTGCTGCAGCCAAGAAATCTACCACAACTGCAGCTGATCTTGGACTACAGGGTGCCAACCGTGTCTTTGTCAACGACCACCTTACGTTGGAAAACAAGATCTTGCTGAACAAAACCAAGTCTCTGGCGAAGGATCGGGGGTTTGCATTCACGTGGGTAAAGGGATGCAGGATCTTTGTTCGGAAAAACCCAACCTCTCCTGTGATCGGGATAAGATCGGAGGCGGACTTAAAAAAGTTTTAATATATATAATTAAGTGCTTGCTTAACGTCATTATTAACGACTTGCTTAACGTTACCAAACTATTTCTTTCTACTTGCTTTACTATAAAATCTTGCCAAGGGTTGACGAACGCTGACTCTCTAACTATTTGTATACGTTCTGGTTTGCTCAATGTAGTACCTGTTATGCGTCATATTTTTGCCTGCTTTACGCTACCCGCATCGGTAAGTCAGCTGCCTATTATTTGCTGTTGCGCTTATAATTATTGTTATATTGCCACTTTGTTACATAATTCTTCACTACATTTATATTTGAAAAATTATAGTATATCCCATTGTATGAGCTTAATTAAAGATTTGCAGTTTTAGCATATACTACCAAAATGTTCGTGGCCTACGCACGAAAACTGCAACTTTTTAAAGAAACATCTCCATAAGCTCATACGACGTTATCTGTATCACTGAAACTTGGTTAAATGATAGCGTTCATGATAATGAGCTGTTTGACGACCGTTACATAGTTTGGAGGCGCGACCGTAACTATGATTTGACAAGTCAGGTAAAAGGCGGCGGTGTTATGATAGCTGTTCGCCGGGAACTCGTGGCCGAGTGTCAGGAGAAGTGGTCTTCGTCTGCTGAAGATTTATGGGTCACACTCACATTGAAAAATCATAATCCTAGATCAACCTATAAACTACATATCGGGGTGGTATACATTTGTAATGAAAACTTGGGTAATTCGATGTCTATGCAGCTATCTAACTTTGCTAAAAATCTAAGTACGATTACATTGGATAACCCATTGGATAAAATTATTTTATTTGGTGATTTTAATATGCCCCTTGTTACATGGACTTTAGATAATGACGGGATTTCATTATCTCCGAGTAATCTACTAGGTTCGCATCAATTAGATTTAATAGATACCCTAAATACATGCAATTTATTGCAATATAATTCTATCTTGAATGATAGCCATGGCCGTCTATTAGATTTAATTTTCTCTAATAGTGATGTAATCGTAAAAGCTTCCGATTTTCCCCTCATTCAGGAAGACCCTCACCATCGGGCTCTCGTAACTTCAGCAGAGTTTATTCAACTACACTCCATTAAGCCACGCCCTTACACTAGGTACTCCTATTCCAATGGTGATTATGATTCTATTTGTTCTAAACTTAACACCATCAATTGGCAATCAGAGTTTGGTAATAGGACTATTGAGGAAGCGGTCTCCTTTTTGTACCTACAGCACTATTTACAACCTACGTGATCTCCACATTATATCCAAATTAGTTACTCCAACTCGTAAGTATCCGTTATGGTACAAGCAGCCCCTTATAAAAATACTTCGTGAAAAAGCAAAATATCACAAGAAATTCAAAACATACGGAAATTTGTATGATCGTGATTCGTTTAATTTACTACGTGAAAGAGCGCGTACCCTAGAGAAAGACATGTACACTACGTACATTAATAATATTGAAACTTCTATAAAACAAAATCCACGTGCATTCTGGTCGTATGTGAAAAGTAAAAACTATTCTAATACGTATCCTTCCGTTTTGAAGTACGGGAACCGTTCGTCCGACCAAGGTGATGAGATCTGCAACTTTTTTGGTGAATATTTCCATTCTACTTTCCTTAGTAATCCTCAGACTATTATCCAACCCACTCTATCTTGTGCACCTGACTTTGACTCCTCCACCGATATAAGTACGGTTGAAGTGCTCGAAGAAAATGTTTTAAAACTATTTAAATCTTTAGACCTCAGCAAATCAGCTGGTCCAGATAATATTCCGGCTATTCTGATCGTAAAATGTGCCAATAGTCTAGTTTTGCCCCTTACACTTTTATATCGTCGCTCCCTAACTGAAGGCACTGTCCCTATTATTTGGAAAACCGCTTTTATTACCCCTATACATAAGAAAGGTCCTAAAAATAGGGTAGAAAACTACAGACCGATATCTAAGTTGTGTTTATTTGCTAAGGTTTTGGAAAGGATCCTTTATATGCAACTATACTCCGCACTTAAGCACAACATTTCACTTCAACAACATGGCTTCTTAAGAGGTAGGTCAACCACTTCCAATCTCTTACTCTGTACTGAGTTTTTAACAAAGGTCATGTCTGAGCCTTCTCAAGTAGATATCATCTACACGGACTACTCTAAATGTTTTGATCGCATCGACCATTTGGCTCTTCTTGAGAAGCTTCAGAGAATAGGTATTAGGGGTGACTTGTTCAGGTGGTTCTCATCCTACGTTCGAAATCGATGCCAAACTGTTGTGCTTAGGGGCTACTCGTCAATGCCGATGAGCATTCCTTCAGGTGTCCCTCAAGGATCCTTATTAGGACCTTTGCTTTTTACGATTTTTATAAATGATATCTCTTCTTGCTTCATTCATTCTTAAATTCTTCTTTATGCAGATGACATGAAAATTCTACTTCCAATAAATAAACCCGATGATGCCTTACATCTTCAAGCTGATCTAAACAGATTCCAGAACTATTGCACGCTCAATAAATTAGATCTGAACGTCTCCAAGTGCTACGTGTGTTCTTTCACTCGTAAGCCATCATCATTAACCTTTAATTACTTTTTCTACGACTTGCCTCTTACTAGGGTTAATAAAATTAAAGATTTAGGCATAACGTTTGATAATAAGTTGTTATTCGATGAACATCTTAATAATATAGTCAAAAAGGCATCTCGTGCACTCGGTTTTGTGCTTAGAATGTCATCGGAATTCTCTAGTATCAAAACATTCAAAATCCTCTACTGTGCATACGTACGTAGTCATTTGGAATATGCATCGCAAGTATGGAACCCTTGCTACGATGTTTACACATCGCGAATTGAATCCATACAAAAGAGATTTTTACGATACCTACAATATCGAGCTAAAACCTTCTTACCCGATTATATTGCAAGATGTCGCAAATTCCATTTCCTTCCACTTTCCAATCGTAGGGATATAGCTGATTTGGTATATCTTTTAAATATTGCTAATGGTAATGTAGATTGCCCGGAGCTTCTAGAACATTTAGGATTGCGTACTAGCACAGCTGCATTGAGAAAACCAAACGTCCTATATGTCCCTATTGTCAGAACGAATTACAGACATAATGCTTTTTTGATCCGAGCAAGTTGCTCGTTCAACTCCTTGGCTAAAGCAAATATTGATTTAGATTTATTTAACACCACAACGAGTAAGCTTAAGCGCTTACTAAATGACAATTTCTTTAAACCAAAATAGTATAGCATATGAAGTTTATGTAATCTGTATTATTGTATTTTGTCGTCTACTTGCTGTTTTTCATACCTATTTTTGTAAATTATTTGTGGAAACTTGTAATTGGCCATCAGGGTACATGTAGCAACGTATGTGTGGCTGCATGTATTTATCATTATACTATTGTGCTCCCACTTAGCTGTAAGTTTTCCCAAAACTTTAAAAATAAAATAAAATAAAAAAATATTTACGTCTATGCTGCCACTCTTAGCGAATGGAAATCAGCCACAAGTATCTACTTACAGAATGTGTATGCGTCATCCAGATAATTATATAGAACACTATAGAGTGACAGTCTTCAAATGAAAACTGTCAAAAATCGTCGAAGCATTTGACTTCAAAATTCCAAATTTGCACTAATTTAGACCTGGGTGCCTAGTGCGAGTTCTTTTACCAGCTCGATCGCGTTTGCGTTTACGGAAATTTGTATGGAAAGGAGTCAGTGCCACGCGTTTTTCACTAGATGGCGCTACCTCGATTCCATATAAATTTGCGTTAACGCAAACGCGATCGAGCTGGTAAAAAACTCGCACTAGGCCCCCTGTTGCTTGACAAGTGTTCAAAGTCGGCGCAATTGACAGCGTGTGCCGAGCTTTGGTGCAGACACTTTTTTCCACGTTTTCCACTCGTAAGAGTATAAATATCTCTCTCTGTTTCTTTTTTTACTTCTATTGTTGTGTTTGTTTATCTTTACTTTTACTTTTAGTGTAAGTTTTGATGTCCTTGTGCTCCTATAGTCTTAAGGTTGGGCTCTGAAAATTGCGACACAGTTCATACTACTGCAACTCTCAGCATCTCCACTTTATCTTGTTCTATGTAATACTTATGCCAACTAAATAAATAAATACAAATCTCGATGGTATGCGTTATTTTTATCTACGGTATGTTGTTTACAGGGCACGACTCAGCTAGGCCCACCAAAGCGCATAGACAAACTGGGAGAGACCTTCGTGCCACAGCAACTGTTCAAGGAGTACTTACAAGGACTCGGCACCACTACTTACACGTAAGTTTCAGCATGTCATTATTCCAATTATTCCAATAACATCAACTTAAAATTAATTCTTTCTTTCACTGACTATTTCTAAGGTGACGGTAACCAAGAAAGTATCAGACGCCGAAGAATACATAATAGATATGACGAATGAAAAATTCTAATTAGTCCGTCATTTACATTATAAACAAATATAGGACACGTATTTTTTCTTTTGTAAATTAAAAAAAAAGGACAAAGATATAGTGCGTTGAAGTTCCGCGTGACGTCACGGCTTAGTACACATTTTACTAAGCCGTGACGTCACGAGCCCGCACTCCCGAACTTTCACGCTTTCTATCTCCGTCAATTTTTATTTATTTGATAAATAAAAAAATACGTGTCCAATATTTTTTATTGATCTATCTGACGGACTAATTAGTTTTTTTTTACCCAGTCGTCATCCCTATTCGTATTCCTACTCTATCAAATCCATCACATTCCATCACTACATAGTATACAACAGGCCTCTATGTATGCTTACATCTTTAAAAGTACGCAACGGATTTTTTTAAAAGATGATTCAAGAAGTAGGTTATATCAGCATTGCACCCGTGCGAAGCCGGGGCGGGTCGCTAGTTAGATTATAAATGTGAAAGTGAGTCTGTATTATTGTTCGTTACCACTCAACTCCGTAGCGATTAAACAGATTTGGATGAAATTTGGAATATAGGTAGGCTTTATCACGGTACCACGCGTGTGCAGCCGCGGTCAGGAGCTAGTTTATACATAAGTAACACAAACAATGCGCTCAACCGCTGCCAGGTGTAGTAGCTAAAGCAAAACTTTCCAAACAGGGTTGTCCTGCTAAAGACTTATCTAGGTCGGAGAAGAATGTTAATTCCGCTATACAGGAGCTCATCAGTCGTTAAAAGGCCTATTAGACCACGCGGTATTCAATCTGTCTTAGTAAAACTGTCTGACTGACTAATTTATTTATTTATTTATTTATAAAGGAAAACCAACAGCTAAAGTAACACAATGGTATAGACTTATAAAAAACAGAAAGCCAATTACAGGTTTTCACGAGTAGAAGCTGCTTAGAAACAAATAGTGTGAATAGCTTGAATAACAATAATAATTAAGAAATATTAACATAATTAGGAAGGTACACTGTCAAATCAAATCAGACAATCAACATCACTGGCAAAGAACTCCGCACTCAACCGCTGTCTGGCGGAGTTGACGCTCGTGGTGAACAAGTCAAAATTCGTGCGCTTGCAAAGCTTATTAAAATTGTTGCTTACTCGCCATAAAAATGAATTTTGCCTGTAATTAGTTCCGACTATAGGGGTTGAAATAGGGGGATTATACCTGGTGTTTTTAAAAGGGACATTAATATTTATTTTATGGAGTAAATCGGGACAACTAATGTTGTTCGAGGTGATTTAATTTAATTAGTCAAGCCTAAGACCGATTTAGTGGCTTACTCTTAAGTGTAGGAGAGTCTTACTAAGACAGACTGAATACCGCGTGGTCTAATAGGCCTTGTAGGCCGATCCAAGCCTTCCTGTATAGCTGAAGGGCTTATACTTAGCGTAGTATATTAAGAGTAAGTCGGTCATAGTAAGTCTGATAAGTTAGTAAGACAGTTTTATTAAGTCAGACTGAATACCGCGTGCTCTAATAGGCCTTTTAACGACCGATGAGCCGGGACCAAAATTTCCGCATGCCTTCCGAAGCACCACTTGTGCAAGTTTTGTTAGTGATCAGCGTCTTACGGCATCTCCAGAGCGTCCTCGTACAACCTCCTGGAGCACAACTGCAACCACTTCAGCGAGGAGGTCGCGCAGTTCCTGTGCGGCGCGCACATCCCCAAGGACGTGCTGCACCAGCCCGAGATCCTGCCGCCGCCGTACCGCGCCGCGCTCACCTCGCTGCTGGGCTCGCTCGCGCCCAGCGACGGACAGGTAATGTGGTGACATTCAGGTTATGTGGCGACGGATAGGTAATGTAGCGACGCACAGCTAATGTAGCGACGGTTTGGTAATGTGGCGCCCAGCAACGGACTGCAAATGTGGCGCCCAGCGACGGACTGGTAATGTGGCGCCCAGCGACGGACTGGTAATGTGGTGACGGACAGGTTATGTGGCGACGGATAGGTAATATAGCGACGCAAAGGTAATTTAGCGCCCAGCACAGCGACGAACAGGTAGGTAATGTGGCGACGGACTGGTAATGTGGCGCCCAGCGACCGACTGGTAATGTGGTGACGGACAGGTTATGTGGCGACGGATAGGTAATGTAGCGACGCAAAGGTAATTTAGCGCCCAGCACAGCGACGAACAGGTAGGTAATGTGGCGACGGACTGGTAATGTGGCGCCCAGCGACGGACTGGTAATGACAAAGACGTGCCGGTCAGACGTCGCGTGAGAGCGCCAGCCTCGGGTTGAGCCGTTTAAGCAAACAAACTTACCTGAATCATCACTTTTGGGGTTTTTAGATAATATCAAAAGCGCGCAATGTCCACTCGGTTCGTTCGTTTGAAGTAAAAGTCGACCGGTTCTTATCGCGACGCGTAACTCGCATTGTTGTGATACACGCGCCGTATTGTCAAAGATCCGATACAACTTCTGTTCAGCCGATACGGCTTCGGTTCAGATTTACCCGAACCGACGCGAATGTCGCGGCGAGTGTAGGCACGCGCATCGTATAACCCAACCGTTGAAACACGTAAACAAAGTTACACACAGGAATTACATATAGCATTGGGAGACTTAAAATCGGAGCATTGTGCCTGGTAAGATATCTTCCTCCGCCTTACAAGAAGATCGCAACTACATTAGTATAGTTTCCATGTTTCACTGCGGTGACAACACAGTGCCCCCTGTGCTAATGTGGGCCCGGCCCTGATGTCGTGGCGGCAGACTGCGCGAAAACAGGTTGAAATATTTTCAATGGTAAGTATTTGAAGATAAAACGAGCATATGTCCCACCTGATGTTAACTGGTAACCATTAACTATCACAAAGCATTGCATGGTAGATCTTGAGGCATGAAGATGATAAGCCTCTTGTGCCTGTAATTTTACCGGCACCCCCTTCAAACGAAAACACCAGCAATGCTGCTTTACGACAGAAAAAGGCTCGATCGATCGGAGTTATCTTTTAATATAATATTTTTCGGCTTTTTATCTGAAACTATTTTTGACAACCTAGTAACTTCGGTAGTGACGAATCCTGTGCTATTAAAATGAGAAAACAAAGATTTTGCAAAAAAGTATCGACAAAAATAAAAATAAACTTTGAACAAGGTAAACAGATTCCTGAATATTTGTTCATAAGCGTGAGAGTTGACTGAGTTATTTATATTTGTATGTCTAACCTGACTGTGGTGTGTTTTGAATTTTAACACGATACTTTAACGCATCTATCATTACATTATTAGCCTATGCTGTCCCACGGCTGAGCAAAAGCCTCCCCCACCATGCCTCCACCATCACTTGGCGGCCTTTGTTCTAATGTTTCTATGTACCACTGTCACTATAGTAAAATGTCGCTTCCACATTGCAATCGATTATTTAGATTTTTGACAGCTGTCAAATGACAATTTGTCAAAAAATCCTTCGATGACGTTTGATTTCTGTTCTCAATACAAGACTAACCTTTATATTCTCAGTTGTCTCCTCGAATATTCTTTACCTCGACTCAATTATGAAAATATGGTTGTTTGGTGGTTTGTTTGTTTAGTAGTCAAGTATACCGTAATAGTTCCTCAGTCTAGGATCTGTCAACAGTGTCAACTCGCTACATACCTTGAGTATTTCTCAAGGAATTGAGGAAGGAGTATTGGCGGCCTCTGCGGCGCAGTGGGCGAAGGTCCGCCTGAGACGCAGAAGGTTGCGGGTTGGATTCCCGCTGCGGGACAACTGTTTGCATGTTCTGTAGATATTGTCTCGGGTTTGGGTGTTTTGTATGTATCATATGTATGTATTTACAAAAAAAAAATATATGTGTAGTTTAACAGTCATGTGGTTCCCATAACACAAGCTCTGCTTCGTTTGGGGCTACATGATGCTGTGTGATTACGACCCGCATTATTTATTTGTTTTATTCTCAAGGAAAAAATCGAGGTGATTTCTAAGAGTATTAGGATAGTCGACTCTACCTAAAGATAATTGAATTCAGAGTCTAGTGGAAGCACATTAAGCTGACGAAAATCAATCATCGAATTGTTTTGCGTAACTCTGGCAGTATATATTCGCTTTGTATGGGTTTTGTTATCTGATTTCATACTATACAGACTACTTACATGTTGCAAAAAGTACTTTATAATCTTTGCAACCATTTGTTTCATAAAAACTATCGTTTTCAGGATACAAGTGAAGGCCAGGGATCTTCAAGAACATGAGTCGCTACCGCCTCCGCTGCCGCTTCCGCTACCTCGCCCGCGACCTCTCACTGCACGCTACCTCACACGCTACCAACAAAACTGGCTTATAGTAATGCAAACTGTTCTTGTTATTGTATCTGTTTTACATTGTATTCCTTCGATCAACTATACAAAGGATATCACAGTGCATAGTAATGCACTGTGAAAAAAGTGGCATATATTGCTTACTATTATTTGTTAAAAAATATTCATACAAATATCGCCTCTTTATTAAAGATGATAAGACAGAAAATCTAAGTAAGCCGACTAAATGCAAACTGGTGCTCCGATGTGTTTTGGTGGAGTTTTAGTCAAGCCGCTTTCGGGCGGATTGTGCAAATCCTTTGTATAGTTGATCGAAGTTGTTTTCACTTAATTTTAGGTTTGGATTCCCTTGGCAACATGTGTACCTATTATCGCATTCCTGTTGTATTCAAATTGTATGTCCACAAAATGTAACGTAAGATATTGCTAAATAAATGAATGTAAAATTTTACTTTTTGTGGGATATTGTAGTTAATTTATTCGGCGGATCCATTACAAGTGTGTAGATGTCGGATGTACTAAATATTTTGTCTTATAAAACATCTTTGAATAATGTATTTAAAAAACATATTACTACACTATGATCGTATTAAATCGTTGGCCATTTAGTATAGTCCTCGTATATCTTCGGAATATACATATTTGACACAAGCTTCCGCCCGTGGCTTCGCTCGCGTGGTACCGGGATAAAAAGTAACCTATGTGTTGATCCAGAAATCTCATTTCCAAATTGTACACCTAAATGGTCAGCACAAGACTTTTGTTTGCATTTGACATTTTATGTGTCGAAATTTAAAGAACGTCAATTGACAAACTGTCAAAGTTAGTAAAAACAGGATCGGTGCAACTCATTCGGATCATTTCGGTGTGCAACTGACTTATTAATGAGGCCCCAGGACATAAACTATGTATATTCCAAGTTTCATCCAAATCCGTTCAGTAGTTTTTGCGTGAAAGAGTAACAAACTATGTTGAAGAACTAATGGAAGAATAACATTCATATATCCATACTTACAAATTTTCGTATTTATAATTTTAGTAGGATTAATGAGAATTACGAGACGGAGACAAGCTGCAACGTAGCAATCCTACTTCCTACTATCCTATCCTATCCTACTAATATTATAAATGCGAAAGTTTGTGAGTATGTATGAATGTTTGTTACTCTTTCACGAAAAAACTACTGAACGGATTTGGATGAAACTTGGAATATACATAGTTTGTGACCTGGATTAACACTTAGGCTACTTTTTGTCCCGTACCACGCGAGTGAATCCGCGATCGGAAGCTAGTATCCGATAATTTTATTCTATCCAACACTGATATACTTTTTCCACAAAAAGTAAAATTTCACATATAACTGCCTATTTCTTTACTGAATGCGTAACATTCAGTGTAGGCGCACGCGTCCTCAGCAACTTTGATAGCAGTTATCCTCCCATTCTGTTTGATAATTTAGTATAGTATTTAAATTGTTTTAAAATTCATACTTTAATTTCAATACTACATTTTATTTCGTTTTATAAACGTTTACAAAATTATTTTAGTTCAAATCGTTCACGTAACGTTACATCAGTGAAGGCAACGACTGCGTTTCGACTCGTTAAGAGAGTCGTTATCAGGACGCGTGAACGGGACGCTCTCCCTCCGCGTCGAGGGCGTCCTCAGGCGTGTCGAGCCGAGCAGCGAGAGCTGCCGCAACAGCGTCGCGTTCACTCACCCTGATTATGACTCTCTTAACGAGTCGAAACGCCGTCGGTGCCTTCACCCACGTAACGGTACGTGTTAATTCCCGTTTTTCGATATGAATGAGTTAATTCACGTTAGTTTCATGAGAAGGTAAAATTATTTTAGTTGTTAAATTTGCTTAGAGCTTCTTGTTACCAATAAGTATGCAAGATGTATATCTTTAGTCTGTTGTTTTGTTATGTTGTTCAGTACGCATTATTATCTCACATACTAATTAATTAGTTTTTGCTGTAATTAGACCTCTTATTCATAACATAGTTTAGTATACCTTATACACCACCAATTTTTTTTTCAACAAAATAAACAAAACTGGGTTCCGTAAACGGAGTTGATAAATATATTTTTGACAATTTTATTTTTGCTCGATCTACCTACCTATCTCAGTTGCAATGCCCTTAGACAGGGTTCATGTGAGATACCTACCTTTTGTGTAAAATCTTTGTACTACCATGTGACAGAAATAAATGTATTTAGTATGACAATGCTAAAGAGCAAATATGAATAGTAACGTTACAATGACAAAGTTATATCTAGTATGCTCCTTAGGCCCCGCTCAACCACGAGCGCGCGACCCGAGAGTACCCTAGCACCTGATCATAGACAAATTAATTGACCATCATTACTAATTAGTTGTTTTTTGTGATAATCATCCAACGTCGATTTTTTTCTGATTGTTCGGTAACATCAGCAGATTACGATATTTTGTTTTGGTAATTAAAAAATGTTGGTGTTGTAGAGTACATGAAAACTATACTAAGGGTGGTTGAATGACAATGCACAAAATTATATCGCTATAGCACGTCCGCTTGCCTCGACTGCCGCTTGCAGAGTGAGCCGCGCGGGCCGACTACACTTTATTATTTGTCAGTACACTACAGGTGTATAGCAAAAGTGACGTTGTCAGCTCTTTGGACGTTTTAAAATGACATTTGATTGTGAAAAACCCTAGATTTAGGTAACTAATAATATGTATTTGACAGGGCCATGTAACTGCGTACCTTAATTTTAAGACATACGCACAATATATAGTAGTTATTTTCGAATAAATACAATTTAAATATTTCGTTGGTTTCAAAATTAGCATAGCATTATGCAATAACACAGGAATACAAGTAAGTATCCATAACTAAACTAGTAGTGTTTGTTTATTTATTTATTTTTATTAATTGGCACGATCGCAGGCAAACACTTGCACTAGGTAACCATTACAAAACGAAACACACAATACAACAAATAAAAAATTAAGTGTACAAAAAAAAATTGGTTTCTGTAACTAAATAAAATTTGTTTTTCAATACCAACTTATTTTTTTGCGGTATTTTGTATGCGGTATATAACGTGTCTTTACTATGAGTAAGGCCGACGCCGAGAGCATGGTAAAAAGATGCTGAAGTCTACTCCATCTAACCATGTCCTAGGCATTACAGCATCTCCCTCCAACAGTGATCAAAAGTTAACTCGCTCTTTGCTGTTGGCTCGCCCGGGGAGAACTATCACATGCCTATTTCTGCCGTGTCGTGGGTGAAGGGTGGGGGTGCCAGTGACATGGCACATGTGGCTAACACCATGCCTCTAGTTGAAGAGCGTAGGGCGAGGCATCGTATGACACGTCCCTGACAAGCGTGACCTAAGATGCAATGCCTTGTTATTGATGCACTTCAAATACGGTTGGTCATTCGGTATGGATAGCCCTCTCTAATACTAAGCATAGCAACATCAACATCATCAACAACATCAACAGCCTATATCAGTCCACTGCTGGACATAGGCCTCCTCTAATAAGAAGGGGGATATGCCCATAATCCCCACGCTGGGCATGCGGGTCGGGGATTGCAGGGCACAGCTTTTAGCACCGCCGACGCTGCTGCCCATCGGCAGCCAGGGAATGTAGCTGTGCCGGTGTTTTAGGCTGCGCTATGCCGCAATCAGCCGGCCGCCAGAGCCTCGTTTGTAAGCTAGCAGGGTGCACCACGTGCAGGTGAGGTTGGCTTGGGTTCCGCTTAGATGGAGGATGGAACCACTTACACCCCACTAAGCATAGGCCAGGGGGAAAAGTGAAGTCTTGAAGAAGACCACGCGTCTGTCTTACTGGCTAATTAGTCAAGCCTAAGACCGACTTAGTTGCTTACTCTTATTATACTACGCTAAGTGTAAGACAGTCTCACTAAGACAGACTGAATAGCGCGTGGACTAATAGACCTTTTAGTTCTGTGTATTTGCAAATTAGGTATGGTAGAACGAAATATAGTAGTTAAAGGTTGACTAGAAGTTGTATAACACGTGTTTGTATTACAGGAGGTGTACCAGAACGGCGGCGTGCGGAACAGCCGGCGGGACAGCCCTGACTACCTCACACTGAACACGCAGATTGAGGAGGCCAGGTGAGAACTTACCTTACTATAAAAGCATGTTCACATGAACGATAGCTGTCATCTGCCGTGATGATTGATAACGATAGCTTATCAAGGAGCAGAGGCTCGATCACGAAGACTATCGTACTATATATTCGTTTCGTAGACGTAATATTTTGGCCATTGTGAAAGCGTAGATTCAAGATAACGCTTTGCCATTGGCAATTTTTCGTTACGCTTACGATATGTCAAGTTATGTATGAAAAATGCTCTCCGTTTACACTATCAACATCGTCACGTCGGTCCGACGAACGATAGTGTCGTGTATAGTTGAAAACACGCTCGGGTGGCTTTCAAAGCTTTGCAGGGTAACAGAGCGGAGAGGGGGAGGGGGGGATCATAAATGTTTATGATATGCATGACACTAACGTAGTTCTTGCCTTCATTGAATTTGTTTTATACTATGTAGTGGCTATAGTTGCAAAGTTAGTTAGTTGTTCCTTCCCTAACCCCCTCCTGTCCGTAGCAGCCCCGACCCCCCCTCAGCGGGCGCGCGCCTGCGCGGCGGCGTGGCGTCGCTCGTGACGTCAGCCGCCAAGGCGATACAGCTGTGGAAGGCGCTGCGCCGGCGCATCCCGCCCGTGCCCGACCGATACGAGTACCACAGGCCATTCTGACCTCTGCTGCGATATAGATAATGAACATTTTGCGATTACACGATTACAGTTGTAAATATATATAGATTTGAGGTTTTGTTTCTATTTCTTTGGCTGAATAAATCAGTATGTCAGTATAAATGACTTGTGATTTGTTGGTAGTTGATTACAAATCGGAAATCTGATAATTTATTTGCAAACATCGGTAACATAGATAAGAAGTTAATTAGTGTTAGTGTTTTGTCTAAGACAATTTTCTGCAAGTAGAATGCATGTAAATATTTGCATTTTTTTGTTAGGTACTTGTTAGTAGATTTCTCCGGCCAGGTAGAGTGACGATCTGCGAAAGGTTGCTGGTAGATGCGTCGAGCGGCGCTCACTAAGGGAGGCCTATGTCCAGCAGTGGACTGCTATAGGCTGAAGATGATGATGATGTTAGTAGATTTGTTTTGAAATATTGAAATAGTGAATCCTAGTGATCTTGATTGAAATAGTGAATCTCTAGTGAATCCGTCGGTACACTTAGACAGTCCTAAAAAAGGTCCTTATGGATGAAGACAACAAGGATAGTTATAATTAAAGAGCGGTCAAATAGAGTTTAAAAAAATACACCAGAGTAGCTACTAATAACATTTCTTGGAAGTTTATTGATGACTTGCCTGCTGTTTGAACTACCAAAATATCCAACCATTAAAGTTCTCCATGTCTTTCGTGTGAATATTTTATGTGGGTAAAGCTGTCTTGGCTGAGAGAATAGTATAAGTGCTGAGAAAAGCTCCATCTAACGATGTCCCAGGCACAAATGCGTCCCGGCCTGTGAGTAAAAGCTACCATTCTACGCTGTATAAATCATTTAATCTTTTCTATTTTATTACTCCAAATAAATAATAATATTAAATAAATAATTTGGACACCCTGTACGACATCAAAACTTTATACATAACATCATAGAGGGAAAAGTAGAAGGAAAGAGAGTTAGGGGAAGACCAAGGATAAATTATATGAGCCACATTATAGAGAAAGTAGATGTCATGTCGTATAGGGAAGTAAAGGAGAGCTTTGACGAGAGGCAGATGGAAGGAGCTGCATCAGTTGCGCCGACAAGAGCACAGCTCGTAAATAAATAATGATGATGATGATGATGAATGCTGGAAACTGTCACACATCATCATGTAGCCCCAAACAGCAGAGCTTGTGATAATGAGAGCCACATGCATGACAGATATTCTAAGTTCTTATACTTATAATTTTTATTAATAAATACACCAAAATAGAACATTCAAACATTTGTCCTGGAACCCGCAACCTTTGCGTCTCAGGTGGGTCTTCGCCCACTGCAACACAGAGATCATCAGTAAATAAGGATTCAAAAAACAAACTTCTTAATGGTTTTCTCCCTATTTATTGATATCTTCAGTTTTTACCAATTTCATATTTATTTATTACTCCAGAAAAATACAGTCATGCAGTACATAAACAATAAGACTAAGTACAGAATAGATTTAAGTAGGCACATAATTAAGGTAGTTCAGTAAGTACTCATATCTTACAGGATCATTAGTAAGAAGTGAATAAGATAAAAAGGGGATGGCTAAAATAGTGCCTATCTACTTACATATATTGGGGGCGGACATAAGAGATTCTAGCTCCCACACTAGGATACCCTGTGTTGTGGGTAGCCACGTATCTCCTTTATAAATCAGGTAGGTAGTAGGCACAACCCACAAAAATAGACTGACTAGCAGGTACCCAATCCAAAGGATTGACTAGTGTTAAGCATGGTATCAATGTAGAAAATTTGAAGTATTGGTGTACCTACACAACATATGCATATTATGAAGGCACACAAACACTTATCATCGTTCATCACAGTATTGGTATAGCTACCTGCCAAGGGTCGTGAGCCATCCCACCACCTAACTCATAATGTAAATAGGTAGGCAAATTATACAGAAGAGCGTTATGATGATCTAACCTATAATGTACCTTTGTTTACAATTAAATTAAAATGACAAAAGCGATGGAGCGCTAGTCCTCGCACTAGGAAACCCTGTGTTGCGAGTGGCTAGGCTCTTCCGAGTGTTTTGTAAAACAATATATACAGTTAAATAAAACAATACAATAGGGGCAACAAAAACGTACAGAACAAGGTACCACCTAATCGTAATAATTTGTGGATGATCAAATAAAAATAGGGCTAAGATAAAATTTGGGGGTAGTTATGTTCACATTATGAAAGTGTGCGTGCATAAAGAAACCAGACAGAATAGTGAGTTAAAAATGTGTGAAGAGTGTAATGAATATCGGAGCGGGTTACAACTGTTTGTATAAGGACATATAGTATGGGTGTGTGCGTGCCGGAAGCATAGTAAGGCTGCATGCATATAGAATAAAAAATATGATTATGTTTGAGATTATTTAATATTTATCTAATTGTTATTTAATAGTGCGTAAGAGACTTTCAGTTTCAGAGTAATTTTGGGCCAACAGCCATAAAGACAATTTCTTTTTGCAGATAAATGTTTTGCAGTTAACTACGTCAATGATTTTGTTAATTCTTGTGTATAGAAATGGACCGAGGAAGGATGGAGACTTCTGAGCAAAATTTGAGTAAGTGTAGGGTGTCTGCCACGACACGTGGCGCCTAGATCGAGAACTAGTCCGAGCACAAGTAAGGGCGGTTTTGTGAAACTTTAGCACTAGAGCCTTAATGAAAAGCTGCCTTACCCTAAGCATTTGTAACTCTCTGTAGAGACTGTCTGTAGGGTAGCGGTAAGGTTTGCAGAATGCGATTTTTAGAATAGCCCGTTGCGAGCGTTCGAGTTTCATAAGATGGGTAGCACATGCCGCACCCCACACAGTAACCCCATAGGACAATAAAGACTGACAAAGAGAGTAGTATAACAGTTTGATTATGTCAGGGTCTTTTATTACTCTAATTTTAAAAAAAAAATATTTAAGTTTTCTGACTTTACTATTCAAGTCAACAATGTGTGGTAGCCAGGTAAAGTTTTTGTCGAGCGTAATGCCTAAGTATTTGATTGAGTTGACACATTGTAAGGGATTGTTGTTGATTTTTATGTTGATAGGCGTAATAGGAGCTGAGCGGGTTGATATACTAAATGGCATAAACTTTGTCTTGGAGATATTGAGTGTCAATAGGTTAAGTTGCAACCAGGAGAATACCTGTTCAATACCATTTTGGGCAGCCGTCGTAACCGCATCCCATGAGTCACCATGAAAGATTAGAGCTGTGTCATCCGCAAATGCGAAAGATGAAGCATTGTCAAACTTAATCTTGCATAAATCATTAAGGTAAATTAAAAACAGGGTGGGTCCTAGCGCGCTTCCCTGGGGAACGCCGAAGTTGACTTTCTCAAGACCGCTAGATACATTTCCAACACAGAGCCTTTGCTTGCGGTTTTCAAAATATGATTTAAACCAGTTAAGCGCCGAGCCGCGGATCCCCATCGATTCCATTTTCTTGAACAGAATGGGTCGAGAAACAGTATCGAAGGCTTTAGCGAGGTCAAGGAAGATACCCAGGCATTTTTGACCAGAATCCAGTTTACCTGTAATGTGGTTAACCATATCAGCAACTGCATCTTCCGTTGACCTGCCTCTTCGAAAACCATACTGGTTTTCAGCCAATAAGTTGTTTGATTCAAGGAAAGAGATTAGGCGCTTATTTACCACTTTTTCAATGATTTTAGAGACTGTGGTCAGCAGTGAGATAGGCCTATAGTTCGATGGGTTGGTGGGATTGCCAGATTTAAGGATGGGTATTACGTTAGCAACTTTTAAACAGTCTGGTACGATTCCAGAGGAGAAGCTGAGGTTACACAAATGGGCTATGGGAGAAGCTAGAGTGAGTTTTGATTGTTTGATGATGTCATTGCTAAGGCAATCGAAGCCTGGAGCAGAGCCTGACTTAAGCGAGCTGATTATCTTGATTATTTCTAGTTCGTCGGTTGGTGTCAGGAAGAAGGAGCTGCAGACGCTATTTGTGTCGGTACACATGTCGGAGGCTAGCTCCGATTCTGTTTTATTAATGTGATTATTAAGAATATCGTTTGCCAGGTTTTCTCCTACCGTTGTGAAATAGGTGTTGCATGTGTCCAACGATTGGGAAGAGCTAGAGCTGGAACGTAGCAGTGCTGTGCTTGAAGTCCGATTATTGCCTAAGTTACATATGTTTTTGATTGCTTTCCAAGTCATTTTTGTGTCACCTTTAATTTCTCTTATAAGAGATTGGTCATATTGGGTCTTTAGGTTTTGGAGAATATTTTTGCAGTAGTTATAGTAGTACGTAAATCTATTGATACCATATGGGGGGTAGTTGGCAAGTCCAAATACTACACTCATGCCATGCCCACTTTTTGCAAGCAGTTCGCATTCCACTTAATAAGTAGGTTGTAAGCCCATCGCTTCCCATCACCACGTCACGTCACGCTCACGACGTCGTCAACGTGCAACGGTGCAGTGTCGCGGCGCAGCACGTTAACGTGACGTGCTTGCTTGCCCTAACGATCCCCTTTCCCTATATACTACTGTCGTCTATGACGGTACTGGCTGACAAACATTTTTGATAAGTCCTCCAAGAAGATTTTCAGATGTAGTAGAATTGTGGAGGGCTCGTCGTGAAGCAGCTGTGCTATGTTTCGGTTTGAAGGGTGTGGGTGCCGGTGACATTACAAGCACAAGAGGCTGCGCACGGACGCAGGGTGTTGCATCGTAAATCACGTTCCAACAAAATTTGGTCTACGATGCAATGCTTTGTGATAGGTCATGGTTACAACTTAACATCTGCGGGGTGATCGGCTAAGTCTGTTGCGAACAGAAATGATTGACACCGATCCTGTTTTTACAAACTTTGACATTTCATCCGTCGAAATTCAATGAACGTCAATTGAAAAACTGTCACAGTTTGTTAAAATAGGATCGGTGTCAATAATTTTTGTTTGCAACAGAGTTAGCCGATCACCTTGCAGGTGGGCCATGTGCTTGCTCCATCTTCAAGTACAAAAAAAACTTGTATGACTGGTCTGTTCGGTCCAGGGCGCAGTCAGCTGAGTTGGAACAGCGTCGCAGCACTCTGGCAGACAAGTTGGCGCGCAAGGAGCGACGCAAGGAGAAGAAGAGGAAGAAATTGCAGAAGGAGAATGGAGATGTTGGCACAGAGGATAATGGTGAGTCCTAAATCTCTTGTCAACTAGGAATAACTTAATAATTGACTGTTGTTCAAGTCCTTTGTAAGATATTGAACAAGTATTTATTTAAAAAACTACAAAAAAAAACAACTGCATAGACATAAAGTTCTCAGTACTTAGTTTTGTAGTATTTTTAGTTCATCGTAAATTGTAAATGCTTCTTATAGCTTCTTACAGTCTCCATATTGGTTTTTTGAAATTTCATATAGCCTATGTCACCCTCGTGATCTAGACGAATCCAACGACACCTCATTAGTCAAAATCCGTCCAGTCGTTTGGGCTACAGCGACCATCAAATAATATTACAAACATACATACATACACCCTAAGAACATAACCTGACTGAAGGTGACTTTATTCTGGTAAAAAGAATAAATTTTTAGTCACTAATTCCGCTGTTCTGTTTGTCTGATGATAACTCATTCATCTGTAACGAATTACCATAGTCACTAAGAGAATTTGTTCACTGCTCCTCGTTCACTGCTCCAGAGAAAGCTGAGAGCATTATTGACAAGTAAATGTTATTACACTCTTGATATGAATTTTTATATGACAAACAAATAATGCATGCCGCATGCCTAGCGTGGGGATTATGGGCATATCCCCCTATATTAGGTGAGGCCTATGTCCAGCAGTGGACTGATATAGGCTGGTGTGGTGTGCTGGAAACAAATAATTAGATTTTTTGCACTTCACTTAATTTTAATTAAATAATAAATAATCCTAAATAATCCTGGACGTTATCACACAGCATCATGTAGCCCCAAACTTAGCAGAGCTTGTATTATGGGAACCACATGATTGATATACTACATAGATACATATTTTTTTTTGTAAATACATACATAGAAAACACCCAGACCCGAGACAAATATCTGCAGAACATGCAAACATTTGTCCCGCAGCGGGAATCGAACCCGCAACCTTCTGCGTCACAGGCGGACCTTCGCCCACTGCGCCACAGAGGTCGTCAAAATTGGTTATTCTCTCTTTTATTTTTATTTTTATGCTGTTTTTTTTTGAAGATATTTGTCATAATTATTTATGATTTTTTTTATTATTTGATAGTATTCTGAATTCTTTGTATTCATTAAATTGCACGCCTAAATCTTTGTAAAGAAAGGGCTTTTGGCCTGCGAATTAGATACCAGTTCAGTACATACAAGAATAAGAGGATGTTTTTTTTTTACTGTTTTCTGACGTTTTCTCTCGATGTTCACAAAGCGTATTAATGACTTCTTGGCCCTTATTCCCTATGACCAAACGTAAACGTAACGCGCCTCGTTACGATATCTGCGTGGAATCTGCATGCAATCGTATTCTCTACGCCCATCTCAAATTTCTTAACGTGTTTTGAAAACGCGTTTGTGCTTGAAGCATGTTACGACGTTATCGGCAAGAAATCTTTTGTGTCATATAGAATAATGGTCCAGGATCTAATAGAGTCAAATCAAAGACTGCAACGCTGTTGGTTAAACTTTTCTCGATAGATTTATTGTCCAATGTTGAGTCTACCTATTTTTTTTTTCTCTTTTGATCGAGAGTAGGTATGAATACTTTAACAGTGAATGATTATACCTTTCAACCTTTTTAGTTCGAGGGCATGCCGGTTTCCTCACGATGTTTTCCTTCACCGTTTCAGGCTCGTGGTAATGCGCACATAAATTTTTCGAAACGAAAAATCCATTGGTGCACACATTGGTGTTAATTCAGAGGAGGATTATTGTTCCTACGGAATAACAAAATAACTTTCTACTGTGAGACAGCGAGCAAAATCTAGTGTCTAAAATATAAATTCAATCTAAGATACCCCTTCTTAACAGAGAAACGGTTGTCTAAAGTAAAAATTCTTCGGGAAGAATGAGCTGTTTAGTTCTATGATTCTGTATAAAATTATCTGAGAAATGAGATTATTTATATTCACATTCAACTATATACCCAAGAGGTAACTGCTGATATATTTTATTAAGCTACTGAAGCGTCACAATAAATCCTCACTATGAACAAAGAGGTATTTTACAGCCAAAAATATGAGGCTTACTCTACAAAGACAAGCAAATGCAATTCTTTTAGACAATCCTACGGGACTCTTGATGAAATATATCATTGAAACGCATTCTAATATTTAGCAAAGCTAATATTTTAAAAATTGAATTTCTTGGACATTTTGTATTGTATCAGCAAACAAATAACTGCTTCATTTTACCTGAAATAAAGGTAAGGATTAGAAGGATTTGATGCATTTTGCTGCAAATCACTCCTTACTTCTTTGCATAGCAAAAGACTTACCATAACATAATCATTTGCCAATGATAAGGCATGCTCCCAATTTCTAAAATGAAACTATGGTGGGGGGCTGTGCAGTCTGGTGACGAGGCTCACAGGTCGCGCCGGGCGGAGCGCTATACTTTGCCATTTAGATTCAGTATGAGAGCGATAAATCTATTCATGATCACATGCCGGTCAACAGAGTCAGAATGAGAGAGAGAATTAACTAACTGAGAAGAATAGATGTCACTGGTTGTAGCGAAGGTAGATCCTATGCCTGATGTAGAGTCAGAATGATTAAGATAATATTCACACAAAATCTAAGTTGGTTGTAAAAATAGAAAGAAAGATACAAGACTATTCACGAATCTTTAGAATCAGAATGAAAGAAATAATTCTACTCACAAGTCGATAAAAACTAAAGCCAGACTGTGGGAAGAATCTAATAATAAAATCTTTGTTAACCTTTATTACAATCTAAAAACATAATATTAAATATATCGTTCATGTTCTTTAGGATATCTAATATTTTATTCTCTAAAACCCTAAGCATGTATTTTTATGTACATATTCTAATCAGCGTTATTCTCCGCTATCAAAACTAGGTGTTCGAAAGTTCTAGGATTAGGAATTTATTAGGAAAGCTAGAATAGATATCGTTTCAAATGTCTTGAAAGATCCATTGAGTTACTACGCACATTTCGTAGAGTCCTAACTACTATTCACTTAGTATTCTTAGTACATAGGTTATTTATAATAAATAAATAAGGCAGGTAAATGTTATAATAATTATTAGGATATAATAGGTGGGTGGCTTTTTACAGTATCCTCAATAGATTTGCGTACTGAGCAATATCGGAAGATATCCATAATGGGGAAAGAGTCGTGAAGATGTTTGTTTGTTTTTTTAAATTATTATAGAACTTGTTGAATAATCATACTAGCTAGTAAAGTTAAAGACATAATTTGTTTTAGTTTGACAGTTTCTAAAATATGTAATTAAGTTAATATCTTATTTTTATTGAATTTGGTGGCGTCAACTTCATGCCGCGAAACCCTTTCTGCTTGTTTTGCTCGCGTATTTTACATCTCGCTCAGTCAATAACGTTTCAATATTTATCTCTTGCCTTCCGGTGAAAAGAGTGCCAATGCCAAATGCTAAATGTGGCGACCTCTAAAGCAATCACAGAGCAATTTCTTCAATTTGACATCTTTGTTTACAGCGCCATCTCTAAAATAGCTCTGTAATGATTCTGCAGAAACAAAGATGGCGTCACATGTCTTCAAATAAAATTGATATTTTCAAATTTCAAATACTATTTTAAAACAGTATGCTGTGTAGGTGCAGCGTGATTGTTGGATGTCGATAGACAGATCGCAGCCGGCTATTATCGGCCGAGTCTTATTAAAGACGAAGTTTTTGGAGCAGTGCGTAAATAGTCGATTTTGGTGTAAGGGGTTCCAATCCCATCTTCGGAACCCAAGCCAATCTCACCTGCCCGTGGTGCACCCTGCTAACTAACTAACGGGGCTCTGGCGGCAGCTGATTGCGGGATAGCGCAGCCTAAGACGGACACGACTACATATCCAGGCCGCCGACGGGCATCAGCGTCGGCGGTGCGAGAAGCTATGCCATGCGATCAGTAACCCGACCAGCGTGGAGATTATGGGTATATCCCCCTTTATTAGGGGAGGCCTATGTCCAGCAGTGGACTGATATAGGCTGGTGTGGTGTGGTGTGGTGGGTTGGGTAAATAGTCGATCGAGGTTGAAGTGCTGGTTTGATTCTCAGACAAAAAGTTACATTATAAGTGTAACTTAAACTACTTATTTGTAATAAGTAAGGCGGATTGTAAAGGTTTTCATATTTTAGGTATGAAGTGGTAATAAACCTGACCTTACCACGTAAACCATGGTGTGATAATGATTGGACTCGGGACAAATATTTGCAAGCTGGAGACAATGTTCCGCATTGGTTATCGAACCTACATCTTTCGTTCGCTTGCCGCCTACCGCTCCTCTGCCGGCGTTCTGGAAAGTTCTCACCACACTGATTTCTTCATTGGCCATTAGTCTTAACCTTTACACCGACTTTCGTATGCAAGGTGATCTGTGGCGGAGTGGGCGAAAACTGAAGCACAAGATTGCGGGTTCGATTCCTGCTGCGAGAAAAATGTTTGTATAATCTGCATACATTTACATGCATACATTACCTACTGAATATTTTTCTATGAAAAAGTATAAAAGTAACAGTCATATGTGGTTCCCATAACATAAGGTCTGCTTAGTTTGTGGCTGGATGATGTGTGTGATGATAATGTCCAAGGTGACCAGAAAAGACCCAGTTACACGAAGAAGAAGACTGTGCCACTAAGAATCAAAAGACTTGAAATGTTTTGAACTCGATAACTGACCCACTTGTTCAGTAAAAGCTCGTCCCGATCGACACTTATAAATAAGTCTTGGCGCTCTGCCAGCCGGTGGTTCCAGTCGCCATTCCCCGCTTCACCGCCACACGAGGCAGTTCACCACCAACCTTACCGAAGGTTCGTATCATCACCAACTCGATTCTGGTCTTTTGAAGTCTATTTATAGAGGCTATTTTGAAACTTGTAAGCGGATATCTTTTATAATTAAACTCCAGTGAAGTGTAGTGTTTGTGAAGTGCAGGATTGTATAAGCTAGTGATTAAGACATATTCTTGTGCTGTACTTATCTTGAATAGCGCAGATTTTTAGTCAGTCGAAGAAAATCCGTCAGAAATCTGCTCCTTGATTCAGTCGTTGTCGAAGAATCTTGTGAGAGTGTATGTTTTCTTAACATAACCTTTGCAACCGGGTAACCACGTGAGTAACGCTTGAAGCAGCCGATGTATCCGAGGAGATACCGATTGTAGTGCAATAATAAATAACAGTAAGACACGAGATTGAAAGAGGTGCATACCGATTGGAATTCGCACACCTTTGGATGTATGTCTTTCCTCAGTTCTTTAAAACAGTTAACCGGCTTGGTCTCAGTTTATAACTTTCCTAAAACCCTGTACAAATTCAATCGCAGATGTACTATTCGGTAGCGTTTTCAAGTTTATAAGTTCGTTGCTAGGGAGTTACCTCTCGCATTAGTAGGATCCGATTCTAAAAATTATTCCACTATTAGAAAGCTATATTGTACCAGAGTGCTGTAAGCTTATTGTTAACCTTTTAGCACGCGGCTTCGCTTCGGTTAAAACTTATTTTTCAATTACTTCGGGAAAAGGTTTTTTTCTGGATGAAAGGTTTCCTGTCTTTTCTGTACCCCTGATCTAATCGGTTTGGAAAGCGTAACAAACAAACTCACTTTGGCATTATAAATGCCTATATTCATCATCATCAACAGCCCATAACAGTCTACTGCTGGATGTAGGCCTACTCTAATGAGCGCCATTTCAGCTCGACGCATACAGCTTCTATAATATTAAAAATTATGATTAATAAAGGGGAATATACGCAAACGAAGTTGCGAGCGGGTCAGGTAGAAAAATATACTGATTAATCCAACCAATGCGGGACTCGGTGCAGACCTTATATCTTCCGTAGTAAGGAAGAGCAGTCTACTGCCGTTTACGTTTGAGAGATAGTGAGACAGAAGCTGCAACTCTGTTCTCTTTTTTTTTACAAAATAGCCAAGCGCTAGACTACTAACACACCTGAAACAGGTGAAGATGTGGTCTAAGATGGAGAACGCTTGCCTAGAAGGAACCTATTCACTCTTGATTTGAAGACTCCCAGGACTAGACAGCCTCTCTTGCAGCCATTGTTCTGGACTTGTCTTCGTGTGCTATTTAGGCAGGCCGTGTGTGGGCGTGGAGTGAACTCGCCTGACTCCCCAGCAATGCGGCTGTGGGTTGGAACAGTTCTGTCTCCGAGGTGTTTATCTAACGCTAATGTATGTTGTCTGGTTGTTTTATAGGTGTAATTGTAATGTTAGTTGGTGTTGATTCTTTACGGTGATATTACACGCTTGAGCCAAATTGATTCCTTTTGGTTAAATGGAGCAGAAATGAATCTGGAAAGTGAGCTGTTCAATACATATTCTTCGAAAGTTGTCGTTTCAGAAATAGACTGACTAAAAGTGAATCGTTCAATTCTTGTGTTTACACATTCATTTCTCGTTCAACCGCGTTGCAGGTGATGCTAAAAGTGAAAATATTGAGCGTGTTCAATTCTTTCAACGCCATTGAACAACAACATTCCATGACATTGAATATTTAACTTTTATGTTTACATGGATCCATTTGGTTGCTCCGTCCAAATTGAAAGGCAATAGTGAACCATGTTATTTCGGCTTAGATCTTATTTTAAAGCGATCTGAATCGTTACTTAACCATAGAAGTGGATGAGTGACTTGAGGCTTAAGGTTTGATTCAGATTGAGCGTTGATCCTCAGTAGGTACAGCCACTAGATTTAAAGAGAAACCACTCTACTCTATTAAAATGTAAAGGGCTTGTCCTGAGAAGTACCGCCAGGACATTTCTGCTTTCAAGCAGCATTGCTTTCGGTTTGAAAGGGGAAAGTGACGGGAGTAATTGCAAGCAGAAGTGCATAGCATCAAAATAATGCACCTCAGCATCACGTGTAGATTACAGGTGTCTATGGGCATTGAGCACCTTCTATCAAGTGGCCTGTACTCCTCTACAATCTTTAACGCAAAAACCGAGCCTATGTCAGGTTTAAGAATCTTTATTTCTCAATAAGAACATTATTCACCTACTGATAAACATGCTTCCAAATAAATATTTATGGGCTAAATGTAGTTAAAACTAATTAAGATTTACTCTCATTTTATAATGAAGTTAGATTCTCGATTGTATTGCTTGACTAACAAAATTGTCAACCGCACGACTTTATTTTGTTAGTTTTATAGTGCTTTTTTTTGTTTATGTTATCTATTTCTATTTATTTAGAAGCATAAATATTTTTTTCTATGTAAAGAGCAGCACTTGACCTAGACTAAAGGATACGTAAAACAGTATATGATAAAGTTGACATTCCCTTGCAGAAATGGCGGAAGCAGTAGAGACAGTAGCGCACGAGGAGCTCTCGCTGGCAGGCCCCAGCTCGGAGGCTCTCGAGATGGAGGCTGACGACAAGCGGCGCGAGGAACAGCTCAAGAAGAACCGCCTTCCGCCGATTGTCTACAAGGATATTGACGTGAGTACATACAACACCCAACGTTTAATACAACACTTGTTTTGTCGAGGATTGAAAGTGATACTAGGATCTTAATGACTGGAGAGTTTTTTACATTAACAAATATTGACTCGGCTCATAATCCTCACCGCGTCGACGACGAACGCGCGGTGGGGAATTTGAGTAGTTTATTTGTCTCATAATCCCCACCAGTGGGCCAGACCTGATGGGGATTATGGGAATGGCCTGGATTATCTTTTTTGACGTGTATGAACTATGAGTACCACAACACCCAAACCCCGAACAGACTATCGGCGAATCACTTTAGTCCTAGAACAGTAAATACCATGCCACTCTAAAGTACGCTGGCAGAAGGTGCACGGTCGTCGAGCGACTCAACTTTAGAGCGAAGAGGATTTTCAACTATAGATTTCTTTGATACCGACTGTATATAGACTCCTACAGAAAAAAAAGTTAATGCAATTATATATGTGCAATATTTACTGTTCAAGAATAGAATATTAATTACTGACATGGGATTGCATCTTCACTCGACTAATAACAATTTATAGTTAAATCAATACTGGAAAACCGCTGTTTACAGATTTTATTAGTTTGTTTAGGAATTCATCTCATATCTCTCATACGATTTTCCGCGAATTGAATTCAGACTAAACTCGTTAAAGAATCTCATTCTAAGAATCATAAAATGTAAAAGATTTATGTATCACACACGTTTGTACAAATATTCAGCGCACTCGCACTCAATGAAACAAATTACCGAGCAATTTTAGACTGTATATCTTCTTATTACGATCCACAATTTGTTACACTTACTGCAAATACTATGCAAAAGAGAGATAATTTTAAATTTTCAAATAAAGTTTCAGCGTTGCATAACTAAACAAATAACCAAGCGAATGCAGACTTTATTCCTTGTTTTTATGGTGTAAAATCGCAGCACCGACTGCAAATATAAATTGTAAACTTTCAGTATCAGTATTAAGCTTTCGATAAAATGTGTGCGTGGGCGGCGCGACCGGTCAAACAACAATATTTATATCTAGCGCTTCACTATCACGCACAGTCAGCGACTAAACTAGACTAGCTCTTGTGATCTTACAGAATCAACATCTATTTTTATCCCAAAATGTTTGTCCTAGGCGGGAATCTGTAGCGTAGAAAGCAGAGCTTTTACTAACTGAGATGTGCATCATACAATTTTATTTGTATCCCTCGGGAACAGCACACTTTTTTTCTAGATAAAAGGTACCCTAGAGGTCCTTTTCTGTAACGGTCGAGTAGATAATGAAAACTAAGAAACTCATTTTTGCATTTTATATGTTATAGTTAAGAAGATAGGATTATTGTATGCAAGCCTCCGCCCGCGGCTTTGCTTGCGCGATACCCTGATAAAAGCCAATTCTGATTTAGAACAACATGTTGTTGTTGTTGTTGTTGTTAGCGTGCACTGTCCCACTGCTGGGCAAAGGCTTCCCCTCGAGTTTTCCATTCTTTGCGGTCCAACGCCAATGCCTGCCACTGATAGTCGTTGAAGGTGTCAAGCTCGTCGCGTCATCGCTTGCGTGGTCTACCACGACGCCGCCTCACTGTCTCAGGGCTCCACTCGGTGGTAGTCTTGGCCCGCAGTTCATCCGGCATGCGACATACGTGCCCTGCCCACTACTATTTAAGTATTGCTGCCTTTTGAGCTACGTCGGCGACTTGAGTTTTGGAGCGAATGATAGTAATTTTAATTCGGTCAGTTAGCTTTACGTCCAGGATACTTCGTTCCTTATAACAACATGGTGTGCAAAATTCGAGTTTATCCATTCAGTATCGAAGCGTGAAGAAGCAACAGACATCCACCCTAAAAGGACAATGCCGTCTGATGTATGGCGCTCGGTACCAATGCTAAAGTGATTGCGTCAACACGAAACCTAATTTTTCCGAAAGATATTTAACTGTTATTCAGGGAATACTACGTCTTTTTTAAGATAAACGTAAACAAATTGTTATTATTTGATATTAGTTTTAGAGTTTGTTTAAAATGCTTTCCCTAGGTATCCAAAATGTAACAATAACCATCATCACATCAGCCGGTAGACGCCACAGTAATAGTAATGCTCCAGCACAAATTGGCATGAATGAAGGTCACATCCGCTTGAATCATAAGCTGCACTCGCGTCGCGTAAACAACATTAAATATCGAGTATTCGTGTAAATAATGGAATATTCTGGAATTTCTTCCAGAATATTCCATTATTTACACGCGTAACTGACCTCATATATCATTATCAAACAAGTATATAAAATCTATAAAATCTAACCAAATTTAATGGCCTACATAAATTATTATTTATGTGAATTTATTACATTAATTTTATTCAGTGAAATGTCAATAAATTAACGAGTAACTATGTTTTAAATGACATCATAAATCATTACAATTTTTTTTAACATAATTGTTGAAAAACGAGCTCGAGCTGAGGACAGCGCGCAATGGCGCTCATTATTGGAGGCCTATGTCCAGCAGTGGACTGCTATAGGCTGATGATGATGATGTTGAATCCGCCCGCCCATGGAAGTTGAAGCTGGCTGCGTGGGCGGTCTGGGCGGGGGCACAGCTCCTTATATTTAGAGTATTTGTCATTATATGAGGCATGCCTAATTAGTCACTGGTTTTGGAAGCGTCTGGAGTTAGTATTAAGTCATACTTCGTTTCATTAATATATTTAAATTTGTGCGTAGTATTAAGGATTACCTGATATTTTACAAAAATCTTGTACTATGTCGAAAACTGAAAACTAAAAATACACAGGATTTAACTTTTGAAACTTTCATGGTTGAGAACATAATTATTAATATCAACGGGATATTTACCATGATTTGTGAGTTCTGTTATTTCCCGATATTTCGACGCAGTTGCATGCGCCATGATCACGGGAGAACTGAAGTCTGTGCGAGTGGGTAGTTACTGGCAGACGAAACGATCTACCCTCTTTCTCAGTCTTTTATTACGAACGACACCCCTACCACTGGTCTCAATATCACTTTTAACACGATCACGGCACACAACACTTACTGTTCCTACACATTCTAACAACAGGATTCCAGACTCCAGATAATTGAAAACCATCTTCTCTATTGAATTTCTTGTGTTTGGTAATCTCAATCGCCTCTTGAATCTTCTTTCTTGATTCTTGAAAATATCGGGAAATAACAGAACTCACAAATCATGGTAAATATCCCGTTGATATTAATAATTATGTACACAGGATTTATTTAGAAATTAACATTTATATATCCCCAAAAACAAACAAAGATTATTATTATTATTATGGCAAAAGTTTGTAAAAATACGTGAAATGTTTGATGCAATACCAAATTATAATTACTAAACGGATTGAAATGAAACTTTGCACTTAATACAGTTCTAGACCAGCACCAAGATATAGGCTACTTTAAGTCGCAGGCAAACTAGTACAATTTAAAACGAGTGCCTTGCATAGTTACTGCTTCCAACACATAATCACAGTAAAAAAACAAAAAGTTTTTTCTCTGATATCAAGAAAACATAGGTAGTAAAATGACAAATTTAAAATGATGTCTACAATTTTCGAAACAGATGGGACTTAAACCCGCGTCCTGATTCTTTTGTGCATTTTATAAAACTAAACTTAATTTTAGAGTTCTAAAAATATAGCTCTATTTTCTCGATCTATAAGAAAAGGCAGCAAGCTTTAAATTTATTAATAATTTTAATGAAAAGTTTTCATAATTATAACTCCTATCAAAATAGCGCAACGTCCTCATGTAGTCTTTAAAATATGACTCTTACATTACTTAGAGTATGTAAAGATAAATAAAAAGGCTATTAACCTTAAGAAGAGTTCACCTTGTTTAATAGATTCTTTCCACTTGAGAATTAGATCGACTGCCAACAAACAACAATAATGAATTGTTCGCTATACTGTGTTAGCTAGTGGGATAGTTTTTAAACATTTATTTATAGTATTTATAACGTACCCTCTTTTTGTCTTCATAGTTTTAGCTTACACTTAGTATATTCATTTGGATCTGTTTTCATAAGTGTGCACATAATAAGCCTACAACAGATTGTCCAATAGGGATGACAACAAACAATTCTAATTAATCCATCATTTACTTTATCAAAAAATATTGCACACATATTTTTTCTTTACCTGCACGTGGTGCACCCTGCTAAACAACGAACGGGGCCCTGGCGGCCGGCTGATTGCGGCATAGCACAGCCTACATCGGCATAGCTAAAACCCCTGGCCACTGACGGGCAGCAGCGTCGGTGTTGCGAGAAGCTGTGCCCTGCGATCCCCAACCCGCATGCCCAGCGTGGGGATTATGGGTATATCCCCCTTTATTAGGGGAGGCCTATGTCCAGCAGTGGACTGATATAGGCTGATGTGGATGGATGGATGGATGGATGGATTTTTTCTTTTGTCAATTAAATAAAAAGTAACAAAGATATAGCGCGTTGAAATTCCGCGTGACGTCAGCGTTGAAATTCCGCGTGACGTCACGGCTTAGTACACTTTTTACCTAGCCGTGACGTCACGAGCCCCCATTCCCGAACTTTGACGCTTTTTATCTCCGTAATTTTTTATTTATTTGATATATAAAAAAATACTATTCCTATATTTTTTGTTGATCTATCTGACGGACTAATTAGAATATTTTTTTACCCAGTCGTCATCTGTATTGTCACTCACTTGGCATCACCACAGGCATCACGGACGATCAGCGCTATAACAGGCCCTCTGCCTCTGCCGAAGCATAGTAGTAGTAGAATTCTTTGTTGTTGGCTCGTCCGGGTGCGTACTGCCACCATGCCTATTCATGCCGTGAAGCAGCTGTGCTGAGTTTCTGTTCGAAGGGTGTGGGTGCCGGTGAAAGTACAGGCACAAGATGCTTATCATCTTCATGCCTCAAGTTGATGGACGCAGGGCGTTGCATCGTAGAGCATGTTCCAATAAGCGTGATCTACGAATCAATGCTTTGTGATAGGTAATGGTTACCGCTTAACATCAGGTGCTCGTGTGCTTGTTCCATCTTCAAGTAACATAAAAAAAGAGTAAAAACTGAGTGGCGATAATTTTCAACGTCTTTATTAAGGCTTGTTCTAAGTTGTTTTTTAGATAATAATTGAGGGTTATGTGAGAGATGTTGAAATACATTTCAGGATCAAAAAAATCAAATTCAGGACCGAAGTGACAAGCTAGCCATATATTTGATAGGTATGAGAATGGTCGTAAAGTATATTTCATACCGCTTGATGATTGGGGTGTCGCTATCCAGTTTTTTTCGTATTATGTACATAGTCTAGACTTGGAATAATACATAATTTTCGAATGGGATACAGACTCAATGTATTGACAAATGACGTTTCATAGAAAACTTTTTTATTTTCGCAAAATCTTACAATTTGATTTTGTAAGTTACTTTGAGAAAAGTGTTCCTGTTGGGAAATAGAGTAGAGCCAATTGAGACAAACTTGTTTTTTTTATAAACGTCGTTTACTAGACCGCCTATGCATTTGCATTTTTTTTTCTTCAAAATAAATCTACAGTAATGTGTTCCTGTAATGGCGACATTAAATGAACACACGGGTAGTGCTACTTGTCAGTAATAATAAAAATGAAATCCTAAAACTATAGTCCATTTTTCAAAATTTTATAAAAAAAAAAAAAACAATCACAAATAAGGTAACAAAATTTGAATCATGCTGTGTATCATACGCGCGGTTCTAAACAGAAGTGCGCGACGTTGGCAATGGTAAGTAGCCCTTATGCAGCATGATTAAAATTTTCTTCGGTACCTTATTTGTTATTTATTTTGTTTGAAAAAATAAAATTTTGAAAATACCCTAATAATAATAATTTAGTTTTAGGATTACTGACAAGTAGCACTTTCCGTGTGTTAATTTAATGTCGCCATTATAGCAACACCCTGTGTAGTTTCCTTAGAACAGAACCTTCTAACTACAACAGAAAAGGTACCCGCCTTCAATGAGGTACAAATCCCCGTCCCCTGTATAAACAGGTAGTATAAAGACTGCTACCAAACACTGGTAGGTTAAAATGAGAGCATGATTGTGTAAGTATTTGCTGGGCAGGGTCTGGCGGAGTTGGAGAAGCTGACGAGCGCGCTGGAGGGCGTGCCGCTGTCGGCGGAGGAGCGGCAGAGTCTGGACGAGCTGCAGCAGTACCTGCGCGGGGAGGGCTCCTGGGTGCTCGGAGACGACTTCCTCGTCTTCATAGGTAATATGCAGCTCACGACCTAGCTATGTTCCTCTGAAGGTGACACGTAGCGACTTGTAGTGGGGCCAAATGAACAGGTCACATTTGACGTTTCATCTGAATTCAACAACGCAAACTTATTACACACAATATTTTCAAAGTTAAAACTGCATTGTATGATGCAATTTTTGTTACATTCATTGCATGTCTTATATTGTTTCCATAATTTACGATAGAAAATCGATCGATAGTTCTTTTTAATCGTTGTTTTAAGCAGGTCACATCACAATGAAGCTAAAACGGACAGACTTCAAATGTAACCTGTTAAATTGGCCTTACTGTAGTTCCTAATGTTGCGTTATGGCGTACAGCCGAACTTGTTAAAATCAGCCGCGGAACTTAGGTCGCGTAATTTTCTTCTTGTGTGTTTCGACGCTGTAAGTGTTGAGTGTGACCTCTTGGTGCGCAGGTCGGTTGCTGACGGACGGCGCCCTCGGGTCAGGTGTCCGCGTGTCTGTGCTGGGCTGCCTGCGCGCCGCCGCACTGCGCGAGGACGTGTCGCTGCTGCTGCACCAGGACCGGCGACAGCACGCGCTGCTCAACTACGCCAGCGAGATCGACACGCATCCCATCGAAGAGCAGAAAGCACTCGCCTACACCGTTAGTCTGTTTTGTCTATTCATCTTATCATCATATTCTACGATGCAATATATTTAGTGCAAATTCCGCTAACTTTTTCTGATGATTTCCACCAAATGCACACGCGTGCACCGCCCTCCCGCCCGCAGATTCACATGCAAATCAGAGAAAGAACAATAATTAAATTAATAATAATAATTAATATAAAAATTGCTCGCTTGCTTGTTCTTTCTCTGATTTGCATGTCAATTTGCGGGCTGTGCACGCGTATGTATCTTGTCACAGAGTGGACCTCACTTGATGCTAGGCGACGACGTGGAAGGCCTACAATGAGACGGTGGGGTGAGCTTCACTCATATTTACCAACATGGCCTGTCACAGCGTTAAATCGCGAAGAGTGAAAGAAGGGAAGGGAGGCCCTTGCCCTGCAGTGAGACAAGACTAATTAATAATACTAATCATATCAGCCTATAGCAGTCCCCTGCTGGATGGCGGCCTCCCCTAATGAGCGGCATCGCGCCCTGGCCTCAGCTCGACGCATCCAGCTTCTACGTTGTTTATTAGCATACACCATTTCAATTATGTCAGCATCGAGATAAAAAAATTACTAGCCAAGTATTATTTCAATAATTGATTTTAATGTGTACGTATGCATCTATATACTTTGCTGATTGTGTTCTGTTTCGTGTGCCAAATTTAGTAAATTTTAATTTTAATTTTAATTTATAGTTTCCGCTCGTGTTATGTCGGTCGGTTTATAAAGAGTCACAAACTATCCAGATTTAAATTTTCATCCCAATTTCAGAGTTAAGTGGGAATGGAGATACAAACACACACTAAATAACACACAAACTTTTGCATAAAAATATTACGACACACACATTTTCCTACATTTAGTTCTGCTGTTTGGCGGACGATGTTCTCATAGGACAAGGCCATCTAACAGTTGAATCCCTGCCGGGAACGGAGTAGGGCTCCGCCGCAGTGCTACGAGAGGCTGCGCCCAGCACGGGGCTACGGACAGCCCCCGTGCTAAGAGAGGCCTATATTAAGCAATGGACTGAAAATTACTGATATTATAAGCCGATTCAGAATAATAGGGATCACGACTGAAAAATTATAATTAGTCCGTAATTTACACTATCAAAAAATATTGGACACGTAATTTTTTCTTTTGTCAATTAAACAAAAAATTATAAAGATATAGTTCGCTGAAGTTCGTTTGACGTCACGGCTTAGTACACTTTTTATGTAGCCGTGACGTCATGAGCCCCCACTCCCGAACTTTGACGCTCTTTATCTCCGTCAATTTTTATTTATTTGATAAATTAAAAAATAATATTTTTTGCTGATCTATCTGACGGACTAATTCGTTTTTTTTTTACCCAGTCGTCATCCTTATTCCAAGAATTTTAGAATAAAAAATAGTTTAAGTTTAATTGTTGTATTGTAATTTTGTATTACATTGATTGTTTTTGTTTTTTGTTTCCAGATGTGCAACCTGTTCGAGAACATCTCTTCGTCAGAATGGTTGCTGTACATCAGCGAGTGGGAGTACAAGGGACAGCCGCTGTCCAACATCCGCGCCACCACCAAGGTGAGTCACTAACGCGACGGAACTGTGTCCCTCCGGAGTTAGGCTCCGCTAACGATTCCACCAATGCTAGTACAATACAACACAAAAATCAACTAGATCCGCGCCACGACTCAACTCCGACGGCAATAGGCGTAAACCTCGATCCGATCGTAGATATACGAGCAATTTTGACTGCGGAATAAGACCTCTTAGAGACCAGAAGAGCTTAATTATTGTAAATAAAAACGAAATAACAACCGAATATTTGTTTCATTTACAATTTTTCTGCGATAGCGTCGCCTCTATCGGTGTTGAATGGTGGCGCGGATTCTAGTTGGCTACTTGCAGCCAACTTTCGGGTGATATAGATCCTTTTTAAGCTGTGTACATTTCACTGGTTTGTTATTATAATCCTAGAAGAAGCATTAAATGCGCTTACAATCGTTACTGTTGCCTCTATGTTGTATTATGCTGAGTTAAGAGGGCAGCGGAGGAATTGCCCATACAATCGTAATACCAAAATTATTTCTAATTCAAGCATATTTCATCTATATTATTGCATTATTTGTATTCGAATAGTATTTATCTAGGTTCTTGAATAGTCTTTTTTTTTCAAAATACGTACCTAAAATGAAATAAAAGCCAATAGTAGTATTATGCAAAAATTGACAAGTTTTCTTCATATTGGTCTGTATTAAAAATAACATCTTACGTATTATTTGGTAAGGAACATACGAGTAGTTTATATTGTCTATAAAATAGGTCCTTAGCTACATATGAAATAGGCGTTATTTCACTTTATTTTATTTTGTACATATTTTTTGAATTCAACAGTCGTATACAAAATTAATTTATATTATGAACGTAACATTATTGCAAATATTGAAAATTCAATAAAATACTATATTTGGGGAAGTTCATCCTCAAGAAATAAAACTTAAAAGCAGTTCATTTAATTTATTGTCACTTTCAATGTTTAAATTCTTTTTTCTTTTTTTTTAAATATGTTTAGGCATACTTTTCACAATGTTGTCCAATTATACACACTACATTTTAAGGGATTAGATAAATGTACGTATTGAGAAATCAATTTTCTCGAAAATCTCCATACAAAACGCCAATTTCATATGTAAGGATCCAATACTTCGCTACTTTAGCGAACTTCAGAGGTACCTTGTGAGTGGTGAAAGCAGTAGTTGAGTGTTCTGTGTGAGTAATAGTGTGTGTGTTTGCAGGTGTGCGTGCACAGCCTGCTGAGTGAGGACCTGGAGCTGCGTGAGGCAGGCACCGCGCTGCTTCACAACATCGCCGCCAAGGAGGTAAAGACCGTGGTCTGTATCCCAGCCTACTTACTTATAGCTTACTACTAGATAATACTCAATACTTATAATACTCGATACTGTAGCTCACGGGGGCAAATGCGTCAAGAATACAAATATTTTATTCGTTCATTAATCTTATACCAATCCATTGAGATAATGTATACTCTAGATCCACAAACGTGAAAATAAAGTGTCTGCATCAAAACTCGGCGCACGCTGTCAATTGCGCCGTCTTTGTACTCTTTTCAAGCGACATAAGATCGAAATTAGTGCAAATTTGACATTTTGAAGTTTATTAATTTCAAATGCGCTTGGATGATTTATGTCAGTTTTAACATGAAGACCTGTGGCTCTATAGCAGTAGTATAATATCTCGGTGACCTAATCAGTACATGGTATGAATGTGTTAGAAGCCTCCTTTTAACTATGAACTACTTTGGTAAGAGAACTCGCTCTTTCTTGTAACTTTAAATATATATTAAGTTATTTAGAATGGACTCTGCATTCGCACTGTCAACGATCAGAGGGTCTATTTTCCATCTCAGCTGTCCACCACCGGTTGTTTTAGTTCCAAATTTATTTATTATTTAACACTTTATTGCACTAAAACAAAAGAACTATACAAAAGGAGGACTTAATGCTTAACCATTTTCTGCCAGCCTTTCCTGGTCTTCAGTTTCTTTCTTGGTTATCAACCTTTCCTGGTAGAAAACAGAAAAGGTTGGGTTAGGTTAAGTTAGATGATATGAGAAAGCGTAGATTCAAAATAACGTCATTGGTAAAAAATTTCTTATGATGACGTACAACAGTAGTATACACTAGCTGACACGCACGCAACTTCGTTTGCGTGTACAGTTGTCGCACTCCCATTCACAAAAATATTTAAATTATTTTAGACAACCCTTGTCTTAACCATAGCACTCAGAAAAAAAGATTAATCAATTCGGTGCAGTCGTTCAGAAGCTATGCGCGTACCTACATCTCGGCTACTAATTTTTATTTATATAGAATTTGCTCCCGCTATTGCTCTTTCAGTCAATAGATGAATAGATTTTTTTTTCTTGTGCTCAACATATACATATAAAACGAAACATACAATACCAATCATGAATGTAAAATGGGCGATCTTATTTACATCTCTTCCAAACAACCATAACATCATTAGTGTCGTTCATACTGTAGACACGCTCTTATTGTCTACATTCGACTTCACTATTCTCTAATTCTGCTTCTCTATCGGTCGTCTGCCAGACCAAGAGTCGGATTACCGAAAAAGTATAAATAAATAATACGGGACGTAATCACACAGCATCATGTAGCCCCAAACTAAGCAGAGCTTGTATTATGGGACCCACATGGATTGATATAAAACACATTTTTTTTTGTAAATACATACATATCATACTTAGAAACCACCCAGACCCGAGACAAATATCTATAGAACATGCAAATATTTGTCCCGCAGCGGGAATCGAACCCGCAACCTTCTGCATCTCAGGCGTACCTTCGCCCACTGCGCCACAGAGGCCGTCAACTGAGAGGCCGTATCAAACATACATAGCATATACATAATAGCAGATGCATTAGATTCCACCAATGTCGTGGGTATTAGGAACGTGGGTAATAGTCAACTTTTATATAAATTTAATTACAGCTTACGCCACGAGCAATGCTTAACAATTTTCTTCATCTCATCGAATGTATAAAATATTTCAAAATAACTTTAATTAAGAAAAATTATAATGCATTTAGAATACTCACTTGCTAAGTTAGGAAGTACCTAACTTTTAAAGAAAGCTATTGCATCCTCCGTTACTTATTGTCAGCTAGAAGCCTACTCTGGTGACGGAGTTTTTAGGCCGCCGAAGGTCTTAACATGTCTTAACGACTGAAAGCGCTCAGACTCAGGCACGGAAGCGCTCAGATCTAAACGCCGCTAAACGGTCACCCATCCCTATAGTGACTGGGCGGAGTGATGCTTAACTATGATGATCATAAACCGGAGTAAACCATGAAAAACACTATCATGACTGCACATAGTGGTATTCTACAGGCTAATGATGGTATCTTAACAGACTGACATAACAACACGGAAAATGTCATAATATTTAGTAAACACGTCGCTCCATGTCCGCTAAAGAAAACGTTGTCATTTCGCAATCTTTTTGACTTCCTAATCCAATTGCTAACAATAGTTTTTGCACTGCCAAATATTGACTCTTATAAGTAATTCCATGGAGTAATGAATGAAAATGAATGCGTGTTCCTAAACTGCTTCTATAACGAAGTTTATGTATGCGATCCACGTAGCCTTTAAGATATTTTCTTTGTAATGATCATACTTTTATGCAAATAAGTATAATTTGATTGATTGACTGATTGATAGTAATTTTTGCGTGATGCTCGTACAAAAGTTTTCAGGGTTCCGTACCCAAAGGGTAAAAACGGGACCCTATTACTAAGACTACACTGTCCGTCTGTCTGTCTGTCAACAGGCTGTATCTCATGAACCGTGATAGCTAGGTAGTTGAAATTTTCAGTTGCCGCTATAACAAATAAATAAATAATGCAGGACGTAATCACACAGCATCACGTAGCCCCAAACTAAGTAGAGATTATATTATGGGAACCACATGATTGATATAATACACATATCATTATTTTTTGTAAATACATACATATCCTACATAGAAATCACCCAGACCCAAAACATACAAACAGGAATAACAACACTAAAACAGTCTAAAATAAATATTAAGAACCCCTTCCCATACAACAGTACGGAACTCTTCGTGCGCGAGTCGGACAGTAGGCCGGTTTTATTGGATTCAGAATGAAACAAGTCAACTATTAATTTCTTCAAATTACATGCATAGTTTTATATTAATTAGAGCCTATCTTCAAGTTATATCAAAGTAAGCTATTTGCTGGATAAATTCTCGCACAGTGAGGTTCCAGAGGAATTTCCTCCCGCGAACAATCAAGCTGTGGAATGATCTCCCTGCCGAGGTTTTCCCCAGAGACTACAATATGCAGCGTTTCAAAAAGGGCGTTTTAAACTTTTGAATGGGTCCTCAACGCGCATGTAATACCTCTTGATGTAACCGGCGTCCATAGACTACGGGTACCGCTTACCATCAGGAGGACCGTATGCCTGTTTGCTAACTTAGTAGTATAAAAAAAAGAGAAAAATCTCTAAAAAAATCCGTGAAAAACGACAAATTATCTGACTTTGACGTTACTTAAGAATGGTGGGAGAGGTCTTTAGTAGAGAAAATGGAGGTTGTGGATTGTGCCACTAACACTTTCCTTTGCTTGTGCTAACTTAGATTTTTACGATGAATGTTACTTGTACAGTTTACATATAGACACACATATGATAGTTACACAAAGTGTAAGTTTAGATTTGTACAGTTTTTAGTAGTAGAATAATTCTTTGTTGTTGGCTCTTCCGGGTGCGTACTGCCACTATACCTATTTCTTCCGTGAAGCAGCTGTGCTGTGTTTCGGTTCGAAGGGTGTGGATGCCGGTGAAAGTACAGGCACAAGAGGCTTATCATCTTCATGCCTCAATTTCATACTCAAGTTCGTTGCATCGTAAAGCACGTTCCAATAAAACGTGATCTACAATGCAATACTTTGTGACAGGTAATGGTTACCACTTAACATCAGGTGGGCCATGTGCTCGTTCCATCTTCAAGTACCATAAAGTTTAATGACAGTAATTTTATAATTGGCATCTCATACTACTCCCTACGAGTGCCGAGATAAAACTAACAATATTTCCAACCCCAATATTGGTGTTCAATCTTGGTATTTCGTAGCGAAATTTCATCTGTATCGGTTTAGCTGTTGGTCCATTCAAAGCTTAACATACATAAAGATACGTAGTTACTTTTGCATTTATAATAGTCATCATCATTATCAGCCTATAGCAGTCCACTGCTGGACATAGCCCTCCCATAATGAACGCCATTGCCTGTCCTGACGCGATTCGTATGGACTTCTAAAGTAGGCTTTATTGTGCGTAGTTATCAGGCCTCCATTATAACCCGATCTTACGAAACAAACAAACATTATCACGATTTTCGCCCATTATGGTTTCTGTATTGCGTATACGCAAATATATTTATGATACCATACAGGAGTAGTCAGACTTGCTTCTGACTGAAGTCCTAATTTTCGGTACAAAACAAATTTTGCTAGCGTCAGCATTGTACGTGACATGTTGCACGTCTTTTAATAGAACCTAGCAAATTTCTTTCGTATTAGTTCTAAGGTAAACCGACTTGCTCACGATGTTTTCCTTCACCGTTTCGAGCACGTAGTGATTCTTTTGAACCGAAAAATTTGTGCTTGTCGGGTTACATCACACCTCCGGTTTAGAAGTCCCACTAGGCCACGGCTCTAAAAATCCCCCAAAGCCTCACCCATCCAAGTGATGCAGAATGCAATTATGCCTACATGGGCGCTGCAGAAAGTGTTATTTCCAGCGGTTCCAAGTTGGCAAGCAGCTGCGCGACCTGCTGCCCAAACAAGCCAAGTCGAAGGTAACCACTAACACCTGCTGCTATTAACTACAGGTCATCGTCTGGTCATATCATCCACGGATAGTGATAGGTCGCAGGAGCTAGTGGCCAACTCTGGCGTTGCGGTTCTTAGGCTGCCCGAAGGACTCTATCGTGGTTTTACATAATAATAATAGTGCAAGAGTGTGCTCTAAACAAAACAAAAAAAATCTCGCGACTTTTCCCCATTATGCATACATATGTTCAGATATTGCTCTGTACATCCCCAATAGATGCATAGGTACAATAGTTACAACGTATAGCGGCAGGTAACTCTAGTGCTGAACGAAACCTCTCGCTCTCTCTCGCCTCTAGCTCCCATATGATACCTTACTTTTGACTTCAGTGCTAGAGTTTCGTGCCGTTACTTGTGTCTTTGTCCCTCTGAAGCTGACTAGAAGTAGCGACGTAGTTCCTATTTCTGGGTCTGATTGTACTAGAATTGGTCGGATCGTTTTCTGAGCTAACTTCGCGTGACAGAGATCCGTCGTGATGATTGGACCTACGCATATATTGAGGACATTGAGGTAGAGTAGGACCTGCCTAATGTAACTTTACCTAGTAAACAAAATTCATCAAAATTGAATAAATAGTTTAAGTTTAATTGAATAGAATTACATACTCACTTTTTATGAGCAGTCCGCATGTAATGAATTGGTTAATTCATTATCATCACAGTGGAAACTCAGGTTGTAATAGTACGGCTTGAAATAAATAATTCTTCCGTGCAAATGTAACTTATATTATAACCAGAGGTCTACTCCGCGAAACGATATCGTTATATTCAGAACGATGTCCTGAATACAATCTATCATGATCCTACTAATATTATAAATGCGAAAGTTTGTGAGTATAGATGTATGGGTGAATGGATGAATGGATGAATGTTTGTTACTCTTATACGCTAAAACTACTGAACGGATTTGGATGAAACTTGGAATATACACAGTTTGTGACCTGGATTAACACATAGGCTACTTTTTATCTCATACCACGCGAGCGAAGCCGCAGGCGGAAGCTAGTACGATATTATCTTCTTCTATGAATGAGCTAGTGGCCAACTCTCGTGTCGGAGTTTTTAAGCCACTCGTCCGACATGGCTTGATAACTGAAAAAGCCGAGACCAACTCTTAACGTACCTTCCGAAAGCACGGAAGCATTCAGATCTAAATGACACTTAACAATCCAAGTAGTGACCGGGTGGAGAGTTGCTTAACCAAGATGATCTGCTAAGAACACGCTTAAATTCGTTTTCTATTTTATGACTTACTTCCTTCAACGTCATCATCAGCCTATAGCAGTCCACTGCTGGACGTAGGCCTCCCCTAATGAGCGCTATTGCGCCCTGTCCTGAGCTCGACGCATCCAGCTTCTACCAGCAGCCGACAGCAGATCGTCACTCTACATGGCTTACTTCCTTGGGTACCCTTGAAATAGTGATAATTTTATCTCTATTTGACACCTTTACATTATTCTGTTGCAATTGTAAATTATTATCTCTGTAACTGTCTCGTTGGTATACTCGCAGCTCAAAGTGATCTATTAACAAACAGAGTGTTTGCGCTCCGCTTAAACGTGCTGTTTTAAATTGAATAATCTAATTATTAATTTTTTGACATCGCTGCTTAACCTGTCACATATCTAAAAAGATACTTTTTCATATCCTCCTTATAGCTATCAACCCTTCACGCTTTTAGAAATTACGATACCATTGCGTACATATTGCGCCTTTAATATTTTCTGTCTGTTTGCTGTCGGATTTTTTTGAATTGCATTATGTTGACCATACACGATCAAGTCCATCGTCCACCGCCTGTCATGCCAATCCACGGTCAGTTCTAACTTCTACTTGATCCAATCAGCAGTGTCATGGCGATTGGCTGTTGGACTTAACCGTGTAAGGCCACCATTACCCACAAAAGCCAAAATCAAGTAATCAAGTCAAGAATTGCATTACATTTGACGTTTCAAATATTTTTTGTCGTAACATTTTACGTTTTGAGTTTTCCATTCTAATTCTTAATCATATAAATAAGTAGTGGTTGTGAGTAGTCTTAGAAATTGCTATAAGAAAATGGTTTAAACACAATTCTTAATGAGTAGTTATCTAACTCCTGTTGAATTCTTGATGAAAATATGATGGGGATGAATCGTGGTGATGTTTGCTTCACAAGCATTTAATTTATCTTAACATAAAAAAGCTGTAAACTTTGTAATTAAAATATTGTTGATATGCGCATTCACACGCAATAGGTACTTTTAATTCGTAGATTCCTTGATTGTAATGCTCAAAGAAACATCGTGGAAGTTTTCTTTATCAAGCAAATAAATGGTTTATGATCATGCATCCGTGCTACACATGATTAGCTGAGAGCTATGTACATTGTACACCACTATAATAAACCAAGTGCCTAGAGTGAAATTCCGACTACGCACAATCGTAGTTTACGCAGTCCGACATTATATCATATCCCGTAGTGGCCTGCTCTGGTAGAACAGAGGCCGAAGCACGAATATTTTAACATGTCATCTCATCTTGAACTTTTGGCCAGAAAAAGCGTAGACTCGAAATAACCACCAACAATACTATTCATAAAGAATCCACACCACCACCACACCAGCCTTTATCAGTCCACTGCTGGACATAGGCCTCCCCTAATAAAGGGGCACTTATGGGGGCAGGGCATAACTTCTCGCATCGCTGACGCTAATGCGCGTCTGCGCCCATTAAGATTTAGCTGTGCCGGTGTTAGGCTGCGCTATGCCGCAATCAGCCGGCCGCCAGAGCCCCGTTTGTTAGTTAGCAGAGTGCACCACGGGCTGGTGAGGTTGGCTTGGGTTCCGAAGATGGAGGTTGGAACCCCTTTCACCCTAATGGAGAATGGCATCTTCTAATTGAGGGAAGTTTTTCCATAATCACCACGCTTATCAAGTAGTTGGTGATCGCAGTAATGATGTTAAATAAACAGATGGACCCGCCTGTCCCATTTTCCATCCCTTAGTGTAATTCCTGTTTCTTCCGACGATATCCACGGAAGGCGAAGGTATTATTGTTTTAAAGATAAAAGTTTATTCATAAAAAGTATCAAGTTAATATTTACAAATGTGGTCTAAATAAAAATAGGAATAGCCACAAACTAGATATAGGTTAAATAAAGTAAAAGCAAAATTGTTTTCCGGGAACCTCTGCCGGTGCTGAGAATATTACGAAGTGAACAAACGTATCCACAGTTGTCGTGCACGTACACTTGCAGTTATAAAGAATGTACAAACATGCAATAATAATAAAGTTTTAAAACATTTACTTTACTCTAAGTCGTTCCTGATACCTACGACACAGGTGGAAGCCGTGTTATTCAATGTGCGAATTAACAGAGTTTTTTTGCCAATTCTTTAATTCTTTATAGTACTTACATAGAAACATAATACAGGAATAAATTTACTTAAATGCTATGTACAAAGGCGAGCTTAACCCTAAAAGAGTATTCTTACAGCAAACCTTTGGGTATTAAGAGAAGATAAAAAGAGAAGGAGAGATACATGTGTATATTATAATGAATAAGATAAAGAAAGCCGGTCATTTCAGACCTAACCATAAATGTAAGCGACTAAAAATGCGAATTATGTAAAAATATCTATATAATACATCGGCTTCTCCTCGGCCCACATTTACACGTTCGTCCATCAATGCCTCTTGCTGGCCGCTGCAGTAATGTACCTACTATTATACAAGAAACTAAACAAATACAATATCTACAGATGATTACAGAAAATTAACATATTCTGATATCAGTTATATTAATTTACGTTTTGAAATAAAGACGATTGTCTTGTTTGTTGAAATGGCAAGTCTCAGCATTCGTGCCTGGTAACACCACACGCAAACTGAAAAATATCAGTTTTACCAGTAGGGGAGTAGAGCGGTAGTAAAATATAAAGCTGCGTACGGACAGCACGTACATTGGTACGCGTGTCCTGGAACGCCATGGACGCGCTGTCCGTACGCAGCTTGACGCGTGACCACTAAACCGACTGACGAGACGGCTCGCGCGGTACGCGTAACCCAGAGTGTACGCGTAGCTGTAAGTATGGACACGCGTACAAATGTACGCGCTATCCGTACTGACTATATTTGATAGGACGGGTAGCAGGTAGGTGTCCCCGCCATGTCTGTGTGTCCTATTGTATGCGGTGCAGGTGTTCGACGAGGTGTGCGTGGAGCTGTGCATGGCGGCGCTGCAGCTGCTGTCGCTGGCTCCGAGCGAGGAGCACCTGCACCGCGCGCTCTCCGCGCTGGCGCGACTCGCGACCCACTCGCAGGACGTGCCGCAGCTCATTGCCATGGTGGGCCCCGACCCGCACGCTTACAGGTAACATGCGCTCTGCATGCAGGTAACACTCACCACTCTACAGGTAACACCATGTCTACAGCTAACATTCACTAAGATTATAGGTAACACTAACTTCTTGTATACAGCTAACATTCACTAACATTATAGGTAACACTAACTTCTTGTATACAGCTAACATTCACTAAGATTATAGGTAACACTAACTTCTTGTATACAGCTAACATTCACTAACATTATAGGTAACACTAACTTCTTGTATACAGCTAACATTCACTACGGTTAAAGCTCACTAACTTCATGACTACAGATAACGTCCGCTAGGATTATACCTAAATCTAACTTCATCTTTACATATTTCTAAATACATTGACATACAGAAACATTGTGTACCTATGGTAGAATTAAATGAACTATGAACTAGAGGTAACCTTAACTGGGATAGCTAACGCTAATTGTATATCTACAGGTAACGTCCACTAGAACTATAGGTAACGGTAACTTCATGTAACATCATGTCTCATTATCATCACTGGTAACATTGATTAGGGTTACAGATAAAAAACAGACTTCATGTCTACACGTAACATTCAGTAGGATTACAGGTAAAACAGACAAACTTCTCATTAAAGGTAACAATATGTCTACAGGCTGTATGGTCTACAACGTCCGAAACGTGGTTGTACTAGAACTAAGTTTTTGTAGAACTAAGCTTGCGCGTCATAATGATGTCATTTCCATCTGGATAATTTTTTCGAATGTTTCTAACAAAAGGCCCTAGAAATTGACAATGTAATTCTCGTAAGATAAAATAATAATATGTAACATCCAATAATAATATGCATAAAATAACATCGACCGTCACCCTAGGAGGTGACAAAATTATCCACCTTATTAATTCTTACTTCGAACCTGCGCCTATCGACTCGTTACATCCCGAATGTGACAAGCGAGTTCTTTAGTAGTAGTAAAGTTCTTTGTTGAGGGCTCGTCCGGGGAAGTACTGCCACCATGCCTATTTCTGCCGTGCTGTGTTTCGGTTTGAAGGGTGTGGAAGCCGGTAAAATTACAGGCACAAGAGGCTTATCATCTTCATGCCTCAAGTTGATGGACGCAGGACGTTGCGTCGCAGAGCACGTTCCAAAAAAAACTTGATCTACGATGCAATGCTTTGTGATAGGTAATGGTTACCACTTAACATCAGGTGGGCCATGTGCTTGTTCCATCTTCAAGTACCATAAAAAAGTACTGTTCTCCGTATGCCGTGTACGGAGGCTCTTGGGTCAAGCTCATCTGCCTATTACAACACAAGTAATGTTGACTAGTTTGTAGGGCGAGCCGGTTCCCTTGGAAATGTCGTCCTATGCCTACCCCATACCGGTCTAGCCGAGTTAATAACATCGAATATCCTTGGCATATCACATGAAATGCTAACTATGTGTACGTGCCAAATACATATTTGATTTTGTAATAATTGTATTTGATGCAATTTGAAAAAGGTTTCAATTCTATGTATTAGGCTCTTACATATGAAATTGACTATTATGTTTTGTAGAAAAAAAATTAAATTGGACAGTCTTATACAAAATTAATTTATATTCTGAACGTAACATTACTGCAAAGATTGACATTTCAATAAATACCTACTGTTTTAAGGGAAGCTCAACTCCAAAAAATAAAACTTAAAAACATTTTATTTCTAGTGTTGTCGCTTTCAATGCTTAAATTAGATGTATTTTTTATTTGTTAGTTTTCTTTTTTAAATAAAGGCTACGCATACTTTTCACAATGTTGTCCAATTATACACACAAAATTTTAGGAGAATAGGATTTGTAGCTCCAGAAAAAAATACAAAAATGTATGTAAGGATTGATGCCCTGCGTCCATCAATTTGAGGCATGAAGATGATAAGCCTCTTGTGCCTGTAATTTCACCGACACCCACCGAAACACAAATGCTCCATCCAAAACGCCAATTTCATAATAGGACCTATTATTACATGAAAAAACATGGAGGACATGTCAAGATTGCCTACCGATTACACACATGAAAATGGAATAGGAATTAAATTAAAGTAATGTTATTCCAAATTAAAAACTACGTAATAAATTATGTCTGACCTGCCCAAATATAAATTTCCACATAAAACTAGATTTTTATCATTGTTTGTTTTGTAAAAACTAAAAAACCTGCGATCAGCGTATAGATGTGAAACTGAGGCTTATCATTACAGAGGGACGAGCCAGCGCGTGGACGAGCAAATAGACGCGATCATGAAGAAAGTCAAGTAATTAATGTTAGGTGACCGGGCATTTTGATATTAGTTACCGATATTTTACTGTGGTTAGCTTATGTGCTCAAACCAATGTTTTAGGCTAAGGATTTTCTCTAAACTGTGACTTTATGTAGCTCCCGAGATATCTCAAAGTAGATTTTTTTATCAGATTAATACAATTTTCGCTTTGAATGTTGGTTCATAATTTAATCTAGATTTAAATAAGTAGATGCTTTGCGACCAAGTTTAGAAGAATCTAGCAAATATACGTTCGACCCAAAAGCGGATTGTGTACGCATCTATATGGTATTTTTATTACAACATATCGCCCAAGAAGTTCAATGAAATTTATTGAATGAAATGTCAATATCTTTTTGTCTTGAGACTGACAATGTTACAATAAAACATGGCGTACTTAAATGAAAAAAAAAGTACAATATCGATGCGGGCATCCAAAATAAAGGTCTTGACGAGACTGTATTTATAATTACAAAAATAATACTTATTTTTATTAAAAGGCGCTGTCCAGGTATTTTGTTTGTTTAAAAAGCTTGTTCTCAAATTAATTTGAATATTTATACTTTTACAAGTGACCTTGCTTTTAAATACCGAAATGTAGGTAATATTTATGTTTATACATTTATATTATTCATTTAAATGCCTGCTTTTAAATTATTAGCTTATTTGGGTCTGATAGCACCAACCGGGTTTAACATTTTAGCTCTGGGTTACTTGTCTGTTGGCTCAGCGACCCGAGGTGGGTATTGGCCTCCGAAAAGAGAAGACGCCATTTTATCTATATAACTCAACTAAAAACCCCAAAGAAGAAGAAAAGGGAACGAATTACATAAAAAAATTCTTGTACACATTTTATTTCAATGATGAAAGTTATTTTTGCACATCTCTCAATGTCAATAATGCTATTTCTGTATAGATTGGAAATAATGTTGCCTAAAATTATTATTACATATGCATACTTATATATTATGTTATCCGTGGTTGGTGCAATCAGCGCTTTATAACTTGTTTGAACAAAATCTTTTCCTTTCTTATACATATTAATGGGATAAAAAGTAATATAATTAATTATGTCTGTAAATAGTCATTAGTATCTAATATAATTCTTAGCGTAAGTACCTGAGCTTAAGGATTTTATGTAATTTTATTGTACAATTTATTTAATTTGTTTATTTATATTGGTTGGCACTAACTCGCGTGCATTTACACTTTGTATGTAGAGTTTAAATTGTATAACAATAAAAACATGGTGGTTATATCTTGTATTATTTAACTTTATCCGTACACAGTTTGTTTTGTCAATATACACGTTGTAATGTTACATTTAGATCGGTCAGTATGGGAAACTTTGAAACTATATGACATACGAAGATCTGTTCTTAGGAACCATATCATCGATTTTAGTAACAAGGAAAACTGCATTCATACATTTTAAAAAACTTGTACTTGGGTCGGGAATTTAACCTGGACGTTAAGAAGACCGATCTGAATGTTACATCTTGTATAGTCCGTTACTTACGCACCCTTAGTAAAGCACCCCTACAGAGTTTGGAGTTGAAATATTAGCAAACGAAGTCGCGGGCACTCCTTTAGCAGATCTTATTTATGTAGGCCATGGTCTTATCAAGATATTGTTTTTTTAATTAGCAAGTTTTACAACATCTAAAATTTATAGCATACAGGTACCCGAACATGAGATTTCTGCGTCCGGATCATGTTTAGTGTCACTTTGACCGAATACAAAAACTTGTTTTAAAGCCATCCACACTACAACATCCTATATCAGTCCACTGCTGGACATAGGCCTCCCCTTGTAAATGGGGATAAGCCCATAATCCCCACGCTGGGCATGCGGGTTGGGGATCGCTGCCCCTCGGCGGCCAGGGCATTTAGTTGTGCTGGTGCTAGGCCCCCAGATCCCCGTTTGTTAGTTAGCAGGGTGCACCAAGTGCAGGTGAGGTTGACTTCGGTTCCGAAGATGGGGGTTGGTACTCCTGAGCCTATTAAGAGCATAAAATTTCGGTACAAATGTCTTACTACTAGTACTATCAGAATAGGGACTGCAGGCTGGTTATCGTGGCCTTTTTTCTAGATTAAAAAAACAAAATAAGTATCGTCCATAATTTAAAGACTGGCTACGTAAAGTCAAAATCCTATTAGTGACCGCATCGACGGCGCCCGCGCATCAACGGACTTGTTCGTAATACTGATATAGAAATACTAGTGTTTGATAATTTCCAGTGAAAAGTGTAAAAAACTTTTATTATTTACGTAATCTCAAGATTTATTATTGTGAAAATATTTTTGAGTTAGATATCCTGTTCATATGACACCGTAATGTTAAGGACATCTATTATGCTTTTATTATTAGGTTTATTAATATTGCATATTTTCTAAGATATTTTTTAATTAAAATTGTATATAGTGTTTTTTTTTAAATTAGCAGAATCTGTTTTAGTGAACAAGGGTAGTATAGGGGTAAAATCCAGTAAATACAGTAAACAAGAGTGGAAAACGTAATTTAGTTATTTTTTATGTTAGCAAGTGTAGGCTCTACCGAAGTTAATGTTGTTCATTAATAACCAATTAGGTATCAAGATAAGTAGATATACAGCCTCGAAGACGTTCTTGAATAGAAATGTTTGTACAAATATCTCTAGTTTTAGAATTTCTTGGTAGGTAAAAAAAACTCATACAAGTCAACAAAAATTAAAATAGGATGATTATCAAATTTCTAAAAAAAGTGTACAGAAGGCTTGCTTCTAAATATTGAATTAAAATAAACTTCGGAAGATATCGCACGTGAATAACGGGGATCGTAATGGTTACTAAATCTAGTATCTAACAAAAAGACAAACTGAAAAAGGAATTTCTGAATATCAATTCACTTACGCGTGTATAAATAGTGTCAAATACGTGTTCATTTGAAACTTCTGTGTGTATAACACTGTGTTACTTGTTAACCAAAAGGAAAATTCGTAGAACAAATTCTGGTGACAGCGACTGAATGGCAGAGGACAGCGCGAATTTACCGATCCTAGCCTCCCAGATAACACCTGACGCCGCGATAATAAAGTAGAATGAAGACTGGCGCTCACAATGCCAGTGCTGATTCTGGATCCCACTACACCGCACGTACTCACAACTTGAATATTACTGCGGAACTTTGGACAATTCATTTGAATTTTGAGAGTAAATGCCATGGACGATGACGGGGTATCGTTCGAGATGCCGAAGAATGAAGGCGGGGTGGTGGGGTGGTTGCGGAAACGTCTGCCGGTGTTGCAGTGGGCGCGGGGGTACGACCGCGAGGCGGGGGTGGCTGACCTGGTGGCCGGCATCACCCTGGGACTGACACTGGTGCCGCAGAGCATTGCCTACGCCTCGCTCGCGAACCTGCCCGTGCAATATGGACTCTACTCTGCTTATATCGGTAATTACACTTTGAAATGTGATTTGTAATACATTTGCAGTAGCTGGTTGAGACGTAAGAGGAGCAGAGTCGATTCCTGCTTGGTCAGTCGAGACCTATAATAGACCTATAATATCCTCTGATCTGATTTGTGAAGTGCCGTTCAAGATGTCTTGTTTTTGTCGTTGTTGCGGGTTCGATTCCCATAGAAGCTTTCCGACTGTTTATGGTGTGGGTTCCGACTTCTTCTTGTTCGACTTTATGAACTGCAGGTCAACTATAGCGTCGGAGTTTTTGGCCGCCCAAAAACCTACGACATGGCTTAACGACTGAAAAAGGCAGGACCAACATCTTACATGCCTTCCGTAGCACGAAAGCATCAAAAATCTTAATACCACTAAACAGTCAACAATCCAAATGGTGACCGGGCTAGCTGGCATAAATAAAATGGCCTTTTATGTTTTTACATAGATCCATCTTAACCACATCTTCACCTGTTTCAAGTGTGATAGCTTTGTTAAACTATTTTTGTGTAAAAAGATCTGCTAAGTACACCGAAGTAAGTCGCATGAACGAGCGCCCAAATAATGAGGTTTGAATAGGCATAAATAAACGCTTTACTTGAAGGTACGATGTTGTACGTGGTCCTGGGTACCGTGAAGGAGGTGTCCATCGGCCCCACCAGCCTCATGGCGTTGCTGACGCTGCAGATATGCCGCGGACTTCCCGTCGAGTTCGTGGTGCTGCTGTCCTTCCTCTCAGGGTGTGTGGTGCTGTGCATGGGATTGCTGAAACTAGGTAAGTTACGAGTAGGTAGTTAGGTACATCTAAATCAAAAGTTTATTCAATAAGCACAAACAGTACACTTTAAAACTGCAATTTTTTAAATTTGAATTTACACCACTTCGTAACGTGACCAAACAGAGAAGAATTGGCAAGAAACTCTGACAGGCTTATATTTTTGTAAAGCCTTGTTTTTTACAAAGTTTATTATTATCTATTACATTGTTTTTGAGGGCGTTGGAGACAGTTTCATCCCAAGCTTTTCTGTCATCTAAATAATCAGAAATTTTATAATAAGCTTTATTACAGAGGTTACGTTTAACAACATTTTTGAATTTATTTTCAGATAAATTAAGCCTAACATTTGGGATTTTGTTAAAAAACCGTACGTTTTGCCCTTTCAATTATTGACTAACTATGGAGCCTTACAGTAGGAACAGCTAGTTTATCTTTATTTCTAGTGTTAACATTATGATTGTCGCTAATTTTCTTAAACAATTGGATATTTTTTCGGACATACATTAAGTTTTTATACATATATATGCGCACGGCACAGTCATAACATTTATTTCTTTAAACTTAAGTTCTAAGTGATTCTCTGGGGCCCATATTATAAAATGCACGAACAGCCCTCTTCTGCAACACAAATATGGTGTTGATATCTGCAGCATTCCCCCACAATAAAATGCCGTACGACATAATGCTATGGAAGTAGTTGAAATAAACCATTCTAGCCGTTTCTACGTCAGTAAGTTGAAGGATTCTTTTGACTGCGTGTGCTGCAGAACTGATAATTTTATGTTTTCCGTGGAAGTTGAAACTAAGTAGCCTACGACTAGATTAAAACGTAAGTAGGTAACTTAAATAATATAAACCAGGATTGCGCCTTCAAAGTCTCCTTATTCGGTAGTAAATAAGTCTCTAAAGGGTTCGAAGTGACATATTCAATCCTTAAGGCTATCCTTCCTTCTCCGATTTTATTAATTTATCTTACAAGAGTACGCGTCATGTAAAAAGAGCGCTGTAAGAAGTGGAGGGGGTGTGTTTGCGCACGGGTATTACCGATAAATCACCTAATGCGTAGCTTACCGCTAGCGTTCTTTTTACGTGACGCGATCTTTACCTATGATCAATTACCTTTACGAGTTTTATTCGGGCTTTTTCTTCAAAAAAACCGATCCTGGCCCTGTGACAGCTACCTGTAATTACTAAACTGCATATACGTAAGTGATTTACAGCTGTTTTTGTTATCAAGATTCTTATCTCGTTGTGAATTGTATTACAATCTTCTGTTGATCTTGACTTTAATGCAGTGGCAGTTAGTAAATAAACCATAGAAACTACGTCAAAATGTCTTAACTCGTCATCAAAATACAGATATTTCTTGGTTACATTTCAAAGATTACGTAAACTTTAATTCTATAATAAAAGTTTTTGTATGTTTTGGTGAGTCCAGATTACCGACATAAACTTTGGCTTTCATTGTATAATATTAGTTTTTTTAGTTCTAAACTTTAATTCTTAACTTCACACTCTCGTGTAAGGTATGTATCTAGTTTTTTGTATATTAGTGCTACCAACATAATATACCTACACCATTTCAATTCATTAAACATCGAGATACAATAAAATAATAGCTACGTGTTATTATAATTATAGGCAACAGACAGTTTGCTATTAAAATACATTGAGCGAGTACAGTAGAATCAATGTAAAATAATCTTAATAACAGAGCGAATAAGAAAGAAATACAGCTGTAGATTTTAGTCAAATAAGGGGTAAATAAATCATGAACAAACAGCGGGGAATAAATGCAGTTCATATCACCTTTAACCTCTTGTATAGATTGAATACCAGACACAATAGAAAATGTATCGTGTCGTGGATCCCCGTTCCGACAAAGGACTTAAATTCGGGTAAACATTTCTCCTGCCTCCAGGATTCCTCTCCTGTAAAATGGAGATGGACAGGTCATAAGTAGAGAAGTAATAAAGGAAAATGAGCAATGAAACCGAGTGGTGTCCAAGACAAAACAAAAGGAAAGAAAGGAAGGCAACGTCTGAGATGGGAGGGTGAGATTCGGAAAATAGCTGCAATTACTTGGAGGAGGATAACCCAGAATTGAAAAACGTGGCAAGCTCTAGAGGAGGCCTATGCGTAAACGCAAGACCATCCAAGTAACCGGTGTCAAAAACGAATTAATGCTTATATTTTATGTTAAGTTACTTAATATTAATTCACTTAATAATAATTAATAATTCTTAGAATGTTTAGTAAGATGGTTTAAGAAAGGCTATTATTATTATGAATATTTCTCCTGCCTCCAGGATTCCTCATAGACCTAATATCCCCGTCAGTGACGAGTGGCTTCACCTCTGGCACGGCCGTCATCATCGTCGTCGCCCAGCTGAAGGGTCTACTGGGCATCAGTTTCGTGGCCGAGAACGTGATCGATAACATCCGATTGATTATCGAGAAGAAGTCTGATGTGAGGATACCTGATGTCCTGCTCGGCGTAGTCTGCTGTTCTGCGCTTCTGATATTGCGGGTATGTCTTCGTAGTCTACTCGTCTCCTCCATTGCTTTAATAGCGTACAGTTTTTCGCCTTTTGATGTAGGGGATATGTTTTCATTTCCGCTTTTGGAGGAGGTAATGTTTACAACAAGGAAGTTATTTGTTCCCGTGCTATATTTCAAGTTATATGTTAAAGTGTCGTAGTTTTTGCTGGCACGGCCGCAGAGAATCCTGTGTGGTAAGAACTATGATGTTTTACTAATTATGGATAATATTCAATGAAGACTCATCGGCCTCAAGCCAGCTAAACATCAATAAAAATCAGGATTTGCATGACCTGAAACAACAAATTGCTAAAACCTCAAAAAAACTTATCTATTTAGGCAGATGACAGAAAAGTAAACATCTCTGTGAAAACGTCTAAGTTTACACCATTGTTTATCATGAATTACTTGAATTAACTCCCGTCCAAATATCTTATGATACGACTTCTGGGCTTACCCTAAGTAGTCAATTCAGAAAGAAAATCAATTCTGATTAGATTAAACAATATTGTTGATTGAATAATTGAGTATTTCTTCTCCTTCACCTTAGTACCCTCCTTAATATCGTCATCATTTTCATGAATATACTGCCAAGAACCATACCTAAAAGTAAACAGCTAAACATAGGCAACATCTGTTTTGTTTAGTTCAGCAACCCCCTGTGCTTGTTTTTGTTAACTTTTATAAAGCAATCCGTGAATAACGCCGTGGGCTACAATATTACTTACATAACAATGTCTTGCTCTACTTATGAATATTTATAATGTAGCTGGTGTTGTTCCAATAAATAATAAAATAAAATAACATGATGCCTTGATTGAAGAATTGATGATAGATTTGGTTGCCTGGAAGAAATCGCTATCAGCGATAGGAACGCCCAATGTATGATTTTTAAATGTCATTGTGTTTTGTTATATGTTTCACACTTTAAATGTTCTTTCAATCATTCATTCATGATGAAGCCCTTTTAAAGGATTGTTTATCTCCATTCATTTCTATGACCAACCTAATGGCGAGCCGTGCTCTCTCATCCCTAGAGTTTGCTTCAACATTTGAGGTCTCTTACTTTTCCCCTGAACTTCCTATGACCATCAGTCGATCAAAGCAAATTCTCTGCTTCAGAAAGTGAAAGACATCCGCGTGAGTCCGAAGCGGCAGAAGTTAAAGAAGACGTTATGGCTCATCTCAATAGGAAGGAATGCTCTGGTCGTGCTCTCTGCTTCGATGGTTGCGTTCCTCATGCACAACCCTCAGGAGCCTCTCTTCAAGCTATCAGGTACTGAATGAATTCATGACGATGTCACTGGTACAAAGGAAATAGGATGAACCTATCTACCTAAGCACTTGTATCCGTCTTATGCACTTTTTCAGCCTCCTTTTTGTATCCTTATTATGTTGTGTCTTTCCAAATAAATTATTTCTATTTCTGTATGGTAAGAGGTGTCCCTATACTACATTTTCTAGAGGTCTCATTTAGTAACTGAGTTGCACACCGAAATGGTCTGCACCGGACCTTTACTTGCAAACTGTTCATCTGTGGAAATTCAAACCACGTCGATTGACGAACTGTCAAAGTTTGTAAAAACAGGACCGGTGCTTATCATTTCATTGGGCCACTGTACACAGCACAGAACACCATTACTCCTATCGGAGCAACTGAGTTACTAAATGTGGCCTCAATTCGTATTAGTCGCCTATCGAGAGTAACGTACAAAGGTTGTCGGTTTTGCGAGCTATATGATCTGCCCATTGCCACTTTAGTCTACCGACTCATGAGCTACTCATAGCTCATACCTAATCTAAATTCCCAGGTCGTGTGGAACCAGGAGTCCCGAAAATTGCTCTACCCCCTTTCAGCGTGGAGATGAACAACCGTACCCTGGGCTTTTCGGAAATGGTGCAGGAATTGGGCTCCGGGCTTCTCATGATGCCGATCGTTATGGTGTTAGCCAACATTGCCATCGCAAAGGCGTTCAGTAAGTATCGTCATGCAACTTTCAGGATATAAATAGAAATACAAGATTTCGCGTCATTGTCTAATAGCTGGCTGTAAAAATACAAGAGCCATAGAGTAACAGAGTGCGAAACTAAAGTTTAGTTACTGCATGAATATCAAACAGTTTACTATTGCTGTTCTTTTACGAAGACTCCTCTTGTTGTACATTTGATTGCAGGCTCTGAAATACTATCCCTCAAAGAGCACTATCATGTTATTATATCTCCATGGGTTATTGAGTTCGAGAAAGCCAAGCTTTATGTCAGACTCAAAAATAGTATTTCAAGTCAATTTACTCTGACTACCCCAGGGTTGACAGAGGGTTTACAAAGAGTAAATTTAATTGATTTGTTTTTTTCGTTGTGTAGTAGATTATTTGAAACAAACCAGCAATTAATACGTGCCAGGAATGATGCTCCGGACTGTGCGTTTAGGTTTTAGTGCGCTTTTCTACAGTGCGTCACTCCAAATCAAGTTAAACACACGCACGCAAACGCACGGTGCGTTTTCATAACACTGCGCCGTCAAACGGCACGCTAGTTTATGTCGATCCATGTTACTTTGCGTTACTTGAAACACTTGACCGAACTTGAATACTGCCGATAGAAATTAACAGATGAACCTGTAGTTAGGTACCTTTTTATTTTTACCTACCTTTTATGGTTTTCCTTGCTATGTGATAAATATTCGTATTATTTTACATCAGCTTGCAATAGGTACGTGGGTACCTACGTACACTAAGGTAATTCAATAAAAAAACTGGTCAAGTGCGAGTCAGCTTATGCACACGGAGGGTTTCGTCCCATCGTTTAATTATTTATTTACTATTATAGCGGCAAGAGAAACACATTCTGCGAAAGTTTCAACTGTCTACCCGTTACGGTTCATGAGGACAGCACTCTGACTTAAAGACGGACGGACAGACAGACAGCGGAGGCTTAATAGGGTTTCGTTTTCAACCTTCGAGTACGAAACCCTAAAGCAATAAAATATTTAATATTTTTAATACTTACTTATTTATTACATAGAAGTAAAAAAGGAGTCTATTTATTATTTTAAATTTTTCAATCCGCATAAACCTCCTATGAAGTGACTGAATTCAATCGGCGCGACGTGGACCAGCACACCGAGCGATAGCTCCCTGCACTCAGAATGCACCTTCTTATAGCGTTCAGCGTTGTATGGCGCGATGTGGACTCGCGCACTAAAACATGGACGCATAGTCCGGAGCATCATTCCTACAAATCATACCATGATAACAAACTTTTCGACATAGAAAGGCAAGTCGTTTATATAGACTAGAAACAAAAGAGGTCCAAGAATGGAGCCCTGGGAAACTCCTACATTAACTGGTGCAGCATACGTTTTACTATTGCTACAGAATAGAACTATTGCCCATGATCACAGTGTTGTTGTCTATCAGTTAGGCAAGATTTTAATAGTTTTAGCGATTTCCCTACACCATAATGTTCAAGTTTTGACTCTCACTGAGATTTTGTATATGAAATAACTTTACTTTGCTTTTCCAACACAGGAGTTTAGGCAGTAATTTCTACAGGAATAGTGTAGCGATGTATGATATGTTGGTAGCGCAAGGCGGGCGGGTGGACGCGAGCCAGGAGATGCTGACCCTAGGGCTGTGCAACATGGCCGGCGCACTGGTGCACGCCATGCCCACTTGTGGGGCCTTCACGCGCTCCGCCGTGTCGCACTCCTCGGGCGTGAGGAGCCCCGCCGCCGGCCTCTACTCCGGTGAGTCACCACCCGACACCCTCTCCACTAAAGACTATATTTCACCGGGATAACCGGCGCTAGCGCTACTAGTCTACAGCTACCAACAAAATGTATGGTGGTGTCTGTTCGGTTACGCAACCAATCGGACACCAGGTGAGTAACTCTCTATAGAGCCGTATACAGTTTGTTGGTAGCCGGCGACCATGCTGTTCCGGTGAAATATAGGTCTAACCTAACGTACTTCGTTACGTACGTTTTACTAGTAGTAGAGTATGCCATGCTTTATGATAGGTAATGGTTACCACTTAACATCAGGTGAGCCATGTGCTTGTTCCATCTTCAAGTACCATAAAAAAACCCCTCTCCTTCCTCGGTAATTGATAGCACTTTATTTGATCAAAGTGTAGATACATATCCAACGGAGAGAGTGCGTATAAACTTGTGAAACCAACCATAGGGGAATAAAACAGCGTTTCACTACATTATATGGAGAGTACAAGACCTTTCCTCGTGCAAAAACTCTTAAAGAGAGGCATATGGTTTAGCTGTAGAACTCTACGGACTGTTCGTGGTGATACTAATTGATACTGTTTCTTATGAAAATTATCTACATTCCAGGAATAATAACTCTCCTGGCGTTGATATTCCTGACGCAGTATTTCTACTTTATCCCGAAGGCGTGCCTGTCATCCGTACTCATCTGTGCTGTCATCTTTATGGTAAGAAAGACCTACAAATAAAATCAAAGGCATGTGTCCGGGGCCTGATTCTGACGACTCGATATATGTTTGATTGTATTAGATACATATCGCGAGAACTGACAAATTTCATACGGTTTTGACAGTTTCCGCGATATTTAATATATCTAATCATAATCAGAATCAAAATATTGAGTCGTCAGAATCAGGCCCCTATGTTCGAATAAAAAAATAGGTTTTATTTTTTATCCAAGTTTCTTTTACAGAGTTTGCTTCAGTTAAATTCAATCAGGTACATTTTTAGAAACTTTTCATTATAATCTTGTGTACCTAATGTTAATGAATACAATACTCGCTGTGTGGCATCATTCATTGAAACAATATGGATAACCTTTGACTGATAGTACCGAGGGATCTTCCTATGCGCTATAAATTATTTGCAAACGCGTCGTTGTGGGCGTTGTTTGTTGTTGTTTTGTATCAGATATTGTATTTTTAACCCCAGACATTGAATAAGCTTTATTTTACAATATATCATTTTAAATTACTTGCTATTTTTATCATCTCTCTATACCCAAAGGATTGCTGTAAGAAAACATTTTCAGGGTTATTAAGCTCGCCTTTGTACATAGCATGTAAGTAAATTTATTTCTGTGAACGTTAAAGAATTAAAGATTAAAGAATCTATTTATTGATTTTTGAAAATTGTTTAATCTCTTTACGGACCGCCAAAAGCGGTGAAAGCCTCCAAAACTTTCCACTTAGTTCTGACTCCGGCTAGTCTTGTCCATGTAGTTAAGGCCACTTTTATCATGTCGTAGTTCCATCTGTTTAGTGGTCCTCACCTTCTTCGTTGTGTCTCGGGGGTCTAACTCGGTTGCTATTGGCACCACCAGTTGGCTTGGGTTCTTTGCAGGTGATCTGCCCATTTCCAATTGAGACCTAGAACTCGTTGGGCAATTGGGCTACATCTTTATTTTTCTTCTGGTTGTATTATATATATGGTTGGTGGTTATTGATCACAAACAAGCGGGAGTTTACAAAGTTAGTTCTGATGCACCGCCAGCATAGGATGGGTTGCAATACGCAATATTTATATTTTTTTATGTTTTTACGCCATATGCATGGGATCTTTCGATGATGATATTAAAATATCATCTGTACCCCGACCTCACCCACTGCTGGTATAGGCCTCACTTTGTGTGTGCACGGTTTAAGCTCTCGTCATCCAGTCTCGGCCCTCAATGGATGCAATATCGGCCGCCCATTTTGTTGTCGGATGACTGACGTTTCTATATCCGGATGTTGGACAGCACTCCGTTATCACCTTTTTCCACTTGCCAATAGTCGCCAATCAGGCTTGCGAATTCGACGTGGAACGAATGTGACGTACGCCCATATGATTGGCTACTTAAATAGCCCTATTTTTTTAAAACTAATAGCAATAGCAAACAGGCATACGGTCCTCCTGTTAGTAAGCGGTTCCCGTAGCCTATAACATCAAGAGGTTACTCGCACAATGACCCTGACCCTTTTAAAAATTTTAAAACACCCTTTTTGAAACGCTGCGTATTGTATAACTCTGGAGAAAACCTCGGCAGAGACCATTCCACAGCTTGATTGTTCGCGGAACCAGCTCTATCTGAACCAGCTCTTAATAATGTCGTTCATTTTCCCGAATGCAAGCTAACCTAGTTCTATTCTTGGAGCGATCTCCTTTATCTGATGTGAAAGTTCATCATCATCATCATCTACAGCCTGACTTTACCCACTGCTGAGTGCAGTCCTCCCTCAACTTGTGCCATCCACCACGATCCTGCTCTAGTCTAACCCACGTACGGCCGCGACTTTGACAATGTCGTCTGCCCATCTTGCAGCCGGACGTCCCACACTCCGAAAGCCATCCCTAGGCCACCGCTCTGTAACACAGCACTCCATCGGTCATCACCTCGCCTTGCAAAAGTGAAAGTTTACTAAATAAATAATTCTACGGATTTCAAAAAACATTGCATTTAACTTGTAACAACCGACAATATTGGTTTCCAGATCGACATTCCTATATTAGGTCGGCTCTGGCGCTGCGACCGCAGTGAGCTAGCTGTCCTGGTGCTGACGTTCTTAGTGTGCGTGCTGGGCACGGTGGAGCTGGCCGTGGCCGTCGGCGTGCTGGCCAACCTGGCCGCACTGCTGAGGCAGATCATGCGGCCCCACGTCACCCTGGCCACTGTGAAGGTACGCGCTGAGGCAATAGCCCCAGATTCTCTCCTCTGTTGAAGCTGTCTTGTGTAAGATCAAATAAAAACTGTTCGTCTATTACTCCAACCACCACCACACCAGCCAATATCATTCCACTGCTGGACATCTCTCCGGTCGGTAACTTCATGAGTGAAGATCATGATCACTCTGCCTTGTATTCGTGATGGACTGAACTACTTGTCTCCAGCGGCTTCTGTATAGCTGTGCTGCTGTTAGGCTCATTATAACTATCTCCAACTCCTTCAAAAACAAGAATAGAGATTGTAACAAAGACTTTAAAAAAATATAAGCCTAGCAGAGTTTCTTGCCAATTCTTCTCTGTTTGGTTGTGTGGTGTAAGACACGAACTCAGCACTTATCCACACTTATACAGCTTAGGTAATAGTCAGTAAGCATTGCATGTGTCTCTATGGGATTCCTCACCCAACCACCAACGAATAAAGACGTACTACAATGAAGGTCTATCATTGCACTGTGCCTCCCATCACCAACAAGAAACGTCCTTCATTACAGTTGCGTCCGAATAGCTGTAAATAAAAAAAAATAGGTACGATTCAAAGCGTACTTTATAGTTCTTATTGAATAAACAAATTTTGATTTTGATTAGGGGAGGCCTATGCAAAGATCCGCTGTTAGTACTGTACACAAAAGGCTTCTTAGATTCAGTGTCTTAGTAAGACTCTTACACTTGGCGTGGTCTAATAAAAGTAAAACATTAAGTCAGTTTTAGTAAATAGCGAGCTTATCTAATTAGTCAGTAAGACAGTTTTACTAATGGCCGTTTCCTAAAATATACCGTTACCGATAACGCTTCGTTTTCTCTTAAAAACCTCTTCATCTCTAGCCCAAAAGACTTTGTCCCTCCCGCCCCGCTATACCTCACCACACCACCATTTCGCTCCCAAAAAACGATACTGGGAATCCTTTTTTGGCTTCATAGTCGTCCAGATCTACCGACCGTACTGTACAGAGTGCCTAGTCTGTGATCAATAGACCGTGTGTGAGGAGAGATGTTCCGTATAGTTATGTAGTGTGTGTGTGTGTGTGTGTCAGTGCGAGTCGGGGTCTGTGTGCGTGGTCCGGCCGGCGCTGTGCCTGTGCTACGTGAACGTGCAGCACGTATCGCGGCGCGCCCTCGCCGCCGCCGCCGCCCGCCCCGCGCGCCCGCTGCTCCTGGACTGTCGCCTGCTGGCCACCCTCGACCACTCGGCCGCTCAGGTGAGCCAGTCAACTCGACGCCCTGAGGCCCTGAGGGGCTCGGGATCCGGTTACGGCATAAGGTAGACTGTAATAACTACAGATAAGTTAACTTAATCCCCAACAGAAGGACAATAAAACTACTCTCCAATAGAAGGACAATAAACCTACTCCCCAATAGAAGGACAATAAACCTACTCTCCAATAGAAGGACAATAAACCTACTCCCAATAGAAGGACAATAAACCTACTCCCCAATAGAAGGACAATAAACCTACTCCCCAATAGAAGGACAATAAACCTACTCCCCAATAGAAGGACAATAAACCTACTCCCCAATAGAAGGACAATAAACCTAATCCCCAACAGAAGGACACTAAACCCATTCCCCAATAGAAGGGCAATGCGAGAGAGTTTTCATGAGAACCGCTGTCGCCAATTTTTCTTTCACTCCCGCACACATAAATTCCTTAAATATATGCTTCAGTTTTTTCATGCACAAAGCGCGGCGCTACCCCATCAAATTCATGTAAATATGAGCGAATGCTCATAGGGGCGATGGACGTTCCGCGATCTCAGTGCCCTTTTTCGAAGTAAGTACATTGGCTTAGTTTTCTGTGTTAATAAAATACAGAGATCGAAGCACGAATAATTTAGACATGTATCACAAGCACGTCGTGAATGGGATAGTATGGGAATATAGATGATGACTGGGTAAAACAATAATAATTCTAATTAGTCCGCCAGATAGATCAACAAAAAATATTGGACAAGTAATTTTTTATTTTTTAAATAAATAAAAATTGACGGAGATAAAGAGCGTCAAAGTTCGGGAGTGGGAGGATCGTGACGTCACGGCTTAGTTAAAAGTGTACGAAACAGTGACGTCACGCGGAACTTCAACGCACTCTAACTTTGACATTTTTTTATTTAATTGACAAAATAAAATACGTGTCCAATATTTTTTGATAATGTAAATGACGGACTTACCTATTAGAATGTTTCAGTCGTCATCCCTATGAGTTGTTAATGCTGTGCTATCATTCCAGGAGCTAGAACGGCTTGCCGACAAGCTGAAGCTGACGCAGCAGAAGCTGGTGGTGTTCAACGTGCAGAAGGGCGTGCTGCCCCGGCTGCTGGCAGCACGCGGGCTGGAGCAGCGCGCGCTGCTCGCCGCCTCGCCCGCCGCCGCGCTCGCAGCACTCGACAGCAGGGACGAGACCGACGCGCTGCTCCACGATGGAACCGTTTGATGATTCCTCTATTCTCCTTCAGGCAAAAACTACGCAACGGATTGAGCTGAAATTGTGCATGTACCTAGTTCTAGACTGGGAATAACTTATAAGTTTACCATTAACCAAATGTCGATTTATAACGGCTCGATAAAGTTAACTTATCCCTGTCATTAAGATAGATAGAACATTCTTTATTGCACAAGATAAAACTAGTACACGGGCGAACTTAATGCTTATTAGCATTTTCTTCCAGATAACCAGTTTGTGTAGTGTGGAGATAGATTGGTAGTGCGTACTTTGTTATGATATAAATAAAAAAATGTGACATGATATTGTAACGCTTTATTAGCTATCTGAGGTTTATATAACTGTTACGAATAGGATGGTTACTATTATATACCGCTCACACACGGTCCACTGATCCTGAACTTGGCAAATCTGTATGGTAATGTATGTGTAGGAACCAGACACTGATATTACATACTTATATACTACCACCGAGACACAGAACATATATCCATGTATATCTATCCTTAGGATGTCAGTCCTAGCTTTTACGGCACCGGACCTTCATGCAAACTTCATCATTTCATCTGTCGACATTCAAAGAACGTCAATTGACAGACTGTAAAATTTTGTAAAAACAGCGATGCTTATCATTTCAGTGTGCAACTGAGTTAGTAAATGAGGCCTCCTGTCAGCCATATCGGAGGCATTCAGACTTGTTGCCACACCACGCCAAACCACTGATGATGGTTTTGTAAAAACTGGTGGTTAGGAACACCCGATTAGCGCCATCTATCTGTAATTTTATAAAGAATTTATCCGACTCCACGAAACATGTTAAACATTGACATAGTATGTATTAGAAAGCTTTTAAAATAAATATGCTCATACCTTGACTACAAGCACATACGAAAGTAAAAATATATTAATTTAAGATAAGTTAGTGATTTCTAGTTATTAATTGTAAAAATTTTGTAATACTTAATACATATTGTTGAAATTGCAGTATTTTTCTAATATTTAATATATATTTGTGTAGTAGGTACTTAATTGATTTTTAACACGGCTTTGTGTTAAAAACGTTCTAATTCCTCAGTTATAACAAAATGTTAAAAATTAAGGAGTGTTTTTTATTTGGCTTGCCACTGTCCCTCCCGGCTAAGAGTACCTTGACTACTATAATAATTCTAGTCTGAGTTCTCATCCGAGCCTGTGAGTACATTCTTGTGGTAAAAGTATAACCTACTCTAGGTGCAACATAATAAAATAAAAAGCGTGGCTTGGCTTAGTTTGGTGTTTTACCGACTTCAAAACAAGGAGTGATCCATTCAACACGTATTGTTATGTTTATTGACCTCAAAAAAAAATTGTTTCTTAACTACTGTTGATTTCATTTTGTTGATTTCATGTTCAATATAAAAATATTATTTCTTAATTTTGAGTAAATTTAGTTTTGAAGTCGATATTTTTTTTTTAATTACTCTTTTAAATCTTTTATTACTCTTTTTTGATCACCTATGGTGACCGGGCGGGCGGTGTGTTGGTCCGCCCGGTCACTACTTAGATGGGTGACCGTTTAGTGGCATTTAGATCTGAGCGCTTCCGTGCTTCGGAAGGCACGTTAAGATGTTGGTCCCAGGCTCCCGGCTTATTCAATCGTTAAGCTATGTCGGAGCCCCTCGGGCGGAGTTATTAACTCTGACATCATTGTAGGCCACTACAAAACCTAGAGGAAGAATAATTTTTAGTCAATTTTATTTCTCTCGTCGCGAAAATCGAGTTTGGTACATAGGTCAATAAATAAATAAATACAATTTTGCCTAAAATTGTAAAAGCCTTGTACAGTGCCACAAGTATAAGATGGCACAATGGCGGTGGCGTTATATGGAACTAAAACGGAACTCAGTGTTGCCGTTTTTTATTTTGAGATAATGTTGAAACTTGGTGCAAATAATACAAAAAAAATGATAAATAACTTTTCGTAATAAAATGCTAAAAGCCAAATTTTATTCCCGAATAGCAAACTGAAGTTATTAATTGTTAAAAAGACGTATATTCGGATATAAAGAGCGCAAAGAAGACTGCGCTTTGGGTATTATGACATAATAATTACTATTTTTTTACACAAAATAGTAGTAGTTGGCAACTATCACACCTGAAATAGGTGAAGATGTGGTCTAAGATGGAGCACGCTTGGCTAGAAGGAACCCATTCACTCTGGATTTGAAGACTCCGAGTTTGTACTGATCCGGGAAAACAGACGCCGAAAGCAAGTTCCACTCCTTACAAGTACTAACAATAAACATGGAAGCGAATCTTTTTGTACGACAAGGTGGGATGTCGACCAGGTTGTCCGGTGATAAAACGGGGAAGGTCACATTCATCAAAGTGGAACTTGTAAAAAACCGTCAGTCTGGAAACTCGACGCCTGTGTTCAAGGCTCTGCAGATTTGTTTTTACCAATGAATATCGCCGATGATTATTTATTACTTTTCAATTACCCTCCACATTTTGCATGTTTTGCGGTGGAAATGTGTTGCTTTAATCAGTAAATTTAAGCTATTATATTTATGTTACACTTACAAGATTCGCAATAAGTTAAACTCTGTTATCTTTTCCCGTCCTTCGCGCTAATTTTGCTCATAAAAATGAGAAGTCATATTAATCTAACACATCAAATTCAAATTAGACGTTAAAATTATGAGTACTGCACTATCGGTCATAACAAATTAACAATCGCTAAGCAAAAGTATAACATACATTTCAGGGAAGTCCTAATTTCTATAGAGACAGTTGCCATGCTACCTAAAAAAATCTACTATGTGTCAATAAACAAATTGTCTCTGGTTTCTATAAAATCTTTTGAATTCCTTACTTTGCACTTACGGTAACGTTAAAAAAATGCTAATAATGATAAGATAAGATAAGATAATATATTTCACACAAAAACTTAATATAGTTACATACTACCTTACTTATGTGCTATTTCTAGAGGGAACATCTATAGAAAGACAAAAATAGCGCAGGCACTATGTGGCTCAGAATTCTTACCTCCCGTGCTAGTTGTTAACTGTGTTACGGCGAGGAAAATAATATCTTTACCCCATTTATTACCCAAAGTGTGCTAATTACTACATTAGTTACCCACGAAACACTAAATTAAGGTCTGATTATAATATGGTAGGTACAGTTCTATTACCGTTACTAGAGTATCCTAAAATACTTACATACTATTTAAATATAAAAACTAAAACAAGACAAGGTAAACAATATGAGATAATAAAGACAAGGATTATTAAAACAACATGGAAACTCAACATATATCACAACAGAGTAAAATGAAATATGCTAAATGCAAATTTTTCATGCTAATGGGTCATGAAATGCTAAAACGGCAACACTGAACGGAACTGTGTGTTTGATGCGTGGTAGTTTACGGACTACAACTTGATAAATCTGCGAATCATTTGGGTTTTAAAATGACGAAAATAAAATGTGGTTGAAGAGAAACCGTAATCAACATTCGTTTTGGTTTGAAGTACAGTGGCGCACAGCCGCGCCAAGTTATACTTGTGGCACTGTACGGTGTAGAAGTATTCCATGCGCTAGCATCCTAGTCAGTGAAGTATTCATTCAATGAAAAAAAAAGTATGAAGGCGAAATGAATGAAGATAATAAATACGATTTGACACAACGAGAGTTGCCAACAACAGAACCTTTGCCCGCATTCTTACCTAAATATTAGGACCAAAAACCAATGGTTCATTCCCATAATCCCCGCTAAGGTTTGGTTCACTGGTATGAATTAGGAGAGAAGAAAAATATAAATTCATAATCCTGACCCCGCAATCGTCGACGTCGTGGTGGGGATTATGCGCCTAATAATTTTTTGTTAGTGTCATAATCCCTACAGGTGAGCCAGAGTTCGTGGGTATTATGACACAATGGCAAGCAATTATTTGATCAGATTTTAGATACAACTGAAGGATTAATTGTTTGATTTCAATATTTGTTTTGCCCTTTTCACAATAGACACCTATAAATATTAGTCCGTTGACCAGCAAACAGAATTGAAAGCTATCGTAATTGCCTGCCAGCATAGACTGGTCTAAGCTTACCTTTGTATGACATTTGGGTTGTAATGCCTATACGTTATGCCATCTAGTGTTCTAGTGTGGAATAGAGACAATGCGATTCGATGAGTTTTCTAAATCAAACTAGACACAAACACACCTTAATTAAATATGGCAACAGTGCCCGGGACTGACTGTTTTATTTTCTGTTATGATTTTTGATTGTTTGGATGAATAAAAAAATACAATACAATATGTACAATAACGACAGTAATCAAATATCAGCTAGAAACGAAAAGAGAAGGTTTATTCAAATCAGAGTTCATCGAGACAAACCAGAATAGCTCCATCATGTTCGTGTGATTGTCTGTACAGTATAAAATTATTCAAATAAGAATCTCAAGCTCTTAAGTTAATACACCAGATCCGGTGCACACTTACTGGAAGAGATACCAGCTTTTTTGACACGTTTAGTTTCAATTTCAAAAAGCTCATCTCGAATAGAAAAAAAAACATCGAATTTAATTGATTGATTTTTGCATAGTCTACCTAGACGTACAACCAAAACCGTACAACGCGTCGCCAACAATAAAACTTGGGTGCTGAAATCATAGATGTGCGTCTGCAGGACGTCATTCTCCTCGTGTATGGCGCGTAGCATCATGTGTGATGCCCGCTGTCTACGTGTTAACAGCCGCTTAGCTGCATAGCCGGCCGATTTAACCCCCCCGCATTAGATGTCACATCAAAAATGGTAAATATAAAATACGAGCGGGAAACCCTGAAAGAGAGTGAGTGAATGATACTTTATCAGGCAAAAAATGAAGTGAATAAAAACGGATCATTCGTTCCCGCTGTCTCCATCGACCGACTCGTTTCGGTGGTCGTGTATTCTTTCGTGACAAAGGATTTCGATAAAATTATGTAAATCCTGACTGAAAACAGGATAACTTTGTTACAAAAGAGTACAAGCGCTATAGGGGCGTCGATTTTACGACGCTAGTGCTTCCCAAAACATCAAATTATTTCGAGCTGAGTGTTTATGTTTCGGGTATCTCTGCGTTTGTTTTGCAAACAGACAGTTTACCCCCGTCCGGTCGTGATTATGCTGTACTCTCAGTGAAAAGTGGTGTAGAAGCAGCATCATGTTGTTGTTGTTGTGGTTGTTCTGTGCGGTGGTGTGCGGCGGCGCGGCGGCCGAGATCGAGAGCAAGATGGATCAGCTGAGCCAGCACTTGCAGGAGGAGATGGCGGACGTGTGGGACATGGCCGTGGTCAATTACTCCGAGCCGGTGATCAACGCCACCTACAAGGCCAGCGTGGAGTTCGACATGCGGGCGATGGGCCCGCTCTACAACTCCACTCATATGGTCATCGATGTTATTGCCGCTAAACAAGCGTATCCTGAAGGTAAGACTCACTTTCCAACTTCCCATCGCCGGTTATAAATTTAGATCTGAGCGCTTCCGTGGTTCTATAGATCTGAACGCTTTTAGACACGCTATGATATTGGTCCTTGATTTTTCAGTCATTACATTAGGTCTTAGTCATATAGCATCGAGATATTTTAAACTCTACCTCGATGTAGCAGGGCCCCCTAAGGCAGCTTCGAAACACTGACACCGGATTTGCCTACTAGTTCATGCAAGAACCCTGGAACCAGATGGGACAGTTATGACTTTGTGACTCCCACTCAACATGATAAGCTTAATGTTAAAGAACTAGTCTTTCAAGTCAATGATGATGATGATGCCCTCCTTGAAATGTCCCTCAACGGCGAACCTTGTTAGTTCTGGACATGAGAGTGGATATCGCTTGCAAACCCAAATTTAGCCATAAAAAGACTACAGGGTTGTCTAAGGATTTAAAAATGCTATCAAAATAAAATTTAAGAATTAATTAATACACACACACCAACCTTAGGATCAGGTTCAGTTATTTAAAAGTACATGTGCAGTACATTCAGCAGATTACTGTAGGTTAATAATGATGAAGAATTATAATAATTTAATAACAAATAATTGATGATGGTGATGAATGACTATTCATAGAATAGATACATAGATAGATACATAGAAAGCTGTGGCATGATTTCAGTGACTATTTCCTTTGTCTTATTTACCCATATTTTCCTCTTCATTGTGTGTCATTAAATTTAAATTGAAAGTTATTTGTGATCGAGTTGGGCTTTGACCTCAGCCTTGAGTCATTCATTTACAATTTAAAAGCTTTTGTTACAAATATCTAGAACTGTCTTGGATTCTTATTAAGAACTTTGAACTTATTAAATCTGTAAGATAGCACATATCTGCTTCACAAGGTCAGGACAGGCTGGAATGGCTTATTAGGGGAGACCTATGTCCAGCAGTGGACTGAAATAGACCGATGATGATGATGATGATGATGATGAGGGAATTCAAAGCTGGAATTAATTAGTGCGAAATATGTTCATGAGTGGGATGCATCATTAGGAGTGTACGAGGTTCCTGCCACTTGTGGAACTCAAGCCAACCTCTCCTGCCCATAATACACCCAGCTGACTAACAAACGGGGCACTGGTGGCAGACTGATTGCAGCACAGTGCCGCCTAACTCTGGCGCTTCTGGGAAAATTCTGTTAAAGCCCAGAGCCAGAGAAGTTACCAGAATTCACATCCAAGAAGGTCCTACAGTTTAGGTACAGTACAGTTTAGGGCTCAGTAGTGAACTATGAACCCCCCGACCCAAGGGGCTACTTAAAATAAAAGTGGCTATCACAATAGGTCACAGTGATATGAAAGCCATACAATCAATAATAACTCTGGCACAGCTGAATTCCCAGAACACCCATGGACAGCAGTATTGTGCCTGTTCCAGAATCTGTGCCCTGTGATCCTCAACACCGATACCCAATGTGGCGATCATGGAGGAGGCCTATATCCAGTAATCAAAGGTACATTAGGCTGGTGTTGTTTATGTTGTTGATGCTGAATCATTTAAAATTATAATAATGATAATAGAAAGAAAATCTATTTATTTTACTCAAATTACGCAACACTTAGTAATAATTAGTAATATGCTGCCATGAATAAAACCATACAATACACCATTATCTAACTGAGTGAGTTGCCATAGGGTCAGGCTCAGGTGTGATTTCCACACAATGGGCATATCGAGCACAGAATATGTAGCAGCACAAACAATAGAAGGCAAATGGACTCGTAAACATTCCATGAGAACAATACGTGCAACTTATAGATACTATAGGTACTACTAACTGAGCTTATTATGAATATCGATATTTGTATTTGAGACAGTTATGTTTTCAACCCTCTACTTAGAGAATAGATATACTAGTCTTAAAACAGACTTTTACTCTGCAATTTGGATTGTATTGGTTCAGTCAATAACCATCACAAGGAACTAACTAGTTGTGCCCCTTTCTCTAAGCACAAAGGCCATGAATTTAAACACAAGTCAAGACATTACTTAGTCACTAATTAGATAAGTCTTGGTAGATCGGTAGGTACTTAGTTAAGTAACTAATATCTGCATAATAGCTATTATTATACAAAGTCTCATTATGAAGTTGAAATAGTAGGTTACTATCTAAATGTGCTCATCATGACAATTAAACAGATTACAATATTTTCAAGAGATTTACAGGTACAATAATAAAGATTACACATGTTGTTTACTCAAGCAAAGATACCTCGTCTTTCGTTTTCTCTAGTATTCAAAAAATTCATAACTCCCTTTACAAAGTCCCTTCAAAGATTACGATTATTCTGCTATGTCCCACTGCTGGGCAATGGCCCACTTTCGATCGAAAGCCATTTTTGTACCCAAAGATTAATGAAGTTTCATTTTGTATTAAAATACGAAATGAAACTTCATTAATGTTCATTAGGTATTTCGGTCCATTTGACCGAATCTGACCACTCTTAACCAAGTGATCTATTTAAAAATAAATAGCGTTGTCATAAAAAGTGTAAACGAAGAAGATATACCACTACATAGGTACATAGGTAAGGTAGTAGATATGGTTAGGAAGGTAGGTAGTATTTATAATCTTACCTAATTTGTAAAGAGTTTTACGCATAAACTTGCAATGTCACTCTTTTCTAAAATGCAAAAACCTCAAAACAACATCAAAGGATGCATTGCATGCTATCTTCCATCTAAAGGGCTAACTGCCAACAAGGGTTCTCCAACTCCTCGGCATGTGAGCGCCCGCCCGCGCGGACTGAGTACCGCTGACACAGGCATGCCGCGATCTCAACCCTTTTTATCAAAGCACACTGACTGTTAAAATATTGCTGAGATAAAGTGCTTAAACGCTTACTTGTCTTTTCTGGTTCCGAAGAAACTTGAGACTTTGTTTCACTCAAACGCTTAATCAATGCGCTCGTAACCTTGCCGCTTTCAAGACTGCATTGAGCTTTTGGTTATACCTTCCTTATTTTGTGCTTAGGTCTTTAATCTATCGGTGAACGTGTCTCAATCGATTTACCCAAGTTACCTTCAACGGATTACGCTTGGTCACACAATAAGGATGGATTTTCTCAAGACCAATAGTAATTTCTAGCATAAGTGAAGCAAAGCTTAATGCCTATAATGATAGTGAGATCAGTCGCCCAAGTTATGTGTAAACAACAAACAGTAGATCAAGCATAAAATGTCAAGTGTTGGAGCGTGTTCACATATATGGACGAATGCTGTCTGGTAGTTTGTCGTCACGATAGACTTTGTTTTGTAGTAAGAACAATTTTTTATTTGTAACAAGTTAATTTATTCAAAGGAGAATTTTCAAAAGTCCTACCAAAAAGTCTCATATCAAGATCAAAATATTAAAGTAATAATAAACATTTTATTGCCCGCTATTTCTGTAACTCTCGACTAAAGCTTAATACCTATCTAAGATCGAGCACTGGGGTACCCATACCTATACTGAAAACCAGCCCTGCATAGACCGTGATCTGCGCAGATTAGTGCTGAGTGTACCTACTAGCTACCATTTGCCTAAATAACACTCAAAATCATCGCGTTCTTTATTTGTTATTTTATGTTTGGCAGTAAATATTTGTATGAAAAATGCACTCTACGTTCACTCTTACTACCCAAGTATAATCTTCATGTCAAAGTTATTCGAAATTCCATTCTGATAGAGCGCGGATTGTAAGACAATCATCTATCTTCACGATACACGACACAGTACGACAGCATTTTCGACTATTGCATCCGGTATCGGACCGATAGACGATATTGTCGTCAAATATGTGATGCGCTCTTGGTGTGTTAGTGACGGTTAAACGAGGGCTTTGTGGACATAGAATAGAACATATCTGGTGTAGGCGACGGATGTACAGAAATAGCAAGGTGGCTGTAGGGATGGATACAAACATGTGGATTGTGGTTACACGTGCTTCAAGTATTAACCAGGCACGATATGTTTTTATAGAGTAGGGCATTATGGCTGTTTCATTGTCCATAAACAGTTTTGTAGAATGTGCTACTATAGCATAGAGTACCTAAGGTCCTAGAGAATTGAGAAACTTCATTTGCAGTTCCCATTCTCAGTTCGATTTCGAGGATTTGAACTTTTGGGATCAAAATCAGTACAATTCAATATTCAAAATCTCATTATTTAATTAGATGTGCTGTGTTTCGGTTTGAAGGGTGTGGGTGCCGGTGAAATTACAGGCACAAGAGGCGTATCATCATCATGCCTCAAGTTGATGGACGCAGGGCGTTGCATCGTAGAGCACGTTCCAAAAAACGTGATCTATGATGCAATGCTTTGTGATAGGTATTGGTTACCACTCAACATCAGGTGGGCCATGTGCATGTTCCATCTTCTAGTATCATAAAAAAAATCCTATAGGACAACTTTGAATGGTTAAATAAACTCCAAAGTATACTTGTTTTCGTGTCACAGTTTTTTTGAATAGTAATACAATTTTTACGGATTACCAAGCATTACAAGATATATACCATTTTGTTACTTTAGCTGTTGGTTTTCCTTTATAAATAAATAAATAAAATAAATAAATAAGATTTGACGGCGTCTGTGGCGCAGTGGGCGAAGGTCAGCCTGAGACGCAGAAGGTTGCGGGTTCGATTCCCGCTGCGGGACAAATGTTTGCATGTTCTGTAGATATTTGTCTCCTGTCTGGGTGTTTTCTATGTATTTATTTACAAAAAAATATATATGTGTAGTATATCAATAACGTGGTTCCCATAATACAAGCTCTGTTTAGTTTAGGGCTACATGATACTGTGTGATTACGTCCCGTATTATTAATAAAAAAAAAAAATATTATATAAAAAAAAATTACAGGTTTTGTCCGCTAAGACGATTAAATCACAAAGTGCTCCATACTCCCTGAAAAAGCTGTTTCCCAAGTCTACTTGTTGGATGGCATGTAATCCCAAAACGATTAAAGTACGATCAGAAGTTTCATGTTACTTGGAGCCATTTCTTGGAAGACAGTGAGGCATCTGTTGGTGCTTGATACGGAGTTAATGACTGCTATAAAACCATTGTTGATTGATATGCACTGAGCCAGTCATGCGGGACCCGTTGTGCAGCCATGGTGCCTAAGGGCCGGCATACAGTGATACAAACAGTACTGCATCTGCAAACTGAGCAATTCTTCAGCAGTATTAGCAGTATTCAGTATTCAAGATTTATTGCAATCACATTACATATACCGTAGATTAAAGTTTAGTCAGGTCTTAAGACTAGGAAAGACGTACGTAATGTACCCAGTTATGGTGTTCAAGACAGCGAGTAGGAGCCGACCGATATCTTCTATATATATAAAAATGAAACCCGTTTTCCTTGGTCACGGCATCACGCGTGAATGGCTGGACCGATTTCACTAATTCTTTTTTTGTTGTATTTGTTATTATTAGGAGAAGGTTCTTACGGAAAAAAATATTAAGAAAATCTCTCAGAAATATTGAAAAATATACATTTAATCATTGCTACGCTAAGGCGGTACGAAGTTCGCCGGGTCAGCTAGTTTTAAATACATAAGACTGTTGATTACTGAGTGTCATTATTGTTATTTGAGTCATTTATAAAATCGCCAGGAGAATAGTATATTTTATTTAATAACATTTAAATTATTTTCAAAGATTTCTTGTTTTCCTATCTGGCTCCTGTAATGATGTGCAACACATTGCATCCAATGCTATGTAGTGGTGTTACGGTTTCACCATGACAAAGACTGAGAGAGACGTGAAAACAAAGTAATAGCGTTCGTTCCTTTTATAAATATTATGAGTTCGCATAACCGGATTAGTAAGGACCTAACCTGTCCTAGGATCTAGTACTAATCTATTCAGCTAGACATTAAATCGACCTTATGCTGTTACCCTTGTTAAAAAGACTGACAAACAAAAAGTATTATATTCGCTTTAAAAATTTAAGACAGACACCTAATTTTAGTATTGTCTTGTCTCCCACAGTCAGTACAAACCCCTCTTGGTCTCTCCAACCATGTTTAAGATGAGTCACTGTTTAGCTGTGCTCATCGGCGCAGGCGCAAGTCGCGTGTCGCGGCCGTCGACCTTGCATCCAGCCTGTGTGCCTGGAACGGATAGCGCTACACGCATGTCATTAGCACACTTAAAAACATCATAAAGTGCGCAGCTAGTCCTGCGCAATTTTATATTGCAATTTTTTGGTAACTTTGATGTTTTATTTTACTAGTTTAGCAGTCTAAAATTAAGACAAGGTATGAAGAGTATATATTGTTCTTGAAACAAAACGACAGTGTTGCGTTGTTGTAAGCTCGAAATTGGATTTACAGTGTTCTTTCCTCAGCATGAATTCCATTATGGCTCGTAATGAAATGAATTATTTATATTTATTTAAGTATTTACTGAATTTATTGGCATGTTAAAATAGGCTATTGCAACCCAATTGCAGTACCCTAACAGGATGCATGTACGAGTATTTGCTATTATGCTACCTGTTATCTAAGCTTGTATTAAGTAGTGTGTTGTAATAATTAATATTATTTTTATACCGATTATATTTTACCGATTTTCACAGAAAACTTAAAAGGGCTAAAGTTTCAAGACTGTTCTATATAATAATAAATAAGTGTATAATGTAGAATATATCTTATTATTATATTACTGTACATATTTCTATATTATTGATCTTCAAAAGCGGTAATCAGGAGTGGCCTTCTTAGGTGGTTTACTTCAATATCTTAATATCATTCGCCAAGTCAGGACGGAACAGTTTAAAAAACATGAGTCAATGTCGGCAATAAAAAATAGAAATAAAAGGGGTCCTCATTAACTCAAAATATAAATTACGTTCAAAATTTTGTAATTAGGTTAAATGTCATCGTTTACGCAAAATAACAGGAAATCAGAAGACATAAATATCTTGTTCCCTGTGAAATGGCTCGGATTTCCTCATTGGGTGTATTGTATTTGACGTGACTGTTGGTATTCTGTGCCGTCTACCTATTGTTATCCTTATTGTAATGCACCGAGAATTATTCCATTTCAGCCGCCCGCTGTCTGCCAGAGTCTGTAAAGACAGGCGAGCGCCAAGAATGGATTGTGCTTTTCACTTAAAAGGTTTTGAGACTTGAAGACTAGCCTCATAGCTCAGTTGGTAGTAACTGTGCTTGCTGAGCTGCAGGTTGCTGGTTAGATTCCCGCCCAGGACAAACATTTGTGTGATTGACATATATGTTTGTTCTGTGTCTGGGTTTTCTGTAAATATTTATGTACTTATATTTATCAGTTTTGGGATCAGTTGACAGTGTGTCAGATATCCCGTATATTAAAAAAAATGATTTAAAAAGCTTTCTGCTGAGCCATTTTCATTAGGCCTGCACAAGAGGATATATTCCCCTTTTAGAATGTCACGAGGTTACCATTCTCCTTGAGAAAACGATGTAGAAAGTCTTAAATTCACGATTTAGGTAAAAGCGGAGTAAAAATATATTGTGTAGGAGCCCGGAGGAATACTTCTCATTAGTTTAATGGAGAATTTGTTAAAAAGACATTCTTTTTGTAAACATTTATTCTCTGGATTCTCTCTACCTTCGCTTATACCCGCGACCCTTGGGAGAATGGTCGACGGCTTTTAGTTTGATAACGTTATATTATTTATGCAATTATCCAACGTAATTTCCACTAAATAAAGATCTCCCTGAAGAGTGTCATGTGCATTAAGTGGTGCACCATTTGACACTGCGTCGCCTTCATGGTTGCCAACCGATATCCCTCCGTACATTGATTGCATTTAATGAATGTGACGTTCATGTTCAGTGCTGAGTGGTAACCGTTGTAACGGTTTTGGCCACGTCGTCGTCACAATAAAACTTCAACCTATTTGCAATAATATTTGTACTTAATATTATTTATAGTTTTAGATCTGTGGAATAAATTCAGAGAAAAAAATATATCATCTCATACTAAATTCGATTCATAATGTAACCGTACCTACCTACCTAGGTAAACACCCAATATAAGATTTGATCTTGCCTCTAGGCTCTACTCCAACATACAAACTTGTATTCAATCAAATATATTTGCGTACCCGGAGCATTGAATTGATTTGATCATTACCACGAGGAAAACGTTCATTTTTATAAAAATACTGTGCGCAAAAAGAAGCTTTAAAGTTTTAATGAAAAACATTCATAGTAACAAAGGCTTCCTAAATAATTAGCAGCTCAATAAACGTCTAGTTAAATTGCTTGCCCCTCTTTAAGCCGGTCGGTATTTCCGCCATCAAATTAGCCCCCATCCAGCTGAGGCGGTTTAAGGAGATTAATTGAGGAAACTGCAGCTCTTACGTCATTACAGCATTAACGTCTTTAGAAGTAGCGCTCTAGACGAGACTGCAATCAAGACGTAGTGAGCGTGCCGTCGCGTCGTCGCCTCGTTTAGATGTATTATCGTAGCAGTAGCTAACCGCGGTGATAAACGGGATTTGTTAGAGGGTTTGATCAGTCTATGCTTCTGTACTGATAAATCTGAACTGTACTAAACAGACGTATCGCCTGTCAGTATTTACAAGAGGTGTCTGTCAAAGTTGCTTGTTTACCATTTGCGAAGTGATCATCGTGTAAAACTTTACATATAAATTTTATGAAATAAAACCTACAAACACTTCATCATCATCACCCACAGCCCGATTCCACCCACTGCTGGGTACAGGCCTCCCTCAACTTGTGCCATCCACCACGATCCTGCACTAGACTAACCCACGTACGGCCCGCGACACTTAATCATACCAAATATTTTTGTCTGTAATGATTCCAAAAACCCATTTTGCTATGTTACGTCACACACAATACGAGTAAAAAAACAGACGAGAAACAGTTACATCGCGAATCATAATACAGTTTCCATAACATCATTGTATTGGTTTCCCACGTCCTGCCTTTCCCATGAATCAGACCCTATTATGTGTCTTATGGTATCCTGTATTGAAACTTGAATTATTTCTTACGTTAGCTTCAACTTTAAGGTCGCTAATTCAGTCCATTAATCATCTCCTGCCTTTGTCTCAGGCTAGGTGGGGTCGGCACAACACGTTATTTCTATCACTCCTGAAATCCACTCCTTTCATTCTCATATCCTCTTTCACGCTTATTAATTAAATATTCAATTAATTTGGTCAATTATAATTGATTCGATTATCCAGCTATAACTCCTAGAGCAAACCACCCCATTGTGAGTATTTGAAGATACACAATCTAAGTAAGATCTCATTTAATGAATGATCTAATTAAACCACCAAATTATGTTAATGATCGGCCAGTAAATCTTGGATCATAGTTGTCCTAAGTAACGCGATCCACTTGCCAATTAATTTCTCCTTGACACGTTGAGTTTCGTTTACGGGCAGGCTTTTCTCTTAATTAAACTTGTCAATGTCGTGGCTATATCGTAGAGAGCCGTCAACCGTAGAGGAGTCTTGAGTGGAGACCTATGCTCGCAAACGTAGTTGTAGGACACCCTTCGGCCATGTGGAGGAACGATTCTCTCGGCTTATCGTTGAGACTGTCGAGCTGAGGACAGGGTGCAATGGCGCTCATTATAGGAAGCATATGTCCAGCTGTGGACTGATATAGGCTGATGATGATGATTCACTTATCAAAGAGGTCTTAGCTTAGTAAATAGTATGAGGCATTTCCCTCGCCACCAGGACGAAAACGTTAGGAGTTACGTATTACCTTGGCTATACAACTGTAAATATACAATTTTGGTCTGAGCTCCGTTAGACGCGCTCAGCTACTAATTTATACTAAGACGGCTCTGAAGATATGAGTCCCTGGGGTAACTGATAAATTTCTGACGGGCTCGAATAAACTGGATGAGTTTTTGTATGTTTTAGCCATGTTTTTTTTACAGAAGCTTATAAAATTAAGGCTTTAAATAGTGCTTTGGAACAAAACCTACACATTATTGTGAACTGTAAACCAGAATTGATTTCATCTCTATTCGTGATGCAATAGTTGTTGGCATAGTGGTTTTATAGTCTTGCATTGCGGCGTGCCTGCAAGTCACGGGTGATTGCAGCAGACACTCCTGCGCTGATTGCTCGCTTTTGTGACGCTGATTGCATGCCTATTCAATGTTGACTCGTATCGGTTGGGCAATGTTGATCCCCTTGGAGATACATGATCGAAAACGGAGCTTTCGTTGCTTTTAACCGTCAGGCAAATACACAGACAAGGCATGTTAATAGAATATGCTTAAAATAAACAATATTATGCTCTAGATGTTTTGAAGCTGCCAGTTGGCAATCAAAAAACCAATACTCAATTAAGTTTTTAGATTTTTTAATAAATAAATAAAATAAATATAGCTGGACATTATCACACAGCATCATGTAGCCCCAAACTACGCAGAGCAAAAAAAAAATACATATCATACATAGGAAACACCCAGACCTGAGACAAATATCTGTAGAACATGCCAACATTTGTCGTCCCGCGGCGGGAATCAAACCCGCAACCATCTGCGTCTCAGGCAGACCTTTGCCCACTGCGCCACAGAGGTCGTCGATTTCTAGAATAGGTACTGGTTGAAGATTCAATTTATTTAAAACAGTTAACATAAATGGACATTTGTTTTACTTTAGTTACGTACGTACACCGCAACATGTTTCAATTCGAGATTGCTTCTAACTTTTTATCAAAAGAATGAACTCGCATGGCCTTGTAATCTCTATTATTCGTGCCAGTACAGTTATGATCCGTTTCATCACCGCTCCCAGCGAGCTGTGACGACTTTCACTGGCTCCGATGACGTGTTGCTCCTTTAGCTCGTTGTGACATGTGACCTCAAAATGATCACTGGACAATACCCTTATTATCTGACTTCGTTTCATGAAGTATACTGTCTCGCAGGCCACACCTTTTATCTGTTGCAAAATCATGGCCCGCTTGCGCCGCACTTTGCCAATACTCATGAATTTATCTGAGAGATCTGACTCATTAGGTCAACTGCTAAAATAAACATTGCTTACCTACTAACCTAACCTTTTCATTTGATGACTTTGAAAAGGATCCATAGATAACTTATATTTATGGATGATTTATGGTGTTATTCCCGATAACCTAATTTCTATAAATAAATAAATCCTCATTAAATACATCGTTTACTAAGCAATTTCCTTCCTCATATGATTACCAATGCAGTTGGTTTGCGGTACTTTCGCATATAGTAAATCATGTTTTTGTCCGTGGCTCGGCGTGCCGGGTATCTGCTTCTAATTAAGGCCAGCCCAGCCAGCCAAGGTTGCGTTGCGTTCAGAACTGCATTATTAAGTTTGCAAGTGATTGTGACAAAGCTTTGTAATGGAATTAGAGCTAAGTTAGTTGATGGAATGTTGTTGTAAAACTACAAATGCATGTTCTGTGATAATGGATTATGTCCCATTTGATTTCTTTTACTTCGTTGTATGTGCCACACAGAAAACAGAAAGCTAAACTTTTCCATGCTTCATGATCACAAAATACTCATAAAATGATGTTTGTACGTCTGTATTTTGAAAAAAATATTTACATACCAAATTACAAATCACAATTACCAAGAACTATCCAATTGAAGTAGAGTAGAGTTTCTTGATGTAGGCGTACAGTCTACTGACTGACCCCAAAACGAATAAGATAACCGTAGTGTTCCTTACAATCTTGCAACGCACAATAACATCTGATGATATCAACATAGGGTTTACTTTGTCTGATCAAAGAGTGTCGCGAGCTGAGGGCTTACCACGAGTTTTGATAGTTTTCGAAAACTTTATAAGTTTCGGTATCTTTCCCAGTGTTGCTGTTTTAGCATTTTTAATGCTAAATTTAGCATATTTTCGGGTCTGTTAGCTTGAAAAATTCGCATTTAGCATAAAAATATGATCAACATTTTTTTGTACGTTACCTAAAAATTCAAAATTCCTAAGGAATTCAAAAGAAAAATATAGATTTTACCATTTTATTTAGCATTTTTAAAAGTTATTTAGCATTTTTTGCAACATGTTTTAGCATTTTTTCCAAATAATAAACGGCAACACTGATCTTTCCATACATTTTCGTAGTTCATGCACGTTTCCCTAGAGGCGCTGTACGAAAATGTATGGAAAGATACCAAAACCTAAAAAGTTTTCGAAAACTATCAAAACCCGTGGTAAGCCTTCTGTACCCACTTCCTCCCAGTCCCGGCTCCGAGTGTAACGAGTTCAAACGGCAAACCAATTGGCGTGATGATAGGGCATTACAACCGTTTGAAGTATTGCCTACTCTGGCACTTCATCATCATCATCATCATCGTCATGATGTATTGCCTACTCTGGCACTTGGAACAACACAATTATTTCGCTGTTTGTAGTATCTTTGGTGGCGAATAATATAGCAATATCCAAACTGCTTCCTTCTTCTAGCTTATTTGGTTACTTTATCTACAATTAAAGTCTAAAGTTTTGCTTCTTATCTAGCGCAATATCTCGATTAGATGGCTGGGTTTAGAACTGGTTTTAGTTTCTAATCAAAACTGTTAATTTGATGTGATTCATTACATAGCAACTAATGGTCAGTGTAAGTGATTTTATCAGCTGAGGTGTGGAGTTATTTAAAAATCCTCGTGAGTCATGATCTTTGGTGAAAGGATATTGCGCATACAGTTACAAGAATAGTCTTATCTAATAGCACTGGCAAGGTCCAATTAAATTGAGTTTTTACGAATCGGTTTCACGTAGAATATACTTTATTTTAACGGCAGTGTATGCTAGAAGTGAAGTGTCGTGAGTCGTGACCTTCAATTCCATTGTTTCATAGCAGAAACAGTTTGTACGAAAAGCTGGAAATAGCACCGGAAAGAGTCCAGTTGAGGTTGAACCGTTCCAACCTTCACCATTCAATGTTTACAAACAACTCAACAGACATACCACACAAACTATTCTCGAACAGACTTCCTCACACCTAAGTTAGAACAGATGCCGCATGCCGCACCATTTGTTTGGACACCTGGTGTTAGGGATGCGGATGCTTCCCTAAGATCACATTTTGAACTTGTACGGGGTTTGAAGGTGTTAATCGCTGATATTTATGGAGATCGGGTATTTAAACGTTTTTTTTTCTAAAACTCTAACATGATTTCTTATTTTCGTCATTTAGTGTCATCCTCTGCTTGATTTTAGATGTTAACTTTCTCTCCGACGACGAAGTTTTAATCTTGAAACCATTACCTTAGCTAGCTGCTAGCTTGACCAGTAGGCATTGTTTAAATTCATGAATGGCATGACCCGCGGTGTCTACCCTCGAGCTGCATACTAACGATAGTTCAAACATGCATGGTTTACTAGAGTTTTTATCAGTGGCTTAGAGCACGTGTGAGCTGCGAGTGCAACGACTTATCGTCCTCGAACCTATACCATCTAAACGATTACGCTGTTTGTTTTGGTACGAAAAATATTGTACATTGGTGTGTGTTCTAGCTTTTCTGGTATTTGCTGCATCCAGTTCCCGGTAACGCGTTTCCTCCTGGTAGCGGATGTTTGCCAGCGCCTGCCTCGCGCCGGTAGGCCATCCACTGTTTGTTCAGTCGGACCTTCACATTGACACAGCCATTGTTTGTTCTTTATTGTTCTGTACTGCCTCGTCCTCCTTTAGAGTACCTGCGTTACTTACTAGCTGTTTAAAAGTTATGTACAGTTTATAAGTACACTCGTTCTAAACACAGTTCAGTATACCTACAACTGTTGCTGAATGAGTCGACGTGTTGTGTGTTGGAAGGTTTTGATGTGCCCCCTTTTAACAAAATCTTAAAAATATATAGAGTTATTGGATTTTCATATACTTAATTCAAATTTTCACAAAATAGTTGTTTAATTTTCATGAGATTTCCCTGAAAACTGGAAATTTAAGCTGTTATTTTGCACGATGTACCAGGCTGTTATAACCGTTTAGGAGTTATTCAGTTGGTGACAATGATCTTTTTGCCCGACGACCGTAGCTGATAAGATAGTATCGTTGTGTAACTGTAGTTGGCGCTAAACACCGATGCGGTTTAACGTCACGGAGGTCGCCCCGCCTCCCGCCAGCGGCGCCGCCCCCTCCGGCATCCGCGCTGATAACAATGACTGCTATCGGTTCATGTTCGCCTAGTACTTTTTCAGGAGGAACGCTGTGAAAATAAGTTTTCTCTGTGATGTCAGATGTTTTTATTTCCAATTTATAATAAAATAGCGGTAGGATTTAAATGGAATAGTTTACGTGTAGCGGTCGTTCGACCTAGATATGGAACATTATCACGATAATCCGAATGCATTGCGTGCTCCGTATTTTCATCGATACTATGGCTGGGTCGTTTGCCAAGCTTTATTTCAGAAGCACGCATTTGCTTTCAGAGTTTCAGCTACCTGGATATGTCCATAACATGATAATGTGTGTGTTAGCTGTAACTCCCTGTTGGAATGACGTAGTAAATGAAACAGCTGTTAGACTTCATTGCCTCACTCTGCCAATGCCCCAGTTTACGTTGCGTTTACTTACTACCAAAATAAACGCCGGTCAAAGCACCTTTTTAATTGCATTGAAAACTGCCCAATTATCTATTCGAATTGCTGGAATTACGTTCAACTCCAAAGATATAAATCTTTGTTAAATTCTCATGATAATTATCTCGGTCTTTGTACGCGAGTAGGTCAATAGAACCTTTTGTTGAAGAAACACGAAGCCTGCCAAATATGCGTGAATATGTGTGTCAGTGGGTTCAGGGGTGAGCACTTTGTTGTTTAAGTTGTTTAAGGGTATGTTGCTGGTTACCTCGATTGTAGCATTAGACAAATTATCGTCAGGCTTGAATATGTAATTTACGGAATTGCTTACGTTTGGCGTGTTACTTGACATTTTTCTTTAGCCTATTACGATTGTCAAACATAAGTTCAACTACCACTGAGCAAAATTTCTTGCAGAAGTCTCGGAATCTTACTATAACTTTTTAGATTTAAAAGGCCGCTTGGTGTATGAAATTTCCTGTAACAATTTGCTAGGATGGAATGGAATATCGGAGTCAATTTGCAATCAGACGTTTGGTCCGTATTCGTTTGTGTCGCTTCGCTTCGTTACATCCCTAGCCCATTGGGTATCAGCCTGTGGATTTGGGTCGTACCTGCACTGCGGTGGCCCGACCCTCTCTCGACCTCTTTCACAATCGGTGCATTGCGTTTAGCACTCTCGCTCGACAACTACACTGCCATTCACTGAAAAGTATATCTAAGTTATTGTTCAGTGCTGCCGCTTATGGAATTGAAGTTACACAGAATATAATATAGCTCATATTTTTGATTGCTGCAGCAGATTTTTTGCATTATGCGATTCTATAATCGCCTTGGATATTATTTGTTTCAAGGCCTAGTCTTGAACCAAACGTGGTAAAGAAGATGGTACCTGATTATCATGGGTTAGTATTAAATTTACTGGAAAAAAAGTGAAAATCTTGAAAGTGGAACCTTGGCTTTTCTTGAATAGCATTTTAAACGGAATTTTTCTCTTGGGCGTAACAATACTTTGTGTCGCATTAGATTCCATAGTTACTTTGAAATGATATATTATCTAGCACTATCTATAATGATCGATCTTGCTAAATGGTAATTCATCAATCCTAATTACAAATACACTCTGTGTGTGGGATCAGGGATCTTTGACGGAAATAGCGCCCATTGGTCGGTTGGACGGTGTCCTCTGCCATTCTATAATGGCTGCAATTGATTCAACCTTCCCAGCTCCCCCTCCGTTGGGAATTAATTTAGCGGCAAACATATATCCTAGTACAATCCTAGAACAGTCTGAAACGGTTATACAAACCGATCTCACACAACTATGATCAAGAACTCGGGTGTTGCTAAAATGACTATTCCTATAGAAATGACTACTTTTTACCGACTTAAAAAAGGAGGTTATTTCTACTTTCAACTACTTTAAATTTCAACTCAAAGCTGATATCGGTTCATAATATAATAATAATGCTGTCGACACATGTCACACTTTGCATTAATTTTCACATAAATACATAATTTGAGCACCACGTTATAATATTGACTGGTGGTCAAATGGGAATATCTTTGGTGCTCAATGCATAGGTGCCCCAAAAATAGGTCCTCAAACGGGAATACATACTTCTTTTTTTATCCATAGGGAACTCCCAGACGCGAGACAGATCATACAAACTTTGGGCTTGCGGCGAGACTCGAACCCGCAACCTTAAGTGTCTCACGGGCTTTGGCCCACTGCGCCACAGAGGTCGTCAATAAACACCAGTGCGATGAAAGAATGTTATCGATTTTCAAAACAGCAAAATAGAGGAGGCAGAGTTTTTTTATGTTTTCGTGTTAAAAACTGCAATGTTGTGTATACAACCGCATTTTGAATTGAAAACTCGAATTTGATCTGAAATAGTTGAGTCCAAATGGATAAATTATTCCAGTCCTGCACGTCCTCAACATACATACTACAATAGCTAGATTGTGATAAAGCTATGATTCAAAGTATTACAATCGATTATGGCCACTTGAAGCTATCGTATGAGTGGAAAGTCCTAGTGAACAATATATCTGTTGACTGCGATAAGCAAATTACAAGTATCGTTAGAGATACGCCATTTGTTTTGTCATCGCAATCGCTTTAATTCACCGATATTATGACTGTGATTACATGTCATTATCACAGTATATGAACTTAATAACCTAGGTAAGTACTTAATATTATCTACATAAAATGTACCTCTTCACCTCAATAGGAAATTAGGCATTTATCGTCCAGCAGTGGACATTACAGGGTTAGAATATTTTAGGTCTTCTTGCCATGTGTTGCATGTCGGACAATGATCTTTTGTGCGGGATGTGCGTGCGCAGATCAGCGTAACTAGGTCACACGCACAATTGCATAAGTGACTGGCTATTCGGGATACCGTCTCTGGCTATAAAAAGGCCTTCCCTAATGACCGCCATTGCGTCCTATCCTCGCTTTTAAGTTGTCAACTTGTCAGGACGAGAATAACACAGAACTAATTTTGATAACTGTTACTTACCTTGGTTTGTTATGTAGACTACACTACCTATGATGTGGTGGTAAGAGTTCTTTGTTTTAACTTGCTGGCGTAAGGCCTGGATTGACCGAGACTGGACTTAGTATATTACCAGAAGATGACCTGAGGGTTCTCAAAAATGAAAAATCTTTTGGATTGACAACCAAAATGAAACCGCACATGCGAATCTGTGATGACTGATGAATTAGTGAAGGTCCATTTTTATATCGACTTTCATTTATCGATGTTTTTACTCGATCTACTAATCCATACGCTTAGACGGTTTTTTACAGTTTTAACTTGGAGACTATCTGTCTATACTAAAAGGATATGTTATGTTGGAGAATTATAGCCACGTGCGGAGAAGACATGCGGGGCGTAGAACGTATAAAGATAAGCTGTACCAAAGAAATAGAAAAGATTCAGATATAAAATCACCGTCCTTCCAAATATCTTTTTATGAAAATTGTTTTTTTTTTCTGATCCAAAATTTGTTGGGCTGTAGATAACAAACAATATACATTTTTGCGAGAAAAGCTCAACAAGAGGCAGTTCGGTGGTAAATATAGATTTAGAACATTCAGTTTTGTTCTTTTAGAATAGAAAATAGAAATTGAATAGTAGAAAAATTGCAAAACTTACTGGCACATCTATGGTTAGAAATTATTTACTTTGTAAACTGTTCCTTTTTGTTCCAATTTCGTAGAACTTTTTTTCAAAATGTCTGCTGCATATTGTAGAATATTTTGTTGGCTTCGATTTCGGCCTATTTATAGCATTTATCCATTTTATTTTCATTATTTCGTCTTTAGAAAATACAAATATAGAATATACGTATTTTTAGTAAGATGTAAATTAACAGAAATACTCAAATAAAATGAGGTGGGTGAGTTAATGATTTCACGATCACAAAGCTTGCCTTTACCGTGCGTACGTAAATGGCAAACTCGCAAGGCCTTTCTACATTTTATAAAAGAGCTATGTACAATCAAGCACACACTACTCTGGTACTTACCTATTTCAAAACTTACTTCACATAACGTCTAACCTTTAAAAGTACTTTACACATTTATCGACACTACCCATCACTAAACACAACTATAATGCACAAATTTATAGTGATATTGTTTACAGTGATAGTAAGATGCAAATTAACAGAAATACTCAAATAAAATGAGGTGGGTGAGTTAATGATTTCACGATCACAAAGCTTGCCTTTACCGTACGTACGTAAATGACAAACTCGCAAGGCCTTTCTACATTTTATAAAAGAGCTATGTACAATCAAGCACACACTACTCTGGTACTTACCTATTTCAAAACTTACTTCACATAACGTCTAACCTTTAAAAGTACTTTACACATTTATCGACACTACCCATCACTAAACACAACTATAATGCACAAATTTACAGTGATATTTAAACTAATAAATCTCAAAAATCCTACATTATAATACGCCAAACACTACACGTAACACAAGCTATACATTCTTCGAAACATAATTATCCATCTCTACAGTCAAACGCGTTGTATTTACAAAGATACAAGGTAATGAAGCGGATGCTTCTTACCGATGAAACATACAATTTTCTGGATTTTGGTAATGTGTATTTGTACAATTTTGAACAGAACATGAGACCATGATCACTTCACTCTTTTATGTATACTATTTAATTGAAATTATAATAAAATAACATAAATATCAAGGAAAATTATTGAGTAAAATGTGTTGTTTTGGTTGATAATCAGCGACCACGGATAGTTTGACAAAGTGCTGTCAAATTTTCGAATTCAGAAAGTGTGACATCGTCTTTCTCTTTTCCACTCATGAATAATTCATATAGCCATCCTTGTTTGTACCTCTATCTGAAAAAGAAAATAAAATCCAACATCTTTGGACTGGACCACCGAACTAATTGCACCGGCAACTTAAGAGGGCCAGTTTTGTAGCGCGTAGCCAATCAGGCTTGCAAAGTGTCACGTGGAATGTGACGTACGTCCATATGATTGGCTACGCGCGACTCAACTCGCGCTTAACTCACTCCATCTGGACTTGCTCTTTGCTACGTTAGGGACTTGGGCATTTGTTATCTTATTGTTTTGTTAAAAGCCTATTCAATTGTTTATTCACCACCAGCAGCCTATATTAATCTACTGCTGGACAAAGGCCTTCCCTTATTAAAAGGGGGATATGCCCATAATCCTGGGCATGCGGGTCGGGGATCGCATGATACAGCTTCTCGCACCGCCGACGCTGCTACCCATCGTCGGTCAGAGAATTTAGCTGTACCGGTGTTACGCTGCGTTATGCCGCAATCAGCCGGCCGCCAGAGCTCCGTTTGTTACCAGGGTGCTCAGACTAACATAATAAAAGGTTTTAAAAGCTTCTATTAAGTTAGTCTGAGGCATTGTGCACCACGGCAGGTGATGTTGGCTTGGGTTCTGAAGATAGAGGCTAGAAAATCTAGATAGAGGTTACAATTGTTTATGTTTAGGTTTATGATAAAATATACTGATAATACGCCCTCCGGCCAGATGCCTCATTTACTAACCCAGTTGCACACCGAAATGATCGGCACCGGACCTTTATTTGCAAACTTTGACATACATCTGTTGAAATTCAAAGAACGTCAATTTGACAAACTGTCAAAAGGAGAATGCCGAGAACCCTTACCAATTGCGTCAAAGCCGAACGTATCCCATAAAATTTATTATATTTTATAAATGTCGTTAACATTTTCTTTAGTTTTACACACCGACTCGATTAATAATCAAGTAAAAAAATATTTTGTTGATTTGGTTTCCGTTGCACGCCGCCATTAGACTACAACAACCAATGATATATACGTTGCTATGGCAATAAACATTGATGTAAAGTGTAACTATGGCAATAACCCTCATTTGAAATTATTTTGACAGTAGAATCGACTAAAAACTTATTGGATATTTTTTTGACGCACTCACTTTAGTCTTGGTACCGAGCGCCATACATCAGACGGCATTCTCCTTTGTAAAAACAGGACCGGTGCTTATCACTTCGGTGTGCAACTGAGTTAGTAAATGAGGCCTCAGGTAGTAACGATCTGCGAAAGGCTGCTGGTAGAAGCTGGATGCGTCGAGCTCAGGACAGGGTGCAATGGCGCTCATTAGGGGAGGCCTATGTCCAACAGTGGACTGCGATAGGCTGATGATGTTGATGATGATGATGATGATGATGTTGATGATGTTTAGGTTTAGGTTTATATTATTAGGTTCTGTTTATTCAAGACATGACAAAGGAAATTTAGCATTATACCGGGATAGTGTGACTCACTAACCAAACTTTCTTCCTCATAAAGACAATATTGACTTGACTGCCAATTTATTGACTGACTTGTTATCTTCTGATCAGTAAATATTGCTTTATTAGTTGGAATTGAAAGCGTTTTTATTACGTCTTCCGTTCGATTCGTGGATGTCCCCAGAGTATTTCATATCTAGCGGCTGTCGGTTTTGCGAGCTATTCGTCTGTTTAGGTTTAGTTTTACAAAGTTGCCCATAAACACCGAATTCCTCATTTGCTATTGCCCACTTTTCTGTAAACAAGCAAAAAAGTATCGAGATGGACCTTACGTCTATAAAACCCACATTCCATATGTCTGATGCATAAACTGAGCGGTAACCAGTTTGGTGGAGTCATTCCAAAAGTATGGGAAGGTCGTTGCGATCGTGCGGTGCCGTTTCTCGCATTTCCTAAAATTCCGAAAACGACTAGTTTATTATCAAAGACCTGCATAGCCTTATTAAGTCTTATGTTCTGTTTACTATTCATTAATATGTGGTACCGACTACCGAGTGAATTCTATTCAGGTACCATAATGCTACCTGCCCCTCAATTGTTTCAGGCAATAGGCGTGACGACTGGGTCAAAAAATAATAATTCTAATAAGTCCGTCAGTTAGATCAGCAAAAAATACTGGACACGTATTTTGATATTTATCGAATCAATAGAAATTGACCGAGGTAAAGAACGTGAAAGTTCGGGAGTGGGGGCTCGTGACGTCACGGCTAGGTACAAAATGTACTATATCGTGACGTCGCGCGGAACTTTAATGCACTATAGGCCTTACTTATGAACATCTTTCAAAAGATAAACGATGCTTAGGCCATTGACATCTCATACCGTTGGATAATGACAAACAGTGACAGGGCTAACTTTGAGCATTGATTTTTTGACTTTGAGTAGCGTTCATAAGTAAGGGGGAAAATCTTTGTTATATTGTTTAATTGACAAAAGAAAAAATAAGTGTCCAATATTTTTTGGATATGTAAATAACGGACTAATTAGAATTTTTCAGTGGTCTAGCCTATTGTCTGTACAATTTTTGAACATTCGTGTTCATGTCAATGTGTTCATTTTAATAATTAAAATAACATTTAGTTATTTTTTAAACATTTACGCATGTTAGTGAATTCTGTCTGCTGTTTAGTGTTCCACACCTGTCCACCTGTCTGTTATAACTTTCGTGATTTGTCAAGACAAATCGACCGGGCTTGCCCGGTCTTCAAATTCAGACTGTTTCTCAGCTCCCGTATGGTCTAGTGGCTAGGATACCTGGCTTTCACCCAGGAGGCTCGGGTTCGATTCCCGGTACGGGAAACTTTTTGCATTCTTATTTATTGTTTTTACTTTTGCTCCGTTCTCGTATAATTTATAAAGATCAACTGTGCTGAAATGCTAGTAACAGTCTTGTAACCATGTTTTTATCGTGGTTACCAGAGCGTAGACAGACGTAGTGAGTGACGAATCTGACGCCTTGCGTGTCACAGCTGGTCATTATGAATCATGATGTAAAACTTAATTAAATAAACCAAGTCGTAATGTTTGTAATCTTTATTATAATACAAAGTCTTTATTATCTATTTATTATAGGAAGAGGGGGTTTTCGCCTTATTATCTTGTTAAAAAAGAAAGAGGGGATTTCCTTAGTTATTATTTAGTTTACGCTGACTTTCTTCTATCGTCCAATCAATAATAGTAGGTGTTTACTATTAATAAGAGTTATCTAATAATTAACTTAATAACTCATCGGTGAATGAATGATAAAGTTAATTAACACCTTTTGTTATTATCTTACAGGGTCCATTAGAACCCTGTATCCAAAACAGTTAAAGAGTAAATATACCTAAATGTTGTTTTTCCTTTTTTATTATCGTGGCTGATAAGGTGTGTTGACTAACACGGTATGAGCATGTGATGACGTAGGATGACGTAGATGTAGTAGGTCATCTGGCTAACAGAATGATGAGTATGAATGTGACTGGATGTACGAGTAGAGGGAGGCCGAGGAAGAGATGGATGGATTGGTTGAAAGAGGATGTGAGAGAAAGGAGTGAATACAGAGTTGACGGCTAATAGGAATGTAGAAAGACAAACACGTTGTGAAGACCCCACCTAGAGTGGGATTAGGGCAGGTGAATGATTATTGACAGCTTCATCAATGTATATAAAGTTTAGGATAAAAAAAATACATACTTTCATACTAAATGAATTCAAGTTGAATCAACCGATCTTTGTTGATTGGAGCAGTAAGATATTTGCTATAAAACAAGCTATTTTGTGGATTCACGGGCTGGTGCGTCTTGATGGTCACCGTCCCGTTATGATTTCATTTCGGGCGCGCTCACCGCACCCACACGCCTAAATATTTATTGGTCTTTTAACGAAATGGCTGCTCACAGTGAACGAGACACGACGACCCAACCAACACTGCGATAATGAAAACATACAACGCATTTATGATACTGAATGAATATCGGAATAGGACGGCCTCTGTGGCGCAGTGGGCGAAGGTCCGCCTGAGACGCAGAGGGTTGCGGGTTCGATTCCCGCTGCGGGACAAATGTTTGCATGTTCTGTAGATATTTGTTTCGGGTCTGGGTGTTTCTATGTATGATATGTATATATTTACAAAAAAAATATTATATGTGTAGTATAGCAATCATGTGGTTCCCATAATACAAGCTCTGCTTAGTTTGGGGCTACATGATGCTGTGTGATTAAGTCCCGCATTATTTATTTATTTATATCCTAATAATCCTTATCCGAACTTAATATTGAAGTTCTAAAAGGGCCGGAAAGTGACACAAATGCAAGCGCCTTGTAGGTAGAAGTACTACTATTCAATAACATTCTTGGGCTGACGAAATTACTAGAAATAAAAATGAAAAATCTTTATTCACTTGGAATGTGACATCATTTCCCTGTTCATATCCCATTCTAGGTGGGGTCGGCACAACATTTTTTTTTCTCCATTCACTCTTATCTGCTGTCAATTCTGTATTCCCTTCTTTCACTCTAATATCCTCTTTCACACAGTACATCCAATCATATTCATACTCATCACTCTGTTAGTCACATGGTTTTCATCCCTCCTCATCACATGCTAGTGTTCCACTCATCACCTTATCTGCCACAGGTGCCACTTTCACTGATATCCACACCACACCACACCAGGCTATATCAGTCCACTGCTAGACATAGGCCTCCCCTAATAAAGGGGGATATGCCCATAATCTTAACATTCGCATCTCAGTAGCATGAACTTTAAATGAGACACCGTAGCGAATTGGGGAGTAAAACCTATTGGCACATTAGTAAAATTAAAATAGTTTTCGGTGTCAGCTAAGCATGAATGCACATTAGAAAGTGCGCTTTTCCCGCAGCTTGCCTATTGTAGTTTCACATATTTGTGCACTCTGCCATCGAGTTGCTGTTGGAAATGTAGTCAACCCTATTTTGTGTTTGGAGTACTCTGCCGACCGCATTTAATCCGATCACTTAGGGAAGTCTGAAACTCTATTAAGATATTTGAGCTTCAGTGCTGGTCAGATTAACGTTTCAGTACAGATTCTGAAGGATAGCGGCGAGGCGATCTCTAACGGTTGAATAACGTTTAAGTAATCGATCTCAACTCTGAGCGCAAGCATGTTCTAATAAAAAAAATGTCGTTTTGACGTGTTGTTTCGCCGAGCGCCAAGCGCCCGCTTTGCGCGACGTCTGCGAATTTTTGCGGAGTGCCAAAGGCGGACAGCGAGTCTATCGTTTCCTGATGATGCCTTATGGGTAAGGCGAAACAATGTCGAATTTCTGTTGCGTTTTTATGAAACTCGTCAGAGAGAGTTGGCGGAATTTGTACTAAATATTTTATCTTATAAATATCTTGTAATGGATTTCCGCAAAGTCACGCCTGATTCAATTCATTAACACTTGAGTTAGTGATTAGAGAGAATCGGTTTATAAATGTCAGCTTCCTACAAAAACCTATGGTAACATGAAACCCAGACAACAATAGATAAAGAACATCATTATCTAACAAAGTTATACTTGATACAATAACAATTCTCAGTAATATGAAATCCCAGCTTATCGACTTCACTGTTTATTTGGTTACTGTAAATAACGGGTTATTTACTTACGTAAACAACATTATATGTATGTACGACATTATTAGATAAATTATTATCATTATAAAGTTCACCCTAACTAGTGTGTAAGGGGTTCCAATCTTCATCTTCCAAGAATCCAAGCCAACCTCACCTGTCCGTGGTATGTAATGTACCCTGCTGTATAACGAACGGGGCTCTGGCGGTCGGCTGATTGCGGCATAGCACAGCTTAATTCCCTGACCACCGACGAGCGTGGGGATTACGAGCTTATCACACTTTATTAGGGGAGGACTGTCCAGCAGTGGACTGATATAGGTTTGTGTGTTTGTTTGTTGTGGTAACTTGTATGTTTTGATTGTTTTGACAACAATAAACCAATATGTATTGAGGTTATCCTCGCAAGAAAGAATTTCATCAAGAAAGCATTTTCAAAAATAGTTGGTGACTTATTTGACTAGCATCAATGGCATTTAAGCCATAACCTTTCCCAAACCGCTACAAATAGCTTCGTAATCTTGTTTGCTCACAGATAAGATAACCCAATAGACCCCATCGATCCCAACGGCCCGTAGATAACTGTATAAGAACACGTGTTCTGAATACTTTGCTGCCAGCATGCGAGTCCATCAGTCAGTCGACAGGTAGACCCAATTACATTACACACGCTATCTGACAGAGTACCTGACCAGTGTTACTTTTCTGGGAAAACATCACCCATTCTAGGGTAATGCCTCTGTTGATTTAGAACTTTCACGGAGCTTAAATGTACTCAGCTTTTGTAATTTAGTAATACTTCCTTCTTCGTATGAGCAAAGCCAACTCCGATGTTGGAGTTTTTAGTTATTACTTCAGGAATGCTCAGAGCTTGGCAATATGATCAAGATTTTGGAGTATTTTATCATTTTTGGAGTTAAGAACCTGAAGTTACAACCAGTTTTCGGCTGTATCCGACTCTCATTCAAGTATAATATGTAGCTGACCTACTGTACGTGTTTTCTGCTCAGCTGTCACTGTTTATCTACTGTCCGTGCATCGACCCCTGGGGCTGACACATCGCTTGTGGTGGTTTTAAACAGCCTATTGTTAGTTAGCTTTGACTAGTTCTACAGTGGAAATGATTACGGAACTACTCTGGAAGTATGCAATACTAAGAGCAATGAAGGTAAGACTAGAATTCTAGGTACACTCAAAACAGTTTCTTGTTACCTGCTTTGAAAATCGAATTGATTTTTTTTACCAATTGGTTGGTTGCCTCGGAAATAGATAGCATTATAATTCTAACTAATGTGATGTGAGCTTTGTAGCACCTCAGTGACATATTTATCTAGTTAAAAAATATATTCTATTACAGCTTTATTCACAAAGACTTTCACGGCAGACGTGTCGCTGGAAAGTGGACCGAAGTTGTAGCAATTAAATTTTACACGCATTTCTAAACCGTTAGACACTTGCTTCATAGTGGAGAACTATTTAATGAGCTTTGTAGGTACCTAGAAAGGTAGAAAGTTCGTGTTTGAACTTAAATTTATCCTGAGGGCTTACCACAGGTTTTTATAGTTTACGAAAACTTTATATGTTTCGGTATCTTTCCATACATTTTCGTAGTTCATTCACGTTTTCCTAGAGGCGCTGTACTGAAAATGTATGGAAAGATACCGAAACTTATAAAGTTTTCGTAAACTATAAAAACCTGTGGTAAGCCCTCTGGTCGGGAAGCGCGTACATTATAATATTGTGATGCAAACAATAACAAATGGCATATTTACTTTATTATGCTTAGTGAGTTAATATGCTTGTACAACCAACACTATGATTTTTTTTCTTAAACATATTATGGATCTGCTATACTGGCAATGGCATCTATTTTAAGTCTGAATGACCCCTCAGTAAAGTGTTGATAGCACTGCGATACCTGTATACTGTACACTGTCAGTGTACACTCACATGTATCATGACAGGAAAGGAAGTAGCCAGGCTCTGCGGCGTGACGCGCGCGGTACATCTTTCTCACGATGACCGTGGGCCCATGACGCTCTTCATTACACCATGCTATGTGATCTCTGAAGAGAACAGGTTTATTTCACACAGAAATTGCCATGTTTAAGATTCATTTATTCGTACTATTTGGTATATGTCAATTTGGTAGTATAAGTTTGTACAAAGTACACATGATTAAAAAGATAATTTATTTAAATTAAAAAATTCTAATAAATAAAAATAACTTAATAGAAATAGAAATAGAAATCGTTTATTTGACAAGCACACAGCAACAGAGCAAAATATAAGATATAAATAATACATTAGAATACGAGGACAGTAGTAGACAGGTATAAAATAACATAAAAATGATTCAACATATACATTAGGTACTAGGTAGGTAGGATCACTATCTAAACACAAAAAGACAAATAAGTAGGTATAGTATATACCTAGGTCGCTCCGTGCTGGGTGCCGCCAAATTGGTCCTGTCTCAGCTTTAACTTGTGATATAAAACAATTTTTAATCAGGACACTTTCAAGCTAGCGAACTCATCAAACGTATAAAATGTCTGCTCGATAAGCCAGGGCTTTAGGCGGGATTTAAGCGTGCTCAGGCTTGGAGCCTCCGTGACCTTTTTGGTTAGCTGATTGTAGACCGACGGACCCATGACATTGGTCACTTTGCCAGACTTTGCCAACGTTCGCGACACGGCCGATAGCACCCTCGCATAGCGTGTGTTGTACCCGTGGGCATCACTAAGCATACCGAAAGCCTCTGGGTTCACTTTCACGAATAGAGCTACCTGTGACCAAATTACATACTTACTTCAAATATAAATTTTGCGATGATCCTGGATAAAGCTTGGTGGTAACCGATGAGAGTAGTTAAGAGATGAAAGGAATAGAAAGCGCCTCCACTAACTCCTACGTTTATTTACGCACGTGATTTAATGACAATATAATATCATTTTCTTATTCCATTAGAAATAAAATTCATCGGTGTAAAGAGGCTTACTTTTGGAAGCTGGACTTAAAAACTACTGAGTGACGATAATGCTTTCCAATTTACCGTCTTGGTCGCGTCAAGTGCTTCCAACGAGATATCTTTACGGCCAATGAAGCTTTAATACGCTTCCCAAACTTGAATAACAGGTTAATGTTATTGAAGACAGTAGGGGTTTGGTTGTTTCTGTTCATGAATTGAATTGTTTATGAAAGAAGCAAAAAGATACGCAATTATATTTACGAAGCTGAGATCAGAAGCTATTTCCTCTTAAAAGGAAACATGGACTGTGGAAAAACGACGTGTAAAACCCCATTCGTTTGGATATTTTATGATGTGTCATGTTGATGAAAGCTAATACATTATTTAAGAGTATTTGATTAATTCCAATCAATTTTCCTCATTGTTTGACTAACGGGTTGTTTCAGTTTCCTTTACCTAACCTATTAGTTCTTCTCTTCTTCTAGTGGCTCTCTACTACTGGAGGTTAGCCGTCAGCTCTGCGAATTTCTCTCTTTCTTGAGCCAAGCGAAAGAGATGTTCGACGCTGGCGATTTTTGTCCACTCCCGGATGTTACGCTACCACGATTTTTTCCTTCTTCCAACGCGTCGTTTACCTCTATCTTTAACCATCATAATAAGTTGTAGCAGTTGGTATCTTTAATTTCTTAATACATGACCAGGATACGATATAACCTATTAGTTGAATCAAAATAACACGCTAATGGCAAAAAAATTATGCCTTATTTGTGTCAAAGGTAGCGTCAGCGATGGTATCCGTGTGCCAAATGAAATGCCAAGTAAGTACTATAGGCAGGCACTCTGCTCTCACGAGCCGTTGGTTCTGAATTACAAGGGTCGCCCCTTGAACTTTTTTGTGTTCTCGCACATCATTAAGTTTTTCTACCTTTGCGCTTTATTTAAGCTTTGTTACCTTTTTATAACTTTGTTTGAAATTGTTATTTACAGACGAACAAGGGAATTCCAAATAATAAAATTAAAAAACTCCGACCGATTTATTGGTGTTTCATAATTATTGTTGGATATCGAAAATCTTCTAAAACTGTGTTTTTTGACCTAATTTTATTTAAAAAAAAATTCTTTGCAGGTAAGGGGGCGTCCATTAATTACGTGAGGCATTTAGGGGAGGGAGGGGGTCGAGCCGAATCTCACCAAATCTCACGTGGGGGAGGGGGGGAGTCCCAGCAAATCTCACGTATTTTTTTTTCGTCAAGAAAAATAAATTAAACCCCGTCAATTCCAAAGCCGCGGGCAGTGCTAGGTTATAATATTAGTGTGATATGACATTTATTTGCATTAATAGTGTAATTTGATGTCATAATTTTAATTGAACTCTTTATTTTTAAAATCTTGCATATTTTTGTACGTTTTTACGCTGCGACGAAGGGCTAGATAGTATAAAATTTGACTTGTCTAAGTGCTTATTTTGTAAGCTTAAATAAATAAATAAAATGACCGCGAATCTTGGCACCTGCATAACTTTTAGCTTTTGAGACACACTTGATAGGAATCGGTAATTTCCTCGCCTCAGTATACAGTTTAGGTACTAAATAATTTTCTTTTGTTTTCACTGTTCTCGAAATCTTGAAATTTACTAATCTGAAAAAAACTAAGTAGTTTTTTTTAAATAAATCCAACGCAATCAACTTATTATCATCAATTCACATTTTGAAACATCTCACGTGAGATTTTTTTGGTCGAGCAAAACCTTACGACATCTTACCAGGGGGGTGGAGGGGGTCGAAAAATCGCCAAAATCACCTCACGTAATTAATGGACGCCCCCTAAGCCACTTGAACTTCCATTTGAGGATGTCATGTCACGTTCACGTTAAGGTTTGATTTTGACTGAAGCTCATGTCATACATAAAATGTTAATTATGTTCTTAACAAATGACTTTTTGTTCCTTTTATTTATCTTATCAGAACATCCCACTTATACCGTCCGTAGTGCGGCTGAAGGTGACACCCGATACTCCTTAGAAGCTCGCGATAGCTATGAATCCATAACCAGCCCCCTAAGACCTGTAAACGCCTTCTCAATTAATGCTCGCTTAAAGGATTCACAGTTCAGGGTATGCTGGTTGCAGTAAACAAGCATAACCAGCTCATCGAGATCTTCTCGTTCCATCAACATTTACAAATATTGGTCCGATCAATAGATCATGGTATGCTGGCGCCCGCTTGGAGTGTGTGTCAAACTTCACGCACGTGCTCGTTCAGTGTTCTTCGCGTAATTGTTTTGTTCCACATTATCAATCAATTTGTTGCGTTTGAAAGTTTTATGATTGTGAAAAGGTTAGTTTCGTTTGATAATACTCTCCCAAAGTGACTGGTTTTTCCTTTACTCTTCAGATTAGATGATTTTAATCTATTAACTGTTATTTTTCGTTCAGAGTGCCATTTTTACTTCCGCTGTAACTAGTTCCTGTTGAAGCAATCTATAAAGTTTGGTCTCACATGAAATATGACTCGAAACAATTCTTTCCTAAGAGCAATTTCAGTTATGGGAATATCTTCTATTGAAAATTTGATAGGAAACTTCGTTGCTTCTTCTAAAAATACTGGACATGGACTGCCTTTGAAGTTTTATATCTCCTTTGATATAGCATCGCGTCGAATAAACTTCATAGTTTATTAGTTTGTCGTCTCTCTTAGAATGGTTGTTTATTTTCATTTATAGCGTTTATTAGTTTCTTAAGTTATCTTTTGGCTTAGGAAAGTATCGATAGATAGCACAGCAGTAGCGCAGTAGGAAAGGCCAAATCAATACCAATAACGGTATTCGTATTAATTTAGTCTCAAGGTTGTTTGGGCAATAACTTGTGGTATTGATGATCCGTTAGTTGCTTAGCCTGATTTTCCCGATAATTTTTTTAAAGTAAATGTATATACGTCAAAGGCATATTAAATTTAAACTTATGGCTTTAAAACGTAAATTAAGTATCATAATAATATTCTCGTCCTCTTAGGATATAATCCGTTTTTAGTTGCGTCCACAAAGCTATCGCCCACAAGACCATTTACAAGATCGTTTGTAGACACACACTCGCAGCTGGGTGTCCTTTACAACTTAAGATACAGGTTTTTAGTTATGACTTTTGCTTTCGGCCTATTAATAGTCACTCCATAAAAATAAATGTATAGGTAGGATGGTACTTCTAAGCTTAATTTATTTATACATCATTATATGATCTTGATGGAGAGAGATGAGTGCCTGCAAATAATGTATCTATATCTAGTCATCGTAGAAAATTGCATAATAGCCGTCGTGGAGTGTGGAAGTCGTGGAACACTGTCCACTTCAGGACAAAGGAATTTGAAACATAATCGAACAGCATTCGCACTTTCAATAGAATGCTCCGGCTTCATCTCTAGTTTCAAACAACGCAGAAAATCCCAACAATACCATAGACATGTCAATACTTCACAATCTTCACATAAATCCTGTTCGCAATTCTAAAGTGTGAAGTGAACCTCCTATAACGCCTTTATAACACTACTAACACGTTTGATGTGTGCGGAGAGCACCGCCAGGCACTATTCGTAAGTTATAGCACATACAGACACATTCATACCAATTCACACTCAAGCAACACGTCCTGTGTTCGCATCCCGGATCGCACCCAGCATTTCGTTGTGCGCGTGAATGATACCATCAATATTGGCAACACACTCAAAGCATACCGATCCACACGTTCAGTTGTACAAGTGTGTGTTGATCATACTCGGGCTACCAATCGGGCACTGAACATTTTGCAATTATTCAGAGATCTAACTCTATCCTTCGTATCTTTTAGTTTTGAGGTCTTGATAATACGCGGTAACAAGATACCTTCGGAGACCGTTTTACCCTTATATGTCTCACTCACCACGGTGTGTCGCGGACTCGCGGTGACTTGACAAGGCAATACCTACAGCTAACAGGCCCACTGGATGCTTTTAGCGCCGACTGCCCTATTTTTCAGCAGCAATTCAGAAACTGGCTATTATAATGTAGATTGTCACATTGGCTGTGTTAGAAAGAACAAGAGACTTGAATTTCTATTTCACAAATAGACATAATATAAACCGCAGCTCGTTTGTGTTTTAGGATAGCCAGCACTATTGGATCTCTGTAAGCTTCCTGTACTGTGTTCGGGTGTGGTGGCAGTGCTGGCGTCTGGCTGGCTATCGATCCAATGCACCGGCGCGCACAAAGGAACTCACATCCCGCCCCCGACCCGCTCTAGGCAGCTCACTCCCGCTACATAGTTACATAGATCCTCTGCAATTTCACTTTAGGATCTATTTTTGAATGCGTTTGTTCGGACAAGGGATTCCAAAAACGGAAGGCTCTTTTCGGCGTCGAATAAAACTTTAATTCCAACTTAGATCTTCAAAAATCATTTATTTAATTGCAATGCTTATAATGAGGAAATTCTAATGACTGAATTATTTTTAGGGGTAGTAGTAGGGAAAAGGAATCTTACCTCATAAATGATTAAACTTTAGGTTAAAGTCGTTACGTTAGCAACTTCTGTCATTAAGTTATTACTTTGTTACGTGAATTAAACAATTAAAAGCTGATCCTTTTAATTCAACATTTAGAAACCCTGAGCATCACACGTGATGGGCGGGTCATGATGCCCCTGTGATTTCCTTTCTGGCCATGAAATACAGATCTACAGTGAGGGTTAAAAACTCATCGATATTTATAAATAAATTCAACAAGAGTGTTGTCTGTTTATCGACGTTTTATAAGCACCTCGCCATTCCCTCGCCCCCGCCATTTTGTAAATAGGGATGTCGAAGAAAACCCTTGTCTACTGACATACTTTTGAAACTGCCTTAATAATTTAGAGAAGGGTGAAATACATACTTGTACATGAATAACTGAATGATTCGTCAGCTAGAATTGTGGCACATAATAAGGGCAGCTGTAGACACGTAGTACTCTACTGCAATGTAGCTGGGGTGCGTTACATGTATGAATATCGAGTTAAGATTAATATGCTCAGTTTATGGAGACCTCGAACTCTTTACTAAACAAAAAGACTTTTAAAAAATAAAATGAAATCATATATAATAGAAAGAGATTGAGGTCTTTCATTAAAAAAATCCTTTTCTAAAAATTCTGCACTAGGAAAATCCTCTGACAATTTTAATTAACCATACAAATTCCATTGCACATTCGAAGCACGCAGTGGTAGCCCTAATTATATCCTCCCCCTGCCCCTGTCTCCTCTACATTGAACCGAATGGAGGCTCTATCAACAGGCTGTACGAATTTAGCGGGCAGTGCAACGACCTCTCGTTGAATCCGGTGGAAATTGACTATGGTTTGAATGAATTCTATATTTTGAACATAAAGTATTGGAGATTTGGAGACATTCTATTAGTATTAAATGCTTTAAAGCAGTGGTAATAATTTAACTGTCATAGGCAGCGCCCAGCGGGTGGGTAAAAGTAAAATATGACTCTATCGTGGGCAAATGCCGACATCATTCTCACCTCAAGCCACACGCAAACGGAAGATAAAATAACCATCTTAAAATTTTCTGATTGCAGGTTAAATGAATCGTAGTGTTCGTAATCATCATTATTCATTAGTTGAGTGCTTATTGTTCGTTCATTAATGGTTTTCTTATCTTATCCAAAACCAGTCAGGTGTGTGCACAAGTGGTTTTTTATCATTTCACAAGTGAGGATTGAATGAACATTTCGCATGCTCTTGTAACTCCCGTATGGTCTAGTGGCTAGGATACCTGGCTTTCACCCAGGAGGCTCGGGTTCGATTCCCGGTACGGGAATACTTTTAGCATCTTTTATTTTGTTTTTCATTTGTTGTGTTGATGAGTTGACCCAGTTTGTATCTCTTAACTTTATCTAAGGGACTTGAGAATTTTTTGACTTGAAATAATGGTGTTTTAAGGGTTTGACTGTGAAAGTGTTGACTGCCTTAAGAAGGGTCCTCACCCAACCCTGGGATCAAAGTATCCAACCTCTGAATAATAAGGTCGGTCGGCGTAACCTACAACGGCTCTTCAATACTGTAAGCCGTAAGACTTACCTGAGCTATAGTTAGATCTGTTGCTACAAACAAATTTCATTTTAAAATCAATACAAACCAATTACGTTTAACTCATTTGGTTGTTTGTCCTTGACTCTTGGAATATCTTGTTTGACCTTTCTGTTCATTCGTTGTAAAACATGCTTAATATTTTGAGTAGGTAGGTTATCTAGAAGTATGTACACTAGCAGCACTACTTTATTCGTTGATAATGATAGTGACAGAGCACAAAATATTATTAAAACTGTTTACTTCAAACTCACAAATTAATTGTCTATATTTATGGTTATAATATTATTGCAATTTTTTCTCCAATTATTTATCTCAAACATTATCTGCCTCCATAATAGGCCGTAGGGTAGTTAATTTTGTACGGAAGAACTAGTTACTTACCTACCTTATTCTGTTAGAATATTTAAAACAGTACCTAGTTACTGGTAGGTCGAGTTTCAAATCATTGATAAAACACCAAATGAATCAGGTACTAATCACTAGCAATATACCAGCACCAGCGACCTCATCCATAACCCATATCACACATCGTGCTATTGTATTGTAAGGTTTTATCGCGGCCAGTAGAGCGCAAACGCACGCGCATGGCCAAGGCCGCCCAATTGTTTCCTGATGATGCGTTTGTTGTGTTTATACGGAAAATATGAAAAATTAAAATTATATTTCTTTCAAGGTCTTTGGTAGTCTACTATTGAAATACAAGGCCAAAGTTAGTGTCATTAGTGTGGAGGTTTTTGAATTGGTCATACTTGCACTTATGATTGGTGAATTGGAATAGGCAGGTGGACTAGGTAATCAGAAAAAAATATTTTTTTACTATAACATTCATTTATGTATTTATTATGTTGCGGTTCAGAAGAACCCCATTGAAATGTTACAGGTTAAGAAGAAAGACTCTAAAATCTTGAATGCGACAAATAGGTACTGTAGATAGGTAGCTAGCTAGTGTAGCTATTGTACCTAGTTGAAATAATGAAGTGCGTTCATCTGTCTCGGTGGATGCTCCTCATCATGAGATCAGCGCTCAGAGGTCGTGGCCGTCGAAACCATTGGCCGTGCCATCCGTTACACCATTGTTCTTGTATAATGGTGTTTTATACTCGGAACAAAATTTTTATTTTGCTTGTTTAGAGGGCTTGTAGAGTAAACCATTATTTTTAACCGGCTTCAAAAAGGAGGAGATTATCAATTCGTCGGAATCTTTTTTCGACTTTTTTTTTTATGTATGTTGACTGATATCTCCGTCAATAGTGGACCGATTTTCAAATTCGTTGTTTTACTTACAGTAGTAGAAGTAGTAACTAAAATACCTATTAAGTAGATTATTATTAATGAAGTAAAACTATTATTAGCTTTCCAAATAAGCCCACAATAACAAGAAAACGTACAAAAATTTGGGCTCGTCCGGGATTTGAACCCGGGACCTCTCGCACCCTAAGCGAAAATCATACCCCTAGACCAACGAGCCGACTGACAACGATTGCGAAATTCAAGATTGGTAGGCACTCGATCTGATCGTGCCGCGTTCGATAAGCATCGACGTCACTGAACTTTCACAAGCTTTTAGCAGACTTCACAAAAAGCTAATTCAATTTAACCGTATTATTTCGATTTCGACCGACTAACAGCATTCAAACTAGGGCATAGTCAATTTCAATTAATCATAGCATGCAATAAACTCAGCCAGATACGATAAATTGGACTACTTAACTGGCTGTAACTACGAAATCAAACTATCTTCCGCCTTAAAGTAATCAACGGAAGCATTATTTTAGCATAACAATAAAACTGTAGCGCTATCATGCTAATTCTCACGCTTGATGAGGTGCAATTGAGGATCAACTGTTCAATAATCGGAGCTGGTTATTTTACTACGTTGTCGTTAGGACACAACGGGATGTTAATGAATATTTGAGTATTTTATAAACCCATTTCAAGTTTATGTAATGTGCAAACTTTGTCGTAAATAGAAAATATGTGTCTAATGCTTATAAAGCTGAACATAGCCACGTACCTAACTCAACGGTTAAATCCTCCGAATACTTGTTATAGGTACCGGTTACGAACGAAGCTAGAACTTTATTCCCAAAAGAAATTTACAGTTCGCTTCATGAGAAATTACAAATTTTCAACTTATGATTTTAATGTAAAAAGTGACCGTACAAGTTCTTATTATATGTTAGGTAGGTAGGGATACAACAAAATGGAAGGGGTTGGAGTTAGATAAGTAGGTAAATATTATGAATTACTAGTATTGTGTACGAAAAGGAGTTTAGTATCATAAGTAAAAGAAATAATCCGATCTCAACTATGATGACGAACTCAAGTTATGACAACTATCAAGCTCGCACTCAGAGTTGAACCAGGCTTATTAACCTGTGCTAGTGTAACGGCCTCCACCATTTTAACGTAACGTGAAAGTGCGCTATTTGCATGTTAAAGATACAAATCTCTGGGCGTAATTGTCACTAATTCATTATATGTATGTATGTGCCCAAGATGTTCACGACCTGCAGGCTGATCAGCTAACTCAGTTGCACAATGAAATTATAAGCATCGGTCCTGTTTTTACAAACTTTGACCGTTAGTCAATTGTCTTTCCTTGAATTTCGACAAATGAAATATCAAAGTTTGTAAAAAGAGGACTGGTGCATCATATCATTTCGGTGTGCAAAGTTGTTCACGACCTGATCCCACCTTCCCCCTTTTATCACCGGACAAGCAGGCGTACTACAAAATCCCACCCATACCTGAGGCCTCATTTACTAACACAGTTGCACACCGAAATGATAAGCACCGGTCTTCTTTTTACAAACTTTAACAATATGTCAATTGACGTTCTTTGAATTTCGACAGATGAAATGTCAAAGTTTGCAAATAAAGGTCCGGTGGCGATCATTTCGGTGTGCAACTGAGTTAGTAAATGAGGCCTCTGGTCGACATCCCACCTTGTCGTACCAAACGATTCGTTTCCACGTTTGTGTTAGTAGTAACTTGAAGTTGGTGAAAGAGTTTTTGCCATGTGAAAGTGTTCGTCATGGCAAGCGTGAATTGACTTCATCCATAACTCGCGGCTACCTCATACCTCAAATTTCTTGTTTTTTAGGGATTTTTTTATTAGGTATGCTGTTGGTTGAAGCTGAATGCGTGGAGCTGAGGACAGGACGCACTAATTATTATTATTGTTGACGCAATTAAGGAGGCCTGATGATGATGATGACGATGATAATGAAAAATTATTTGTCGTGTTAAATATCTTGAAATGGATTTCCGCAGAGCCACACCTATTTCAATTAACTTAAGATAATATCAGGCGTGTTTTGGGTTTTGACTACGGTTGCCTTAAACTTAAGGTTTGTTTCAGGTATAGTCTCCGTGTCGGACTGGCATGTGGAGCTGGCGTCTCCGAGCGAGGAGTGGAAGCCGCTACTGTCGCACTACGCCGGCCCCACCGCCGTACTCGTGGTCTCCTTGCTGCTGGCGGCCATATTGCCTCTTGCTGGGTAAGTGTCCAATCAAACTTCAAAGGTTGGTCTTTTGGCTAACGAAGAATTGTGATTCATATGTATTATAGTGATTTCTTGTCTACTTCATTGATTGATGGCCTTGATAATTTTAAAACTGTTATTTTTAAGATATTGCTAGAAAAACTAGTGATTATTTACATATTATATGATCACAGATTTTAACGTTGCATCACAGCTGCATGTAGCTGTCTACTGTCCAACTGGTCCAACATACTTTTGAATCAGTTCTTTGTACTGGCCTACTGTTTTAAGTTTTATACTCGGTCGCCATTTTGATAAATTATTTTTATCAGTTAACAATGTTTCTGTTTATTACCTACATTGTATGTTACTACTATTCTGTTTGTCTACGTATAAATGTTGTATTTAACTGGAACAGAATTGAGCACACTGCAAAATCAAGTATTAGTCGGAGACTAACTTCACATTTTAAATGCTGTTGCCGAAATAAGCCTTAGGGAAGTTTCACGCTCTGTTGGTACTTCTGAAAGACCTCAACCATGAGTATCGATAAAATGTATTACCAATGTTCAGAAAACCGCTGTTGATACCATGAGAAATCTGTAGATTCTCTATGATCTTATTCGCTGTTTAGTGGTATCTTAGCTCAGGGGCCGTTCAAGTATAACGTAAGCAGTTTTTTTTTCAATGTTGTACTCTCCTCTGCCCCTTGTAAGCAAAGCTCTTGACCCCTTACTACTAAAGATAAGGCAAGATTCAGCCTATTTTTCTGAGACACAGTGAATATGCTAGGAACAGAAGGTACCTTTCTAAGTTGTACGTACAGTTGTTCATCGGTACTTTCAGACTGTTCTGGTGCTGCTGTTACTGGTGCCGCGTGGGCCGCCGACGCCGGCCGTTCGACCGCAAGTACGACGCGTGCCTGAAGGGGATCCTGGCTATCGTACTCATCTGTCTGCTCACTCTCTTCCTGTAAGTCAAAATTATACTGTTGACGCGTCATAGACAAAACATTGAAGCAACCTTTAAACGTCGAGGTAATTTCACTCACTTCAATTAGCACTCCCTTACATACACTATAGGTACACTCACACACAGGCACCACACTGTGGGTTATCCCTGTGATAATCAGACTCTCATGAGACTGGTGGGGATCAGGGTAACCCACACGTACACATCCATGGACATACACGGCAACATTATTATATCGTCCTCCTTGTCGTGTCCGACAATGGCGAACCTGACTTGTCATTTTTTTTCGATCATGTGCCCGAATGTGGCTAGCAAATCCAAATTTGGTTTTAAAGATCCTGTTGCATGGCGCACAATGCAACTGACCACTTGCATTGTAGGTATAGGTATAGGAAGGCTTTGGGCGGGTCTTTCTTATACATTCTTGGCATCGAGGTCTTCCAAGCGATACTCTTCGAAGTCAGTTACAGCCTTATGAACATAGCTACGCCACTCACGTCTCAGTTGTGCGAGCTCTTCCCAACCCTCGCATGAGATGTTACATGCGGTAAGGTGGCGCTTTAGGACATCCTTGTAACGAAGGAACTGCCCTCCAGGAGTACGCTTTCCTTGCTTCAACTGGGAGTAAAATACAGCTTTAGGTAGTCTGCTATCATCCATGCGCACAAGATGTCCGCACCATCTTAATTGTCCTTTCATAAGCAAGGACTTTATGCCACTAAGGTTGGTTCGTCTTAGAACTTCAGAGTTTGGTACTATGTACAACATAAAATATTAATGACAGACCAAGTCAGATATGCTCTGAGATATGGATAGGAACGTGCGGGGCGGATGACCGCCCGTTCCCGCAGCCCTCCAAACGTGCTGTATCATCAGCCACTCCAGTGATTCATTATACTGAGGCACAGATAGCATAATGTCTGAGGCATAGCAAGGGGGTGATTACAACTTAGCCTCACGGGCCGCAGCCAAACGAGCTTTATTATCAGAGGCCTTATCAAGGGACTTTTGCGTACAAATTAACCGCGGCAAACCATCGAACGCGGCAGCCGCACACTATGTAGACGGGGTCGAGCATTGTCGCTCGAACGTGCCGCGGGCCGAACCGATCGCTGTCGGGTCTTGAGACTGCATCAACGGAGCTTCAGTCGCTCGCTCGCTCTCACGGCGACCCGTCCACATAGTGCGCGGCCGCCGCGCGCGACAATGTTAATACATGCCGCGGTTAATATATACACATCTCTACACTGCAACTGCTGGGGTGTAAGGGACCCGAGCCAACCTCACCTGCACGCTGCTAGCTAACAAATGGCGCTCAAGCAGCCGGCTGTTTGCGGCATAGCGTAACCTAACACTGGCACAGTTAAATCCCGTGGCCAGTGACGGGTAGCACCGTCGGTGGTGCGAGAAGCTGTGCCCTGCGATCCCCAACCCGCATGGGGATTATGGGCATACCTCTTTCTTGTTGGGGAGGCCTATGTGGAGCAGTGGAGTGGATATGGATATGTAATAGGGCGGTGTTGTATCGCGCGCAGGTTCGGCGTGGTCTGCCTGTTCGCGACGGACGCGCAGGTGGAGAGCGGCGCGCGCTCGGCGCCCTCCTCACTGCGCGTCGGCCTGCGCGACGTGCGCCACTTCCTCAACGCCACGCAGGCGCACGCGCGCCATCTGCTCGTCGACAACTACCGCGAGCTCGAGGAGCGGCTCAAGCTGGTGCTCACCAGTAAGTACACCCAACACAGACACGGAACCAACTTACTTTGATTGCTATTAGACCACGCGGTATTCAGGCTGTTTTAGTAAGACTGTCTCACTGACTAATTAGTCAATCTCGCTCTTCCTAAGACCGACTTAGTGGCTTAGGGTCGACTCAAACAGGCCACACGCGAAAACGCGGTCACTGGCATATTTCCTATAGTTTCCATACATGTTATATGTCGAACACGACGCCGGAAGCCGCCACTCGTCGACACAATCTTTTATTAAACTACGCTAAGTGTAAGACAGTCTTACTACGACAGACTAAATACCGTCTGATCTTAAAACCAACTAACTTACTACTCGACGTGGAGCAGATCGCATTCGCGTGGCGTGCGGCGTGTGCGAGGCCCACAGTCAACGTGTCAAAACCCTATCCTAATTCATACTAGGTAATATTACAAAGGCAGATGATTGTGAGGGTTTGTAATGTTTACTTCCTTTTTAATTGACGGCCTCTGTAGCGCAGTGGGCGAAGGTCCGCCTGAGATTGAAGGTCGCAACCTTCAATTCGTTCGATTCCCGCCGAGAAACAAAGGTATGTAAACCTTTGCTTATCTGCAGATATTTGTCTCAGGTCTGTGTGTTTTCTGTGTACAATATGTATCTATGTATTCACAAAAAAATTACAAAGTAGCATATTAGTCATATGATTCCGATAATACAAGCTCTGCTTAGTTTTAAAATGTCTGACTATTTAGATGACAAGCTTGGTATGAAACTGTGTCCAACTCCCTCAAATACAATGTTATAGTTAAGTATACAATTGTAAGAAAGACGTTAAAAAATATAAGCCATGCAGATTATTCTTTCTCAATTCTTCTCTGGTCACGTTACGAATTGTTGTAGATTAAAAAATTGACGATTTAAAGTGTTCTATAAGGTTCTAATTGAATAAATGTACTTTGACTTTGAGTTTAGGACTAGATAATGCCGTGTGATAATGTCCAGCATTATTTATTAATAATATCTAGACACGCGGTAGCTAACAGAACTTTCGAGCACCACCTTGCTGGTGGAAACTAGCCTTCAAACATAGGACTCTTCCATTTCTGCTTTAGTAGGTACTTAATAATAATTCGAATATGACAACTAGCCAAGTCAGACCTTAGGCTTCAAATATTATCCTGAATTATAAGAAGAAATGATATTTTAAAGTGTTATAAAATATGAATGTTATGAATAAATTTCAGGACTGACTTTTGAATTTGGCTCGGCACCCATTTAGATCTCACTTCTTTTGTTGTTAAGACCTAAAATTGTGTCGTATATTCTGGCAAATAAATATATTTTATCTTTATCTTTAAGGTCAAAAACCAAAGCTTGTATCATAATATTGAATTTGGCTCTAATTTTACATTTATGTTTTGATGTTTTATATAATATATGGGACGTCTCACACATGGTCACCTGGTCCCAAACTAGGCAGAGCATACATAGATATTTATAAAACACCGAACAAAACAAACACACAACAAACATTTTTGTTCATCAAATAATAATAATTATTATTATTATAAGCCTGAGTTGTCCCACTGCAAAGGCCTCCCTTTCCTCCTTCCTTCCTCCTCTCTATTGAGTGCCTTACTTTGCCATTCCTCCATATAGGAGGAAAATTATAAATATGATGAATAATATTGGTCATTAATATGAGGTCGGTATGGTACGTTCCAGGCAGCGGCATGATAGTGTCGATCAAGCTGGGCCAGTTCTCGCGCGCCGTCTCCGTCACCACGCTCAACAACCTGGTGGTGAGGCTCGACGACGTGCACGCCGACCTCCTCACCGTGCAGCGCCTCACCGCCAACCTCAGGACCAACGCCGACCACCTCAACACCGGTGAGTCCGCCCCGGACCATCGCGTACCATCACCAGATGGCGCTAGACACGTCGGACGCTCGTTCCCTTCCTACTAAATGTTCTAGCACTCGCCCCGAACATTTATAATAATATAATAAACAGCACTTTGAATATATACAATTTATGAATAATGTAGACTTATCCTCATGTAAATAATAGATTTGTAATATGGAAACAAGATTTTTAAATAGTCGTATTCTTAGAGAGAAGCTAAGCTACGTAAATAGTAAATTGCTGCAGCGGCTAGCTAAAGAGCCATCGATGAACGAACGTGTGAATATGGGCCTACGCACACATACGTGACTCCATCGATGCCTGGTTGTGGCCGAGGCTTGTATACTACTTTTCTCGAATAATGCCTGGAATTTTAAACTAAGTAGTTTTTAAGCAGAACTTGTACATTATTCAATATACTGCTTTCTGTATATACCTTACAACATACCTTAACCTTTACTTTTGGTATGTACCTTAACGACTCGTGTCATGTATTTGTTTGTGTGTTTTTGTATTCGTTCAGATTTATGTATTACACAGATAGATATAAAACTCTTCATTGTACTCACACCAACTTATACATATCGAACAAAACGGACAATAATAAAATAAAATAGGCTGTCAAAGTATCAGGGTGGTTTGCATTTCAGGGTTCCCTATGAAGCCTCATGGCGAGAGTCTCGCTCGCACTTGTCAGTTCATTTATTAGTGAAATCATCGTCACCACTTCTTGCAGGTCTCCGTAACGTGAAGTACCAGCTGCTGCAGACTCTGGCGAAGTGCCCCCTGGACAAATGCAAGGCCTTACAGAACAAGCACAAGATCGGACAACTTGACACAGAGATACACTACAGCCAGGTATAGTACACGTTAAGTAAAAATAACGCTGTAACAAGTGGAGGGGGTGTGTTTGCGCACCGGTAAATACCGATAAATCGCCTAATGCGCAGCTCACCGTCAGCGTTCTTTTTACTTGTCGATCTACAATCTACAACAGTATAGGGTAGATCTTAATAAATTGAAACTACATATATTACTTTCACCCATAGTATAACATTGATATCAATATTAACTCTTTGTATATGATTACTTTCTTAAACTATAATAAAACTATGATTTTGTTCACGCTTACTTGGATTAGATGCTGGATAAATATTTTCCGACGGTAAGTTTCATAGTACAAAACATAAAATAATCAACAACTCGTTCGACATACGGTTATGTGTTCGATCAACAACTCGTTCGTCATGCCTTGTTTGAACAAAACCCAGCCAACTGTTTCATAATTTCAACTTTCTGGTCACAATCTTCGGTAGTATAGTGGTAAGTATCCCCGCCTGTCACGCGGGAGACCGGGGTTCGATTCCCCGCCGGAGAGTTCTCTTTTTGCACTTTTATATATTTTTTAACAAACTTCCAAAAATAAGTGGGCACTTTTTAGATCATTATCATCATTATCAGAGATGTATAGATGTAAACTCAACCAAATTTTTCAATTAGAGTAATTGGTGCAAGCCGTTCTAGTTATTAAGTCAATAAACAATAAACAATCATCATCATCATCATCAACCTATAGTAGTTCACTGCTGGACATAGGTCTCTGTCAAGGTACGGCACTGAACCCGTTCAGCTCTTTTCATCCACTGTCTACCAACTACTTTTTAGATACAATTTAGTTAATGTTCATAATTTTCAATTTCTTTTCTCGGGTCGATATTCGTAGAAAAACACTAGCCTTTATAACACAGCAAGACACATGCCTTCAGATTTCTCAATGTGGTAGCCAACTAGGTTTCGGCTATGCCTTAATAACCATGGTTAGCCAGCGCATTGACAAAAAAGCTTGGGATGACTTCCTCAAAAACAATGTAATCATATTTAAGAATAGAGATTGTAACAAGGACTTCTCTGTTTGGTCGCGTTACGAATCAGTGTAAATTAAAAAAAAGACGTTTCAAAGTGTACTTTACACTGCTTATTGAATTTGCTGTTTGATTTAATTTAAATTGGTGCCGAATATATGAGTGGGTGGGTGTAGCTCACAATCTGTTGTAGTATTATTATGTCTGTGTCCGACAAAAGAATGAAAAAAAGCTTTATTATTTTTTTATCAAACAACAAACAGAAATTAACAATAATTACAATCATAAATAATGACGATCTGCTGTCGGCTGCTGGTAGAGGCTGGGTGCGTCGAGCTGAGGACCGGGCGCAATGGTGCTCATTAGCTATGTCCAGCAGTGGACTGCTATAGGCTGATGATGAATGCTTATCGGGACATGGCACTTTTGGCCGTGGTATTAGATTAGTCCACGCGGTATTCAGTCTGTCTTAGTAAGACTGTCTTACAGAATGAGTCAAGCTTAAGACTGACTCAGTGGCTTATTCTTATTACACTACGCTAAGTGTAAGACAGTCTCACTAATGGCCGGTTCCTATATTATACCGTTACCGATTACGCCTCGTTTTCCCTTGAAAAACTGTAAAATTTTCGACGCCTCGTTGTTAATTTTTGACAGTTTTTCAAGGGAAAACGAGGCGTAATCGGTAACGTTATAATATAGAAACCGGCCGTTAGACAGACTAAATACTGCCTGGTCTTAAGCATTTAAGGCGACTACACTGGTCAAACCTCCCTCTCGTTCGCACTATTAAACATTTTTGAAGATATAATATCACTGAATGTAGTTATGCAATATAACAAACCTTCACGGCCTAGAAAATAACAATACAAAGGTTCAGCAATAATATCATTTTGATTCTATCACGTTTTCTTACCAAAAAACTTGCACCAATGTGATCAATTTTGGTGCAAATTTTTTGGTAGGAAAACGTGTTGGGTTCAACATGATATTGTTGCTGAACCTTTGTATTGTTATTTTTTAGACTGACCACATTTAGTTGTTTTATATCTTAAAAATGTTTAATAGTGCTTGCGAGAGGGAGGTTTGACCTGTATCGTCGCCTAAGTACTTTCGGCGTGGTATTTGGTGAATGTGAGAGACGGTCCGTGTTCAGATGCCGGACGTGTCCGACCTGCTGAACAACGTGACGTCGATTCTGAGCAGCAACATCAAGGAGGAGGTGGGCGCTGGCCAGCAAGTGTTCCGCAACATCCAGGCAGGCATCCGCCGCTCCGTGCTAGAGCACATCCCCTCCGTGCAGACCGCGCTACAACACACCGGTATGTACTCTCACACAACAACATCCAGGCAGGCATCCGCCGCTCCGTGCTAGAGCACATCCCCTCCGTGCAGACCGCGCTACAACACACCGGTATGTACTCTCACACAACAACATCCAGGCAGGCATCCGCCGCTCCGTGCTAGAGCACATCCCCTCCGTGCAGACCGCGCTACAACACACCGGTATGTACTCTCACACAACAACATCCAGGCAGGCATCCGCCGCTCCGTGCTAGAGCACATCCCCTCCGTGCAGACCGCGCTACAACACACCGGTATGTACTCTCACACAACAACATCCAGGCAGGCATCCGCCGCTCCGTGCTAGAGCACATCCCCTCCGTGCAGACCGCGCTACAACACACCGGTATGTACTCTCACACAACAACATCCAGGCAGGCATCCGCCGCTCCGTGCTAGAGCACATCCCCTCCGTGCAGACCGCGCTACAACACACCGGTATGTACTCTCACACAACAACATCCAGGCAGGCATCCGCCGCTCCGTGCTAGAGCACATCCCCTCCGTGCAGACCGCGCTACAACACACCGGTATGTACTCTCACACAACAACATCCAGGCAGGCATCCGCCGCTCCGTGCTAGAGCACATCCCCTCCGTGCAGACCGCGCTACAACACACCGGTATGTACTCTCACACAACAACATCCAGGCAGGCATCCGCCGCTCCGTGCTGGAACACATCCCCTCCGTGCAGACCGCGCTACAACACACCGGTATGTACTCTCACACAACACGCGCCGCGCTACAACACACCGGTATGTACTCTCACACAACAACATCCAGGCAGGCATCCGCCGCTCCGTGCTGGAACACATCCCCTCCGTGCAGACCGCGCTACAACACACCGGTATGTACTCTCACACAACAACATCCAGGCAGGCATCCGCCGCTCCGTGCTGGAACACATCCCCTCCGTGCAGACCGCGCTACAACACACCGGTATGTACTCTCACACAACAACATCCAGGCAGGCATCCGCCGCTCCGTGCTGGAACACATCCCCTCCGTGCAGACCGCGCTACAACACACCGGTATGTACTCTCACACAACAACATCCAGGCAGGCATCCGCCGCTCCGTGCTGGAACACATCCCCTCCGTGCAGACCGCGCTACAACACACCGGTATGTACTCTCACACAACACGCGCCGCGCTACAACACACCGGTATGTACTCTCACACAACAACATCCAGGCAGGCATCCGCCGCTCCGTGCTGGAACACATCCCCTCCGTGCAGACCGCGCTACAACACACCGGTATGTACTCTCACACAACAACATCCAGGCAGGCATCCGCCGCTCCGTGCTGGAACACATCCCCTCCGTGCAGACCGCGCTACAACACACCGGTATGTACTCTCACACAACAACATCCAGGCAGGCATCCGCCGCTCCGTGCTGGAACACATCCCCTCCGTGCAGACCGCGCTACAACACACCGGTATGTACTCTCACACAACAACATCCAGGCAGGCATCCGCCGCTCCGTGCTGGAACACATCCCCTCCGTGCAGACCGCGCTACAACACACCGGTATGTACTCTCACACAACAACATCCAGGCAGGCATCCGCCGCTCCGTGCTGGAACACATCCCCTCCGTGCAGACCGCGCTACAACACACCGGTATGTACTCTCACACAACACGCGCCGCGCTACAACACACCGGTATGTACTCTCACACAACAACATCCAGGCAGGCATCCGCCGCTCCGTGCTGGAACACATCCCCTCCGTGCAGACCGCGCTACAACACACCGGTATGTACTCTCACACAACAACATCCAGGCAGGCATCCGCCGCTCCGTGCTAGAGCACATCCCCTCCGTGCAGACCGCGCTACAACACACCGGTATGTACTCTCACACAACAACATCCAGGCAGGCATCCGCCGCTCCGTGCTGGAACACATCCCCTCCGTGCAGACCGCGCTACAACACACCGGTATGTACTCTCACACAACAACATCCAGGCAGGCATCCGCCGCTCCGTGCTGGAACACATCCCCTCCGTGCAGACCGCGCTACAACACACCGGTATGTACTCTCACACAACACGCGCCGCGCTACAACACACCGGTATGTACTCTCACACAACACGCGCCGCGCTACAACACACCGGTATGTACTCTCACACAACACGCGCCGCGCTACAACACACCGGTATGTACTCTCACACAACACGCGCCGCGCTACAACACACCGGTATGTACTCTCACACAACACGCGCCGCGCTACAACACACCGGTATGTACTCTCACACAACAACATCCAGGCAGGCATCCGCCGCTCCGTGCTGGAACACATCCCCTCCGTGCAGGCCGCGCTACAACACACCGGTATGTACTCTCACACAACACGCGCCGCGCTACAACACACCGGTATGTACTCTCACACAACACGCGCCGCGCTACAACACACCGGTATGTACTCTCACACAACACGCGCCGCGCTACAACACACCGGTATGTACTCTCACACAACACGCGCCGCGCTACAACACACCGGTATGTACTCTCACACAACACGCGCCGCGCTACAACACACCGGTATGTACTCGCACACAACACGCGCCGCGCTACAACACACCGGTATGTACTCGCACACAACACGCGCCGCGCTACAACACACCGGTATGTACTCTCACACAACACGCGCCGCGCTACAACACACCGGTATGTACTCTCACACAACACGCGCCGCGCTACAACACACCGGTATGTACTCTCACACAACACGCGCCGCGCTACAACACACCGGTATGTACTCTCACACAACACGCGCCGCGCTACAACACACCGGTATGTACTCTCACACAACACGCGCCGCGCTACAACACACCGGTATGTACTCGCACACAACACGCGCCGCGCTACAACACACCGGTATGTACTCTCACACAACACGCGCCGCGCTACAACACACCGGTATGTACTCTCACACAACACGCGCCGCGCTACAACACACCGGTATGTACTCTCACACAACACACCGGTATGTACTCTCACACAACGCACTCTATAACTACCCTCACTCATAAAAAAATATAGACTCATTCAATGTATTTAAATAAAAACTCATTGAAATTTAATTGCGTATTTATTACAACGTCCCTAATCCCTACTCTATATTCGAAGGACTTTGTTTATAAACACGACGACGCTCTCCGTGGCGCAGTGGACCAAGGCCCGCCTGAGACGCAAAAGGTTTTGTGGTTTCGATTTATTTTTTTGTATTAACAAGGTTCGCTGTGAACAGGTAAACGTCTGGAAGGTGTCGCGAACGAGATAACCTGGCGCGCCGGCAATGCCAGCTACGAACTGAACCAGCAGCAAGTGTTAGCGGACTCTCTGCAGGAGTGGTACCAGCAGTACGGGCCCTACAGACGCTATGTGGGGCTGGCGGCCGCTACTGCGCCTCTACTGGTGAGTCCATAACTAACGACGTGACTCTACAGCTGTACCAGCAGCGAGTGTTAGCGGACTCTCTGCAGGAGTGGTACCAGCAGTACGGGCCCTACAGACGCTATGTGGGGCTGGCGGCCGCTACTGCGCCTCTACTGGTGAGTCCATAACTAACGACGTGACTCTACAGCTGTACCAGCAGCGAGTGTTAGCGGACTCTCTGCAGGAGTGGTACCAGCAGTACCACCATTTTCAGAACTAGATTGGTAGAGATTGGCCCCAAAATATGAATACTTTCCTACTTAAGGTTACTGCAGACAAACTCGTTATTGTTAGGCAAGCAGGTGTATTGCTGCCCATCACTTCCCGATTTCGCGATTTGTATTTTTTGTACTCATAGCCATGACTTAACGATCAGTAAATGAATAAAAGGGCTTAAATGTATGGGCATTAAGAATAGGTTGAAGTTTAGAATTCTCATTTCCGTGATTGTTACATGTTGTCGTTATCTCTACCATGAATTTTTTTAACGTTTTCAACCATTTTCCTTGGTTTACCTTCACTTCGAATCAGTATACATCTACATGAATATAAGTAGGTTGTTATAGTGTACCGGAACCATATATAGACTATGTTGGAAATACTTAGAGTCCAACGGCTTACTGTCATAATCACAATATAGTTTTCGCTCAGAAAATGATTGAAAAAGTGCCTGACCGTATTCTCTAGATTTGGCCAAGGCCTTTGACACGGTCTCTGTTCCCCTTCTCTTAAAAACCTTGAAGAACTACCTACATGTTAGAAGTTAGTACCTTAATCTTTTTCGAGATTATTTGGGTGAAAGAAAGCAGAGGGTCAAAATTGATGAAAGGCTCATCGGTGACTATCATGTAAGCTACCACGAGGTAGTAACCTTGGTCGCACTCTGTTTCTAGTTTATATAAAGGGCCTCTGCAATATATGGATCAATAAAGGTACAATAAGACGACCTCTGTGGCGCAGTGGGCGAAGGTCTGCCTGTGACGCAGAAGGTTGCGGGTTCGATTCCCGCTGCGGGACAAATGTTTGCATGTTCTGCAGATATTTGTCTCGGGTCTGGGTGTTTTCTATGTATGATATGTATGTAAAAAAAAATATCTATGTAGTATATCAATCATGTGGTTCCCATAATACAAGCTCTGCTTAGTTTGGGGCTACATGATGCTGTGTGATAACGTCCAGGATTATTTATTAATTTATAAAGAATGATTCCAAATATGAAGTTTTCTCTTTGGCGCACAACGAACATTTTCGGGTTTTTGTAGAACTCTTAAAGAAAGAAAGAGCTGGATTTGTTTTGAATCACGCCTGAATCTGTCTTGACGCCGAATAGGCATAAATTGACCTTTACATTATGTTCACATCGATTTGGTATAGACTAGCTTCCGCCCGCGGCTTCTCTCGCGTGTACGTGTATAAAAAGTAGCATATGTGTAATCCTGCTCACAAACTGTGTATATTCCAAGTTCTACCCAAATTCGTTCAGTCGTTTTTGCATGAAAGATTATCAAACATTGATCCATACATGACAAAGTTTCGCATTTGTAATGTTAGTAGGATATGATTGCCTTTAACATTTAAGGTCCAGTAAAGTGAATCGCAATAATCGTGTTACGAATTGGTGCAAATTGAAAAATGACTGTTCAAAATATACTTCACGGTGCTTATTGAATAAATAGATATGAGTTAGAGTTAGAGTTAGAGTGCGTTGTGGTGCGTGCAGATCACGGTGCTGATGGCGTGGGGGCTGGTGTGCGGCGTCTGCGGCAAGCGGCCCGACGTGTACGGCGCCAGCGACTGCTGCAACAAGGGCGCCGGCGCCACCTGTCTGCTCTGGTAACAACACAACACTACCACTACCACTACCTCATACTATTGTCTAGCCTCTAACTCACTACCTAATCTAATCCACCTCACAAACTATCTATATTCCAACTTTCATCCAAATCCATTCAGTAGTTTTTGCGTGAAAGAGTAACATTCATCCATCTATACATCCATACTCACATACTTTCTCATTTATATCATTAGTAGGATAGTAGGATAATAGCTAGCTCATATTTGATCCGGCTCGAAGGACCAAAGAAATCTAAGGTGATGTTCCTACACTTCCCTGATAAATGATAATGATAAAAATGCTATTGATATTGATTGATAACGATATTACGGATGGGAATGAAATGAGACCATCCGAGTCCGTGTCTGAACGAGACTGATTTATTAATTATTCTAATGATAGTACATGTTGCGAGCACCGTTTGAAATGCCGCGTTTGCTATTAAATGTACATAAATATTGACATTATCGAATAAAAAGTAAACTTATGTTATTCAAGACAATTATACCGTGACAACTGTATGTGTGCTTCGCATTATCGCAAATATATTGGAGAAAATTATTAATAGCCAGAAAATTATTTATTTTTTCTTTGTTGCAACTAACATTGCTTTCACCAAACTCAACATGCTTTCATTAAGGGCCACTCCAGCACACCAAATCTTATTATTTTTAATGACTTTAACAGAAGCCATGTACCACGGTCGTCAAGTTGATGTAGTCTACTAGGCTTTTGATAGAATATATCACGGGCCCTGTACAAGCTCGAACCGTTCAGTATGAGAGGCGACTTGCTTTGGTAGTTCTACTGTTATATCAAATATCGCTCGCAAGCCATACTCATTAAAAATATATTCGTAGCGGTGTTCCACAAGGTTCATCACTTGGTCCTCTATTTTTTTTTTTATTTGTCAACTACATATCTCACCGGTTTCAATTCAGACAATTGCTATGCTTTGCAGACGAAATGAAGATTTAAAATATTATTTAATCTGGTTGGAACCTTTCGCAACCCCAGGCGAGCTTATGAAAATAGTAAGCAGTGCAATGCTTGCAACAATGAATAGAGTTAGAGTTTGTGTTTGTGTTCGTGTTGGTGTGTAGCGGCATCGGCGTGATCTTCGTGGTGGGCGGGTGTGTGTGCGTGGTGCTGGCCGCTTACTTCCTAGCCGGTGTCGCCGCGCAGCGCTTCGTCTGCGACCCGCTCACGTGAGTTAAACGCTTATTGCACCCCGCGCTAATCACTCTGACTTAGTAACACTGTCTTACTGACTAATCAGTCAAACCTAAGACCGACTTAGTGGCTTACTCTTACTACGCTAAATGTACGACAGTCTTATTGAGACAGACTGAATGCCGCGTGCTCTAATAGGCCTTTTACTGGTGCATCGGTGTGATCTTCGTTCGCTAAAATGGCTAAAATATAGGGAATATGGCTCAGATTAAGGAGACGAAACTGTCCATAGTTGTAAAAATTGGTTCTATTCGCTAAAATGGCTTAAATATGGGGGATACTGCACGGATCAAGAACAAACTGTCCATACAAAGCTGTATAAATGTGTTCTGCGCAATCAAATAGTGCGGTGAAACGTGTTAAGGCGACTATAAGGGTCAAACCTCCCTCTCGCTCGCAATATTCAACATTTTTGAAGATATAAAATTACTGAATGTAGTTATGCAAAATAGCAAACCTTTACGGCTTAGAAAATAACAATACAAAGGTTCAGCAATAATATCATGTGGAACCAAACACATTTTCCTACCCAAAAATTTGGACAAAAATTGATCACATTGGTGCAAGTTTTTTTGGTAAGAAAACGTGAATAGTTAAAATCAAAATGATATTATTGCCGAACCTTTGTATTGCTATTTTCTAGGCCGGGAAGGTTTACTACTTTGCATAACTACATTCAGTGATTTTTTATCTTCAAAAATGTTGAATAATGGTTGCGAGAGGGAGGTGTGAGCCGTAGAGTGGCGTGACCCGGCGGCGCTAGCAGTAAGGCGTGCGTGTTGCAGCGAGCCGCGCGACAACCGGCTGTTCGCGGACGTGGAGCGCTTCGTGGAGCTGGAGAAGGCGCTCTTCAACGAGCGTCGCGACCCCGCCTTCAACCTCACCTCCGTGCTGCTGCACTGCCACGCCAACCGCACGCTCTACGAGGTAAATTCACTTCAGTTCCAATCATCACAAATGGAACGCCTCTTTCTCCAGCCTTCACCTCGCACTGGCTGCACTCGTAGGTCCTGATATCCCATGTCCCTACCAACCGTGTAATAAGTAAGTGCATACAGACCGATCGCTAATGGATGCACTGCTCGGGTACTTCATCTGTCTACAGAATGTCCCGACATTCTGCCCCTTCCGGGGCAAACTAAAACGCAGTTCATCCCCGGGCAGATCCATCCAGCCGACCGCTCCGTAACCTCTTCGTCCCAATTCGAGAATTCCTTACGCCTATTGTAATGCCAGCTTCGAGCAAATTAACGGACGGTTCTATGATATAACGATGACGGTTTGTGTTTCCTTGAAAAACGGTCGAACTCTCGACGACCTGTTAATTTTTGACAGTTTTTCAAGGGACGACGAAGCGTCATCGGTTACGGTGTAATATTGGATTCCACGGTAAGACGCTCGAAGTTGGCTGCGTTGTTCACTAGCGGAGTGATCGGCTAACTCTGCTGCAAACAGAAATGATCGATACCGATCCTGTTTTTACAAACTTTGACACTTCATCTGTCGAAATTCAATGAATGTCAATTGATAAACTGTCACAATCTTTAATAACAGGATCGGTGTCAATCATTTCTGTTTACAACAGAGTTAGCCGACCACCCCGCTGGACTACGTAGTATACCAGTCTCTCTACTGCGTCAGGCCGTATTAATGAATCTAAGACTGCCTTACCCTCATTAGCATTATTTAGGCACTCCCACAGGATGTGGTCACGTTTAAGCCAAGATCGAAAAGTCACTTGCGGAAGCAACCGCGACCCGTCAAAATCTGCCATGTTTTGTGTTCGCGCGCTTCCACATTTGGGAGGAAATGAAACAATTGGCAGTGTTTGGTGCCCCTCTCCCTAGACGGCTGTCGATCCGCCGATCGTGCCTCTGACCTCTGTGTCGATGTGAGGTCGTATTCGGCCGTTCGCGGCCTGCACCCGGGGGCATGGCGTCTGTCTCTGCAGCCTGCGGCCCGCTCTGGCCGGCGCAAGATCTGCCGCCAGAACTGCGCCTAGCACCGGTACACTGTCCTATAAGCCCTGAAGCCAAAATGAGTCACCTGCCAAGTGTTTTCATTTTTGAATTATCATCGTATTTTTGCATAAAAAAGCGGTATTTTTTTTTTCTTTTAAAGATTAATTTAAAAAATTATGCGTGTAGGAAGTATGATTTAAGTACTAGATTTAATTTATAACCATGAAACATTACAAAATAATAATAATAATAATAGTGTTAGAGAAAAATACTTAAAATAGTTAAATAAGGTTGCGCGACATGTTTCGCGCGGTTGGCCTCGACAGTGGTTCCAGGCCATCTTGCGGAGGCGGGGCAGACAAGAGGAGTTTTGTGACAAAAGGGTTTTGTATGGCGCCGAGAATATTTAATAAATTACCTCAAGACTTTATTTGAATTGTGACTAAGTATGTTGTTATTGTATATTTAATGTTCTAACATATTGACTGACATTTGTATGCCTGTACGGCGTAACATGGCTGATCTCACAGTGTTTAAGAGCATATTATTATTTTGTTGTTAGCTATGTATATAATTTGTATTTGTAGAGTCTCCAACTGCACCGTGTGTACGATCTGGAGGCGGTGCGCGCGCAGATCTCGTCGGAGATCTCTCGTCGCGTGTCGAGTCTCCGGCCCGCCTTCCCCTCCTCTAGCGCCACCATCCTCAACGAGTCGGCCAAGCGCAAGCTGCACCAGCTCGCCGCCTCCGGACTCTCCGACTTCGACTTCGACAGGATCCTGCACGCGGTGAGGCGCACAACCGACCCATTCACTTGTCTGCTTTCCTCCTTACACTCTGTCTTAGTAACACTGTCTTACTGACTAGTTAGTCAAGCCTGACTAGACTTACTCTTGTTATAAGACAGACTGAATACCACGTGCTCTAATTATTAAGGCGACGATACAGGTCAAACCTCCCTCTCGCTCGCACTATTCAGCATTATTGAAGATATAAAATCTCTGAATCTAGTTATGCAAAATAGCAAACCTTCACGGCCTAGAAAATAACAATACAAAGGTTCAGCAACAATGTTGAATAGTGCGAGCGAGAGAGAGATTTGACCTGTATACTCGACTTAATAAGCCTTTCAAGGGAGGGTGACGGTGTTGGTTAAAATTTTTGCGCTATACGTAGGTCGTGGGTTCGAAGTATTTTTATACAAAATAGTTCGATGTTTTACATCTGCCAGGTCTCTTTGGTTTCACTTGAGAATTGTAGTAATTCCAATACAAATATTTGGATTCCAATTTTTTTCTTCGTGGTTCGTATTCATTGTACTCTTATAAATTTGACTGGGTAATATCAACACATTAAATTTTTAATTCTTTGTTTTTGCATGCCATATTAAATATTAGATGTTTTACTAGAGATTTTCATACAACTATACTCTTTTGCAAAGAAACATTCTGACTCTGTAATACAAAATTGTGAACTCCGTCGGCGCGGCGCGAACTCGCGTGGTCGGGTCTCGGGGCGGGCGCAGGTCCCGCTCGGCCAGCGCGGCGCTCCGTGACTGTCTGAATATTGTCGTCAGCTGGAGACGAACATGACGTCGGTGGCGCTGGACGGGCTGGCGCAGCAGTTGAACAGCACGGCTCACTCGCTCGCCGACCCCGCGCTGCGCGCCGAGCGAGCCTCGCTGCTGCGAGCTGCTGCCGACCTGCAGGCGCTGCTCGCCACCACGCTGCAACCCATGCTGCAACACACGCACCAGCTCAACGTGAGTCTCACCCACCCCGCCCGCGACACTCACGTCACTAGCACCGCCTGACACTGACGTCACTAGTACCGCCCGACACTCACGTCACTGGTACCGCCCGACACTGACGTCACTAGCACCGCCTGACACTGACGTCATCAGTACTGCCCGACACTTACGTCACTAGCACCGCCCGACACTGACGTCACCAGTACTGCCCGACACTGATATCTCATACTCATATTCATTTATTTCACCATAGAATCATACAGTACACTTGATTATAATTTTTAAAATAAGCATACAAGTAAGATGTAAATGATGTCCGCAAGACAGACACACCACTAGCACTACGCGACCGACACGTGACTTGTACTACCCTAGCGAGACATTACTGCCTCACTGCACGCTGCTTCACACTGCTCGAGTGAGGCGTCACTGCTGCACCACCTCATTGACATTGCACTGCACACCCCGCCCACTTACGAACTACAAGAAACCGGCGAGGTTTTTCCACTCCGAATCAACCGACAAGGACCTCCGCTAACTATTGTGGCGGGTGTTTCGGAGAGGTCGAGTTGTATCTCGGGATTTCGCCCGATTTAGAGAAAGTAAAGCCTACTAGCTTCTGCTCGCGGCTTTGCTCGCGTGCTTCGATCAACAATACAATATTTTAGATTTTGCACAATCCGCCCGAAAGCCATTTGTCTCAAATTCCGCCAAAACGCATCGGCTTACTTAGATTTTCTATCTTAACTTCTTTAATAAAGAGGCGATACTTGAGCAAAAATTACTACTTTTCTATCTTTTTCATGCTTGCTTGCTTTAGCATGCGTGCGTTTAACAATGATAGTTAGCAAATTAAGCTAATTTTTCGCAGTGCATAGTATGGCGCGCGATATCCTTTCTATAGTTGATCGAAGTTCGCGTGGTACCCGATGAAAAGCTATTTGTTAATTGGTGTCTATAAACTATGTACTTATATTCCAAGTTTTATCCAAATCTGATTATAGTTTTGCGTGAAAGAGTAACAAACATCTATCCATTCGTCGATCCATCCTCACAAACTCTCACAAATATAATAATATTAGTAAGATAAGGTAGGATTAGTATGATATTCTGGGTAAAATAATATACTTTATGTAATCTATTTTGACGGCCTCTGTGGCGCAGTGGGCGAAGGTACGCCTGAGACGCAGAAGGTTGAGGGTTCGATTCCCGCCGCGGGACAAATGTTTGCATGTTCGCAGATATTTGTCTCGGGTCTGGGTGTTTTCTATGTATGATATGTATGTCTTTACAAAAAAAAAATGTATATATGTAATATATCAATCATGTGGTTCCCATAATACAAGCTCTACTTAGTTTGGGGCTACATGATGCTGTGTGATAGTGTCCAGCATTATTTATTTATTATTAAAATCCAATTAAAATAAATTTTGTAACTTTCTGAACTCCTGACTCTTGACATTTATATCTAGTTTTTTTGATTACGTAATATAGTTTTTTTTTATTTGCTATGGGCCAGCTCTTGACCGGCTCGGCTTGCGTGGGCAAGATGAGGTCGACGATGGGGCGAGCTTTCCCAGAAGATGCCTATTAACTCTCTTTTTGAAGCCGTTAGGGTCGTAAGACAATGGAAAAACAGACGCTGGCAACTCATTCCATAATTTAGCAGTGCGCATTATAATAGATGTTTGGAAAGCTTAGTCATTTATATAGAATTTATCTATTGATTATTCAGAATGACGACCGAAAAATACTAATTAGTCCGTCATTTACAGTATCAAAAAATATTAGAAACGTATTATGTCTTTTGTGAATGAAAAAAAATGACAAAGATATAGTGCGTGCGTTGAAGTTCCGCGTGACGTCACGTCACGGTGTATTACACTTTTTACATAGCCGTGACGTCACTCCCGAACTTTCACGCTCTTTATATCCGTAAATTTTTATTTATTTAACATATAAAAAATACGTGTCTAATATTTTTTGATTGATCTATCCCATGGACTAATTAGTTTTTTTTGAACCCAGTCGTGATCCGTATTGAACAGTTGTAGAGGAGTAGCGTTGTGTCCCGGCAGATGACAGCGGTGCGGCTGCGGGACGCGATGCGGCTCAACCACACCTCGCTGAAGACGGCCATCGAGTACCTCATGCACGAGGCCTCCGAGGCCGAGGCCTTCCTCAACAAGCAAGGGCCTGAGCGGCTGCAGAACGTGAGTACATGCACGAGGCCTCCGAGGCCGAGGCCTTCCTCAACAAGCAAGGGCCTGAGCGGCTGCAGAACGTGAGTACATGCACGAGGCCTCCGAGGCCGAGGCCTTCCTCAACAAGCAAGGGCCTGAGCGGCTGCAGAACGTGAGTACATGCACGAGGCCTCCGAGGCCGAGGCCTTCCTCAACAAGCAAGGGCCTGAGCGGCTGCAGAACGTGAGTACATGCACGAGGCCTCCGAGGCCGAGGCCTTCCTCAACAAGCAAGGGCCTGAGCGGCTGCAGAACGTGAGTACATGCACGAGGCCTCCGAGGCCGAGGCCTTCCTCAACAAGCAAGGGCCTGAGCGGCTGCAGAACGTGAGACTAGTCCTCAGACTGAGAGCAGCGCCTTACAATGGGCATCACTTAGAGTGGTCTAGTTCAGGAGGGGCGAGTACTCGGCCGGTGGCGCGCCCTCCGCCTGCTGCCAGCACGGCGCCGTGCTGCTACTAGCTGCACCTATAAAGTGTCGCCTAAATATAACCTCATCGAGGGCAGACAACTTCTGTTTTATAGTTACAAGGTTTTGAGGTTTTATTCTGACGAAACTGTAGGTTTATATTGAAGAAAAAAATAATTGTATATTTGAATTTTCGGAAAAATGTGCAATCAGCCTAGAGAATTATTTTTAAACGAGCCGGTCTCGATCGCCTCTATTTCCTGACAGAAACACTTTTTCTGAAGTAACTTATCGAATCGAATCGAAAGATTTTGCCAAAATGTAAAAAAGTTTACAATTTCTATGAAGCGCCATCGCGTCATTCGCCACAACGTAGTCTATGTATGCCATTCGAGCGCTTTCCGGGAAATACTCTGTTCTCATTGTTGACCTTTCATAATGTATTGGCAGAATGATGATACCACGAATTAACAATTTGCATCGAATTGCACGCATGAACACAATGTTATGGCGAATGATGTTGCAAAGAAATTGTATGGAAACCTTGTTTTTTAATTTTCGCAAATCTTAAGTTTAGATTCGGTAAGTTAGTTTCAGAAAAGTGTTCTTGTTTTTCACGTGAAGGCCTAAACATTAAGATATTATATATCCTGTGCCACAGACGTAAAAAAAAGTGTCTGCACCATTAGAAGACAACTAGATAAAGTCTTAAAATTCAATACGGCTGATTTCTACTTTCTTATGTCCAATATCATCAGTTAGAAAGGGATTCATACATATATCAATGCGACTTCAAAAAGTTAATCGTACCAGGGCGCTCGAACAGATTTCTATGCAGGTTCATATAAATGCCCTGGTACGAAGTCGCTGAAATCGCATTGAGATAAAGTATGCATCCCTTTCTAGCAAATGATATATGGACATAAGAAAGTAGTGATCAGCCGTATGAGTTAATGTTCAGAGCATAAAAGAATTTTAAGGCTTCTTCTATGCTTTAGTCATATTTCTTTGGTCTGCAATGAAACTCTGCGCACGCTGTCAATTTTGAATTTGATGTATGTCAAATACGCTTGAACGATTTTTGCCAGTTTTCACTTGAAGACTGTGACTCAGTAGTTGTAGTATAATATAATAAATCGATGGGCCTAAATGATCTGTCGGCCTCCCTGGGACATATGAGAAGAGTGAGGCGTGTGGTTGTGGTTGCAGATGACGCGTGAGTACGCGGCGGTGATAGAGGTGCGGCTACACGAGTACTTGGACCGAGTCGTACGCGCCGCGCAGGACGAGGTGACTCTACCTTATATACGTTACGGTTACGTTACTATGACGACTTCAATATTATAATCGTTATTTGTGTTGTGAGAGAGCCGTGGTGGCCTAGTGGGATGTACCCCGACTTAAGATCTGGAGGGTTCGAATCCCAGTCGTGCACCAATGTTTTTTCGTTTCGAAAAATTTATGTGCGCATTACCACGAGCTCTAAACGGTGAAGGAAAACATCGTGAGGAAACCGGCTTGCCCTCGAACTAAAAGTTTGCAAGGTATGTGCTAGGTTAGTGTTCCAATAATAAGCGGGTATTTGCTTGCAACCTGTCACGTGGAATGCTAGCTGCTTGCAACAAGTGGACATGTATCGAACGTAATGTTTGGACTTGCCTCTGGCTACCCCCGTTAAGGTATCCTCAATAGATTTGCGTACTGAGCTATATCTGAAGATATCCATAATGGGGAAAAAGTCGTGAAGATGTATATTTGTATTTTTTTATGTTGTGTAAACAAACAGTTACAATAAGTGTATTTTCTCAAACATGCTTGGGAATTTGAGCATTATTTTTACAACCTTCGAGATAAATCGAAATTGCTATACTGATCAAATCATAGATTTAGTATATTACCAGAAGATGACCTGAGGGCGCACAATTTTCTTCATCAGAGAATTCCCGGTCAATCTTCTTTTATTCCATTTCACTGATACTTGTGTCTTATAACTAACGTATAACGGTTATAATACCATGACTAATAAACGACTTACATTAGAAAAACATAAGAAAATAAAATTTAATAAAAATGACAACCGTCGTTCAAGATGAAAAAAAAAATGGTGTCCAAAATGAAACAACTTTTGGATTGACAACCAAAATGAAACCGCACATGCGCATCTGTCTAATGACTGATGAATTAGTGAAGTTCCATTTTTATATCGACTTTCATTTATCGATGTTTTTACTCGACCTACTAATCCATACGCTTAGACGGTTTTTTTACAAGTTTAACTTGAAGACTATCTGTCTATACTAAAAGTTTACTATTAGTACGTCAATGCTACCTAGTTATATTTTCCTTTCCTGTCGTCCTACGTATTTTTGGTTAGTGATTTGGCGACGTTATAATAAAATTACTTTTTTAATCGTTATACTTTAATTCAGCCTACCATAACCTAAACATGCTAATGACATAAGTAACAAAAACAAAAAGTAGGTACCTAAGTACCTAATGTGTGGGTATACAAAAATTTACATGTTACTTTTACCCAAAAGTAATTTATTAAGTATATAGGTAACAAAATATTCTTTCTTCTATTTGGATAACCTGCAATAAAAAAAATTGTTAGGTTCGAGGATTATAGCCACGTGCGGAGAAGACATGCGGGGCGTAGAATGTGAAAAGACAGGCTGTACCAAAGACATAGAAAAGATTCAGATATAAAATCACCGTCCCTTCAAATATCTTTATATGAAAATTGTTTTTTTTTCTGATCCAAAATTTGTTGGGTTGTAGATAACAAACAATATAGTTTTTTACGAGAAAGATTCGCTGCATCAACAAGAGGCAGTGCAGTGGTAAATATAGATTTTGAACATTCTGTTTTGTTCTTTTAGTAAAGAAAATAGAAATTGAATAGTAAAAAAATTGCAATACTTGCTGGCACATGTATGGTTAGAAATTATTTACTGAGTAAACTGTTCGTTTTTGTTCCCATTTCGTAGAACTTTTTTCAAAATGTCTGCTGCATATTGTAGAATATTTTGTTGGCTTCGATTTCGGCCTATTTATAGCATTTATCCATTTTATTTTCATTATTTCGTCTTTAGAAAATCAAAGTATAGAATATATAATATACGTATTTTTTTGTAAGATGCCAATTAACAGAAATACTCAAATAAAATGAGTTGGGTCAGTTAATGTTTTCACGATCACAAAGATTGCCTTTACCGTACGTACAAATTTACAGTGATATTTAAACTAATAAATCTCAAAAATCCTACATTATAATACGCCAAACACTACACGTAACACAAGCTATACATTCTTCGAAACATAATTATCCATGTTTACAGTCAAACGCGTTGTATTTACAAAGATACAAGGTAATGAAGCGGATGCTTCTTACCGATATGAAACCTACAATTATCTGGATTATGGTAATGTACATTTGTACAATTTCGAACAGAACATGAGACCATTTATGTATACTATTTAATTTAAATTATTATACAATAACATAAATATTAATTAAAATTATTGAGTAAAATATGTTATTACAGTTGTTAATTAATTATTAATTGTTGTACAGATAGTTAAATATATTTCTTTTTTTTAATTGCCAAAACTTACTTAGTTAAAGCAAATATAATTTAGTTTTTAGTTAATATTTATATATCCACTTTAAACACAAAACAAACAAAAAAATTGTTAAAATAATTCTAATAAAAAAAAACGCAACACTACTCCAAACTAAGTATCTGCATAAACCAAATGTTAAAACAAAATAACTAAATATTGAAAAGTCGATAATGCCACATCCATTCGCATCATCAATCCCTCAACTAAACCATTAGTATTGTATAAACTTTGTAAGGGTGTCCTGTCTGCTGCGAAGAATATGTACTTTAAAAGTACACACTTTTAAGCAAAAAAGATAGCAACCTGCTCTTGTTCTACATTAACCATGCTTATACCACATACTTAGGTACAAAATCAATTTATTTTATTTTTAGTTTATCATTGAAATGTCAATAATACTTTACTTGTGTTACCTACTGCATGCACTGTACGTTTATAAAACGAAATAAGTAATGTTTATATTCTCATTTAAGTGAATTTGTAATTCTTCTGAGAATGAATAAAGTTTCTTTAAACCTAAACCTGTTTTGGTTGATAATCAGCGACCACGGATAGTTTGACAAAGTGCTGTCAAATTTTCGAATTCAAAAAGTGTGACATCGTCTTTCTCTTTTCCACTCATGAATAATTCATATATCCTTGTTTGTACGTCTATCTGAAAAAAAGACGTGTGGCACTCGGGGACTGCCGCGGTAAAGCTATTGCATAGCATTTTGTATCAACTTATGCAATTATAATTATAAAACATAATTATAAAAAATCCAACCTCTTTGGGTCATATAAATGCGAGCAGCGGCCGGAAAAAGTTGTATTTCATACAATTCATATCTGTCGTGTTATTTAAAAATGGAACGATCTTTTACTCCGAACACAGATATAGGAAGACAACTAGATAAAGTCTTAAAATTCAATACGGCTGATATCTACTTTCTTATGTCCAATATCATCAGTCAGAAAGGGATGCATACATATATCAATGCGACTTCAAAAATTAATCGTACCAGGGCGCTCGAACAAATGACTATGCAGGTTCATACAAATGCCCTGGTACGAAGACGTACGAATTCGCAGAAATCGCATTGAGATAAAGTATGCATCTCTTTCTAGCTAACACAAATGGACATAAGAAAGTAGAGATCAGCCGTTTGAGTTAATGTTCAGAGCATACATGAATTTTAAGACTTCTGTGCTTTAGTCCTATTTCTTTGACTCCGAAACATGGCAACCAAGGAGGTAACTAATCAAAGGGTTTATTTAAATTTCGAACTGGCTTGCAAATAGAATGCTGTTTATTGAAAAATTTACAAGTTCTGCCTAGAAACTATTTTGTTTTAATTTCCGCGCATTATTTGTGAAATAGTACATTACTGCAGAGGCCAGCAAAAGAGGCATTGATGGGCGAACGTGTAAATGTGGGGCACACATACGTGAGTCCATCAGTGCCTAGTTGTGGCCAAGGTACGTATAGTACTTTTATCAAATAATGCGCGGAAATAGAAACAAAATAGTTTCTAGACAGAACTTGTACATTTTTCAATAAACAGCATTCTATTTGCAAGCCAGTTCGAAATTTAAATAAACCCTTTGATTAGTTACCTCCTTGGTTGCCATGTTTCGGAGTAAAAGATCGTTCCATTTTTAAATAACACAGATATGAGATTACATAGTAATTTATTTGGCCGCTAAACACGACAGATATGGAATTTCATACAACTTTTTCCGGCCGCTGCTCGCATGTATTGGGCCGGTACAGCAATTTCGATTTATCTCGATGCAGGTTGTCAAAATAATGCTCTAATTTCCAAGCGCTTTTGAGAAAACTAGTATACAAGCCTCGGCCACAACTAGACATCGATGGAGTCACGTATGTGTGTCTCGGTCCACATTCCCACGTTGGTCCATCGATGGCTCGAGCTGACCGCTGCAGTAATGTACTATGTGTCTGTAGGTGGGCCGGTGCGGTCCGCTGTCGAACGCGTTCAACGCGACCCGAGACGCCGCCTGCAACAAGATCCTGATGCCGACGGTAACTATGTACTATGTGTCTGTAGGTGGGCCGGTGCGGTCCGCTGTCGAACGCGTTCAACGCGACCCGAGACGCCGCCTGCAACAAGATCCTGATGCCGACGGTAACTATGTACTATGTGTCTGTAGGTGGGCCGGTGCGGTCCGCTGTCGAACGCGTTCAACGCGACCCGAGACGCCGCCTGCAACAAGATCCTGATGCCGACGGTAACTATGTACTATGTGTCTGTAGGTGGGCCGGTGCGGTCCGCTGTCGAACGCGTTCAACGCGACCCGAGACGCCGCCTGCAACAAGATCCTGATGCCGACGGTAACTATGTACTATGTGTCTGTAGGTGGGCCGGTGTCGAACGCGTTCAACGCGACCCGAGACGCCGCCTGCAACAAGATCCTGATGCCGACGGTAACTATGTACTATGTGTCTGTAGGTGGGCCGGTGCGGTCCGCTGTCGAACGCGTTCAACGCGACCCGAGACGCCGCCTGCAACAAGATCCTGATGCCGACGGTAACTATGTACTATGTGTCTGTAGGTGGGCCGGTGTCGAACGCGTTCAACGCGACCCGAGACGCCGCCTGCAACAAGATCCTGATGCCGACGGTAACTATGTACTATGTGTCTGTAGGTGGGCCGGTGCGGTCCGCTGTCGAACGCGTTCAACGCGACCCGAGACGCCGCCTGCAACAAGATCCTGATGCCGACGGTAACTATGTACTATGTGTCTGTAGGTGGGCCGGTGCGGTCCGCTGTCGAACGCGTTCAACGCGACCCGAGACGCCGCCTGCAACAAGATCCTGATGCCGACGGTAACTATGTACTATGTGTCTGTAGGTGGGCCGGTGTCGAACGCGTTCAACGCGACCCGAGACGCCGCCTGCAACAAGATCCTGATGCCGACGGTAACTATGTACTATGTGTCTGTAGGTGGGCCGGTGCGGTCCGCTGTCGAACGCGTTCAACGCGACCCGAGACGCCGCCTGCAACAAGATCCTGATGCCGACGGTAACTATGTACTATGTGTCTGTAGGTGGGCCGGTGTCGAACGCGTTCAACGCGACCCGAGACGCCGCCTGCAACAAGATCCTGATGCCGACGGTAACTATGTACTATGTGTCTGTAGGTGGGCCGGTGTCGAACGCGTTCAACGCGACCCGAGACGCCGCCTGCAACAAGATCCTGATGCCGACGGTAACTATGTACTATGTGTCTGTAGGTGGGCCGGTGTCGAACGCGTTCAACGCGACCCGAGACGCCGCCTGCAACAAGATCCTGATGCCGACGGTAACTATGTACTATGTGTCTGTAGGTGGGCCGGTGTCGAACGCGTTCAACGCGACCCGAGACGCCGCCTGCAACAAGATCCTGATGCCGACGGTAACTATGTACTATGTGTCTGTAGGTGGGCCGGTGTCGAACGCGTTCAACGCGACCCGAGACGCCGCCTGCAACAAGATCCTGATGCCGACGGTAACTATGTACTATGTGTCTGTAGGTGGGCCGGTGTCGAACGCGTTCAACGCGACCCGAGACGCCGCCTGCAACAAGATCCTGATGCCGACGGTAACTATGTACTATGTGTCTGTAGGTGGGCCGCTGTCGAACGCGTTCAACGCGACCCGAGACGCCGCCTGCAACAAGATCCTGATGCCGACGGTAACTATGTACTATGTGTCTGTAGGTGGGCCGGTGCGGTCCGCTGTCGAACGCGTTCAACGCGACCCGAGACGCCGCCTGCAACAAGATCCTGATGCCGACGGTAACTATGTACTATGTGTCTGTAGGTGGGCCGGTGCGGTCCGCTGTCGAACCATCTGCGTCTCAGGTGCATCTTCGCATACTTCGATACATATTTTAGTCTAATTAAAGTTAATATACCTACAATCGTGACAAAGGATCCTTGTCCCTCTGAAGACTCCGAAGTTGGGCTCGGCACATGACACAAACAGTCATAATACAATCCACTCCCAGAAATAGGACGTACAGTCTGCGCCATCACTCAAGTCCGACAGACGCGGCGCTGTTATCGCAAAACCATAGTAAATAGAACAAGTATTCGGTTTTCAATTCGTTTTTATTTACATTAATTATGCTCCTCTGCTCTAAGAAGTCTTATTCCTGAAATTCCGCAGTCAAAATCGCTCGTAGACTGTCGTCAATTGATTCACTACCATCCGCATCAAGTTGATATTCCATCTACCAGGACTAAGCGTTTCCAAAAATCATTTACAATGCGCACTGCTAAAGTATGAAATCAGCTGCCAGCGTCTGTTATTCCATTGACTTACGACCCTAACGGCTTCATAAAGAGAGTTAATAGGCATCTTCTGGGAAGCTCGCCCATTGCGGACCTCATCCTTGGCTAAGCAAGCCTCGAGGTCAAGAGCTGAACCATAATGAATATAAAAAAGGTTTACCCGTTTTGCCGTCGGACTTGAGTCGTGGCGCGGATTGCTAACTCCAGAGGGACATCGAGATGTCGTGAGCGGTGCATGTACTTTGCGTAGAACAGAATAGAATAATTGTTGTATGTATGAACGCACAATATCTACCTACTTACTTTATTCATGACGGGCACCTTACCTACTTTGTTTATCTCCAGATTTTTTACGTACTTCTAGATACTCGTACCTATCATATTTCTATCTACTCTCTGCCTACTGCAACAACGGAGTTGTTTCCTGTCTTGTGCGTCATTCCCTTGGCCCTATTTGAAAATCAGCGCTAACTCTCACTACACCAGTGTGAGGCGGCATCATGCTGAAATAGGACCCGTTTAGCCCACACAACGAGTACACGGATGAGACTAATTAGCGGAACAAACTTCTACTTGCATGTTACACAATTATTATCATTACGTAGGTACCTACTTAGGTTATTTAATTTAATTTTGTTTCAACTTAATCTTACTCCTAAAAGTTCTCGGTTACTTTTCTATTTTGTTTTTTATTTAATAGGGCAGTACGCCTATTTAACTCATCTCGATGTCGCCTTCTTACATCAGTACGCCTATTTAACTCATCTCGATGTCGCCTTCTTACATAATATGCCTCTAAAGTTTCTTCTGTGTATTGTTGTGTTGTGCTAAATAAAAACTTTTCTTTCTTTTTTTCTTTTCTTTCTAGAACGGGTACTGGATATCGCTGGCGTGGTGCGTGTTGCTGTTCTTGCCGCTGGTGCTGACTGCGCAGCGTCTCGCGCGCCTCTACACACATCTCGACCCCTACCCCGGCCCGCTCGTCGAGGCGTACGTACTACCACACACTACCCCACACTACCTACATACTAGTATTCCCTCGGCACTACTACTTGCTGGGGAGTAGTACTATCCCCCAGTAGACAACTAGTACTGGAGAATACTAATATAGCTCGCGTCATGTCAAAATAACGTTAGCGATAAGCGTATTAGGTGATTTATCGGTATTTACCCGTGCGCAAACACGGGGTGTGTTCGTCGTGTGTCTCCGCTTCTTCCAGCGCTCTTTTTACATGACGCGAACTATACTACTAGCATTACCTCAGTACTACTACCTGCTGAGGAATACTAGCATTCCCTCAGTACTACTACCTGCTGAGGAATACTAGCATTCCCTCAGTACTACTACCTGCTGAGGAATACTAGCATTCCCTCAGTACTACTACCTGCTGAGGAATACTAGCATTCCCTCAGTACTACTACCGGCTGAGGAATACTAGCATTCCCTCAGTACTACTACCTGCTGAGGAATACTAGCATTCCCTCAGTACTACTACCTGCTGAGGAATACTAGCATTCCCTCAGTACTACTACCTGCTGAGGAATACTAGCATTCCCTCAGTACTACTACCTGCTGAGGAATACTAGCATTCCCTCAGTACTACTACCGGCTGAGGAATACTAGCATTCCCTCGGTACTACTTGCTGAAGGATGCTACTATTCTCTCAGTACTACTACCTGCTGAAGGATACTACCTACTAGTATTCTAATACTATTGTTTGCTGGAAAATAGTATTGTCCCCCAGTAGGTAACTAGTATTAGAGAATAGTACTTCTGATAATATTTATTAATGAATAGTAGTATGTAAGGAGTAGTCATACTATTATTTTCTAGTACTACTTACCTACTAAAGATAGAATATTACTATTCCCTGGTACTACTTACCTACTCGGGAAAATACCACATTTCCCTAGTAATATTCCCTATAAATTCTGGGATGTTATTAAACAAAGTTTACCATATTTTAATACTATTCCGAAAGGGTGTCTTCCTATACAAACATTGAACATTATTTTTTCTAAATAAACGATATAAGCGAAATATTTTAAATTCAAGTCTAACCTGAGTCAATTTTTTGGAATATTTTAAAATCTTTGTTTTTAATTTTAGTTCAAGTCTTTCAAATAATATAAACTACTGTCAACATTCATGGTATTTTATTTTATGTTTGAAATGAGGCCCCTTCGGGTTAGTATACATTTGTGGAAGACCTGATAGTATGAGCGCGTGTGTAGGAGACTGGTGCGAATAATAGCTTACAGCTTACAGTACTACCCAGTACCGATATTAAATATTATCACATCCAACGACTTCTCATCATCTCTAAATCAATCAAGCCGTTTAAGGCTTTTCTGTTCTATGGCTAAAACTAAAGAGCGTAGACGAAAAACATTACCTACTTTACTTCTAAGGCAGTTATTACCTCTACTTATTTTCCCCCAAAAGCCCAATAAAGGTGGCCTTTCATTTTTTTACATAAAATAAAAATAGTCAAGCGTTTGACCACTATCAGACCTGAAACAGGTGAAGATGTGGTCTAGGTTGTGACCTGTCAGGGGTGAAGCTATCTTCGTACTAGGCTCCTACAAATTATAATAATGAAAGAATTCGTGAACTATATTATCATACTCTTCCGTTATGTGAAGTCATATCCAGTTAAATGAAGCTGTAAACATGAATTTAAAAAACAAAGTCATTAAAAATAATATTGTAGTAACATAGCTTCATTCGACAGATTTATTCATGAAAATCATTGAACCTGATTAATTTAAGTTCAACTTTTTAACGACTTTGTCTAAAGAATACGATATGAGTGTGAATGAGAAAGAGATATGGCTCTGTCTCACTCTTGTTGCCATTTATCGTATGACGAACTTTTGTAAAAATCGATCGTCCTCTTACTTTAGACAAGGCATATACAGGTTCAATGATTGTTATTAGCCAATTACTTCAAATCTAAATGTGGTCGTGACCTTAATCACCGGGTCATCTCATCGCTCATCTCCATGTTTCGAGAGCTGTTTGCAGTTGATTGGCGCACCAATCTCAATTAAATGTGAAAATTCAGGTTTCTGGAAAAAAATCACATTCAGAATTAACCTTGAACACTTTTCTGTCTTTGAACACTTTTCAAACTCATTGAAAAGTAACATGTTGAATGAAGATTTTTCCACAGTTCAAAGAAAATCTGTGGAAAATCTTAGCGCCATCTATCCCTGCAAACAGTTCATTTCAATTTTGTTTGTTTGTTTCCGTTTTTGACTAATTTGATAATGAGTTCGTCGTTTGTTTTGGGTATGTTTTAACATTCTGTTGTATGAGTTCGGGTTTGTTTTGCACCCCTCATGTCCCCTCCCGTATGTAGAACCTTGTCGGACCAACGCAACGCCGTAGCGGACCGGTACCTTACCTGTGACGTCATTCACGATATTGGATCGTGAATTTTGCAAATGAAATTGGCAACGAATAGTCATGAAATTATTTGTCATGATCCAATTTCAAGTGGAATGATCAATTTTTCAGTTTGATGTGAATTTATTCGGTGTAAGGCAAGTAGTTGAAGAGCTGGCGCCGCGCTTACGTACATTATTGATTTGTTATTGTACACTTACAATTTATTGTTTGTATACTTTTACTTTATTTTCAAACTAGTCGGATATATCCAACTATATATTCCCTCCAACTATCTCACTGCAAAGAATCACGTCTGTCCGTTGCAGGGTGGTTTGAATGTATGGGAGAGGTCGGTTTTAAGACCTTAAAATTTTCAATGTCGTAAAATTGTAAATTTTTATGCCAAGTCCAGGTGCAAAGCATAATAGCACATTATTTGCTTAGTTTTATTATAACAATCTAAAAGTATCAGTTTTATAAAATTATGACATTTACTAATAATCTGAATTATTAGAGTTATAAAACGATATAACTCAAAAACTGTACTAAAGTGGCACTATGTCTCTTTGAAGAAAAGTTGCCAAATAGTAACAGGAACGTACCATATAAACCGCAGAACGAAACTCGACGAAAAATGCGGTCTATATATGTTTAAAGGTTGCTTCCCATACAATAAAATCAATTTTATGTCATTTACTCCTAAACTATTAACCCTGATGCAAAATGTAATGGAATGAAAATGATAAATCTAAGCAAATATTATTATTTGCTTAGATTTATCATTGCAATCGAATGGCATAATAAAATTTACCAAATCACGACATTGAAAATTTTAGAGTCTTAAGACCGACCTCTCCCATGCATTCAAACCACCGTGCGTTGTACGGTTTTGCATTATAATTATACGACAGACGAACATACACTTTTAAATAGTAGGGTACTACAAAATTTCGTAAAAAACCAACAAAAGCAAACCCTAGATCTCATTTCCTTTTTATTTAAATATTGGTTGATCACGTCACCGCCATCGCGTTTTGTTTTTCAAAATTCATTGATTTCCTGTTCGAAGAAAGCTTAGAGTTTAACTATCATAATTTCCCTTCTGAAAGACGGCATAGAGAAACCTATCATTGACTTTATATTCGACGAAAGCATATTCTCAATACGCAATCATTTATCGCGTTCCATAATGTAAATATGCTAGATGTTGCAAAGAATTATGAAGATATCCCTATCCGAAGATAGCGTAGAGTTATAAGTTGAGTTGTTGTGTTGGCAGCGACTATGAGCCGATGTGTCGGAAGCGCGGCTGGTGGCGGTGACACGACGCCCCGTCCGGTAACACTCACACACACACAGGACCTACCTACTGATATTATTGCAATCATCCCCCAGATATGTTCTGTAACAGGGACTTACCTTTCTCGATTTTTGGAGCAAAAGAAGACTTAGCTTCCAGAATTAAGAGTCTCTGCAATCTTTGTCTACGTCTATATGCACTAGAACTATATTTTAACAGTCTTTATCTTATATGACTTACCTAAATACAGAGCAGTGATTCAAATCGCGAGGTTGTAGCCAACATCTGTTACTCGCCATTTTGTCTACAGAAATACAAAGATTGCCGAATCACTTGAAGTTTACTAAAAATTATTTCAACTTGCTAAAAAATGTAACATATTGAAATAGTATCGGTACAGAGGTTCGTTGTTCGGTATAGTTCGTGGCGTGAGCTCTTCGACTAGCGGCTTGCACGACACTCGACATCGTACTTGTAGTTTTAGATCCGTTTTGTTTATTGGGACTTCAAATTATACCATTTTTTAGAGAGAACAGGAAAAATCCATTGTAATTCTGATTCATAAGAATGAGTACAGTAAATCTAGAGCAGTATGTTGTTCAATAAACAAAACGGAGAGAGCTGGGTGTGTCCCAGTGAAGTTGGCAAGTGGGCATGCCTGCTGGTACATTGCTTGCGGCCCGGTGCGTTCCTACTTGTAGCAACCAGCGTACCTTATAGATTTATCCTTTTTTGCAAAACCCCCGATAGTATTATTTCGATTTTATTTTGTTCTCATCATCATACGCCATCTCGATATAATAATTATAATTCTATTCTAAGAATAGCGTTTTAGACTTTTCTTGTATCTTTCTTTATAGAAAGTAATCCTAGTTGATTTGTTACGTCTGATGTTTGGTCTTCAAAAAAGTTTTCAAGAAGTTTAGTATTCAAAGTTGTGAATTGTAAGTCCCGATTCTATTTATTTTGTGTGAGCGGTGCCTTGCATTGTCTATTTTCTCTCGGAACAGCCTTGTGGTGTACAGAGCAACATATATCGCACACCTTTAGTTCTGAAACTACTGTTAAAGTACAAATTCGCACATAGAATCTGTTGCTCTGTGTACGGGCACAGTACAGTTATCGAGCAGTATATACTTGAAGGTTAAATTTACTATAGAAAAGTCCAGGCTGCAGTGGACAAAGCTTGAATCGACAAACCCGAGCCACCGGTTTAATGTTCAAAAACTAGTCTTTTCCAGCTCATTAGTCAGCGAATCAGGAATTGAATCCGTGATTATGTATGACCATTATTATAAACCTTGTATTCAACTTTAAAGTTAGTCTGATTGAGATTGATGTACCTATAATTTGCAAGTTTTGATCTACAAATTATGGTCATTGTCTACCTAAAAGTTATTTTTTTAAAGTATAAGTTATAGTGTGCGTAGTTTCGTTGTCTGTGAATACTGGTCGGTAACTGTTCTGTGTCGGAGCAGTCCTGTTGTGTGGCGACGATGACTGACGTCGCGTCTGTTGTCTGTTGCAGCGAGTATTTGTATGATGCGTACGCGGACCGCGATAACGTACCCCTCGCCAAGTAAGTGCACCCCCGTAGCCCCTCCCCACCCCTCCGCACCCCTCCCCCTCCCCTCCCGGGCGACGCAACGCATGGCTTTACTGTCGACTCGTGTGCGCCGCTCTGTGCATCGCGGCCGCCAATGGCCGCTGTGAAGATGGGCGCACACCGGCCTATCCGAATAGCGTTGAGCAGATAATAAATCAACTAAGCAAGCGATTGTATTAGATGATTTATGTCTTCTTCCGCTAGGCCATAAATATGCATGATTTTTGTAGCCCTTTCTTAGATCAAGGTTGTTTCGTTGTGTAACAAAATAAATAAAACCAAAGCATGATTGTAAAATAAAACCCACTAACTGTAAGCATGTAAGTATGCGAGACTCCCGCATGGATTGTAATATTTTTCTATTAAGTTCATTTTCTTTCTGTTTCTTTCTGTTTGTTAACAACGGCTAGGGACCACATTTCATTGGATCGATGCAAATATGAATGTAACGGTGAGGGTTCCATTGAAACTGACCAAAGTCTATGTCGAAAGATTTATTGACAGTTGTAAGGTGGCAGAAATGTCTTGAGTATACTCTGTTTGTGATTAGTCAACTACAGTATTAGTTTACTTACCCTTAACGCGATCATACACTCAAATGAAAATGTCATATAAACTTATAACTGTCAGTAAAAATATAACTACGTTGAAGTGTAATCACAGAGAACGCGCGGAATCGGGTGCTTTTAGAATTTTAGAGAAAAATATATACGATTCCTTTGCACATGTTTGTAAATAGATGATTCTATAGACTATCGATAAGTGCTAGGAACGTAAGGGAGAGGGTGCGTCCTTCATTCTAACAGCCATAGTTTTAGTATACAATTCCATATATCCGTTCGTACGCGGTTCAAAATAGGACAGTTATACCGGCATCCGCTCCCTTGTCCTTGCACGGGCCTCGCCCCGCGCGTTCCCTGCTCGCACTAAAGCCACCTACCCACCGTAGCGGGTCGAAGCGCAGCACGCTCGACATCGAGGGGAAGATAGCGGAGTGGCGCGAGCGCAGCGCGCCCCTCCCCTCCGCGCCGCCCGCCGACTCGCTGTCCCCCCCGCACTCCGGCACGCGCCTGCTGCTAGAGGGAGACGACGTCGTGTGCCAGCTGCTGCCGCCCGCGGCGCTCATCGACGACCTCAAGACGCGACTCGACGCCAAGGACGAGGACAACGAGTCGGGGATACACGAGTCCGAGTAACGCGTCGCTAGTTCACCGGGCGCGGCGAGGTCTCGATACATTCACTCAATATAACACTAATTGAACATATGTATTCGATTTGTCAGAATTTTAGTTATCTTAAGCGGTGTTAAGATCTGAACTAGTAAAGTACCTAAATAGGCAGCTATTGACAGACTTTCATTTTTATATCCACGTTTGTAACAGCTAAAATAGTTGCTAAAGCTGTCCCTGGTTTTTTATACAGCACTGGAAAGTATTTCCTGCTTTAAAATTATTAGAAAAAAGCCGTCAAATATTTTTTCCAGTTGGTTTAAGTAAGGTTTTTCTTATTAAGGACAGTAGCCTGTCGATTTTTGAATGTGTACGTAAATTTTAAATTTAAATTCAAAGTCCAATTGATAGCAACGTTTTAGATGATGTATTTAGCTAATTTTAAAATAATTTTGAATTTTATAGTTTTTGTGCTAAATTCGGAGTGTTACGAAATGTCCACGAATGACTTTAAAGTTGAACGCGACCAATTTATAGTAGGTGGAATGTAGTTGGTTCGAATGTCTTCCAGCGTTGTTTGCTATGGGAGAGGCCAACGCTAAAATATGCCATTCAAAGTGACACACGGCGATAAAGTACTATTCTGATTCGATGTGATTCCAATGTGAAGCCAGTGATTCGTAACCGGTTACGATTTAATATGATTAATGGTATAGATTTAATATGAAAAATGGCGGACCGCGGTCGGGATCCGGACCGCCGACCTATTTTGTGCGGACCTTAAGTAAACAGTAACTTGTATTACCGAGTACGTAACTTGAGAAAATGTCTTTGTCTTTGCTGCCGTCAATTCTACAACGGACGAGTGAATTAACGTGCGAGAGAAAGAGAGAGACGCGGTTTGTGGAGTACGAAATAATTCGTCAATCGTCGTTCTATTCAGTTCTGGATAAAATTTGTGTGTCGTAATAAAACCAGTATCCAAAAAATTGCCATGAAACTTCTTACATGTTTGGGTCAACATAATATATTTGTGAAGCAGCATTTTCGAAGATGAAATTCATTCAAAATTATTTTTTATCTCGACTAACCTATGAACATCTCCACGATTTAATGGCAATAGCTTGCGCCAACTTTACTTCAAAACATCAGACAAATAGTTCAAGGCAAAAAAATGAAATTTTTCACATTGATATGTAAAACAATACCTTTTAACTTCCGTGCATGACTTTTGCTTATTTAATAAACTCGAGTAGAAACGGACCGCGACGGTAATTTTGTTTTAAAAACCGGGCCCTTGAAGAAACTAATTGGTGATCCCTGGTACAGATTGATGACGGAATAATTTTCCGTTGCAGTTAACTTGGTTACGTATACCTAGCTTTCTTTTATTGTTTCAATGTGTATTTTCTATACCCAAGTTCTGTGTCAAAACTTGTACAATTAGATTATCAGGTTACACATCCAGTAAATCGCCATGATAACTGTGTGTCATAAAATGTAATACATATCAAACACTGTTTGGTGGCAGATCCTAACATTATTAAGAATAAGTCCGTGGTGCTTCAGTGTACGCTGGCCTTTCCTTCGCAACAGCACTGTCCATTGTAAAGTAGCCATATCAATATTGTATCATTACTCATTAATATAAGTAATAAGTTAGGAAGTAAACTGCTTGCTTGTCTGTGAAACAAAAACGTCCATTTGCTTATAATGAAACCGCTTTGACCTCGTACCTGGGTTTGACTAGCTTGAAAAATATAAATTAATATTAAACCAGAAATTGGACCTCCTAAACCTTCTCTGAGATGGTCAGACGTTCAAACTCAATCTATCTAGTTATCTTTCTCATTTTATTTTTGAGGCAAAGTTGAAAGATTTCATTTTTTCAGCTTCATCGAGCCCTTGAAAAGCTTTTGAAATAGCTTGCTCGTGGCATTTTGTGCCATTAATATTCTGGAGCTCTTTCAAAAGAAATGAAAGTGATCAATTAAATTTTATTGTAAATTGGTTATAAGTTTAACAATAAGTAGTAACAACTAAAGTTACTAAGTTATAAGAACTAGCTCATACGATGAGGAAAAATAAATATATTTTTAGGAGTGTCCGCCATTTTTGTTTTGTTTTGAAGACCAAGACCGTCTCAGAGGAGAAGCTTCCAGGTGAACTCATCAATAACCCAACCTCAAATACTATGACGCAACGCTTGTACAAGTTTTTGATCTCAATCGATATTAAAAATAATATTTCTATCATAATAAAATATAATGTATATTCAAACTGTAGGTTTTGGTATTGCATTTTGAGGCGTTTTCACATCTAGATATTCTTATACGTAAGGCTTTATTTGTATGATGTTTACATATATGTTATTAAATAGTTTTAAATGCTTATTTTTGAAGTCTATTGTATGTGATAAGAACGTAGAATATCACCTGATATTATTACTATTGTAGGATGGTTAGAAATACTGACATTTTGGACTTTATATATCTTTATTGCAATTTTTAAATACCTTTTGCATATCAAATTGTTACCAGTGTACATTATTCGTGCTTCCTAAAATATATTTCTAACAAATGTAATCGAAATCATAATCCTTCTTAATTTAAGTAAGCAAGCGATTGTATTATGAAAAAATTGAACAACAAATTATCTTGACTTACTCAGCTTTTACTCTACTTAAACATATTTGTGCATATTGAATAAACAATCCAACACAAAATAACATACGTGAACTATACAGGGTGTAATCGTTAAGTGTGCACAGGCGATTATTCCGTAACTATTGCAGATATCAAAAAACTTTAAACTGATATCGAAAGTACTTTACCTAATGAGTAAAATGACATTAATAACTTTTTAAAAATAAAACGAGAAATATCCAAAAAAATTACATTAATCACTCCCATACATTTAGTATGAGATAGTAGAAAGGTTTTAGTTTCCTTATTTTAAGTGGAATAGTACCTACTCATTTTACCCTTGTCATTTTATAATTATGTACGATATGAAGGTATTAATGAATTTCAAGTAGATACACGTGTAGATTAATTATCTTACCACTTCAAATTTATAATAAACCTTGTTTTATGTTGCTTTTCAGCTAGTTCAAATCAATACAATATTGTATTGATTTGAACTAGCTGAAAAGCAACATACTAAATAAAAACAAAAAGAAAGATACTCTTTGGTGTTCGTTCTAAATTCAAATTCTTTATCGCGGGTTCTCGTTCCCGCCAATTTATTGTATTTTTCAACTTGCGTTAATAATCGTGATTGTTGCATTTATTGATTGAAAAATGGCATATTCCAATACAGAAAAGAGGGACATGTTAAAAATGTAATACAAACATGATTGTAACAATAGGGCGGCCATTATCGCCTACAGAAGAGAGTACCCAGATAGAGAAGTTCCTTCTGGTACGTATTTACGTAAGTTGGATAACAATTTGATAAATTATGGATCTTTTAACAGAAAAAAAGGTTCAAGAACAAGAGCTCCGGAATTTGATAATGACTTAGATAACAATATTATTAACTACGTAGTAGATAATCCACAAGAATCAACGCGTTCAGTGGCCCGATCATTTCCAGTGTCCCACAATTATGTACACAAGTTATTAAAAAAACACAACTTCAAAGCATTTAAGATAAAACCTACTCAAACGCTGCACAATGATGATCCTGCTCGTCGGCTGGTCTATTGCAATTGGCTAGTCAATAATTATGTCAATGTAAGGTCAATTTTATGGACCGATGAAAGTAATGTTTCAAACTGCGGCATTTACAATAGAAAAAACTCGCATTATTGGTCAATTGACAATCCTCGCTTAACTACTGAAGTTAGAGCTCAGGTGCGATTCTCAATTAATGTGTGGTGTGGTATTCTTGGAGATCGGATCATTGGGCCATATTTTTACAGTGGAACCTTAAATGGACAGAGATATTTCTCCTTTGTACAAAACGATATGCCAAGTCTCTTAGAACCAATTCCAGACGATGAAAGAAGGTCGATAATTTTTCAACAAGATGGAGCACCTGCACATAATACAAATGTTGTAATGAATTTCTTACGAAACAATTATAATGGCTTAATAGCCAATAATAGTGCAACCCCTTGGCCTGCCAGATCCCCGGATCTCACGCCTTGTGATTTCTTCCTATGGGGATTTGTCAAAGACCACGTGTACGCTGAGAGAGTACACAGCCTAGAAGAGTTACAGAATTGTGTACGTCGTGCAATTGCTTTAATTACTCCGCAAATGTTAAGGAAAGTTCATTTAGAAACTGTAAATAGAGCTCGTCATTGTATTGCACAAGGAGGACGTCACTTCGAACATATGCTTTGAACACAAAATTTTGTACTTACTAAGAAATAAAATGTATGGGAGTGATTAATGTAATTTTTTTGGATATTTCTTGTTTTATTTTTAAAAAGTTATTAATGTCATTTTACTCATTAGGTAAAGTACTTTCGATATCAGTTTAAAGTTTTTTGATATCTGCAATAGTTACGGAATAATCGCCTGTGCACACTTAACGATTACACCCATACTTATTCTATAATGGACATGATCTTCTTTCGAGTCAATGTTGTTTCTAAATACTAGGATAGATTCGTTTCGAGCAGAAAGTTGGCACCGCTATTAGCAGCATCCGAAGCGATAGTGAGGTCGGCTCTTGTACAAATAGAGGGGCTAGTGGGGCAATCCGGTAGATGCGACATAGTTTGGGACGACCAACCGCGACAAGACACGATAAGGAATGAGTTCAGAGGAAGTTTGATAGTAGCGCCAGTGACGGAAAGAATGAGGAGCAGTAGCGTTATGAGGAGGAAATCTTGTGACGGGAAGAGTATCAGATACGATATGAAAGACGTGCTGGTAGAGGTAGGCCAAAGAAGAGATGGATTGTGTGAAAGATGACTTGAGTAAGGAGTGAGTGTTGAGATGAAGAGTGACAGAGGGAAATAGAGGAAGAACACTCGTTGTGCCGACCCCACATAGCATGGAAGAAGGGAGATAATGGTATTATTTTACTTATTCCTCATCATATTCGATGTAGCACGCGTCGCCGCGCGTTCGTGGATGCGACCAGCACAAGACCGTGCTGGATGGACCGTGCACTAACGAAGGGAGGCCTATATCCAGCATTGGATAAAGTCACCCTGTGATATGATGATTCTTCTTCAGCATCATCATCACAAACTTATAGAAGTTTTCTCTCCACTAAGAACAGTCTTGAGCCATTTCCATTCACCGACTTACGCTATATTGACGATGTTGTCCATGTCCATATACTCAGTCTGACTAAATTAAGTCAGTCAGTCAGTTCAGTCTGAGTAATTACATGGGAGGTAACACAGTCACACATTATGCAATTACAATAGCTAAGTGCTTAGAGAGATAGTGACATAAAGAGGTCGCCACTGAGTGCTCTATGATTGTGCTTATTGAATAAACGTAAATTGATTTAGATTTTTTTTTTATTTTGACTATACGCTGAGCGCCGACCTCTTTGTATGCTGCAGAAGTAAGAAAAGTAATAAAAGTGTCTATAGAACAATAGGTGTCTAAATTAAGGAAAGGTAGAAAGAAAGCGTGGATGAGGAAGGCCAAGAATAAGCTGCATGAGCCAGATAAAAAAGAAGATGGCTGTCATGTAAGGATGTGAAAGTGACAGAAATGGAAAGTACTAGTTAGAGTGAATTCCATCACTACCCCGATTCGAGCTAGGCTCTTAAATTATAATAATAGCAGTAAATAACTAATGCACTATAATGCTCGATCTCATTCAGACATATATTATACAAACCCGCCCACATACATCTGTTACATTTTATTCTTAGTATTAACATATAGTGCTTAATACGTATTCAGCATGTCGTATTACTTGACAATTATTGTACGTTTTGAATGTGAATTTGTATAATAAGGTGACGAGCACTGAAGTGAATTGATCTGATAATATTGAAATGTGTACTCATAAAGTAAGTCATCGTTCTAAATCTTATAATATCTTAATGTTAATTATAATTAATAATAATAATGTGTAGATTTAATTCTTGATTCTAAGCGACATTTTGATGTTTTATATTTATACCTACAATGTAAGGTAATATTTAACTTATATAACACACAAATCCGCATCAAAATCCGTTGCGTAGTTTTAAAGATCTAAGCATACATAGGAACAGACAGACAGAGCGAAGCGACTTTGTTTTAAACTATGTAGTGATAATACAGCCATTACTACATGCGGATTGAAAAAAAAACAAGATTTTGGTTAGATTTATGTTTAATTTAAATAGAAAAGTTCAAAAGAAAATTAAATCTTGTTGTTAAATTCAATTGGTGTTGTTTACATATAGATACATAATGTTTTTGGTTTTTGAATTACAATTTAAAAGCCAAACAGACTACAGACTTTTGATCGGTTATGAAAATGTTTGTGTCAATCGAAATTGGGTAATCGTGTTTGCACACTAATATACATCTTCAAGGTATTTTTGTAACACACCAATATCGGCCGATTAAAAATCTGTTATCTGCGGGAGTCTAAATGCAATTTTTTTTAACATAATGCATTTTACATTAATTCAAAATTGCCAAAGTAAAAAAAGCATATCTTCTAATGTCTAGCATAATATTGTATGCATATATTATACTCTTATTAAGTCTTATTATAACCCTCTTGATGTTTTATTAAAACTATATAATATCTGAACTATTGAGACTAGTTACTCGGACTCCAAAGCTAGCCTTCTCGTCATCATGCGGTAAAACAATATTATACCTTATTGCCTGCGCACAAAGCTTGCTATCGGGTGCTCTGCTAGAACCCTTCGTCTTTAGTATTACTTGTGTTGTCCTTACTTCGTTGTGTTGGCTTCTCTGTGTTACTAATTTTGTTTAACAAACTAATATTGTTCTTTTGAGTTCCATAACCATCAAATTAGACGAAAATTTGAGTCTAGCTATTTAATTTTTAAGTTTGCATGCTGTAAGCTTCCAACATTTGTGAATTTTATATTACAATCAGATTTTATTGTGTGGCTTAATCTGATTGAACGTCGATATTGTTATATCGAATTGTTTCCCACCCAATCTAGTGCATTTGCTAAACCCTTTTCCTTACGATGGCTTCTTACTAGTTATTTCATAAGTTTAATTAAAAGGATTCACATTGCTGATTCGGGGCGATCTACCTAAGCGGATAACTAACATTTTTTCAATATCTTTTTGTTTGCAAATTTTTGGGTCTCTATCGTTAAAACCAGTGTAAATTAAAAGTTTAAGATTCAAAGTGTTTCTTAAGGTACAAATCGGAAAAAAAAAGTTTGAATTTATATTGTGAGAAAAGAGCTTTGTTGTTGCAAAACTATTAAAACGTGAAATATTTTAGTGCATTTTTGAGACCAAATATTAGATTGTTCACCTATTACTAAAGTTCGCAAAATGCGCTACTGTTATATTGCTTGAAATAAGGAAGGTAATGAAACTCAAATTTCGCCCTAGGGGCTTTTACCTATTTACCTATACCTTTCTTAATTATGCAAATCTAGGAGCACTGAGCATTGTTATTATTATAAAAACGATTAAAGCATGAAAATATGAAAGATGTTTAAGTGCATTTTTGAGACCCAAAAATGTTATTGCTCATCTATCACGAAAGTCAAGAAACCTTAGATAAAGAACCAAAATCAATGTTAAATTCCGTCCCTAGACCCTTCCGTAAGATTTTAAATAAAACGCTCTTAAATGAGCAGACCCTTCCGTAAGATATTAAATAAAAGGCTCTCGAATCAGCCGTGTGATCCTGGTGGTGCGTTAGTATTGACGTAGCGGTGTGTGCGCAGCGCCTACAAGGCTGAGAAGCGCGGGGCGCGCGGGCGCGGCGAGCGGAGCGAGAGGGGCGAGAGGAGCGAGCGGGGCGAGAGGCGCGAGGCGGAGGGGCAGAGGGCCGCCCCCGCCGCCGCCCCCCTCGCACTCGACGCACTGCCGCCGCCTCTCGACGCACACCACGCGCGCAGATATAATGATATGGCGCCAAAGTGAGTATCTACAAAACACAACCCATTTTGGAATAGTTAGTATTCACAAGTTACCAGTAGTGCCATCTTTTTACATCATAAAACAATCAAAGGTAAGGTAGCTCCGAATCACTCTGACTGATCTCTACTTTTTATGTCTAATATGATCAGCTAGAAAGGGATGCATACTTAACTCAATGCGACTTCAAAAGAGTTCAAATTGGAAATCGTACTAAGGCACTCGAATCTGGTGCTATGCAGTTTCGTTATAGTGCACTGGTACGAAGTCGCAGCAATTGCATTGAGATAAAGCACGATAAAGTATCCATCCCTTTCTAGCTAATGATGATATATGGACTTAAAAAAGTAGAGATCTGTCGTATAAGTTGATGTTCAGAGCACAGTGAATTTTAAGACTTCATTTATGTCTCTTCTATAATCTAAGATTGGCAAGTTACCAGTAGCGCCATCATAAGACAGTCTGAGGTAAGGTAGAGACACAGTGGTGTCATCTTGTCATCTAGTTAACACTTTACTTGCAGTATCTAGCGAACAGATTGACCTCGGACTGACAGAGATGTATTGCGCCATAAATGTAACAATGTAGTATGTTTCACCATAGTTGTGGGCTTTAGGAACATGATTAAATGTGTGCTTGATTTTGAACACAGCTGTGAATGATTGTGCCAAACAATATTTATCTTACACACCCGATGAACTCTAGTGCTTATGAAGGAGAGAATGCCATTCAGCTTTACTGTTGCAGCTTATCAGCTGGTGCATGATGTTCACACTTTATTGAATTATTGTGAAGGATCTGGGTCTCTCAATTTCACTTCACTGATGACTCATAATGGTTGCACTGTTGAGCACAAACACAAAGTGCCTACTTAGAAAGTCAGAACGGATACCAATCTCATACATTAGGCATCATTCAAACTAAACTTAGCCTTTGCCTTCTAACGCCCAAATACTGAAACGCTACTCAAATATTTGAGTGGCAATCTGTGTCTAACTTCCTTAAAACAATGTAACAGTCAAGAATAGAGATTGAAATAAAGACTTAAAAAAATATAAGCCAAGCAGAGTTTCTTGTCAATTCTTCTCTGTTTGGTCGCGTTACAAATTGGTGTAAATTAAAAAATGAAGATTCAAAGTGTACTTTACTGTTCTGATTTAATAAATAAATTTTGCTTGATGGATTGAATTGACGTTTCAGTACAGATTCCGAAGGATAGTAGCGTCTCAAACGGTTGAGAGTTGAGATGATCTGAAATGGTTGAATAGCGTTTCAACCATTTCAGATGGTACACGGGCGTTTTTTTGAAACAGCAGTAAATCAATAAAGCCATTCAGGCAATTCTCAGGCATAATGTTATATCGTAAGTATGCACGGTGTCGGCAGTCGGTACACTGCATGTTGGTTGCAGGCACTGGGAGGAAGGACCTCCTCGATACCACGGACCCACTGAGTACGAGCGACCGCCTCCCTACTACTATCCCGGACCAACGTGAGTACACCGATGTCACGTTTCCTCTTGGGGAACAATTTATCTTATTTCTAGACGATTTAATCCCAGACGCACCATGGACATCATCCAACATCGAGTCCAAGACGCCCAACTACAGCTGAAAAAACAGCTGGATGCGTCGAGCTGAGTGCCTAGTGCGAGTTTTTTACCAGCTCGATCGCGTTTTCGTTTACGCAAATTTGTATGGAAAGAAGTCAGTGCCACGCGTCTCTCACTAGATGGCGCTACCTCGATTCCATATATAGTTGCGTAAACGGAAACGCGATCGAACTGGTAAAAACTCGCACTAGGCACTCTGACACAGGGCGCAATGGCGCTTATGTCTACAGTTTGACTCTCTGTGTATACCAGAGCAATACGTTGAACGAAACCAATTTATTAAACACCGTATGTTTTGAGAAATCACACAAATCGAATCGCAATGAAAGTAGCAAAAGAGTAGGCATTCGATCTTTGTATCTGTGTGTGAGATAGATTTCTCTAGTATCTATAAAGACAGTTTTTAGTCCTTTACTTTGCCGATTATACCTTCCGCATTCTCTTTAGCTTAGTTTTCTCTTACTATTTTGAATTTTCCGTCACTGACTAACCTAATGACATATTCTTCCTGTTCCTTATATTGACTCCCATCGCCAATTCGACCATTCTGTACGAGATGACATTATTTTATTATTATTATATTATTTATTAGCACACCTTTTCCCCTGCATGCTTCTCTCTCACCTCTTGCTTCATTCACTCTCATCACATTGTTCATACATGCTCGTCAGTTTAGAGTACTCCTGACCTGGCCTTTTTCCAGCACGTCTCCGATTTGATCGGTTTGATGACCCTTCCAACTGTCCCATTCACACTTTCCTCATAAACTTTTTTCGTCAATCTTCTTTCATCCTTTCTACACGCCCAAACCATCTCACCATATCTTTTTATTAAAGTTTCCTTTTGTTAAAGTTCCGTAATCAGTAAGTAATGCCAATAGCGCATGCAGCATGCCGCTAGCGCACCTCACCGACAGGCGTCTGAAAAAGCGGCGGGAATACTACTACAACTACGACTACGACTAACCTTTCTAGCACGCCGGGTAACTACCGGGTTTCTGACCTGCGCTAGAGATGTGTGCTGGGCTCCTAGATGTGTTCGTTTAAAACCTTGTATCAATTTGAGCACGCTCTGACATTTGAGCGGCTCATTTGGCGGAGTCGCTCAAGTGGAGACGCCTGAGCACGCTCGGTTCAAGCTCGGATACAAGGCTTAACATTATGATATTTTGTCATTGGTAAAAACATTTTTGGGTCTTTGTTGAATGAGATGATACAATCATTGGGTCTGTTGATTGTGAAGATTGGGTCTATGTCCAATTTTAAAATCAATACTTGGCTACCGGTTGTCTTTGTGTGTTTACTGCTATTTTGGGAGGGTCAGAGAGCGCTTTTTTGTTGCACAGCACAATGCTTTATTAGTCGTATTTGTGGTTTAATATCCGCTCTGCCAACAAACATATGAATGTATCTTAAAGACGCTATTGTGTCGTGTACAGTTTGTGAGATGTAGGTTGATACGTGGGACATTGACATTAGTGATGACGAAAACCATTTTGGTTATAGTTTCTACCAAGAAAGATTGACCGGCAGAAAATGCTTTGACATTAAGTACTCCTATTGTACAATTCTTTGGTTTTTGTGAAAAAAGTTTGAACTAAATTGGTCGTCGTCATCAATTATATCAATGTGTCGGGTGTCAACCATATTTAAGAAACTGTAGTGTAAAAACTAAAAACGTTTACGTCACAGAAGTTTAAAAATGTGTTGAGTTTCTATGCTATGATTTATATTAGGTATGAACTAGTTGCAGCTAGAGGATGTAAATAGGTCGCGGGTATGATACCCAGGAAAAAATTGTGTTGTTGTTTGTTTTGGTTCGGTGTCTGTAAGGGCTATATTTCACCGGGAGACCATGGCGGCGCTACCAGGACAACATTTAGTTGGAAGCGGCGACTGACTGCGCCGCCATGGTGTCCCGGAGAAATATAGCCCTAACTCTGTGCCTCTACTGTATCTAGTACATAGTACCGACTACACCCTAGTTATCTTAGTTTTTTTGCCTGAACCTTCATTCGTAAGATTCACCCTTCGTCACTGCAGCTATGCCTAGTTTGGGATCAGTTGAACAAGTGTGTGATGTCCATATATTATATTACTAGATTCCGCCCGCAGATTCGCTCGCGTGTTACGCGTATAAAAAGTCGCCTCGATCGAAGTCGGGCGATCTTGAATATTTCAACCGGACATATCGTAAGCGTAAAGCAAAATTTTGGCCTTTTATATTGAATATCTGACATAGAACTAAAGTTGTAGACATAGCTCAGAGAATTAGCAAGCTGAAGTGGCAGTGGGCTGGGCATAGCTGCCGAAGAACCGATAATCTAAGAATCTTGAGTGGAGTGGAGACCATGGCTCGACAAACGTAGTGTAGGACGCCCTCCGGCCAGGTGGTGACGAGTTGCGAAAGGTTACTGGTAAGGAAATCTATGTCCAGCAGTGGACTGAAATTAGACTGATGATGATGATGATATATAATCTACGCTTTCTCATTGGCCACAATTTTGCGAGTACGATACGAACACTTTTTCGCTCTTCTCAGCCGGGTGTTGCAAACAGGTCCTGTTTTTACATACTTTGGCATTTCATCCGTCTAAATTCAATGAACGTCAATTGACAAACTGTCACAGTTTGTAAAAACAGGATCGGTGTCAATCATTTCTGTTTGCAACAGAGTTAGCCGACCACCCCGCTGATTGAGATCGATGTAAATCGAGCTCAGCTTAATCCGTTTAGTTTTGACAAATCTTCACTTTTCACATCCATTTTACAAACCCCTTTATAATATTAGTGTGATTTTATTATTAATAGTTTATTAATTAATTTCCAGTGATAGACAGTAAGCCACCACTTTCGGAGCTCGAAGAAGACATGCTGAAGTACTGAGGCCACCGACTCCACCGACGCGACGCGTGGAATCGTACAATGGAAACATTCTATCGGCCATTATCGACATCATTGGAACATCAGCCATATAACAAGAATGCAATCTATGTATGTAACGATCTACGTATCGAGCGATAAATTCAGTATCGATTTACGGTATTACTTCGAAATCGATTAGTATGTTCGATAAAACTTTGCGAACCTCTCGATAAAACTTAATGAATCGAAATCTTTGATTTACTCAATGATATTAAAGAATTCGATCAATTTCAGTTATCTATATCTATATTGTATGGGTTATCGACTCGAGATAATTATCGCTTGATGATCTATTCACTAGAATAGCAACAATACAATAGATTATATTAATAGATTCTATTGTATGGTTGCAGAGATAACTTCATTAATACATTCAATATTCTGTTTCCACATGTCTAGAGTTTTATTACGATCAAATATAGATGTCGCTACTTTCCTAGTAAAGAGAGTAGGTATTGAAATGTTTATTGTAATGAGTTCTATCGATCTGTTTCATGTTAACATTTTATTCTGAGAAGCTCAATAAAGTCAGTCTGCATAAGATTTTTACACGGTTTTAGCTAAATGATGGCTTTTAAATCTAATATGAAACAGACGATATAAATCTGTATTTGTTTTAGAACTTGACTATTGAGAAGTTCGGCCAGTAGAAATTGACCTCTTTGAACCGTTTGGCGACAGAAAACATACATTATTTGTTAGTGTAAAAGGTCTATTTCGCAGTAACACCTTCAGAGTGGTCAAGTAACGGCCTGTGTACTGTAGATAAGGCGAATATAATTATTCAATGTGTAGATTAATCAATCGTCCGTGGTAGTCGAATCAAAATAATAATAAAAACACAAAAATAAATGTCTTAGAAATAACTACATTGTAATTTATAAATCAGTGAAATATTTTGGTAATAAAATGGAAAAAAACTTCAAAAATTGTCTTAGCTGTACACTGTTCAAACTGCATAGAAAACAGTCTAATTAGGAGTCACGTGTCAACTGTCAACTCACTACAACTGCCACAATAGACGACTGTCCATTTTTGATTGTATTTAGAAAAGGTTCTATTTCTTCGGCTCAATAATTAATTAGATTTATATCGACCATTTGGTCTTTTGGCTTTAAATGATTTACGTTGTACTCTAACTACCTTATTTATAAACGTTGGGCCACATTTAAAAGTAATACAAACAATTTTTGAATTTTTCAGTGAGAAGCTACAGAAATCTGACTTCAATGTTTATTAATATGGTAGTGACAAAGCGGAATATGATTCGCACAAAACATGTTCGATTTCTAAAAACAATTGAATTTATTTCTGAATCTGCGAGATTTTTATCGTATTCTCTTGTATGTAGTTTTAGATGTAAGATATATTAGGCACTCGTTTTTTCATACAATACATATACGCGTAAAAGACAGTATGGGAAAGCGATTGAAATGCTGACTTCAAGTCTGATTATACACAAGCATGTTTAATGTTACGCATTTATTCCGAAGGGACAGGCAGAGAACGGATTTCTCGGATTGAGGTACACAATACATTTTTTGAATTAACCTATGCTGTCCCACTACTCGGCAGAGGTGATGGACCTTCCAAGTGTTACGATCGCTTGCTCCCACCAGTTAGCACGAAAGGCGTCGATGTCGTCACGCCAACGCTCGCCAAGGCCTGCCCCGGCGCCTTCACCCATCTGCATGTGACCATTGCGTGACGATAGATGCCTATCTATCAGGGTACATACGGCTCACGTGACCCAATCCCACTTCAGTTGCACTTTTGTGGCCTATATCCGCTGTACCAGTTTTTCATCGCAGCGTCGTGTTGCGGATCCTATCTATCCTCTTCACCCCTAATACACTGCGCTCCATGGCTCTGTGGCAGACCTTGAGTTTGGATTTTTGAGTACACAATTCTACAATATTAAAATTTTTGTGTCACCGCTTAAATTGTGATTCCTAGAGGCTTTCAATCCTGAAATTCAGTACATGTAGGGGTGCAATGGGGAATAGCTCTACTTTGAGTAAATCGCGCGGTACCCACTAGCTGGTTCTACATAATGTTGTGGGTGGGTACTGTCCATCTGCCTGCCCCTAAACGGAAGTGAGTAGTATTTTCAGAGTTGATAGGGCGCCGGTCGGTACTATTAGTAGTAGGATCTCTGCTACGTACACATCACGTTTTGAGATTGTAATGCATTTATCGATATAGTATAAACTAATGTATTAATAACGGTATATTTATCTCGCGTTCACCGGTAACGAGACCTTATTCAAAACTATGTATCTATGGACCTGGTCGTATCTGGCTCTGCACAGAATGAATATTAGTTAATTTGCTTTCCGCGCAGTAATAAAATACTATTATTTATAGTTCTTTTTTACCAGGGGCTTGCAGTCAGAGTGTAAAACTAAGTTAATAAAATAGCATGTTTGGATTAATTGAGAAATTACTTCCACGTTGTAACTGTATAACCGTTATAACAGTAAGTTATAAATGTTGCCATTTTCATCTGAAAGGACTCGTTTCCGGTTGACGGGTGAGTAAACCGGTGTAAGTAGGTAGGTACTGTAAGGGATGGGTGATGTGGACGTTCTGCCAAACTTTATTCTTTGCCGCAATGTTTTTTCCAGTAGATTTTACACAAACAATGGTTAATTTCACTAACATCAAAATACTATAGTTTTAGTGAAAATAACCTTTTTTGGTGATTTTTAGTTCTTTTTTTATTATGCTGAAAGTGTCGTTAACACTCAGTTTAAAATACTCTTAGATGTAGGTTTATCGTTGGGAACTCTTTTGCCATCGACTGAGACGACTGATAGAAAAAGAAAATAGAGACATCTATCTATCTCTTTCTATACATTAGAAGTTAGACAGAGTTAGAAATTGACTTCAATTACTTGTCTCGGGTCTTATAGCATAGGCTAATTTTAAATTAAACGACTGGCGAAAGAGATTTTTCGAATATAATTTAAATAAATTTAAAACAATATTGGTTAGTGCTAGTCTCTTCACATTAATCGCTTATATCATATTTAGTTTAATTTTGTGATTATTCAAATTATTATATTATTTTAATTGTTGACTCGTTCGATGCGAAGTGAAAATGTTTTATTTAGAACTTAATGTGTCATATCGTAGGTACGTAAGGGTGTCCGATGTATGCGATGCCAAATAACATGTCAGTGTTCATTACCTTGCGCTGTCTTTGGGTAACGTCGCTTGTGCTAACCAGGGTTTAGTGTATACCTTATACCTTACACGTTATACCAAGTCCGGGTTATTTTTATCTATACACAAGTACAGAATATTAATTAATAAAAGTTTTCAATGGTATGTTTAATTCAATATGATTTTTTTCAGTTTAGTTCCCAATTCTAATATAGAATTCGTTGTAGGGCCTGATTCTTGCGATTCGATATAATTGATATACATCGCGGAAACTGTAAAAAAATTGACAGCTCTCGCGATTTACATTTAATATCTAATAGAATCAAATATATTGAATCATCAGAATCAGGTCCCAGGCCCCTGAGCTATGCTACACTCAACCCTGGTAGACGTTATTGGCGGCAGTCGGTATAATTGATATTCAATAAATACCTAATGTCTACATTTTCAAAATCTTTTTTCGATAATTTTGTGTATACTGCTCTCACATCCAAAGACAAGCGAAGGTGCTCAGGGCTCATGCAAGCCCAATCGACGTGAACTCAACATCTTTTGATGTAACTCTAATAAGCGTCATAGTTTTCTGATCTCCTTTACACTTCACACGTCTTCCCTCACTGCTGAAAGGCCAATTATTGTATACTTAAGGGCTGTTAGACAACGCGGTATTTAGTCTGTTTTAGTAAGACTGTCTTACACTTAGCGTGGTGTAATAAGATTAAGCCACTAAGTCGATCTTAGGCTTGACTAATTAGTCAGTAAGACAGTCTTACTAAGACAGACTGAATACCGCGTGGTCTAATGAGCCATTTTGATAAAAATTCAAATGTTCTAAGATTTTTGACTCGGTAATAATACTGGTTAAACTCTTAACTTTGAATGAAACGTCTACAATAAAGTAAAAGTCAAAGAAAAGTGAACTGTCTGTCCTTTAGGATAGTCTCAATTTGTCTTGTCAGTCGTGCCCACTATTTCAATGCCATGGACCTTAGTCGATGGAATTCTGCTCAGTTTTCTTAGAACTTGCAAAAACTGTTGTGTATGTCATTGTTTTTGTAACCCACTGCTCAAGAGATGCTCGGTGCTAATGCATCTTCTAATAAGTTAGCAAACTGCTCTGTACAAATTGAGAAGTGATTCACGCGATTTTCTCCGAAATTTCTATCGTTAAAGAATGTACTGAACCTGATATTGTCTGAACGAGACATGAAAGAACCAGATATTGTCTAAACTACTGCCCATACATTGTGACATTATATAGAATTGTGACGTTTTCCTACAATAATAAGCACTATTATTTTACAAAAGAACGTCATAATTCTGCAACAAATACCTGCTAAAACAGCTAACGCACAGAATTAAAGTTAGCGTCGAAAGTTTCTCAAATTGTACAGAGTGTTATCGATTTTATAATTTATCGGTGCGAAAGTGGAGTAGAATGTGTACGGTATAGAATAGTGAATGTTAGACGTTAGGCTAATGTTGTATTGTATTGAAGTAGAGTAACCAAAGTTTTGTAACGCGTGAGGGCGGCGGGAGGGTGCGTTGGGAATGTAATATGAATACATTTGATTAATCTCCAAACTGTTGTTTTATTTACTGAAGTACTTAGGTGTCTTTGTTCGGTCATTCATTTTGCTTGATGAAAATATGATGAATTTGATTTTTTCGTGTTGCGTCGTACCTACCCAAGAGCCTTGACTATTTGATATAGCAAGCTCACAATGCGCTTTTTAAAACCAATAAATTGTACCTCTAGTCTAGACTCCTCATAATAAAAAAAGCGCTAACAATTTTTTTTTGTTGCTTGTTCACAAGGGTATCCCATATTCCTCTGCATCTGCAAAATGACGCTTTTTGTAGGTAATGTTGTTATGGTGATCCCCAATTCACCATACATTATATTTATTATATATTATTTTATATGGTATTCACCATACACACAGCCACAGTCTTGAGCCTTAAGTGGCTGTTGTTTTAGCAAGACAAGAGTGCTGGCCATGTCAATTACTAAGTGACCGCACTACAGTTAATTGAAAAGTTGTTCCCATTACCTACCTATCTAGGACTTAGGAGTTAGGTACACCATTACCTTACCTATCTATCTAGGACTTAGGTACACCATTACCTTACCTATCTGTCTAGAGGACTTTATCTATCTAGGAGTTAGGTACCTTCTTCCTGCTTTTGCCTAAGTCTACACTTCAGAAAGAGTGAGCCAGCCCTAAATCTTCTATGTACTGATCATTCCCAACATTATGTTGGTGTTGATCTTATTGTATCAAGCCTACACCTAACTTTTAATTATTATGTGACTTGGATATGAAAACCTATCTCAATCAACAGTATTATTTTATACTCTAGTCTTTGGACCTACCTAGCTCAGTGTTAATATTTGGTTTGAATAAAACAAACTTATAAAATTAAAATTATTATTTATTTCCGACAAGATGATCAATACTGGAAAAAACTACCAACATTAACTTAAAATTAAATCAGTCTTCAAAGTAACAAATCACTAACTAGGAACATATCAGCAGATCTAATCTAATCAACTTCTTCCACTGTGGGTCCATCATTTCTTTGGTATCCACCAGGGTAGCCGCCCATGCCGCCCATGCCTCCGGGCATGCCGCCCATTCCTCCGGGCATGCCGCCCATTCCTCCGGGCATGCCGCCCATTCCTCCGGGCATACCTCCCATTCCTCCGGGCATGCCGCCCATGCCTCCAGGCATACCGCCAGGTTGGCCACCGTTTCCTGCTCCATGCATCTTGCTCATCACCGGCGAGCAAACTCTCTGGACATCCTTCAACTTGTCTTCATATTCCTCTTTGTCGGCCAAGCTGTTGTTGTCGAGCCATCTGAGAGCGTCGTCACAGGCGTTCTTCGCGGTGGACTTATCTTGCTCCGAGAGCTTATCTCCAGCATCATCCAGTGCTTGCCTCACGCTGAAGACGTAAGACTCCAGCGCGTTGCGGGAAGCCACTCGCTGCCTCTGTTTCTCGTCTTCTTCTTTGTAGCGTTCGGCTTCAGAGAGCATTCTGTCGATTTCTGCTTGAGAGAGGCGGCCTCTGTCGTTCTTGATGACGATGTTCTTGCTGCGGCCGGTGCTGTTCTCTTTGGCGGAGACGTTGAGGATGCCGTTAGCGTCCATGTCGAAGGTGACGTCGATCTTGGGCACGCCGCGGGGCGCCGGCGGGATGCCCGTCAGGTCGAACGTGCCGAGCAAGTTGTTGTCCTTCGTCATCGCGCGCTCGCCCTCGTACACTTGGATGGTGACGGCCGGCTGGTTGTCGGAGTACGTGGTGAAGGTCTGAGACTGCTTGCAGGGGATCTTCGAGTTGCGCTCGATGATTTTCGTCATCACTCCACCGGCGGTCTCTATGCCAAGGGACAGAGGAGCCACGTCGACCAGCAGGACATCCTGGATCTTGGAGTGCGAGTCACCGCTGAGGATAGCCGCTTGGACGGCCGCTCCGTAGGCCACGGCCTCGTCGGGGTTGATGGAGAGGTTCAGCTGCTTGCCACAGAAGAAGTTCTGCAGCAAGTTCTGCACTTTCGGGATGCGGGTGGAGCCTCCCACGAGGACGACATCGTGGATCTGGCTCTTGTCCATTTTCGCATCTTTCAGGGCCTTCTCGACCGGATCCAGGGTTCCCCTGAAGAGATCGGAGCACAGTTCCTCGAAGCGGGCGCGGGATACTCTCGTGTAGAAGTCCACGCCCTCGTAGAGCGCGTCGATCTCGATGGTGGCCTCCGTGCTGGAGGAGAGGGTCCGCTTGGCGCGCTCGGCGGCCGTCCTCAGGCGCCGGATCGCGCGGGGGTTCGAGCGCAGATCTTTCTTGTACTTCCTCTTGAACTCTTCGGCTAGATGGTTCACCAGTCGGTTGTCGAAGTCCTCACCTCCGAGGTGAGTGTCTCCGGCCGTCGCTTTCACTTCGAACAGGGAGCCTTCGTCGATGGTAAGGATTGACACGTCGAATGTACCGCCTCCCAGGTCGAAGATCAAAACATTCCTTTCCCCTTTGAGATTCTTATCCAGGCCGTAAGCCAGCGCTGCCGCAGTGGGTTCGTTGATGATGCGGAGTACGTTCAGGCCGGCGATGGCCCCGGCGTCCTTGGTCGCTTGCCGCTGGGAGTCGTTGAAATAGGCCGGCACTGTGATGACCGCGTCTCGCACGCTCGACCCGAGGTAGGCTTCGGCAGTCTCCTTCATCTTCGTCAGAACCATACTGCTGATCTCTTCGGGAGCGAACCTCTTCACCTCACCTTTGAATTCAACCTGGATCTTCGGTTTGCCGCAGTCGCTGACGACTTTGAAAGGCCAGTGCTTCATGTCGGCTTGGATCTTCGGGTCGTCAAACTTCCTTCCGATGAGTCGCTTCGCGTCGAAGACGGTGTTGTTGGGGTTGAGGGCGACCTGGTTCTTGGCGGCGTCGCCGATGAGTCGCTCGGTGTCTGTAAACGCGACGTACGATGGCGTGGTGCGGTTGCCCTGGTCGTTGGCGATGATCTCCACGTTCCCATGCTGCCATACTCCGACACAGGAGTATGTGGTTCCAAGATCAATTCCGATAGCTGGCATTGTATCTTCTTGTTTGTTTTCACTCGTTGAAATAACTTGTAATGTAAACTTCGATTGTAAAATCGCGTAGAAAACTTGGGTTCGTTCGTATCGAACTCGCGTGTAACTTGCTTTGTGTTTCAAATAATACTGCTTTCCCGCCGACCGGTCGGCGTTTATATACCAAACGAATAGATTTCGAGAATTTACTACGCCCTACTAGATTTGGCCAATCAGAGCGCGGTTTTGCTCGAATATTCTGGAGATTAATTCTTGGTCGACCAATGAGAGCGCAGCAGTCATGAAAGAGACAGTAGTTTTTGTTTATCTCACTCTTTCAATTGAGCGACCACGCAACACTTTTTCCCTCATTTTAGGGAGTTTTTAATGAAACTGGGCACTGATTACCAAAAGTTTTAAAATTTAAAAGGTCGGAGTAGGAAGGCTTGGAATGTTTATTTTTTTAGGTGTTGGGTATCGAGATCATGCAGATGATTTTCTTCAAAATAAGTCACAGCCTTAGAATCTACATCTAGAAAAAAATATTCGCGCCCACCGTTTTAGTCTACACTTCCTAGGTATTCTTATTCATTTATAAATTATGGCTAACCTTTCATATTAGATGTGCGTGTTGTGCATGATAAGATTGATAAGATAAAATATTTATTTATTGAGTAGGTAGGGTACTATTGCTTAAGATTTCTTTTTCTATCTGTCATAGCCAGTCGTTGGATGAAAATATAGCTTTGTGCAAAGAAAAATACTGGAATCTGATCATTTATTTAATAGGTACGTATAACACTTGCATAGGTACTTACTACTTAGTACTTTGGTTGTACGAACTTGTTGTTCTGTTACTTAGATTACTTAGGTTAGGTACGTACCATAGTAACTTACGTTTTATGAACCAACTACATAATGTAGATGGATAGCAACGGCGTACTTAGCTGGTTTCTTGGCTGGTTTAAAATAAGTAGGTGCATTTGCACACTTATGTACGTACTCGTTATAAATTTATCTAAAATCACTTTATTCACTCTCCTGTATTCAATATCGTACGTTATTACTAATTAGGTACTAGTTTCGGTCTTGCCATTCACACGAAGAATTTTGTAGTAACCTACCAATTATATTATTAAAGTAGGCAACTTAATCGTTATAATTTATCATTCATTCAGCCTGCTAATACCCACTGTTGGGTATTGGTTGGGTATAGGCCTTTCTTTATAAATAAACATAATAAAATAACCGACCAACCTACCTAGTTATGAAAGTACAAAAAAACTAAGAATTTATAATGCACTTGAAGATGGAACAAGCTCATGACCCACCTGCTGATGTTAAGTGGTAACCATTACCTATCACAAAGCATTGCATCATTATAATTTTGTTGGGTACTTTGGGGTAAATTATTTTATTGCAATGGTATCATTTTGTGGAAATATCTGGAAACTTCTAGTTGGAGAACATTCGAGTGTAGATAGGGTGAGTGTGCCTGTTTATGACCTTTCTCGATACGTTTGTGGGGTTTCGTACTTTAGTTCAAAACACGATAGCTCTATGTCTCTACCTTGACGGTACGTTTCGTTGATGGGTCGTTACCTCGAAAGATCAATACCTCTAAGGGTTTCTACTTCGACGGGTCTTTGTTTCGACGGTACACTTAATCGATGGGTTGTTACCTAGAAAAATCATCTAAACAAAAGTAAATTTAAATTATAGTGGAATGCTGTTATAGTACTAGTTGACTACAATGGATATCGTACATAAAATATGTTCAACATCTAAAGTAAAAAATGTAATCAACAATATTTATCCATTAGTTCATACTTTATTTTTGATATGGGTAAGAAAGTAGTGAGTGCAGAGATAACGTATATAATAATAGAGGAGAATGGAGGAGAAAAACATGCCGACCCCACCTATTGTGGGATAAAAGGCAGGAAGTTGGCGAGTTATTTTTTGTGGAATTTTTGTGGCAGTAGATACTTGCCTACTTTTGAAATAATGCACTTATATTATAGTAAATAAATAAATAAATACCTAACTAACCAACCTATATTTATGTGCTAATAATATAAGTCCCCATACCTATTTATGTGATGTATTTTGATTCAGCTATAAATTTTATGATATTCTGTGCTAATCACAATTTTTTTATAGGTAGGTACTGGGTGAACCATTCCGACTAAACTCTGGCACACAAAACATAACTAAATAGATGCAACTTCACTAACATTTTTTTAAATATGTAATTAATATCTCATCATCATCAACATCATCATCTCCCCATAACCCATAACGCACTATAAGTAAGGTCGGCACAACATGTTATTTTCTTTTTCATTTTCTTCTTTCAGTCATCATTTCAGTATAAAATCTGAGAATACGTACCTATCACTCAAAAAATAATTTTAGGACGTAGGTAGGTTAGGTAACCTAGCTCTTCCCATCAACCGTCACAAAAAATAATCTTAATTAATTTTGTACCTTGTGAGTTAGTAGGTATATTTATCTTATCAACAAAAAAAATGATATACCTAACTCATGGATAAAGTAACGTACTACTACTAAGTATGTACATATTCTTTTTAAATACTTTTCATGTTAACTGCAAAAATAAGGTTGAAAACCGGTAAAACTACCCTAAATGAAAGAAAGAGATAAAGTACCGGACTGGGATTGAGTGTGAGTGAAACGGGGCATTGTTTTGTTTACAAGGCGACAGCTGATCGCGAGATCGACAAACAACGACCGATCGTTCGAGATTTGAAATGCAAACTCAGACCACAGATTATGTAATAGAACCTACACGGGGAATCAATAGGCCACAGAATAATTGACAGTACTTACGATAGACGGGGTCGTGCGTAACTTTCGTATTCTGTGGCGTACGTAACCGATAAATCGAGAATATTCCACCCTTGTTAATTTCTGGAATAGGGTTGGGTTGCTTGGGATGGGTGGGAATGCTATTAGTTATGGGCTGACTGATTCCGTTCCGTTGGCAAGAGTTTGCATAGAAACTTTTTTTGTTACTCAGACCCTTTTGGCCTTTTGGCGACTTAGTAGAAAGCTGTAGAAAGTTTTTTTTTTTAAATTATTTATTTAGGGTTTTGTCCGATAGTAGGTACTTACCTAACAATATATATCAATGGTTTTGTCGCTGAGCGACCACATCACCCACATACATACAAGAAATAAATAGACTGTAGAAAGATGTAGGCAAAGAGTTTGCATAGAAACTTTTTTCATGGTCATGAAGATCATGCTAGTCGGGAGGCGGGATTTTTTTTTTATCTAGAACAACAGTGTTATTTTTGTTTTATTTTATTTTCTATTGTTTTTCTGATTTATGTTGCGTAAAGTTTATGGCGCTTTAACCAACCTACGTTAGTAAAAAGACATAAGTGTAGTTAAATGAAATAAAAGTTATAAAGTGGACTTCTCAGATGAAGAAATTTTTTGCTGATTGTTTTGTTATAGCCGCCATAGTTATAACAGAACATGACTTGACCGAAGACTGACGACTGGACTCAAAGACGGAAGAAATGGAATAGAGGAAGAAAAATACTCACAAAATAAAACGGAATAGGTACTTGGAAGAAATAAAAATACGGAAGAATTGGCTGTATGGTCAAAAGACTTTAGCCTGCCCAAATTGGGCTAAGAAACAAAAAAAAATCATGTATGTATTTACAAAAAAAAAAATGTGTAGTATATCAATCATGTGGTTCCCATAATACAAGCTCTGCTTAGTTTGGGGCTACATGATACTGTGTGATTACGTCCCGCATTATTATTAATGTTAAATCATAGGTTGCGATTTCATGTTCGGGTTCCGAATGTGAAATAATGAGTGTCCGAGCATTTAATCGTGATAAATCATCGACTCAGTAAAGCGAGACACGGTTATGGTTTTTATGACGTGTAAGAAAGAGCGAAACATAGTTTGCTGATGCGTCGTCACACGATATGATTTTTGATGACCTTTGTCCGTGATTTGAGTAGAATCATTATAAACTTTAATCGTATGTATGTAAGTTCTTTCTTTATTATAATTATTTGTAGCAGCAAAGTATGTTTCGCTCTTTCTTACACGCCATAAAAACCATATGCGTGTCTCGCTTTACTGAGTCGAGGATATCTCACGATGAAATGCTCGGACACTCATTATTACATGAAATCGCAACCTATGATATATAGCAGTCTGTGCTAAGGTTCGGAACAGGTATGACGTATGATTATGATTTTTCACTGCTACTCATGAAATGTTCCATGTCTTCTAGTATATCTAGGTACTTGTCTAAGTATGTTGTACCTTAGCCCCTTACAGCATGATTTTTATCTTTTTCGTTGAAAAAAATATATAAGTTATGTAAAATAATTAATAAAAATAAACGTGTTTCGGGAAATTAAGGATCCTTAAAGGATTCTTACACAAAATATTTAATCAACAGCACACTTTCACTAAACATTTCACGCGTGAATCGCAGTTTCCACTGCTAGTTTGTCGGCATCGGCCACGTGCAGTCCCTCACACCTGCAGCACCGCCAGCTATTAGTGTTTGGCACAAGATGCTCACTGCTAATGTAAATTACATTAAATTAGGAAAAATTAAGAAAAATTTAGTTTTTTTTTGTTTGGTGTATGAGACATTATTCATACGTCACCAGTTTGAACAACATATTTTTTATATAGTATGGAAAAATAGAAAACAAATTTCTCTTATCATTTAGGCACAAGTTGACCTTGCATTTTTTGCATCCAACAGAAGATTGACCAGTGCAATCTGGTACCTTACAGTGCTGCCTAAATGACCAGACAGTCAAGTGGTCCAGGTTGTCCAGACGCACATCCAGACATGGCATTATTGTACTTGCTCCTCTTGTTTTCTTCTCTTGAATTGCATTCCCCAGAATTTTTGAGCTTTTACTTGAACTGGGGTTATTGGCCATGGCCAATGCTTCAGCTACTGCTACCTTGAAGTCAAGCTTTACAATGGCATATCTGAGGGATTCTTGAGTTATGTGATGGAACATAAGAGTCAGTAAACAAGTATTTGAAAACCTGAAACAGTTTTTCCAAGTCGTACGTGCGCTTACCTAGCTTGTAGTGCCAGAAAAAAAAAAAAACCTATGTTCTCCAAAAAACCCATCCCTCCACCTAGGCTTAGCAGCTTCTTGTAGCTCTCGGATTTGCGCTGACTATTTGCGACAACGAAACATTATGTTCTGGTTCACCAGAGGCCTCAGGCAGTACTGGTGGCCTTTCTTACTTATGTAACAAAGTGGTCATCATCAGAGAGATCTTCATCGGTGCTGTCATGGGGAAAATCCTCGATGATGGTATATATGCCTACATAAATTTTTTGGTTCCCTAATATATGAAAAAACAGCTAGTATGAAGATAGTAGGTACGTACGGTTAGGTAGGTATTACTCGCTATAAATGTAGACACTAATTCTGAATGTGGGAATCGAACCCTGGACTCACGCGTCTAAGCAGAGATTTTTTTGCATACTATTATATGCATGATGTACCAAATAAAGACCATGGCATAAACGTACTATCAACAACTGATCTACATTACCATCGTAAGGGTGCATTTTCTGTGCAGCGACTAGCTGCTAGCTGCTATACCCGCCTTGTAAAATTTTAAACACCAATCGTAGCAGAGTTTTTGGGTACATATCCTCATGTTGACTTAGATTTAGACCTAACTGAAAAAAAATTACTGTATGCAATACAAACAAAAAATAATACAATTTTACCTTTTCCATAAAAATAAGTATATCTTCCAATCGTTTTATTTTTTTACGTCAAATTAGCGAATTTTACTATTATTTTTAAATTTTAGAAATATCCGTTTAAACTTTCTCCAGTCATAACTTGCTCGTCGAACTTGTCACCAAGTTTTAGTTCGAAACTAAGTCCTGAGATGGCGTTATTTTAAATTTTACGTAATGGAGAATGGTTTATGGTGAACGGGTACAGTATGCAAAATACATGAATTTTGTTATGACAAATAAAAGATATAAGCTATTTTGTAGGTCGGTTCATATTTGGCACGCGATGCGGTAAAGAGTTAGAATAACTAGCTAGGGACAACCAAAAGAAGAAATCGGCTTCTTACTGGTCACATATTGTGGAACACTTAGATTAACTTATTCTAAGGTGGTACCTACATTATTGTAGGTACATAATACGTAATAGGTACTATTCTGTGGTTTCTTCTTCCGTGTCTGACTGAAGTACCGACTAAGTAAGACTACCTACTCGTACCAAATAAATAGTACCTAAAATAACAAAGAAAATATAGGTAGCTAACCTGCAGCCAACTACCTACCTACCTACCTACCTTCCTGCAAGGTGAAATAAGTCTGTAGATACAGGTAGTTAGGTCCCTACATACTGCACAACATGGGCAGGCCAACTTTCACCTTCGTAATTCTTCTTACGGACCTTAAAAATGGAGGAACCTAAATTCTTGGCCGGATTTTCAACCGCTGAATATAAGAAAAACATCCAGAACAAAATTAACCAACTTTATTCATCACGGAGTCAGATAAGGCACTATCTACATACAAATGCTATATATAAATACATGTAAAACTAATACTGTCTGTCTGTCACGGGGAGGTATTGGAGATCTCTTCGTCACTGTTGGTCCGTGGCTGGCACCACCCTGTGGCGAGAACAACAAGGTTAGAATTTTTATAACTTACTTAAAACTCTAAGTTTACATCAACAACGAGATAGGATACAACGAGATAGGATACAACGGGATAGGACACAACGGGATAGGACATAACGAGATAGGACACAACGAGATAGGATAAACGGAATAGAACACAACGGGCTCTGAACGTAGTTACATACACCTATTGGTTAACTCGACTCTATTAACTTACTACTAAAATTGATACCAAAGTAGCTAAAAACTTAGGCCCCATCTGTTCTACTTGAATGATTTATACACCGTCAAGTGGCAACCTTTACTCACTGGCCAGAATGTAGTGTCATGGATATGGTTACATGAAGTAGGCTTGCCTAGCACCTATTTATCAAGCCTAAACAGGAAAAATATGGTCAAAACGTGAGGAGCTGACTAAGCCGCGAATTCCTTACGATGTTTTCCTTCACCGTTTTGAGTAAGTATGTGGTAAAGCGCACATAACATTTTCGTAATGAAAAATCTATTAATGCACGGCGGAGATTCGAACTCACGACCTCCAATTGCAAAGTCAGGGCATGGTCAGGGTACATATCACTCGGCTTTTTAAAGCGTATTGCCAGTCCTTCTACACACACAACTTTTTAATAAGCTTCCCTATTGGCTACGATCAATCGAGAGTGAAATAAGTTTTGAAAATGAATTAAAAAAGCTATTACTTGACAAAACCCTCAACAGCATCAAAGAGTTCTTACAAAATGACTACAGTAATTTATCTATTTCAACCACCTGAATGAATTGCCTAGACCTGTTTCTGAGATAATTTTATGTATGTTTTTGAATCGCCTCTATACAGCGAATTATATTAAATATTATAAGATAACGGTTTAAAATATTTATTTCTCTTAAAGAATTATAACAAAATTCACTTACAGAGAAAAACTTAAATCTAAAGTGGTTATTGTGCCTTTCAGCATTTAAAGAGTTAAATAATAATCTACAAAAAAATAAATTATATGTACACAAAATAGTCTCAGTACATAGCGGCAGTAGCGGTAGCTTGTGTGATTTGTCTAATAGGAAGCGGGTAGCGAGCGAAACCCGGCCGCGGTGCGCGCCGGCCGCTCGCTGGCCCGCTGCTGTCGGTAATGAGTTTAAGGCTATGCCCACTGTGACATATTTATGCCACAGCAAAATTAGTAATAGGAAACTTTAAGTATATGATTAGGTACCTAGTGTAGTTATCAATGAAAAATCCTTTAAAATGTGGTTTTTGAGCAATCTTTTAAATGTGGTTTGTGAGTTTATTTCTTTAATGTCCTTCGGTAATTTATTATAAAGTTTCACACCCTCGTACATTATATTCTTTTTTCCATAGTTTGTTCTAGGAGTTCTTAGGATAATATTATTTGCCTGTCTTGTCATCCGTTTTTGCACATTTTTTTTCTTTGTAAATATCATTTGTGTGTGTATTTCTTTGGTTAATATTTTTCTAATTAGTAAGCATGTATTGTATTTATAAATTTGATTAAGGTTCATCAGTTTTGTTTCTTTATAGATATTAAGAGTAGGTTCTAAGTAATTGTATCCAAATAATGTTTTGATTAATTTATTTTGGGTAGTCTGTAATGTTTGTAAGTTTGTTTTTGCAGCCGTTCCCCAAACTTCAATCAAATAATCTAGGTGAGGTTTAACCAAAGAATTGTATATTGTGTACCGCACTTGTCTGGGGAGACATCGCACAATGCCTCGGATTGCACCTGAGACCGCTGTTAATTTGCTTCGGATGGTTTCGATGTGAGGTTTCCAGGTTAACTGACTATCAACAGTGAGTCCTAGATACTTTTCTTTGTTAATTTTGTTTATTATGTCACCGTTGATTGTTAATGGGCTATGGTCTCCGATTTTCTTATTCTTTGCTGCAAAAATAATATAATTGGTTTTCGATGTATTAATAGTTAGTAAATTTGATTGCAGCCAGGTATGTAAGAGATCCAAATCATGTTGTGCTTGTTCTATTAAGGGAACAATTGAATTGCCGGAATAAAACAGACTGGTATCGTCAGCGTACAGAGTGATGTCTCCATGTAGACCTATGTCGCAGATGCTATTAATATAAATTAAGAATAGCAGCGGTCCTAGGATAGATCCTTGGGGAACGCCGTAAGTAATTTGCTGCGGACTACTATGATGACCGTCCATTTTGACAATTTGGTACCTGTTCATTAAGTAGGATCGGAACATTTCAAGAGCAACTCCAGTAATACCCATGTTTTGTAATTTAATTAAAAGTATTTTATGGCTAACCGTGTCAAAGGCTTTTTTGAGGTCTATGAATATGCCCAGTGTTATTTTCTTTTGGTCGATGTTAACTTTGATCATTGTAACAAGATCAACAGTCGCGGCAAGTGTGTTGGATTTAGGGCGAAAACCGTACTGCTTTTCAAAAAGAAAATTTGTTTTGGAGAGAAAATCACTAAGACGACTATGTATAATTTTTTCATAGACCTTTGAAAGAACTGGTAATACAGATATTGGTCGATAATTTCCGGGGTCTGTTTTATTACCTGATTTGAATATAGGGGTTACCTTGGCTAGTTTTAAAGAATCGGGAAATTTGCCTTTGGATAGACCTTTGTTAATTATTTTAGCTATATTATTAACCAGTAAGTCTTTTACGCATTTGATCGCCTTAGTGCCAATTCCATCTATGCCTGAGCTAGCATTTGAATCTAAGGCAACGATAACTTTATTAATCTCTTCTACCGTAGCTGGTTTGAAGTTTAGTAATTTGTGTTTAGATTGATCTATATCTGTTTCGGTGTAGGTAATGATATCATGAAACTCTTTTGGAATTTCTCGTGCCAACTGGATACCTATGTTGGAAAAGAAAGTGTTGAAATGCTCAGCTATTTGTTTTGTGTCAGTAATGAGACCTAGAGGAGTATTTAATTTTGATATGGTGCTAGTTTTTAATTTGTTATTGTTGCTAGTTAAATTGTTTATTAATTTCCACATTTTCAAAGGATTTTTCTCACATTTTTTAAAGGAGTTATAATAGTATCTATTCTTTGTAGTTTGTATATTGTTATGTGTCGTGTTCCTTTGTTGAATAAATTCCTTCTTAAGTTCTTCGTCTTCAGGGTTTTGTTTTAGGTGATGCCATAGTTTATTTTTAGTGTTTATCGATTTTAACATATCTTTGTTTATCCAGCCAGCTTTTGGCTCATTTTGTAGTTTTGTCTTCTTAACTTTATTTGTGGCAATTGACTTTATCAGTAAGCTCTCTAGTTCTTCATATTCGTTTGTATGATTTGTTAGTGTGATCTCATCTTTTAATGTTTTGTACAGATTATCGTAGTTTATTGCTTCATAATTTATTGGTTTTGGTCGTTCAGGTTTTATTCTGTTTACCTCCAGGTAAATTTGTTTATGGTCTGATAGAGAGCTTTCGATGATGGCCATATGAAAGGTGTTCTCAATTAAGTTCGTACATATGTGATCCAGAATAGTCTTGGAGGTACTAGTTTCACGTGTGCAATATTTTTTATCAGATTTATTAAGTAACTTGTATCCATTTTCTTTTAACATAATCTTATATTCTTTGGTAGACTTTTCTTTGCTAAGTAAGTCCAGATTTAGGTCTCCAAAAATAATGGCTCGTTTTCGTTGAGCTAGCTGAGCCCAGTACAGCTCGAGAAATTTGCTCACATTTGCTGCTGGCTGTTTATATATAGCTCCTATATCTAGAGAAAGTTTATCCAAATGTATCCATAGAAAGTGATTGTTGTCTTCGCATTTTTCGTCTAGAAATTCATGTTTTAGATTGTTATGCACGTATATTGATCCTCCTCCTCTTGTTCTTGTTCTATAGTTGTAATAGTGTGTGTAATTTGTTAATTTTAGTCTCATAGCCTCATTTTCATCCTTTATCCAAGTTTCCGTCATCACAATAATATGTATAATTGTTGGGAAGTTTTCTATAATGCATCTGATTTCATCAAGTTTGCCAGGCTTAACAATACTGCGGACGTTTGCGTAAAGAAAGTTAATCGCTTTTTTAGTTGTTTTTATTTCTTCATAGTTAGTTACAATTTCGTAGGTTACAGTATTTCTTTTCTGGGTTGTGTTTGTAATGTTTTCTGTGTCTATAATTAGTTTTTTGACTGATCCTTTATAATCTTAGGTATACCTTTAACGTACTTAATCATGATATCTGTTTCTCCATTTTCTTTTCGTTGTTTAAGTTCGTTTCTAAGGTTTTTCATGATTTTTTGTTGATATGGCGTCTGGTCAGAGAATACTCGTACTCCTTCTACTTTTATGTTGCCTTTATTGCGTAGTATGGATTTTACTGACTCATGTGAGGCTAAATAAATTTTGAGTGGGCGTTTTTTCTCGCTGTCGTATTTCCCAAGTCTTTGGACTCTTTTGACTGAGCAATCTGTGAGGACAGCTTTCAAGATTTTGAGCGCTTCAGTTTTGTCGTTTTCTTGTCTTTGTTCAGCAGTATCAGCTTGTGGTTCAGGAAGTCCTGTTATTACAATATTTTTGCTTCGCTCTACGCGCTCCTGTAGCTCAAAGATCAGGTCATCATGGCTTGGTGGCAGTGCTGCTTGTACTGGTGCTAACGTGAATTGAGTAGATTTGAGCCGTTGGACTTCGTTTTGAAGAGTCTCAATTGTTTCCTTATTTTCCTTAACCGTGCCCGACAAGGTAACGATTTGTGACTTGAGATTATTGTTTTCTGTTACAAGGTGGTCAGTTGTGGCCTTAATATCAGATAGTTGGTCTTGTTTTGAGTTGTGGGTTGAGTTTTTGTTGGGAGAACGTGTGACGCTCATATTATTTAATTTAATTCACCCAGAAATAGAAAGATTTGGTATTACTCGCTCCGCTTATCGCTCCGCTTGTGACTATGTCGCCGTATTGATTGTACTGGTTTGCTGGTTGCCGCCGAGCGTAGCCGAGGGCAGCCGAGTCGATGTCCGTCCTGTTCCCGCTTTGGCTCGAGCACCGCACGCGTCGGTTTACTTAGGTTCCGTAAAGCGTAAGTACACACACACCGAGTACTCTAAATTGCACTGTTTAGTCACTAAAATTGCGCTCAAATTTGCTTAGTCTTAGATTATTATTTTTGAAAAGATTTTGTAACACGTCTGCTCACTTTGCCTGCCGGCTACGTCATCAAGATGAGGTTCATAACTAATAAACTAAAATGTTTTTATTATTATTTATTTTCTTTTTAGGGTAATTAAGATACCTATCATAATGATCTTCATATTATTTGTAACTAATTTGACGAGTCATGGTCTGTGCACATAACTGAAGCTGTTGTATTTTTCTTTTATGTTTTATCACCTATGACAATAAAGATTTTCTATTTCTATTTCTTTCTATTTCATGCAAAAAGCATATAATGCCTTACGGGTACAATATAATAACGCATTCAGGGTGCTGATGGGGCTGCCACGCTTTTTTTGCGTTTCTGGGATGGTGGCGCATGAAATAATTGACGGTTTTCATGCAATAATACGCAAAAGGTTCACTTCGTTTCATAAAAAGGGTGCGATGCAATGGGATTGTCCGATTAACCAACATTGGATGCTGCTTCACATAGAAGTGAGATGGTTCAATTTTTGTCTTGATATTTTAATTTAATTTTGTTATTTATATTTTGATTATGGTTTATATATGTAATATTGACTATAACTAACACTCTTTTTTGTTTTTAAATTTTATTTTTGATTTGGTGCAGTACTCACATGGGTCGCGGTGCGTGCTGGGCTCGCAGTAACAGCTCGTCCAGCTCGGCGGGGCAGGCGCAGTGAGTCAGCTGGTGCAGTACTCACATGGGTCGCGGTGCGTGCTGGGCCCGCAGTAACAGCTCGTCCAGCTCGGCGGGGCAGGCGCAGTGAGTCAGCTGGTGCAGTACTCACATGGGTCGCGGTGCGTGCTGGGCCCGCAGTAACAGCTCGTCCAGCTCGGCGGGGCAGGCGCAGTGAGTCAGCTGGTGCAGTACTCACATGGGTCGCGGTGCGTGCTGGGCCCGCAGTAACAGCTCGTCCAGCTCGGCGGGGCAGGCGCAGTGAGTCAGCTGGTGCAGTACTCACATGGGTCGCGGTGCGTGCTGGGCCCGCAGTAACAGCTCGTCCAGCTCGGCGGGGCAGGCGCAGTGAGTCAGCTGGTGCAGTACTCACATGGGTCGCGGTGCGTGCTGGGCCCGCAGTAACAGCTCGTCCAGCTCGGCGGGGCAGGCGCAGTGCAGGAACTCGCGCGGCTTGACTCCCTGCAGCACGCCCACTATCGACGGCTTCACGTTGTAGAAGATTATCGTCTGCCCGCGGGCGTGGAAGTCCTCGATCAGCGACTTTATGCCCTGGGGATAAGACACACTCGATAAGCTGGTGATGCTTGTCTATTCACTGGCGACACCACTCGTCTACCTATCCGTATGAGCTAGGATCAACTCGCGTCGGAATTTTAAGGCATGCCGAAGGCCTCCGACATCGAAATAGTGACCGGGGTGTGAGTGAGTAAGTGTTGCCAGTGTGGTGTAAGACGCGAACTCATACCTTGCGCAGCGCGCTGTGCGTACGGCGGGTGTGAGTCGTGGTGCGTACGGCGGGTGTGAGTCGTGGTGCGTACGGCGGGTGTGAGTCGTGGTGCGTACCTTGGCGGCGGTGAAGTCGGCGGCGTGCACGTGCGTGCCGTCGATGACGAGCGGCGGCCGCCTTGCGCAGCGCGCTGTGCGTACGGCGGGTGTGAGTCGTGGTGCGTACGGCGGGTGTGAGTCGTGGTGCGTACCTTGGCGGCGGTGAAGTCGGCGGCGTGCACGTGCGTGCCGTCGATGACGAGCGGCGGCCGCCTTGCGCAGCGCGCTGTGCGTACGGCGGGTGTGAGTCGTGGTGCGTACGGCGGGTGTGAGTCGTGGTGCGTACCTTGGCGGCGGTGAAGTCGGCGGCGTGCACGTGCGTGCCGTCGATGACGAGCGGCGGCCGCCTTGCGCAGCGCGCTGTGCGTACGGCGGGTGTGAGTCGTGGTGCGTACGGCGGGTGTGAGTCGTGGTGCGTACCTTGGCGGCGGTGAAGTCGGCGGCGTGCACGTGCGTGCCGTCGATGACGAGCGGCGGCCGCCTTGCGCAGCGCGCTGTGCGTACGGCGGGTGTGAGTCGTGGTGCGTACGGCGGGTGTGAGTCGTGGTGCGTACCTTGGCGGCGGTGAAGTCGGCGGCGTGCACGTGCGTGCCGTCGATGACGAGCGGCGGCCGCCTTGCGCAGCGCGCTGTGCGTACGGCGGGTGTGAGTCGTGGTGCGTACGGCGGGTGTGAGTCGTGGTGCGTACCTTGGCGGCGGTGAAGTCGGCGGCGTGCACGTGCGTGCCGTCGATGACGAGCGGCGGCCGCCTTGCGCAGCGCGCTGTGCGTACGGCGGGTGTGAGTCGTGGTGCGTACGGCGGGTGTGAGTCGTGGTGCGTACCTTGGCGGCGGTGAAGTCGGCGGCGTGCACGTGCGTGCCGTCGATGACGAGCGGCGGCCGCCTTGCGCAGCGCGCTGTGCGTACGGCGGGTGTGAGTCGTGGTGCGTACGGCGGGTGTGAGTCGTGGTGCGTACCTTGGCGGCGGTGAAGTCGGCGGCGTGCACGTGCGTGCCGTCGATGACGAGCGGCGGCCGCCTTGCGCAGCGCGCTGTGCGTACGGCGGGTGTGAGTCGTGGTGCGTACGGCGGGTGTGAGTCGTGGTGCGTACCTTGGCGGCGGTGAAGTCGGCGGCGTGCACGTGCGTGCCGTCGATGACGAGCGGCGGCCGCCTTGCGCAGCGCGCTGTGCGTACGGCGGGTGTGAGTCGTGGTGCGTACGGCGGGTGTGAGTCGTGGTGCGTACCTTGGCGGCGGTGAAGTCGGCGGCGTGCACGTGCGTGCCGTCGATGACGAGCGGCGGCCGCCTTGCGCAGCGCGCTGTGCGTACGGCGGGTGTGAGTCGTGGTGCGTACGGCGGGTGTGAGTCGTGGTGCGTACCTTGGCGGCGGTGAAGTCGGCGGCGTGCACGTGCGTGCCGTCGATGACGAGCGGCGGCCGCCTTGCGCAGCGCGCTGTGCGTACGGCGGGTGTGAGTCGTGGTGCGTACGGCGGGTGTGAGTCGTGGTGCGTACCTTGGCGGCGGTGAAGTCGGCGGCGTGCACGTGCGTGCCGTCGATGACGAGCGGCGGCCGCCTTGCGCAGCGCGCTGTGCGTACGGCGGGTGTGAGTCGTGGTGCGTACGGCGGGTGTGAGTCGTGGTGCGTACCTTGGCGGCGGTGAAGTCGGCGGCGTGCACGTGCGTGCCGTCGATGACGAGCGGCGCGCCGCCGGCGGCCGCCTTGCGCAGCGCGCGGCGCACGAACTCGGCCGCCGGGAAGGCCAGCGCGCGGTCCACGCCCGCCACCGTGTGCTCCACGCCCGTCGCCGACTGCACGCACCAAACACACACACAATCAAATCATGCTGAGGTGAAGCTGTGCTTTAGAACTTCACTTCTTACAGTGTTCATGTATTTTAAAACAGAAATTTATATTATAAAGAAAAAGTGCTCAGGGCAGAGGCTCGATCCAGACTGGTTTGAATCATAGTAACTGCTACTGTCTAGACTATAGAGAATGCTAAAATGCACTGACGTGTAGCGTATTCACATACATCTCTATGGATATAACAGTACCATACGGAGCGATCACGCGTGAGGAACGAACCCGACACGTTGCAGCCTGGCTCGCTCACTTCACTCTTGAAAGTTGGATCTTGGCTCTTGGCGTACGCCATGGATTGGCCAACTGAACCATCGCAGTGATTGTATTGGCAACTCAAAAGATGGGGAGTCAGATTACTGTTTGATATCCGGTATCGATACAACAGCCAAAGAACCCTTGTGTTTATGAATTTTCAGATTGCATTCGATCTATTAGAAACTATCAAGTTTCTACCTGGCACCTGGCTAGGATGTAAAATATATTCACTATCATCATGATCGTGCATGACTTGTAGAACTCTTAAGTCCATTGCTGAACATAGGCTCCTGATCTAAACACTTTCACGCCAAATTCTACGAAGAATTCATTTTACTTATTAACGATTAATAATATAGAATTAATGATTTAACTTTCTAGTCTCTTCTCGAACAATTCCTTTGTTTTTTTTATTTTGTTCATAACCCGTCAGACTTGATGACGTGCACCTACAATTAACAAGAAACAGTAAACTTCATAGGAAAAATGCTTGAAAGGTATAAACTTAAACAAAAGTCACAGCGCTATAAAGACCGGAGGCACTATCTAACCCTTTCGTAACAGAACAAGTCCACTTCATCGCTAAGCTCTAACATTCGTACAACGAGAGAGGTACTGACCACAGCCTTGGTGACGTGCACTGCGGGCCGCGCGGAGGCGTACAGCAGGAACAGCAGGTTGACGGCGATGCCGATCACGATGCCCAGCTCCAGCCGCAGCATCAGGCACGTCGCGAACGTCACCACCGCAGGGATTATGTCCAGCTCTGCAACACACGGAGAGTGAGGTCCACGAGAGTCAAGGGGCCACAGTTCATATAGAACGTGGCACGAGCGCGTTTGTAGAATTAGCTTTTTTAATTGGCTCAGGTAGTCACGACTTGATCCTTGCTTAAAATTCACTCTCATCCTAAAATTAGGATTATAGAATATCGAATTTAGTATAAAAATAATATTTTTGTACTTTTAGACTTGATCAATGCAGACTCAGTCAAACGTGATTTAACGTTTCATTATTACCTCCCGCAATATAGGACATTAGGCAATACCAATTACAGTAGTGTTCCTGATAACTAATCATTAAAAAGTAACAATTAAATAGTTCATCAGAACTCTTCCTAACTTCACGGAGAAAGAAGCTTAAATGTACAGAATAAACTCACTTTTAGTCCTCCAAATGGGTTTGAAGACGTGAAGCTCCATCATAAAGACCACGGCCGCGATGATAACGGCTGCGAGGGACGCCTTCGGAATGTAGAAGAAGTATGGAGTGAAGTACTAGAACAAAAACATTCATATCGTCAGGGGAAAACGTCATCAAAATTAATCAATATGAAACACGAAACGAGCATAAGACCTCACGCGAACAATGTCGTAACCCGAACCCTAACGGTTGTCTCGTAGCTCATAGACTAGTTAGGAAATGTAAGTCCACGAAGATGGAATGACAACCGATTATTGTAGTAAGGATCCTACATAGAACATTCCTCTATAATGATGATCCAAAACCAATGGCAAAGTCTAAATTTTGGAACGAAAGGAACACCGAAACACCGGACTCTGTTCTTTGGCTTTGACTTCACTTGAACCGAATTTAGATGATGATCATTTAATTTCATCTCTGTAATGATGGGAATGATCAAGAACTTATGCACTTTACGACATCATAGATGGTGATGATCGTGACTCAAGATTCTTTAATTCTTTATTGTACACAGAAACATAATACAGATATAAATTTACTTAAATGCTATGTACAAAGGCGAGCTTAGCACTGAAAGAGTTTTCTTATAGCAAATATTGGGTATATACAGAAAAGATACAAATGAAAGAATATATGCTTCGACGAAAGACGCAGACAAATTCTGTGACAGAATTCAATACAAATCTGAACATGGCCTAAGACAGGAAGTAGCTTCTAGTACATAATATCTGACCTGACCTGGCATGGAGTCCACCAGGGACGACGCCAGGTTGTACTTGCGCTTTAATCTAGTACATATATCTGACCTGCAATGCCAGCAGCACCAGCGCGCCGGTGTAGAGGCCGCCGGCCGTGGAGGCGACGCCCGACGCGTGGTTGACGGCGCCGCGCGACAGCGCACCCGACACCGGCATGGAGTCCACCAGGGACGACGCCAGGTTGCACAGCCCTAGCGCTATCATCTCCTGAGTTGCATCCACGTACTTGCCTTCAGCTGAACGTAAACAAATTTCTAAAATTATTGTAGTTCCTTAAATTAACATAAGTACCTATCAGTGGGGATAAAAACCTTTATAGGTCGCGTCACGTAAGAAGAACAGTGAGGGGAAGCTGCGCAATAGGCGATTTATCGGTTTTTCTATTTACCCGTGCGTAAACATACCCCCTCCACTTAGTCCCATTCTTTTTACGTTCGCGTCCTCTACTTGTTTAAAACACATCGGGAAATTAGCCTTCGATGTTTAAACAAGACCGTTGACTCCACCATCTGAGTCTTACCAAGGAGAGGAACCAAAAATCCGAAACATTATACGAATAGCCATCAGGGCGCAAGCGCGTCGCTGCAATTAGGTATATCTTGCAGACCTGTTCCAGGTAACGTGAGGGTGTCACTCTGTCTGTTCAGAACCATTCGAGATGACTTTTAGCTATTAAGTAACAATCAATATTGAGTAACAACATGTACGGCAGTTTTAGCATGTTTTATTATATAATTATAAGATTATGGTACCTATTTACTGAGCCTAACTTGGAATTTTAGCCCATCCAAAGATCTCTTTTTTTAATTTGCCGTTGATGACGGGATTATATCCTCCCCAGTAGAAAGTTTCGAAGGCTACCCCCATTCCAAAAACCACAAGCAAGTCTGAAGTCAAGGAATATCCTATCGCAATACTTTCGAAAACTAGAAAAAATATTTGTCAATATGCTGCATAAGCTCATTTATCGGCAGGTCGACACAAGTTTATGTAACGCACAGCAAGGATTTAGAGGTAGACGATCGGTCAATTCTAAACTTGCTGACTGTTGTGGAGTGCATTTATACTAATTAAAACAAAAACTGCCTCGTGGACGTGCTGTACTTCGATATTCAAAAAGGTTTTGATAGGGTGGATAATGACAACTTATTAACCATTGGTTTCACAGCAAAACTCCTACGACTTCTCGCAGAAGTCCGGAGTCAGACAAGGCTCTATAGTAGGGCTTCTGCTTTTTTTTTCTCCGTCCCTCTGACATTAGTCAGAGATTTTTTCTTTTCTTTTAATTTTATTTAAATAGAATGTTTATTTGTGATTCTCACTCTTGAGAGTTTTCAAGTTCCTATCTAAAGTATGAAATGTTCTATAAAGAGATCTTATTCTAGCAGTTTATATGTATTTATTTGTCTTATAGCTACAGGCTGAGCTAACATGTACTTATTTATTGCTTACTTCCTAACATTTTTGACAGTTTTCTTACATTACTAAATTCTTACTTCCTATTGTATATTTGCGTGTCTATTTTGTTACTTTTATTTGTTAATATGTATATATATTCTCATAATATATATATATATATATATATATATATATATACACATATATATATCATAGTTTATCTATCTTTATTTCTATTTATCACTTTATATGCTAACTTTACACAATAGTTTAAAAATGTAGTTCTTCTGTATTTGTCCGCTATTATATATTTTGCGGTGTCAACGCTTATTTTGTGGTCCAGACAAATCTCCGCATCAAATCTTTCGCGGCCAAAAACTGGGCACTCAAACAGGATATGTTGTGTTGTCTCCTGAACGCCAGGTTCGCAGATGCACGATGGGTCTTCCTTACAATTAAATCGATTTAAGTATTCTGCTGTGAAATACCCGCAATGCGACTTCTTGCATACAAATGGGAAAATATCAGAGTGGCCTGTGAGGTTATGCGAGGCTGATTAATTAAATTAATTAAAATAGTCGATTTTGTATGTAAGTCAGGTAGGTATTGTTTTAGAATCTAGTCAATATGTTGATTTTTTAAATGGTATTAGTGTAAGTGGTCATTTGCAGTTCTAATTAATAAAAAATAAATAAACAAAACTCCGACATTGCTTATTTACCCGATATCATATCTAACCATGGAAGGCACGGATGCGCACACCTAAAATACCACTAGGTCATCTAAGTATTCTATTTTTTAGAAGGATAAAATCTATTTATTAGAATCTCCAGCACTAGTTTGCTACTAGCAGAAACATTCTAAAACAAGTAAAATACTCACAGAATACCTTAGCGAGAGCTATATTCTCCAGAATAGAGAGCAGAGGAACTACGAAGATGGCTGATCCAAGGGTGGATGTCATCTCTACGAAGGTGTAGGTGTGGTTCCCCACAGTGGCTGAGAAGGGAGGCGCCGATATTGAAGGCAGGCCAGGCTTCACTTCTCCTGGAATTAAAAGAGTTGGAGTACAGGATCCCTGTAGATTTAGCCTCAGATGAGGGAGATGACATTCCTCGACACAAAAGCAAGCCATGGATACCTAATTATTTCGGAGTTGAGATAACTATAGTCAGACACCGCGTTATGAAGTTCATTCCACTCGCCTTGAACGCATTCAAAAAAGATTCCTGCGTTACATTATAGTACCGAGCGAAACTCTTCGAAAGTTTTATTTCCTTCCGCTGTATAAGCGCAGAGGAATAGCAGATTTGGCGTATCTCCTTAACATTGCAAATGGTGGACTATCCAGAGCTGCTAGGATCACTTGGGCTGCGCACTAATTTACCTAACATCCATAAGACAACCTAATACTCTTCATGTGCCCTTTGTTAAGACAAATTAAAGGCAAAAGGCATGTATGATTATGACGTATGGTTTACATACTCAATTCTTTGGTTAAGGCAAATGTGGACATTACCTCACCTACGCATTGAATTCTTTTCTAAATATTATTTGCTTTAATATTAGTGTGCTCTGTACTTTCTTCTTTCTTTCAACACCTCATATTATTTTGCGACGCTTCGAAAACGCGACAGTTTATCGCTTACCTGTTTAATACGGCCATTATGTGAACCGACACAAATCCGACGGTAGTGCTAACCATCCACTTTGATAGACAATAGGTACTAACTACAAAGTTGAAATCCTCTAGCCGTTTACCATCCGTTAGTTTGTCGGTGCACATGGGTTTTAGCAACAGAGCCAGATATCAGAATATCTGGATTTGCCGTAATCACCGACCTTGGATGCTACTCTGCTCTGGTAAATCTTTAGTTTCTGATAAAATCCCAGAAAGAAGACCCGCTGTAGAATAACGATCCATGTGTTAGTACTGACCGGTGAGTAGGAAGGGCGCCTGCTGCCTGGTGTCGAAGTAGTAGGCGAGGCCGGAGCAGACGAGCACCACGAGGATGTTCCTGGTGGTGGCGAGGAACCACAGCGCCTGCGCCGCGGCGCCGCGCGCCCCGCCCCCGCCCCCGCCCGACACCTTGATGTCCTTCACTTTCTGCAACACACGTACACATACACATACACATACACATACACATACACATACACATACACATACACATACACATACACATACACATACACATACACATACACATACACATACACATACACATACACATACACATACACATACACATACACATACACATACACATACACATACACATACACATACACATACACATACACATACACATACACATACACATACACATACACATACTAGACGGCCTCTGTGGCGCAGCGGACGGTGGCCCGCCTGAGACGCAGAAGGTTGTGGGTTCGATTTCTACCGCGGAACAAATGTTTGTATGATCTGCAAATATTTGTCTAGGGTTTGGGTGTCTTCTATGTATGATACACAATGTATTTTTAAAAAAATGTATACCAGTCATGTGGTTCCACAAGCTCTGCTTAGTTTGGGCCTACATGATGCTGTGTGGTAGTGTCCAGCATTAATATGCCTATAATTAAAAAAAAATACATAACTAATGTTCGATATGTTCCTAAGGTGAAATAAATGAGTATGAGTATAATAATATCATTATTTATTATTATTATGGCCATAGACATAATATATAGTTAATTAATAACACATAGTCATTGCTATTTATTATTTATTATGTATTATGTAGGTACGTATACAAAAAAAACATCACTTTATATATCTATTGTGCTAAAACTGGGAAATAGACCCCGACTAAGCATTATGCCCACTACGTTACCAGTACAGAAGCTGTTGGAAACCGGAAACCCGAGCCGGAAGAGAACGGCTGAGAATAGTCGTCTTTAACGACAACAATACCAGTCTATATCAGTCTAATGCTGGACAAAGGCCTCCCCTAATAAGAAAAGCGGTATCCTTTAATGCGGGTTGGAGTTTGCAGGGCACAACTTCTCACATCGCGGACGCTGCTGCCCATTGGCGGTCAGGGAATTCAGCTGTTACTAGTGGTTGCGCTGTGCCGTAATCAGCTGGCCGGTAGAACCCTGTCAGTTACCAGCTGTGAGGTTGGCTTGGGTTCCAAAAATGGGGGTCGAAAGTCGAAACCCTTTACCTTCTCCTGTAATATCCACTTTGTGACAATTCGTGGCGATTTCAGCAAATAATCTAGGCCGTGCAAGTCACGTCAATAAAAATGTCTACATACCCGTAATAGAAGCAGTACAACTATACAGGAAACCCCAAGCACGCTGTCCCATAATCTAGTCTCCCCAATGTGCTCGTAGATCCCTCGCCACACCTGGACATGACAGAATAACAGTTCATTCATTGAGGAATCGTTCTCAAAAGAGTACCTACTTAAAGTATAATGAACATTGCACTCATGGCCACTATCGGACTTATGATCCCAATGTACGTTACACCACCTAAGAACTCGTTAGGAGACCTCTTTTCACAAGAGAAGAGCTAATAGTGATGAAAGAAAATTTTGTGGCTATCTACTGAAACAAAAAAATCAAATAACCACAAAAAGTCTTTTAACAGATAAACACTAACTGGTTTTACAATAGGTTGAAGGTCGTTAGAAAGCAAACATTTGAACTAGAGCAAAGAGCAATATTTTTTACTCTAATTATTTAATTTGAGTAAAAAATATTGCGAGATAAAAATGTTAGATTGAAATCAGGATTGATTACGACTCGATTACAAATAGCATACTTACTGAAAAGGGAGCTCCTAAAGAGCTAGTTAGCAAGCTCTGGAAACTAATGACTAATGAATATTTTGGAATATCCGAAGGTATATAAAGATCTTGAATTCCATATAATGATCGAAAGGAACTTCCACTTCCACTACAATAGTGATTTGTGACGCGAAAACGGCTTTGAGCAAATTTTAAGTTTAAGATTTCCGCAAAGTCACGCCTGAGTCAATGCCTTTTCCTAGATCTATCTATCAAAGATAGTGAAGTATTGGCCTTTGCAGCCGCTTCCGGAGAAGGTTGACTTACCTGCAGGAACTTCCCCCCAGGAAAGCTGAGGCCCAGGATGTCCTTGACTTGTGTGGTGGCTATGATGATGGCGGCTGCCGACGTGAACCCCACCGACACAGGGCCACTGATAAAGTCTATTAGGAACCCTGGAATAGACCGCAAGTTTTTAAGGATACTATTATATATTGAACTCTTAATAATAACTCTAAGATTGAACTACATATAATAAATAACTAGGTTGCCGCCTGAAGCCGTCGCTCGCGTCGTACCCCGGTATTCCAAAAGTTTAGCTAACATTTCACGTATTCACATATCACAAACTTTTGCCTTTACAATATTAGCACAATTAGCATTATTTACAATATTATTAATATTATATTACCTACTCTGTTGCCGACTGTATTCTGCGTTAATAGGTTAGGTAAATACTCACAACGAAAAAAAGCGTGTGAAAAATTATTTATTCTAAAACAATCATTCAATGAAAGAAAATCCGATAAGAAAGACACTTTTAATTAAGGTCAGAAGGAATATCTAGAAATAATGCTTCTCACAATTATCTATTTACTACCCTACCAATTAGATCATCTCGACTATCTAAAGAAAGTCTTTTCTGTTTTATGATTACCTAGACTTAGCGTAGACAAAGGTTTTGTCGCCAGAACAAATGAGAAAATGCCATTTTTAGACCTAAGTTTTCAGCATAGCGACTTCACAAAGTCGGGCAAAGAGGTACAAACATTCTTAGGTAGGAGATCCGACAAAATACTTTTTTCCTTCTAGGTAGAAAACTGCCCTCTGGCAGTTTTCGTGTATTTTCTACGCGATACCTCCACAAATCCACTTATACGTAACACCATACATAAAAATATATGTTTGAACGGCTTTATCAAAGTGCTCCTTAATTTTTTCGACACTAAACATTATTGACTTCACAAAATGCAAGCTGTTGATTGGTCTAGGTTTGGGAGTGTAAGGTTCCAAATCCCATCTCCGTAACCCAAGCCGACCTCACCTGCTCGTGGTGCACTTTGCTAACTAACGGGGGTTTGGTGGCCGTGTGATTGCGGCATAGCGCAGCATAACACTGGCATGGCTACATCCCCTGGCCATCGATGGCCAGCAGCGTCAGCGGTGCGAGAAGCTGTGCCCTGCGATCACCAACCCGCATTCCCCGCGTGGGGATTATCAGCATATCCCCCTTCTTATTTGGGAGGCTTATGTCCAGCAGTAGACTGAATAGGGTGGTGTTGTTGTTGTTGTTGTTGATTGATATACTAGAGTTATATGCGTTTCTGAAATAACAAAAGCATACACCCATAGGGTAGTAGCATTTTTTGCAACCCCATAAATTGGAATCAAGCAACTGTAGGATTACATTTCAAGAATGCCTCATTCCACGTGACTCCACAGTTTATTACTTTATTATCTTTGCAAATTAAAAACAATTACACGGCATTAAAAAACAATAGCATTCCTGTGATGTGGAAAAGTAAACTGATTAAGTCGTTTTGCAACATGCGCGGGCGCATACCTGAACATTTATGATTATGACTTATTGTCTGAATCAACCCGAGCGGGTAAGGTGTGGAAATTAACAAGATAGTACCTAAGTCTCTTGACACTTTGCTTCCCTTAGGTGACGCTTAGTGATAGGGGATTGTTGGCGCAAACGGCCACAGGTAGCTCCTATATCAAAGTAGTTTACCAACATGGCAAGCAGACTTTATAGGTATCTGTTACTTTACTTGTATTCGATCAAGTTGTGATGTGAACATCAAATCATCATTTGCAAACATCACAATAACTTGATGCTAATATGCATCCTCTGCATCTCCAATTTCATAGGCTTTAAAATGCTGGATTCTACAGAGCTAATTTACCAAACGTTTCCAACTTACCAAGCTGCAATATCCCCATCAGCAGCTCCACACATCCAGACAGGAACGCCAACAGTACAGCGAACTCCGGGCCTAGGCCGTGGAGGTTCTCCCTCGTCAGGATGGCAGCTATGGCCGTAGGACCTATCGCAGAGTCCTTGACGGACCCAAACACAGTGTACACGAAGCAGGCCATGAAGGAGGAGTATAGGCCATACTGTGGGGGTAGGCCCGCTACCCCTGCGTATGCTATTGCTTGTGGTATCACTGTCAGGCCTACTGTTATACCTGCAACGATAAAGGTCAGTTTCAGAGTTGTCTTCCTACACTTTGTCTTCTTCATCATTAACATCAGCCTATAGCAATCCATTGCTAGACATAATGAGTCCTCAGACGAAGCAACCAGACTCTGCCAGCAACCTTTCGCAGCTCGTCACTCCACCTTTTCGGAGGGTGTCACTCTTCGTCTTTATATCGCAAAATATGAGCTGATACATTAAATTTCTTGTACGTGGTAGTGGTACCTACTTAATCCATTTGATATTATGGAAATAATTTTGTTACTTTAATAGGTAGGTAGTAAGGCCATAGGTAGCATGTTATTAATGATAGCTGTAGGTTTAACTACACCCAGTCATTGTCAGGGCCGCTTCATGCGTCGGCGACTTGCTGCCTGCTGCCTCTCGAAGCGTGAACGATATGCATAGTAGATCATGTATCTAAACGACAGAAACACTAAAGAACCACAATTACATATAGTATAGGTACAAGCACATGTTACATACTTATAGGCGATTGTATAAACAGAAATTCAATGCAAATGAATGCTAATACAAAATAAATAAAGTTATGTAAATTAAGTAAAATTTAACTTAGACGAAAAATTAAAGACAACGGCTGGTATTCTAATTAAATAATATCTACTGTATGGAAACTGATTAACTGGAGGACTGACTGAATAACAATTAACACGTAGCCCAAACCGTAACCGTAACCGTAGCATGTTCCTTGCACTTACAAAGGTACTTCTGAAATTGAGTCCTTGATGGGTTGCGGTTGCGGCGCGGAAGAATATCTACGCGGACGAAGTTGCGGGGCGTCCACTAGCTTAGTAGCTAGGTATACCCACCCTATTTATAATTGGAATCTAGATAAAAAGGAATAATAATCATTCATTGGAAAAAATGTCATTTTCAATCAGACATTCACGCAACAATTTCCCAGACTGATAGATCTTATTATTCAAAGCTACTTTACTTTGATTCGATAAGTAAATCTAGGTATTGTTTTATTTGGGTCGTGCTATATTTCAAGAATTCAATTTGATCTAACGCAGTGATGAAAAAAAATGTCTAATTATTGATAGAAATAGCAAGTAGGTACCTACTTAATCATTTGCATAGATTTTCGGCTCTAGTAGTGGTACCCAGCTTAAACAGCGGAAGCTTCAAAGATGCGGGTTCCGTTCCACGCTAAGAGACTCAATAATTAGGGGTATAGGTTGAAAATTAAAATCGAATAGGTACTAGGTACTCTGTATTTTAATAAACATAGCATTTTTAGTAGTAGAAGAGTTCTTTGTAGCGGGCTCGTCCGGGGAAGTAATGCTACCATGCCTATTTCTGCCTTGAAGCAGCTGTGCTGTGTTTCGTTTCGAAGGGTGCCGGTGCCGGTGAAATTACAGGTAAAAAAGGCTTATCATTTTCATGCCTCAAGTTGATGGACGCAGGGCGTTACATCGTAGAGCACGTTCCAATAAAACATGATTTACGATGCAATGATTTGCGATAGGTAATGGTTACCACTTAACATGAGGTTGGCCATGCGCTTGTTCCGTCTTCAAGTACTATAAAATACACTCATGAGTGTGTTATTAGGGTCTTCGTCTTCATGCGGAGAAGAAGAAGTCCATAAAAGTCCAGTGCATGGCAAGGCCTCCCCGCACTGGGCCGTATAGACTCTTAGCACTTTAGCAGATAGGATCGCATTACCAATGTTGATCACCTAATGAGGAAGATGCTGACCAATGCCCATTATCTTGTGCTATCTTTTACTTGTTGTCAACCACTAAAGGAAACGATAGAAACTCTTTGTTGCAAACAGATATTATGAAACCGGTCCTGTTTTTACAAACTGTGACAGTTTGTTGAATGACGTTCATTGAATTTCGACAGATGAAAGGTCAGAGTTTGTAAAAACAGGACCGGATTCAATCATTTCAGTTTGCAACAGAGTTACCGATCACCCCCAAACCTGCCTTGAACTTGATCATGATAGGTTCATTCAAGGTTTTAGTTCTTCTTCTAAAAAGCCGGGACTAACGTCTCAACGTGCCTTCCGTTTTAAGCTTGCAGCATTCTTCTCCTTCGTATAAGCTAGCGACCAACTCTAGTGTCGGGGTTTTTAGACCGCCTGAAGGCTTCCGAAGCGGCTTAACGATTGAAAAAGCTGGGGACAACATCCGTGGTTTCCGTAGCACGATCTAAGGCTTGATCTAAATGTCATTAAACGGTCACAAATCTACTTGTAGTGACCGGGCTAAGAACAACGAAGCAACGCCACAAGCGCTTCAGCTTCGCTTTAGTTTGCAGCAATAAAATACCACCTGTTTAGTGACACACTGCGAGTAGAAATCGTCTATGACAAACAAATTGTGAAACTGGTGACAACAGCACCAACATCGTCACAACACACAATACTGGCCATTTCACGCTTCAGTTGTCACAGTACTTTTTGCGCCGTAATACAAGGGCATAGAGGTCGTAGTCCCGTGTTTTTATAGTCTGTAATGTCCTGATGGCAAATATTGGAACAGCGTGGGTCAATGGTCGGATCGTCGATACCAGTTTTGGAGTGTTAGTTCAAACTCTTCATTTGCAACCTATTTGTACTAACCCAGTGACACTCATACAAAAATATCGGTGACTAGCTGACCCGCTTGCAACTTCGTGTGCGTGTATTTATCATTTAGATTTTTGGGTGTTCCTTTAAGTTTTAAATCTTGTATTTCCTAAGCCACCCCAATATTAAGACAAACAAAATAAAACAAAAAAATTGACGTCGAGCCGCTTCCGAGTTTTTGCGAGACAAACGTACGGCAATTGATTATTAGTAGGTATAGTGTTAAATCCAAAATCATTGCATATACAGAGAAAACAGTTATTTTAGAAACCATTGGATCTTTTTTTAAGGAGATATATAATTAGTTAAATATTTGGTCAAGCGTTATTTTTCCCTAAAAGATAAACCGTTCTATGTCTGATAGTGTCGTTTCAGAAAATTTTTACTAGTATTTTGACAATTCATTGAGTTCATTGTGAAGGGCTCATCAAGGGGTGAAGAAGCATTGCTGTGTTTCAGTTTGAAGGGTGTGGGAAATTACAGGCACATGGCTTAAAACCTTCATTCCTCAAGTTGATGGTCGCAGGGCGTTGCATCGTAGAGCACTTTACAAACATACGTGACCTACGAAGCAATACTTCGTTATAAGTAATTGTTACCACTTAAAATCAGGTGGGCCAAGGTTTCATCTTCAGGTAACATAAAAGAAATTGATTATGTCGCTTACCAGCTATTATATCCGCCAGACCGCTTCTGAAGGAGTACTTCGGCAGCCACTCCACAATGGGCACCCTCCGGAGCAGCGTCTTCGGCGAGCAGCACGCCCGCGCCCGTTTGACGAGGTTCCTCCGCCAGCGCGGCTGTGACTCCTCCTTCCCTGACTTCGGAGCGAATCCATTTATGTATGTGCCGTTTGAATCTGTGAACAAAGACATGGACCTTGTTAGTACAACGGGGGTATAACACGTAAGAGGTTGCGGGTGCGACTCTCGCTGCGAGGAAAATCTTTGCATGATCTGCAAATATTTGTTCCAGCTAGCTTAGCACAGCAATCGTAGACAAGGTTTTGTAGACGAAATAATAGAGAAAACTTATTTTTGGTTGTAGATGTAGCAACATTTTAAATGTTCTAAATACGGTTATCTTTTAGAATAGATAAAAATAATCGTTTGGGAAAAAAATAAGCATGTGTGAAAAATACGTTGTCTTCTCTATCGTAGAGTAGACATACAAACGACATGCTAAGGGGGCTGTTCGTGGTCTGGGTGTTGTGATTTCAAGGTGTACTCGTAGTTCAGGTATCAGAAACTATGATTCACTAGGATATTCGTGCGAGGAAAGAATCATCATTTAATAATGATACCCACACACACACACACACACACCCCCCACACACTGCCCCGGATAATTCCGGGGCAGTAATTCCGGGGCAGTGTGCGGGGGCAAATTAAAAGACAAAATTGTACCCAAGTTATAATTCTGTCCTAATTCAGCCTCATTTAGCTTGATCACGTTTATGTAAGCATTCACATTTTAGCTGTATAAATTAATTATCATTATCATAAGTAAGTAGGTAGAGTTACTAACAATTTTATCTTATGGTGCTAACAGAAAATTGATTTTATTGATCCTTAAAACCCACTACTAACATAAATCCTTTATAAATAAATAAATAAAAACAAATAAAAGCTCTTTTGAGGTTTAAAATGATGATGCCTGCTATAATAATTATTGATTTATCATTGACAAACAACATTTTTTCTTGTTGACCAAACCACTGTCTGTAGGTACTCGGTGCCACTGTAATAAACAAGCTAATTCAATGGCTACGTAAAAGTAAACTGCAAAAATCTTCCAGTAATGACTTCAATGTTTGACACCTGAACAAACAGACATAAAGCGGCAGAAATATTGTTATTGATGAGACAAATACAAGTTAGGACTGTTCCGGAAACACGCCCTCCCATTTCTCCCCATTTACAATTAATGAGGCAGATTACGAAAACAGTGACAGTTTATTGCTGAAGCAAAGTACTGGAATATCCTGACGCCTTATTTATTTGTAAGCTACTATTTTTTCTTGTATAACCATTTTTTTTTCATAAATGCTAGTGGCTAAGCCTCCTTCCACATCTGATGGTAGATGCGTCGCGCGTCATCGGTTGCGTAACGCCAGAACAATTAAATGAGATGATAAGACCTCCTACCTCACTACACACGTAACCGTGGTGGTGCGTTATTGCGCCGACCTTACTGACTGACGAATTTTCCGTCAGATGTGAAAGGACCCTAACTCTTTTATCGGAGTTTCTAGGCCAGCCGAAGGCTTCTGGCAAGACTTTAAGGGAACGTTTTAAGGGAGATTTTGGGACAAGCCATTCATTCAAATAAAAATGTTACAACAGCAAGAACGTCAGCACTCTACGGTACATACCTATACTAGTCTGTGTTACTAACATTTACGATTTATTGCAATAGGTTGGAGTTCTTGCATCAAAATCAACAAATTGCAATACGGTTTGATGTCAAGCAGATTTTGAACGTGTGAATGACGTCGGTCATCTATCTATAGTCTTCCTTGCTTGATTACTTAATTCAAAAAAGCTCAAAATATGAGTTATGTGTGGGGTTTTCTTGTGCTTTGTCAAGTCAATATGACCTAGAATGTTCGACCCCTAGGTCGGGCAAAATTGAGGTCGAAGGTCCAAACTCAAATGTAAACCTACAGGTAGGTAGGAGGACCTATATCTACTAGATACATAAAACTATAATGAAGCTTACTGTGGACCACCAGGCACCGGATATAGATCTGCCAACGTAAATGCATACGTATCCAATGGTGACAAGATATTAAATTCAAAGCTCAGTGACCGATTACTTTACGTCAAAGGGTCATATGTGATATCAGTTCAGTATCTGAGCTATGGAATTTACATCTTGTTACCCTTCGATACGTATAAATAAATGTTGGCTTTAAAATCATGTCCTCCGGTTTGCGCTGGCCTTCAGCGATAGAGACTTGCGTCTTGGTCAATGGTCCTTGCATAGTGTAGCACTAAGAAAGTCGAGAAGGATTTCTTGAAATTCAGTTCCTAAAAAGCCAAGAGGAAACCTCTACGCGAACGAAGGCATGAAAAGCACAACCGTCCATGTGTAGTACCACCGATCATACCCCCAGGCCAGCAGTCAATGTGTTAACGTTTTGAGTGCTAAAAACACAACTCTCATTAAAGAGCTGCTGTGCCTCTCGGGCAGGCGTGCAAATGTCCAAGGCCCGCAGTCAACGTGCTATTGTATCATATCACGTTAAGAGCTCAAAACAGCAGTCAACGTGTTAATATATACGAAAAAATGGTCTAATCGTACAAACTGCCTATTACCTGATATTTAGTCTAAGTTTTCAAATGTAGCAAAGGTTATCGCTAGCAGACTGATTATGTATATGTATTCGGAGATATAAACACTCTTTGATCACACAGCTAATGTAAGGAATCACGCAATCAATAACCTATTATGCTATAAAGAGCCTAGGAGCTTAGGGATTAGATAAGAGTGTTGCTGCTTCGTATGAGTTAGTAGGTAGCCAACTCTGGTGTCGGAGTTTCAAGGCCGCCCGAAGGCCTCCGAAGTAAAGGTTTTTAATAAAAGTCGTTTCTCTCTATGTAGCTAGTAACAAAAATCCAAGGTCTATAGTCTTCTCGACGGCCTCTGTGACGCAGTGGGCGAAGGTCCACCTGAGACGCCCGAGGTTGCGGGTTCGATTCCCGCCGCGGGACAAATGTTTGCATTATTTGCAGATATTTGTCTCAGGTCTGGGTATTATCTATATCAGTCATGTGGTTCCCATAATACAAGCTCTGCTTAGTGTGGGGCTACATGATGCTGTGTGAGAGAGAAAGTCCAGCATTATTTATTTAGATTTTGTAGATATCAAAATGTCACTCTAGTCGTGTTACTCGTACCTAAAAAACACCAGCCTTTCGCAGATCGTCACTCCACCTGGCTGGAGGGCGTCCTATTACATACACTACGTTTGCCGCGGTGTCCACTCAAGAACTCGGTTACCCCATATGTCCAGCCCACTGCCACTTCAGCAAATACAAAGTCAGATAACATTGACATGAACCCAACAAGACACAATAATAAGTAAGCAGTAAACGAGCTGGCCTCTAATAGGCTATGACTACGTACGATAAAAAAATAGTTACTTAATAATATTGATATATATATATATATATATATACTGTTCCTAGTAATTTATCTCAATGTTTAATAATCTATTTCAGGTCCCACCCAAGAAGACACAATAGCTAACCCGTTTTATCTTATCAAAGGTCAGTAAAATACTTGAGTAATGTTATTTAATTGGGAATTACATAATAAACTTAAAGTTATGGAAAAGTTTTAATATGATAAAGTCCTACTTATATTAATTATGAAGATGAAAGCTTGTGTCCATGTGAAAACGTAAATTTATGATGCTTGGAACTACAAAACTAGGTATTGATAAGTATCGAGTTGAAATTTTGAACTTGTAATTCTAGAACTAACTGGAACTGGGCTGGACATGTCTGCGAAATGTCCGACAACTTGTGGGCAAAGGCCACCACAGACTGGATCCCATCCATCACCAAACGGCAACGTGGAAGATGCGACGATGAGATTGACGCGCATTTAAGATCTTGGCCTGTAGCGGCGAGGAATCGCGAGGAGTGGAAGGAGGGGAGGGAGGCCTTTGGCTGAATAATGATGTTAGACCGGAAATGAGAAATAGACCACTTTTAACACGTTCACATCCTGCAGCAGATACGGCGCTATGTTCAGCACTCAAAGCGTTAATCTAGTTACCAAGCGAGTGAACCAGCCGCGCCAAGCTAGTAACAATACATTAGATAAAGAACAATACATTAGAAAACCATGCAAAAACAAGTTTCACAAGTGACATTTTGAGTTAAGATATCACATGAATTGGTTAATAGCGTTCGTATGAAAATAACATGCGTTCGAAACGGCGAAGGAAAACATCACGACGGAACCGGCTGATTACTGATTAGTAAGCTCCACACTTTTGTTTGAATGTTTTTTCATAACAATAAGGTCGATTAAATCAATTTGAGTTGTAGAAGACTAGATAATAAATAAATGATGCTGCATATTCTTCATCTAAAAGGGTCATTCCCATCACATCCAAAAAAGATTCCCACCCTCATCCGGAAGATTTTATTAAATTAAAAAACCTATTCCCATTCTCATACACGAAATGTTTTAGTACAGTCACCATAAGCAAGACTTTCTAGGTTTTATATTTTATTTGTTGGTAAGTACATGACGACGATGTTCAATCTTTAAGTTGCGAGTCTAAAATAATCCTTGGCTCTACTACAATTTGGATCTCATTATTAGCAAGTACATTTAAATAATCATACTTTTTGTAAAGATTTAATTAATAGAAAAAGAGAGCAAGTAATTCGACGCAAATAAACCAAATAAACTGCTACATAATCGCTAAGTAGGTATTATTCATAGTTTACTAGCCAAGCTTGCAAGCAAAACAGACTAATTTTATTATCCAATCAGGAAGTAACTTAACCGGCTCTCTCCTCCTCTTTCTATTGCATTGAAACAAAAATGCAGCTTTTAATCAGTAAGTCGGCCAGTTAATCTTGACATATTGTGACGCTAAGTGCTAATTTGCTGTGTTTTGGTTGTACCAGCGTTACATTTAACAAGTATAAACTTTTTATAAAAAATTAAACTGACTTCAAATAAATCACTTCTTACTTCTTGCCCTAAAGAATTTTGATAATTGGTTCACAATGGACGGAGATATTGGTGATCATAGGGTGAAAATTACAAGTGAGGATGAGGTTTTTTGAGTATTCCGGGAAAAGTACCTAAGGGATTCCTCAGGAATAAAATTTATATGGGACCACTTGTATAGTATACTCTTTTAAACAAAAAAATAAGAAAAGAAAGAAGAAAACTAACAAAAGATTGAGTGCCGAAGGTGGACAGCGAGTCTATCGTTTCCTGATGCCCTATGGGGCAGGCGAAACATTGTCGAATTTCTGTTGAGTTTTTTATGAGACTCAGAAGAGAGAGATGGCGGAATTTGTACTTAATATTTTATCTTTTAAATATCTTGTAATGGATTTCTGCAAAGTCACGCCTGATTCAATTCATTAAACTAACACAAATGACATCGAATTTAAACATTAAAAGCGACAATACATGAAATGAACGGTTTTTAAGTTTTATTTTTTGGCGATGTACTTTCCCAAAAATACTATTTATTAAATTTTCAGTCTTTGCAATAATGTTACTTTCAGAGTATAAATTAATTTTGTATTTCAACTATTTTTTATGAAAAAATAAAAAATAAAATAAAATAAAATAGAGTAAAAAAACGCCATTTTCATAGGTAAGAACCTAATATTTATTTAAGTAATTAGGATAACGGTAGACAGAATTTATATCTAAGTCAATACTATAAAATCATTATTAACGAAAACAGAAAAATACTTTTAAGAGACAGGCGTCGCCATTGCCTGCACCACACACTTAATGATGGATGGCAAATGTGGCAAAATTAAAGATATCGGGGAAAATATAAAACGTGAAAATAGCTACACCTACACGCCAGACATTTACTTTTTTAGTATTCGTACCTTACCAGAAGCCTACTTAGGCCTTTAAAATAACAGAAGATTCTCGTGCTGACTCTACCTCAACATGGCATGGACGTGAGTGGGAACTAATGTATGAAAGTTTTCTTTTCCAAGAACAATGGGTTTGGATGAAATGGGAAGGACCCATCTAAAAGAGACTAGATGATGATGAGGTGCCTATTCTAGATTTTAGCCCAAAACTAATCAAGGTGTGTGTTACGGGAACCACATGACTAATGTATAACTACTGAATAACAGAGTATGTTATGGGAACCACATGTATGACTCGACTCATGTATAACTATTGCATATATTTTTTTAATACCCGGACTTGAGACAAATATTTGCAGATAATACTAACATTTGTCTCGTGGCGGGAATGTAACCCGCAACCTTCCAAGTCTTAGCGTCCCTTCACGTACAATATACAGTAGTACAGTATAGTTGTGTCGTCAATATAGTAGTATGGTCGATATCTTCTAATAACGTCTTAAATTCTACCTAACGTATCTTACTAATCAAAATAATAGGGAAAATTTGTAAAATGTGCTCCTTCATGCCATACCTACTTTCATTTCGAGCGCTGAACACCATCAACTAGAGAGTTTATGACGAATTTACAATAACTTTATTTACCTACACATCTTTTTTTAATCCCTGTGACGAATTTACTTTTAATGTATGGAGTTTACAAAAATGTGACGAGCTTACTTTGAGTCAAATGTACAACAACCCCTACGGATCAGATTGAGCTTAATGCTACGGGTACCCCGCGAGCGAAGCCGCTATAGTATTTAAAAAAACCGGTCAAGTGCGAGTCAGAATAGCACACGAAGGGTTCCATACCAACTATATATATATGGGAACTCCCGTTAATTTAAATCAATTACGGCAAAAAAAAACGATTTCATCAATCAAAGTTTGTTGTAAGCCCCCTTCAATATTTATTTTATTCTGTTTTTAGTAATTTGTTGTCATAGCGGCAAGAGGAAAATGTCAACTGTCTAACTATTACTGTTCATCAGATACAGCCTGGTGACAGACAAACAGACATAATAATAATAATAATACCTTTGGGTACATAAGTCTAAAAAGGTGTGAAATGTTTGTCTCTCCTTTACGCCAAAACTAATAAACGGATTAAGCCGAAATTTTACATAATGTAGTTTTACCAGAACAAACATACATTATAAGTTTTTATATGTTCTATTTGTTAGCTCTCTTCGCCTGAAACACAGGATTACATAGTTCAGGCTCTTGTTTTAGTATACCTATGTTTAATTAAGATTTCTGTACCTTTTAATATTTTTATGTTATCCTTAAAAAAAAATATGTACCACGAAGCAAGTTGCCATTAATACAATCGCAGCAAACAGCCAGTCTTCTTCGTTTCCAACAGTCAGTTATACTAACAGTTGCCATTCCGTATATGGTGGTGGAATACTGTGGCATAACTAAACAATTGGTACCTTAGTATGTTATTTGTGTGGAGGCAATAACTCGACAAAGAACTACATGCCTGTGTGTACAGCTGTAAAAAATAATTACCATGAAATATTCACTTATCTTAATCTACATAATATAAAATTGTTTCGTTATCGACTAACAGTAACGCATAGCGTAAGTTGTTATATAGTTTGTTATAATGATGACGAAAACCAAAACGGCTTTTCACTTCACTTCACTTATTTGTATTGGTTTCTGTGGATAGCATTCCACAATTACACCAGTATACATTTTTCGTCATCGTTCATCCTTGTCCCGCGTATATACCTACATTTTTTTTATTATTAAGCTATTGCATAGCTTCTATCGAGGGCCTTGAGCGCGGGGACCGAATCCAGAAATTCCGTAACGAAAAAAAACCTCACGCTCCTCACTCCGACGGGCACGGAGGTGTGGCTTGAAGGCCGTGCATTGTCTAACGTCGTTTCTTTTCGGCAGTCTTCGACACGGTGTTTGTGTGCGTGCAACTAGACGTATTTTTATTTAATAAAAGAAAAAAAAATGTTTTCTTATCGGTCACCACGCTCAAAAAGTGTAACTTGAATTAATATCAAAGAAAAAGAAATACTGCATAAATAAAATAAATAAATAATTATAATTGCATAAGTTGATACAAAATGCTATGCAATAGCTTTACCGCGGCAGTCCCCGAGTGCCACACGCCTTTTTTTAAATTAATTTATCATTAACGATATCTTTTTTTTTTTTTTTAGTTCATAATCATAACAGTCTTAGACCAAAGCGATATTGAAAATTATAACTGTAGTGCCTATTACCTAAAACTTATCACCTACTTGATAATATGAGGGCCATTCCTGTGAATTTTGTCAAGTAAATAATATACAGATCAAAATCATTTTCTTCGCAAGATTGTACGAAGGGCACTTGGAACAATCTGTAGATATTTATGCTCCTCACAGTCACAATCTTTATCCCTCTGAAATTAGCAGCAAGTAGCGAGTTCCCTACACTCGCTACTTGGATTCTAGGATTGGTCTAATTGTTTCCGGAACCTAACTTCAGAAGGAATATATGTCTTGTAACGATTGCAATTGGAGGGTATGTTCTTTGTACTGATACGGAGGCATTATTGAAAGGTTTCAGACTCTGCATACATGGTGGTAGTAAGTCCTAAAGACTTGAAGTTTAAGTAGTACCATGATTCAGCATTGCTGTGTTTCGCTTTGAAGGGTGTGGGTGCTGGTGGAATTACAGGAACAAGAGGCTTAACAACCTTATACCACTGTAACCCAAACAAAATGTTTGCAAATAAATATTCTGATTTTGATTTTGAACACCTTCATACCTTCATGCCTGAAGATGATAGACGCAGGGTGTTACATCTCAGGGCACGTTCCAAACTTCCGTGACCTACGAACCAATACTTTGTTATAGGTAATGGTTACCACTTAACACCACGTGGGTGCAAGTGCCATCAAAAGGTATCATAAAAGAAATAGGTACACATACACCTATATTTCAAATGGGGATGCATTGAGAAAGGAATCTCGAATTTCAGCCCCTGTAGGGATGCAGAGGAATTGAAGCATTCACATACCTCTACGCCGGCGAAGTCACAGGCGTTACGCTAGTTAAGTACTTGTTTATAAAATAGTTTCGTTTCGGACGGTTGCGTTGTATCGTAGGTTGGTCGACTGATAACCAAAACAGTTTACTTTAATCCACATTAAAGTTTAGTTTTTTATGATTTCTAGAGTTGGCAGATAACATACAGTGTATGTAATTATTCGTAACCAACTGGTTGAAATTGTCGTTTCATAGCACGGCTAGTTGTTCAATGAAACGGCTAGCAGTGAAATTAAACGCTGTTTTTGAGGCTTCCCAGTGCCTTCAAGACTTGTAAACCAGAATTAGCTTAGTCTACCGACACCAATAAGAGTAGATGGGCTGCTACGGACCACCCATACACCAGAAAACAAATAAAAACAGTATATTAGGAAGGAAAATTGAAAATTATAATACGGTACAATGGGCCGACTGGTCGCTAAAAGCCATCTCTTCTAGATAAACTTTGGATGAAAAGGATAGCTAGACAAAAAAAAGACTTAAAATACAATGTAAATCTTTAAGCATTCATTTTTATAATTATTATATTCAGTAGTTGTATTGTGTAAGATAATAATAAAATAGGTAACTTACCTGTAACTGGTTTTTTCAACTGTTATCTCATAGTTTGCTAAAGAATGCAAGTTACTCAATGGTAACAATAATTTTTATGGTTTGCGCAATTATAGATATTTAAAATTTAAATTCTTAGCTCCTACCTTTGACTCATAAACGCTAGCTATCTACTTACTTAGCGATCTTATTACGTACGCTTATGTCGATACTTAAAGCTCTACCTTATATAGGAACGTGAGAAATAAAACAGGGATAAAAAAGTTTTAATCAAGCACTTAATTTATTCTAAGGTCAAGCCTGTTTCATCTGATACCATGACACCCAGGCAGATATCGTCAGCGTCCCGAATAATGAGTAAAAGGTACCACTTGGCGTTGTATATAATTATCTTGACTATAGATGAAAAGGGCTAAAAAAAATATACTATAGAAGTATCAAATAAATTGGAAAGTAAGTAAAACTAAAGCAACTAATAGACTAAGGTCCAGGACGTCAGCGAGCGGATATTGGGCCTCAAATGGAGTTGGGCAGGACACTTGGCCCGACGGAGTGACGACAGGTGGACCAGAGCGCTGACCGAGTGGTGGCCGAGAGTTGGTTACAGGAATAGGGGTCGGCCTCCAGCGAGATGGGTTGACGATATTAGAAAGGCCGTGGGCGGCACCTGGTTCAGAATAGCGCAGGATCAAGTCGCAAGTTGCATAATCAAAAGAAGACCTATGCCCAGCAGTGGGTCGAAAATGGCTGATAATGATGATGATGATGAAGCTAAATAGAGGGTCAAGTTCATTTGCTTACCGCGGCAATACATAGTATATTTGGACATTGGAAGCAATTTACGTAATCAGTTGTAGAAATTGTATGGGAAAGTTGTGCTTCCATTAGACTATCTGATTCGATTTACTTTAAAAAAATTGACTTATTTTTTTAGGGAAAAAATTTGATAAGCCATAATAATTTCCTTCAAAAAAAGACAGGTTCCTAAGATAGTTTTTCTGTATCTGCTATGGTTTCAGATTTTGTCATACTGGCCCACTTCGATAAAACAGTCAGAAACAGTAATATATTGACACTTTAGGATGATGTTTCATGCCGCTTACCATCAGGAGGACCGTATGCCTGTTTGCTAACTCAGTAGTATAAAAAAACAAAAAAAAAAGATTCTTTTGACTGCTTATACAATCGAACTTTACTAAACTTTTACGTCCGATTTGAATATTTGCCTTGGATTGTTGTCGATCAGAATGTGCTGGGGCAAGAAAATTGTAAGTAGGGAATCTATGCCCGAGGTGCAGGTAGTGCTGAACATGGAGAGTTGTGTTCTTCAACAGTATAACACTTTCATTGTGAGTATGGATGTATGGCTAAGAATGGACGTAATGGATGAATGTTTGTTAGGTACTCGGATCTTTCACACAAAGTGACCGTGACTGGCATTTAGATCTGAACGCTTCCGTGCTTCCAAAGGTACGTTAAGATGTTGGTCCCGGCTTTCTCAGTCGCCAAGCCAGGTCGTAGGCTTTCGGCCAGCCTAAAAACTCCGACACCAGAGTTGGCCACTAACTCATACGAGGAAGGAACGACGCAAAAACTACTGAACGGATTTGGATTCAACTTGGAATATACACAGCTTGTGACCTTTTTTGTTAAGCTACTTTTTATCCCGGCACCACGCGAGCGAAGCCGCGGGCGGAAGCTAGTACATCATATCCTAGTCATTATGAGGCATTTTTATAATAAAATTGTTACGAAAACACATTTTGTAAAGCGACATAGTTTATTGCTGACCGTACTTTTAAATTGTGTATATTTTTAATTACATTGGGACATGAAACTGATGGTAATGACCTATAACAACAACTAGTTACCTGTGACAGGCCAATACTAAGAATATAATTGATTCCCCATAAATCTACCAACAAAATGAATCGATAACTGCACTCGGTCAAAGCTGTCGATAGATCATGTTTGTGCACCGCAATCTTTATTATTGTAAGTTTTTTAACCTAGACTATTCTAGACATTACCTTTTTGCAACTATACTTATTTTGTTTAAAGTTATAAGTAGGTATTTGAAGATGGAACTAGTCCGTGGCCCACGTGATGTTAAGTTGTAACCAATTACCAATACAATATATAGCAACAAAATCGTAGACATAAATTATATAGACATAAATAGACATTACAAACATCGTAGTGCACACGCATGTTCAGAGTTTCCCTACGATGTAAGCTCTGCGTCAACCTCAGCCTTTATATAAGAAATAACCCAAAATGGAGCCGGTGACATTATTACCGACTCCATTTTGGGTTATTTTCTCACTCTTCAAACTGAAACATAGTTGTTTCGCGGCAGAAAATAGACATGGCGGAAGTACTTCCCCGACGAGCCTGCCCTATATACTTCTCCTATTGACTATAACTTTTTTTAAATACCTTTTATTCAAATGAACTTTTTTTAAATATTTAGAGTTGAAGTCGGAGGTTTTTGGGAGGCCTAAAACTCCGTCACTAGATATCACCTCGGGTACATACGACACGAAACAGAACACGTGTTTTAGCATTGGTAAGAGTGTGATAGACATTATGATAAGAACTTTGGTAATTTGCGCCTAATTAACACAAATATAAGTAGGTATACGTTGGTATGTACTCTCATTAACTTTTAAATTATATCGACCTTTAACAATAACAAGCTACCACGTGAACCGCTCGTGTCTTGGCGACTCTCCACCTGGTCACCAAATAGATGAGTGACCGTCTGTATACCGTTACTTATAGATCACAGATTAGCCAGCTGCATGGTGAAGAAGTAGTTTTGAATCTGATTCGTGATCAGAACTACTGGGAATTTATTTCCCGTTTGTTGAAAAACTCCTAATAGTTCTGGCAATAGAAGTACTCAACAGAATTACTGGGAATAGACGGATATTCCGAGCTTCAGAAGTATGTTTGAATACTAGTGCTAAGGCACTAGCCTGCGTTTCTCGTCTGTCAAATTCCATTGACAATAAACCTCTGCTAAGTATGATTTCGGAAACTACGAAAGTCAAGATATGTTCTACTGGCCTCAGCCGCGGTCTCGTCGCAAAAAGTTCTTCGGCAGATATGAAGAACTCTCTGCTACTTCAGCTTGGTAATTCAGAGCTATATCGGAGTCTCGTTGCGGATCCTATCCTTCAGAGAAACTCCAAAGAAACTTCAGAGAAACTACAAAAAATACTGCCTTTTTATGATACCATTTAGTCCATCATCATCATTTAGTCATCATGACAAGTGGTAACAGTTATTTATATAAAAGTAATGTTTCGCAGATCAAGCTTGTTTAGAAGGTGCCCTACGAGGCAATGCCCTGCGTCCATCAACGTGAGGCATGAAGGTGTTAAGCATCATGTGCCTGTAAGTAACTTATCCCTAACAGCGATCTCATCGCGATAGGCAACCTTCGGATGGACTATGAATATTGTCGTTATGACAACACTTAAGTTCGTGATCAGAGTTGAGATGGAGGTATAAATACCAGCCTAACTGCCTGTGTGACCTTCGGCATTTGACGTGGGGAAAGTGGCACATTAAATTGTTACCCTCTGATTGACAAAGCTTTAGGAAATCGTTACGTGCTTGACTGTCAATCGGCGGCTACAGCTAGCTACGTTATTGTTATTTACCGTCGCGTTGTTCAAGATGAAAACACTGGCCCCCACGACCATTTTTTTCATCTTGAACGACGGCTGTGTAATTTTTAATTTATTTAATTTTCCAGTGTTTTTCTGATTTATAATGTGTAACAATTATTGGCGACATACCCAATCCACGTTAGTAATAAGTAAGACACAATTGTAGTGAAATGAAATAAAGTGAATTTGGACTGGAATTTTCAGATGAAGAAAATTGTTCGCCGATCTTTTTGTGTTACAGTCGCTATTGCTGTAGCAGAACTGGACTTGACTGAAGACTGGACGACTGGACTTATAAACCGAACTACGTTGCCTCATATTATTGATATTATTACGAACTAGAAACTTGATACTGACGAAATTGTGGAAATTATCCCAGAAGCTAGTGAATAGAGAAATAAGTGAATGAATTATTTATACAGTTATAGGTATGAATAAACCTCTAAAGTTTCATTCTATCTCTTTTTGCGGCCAGGGATCGACTCGGTTTAATATTTATTGATGTGAGAATAAGAAAAATAATAAATATGCTGAAAGTTTAAAATGTAAGTATGATGCAGATACTCAAGTACTGAGACAAAAACATGCAACATCATGTAGGTTGTAGCCTCAAACTCAAACTCAAAATTCATTTAGTCAGTAGGAACTAGGGCTTGCATTCGAATATTCGAATATTCGAATAATTCGAATACTATTTTTGTTCGAATATTCGAATACTGATATTTCAATATTCGAATATTCGATTTAAATTAATAACACCGAAATCGGAACTCAGATGTACATGAAATGCCACTTAAGAGTTCGCGCGATATATCCATACAAGACTATACAATTTTCCGTCGTCGTTCGGGTAAACAACATGTCGAACGATCCGATCCAAACCCAATAACTGTTGTCGGGTTCGGAACACGGTTCGGATACACTCGGAAGTATCGCGTAGTGCATTCGCGTAGTTGACGAGACTTCCATTCGTCTTTGTCGTTAACGTGAATGTATATTTTCATGATTTTGTTAAAATAACAACTAACCTAGATTTATAAGACTGTTTTTAGAGTGACATTACCGAGCCAGTCAAACAAACCCTTTGGTGCTGCTTTGTCCGTCCGTCCGTCCTTGGCGTGGTTTACTTCGGTGTACTTAAGAGATCACCTTGGTTAAGCAACTCTCCGCGTGGTCATTACTTGGATGGACGACTGTTTAGTGACATTTAGATTTGACCACTTCCGTGCTTCGGAAGGCACGTTAAGATGTTGGTCCCGGCTTTTCAGTCGTTAAGCCATGTCTGAGGCCTTCGGGTGGCCTAAAATCTCCGACACTAGAGTTGGCTACTAGCTCATACGATGAAGAAAATTTTAATTTGTGTTTAATTGTGCGTGTAAATCACCAATGTTTCGTTACGGTGATATACCTTTTTGTAATTTTTTTTAAATTAGTTCATGGAAAAAACGCGTTTAACAATAAAATAAGTTGATATTTTAAACTTCTTCATGAAAATAACACTCAAAATAACAAAATAAGATGTGATTTTAATAAAATCATAGTGTTATCTATTATTCGAATAATTCGAATAGTACCCGAAAAAAATCGAATATTCGAATATGAATATTTTCGAATATTTGCAAGCCCTAGTAGGAACTGTATAGTACACTTTGAAACGTCATTTTTTTTACCACCAATTCGTAACTTGACTAAACAGAGAACAATTGGCAAGAAATTCTGTTTGGCTTATATTTTTTTAACGTCATAGTTCTTAATAACTATTACATTGATTTTGAGTAGAATAATTAATGAAATGAATTATCTTATATATATATAACTTTTTATTACTACCATTACAATTATTGCAAAATATTAAATCGAATTAATTAAATTATATTGTACAAAATAAATGAATATACCAACAATATACAAACAAGAACCGCAATAACAGCCAAATCTCAATGACAACAAAGTTCAAACAGCTTATATACCATAGCTTGATCAATCTTTTCTAAACGCAACGCAAATTATTCTTAGATTACCATTTTAACTCACAATTCAATCAATAATAATTTAATTATGATTCACAAAATCTTTTTTTTTCTGCTTTATAAATATCTTAGCATTACTATATAATTATATAACCATATATCATAATTATTTAAAACAGATTATGAAACATAAATAAACAAAGTGTAAATTAATATTTTAAGTCTAATTCACAATATATCTGACAAGTTATAAAAATCTTTAATCCATTATTTTATTTGAATTAACAATAATTAAATAAGTTAACATTTTATACAATAATCAAAATAATTCTTTAATAAAATTACCATGAGGGTATCCCAATGAGAATAGCTTTCTATTTGAAAGTTATTTCATTTCTATGTAAATTAATATAATATATAATATTTCTTTAGCTGTGCTAAAGATTAAATTATCATCATTATTTACATCAGCTCAAAATTGAAATATTATAATAAAGGTATTCATTCAATTAATAATTAACATTAAATAACACACAAGTTGAGGTAGGTCTTTGATGTAAATTTAAAATAAAAATGGTCAAGTCAATGGTCCCTTGCGGAACACCCATCTTTACTACAGATCCTGGAGAACATTTTCCCTTTACGTCTACTTTCTGTATTCTTTCAGATAGGTAAGAAGTGAGAAGGGCTAAAGCCATACCCCTGACGCCATAGTGATCTAGTTTCCTGATTAATGTTTCATGGTGTACGCAGTCAAATGCCTTAGACAAATCACAAAAATGCCTAAAGCATCATGCGAATCCTCCCAGGCATCGTAGATATGCGATACCAACTCAACACCGGCATCAGTTGTTGATCTGCCCCGCGTAAATCCGAATTGTTTGACATCTAGTAAATTGTTAAAGTTAAAATGGCTTTGCAGTTGACTAAGAATAAGCTTTTCAAAAATTTTACTAAATGTTGGCAGTACTGATATCGGTCTAAAGTTAGTAGGGTCAGAACTACTACCGGACTTAAATAGAGGTGGTATTTTACTATGTTTCATTAAATCAGGGAACTCACCACAGTCAATACATTCGTTAAATATAAACGCTAGTTCTGGTGCAAAAATGTCAATCAACGATGTTACAACGCTAACAGAAATGTCCCAGAGATCCGTAGTTATTTTGTCATTTTTTTGTAGATGGTTGTTACTTAAATTTTTTTTTTTAATGCAAGACATTTATGAATTAAACGAGAACAAGGCGAACCTTCAAATAACGCTAGATAGATTAGTCAGTGATTTTATAGTACAAAATCATAGCAGTTTCAAAAATCTCAAGTGTCAATCTACACTTGTGGCCACGCAAAACGCAATCTATGGGAAAGATTAAAGGAATGAACCAGTAAAATATCGGCTTATTCCAAAGAGTTTGGATTTTTTTGATTATTCATATTGTAACCATAGAGAAGAACCAAAAAGTTTGTGATCCAACCACTTTGGTTGTAACCTGAAACTCTGGCCCTAGTGTCTGGCCCTCTTGATGATTCTAAACATAGATTCTAAGACAGTCAGTGAATGATGTAAGAACTCGGTTCTTGCGACGTGTCGGCTTTACCTCATTGGAATAAGGAACCCACCTCACGCTCACCGTCGATCATGTGATGCGCCCGCGCACAGAATTTCTCCGACTCACCGCTTTCTACTTTAGACAAAACACTTTTGTGGAATTATTTAGAAAACCTGTTAGATAAACTAAATAATGCTGAACATTATCACACAGCATAATCTAACCTTAAGCTAAGCGCTTGTGACATCTTGACAAATGACAACCATTTAAACAATAGTATAATTTTAATGTAAATAATAATAATAATATAATAATACCTAAATTATACATACATATTAAACACCCAGATCTAAGACAAACAATTGCAAGTAACAGTTATTTGTTACCTATACAATAGTGCAAAGTTGCTTTTTAACCGCGTGCTCAATTTTGATGAGCGAGCAAGCGAAGCATTCAAAAATTAGAATCCTGAGCGTCAGCGAGGGAATCAAAAGAGCACGAGGTGAAAAATCTTTGCACTCAAGTGCAACACGTAACTTGTCATCCCACCTCAGCGAGGAAATTACTATATTAAAAAAAACATTAACATTAGTTTAACATTTAAAGTTAAAAAAAAGTACACCAAAAAGGTTTTGAGTTTATCAAATTAAAAAAGTTGTATAATAAATTCGGCAGCATGGAGGTAGAAGTAAATAGTTTTAATGATGTTTTGAATTCACAAACTACGATGTTATAAATTCAATTTTACTTTATCCTCTAGCGGATAAAAACGGCTTTTGCTCTCAGATATCGCAGAGCAAAAATATTATTTCCAAGATGAAGGGATGAAAAAAAAATATGAAAAAAAATAAGTTTAGTATTTAAATAAACGATAAATATTTTAATAAAGTTTTTACATAATAATTTCTTATGAGAATATTTTATTATTTCATACTTTTTTGACAGTGATTTTTCAGTAGTCGGGTTTTAGTTTTGTTTGGAGCTAACTTTTAATAAATTAAGGGATGTTAGCACGTTCTGACAAATATTTTATTATCAGTTGGCGTTGGTAATTAACCTTACTACCTACCTTACAAAAATAACAATTATGTACTTACGAAATTAATAGTACTTACTTAGCTATTCTTGGCATCAAACTTGAAGATCGAGTTCAACGTCGTCAACGGACAAAAGTCCAGGACATTGGATAAAGGTGGGCTATGGATCATGATGAAGATAAAATTATAAAAAAACAATACACTACCTAAGTATTCAAACTGATTTATAACAGAACAAACCAAGGTTTCTATCTGAAAAGCATTTTATAGCATATCCGTAAATGTTTTGATTTACGCATTTGACCAAGGGTTTTTATAGCCGTGACATTTTTATATCAAGATTTTCCAGTTATTTGTACTGTGAGCCAAATGCACCATACGCTAGTGACGTGCCACCTAAAAAGTATCGATAAAAACGCGCGATAGTGTAGGAAGCGCCACTCGGTTGCCTGCCTTGACCGTACAATTACGTGAAAAAATTAATTACTCTTACCAATCAGACTCAGGAAATTAATTTTGTGCAAAAACATCTATAATTCTATGTATAGTTATCTCGCTGTACCTATTGTAGAAATTTATAACTACAAATACAAAAAATAAAAAAATATATCTATTAGTAAAATAAGTAATAAATAATTAATAAATAGAAACATTTTATTTCAAGCAATTTGCTCATAAAATCAAAGAAAACTTATTAATCAAAATTTCAATGAAAATAAACAGCAAAACCACAAGATAACTAAAATTAAAATTACAAAACAAAAATAACAACACAACATACACTGTCTGCTAGGCGGCTTGGCAAACACAGTAATTACAACAATTATTTGACAATGTTGTCTTTTATATTATTGTTATTTGTATAAGCGTGCATCCTCGAGGAGTGATACATATAGATGCAGTCAAACCTATTAGCGAACACGCTCAGAATGCTGTTGGAGCTGGCCCGGACCCTGCGAATCAGAGATGCTCCCCGCTTGCGCATGGTGGCGTAGAAACAGTCCACGCTCACCTCGGCGAAAAAAAACAATCAATTTGTTTAGTAATGTATTTCAATTATATTTTATAAAAACCAACCAAGTGCGAGTTAGACTCGCCCACCCCGGGTTTCGTACAAACTTGTAGGCATGAAATATTTTTTATAGTGATGTAACTAGAAATTTACGGTTTTCGGATTTTTTCTTTTACGTAAGAAATTGCTGTAAGAAATGGTTTCATGCTTCTAGGCTACCGACTAGTACCCTATAGGATAAAATATGCGTCATGAACTGCCGTTATCTTTTGATTGCGTTGACTTATAAGTTAGATTTTTTCACAGCTCCAAGGGATTTCAAACCTGAATATTTGGTATTGATTTTAACTTTCAACCTCCACGAGTTGCTGAGAAAAGGGTCTTGACAGACAGATAAACGATCAACGAAGTGATTCTATAAATGTTCCTTTTGTTCCTTTGATACTAAACCCTAAAAAAATAACACACAAAAACAACAACTTGCTGAATAGAATCCCTTGTGCTATTATGTAGTTAAATATTTACAATCACGTTTATAAAGGAAAGAATATCCACAGTTATTTCCATGAAATGTTTTCACAAATTGACGACTTTAACAAAACATCAAATTGCTCCTCTTATGTGTATTTTGCATTATTGTAATGATAGTATATTATTACTGTTTACATACAATCATAGCGAGGTTGTATATAATACATAAGTATATACTTATGTAATTTAGAATTATGTAAACCATTATTTACTTGAAATTACTTGAAATTGTCAAAGCTTGATTAGGGTTTTTAACGGCACAAGGAGGTTTTTTGGAACTTTATTTTTTATCTACGGGTAAGATTTAAAAAAATCTCGTAGATAAAAATCAAACCCGTATATTTTTTGTTGTTGTAGTGGTTGTTGATGTTCAAAGCGCGTATTCCCATAATAAAAAAAAACCTTGGTAATACTTGGTTACTCGAGCGACCGATAGGGCTTGCATTCGAATATTCGAATATTCGAATAATTCGAATATGATTTTTGTTCGAATATTCGAATACTGATATTTCAATATTCGAATATTCGATTTAAATTAATAACACCGAAATCGGAACTCAGATGTGCATGAAATGCCACCTAAGAGTTCGCGCGATATATCCATACAAGACTATACAAGTTTACGTCGTCGTTCGGGTAAACAACATGTCGAACGATCCGATCCAAACCCAATAACTTTTATCGGGTTCAGAACACGGTTCGGATACACTCGGAAGTTTCGCGTAGTGCATTCGCGTAGTTGACGAGACTGTTCTGTCCATTTGTCTCTGTCGTTAACGTGAATGTTTATTTTCATGATTTTGTTAAAACACCAACTAACCTAGATTTATAAGACTGTTTTTAGAGTGACATTACCGAGCCGGTCAAACGAACCCTTTGGTGCTGCTTTGTCCGTCCGTCCGTCCAGATCTAAAGAGATCGCCTTGGTTAAGCAACTCTCCGCGTGGTCATTACTTGGATGGATGACTGTTTAGTGACATTTAGATTTGACCACTTCCGTGCTTCGGAAGGCACATTAAGATGTTGGTCCCGGCTTTTCAGTCGTTAAGCCATGTCTGAGGCCTTCGGGCGGCCTAAAATCTCCGACACTAGAGTTGGCCACTAGCTCATACGAAGAAGAAAATTTTAATTTGTGGTTGATTGTGCGTTTAAATCACCAATGTCTCGTTACGGTGACATAACTTTTTGTAATTTTTTTAAAATTAGTTCATGGAAAAAACGCGTTTAATAATAACATAAGTTGATATTTTAAACTTCTTCATGAAAATAACACTCAAAATAACAAAATAAGATGTGATTTTCATAAAATCATAGTGTTTTTCTATTATTCGAATAATATTCGAATAATTCGAATAGTACCCGAAAAAAATTCGAATATTCGAATATGAATATTTTCGAATATTTGCAAGCCCTAGCGACCGAGTAGTTACGTGACTTTAGTCGGTGATTAGTCGGAATTTTACTCGTGAATGGTGAGTCCTTATTGGTAATTTTATTAGTTACCTACAGTATATGTGCTATTTTTTAAAATTATATTATAGCTCGATTACCACTGATTCACTCACTCACTGACTGACTGGTTGACATGATTGGTTCTCCCAGATGCCAGACGTATGATAGACATTTTTGGTGGATTCGTATAGAGGAAGTGGGGGTGACTTCGGGAAGAATCCGACTTTTCGACTTTTCCCTTTCACCCCCACCCCCCATGTATCTCGGAAACTGTAGGTCGTAGAGGGTTTGCGCTAAAACCTTTTTTTGTGTTAATGTTGCTATTTTGCTATTTGTATATAAGGATCCGAAAAAAAAATACGATACCATACAAAAAAAATATCCCATACAAAATTTTCACCCCCTCATACAAAACTTTTTTTTTCGTTGATCTCACGGTTGTTCTCCCAGATGGAATTGTATAGGTAGGTGTAGTGTATGTGTGGGGTAGGTGTAGGGTTTCGATTTCGATTTCGATTTCGATTTCGATTTCGATTTCGATTTCGATTTCGATTTCGATTTCGATTTCGATTTCGATTTCGATTTCGATTTCGATTTCGATTTCGATTTCGATTTCGATTTCGATTTCGATTTCGATTTCGATTTCGATTTCGATTTCGATTTCGATTTCGATTTCGATTTCGATTTCGATTTCGATTTCGATTTCGATTTCGATTTCGATTTCGATTTCGATTTCGATTTCGATTTCGATTTCGATTTCGATTTCGATTTCGATTTCGATTTCGATTTCGATTTCGATTTCGATTTCGATTTCGATTTCGATTTCGATTTCGATTTCGATTTCGATTTCGATTTCGATTTCGATTTCGATTTCGATTTCGATTTCGATTTCGATTTCGATTTCGATTTCGATTTCGATTTCGATTTCGATTTCGATTTCGATTTCGATTTCGATTTCGATTTCGATTTCGATTTCGATTTCGATTTCGATTTCGATTTCGATTTCGATTTCGATTTCGATTTCGATTTCGATTTCGATTTCGATTTCGATTTCGATTTCGATTTCGATTTCGATTTCGATTTCGATTTCGATTTCGATTTCGATTTCGATTTCGATTTCGATTTCGATTTCGATTTCGATTTCGATTTCGATTTCGATTTCGATTTCGATTTCGATTTCGATTTCGATTTCGATTTCGATTTCGATTTCGATTTCGATTTCGATTTCGATTTCGATTTCGATTTCGATTTCGATTTCGATTTCGATTTCGATTTCGATTTCGATTTCGATTTCGATTTCGATTTCGATTTGATTCATCCACATTCATAACCTCTTTGATTGCTTCTTTCACTTTGATACCCTCCTTGACTGCTTTTCTTACATCAATATCCTCTGTTATGGCATCATCCTCATGGATAGCCTCTTTGATTGTTTCTTTAACATCGATATCCATTTTGATTGCTTCTTATACATCGATTTCGTCTTTAGTAACATCTTTCACTTAGCTATCCGCTTTGATTGCATCATTCTCTTGAATTGATTGCTTCTTCCTCTTCAATATTCTCTTTGATTGCTTCTCCCATATCGATATCTTGTTTGATTGCTTCTTCCTCTTGGAAACCCTCTCTGATAGCTCTATTATTTAAAACATAAACCGCGAGCTGCGCGCAGCTCACGCACCACCCAACCTGTAGTCTGCTATATACTATTGAATGGACAATGCCGTCTGATGTATGGCTCTCGGTACCAATGCTGATGCAATAATTGCGTCAAAACGAAACCTAATTTTTTCGAAAGATATTAAATTACTGTTATTCGTACGTTTTTTTAAGATAAATGTCAATAAATTGTTTTTACTTGATATTAGTTTTAGAGTTTGTTTTTTAAAAAATGCTTAACTTCTACTTCTTGTAGGTAGGACATTACATACATTACTAGTCTGTGTTCTACTTTATATTATTTTCAAATAATGATAGTGACGAGAAAGTAGATAGGCATCATTTATGGTTATAATAGGTATTAGTACTTACTGGTGCACGTGAAATCCAAGCTAAGATCCAAGATCTTAACACATTCATCACAACCACGAAAAGGCCATGGACGCCTCTTCCAAACTATGCTGGTTTCGCGTCACCGGTTATTAGCAAACAGTTGATGCAATGATAGTTTATCGCATATTATTGTTATGATGTCCAATAAAATATCTATTTACAGAATAAAAACTGCTACACAATACCACAGAACACTCTAGCGAGAGCATATTAACTTAAAGATAGGAGATAGTTTAGGAGTAGCACAAAAAAGTTTCTGATTCAATCTCTTTGAATATACAAGGTGAAAAAATCTCCAATAAGTTTTTTGTTTTGTTACAATGTCATGGCGCCGTGCGCCGGAAACAAAATCAACGAAATATTTTTTTACGTGAATATTAATCGAGTCGGTGTGTAAAACTAAAGAAAAAGTAAATGTTATATATGTGTATTATAAAAGATATTTTATGGGATACGTTTGGTTTTGACGCAATGGTTCGGTTTATCGGCATTCTCCTTTAGGTATCTTACTAGAATTACACATGAGAGTAGGTGCTTAGGTACCTAGCATGTCAGTTAGGTACAGCAAAACTCATTAAGATCACTTTAATCAGTAAATCCGATCAATTTAACATGCTTGCATTCACCAATTAGCAGTAAAATGGCGCAGTGTATTAATCTGTACAGCTGTCAGTTAACTGATTATACTGATTTGGCGTTTTAATGGAGTAAGTGGTCATCTCATCCACAAAAACTCATCCAGTTCGGATGAGTTGGTCAATCCAAAATGTGTAGTGGTCAACTCATCCAAAACTTTTTCATAGCAGTTTTTTTACCAATATTTTCAATAAGTAACATGAACCAAAAAAGTGTTCCGTTAATTAAAAATATTTTGAATTGTGCAATAGTTATAAGTGCTTTCATGAAGTTCCATATTTAATTAACTAGAACATACTTTTCATATAATGTACCGTAGCTACACATAGTACTTAGCTTAATAGATTGAAGATTGAATAGTAGATATATTTTTAACTACACTGTTATATTAATAGATCAAAATTATAAAAAGTCTTTGCTCATGAACACAAACTACGAGTTTTTATGTAATGGAACGTTTAAATTTTGTGTGAAGCCTTTCTATCAGCTGTACACATTACACGTAGTCTTAGGCAGCACAAAAACACATAATAATACAGTACCAATCATATTATGCACTGCTCCCAAATAAAAAAAATAACTTTTGAGATCATGTTTAGACTTATAAAAAGCCAGAGAGCCCAATGGTCACCAAAATGCTTCATCATGGATTTCGAAATGGCGGCCATGCAAACTGTTCAAAATATTTTTCCTGAAACACCAGTTTCTGGTTGTTATTTCCATTTTACGAGATGCCTATGGAGGAAATGCAAAGATTTGGGAATAAATAAATAAAAATTAATAAAAAAAACATTTAAAGAGGTGAACAGCTTTGGCACATTTACCGAAAAATGCTACGGGTGGCTGTATATTATGTCGCGTAAACGACGAGACACCAAAGTTTCTAAATTAAATGACTATTTTGATTGACTATTTATTTAGAACAATGGCTGTGCGAAACATTATTTATTATCGATAAGTAATGTTGCTATAATCGCCAACATCGAACGACAAACATGGTTGAAAACTGGCATTCCACTATAACTAAAAAAGTTAACACCAATCTTAAATGTATAGCACTTTTTAACATTACTCCAAAAAGAAGCAAATTACTTTGACGTTTTGATAAAAACATTCAATAAAAAAAGAGACGATTGAGTTTTATCATTATATGGAAAGTATTGTGAAAGAGTTTATGGATGGTGAAATTACTGTTGATCTTTGCGTAGAGTTATTAGCTGTATAAAAACAAGCATATAATTTTTTGAGATATGTTTTTTCAGTACAATCTAACTGATTTTATGGATGGTATTATTTAGATAGTTTGATTTTATTAGTATAGTATGTTAAATTTGATTAATATTAGAACAATTTTCATTAAAGATTTTTTAAATATTTTCTTTGTTTTACGTAGTGTTTTACTGTATTTTATGTTTTTAATGTGTAATAATTTGTTACAAATTTGAGCAAAGACTGATTTTATTATAATACGTTAAATCTATGCTTATTTTACTTTTAGTAGGTAATTAGTAGGTATAGTAGTAGTATTAGTAGATTTTAAGAAACATTCTACATATTATCATCAACATTGTCTTTATTTCTTCAAAAGCATCATAGTACTTTTATAAGCGAGTGTACCGAATTGGTACCTGCCTTTAAACAAAATAGGAATCGGATGAGTTGACGCACGAAAATAATATTAATTATTCAAAGGGTCAACTCATCCGAAGTGGATGAGATTTGCGTGGATGAGATGACCACTTACTCTTTTAATGCAAATTGGTAAGTGGGCTATTTATAATTACTTACTAATAAGGTGAATTACGTGCCTTGCACGTCAAATACTACTTTAGTAATTATTTCATTTTAATTATTACTTAATATTATAAGTAATATTGTAAGTGTTGTAGGTTCTACTTTATCATGTTGTATACACATGCTCTGAGACAAAATTTGATTTTATTATTGATTTTTTATGTTTTAATTTGATTGTGTTCCGTTTTGTGTGGCAAATAAATAAACAATACTGAACTTGCAACCCCTTTTACAGGGTCCATGTATTTTTCAACTATACAGCTTCAAGTACATTGAACCTATGTTGAACATTATTATGTCAATTGAGCGTGTGTGTATAAATAAATCTCAATTCAAACAGCAAGGCAAATAAAGTTAGATGCTGCAGGATGTTACATTTATCGGCATAGCTGTCACTTACCGGTATTTTCTGGATTGTCTCAAATCATCAAAATGTTATTACATTTATTCAGAAAATACACTTTGAATCGTATTTTTTTGAATTTACGGATTGATAAAAATTACCTACGTTGAAAAGACTATCAATTTTCTGATAAGAATTTCCATATGCTTAAAATTGCATTTGATAAACGTGCACGCTTTATATGATATTTTTCTTTTTTTTGTATTTGTTCGTCTGGATATATTAAACCAAAATAACAAATACAGATACTTTTCAATAAATAGTAGTATTTTAGTTATTTTTAATTTTGGTCTGGAAATATTAAACCCAAATAACAGATACAGACTTTTTTTGGTAACTATTAGTATTTTAGTAATTTTTCATATGTTTGCCTGGATATATTAAACCAAAATTACAAATACAGATTTTTATCAATAAATAGTAGCATTTTTAGTATCATAAAAATATCTACATACTAAACACCTTAATATAATATACATTCATAATTATGAAAATATTTTTCGTATCTTTGTAGGTATTGCGTCGACCTCTATAGCGCAGTGGGCAAAGACCCAAGACGCAAAAAGTTGCGGGTTCGATTCCCACCGAGAGGCAAATGTTTATATTATGATTTGCATAAAATTGTTAGGGTCTGGGTGTTTTATATGTACAGTTTGTAACTATTTACAAAAAAAATGCATTTAAGTAGCAGGTATATCAGTCATATGGTGTTCTTATTACAATCTCTGCTTAGTTTGGGGCTAGGTGATATTTATTTATTTGTATTTCATTCTACGTACTATACTCCCTTTCCTCGTATTTGTATTTAATACCGATTAGATTTATGGTTATATAATATGCGATGCCCCATAAAGCAATGGACATAATATCGAACGATGAACTTGTTCAAGACATAGCGGTAATCTCAAGACATTGTGAATCATTAAAGTAAACATTAGTATTCTAACGGCTGACCTGCTACACTAAATACAATGAATAATGCTGCAAAATAGATTTCTCTAATAGGTACAGTTGCCTTTTCCTTTAGCAACGATTCGGCGTGCTCGTGGTCGATATACTAGGGATAAGAAGCCTTCAAGTTTTAAAAAAGATAGACAATAAAAATTTGTTCCTCTTTCACGCTAAAACTATTGGACGGATTGAGTTAAAATTGTAAATTGTACACATGTTGTTTCTAACTAGGTATTAACATTTTAACCCTAGACTCGGGCCACCTTCTGTACTTCCGCGAGGGTGACCAAACATCCCAGGGTGGCGTAGGGTTTCTCGTCAATAAGGCCCTCTCTAACAACGTTGAAGAAATCTCCAGTGTGTCGACCAGGGTAGCGTACCTGATCCTTCGGCTATCAAAGCGATATAGCATGAAAATTATTCAGGTTTACGCACCGACCTCGGCACACTTGGATGATGAAGTGGAGGATATGTACGAGGACATATCCAAAGCCTTGCACAACACCACGAAGGCTCACTTTAACGTTGTTATGGGGGACTTTAACGGCAAAGTGGGAGTCCGAATCGGCGACGAATCCAGAGTGGGCCCGCATGGTCTTGGATGCAGAAATCACAGGGGGCAAATGCTGGTCAACTTCCTAGAGAAAGAGTGGCTCTTCTTGATGAACTTCTTCTTCCAGAAGAAGCCCCACAGGAGGTGGACATGGCGAAGCCCCGACACTGTGACCAAAAATGAGATCGACTTCATCATGACGGATAAAAGGCACATATTCAGAGATGTCTCCGTGATCAACAGGTTTAATACCGGATCTGATCACAGACTTGTTCGAGGCTCTCTGAATATCAATCTCAAGCTTGAAAGAACCCGCCTGTTGAAGTCCACGCTCCAACCGAATCTACTCCAGATCATGGCGGGCACCGAGAAGTTTCAGAAGCTTCTCGGTGACAGATTTGTTGCTGTGGAACCCACCGATGACGTTGATGATGCCCTACAAAACGTGGTTGGGACGTTAAGAGACGAGGCCATCAAATTCTGCCAAATGCAACATAAAGGCAAGAAGTCCAAACTCTCCGATGAGACTCTTCAGCTGATGACAAAAAGACGGGAAACCACTCAGGCCACTTCGTCAGAGAGGTCAGACCTGAACAAGCGAATTGCGAAGATGATACGGCGTGACCTTCGGAGCTCCAACGTACGCCTCATGGAAGAGGCAATAGAGCGAAACCGAGGGTCCAAAGTATTCACTCAGCAGCTTGGCAGGAGCCACCTGACGAAGTTAACGACACACGATGGCCGAACCGCATTGTCAAAGCCGGAGATATTATCGGAGATCGAGGACTTCTATGGCCGACTGTACACGGCACATGCTCCTTGCCCCCAACGTAACAACCACGATTCGAGAGCCACTCTCACCCGCCACTACACCGACGAAGTGCCAGAAATCAGCCAGGACGAGATCGTGTTTGCCCTTAGACAGGTTAAAAATGGAAAAGCCCCCGGTGAAGACGGAGTTACTTCAGAACTTCTGAAGGCCGGAGGAGCTCCTGTTGTGCAGGAGCTGCAGAACCTCTTCAACTCCGTCCTTCACTGTGGGAGAACTCCTAAGGCGTGGAACGAGAGTTTGGTGGTTCTGTTTTTTAAGAAGGGAGATAAAACACTTCTTAAAAACTACAGACCTATCTCGCTCCTGAGCCACGTCTATAAACTGTTCTCAAGGGTTATTACGAATCGTCTCGCCAGAAGACTCGACGAGTTCCAGCCACCGGAGCAGGCCGGGTTTCGCGGAGGATATGGCACCATAGACCACATTCACACAGTAAGGCAGATTATACAGAGTCCGAAGAGTATAATCAGCCCCTGTGTCTGGCTTTTGTGGACTATGAGAAGGCCTTTGACTCTGTCGAAACCTGGGCTGTCCTGGAATCCTTGCAGCGATGCCAAGTGGACTATCGTTATATCGAAGTGCTGAGATGTCTGTACGAAGCCGCCACTATGAGTGTCCGAGTACAGGACCAGCGGTCTAAACCCATCCAACTGCGCCGCGGGGTGAGACAGGGAGATGTCATATCTCCGAAACTGTTCACAAGCGCGTTGGAGGATATGTTTAAGACGCTGGACTGGAAAGGTATGGGCATTAACATAAACGGCGAGCACATCTCACACTTGCGATTCGCTGATGACATAGTCCTAATGGCGGAGTCGCTGGAGGAGCTGCAACAGATGCTGGACGGCCTAGCATCAGCCTCGCGAAAGATAGGTCTCGGCATGAATTTGGACAAGACCAAAGTTATGGTCAATGTCCGAATTGATCCGAGTCCTGTCGTCGTTAATGGACACCTTCTTGAAGTTGTTTCGGAGTATACATACCTCGGGCAGATATTGCAGTTGGGTAGAAACAACTTCGAGAAGGAGGCCAAGAGGAGGATTCAGCTGGGTTGGGCAGCATTTGGAAAACTACGTCGAGTTTTCTCGTCACCCATACCGCAATGTTTGAAAACCAAAGTTTTCAATCAGTGCGTCCTACCCGTCATGACATACGGAACCGAAACGTGGACACTCACAGTACGGCTAGTCCACCAGTTTAAAGTCGCTCAGCGAGCTATGGAACGAGCTATGCTCGGAGTTTCTCTGAAGGATAGAATCCGCAACGAGACTATCCGACATAGAACTAAAGTTGTCGACATAGCTCAGAGAATAAGTAAGCTGAAGTGGCAGTGGGCTGGCCATATCTGCCGAAGAACCGACAACCGCTGGGGCAAACGAGTTCTTGAGTGGAGACCGCGGCTCGGCAAACGTAGTGTAGGACGCCCTCCGGCCAGGTGGAGTGACGATTTGCGAAAGGCTGCTGGTAGAAGCTGGATGCGTCGAGCTCAGAACAGGGCGCAATGGCGCTCATTAGCGGAGGCCTATGTCCAGCAGTGGACTGCTATAGGCTGATGATGAACTATAATAGAGAGTCGTTAATATTGAAAGAAAGAAACGGCGCATTGGAATTATCAATTGAGATTTTATGTGGTTTTCATTTCATGATGTGAAGAATTAATTTAATTTAATTTTTTTCCGTGATATTATTAATTTATTTACTTAGGTATGGTTATATTTACTTAAGGTATTCAAAACCAAAGAAAACAAAAAAAAAAACACCTCATGAAGCAATCTATCGCGGTCGTAGATCAGCAAAAATAAAAGTAACATTGAGTAAACCAGACGGTTGTATGGTCTGCGATAAGAGCATAGCTACTAAACGGATCTTTGAGCGGATCAGCTGGTACATACTATAAGTGGGACAAAAACGTGAGTGCGACACTCCACGGGTCAGCGAGGTCCCAGGAAGTGAGGTATCGGATGATCTGGTTAGATGCAGTGATGCGGCACTAGAGACGTGACCAGGGAAACAAGAAACAAGTAGATCTCAGCAGTTTTAGTAAGATTGTTCAAATACATAGGTAGTTGGGATCGCATCGAATCGAATACTAACTAACTAAGTAGGTATGGTTAATTAACGTAAGTACAACCTAAATTGCTAAAGCCTCGTCCACTGCTATTGTTTTAATGTGTTCCTTTGTGCGTAGTCTTATGTAGGACCTTCCACCATCCTTAAGTAAAGTTCCAAGTAGGCAAAACACCAACTAAAGTCACCTGTCGATCGATTGCATTTCACGTTCAAATAACACTACTTAAAGATAAGACTGACCTGTAAACTACTTGTATCATAATCTGACGAGTAAAATGACACTTAGTCTTGTTGTCATGACAACACAACGAATAACAAGCGATGACGTCTATGTTGATTTACATTTGAAGTATTATTCAACGGATAGAGCGAATGCTAATTCGTTCGCTTACCCCGTAAGCAGTCTTCATAGAGCTAAATTTGGTTGATGAAATTGAATTATGATACTCATCACTTTTACTTTTTAAATAACGTTGGGTATAGGAACTTCTTAATAACACTTTACTTGAAGATGGTGAAAGAGGTCCTAATAGTTAATAAACAATTTTTGTCTTATGCAATTAATTAATCGAGCAGTTGCATAACAGACAAATCCGTCTATTTCCTTTATACATAGTTAAAACACGTCTCTTGAGAAAACGTAAACGAGTCGGGTCAAAATGAGAACACGACCTTTAATTTACCTATTTTTTACATGTTTACATGTTAATTAACGTACGGTGTCACAGCACATTGTAGACTTGACAAAATGATTAAGCTGTTAAATCCCGATCAATGTTTTGTCGTGATTTTCAGAGCTGAAGGCGGCTTAAAATTGTGAGCTTTATTTTATTTAAATATTATTACTATGATTTAAAATCGGTTACAACCCTCAGCCGATTTTTCTTAAAATATTCTTTACTAGCTTCTCCGCAGCTCCGCTTGAGAGTTACCCGGATAAAAAGAACCTAGCCAATCTGTTAATACAGGTCATAAAATACATTTGAATTTTTGTTCAAATTAGTTCAGCCGTTACCGTTACAGAGTTGAGTAGGAATAAACGTAAAAACTTTCGCATTTATAATATTAGTAGGAGATGTATTATGTTATCTCTATCTGTGTTAGTGTGGTTCTTTGGGTTATTTTAATCAACTTTTTAGATGCAATATTATCTTTAATGTAGATACCACGTACGTTTACCTAAAATATGAGACTAAGCAAAGTTAATTCTGCTGTGAACATAGTATCGAAATTCAAATGTTCATTTTAGACAATCAAGGTGCCTATTCGGACACGACATCGCTGTACTGTGTTCGCGGCCGTGTCAATACTATCGATACGTTATGCTAGGTTACACACATCACTAGCGCGGCCGGTGGTCGCACGCGACTCCGCACGTGCGGTGGAATTACATGAATGTTACTTGAGTAATACTTACTTCCTATCTTTTATTATGATTATCGTTTAAGGGTGAAGAAAGTTAATCACCGTGGAGTGGAGACAGAGCGCTGCGCAGTGTTGAAAGTTTTTTGGTTAACAATTTAGAATACGAGATCAAATGTTGAATGTTGAATTGATGAATATTCAGATTGATTCAAAGATTTTGGTTTAAAAATTTTTTAAACAAAATTTTTTGTGGGCCGTAAAGAAAACAAGGAAATCATATTTATTATATTGTTTGATGTTGTTTTACACAGAAACCACTGATTGGAGTGTGCTGATTTTTTGTACATATGCAGCACTAGACCAGAAATAGACCATATGCTACTATATATTCAGGTACCTACCACGCGAGTGAAACTGCGGGCGGAAGCTAATAAAGTTATAGAAACATTAATAAAAAAGAGTTGAAAGGGCTTGGTATTTTTTATGTTCAGAAAATGAGGCTCACTACAGGGGATGGAGTTAGAAATAAACTGCTCTAGGTGCTGAGGTACTGACATTGAACCCCATCGATGTCGAAATGATAGTGCCCTTCAATCAAGATCCTTCACCCGCGTCACACTTATAGATAGACTGTTTACATTGATCTATTCAGTTCTCTATAAACAATATATCAAACAATAGCTCAATGGCAAGAAAACAATACCTTGAGTACCTATTACTTTACAACGTCGGCAACTAACTACGGCGGTAGTATGGCAATAATTGACCTCGGAAGAATGGGGTTGGAGCAGGGTCGAAACAAAATGGGGTAACACTTGCTGAAGATGATCCAGGGTGCATTTAGACAAGAAATATTTCAAGTTATGTTTATAAACTAGATAATCTTATTTAAGAAGGTAGATAGATAAGTTAGGTAATCAATGAAATAAAAGTTTTGGAGTTTATAGGTTGCATAATTTTAATCAATGCAAAAATTTAGTCCTACCAGTAGCACCGGTAGTAGGTTTATGTGGCGTTTCTATCGAAGTAGGTGCGGAAGCGCTAAGATCTTTATGTCCATAAGTACCTCCACCGAAATATAATATTTATTTATATCTGGTAGTATTTAGTTAAGTAAAAGGTTGCCAAAATAAAAATACACAGCTTAAAATCGATAATCTTTAAACTTTGTCATTTACTTTACAAAACAAAGCCATGTATGCAATTTACATAAAAAAATGACAATTTCAATCACCCGTTTGTGGTATTTTACCTATTCTTGCATATGCGATGGCTACATAAAATAAACATCAAGCAAGAAATTGCGTTCGAAAAATTTACTAAACAAAATATCAGGTTGCGTTTACTTACATGCACATGAAACTGATAAACAAGACTTACTTGGAAAAACAGTGGAGCATGTGGACCTATGGCATGTATGGCAGGACTGCTTGTCATCGCTGATCGCCAGGGTCGGAGACAGGCTGCTCTTCGGACACAGCTTGCATCCTCCGTTATACTTCTCACAGAGACACACATCTAGACCTTCCACCTTCATCTCGTTGAGCCCAAATTTATCACACTCCTGTTTAGCCAGCGATGCTGCTATTTTATCAGTCTGCTTCAGGAACTCGCAGGAGTGTGGACATACATGACACTGCTTCGCTGCTTCTAGATTCCTGTTCGATTCCACATGCAAGTTTCCGTTCTGGTTGGAGTCCAGCTCCGTAGGGTTCCTCTCAGTGCCCATGTATGCAGTCAACGTCACCTCCAACGGTGAGCGTAGGGTATTATTCAACTTGTATTTCGTCATATTGGATTAGAATATTGTTTTGTAATCGGCCGCAGGGACATTTTTTACATGCTACTTTTTTAATCACAGAACTTTTTAAATTAATAGTTTTAAATTATCAGTCATCACCGGTTAGGTTTTTTTTCACAGTTTTATTTCGTGTTAAATAAGAACTTGTTACGAGGATGCGGACGCGGAGCGGTGTCGCGTGCGCTCTGGCCGATTGCGCGCAGTCAAATGGCGCGAATGGAAACTATAGGCCTGAAACCTCGTAGAACTGTTCTAACTTCTGTGAAATTTCAAATGGTATGTTTTTTCTCCATTGTTGAACCTGCCCTAGGCGCTTGTACAGTAATTTGTTATGAAATGTGACAGATGGTTAGCGCGCCAGGTGTTTTAGTTCGGAAGTTTACAGGTTGTTGATTTAACAGACGGCAGGTAGAGAGAAGGTGATTATATACTTATAAAAATGTATCTATTCCGATCTATCAGGATCCAACTTCTTTGATTTGGTTACTTAGTAATTGTTTTTATAGCCTAAATGAATATATTAATTAAATTTGTAACGACACTCTATTAATATTTGCATGCCTGCATGCAGGCTGAATACATGTAGGTACTATAAGACCTAATTGTGAAAATAATTTTATGTATTCTAGCAAATAAACATTGAATCTTGAATCTTGAATCTTGAACTTATCATAATTATGTATTTGCAAGACCAATGCGGTAATAAGATTTGAAGGTAATAACTATATTTAAAATTTCTTATTTTTTACTCGGACGGGACTGAACACGTGACCTTTCCTTCACCATAGACCATAGGTAGCGGGTTCAAGTCACACCTGATTCGATATTTCTGGGATAATAATCATACAATTTTATAATACACGCAACACTTAATTGTCACTGCCTAGTTTTGAACAATTGCAATAATGTTTAATCATTACAATTTAAATAAATTTACAATATTACAATTTACCTAATTGATTAACAAACATTAAGCCACTGGATCAATATGTGTAGTTATATAAATATTGATCCAAGTTGAGCTGATAATTATTTATAAAAAAATTATTTAAAAAATAATTACCTTCCTACATAAATGCAAAAAGCAAAGTAATAACTTCCGATGAAAATGTCATGTCATATTACGTCCAGTTGAAAACCTTCAAGATAATTGTCATTTGGTAAACCGAATGAACTTTTTGTCACGACATTTCCGCGATTATTCAAACAAAAAAATAAAAAATGAAAAATATGATGCAAAAAGAGGCCGCCCGAACAGGGACTTGAACCCTGGACCCTTGGATTAAAAGTCCAATGCTCTACCGACTGAGCTATCCGGGCTTCGGTACTTTTGGTCGAAATAAAGAATTACAAAACACCTATAACATTTTATTCGGCTTACGAATACATAATTAAATTTTCTTTCCGAAGCAAGTGTAGCAAATGTAGTAAAAAGTAGTTCTCAAAATCGATAATGTTGTCGTGTAAAAGCGTTTTTTACTATTAAGTCAATAGTTTAACTCTTATTAATTATTAGTTTTTTACCCATATTTGTTTTTACACTACTAATTTTCTGATTAGCTCTAGAAAAATAAGTGTACAGACCTATCAAATATTCAGGACGATAAATAAAAATTAAATAAATACCTACACAGGGTACACAGTGTGCAGATATTGCGTAGTAAGCTACTTTTACAAGCACATAATTATTCAATCAATAGGGGCTGGGCTTTATACGACGTCCGTCAACATGTGCTCACAAAACACTAACCATAGACAAGTATAAGTAGTTTATTTGCGTATAACTTATTACTAGGGTTGGACAAAAAAACCTCTGTTATTTTTTTATTGAGTTTGCTTGCATGTTGCAGTAGGTTAAAAATACAATTCATTGCACCTTGTTGAAATTCTAGAACTAGCGAGTAGCGACATTCAACCCAGTCACCATATTTTGGATGAGTGGTCGTCTCACGTGACGTACATTTTTAGTACAGAAGTGACTTTCATTTAATTTCATTTAATTTATTCTCAAACAATAAATTATTGTGCCGGAAATATTTTACAAACAAAAAAAAGGGTAGTTAATTCTGATCTTAAGCTAGGTACACAAAGTGGATTTCAGATAAAACAATGAACTTAAAAACAGTCATAAGATTAGCCAGGGGAGACAGGGGACAGGGGAGGCTAACTGCCTGGGTAAAAAGTATACTAGTCACTAAATTAATAGATGTCAAAATCAACAAATTAATACATGTCAAAATTAGCAAAATTAAATTACAATTATCAGTTTTACAATAAGTAGTATGTGAAACAAGTAATACCTATAAGTAATACAAACAAAGTATTGCAGACCTCTAGCAAAGAAAACTTATAATAATTCGACTTTGGTTTATCAAAGTGAATTTTTGTCATTGAAAAATTCGTCAATTGAGTAGTTACACATTTTTAACAATAACCGTTTAAAAAAAAAATCGTCAAACTGATTTTAAAGACACTGGCAGTTCTTGTACTAGAACGAAGCGGGGATCAATAAATCTTATTAATTTTTTTTATTATTTTGAACGTTTCTGAGCATATGGCCCGGATGTCTGATATGGCCGAATGGTGGCCTCAAATATTTCAGATATTGTTTTAAGATTTATTTATTTTTCCCGATTGTCCGACTTGCCTATTTACTAGGTGTTCATATGTACTAGGTTTTTTCTTATTTATTATGTAGGATAAGACCAGTAATTAGTGTTAAGTAGGTTGTAAAACTTACCTAGGAGGTAAAGTAAAAACTTACCTAGGACCTTTGCCCGTTAATTTTTAACTAGCGACCCGCCCCGGCGTTGCACGGGTGCAAGTTAAACATATTAACCTTCCTCTTGAATCACTCAATATATTAAAGAGACCGCATCACAATCCGTTTCGTAGTTTAAAAGATCTAAGCATACATAAGGACAGACAGCGAATTTGTTTTAGACTGTGTAGTGATTTCGTTTATGTGACAAACAACACGAATTAATTATAGCCGGACAAAGATGATTTAGTCGGATGCTGGGAGGCCTAGTGTCATTGCCAATTCACCCTTATGGAGAAGGGTGGTTCAGGGTCATACCAGCATGAGAAGGGTTGGGCGACTATTATTCTCTTAGAAGAATCGAGTGAGAGTTTTACGCACCTGGTGTTTGTTTTTTTTTCAGTGTAGAGATTATGTTCATATTCCTCTTCTAATTAGGGGAGACCAATGTCCAGCAGTGGGCTGATATAGGGTGGTGGTGTCCGTATTCAAGAATCGAATTCAAATCAAATCGAATGATTTAAAAAAATATATATCTTTATTTGGAAATTAATAACAAGATACAGAATACAGTGAGACACGATGATGTTTAATAGATCATGACTTAAAAATAGATTATTTTGAAAAATGGAAACACAAATGAAATTATTCATTTACAGTAAAATAATAGCAGAAAAAGGCATATGATTTATTGTATGTTAAGTGCTAGTGAAAATCGAATAAAATTCTACTTATGTTTTCATACGTCGAAATTTTTGGGATTTATAAAAATCTTAGAAAATGTTTAGTTAATCATACCTACGAGCTTATTTAAGAGTTCTACAAATTATAAGAAGGTAAGTGAGGTAAAGTACCTAGGTGCCTAATGAGGCCATATCAGACACGGAGTTGACATAATATCTAATGTTGAAATAATAAAATTGAACAGTACCATTGACCACTAGAATGTCTGTGTAGTTTTACTAAGGACTTATAGAAAAACAGAGTATGGTGTGGAATAAACCCTAAAATCTGTATCATTTTTTATTTTTAAGCACACCAGACAAGACGGTTCATACAAAAAAACCGACAAAAGGGTAAGTCTTAGTGGTCCCGTAATCTTAGGGTATCACAACATGCGCAAAATAAGCAACAAAATAACAAAACGTTAGTTGGTACACTGGTGATACAAGGTAAGTTGGTTACTTACCCTAACTAATGTGCCCAATACGTGAAACTAGCTCAGTGCAAGTGAGTAACCTAATACCAAACTAACACCAGACTTTTCAAAATATTTAAAAACTCTGCCTGTCGTCATTCAGTTATCAGGTTTCTTCAACATTCTAGAAAAGGGTATGTATTATCTGTTTCGAGAACACATCAAGTTGAGGAAGCGAGCTATTAGACATCTAATGGACACTCGCGCACGGGAATTAAGGAGGCAGAGCCATTGTCTCACTATCTTGATGGTGTTCAGTAATTTGCATTCTCATATGATGATTATACCGGCAATTTATCAGCGATGGAAAACTTTATCTTTCAGCAAGAATGTAAATATGTGAAAATATTTATTTATTTATTTATTTATTTATTATCTCTCGCCCTCGAGGATAGTATCTATCAATGCTATGGAGAGCATTTTCAAAGTACATATACGCACATATACTAAGACGCAGGAAGGCAGATTGCGCTGGGATGGTCATGTCATGCGCAGGGATGAACGCCACATGACGAGACGAGTGATGGATATAAACGAGGGCAAGAGAGAGGCCGAGGTCGTTCGCTAACTACCTGGACTAGAACCATCTCTAAGGATATGACGATGCTCGGCCTAACGCCAGCAATAACTCAAGACCGCAACAAGTGGCGGTCAAGTATTAGGAGGGCCAACCCCAAATAGGGAATGAACCAGAGGAATGATGAATGATGAGTGCTATGGAGAGCCCCTTTGACATCGGCCTAACGTGAAACTACTAAAATAACTAGAAGGAAAATAATAAGCAAAATAAATACACTTTTTATTCACAGAACGGCCTGCCCGCGCCTCGTTGCTTGTTCAGAATTTTAACCGACTTTAAAAAAGGAGTCAGTTTAGTTGTTTGTTAAACATATTATATGAAAATATTATTATTATCTCTGCTGATGACATGATAACCGATTTCGATGATTCTATCGTTAGTTTATAGAGAGACTGAAGAAGAATACGTAATGTAATTTTTTTAATGGTTACATAGTGGATAACACACAGTGGTTGAAAATAGTCGAGGATCGGGCTCAGTGGTGAACCTTAGGAGATACCTATGTCCAGCAGGAGACTGCTATAGGTTGATGATGATGATGGACCACTTAACATCAGCTTGGCCAAGTGCTAGTTTCATCTTCAGGTATCATAAAATAAACACGAGTTATTTGATGTCGAGTAAAAGAACTAGACCATTTCAGACTGAACTATATCTGGTATGGCATTAGTAGTACAGAATTACTGTTTTTACTATGAAGCTAAAGCTTCATAAAATTCACTTTTAGGTGACTTTTAGGAATTTTAGCACCAAAACGAGACCTCTTAGTACATTATGGGATCTAGATAATGGTTTTTGCGCGTAGCGGAAGCGCCAAGGCCACCATGTTTCCGCGTTTCCCGCCAATTACCCGTGAAATGGCGGCACCGTGACCGCAAGATGGCGGCCGTGTGTGGGTGCCATTGTGTTGAGAGGCAGGTTCGGTGGTACCATGGGAAAATTGGGTGGTATCGACATATTTCGCATGTTCATGTGTAAATTTTTCGTATTTTAAAATGTAAATTAGTTATTTTTCGGACCTCCTACAAACTGTTGGTAAGAAAGAATAATGCTTAACAACAGAAAATAAAGTCACATAATCAAACTAGTAGACAAATAGTATATAGTAGTACATACTAGCATGTAGGTTGAAAGGAGTCGATAGCAACAGCCTTTTAGTTATGTAATACTAGCTGACCCGAGAGACGTTGTCCTGTCCCAAAGAGGCTATCGAAGTTAAAGAAACATTCAAAAATGATATTGAAGAGAATTACGCAATCAATGAGGATATCAAAGTGGAAAGTGCGATATCGATGTTAAAGAAGAATTAAAGAGGAAATCGATGAGGGAGAAGCTATTAAAAGGAATACTGAAGTTGAAGAAGCAATCAAAGAGGGTAGGGTAGGGTAGGGTAGGGTAGTTGTAATTGTGCTTTTTAATTGTGATATATGTAGATATATCGAAGTGGAAAAAGCAATCTATGAGGATAAAACAAAAACCACAATTACAACTACCCTACCCTACCCTACCTCTAACCTTACCCCTACCCCTACTTTTGATATTAACGGGATAAAAAGTATCCTATAAATAATAAATAAATAATATACTTTTATTTCAGACAATGTAAATCCATAGCACACAAAACTTAAAAAGCTAATCATACAAAATAATTCTTACATACTAAGAGTTAGATCACCCTCCGCACGAAGCAATGCCACGTGGGAGAGGTGATCCTACCAGCTACATATGTCCGTCTCCTGGTTCTAAGCTACCTCCCCACCAATTTTCGGTTTAGCCGTACTTGAGTTATATATTCACAAGCGCGTTGAAGGATATGTTTAAGACGCTGGACTGGAAAGGTATGGGCATAAACATAAACGGCGAGCACATCTCACACTTGCGATTCGCTGATGACATAGTCCTAATGGCGGAGTCGCTGGAGGAGCTGCAACAGATGCTGGACGGCCTAGCATCAGCCTCGCGAAAGATAGGTTTCGGCATGAATTTGGACAAGTAAACGAGTTCTTGAGTGGAGACTGCGGCTCGGCAAACGTAGTGTAGGACGCCCTCCGGCCAGGTGGGGTGACGATCTGCGAAAGGCTACTGGTAGAAGCTGGATGCGTCGAGCTCAGGACAGGGCGCAATGGCGCTCATTAGGGGAGGCCTATCTCCAGCAGTGGACTGCGATAGGCTGATGATGATGTTATAAATAGTGTAACTACACGACTTTCTTTTATTTATAGATATAAAAAGTCCTCAAGCATGTTGCTATTCAATTTCCGAGGCGCAAGTCACACGTGAAATCTACTCGTAGATATTAATAAATATTATTAGGGTAGAGTTTAAAATAGATAGTAAGTACATAATAATATCACTATTTACTAATAGTGATTCTGAAACATTTACATTAAAATCGTTAAATTTATAGTAGCTGTCCCTTTCATTTAGATGCAAATAAAAGGGACGAAATTACTTATAGTTCGTTTACTCAAAATATCTCTCTGTTTGTACCACGAGTACCTACCTACTCATGGTATTTCTTACTTCATTTATGACTCCAGAAAAATACAATCATGCAGTAGGAAATAAAACTAAGTACAACGTAGAAACTCTACACTTTTGTATAAAATACCTAGATATTGATAAAATAATAATAAATAAATTCCTCAAATGGCCTTACGTCTTTTGCCAATAACGACTTATAAATTTATTGTTGAAATCGCCACCAAAAAATCTCTTCTATTCCAATTTTGAAAACCTACAGTCGATGTAGATCTGTTTTAAGCAACGAAAAGGAAAGAGGGAAAGGAGGATTTTGTTAACCAAGCTATTGCTTTTTACACTATATACACTAACAATAAGCTAATTATGATGATGATGATGAACTAAACAATCACTAAGTAAACGTTACGGATGGTTCTATTAATTTCAAATGTAGTTATCTCCATACAAAAGATTTCAACGCGCTCCTGTGATTAGTATCGTACAAATTTTATAAATACGAAAGTTTTTGTGTTTGTGGGAACGAACAAACACAATTTTTATTCTGAATAAGAGTCAAAAATTGAGGATCAAAATGGTAGCTACCCCCTGTAACGGCTGAACGGATTTGGATGAAGCTTGGAATATAGTTTACTAGCGACCCTCTTCCCCCATAATCCAAAATCTGTTGCGTAATTTTAAAGATCTAAGCATACAATATATTTTGAGTAGTAGTAGAGTTCTTTATGGAGGGCTCGTCCGGGGAAGTACTGCCACCATGCCTATTTCTGCCGTGATGCATCTGTGCTGGCTGTGTTTCGGTTTGAAGGGTGTGGGTGCCGGTGAAATTACAGGCACAAGAGGCTTATCATCATCATGCCTCAAGTTGAGGGACGCAAGGCGTTGCATCGTAGAGCACGTTTCAAAAAACTTGATCTATGTTGCAATGCTTTGTGATAGGTAATGGTTACCACTCAACTTCAGGTGGACCATGTGCTTGTTTCATCTTCAAGTATCAGACAGAAGGAACCGAAACAGCGGAAAGTGACTTTGTTTTATACTAAGTATGTGGTGATGATATGAATTAATCATTTGCTACTTTTTATCTGGGAATACCGAGCGGAGCCGCAGCCGTAAGCTATTGACACAGTAATTTTCTATCCTAGCCTTCAATTTATGTTTGAAATTGTAAGCTTTAACGTTAACTTTAAAATAATATCGGGTTTTCAATGCTTCTATCAGTATTATCTTGTTAGTAATGTTAGTCCAAGAACTGGATATAGAAACGTCGTTCGTCCAGCAGCTAGATGGGTGGACGATATTACATCAGTCGTGAGCCGAAACTGGATGAGATGAGCTTTGAACCGTGGGGATTTGCACATACAAAGGGAGGCCTATTCCCAGCTGTGGGCAAAGTCGGGCTGTGGATGATGATGATGATGATGATAAAAGTAAACCTAGAAACAATGGTGGGTGTGTTAAGATGTTGAGACGATAAGTGCACACGGGGATTCATAATGGTTCTCCTCTGCGAATCTAAAACAAATCAAATCACTAACGGGAAATAAGTATTTTGCAGAAGATTTTTTTTAACCGTAAACATAACATTTTAACAAGAATAATTTCAAAGACCAAAAAAATTTATTTGTATTCACAAAGCACATCTAACTAACCAGCTGCCATCTGTTGTTGAGGAAAGGAAAAGCAATGCGTTCTGGTGGCAAGTAGCGGAATTACAACAGTTTCGAGTTCACTTACATACAACAGCACTAGTTAGTTCGTGAGAACATCGCTAGATGGCGGTTCAATAAATTTAAATAATAAAATTACTGATGGAATTAACATTAGTACTTCGATAACCTCCTTGTTTTAATTACTTAAACGCAATATAATTTTAACCATTCAATAAAGTTAAGCCCTGTCACTGTTTGTCATTATCCAACGGTAAAAGATGGCATAGTCACAGATAACATAATACTAGTAGGTAGATAAGAATAGTTAAGCATCGCTTAGACAGATTTTTGTAAGTAAGGCCATGAGTTGTAACGACAAGTTGTAACAGATCGATGTCTAAGAAGATAAAAAAATGCTTTTTATATGTAAAGATTAATTTTACATGACATTTGCGCATTGTGCAAAATACCTATTTAATAATTTTGGGGACTCCTTTACATACCTAGTAAACATTGGGGTATCTCCAGCAAACTATGGTATACTGGTATGTTAGACGAATAAAAAACGCGGGCCTAGTTTTTTCCGTGGTCTGGGAGTGGAGTGGTGTGTCGTCGTCGATAGACGACACCGGTCCGCGTCTTGCTCCCTGTTTCTTCGCGCTGCTGTCTTTGCAACCAACGTTGGTGGTAAGGCGTTGTGTTGTTTGGCACCAAAAAATATTGTTTCCTACTAGCTTACTCCGTCCCACTGCTGGGCAAAGGCCTCCCTCAAACTCTTCCACACGTTCCTATCTTTGGCAGTCTCCTACCATTCCTTTTCAAATGCATCAATATCATCCCGCCAATGTTTTCTTAGCCCACCCCGATGTCGATCGAGAAAGATATCACGTCAAAATTATTTAAAAATCATGTAAATATAAATACCAACGGTCACTAAGATAATATTTCATTTTTAGAGTTCAAAAGATTACGGCTTACTTCAATCAAGAAATTTATTTTATTTTTTATTGAATGTCGCAGGCATTCGTAAAATTTTCCTAGCCTCCTGCCCTTCATGAACTGCAAGTAGCAGCTAACCTTAACACGCGATCAAAACAACTCGGACCTTGCCTCAGCCTCTACAAGTTCTAGGCGATCTTACTCATCCCCATTACCATTCAGATCATAATTTCAGCTCAATCTTGAACACCTTGTCCTGACTAAATAAATGACACCTCACAGTGAGATTATTCATGTTTCTTGGTGCTTAAAGATAAAGTTATCTATTTTTTTAGTTACCGAATTTGACAGTTTAGTGGCGTTTAGATCTGAGCGCTTCCGTGCTTTGGAAGGCACGTTCAGAGGTTATACCATGTCAGAGGCCTTCGGTCGGCCTAAAAACTTCGACATCAGAGTTGGCCACTTACTCTGACGAAGAAGAAGAAGTCTATTTTTTTTATACGAATTGCACAAGGCCGACCTGATGCTAAGTGGTAACCATTACTTATAATATAGTATCTTGTCGTAGGTCACACATGCTTGGAACATGCAGTACGATGCTGAGTCCTTTGTCCATCAACTTGAGGCATGAAGGTGGCTGTACCTAATGCCACCGACAGCACGGCTTTTGGAACACTCGACGCCGCTGCTCATCAGCAAACTGCAGAGGATTAAAATTTTCTGGTTCTACTGCAATCAGAGTAGACTCGGCAATTTCAAACACTACATTAAGTTAAATCGTTCCGATTCGATAAAACGAACGAATAATTGAGGACGAATAGTTCCAAAATAATCGAAATCGTTTGCGGAATAGACCTACGTATGCACTCAATATTTCGCTTGCCAAGGGTGGTGATTATGGGTAGCACCTTCGAAACAAAAACATACGGTCGAATTTCTGGGATATTCAGATCTTAGAAATTCCCAGTGAGGGTTGCATGTCATAACTAATTAACTCTCAAGCACAGTACCTAGTATCAAAAACAAATCCTGATACTATAATTATCAAGGGTTTTATTTTATTTTATTATAAAAGATTTAAAAGCAGTGTACATAGCTGATGTTTTCTCGTCATAGGTATTACAAATAATAAGTCCCTTATGATACAGCACACTACTAACAACCTTATCTTATCATAGTATTACCACTTACGTAACAGGCTAGAGATTGTACAATTTGTCCCGTATCAAGATTCGTTCCCGCGATTTCGCGTCTTGGCCATGGAATTACTACTAGTACTAACGTTATGTACAAGGGAATGCGCACCTTGTACAAGAACCTGTGCCTAATGTGTTCTCCAAAGTTGCTCTTTAGTGTTACAAAAAAGAGGGAACGAGACACAACTCCTCTTTAGGCATTTCTATTTAGAAAAATCTAGCACAGATTATTTTGTTCAACGCTCGAAGTCTCTTATAAAAACTCCTTGATTCCAGCCCACGCCAAAGAGATCGTTTGTATAAAAATCTATTTGAGGTTTTATGATAAGCGAATATAATAGAGGTTGGTCGCAGTAGGTGTTTGCAGGTTTCGAGAATATTTAAAATTTTAATTAGTAAAACCATATAGGGACCAACGAAACCACACAATGGGTAGACTAAATTTGGTCATTTTTACCAATACATAATTACCCCCTAACAATTGATGACTAAACTTTTATACTATGTAAGTGATTCGTAGGTTTCCATCTCTGGAACCCTAGCCAACCTCACCTGCACGTGGTGAACCCTGCTGTATAACAAACGGGGGTATGGCGGCCGGCTGATTGCAGCATAGCGCAGCCTAACACTGGCACAGCTAAATCCCCTGGCCGCCGACGGGCAGCAGCGTCGGCGGTGCGAGAAGTCACTCTAGCCATCAGTCTTTATTTTTACAGCAACATTACCATCAAACTTGTGTGCATGTTATCAGTACAATTAATATGCTCGAAAGATCATTGAATTGAATTGAGATTGGAGAAATCCAATCTTTACTTGTTCGCTCATAAAAAACTCCCCGAACATATTCAACCCACACACAATTGAAACCTTGCATCAACCTTACTAAGTTCTAGGTCCACTAAATTACGATGCAAGTCGTTGTGTCAGCTCCATTTGGCCGCCAGCCGCGGCCCCGCGCACTACGCTCATTAGTAAGCAATGCACGCCGCTAGGGGAAACACTGGCGCTAGTGATACGGTTATTTTACGCTGCCCTTCCAGTAGATTAGCTGGGCGAGTAGATAGCTAGTGGATCGTCTATGAAACTGACTGTGGGAAAAGCGTAGCAATAGCGTCGCTACGTCGTACATTTTCGTAGAATAAGAGTTCTTATAAGAAAGCGTATGCGAATATCTCATTCGCTAGATTTTGTTGGTGTGAGCGAATAAGTAAATAAGCCGACCCGTATAGGTACCCCTTTCTCTTTGTGTAGTAATTCTTTTACTTACATTAAATTCTTCTAAGTTTCTAGTCGGAGGCCTTGAAGCGATCACTTTAACACCAGATTTGGCCACGACAAGAAAAAGCTGATAAAGCTGTATTTTGAATTGGTGATCTTGATAAAGCGTAGCCATTTGTCATTTTTCAGTTTTGTAGAGATAAAGAATAGCCTCAATCGAGACTGCCGTATACGGCTCAGTGTGAACGGGTCCTTAGGTAAGGATAAAGATTACGTCAGGCAAGCATCAGGTGTGGAACTAAACGTGAACTGTGACGTAGAGGAAGTAGACTACACCTAGCTATTACTTAATGGGGAAACTGACTTGACAAGATACTTTCAATGGATATTGATATATGGACTGTGGAAGCGGTCAAGTCGGCTTTTGACTATAGGATATATATTACATCTTGAGATATAATATTTTATCGCTCATCACATCATATATTTTGTACGAGACACGTCCCGGACACCGCGACTGCCTCGCCCTAAGTTTGAATGGTGACGTGTGCAGAAGAGTCAAATGATCACGTGTAAAGATGTAATATACATTACATCCGCAGCTTTCGATGTTCTTAGCAGATCATCTTTGATATGCCAGAGTTGAGCACTAACTCATACGATGAAGGAAGAAGAAAGAAAGAAGGTAGGAAGCCGGTTCACCCGGGCACTATTTGGATTGGTGACCGTTTAGTGGCATTTATATCTGAGCGCATTCGTTCTTTGGAAGGCTCGTTAAAATCATAAATCTATATTTATAACAAGTTATTACAGGGAGGGCAGATTACATTTGAACTATGACACCGCATAAAATAAAATAAAACTGCGTAATAGATTCTTTGTGAAGCCTGAGAGGCACTACCAAAAAGCCTATTTCTGGTATGAAGCAGTTTCAGGTTGAAGGGTTTGCATGCCGATGTAATAACAGGCACAAGAGGCTTAACATCTGTATGCCTCATGTCGATGGACGCACGACATTGAATGATGGGGCACGTTACTCACATGCATGACCTGTTACTATTTACTATTTAACATCAGGTGGGTTTTTTGCTTGTTCCAAAGTATCATAGAAAAAAAAGATTATCTCAAGAAAGATCTGACGGTAGGAGATTTTTTGAAAGAAGATTTTTATGAAGAGAAGATATGGAAAATGTTGTGCATATTATTTACCTTCGTCATTTAGTCTGGTCACGTACAGTTACTGAGTGTAGCCTCTGTGGTCAACAGTGATTCAGGTCGGTTCATTCACTGATTATGAAGTGCGGCGTGCAGACAGTGAATCAAGTAAATTCCTTTATTAGGTACTAGATGGTACCTAAACGCATTAGTAACTATCCTTTTCATCGTAAGGGGAGTTACTCAATACTCTTGTCGTATCGGTTAGTGGCCAACCATATTGTCGAAATTTCTAGACTGCCCAGAAGGCTTTCTTCTTTATTTATTTCAACCTGGGACTTTGGATAATGTAGTTACAGACCAAGAAATATATAATAATATAGGCGTCATATTATCTATATCGCGCGGGCGGAGCTGTGGGCGGAATCTAGTCTTTTTTTAAATAAAAATTGACCCCTACTCAAAGTTAGCCTTATCACTGTTTGTCATTATCCAACGGTATGAGATGGCAATAGCCTAACCATTGGTTATCGTTTGAAAGATGTTCATAAGTAAGGCATAAATGCTTTTTGTTAGCAACTGGTTTACTTGAGAACCGCTGGATAGATTTTACTAATTTTTTGTTCGTAATATTTCGATTAAGACTTCTAAGGGAAACCAATATTGGAAACATTGTCTGAATATGTAAATACCGAATCTGTGTACTTTTTTCTATGGGTTTTTACGAATGCACGAATATGAAAACGACAACGTCTGTCGTCTTGATATTAATATATTTTAATATTATATGTAATTATATATATGAAACCTTTATCGTCCCACAGCTGGGCAAAGGTAGACTTCCAAAGATAGATAAGATAGACTTCCAAACATCTCTGTCCCGAGCTAGCTCTATTTTAATATATTATAACATTTATTTATTTTTAATTTCAGAAGATGCCTATTAACTCCCTTATGGAAGCCGTTAGGGTCGTCAGACCTTATAATAACATTTAAGACATATTAATAGATATATATTATAATCGTGCTATTTCTAGAAACCGGCTTTGTACGCTGCGCGCAAACAATGCATACGGCGAGCGAACGACCGGTTATCTTGTTCCTCGGCTAATTAACCAATTACCTACTGATTTGTGCAGAAGTTTGACTTCAAAGAACATAAAGATTAAACTTAAGAAATATTTTTTGAGTAGTTTGATATAGTCTTATACACCGTTCATTATATTTTGAAAATATTGTAAAAATATACCAATCCTTTACTTTATTTTATAACTTAATCTGTGTACCAACACTAGAAATTTGCATAATTACGTACCTAGGTATCCTATTTGTAAGTAAATGATGTAAACTCGTGATAGCACCAGCTCAAACCTTAGTGGTTTTTAGATGCTATTGTAAGCAAATAATATTGTAAAAAATAGTTTATAAGATAGTAAAAATAAATAAAAAAAAAAAAAAATTAATAACGTCTACGTTTCGTAGCAGTTCGTAGAAAGCCCTTGAATAAGGCCGTACTGTGCCCTAAGCCTAGGGAACTGTATACGTGACCTTTTCCATATACCATTGTATTTATTATATAGGTATTTAGATAGGTCGATAAAGTCATTGCCCGCGCGCTAATTAAATGGAACTCAATCCCATATCTGCACAATGGCTCGCTGGTTATTCCAATTTGTAATGGTGTTTCCAATCTATGTTATTGTTTTTATAAATAAATACCTACTGCCCGTGACTTGGTTTGAGTGGTTAGATTACAAATGGAGAATCATAAATATTTTTACCGTTCGTATCATAAGCGTCGTGTCATAAGGTTTTGATATCTGTATAAAAAGTAGCCTAGATGTTATTACTGGTCTAGAACCATACATGTTCAAAATTTCAGTTAAATCCGTTCAGCAGATTTGGCGTGAAGAAGGACCAAAAAAATGCTGGACACTATCACACAGCATCATGTAGCCCCAAATTAAGCAGAGCTTGTATTATGGGAACCACATCACTGATATACTCCTTAAATACATTTTTTTTGTAAATACATAGAAACACCCAGGCCCAAAACAAATATTTGCAGAACATACAAACGTTTATCTCGCGGTCGAAATCGAACCCGCAACCGGTTACAATGGTCGTCAAACATATATTATTAAAATTTTATATCATCATCATCATCATCATCACCAGCCTATAGCAGTCCACTGCTGGACATAGGCCTCAACTAATGAGCGCCATTGCGCCCTGTCCTGAGCTCGATTCATCCAGCTTTTTAAAATTTTATATATTTCTAACATATTTTTAGCAGATTCACTTGTAACTATAAAATAAAATTTTCGATGTCATACAGTTTACAAAATATCGCCTTTATTATTATGTAGGATTGCCCTTAGTTGATTGTGATTGATTTATACACAAACACACCAGCCTTTATCAGTCCAGTGTTTGACATAGGCCTCCCCTAATAAAGAGGGATATGCCCATAATTCCCACGCTGGGCATGCGCGTTGGGGATCGCAGTCATATAGTCATTGCCTAATACTTTTTTCCTTCTTCCTATAAATGTAACCTTATTAGTCTCTTGTACTTTGTAATTTTTTTATTTTTTATTTAGTTTATTAGGTATCTATTCTTTCATTGTAGGTACTGGAGAAGCCGGCTTTTGTCTATGGGATATATTACATCTTGAAATATAATATTTTATCATAATCATAATCATAATCATATATTTATTTGCCAGAATGTAGGTACATTATTATAGTTCCATTATGTAAATTATTTGATCCTGTACATTCTTACTACTAGAGCATGCAAATTTAAGAAAATAACATTTATAATTTAGTTATATTATATATTACAATGTCATTCCACCTAAAATAATAAATTAATATTTAGTCAAATTTGTCACGAAAAAACTCTGATATTGAGTAGTAACATTTATCAATTAGAAGTGCCTTCAGATTATTCTTAAAACTAATAATGTTGCCTTCCTTTATGATCTCTGGTACCTTGTTATAGATTTTTGGGGCCATACAAAAAATACTGTTATGCATGAGCGATGTGTTTGATTGCACAGTACAAAACTTGTTTTTATTACGCCGATTGAGATTATAATTAGAAATGTCAGTAAATTTATTAAATTGTATCATGTCATTTCTTACAAATAGGGCTGCTTCATAGATGTATAAACAAGGTAATGTCAAAATTTTATAAGTCTTAAAAAAAGGTACACAACTGTCGGTATTATTTAATTTAAATATTGACCTTAAACACCTTTTTTGAGCAATAAAAACATATTTTTTGTTCGTGCTATTGCCCCAAAATATGACGCCATATCTTAGTATTGACGACACCGAGCCATGATAAGCTGTCAGTGCAGTTTCCTTGCTAGCCACTTTTGACAGATGGTATAGGGCATAGGCTAAACTATTAATTTTTTTAATTATATTTTCAGTATGTATTTTCCATGTCAAACCTTTATCAATATTTAAACCTAAAAATTTTGTTTCGTTAGTTTAATTAATTATTTCATTTTGATAATACACATTTATATTAGCGGGTTTCATTCTTTGATTAATATCGCTCATCATACATTTTGTACGAGACACGTCCCCGGACCCCGCGCCTCCCCCTGCCTCGCCCTCAGTTTGAATGGTGACGTTCGTGTACAGAAGTGTGAAATGATCACGTGAGCTCAAGATGTAATATACATTACATCCCATATTCAAAACCCGGCTAAAGGCTGGTCTTAATTTTTTTTAATACGCGAAACTACTCCATCGAAATATGCTCAGCCATTAAGTAAAAACTTCTACATAAGTAGAATGGTAATGTACTGTTCATTTTATTTCGCGTGTATAAAAACCTAAATATATATTAAGATTTTTTATTGTTTATGAGGTTTTAACTAGTTAGGACGCCCTCCAGCCAGGTGGAGTGACGATCTGCGAATGTCGCAATGGTGCTCAGGCCTCTGTCCAGCAGTGGACCGCTATGGCTGATGATGATGATGATGATGATGATGCAACAGCGTGCACTCGCTGGTGCTGGCTCCTCGGGCATAGCGCAAAGCTTTATTATCGAGGCCCGCAGTTAACGTATTAATTAATACCTGTAGTTGTTAGTTTATGTATATAATTTAGGTCATGTCCACAGAGAAAATTAATACAGACCGTGGTCCCACGGCGGGATATTTTCATACCTAATACCTAAAGGACATAGGTAATTTTTTATGGCTTTCAAAATAGCATTAAAATAAAAATAATTTTGATCTCGAGTTTTGAAAGTAGCTTTGTGGCTTCATCAATAGGCTCTGGATACCCTCTGGAGACAAAGTACTCGTCAAGACGAATCATACGAGCTCAAACTCGATAGTGTTGCGTCGTTTCATTACAGAGTCCCTATGGCCACCTTCCAGCTCCATCATCAGATCAGCTCCATGTCATCATAATATTACATTGTCACGCGTGCCAAATTTCAGCTCAATCGGAAACCCAGAAGTGTGTCAAATTTAACTTGCAAGATTTGATTACATATACCTACTCATAGAGAACGGGACAAATCAAACTAAATAAAAGCTATTAGAAAACTAACCGCGTTGCGAGGTTAACTAGCTAAAACTAATACCTAGTAACAGTTTGTATCAAACTAACATATTTTGGTAACGGAATTAAAATAGCTATTTCCTCAAATAGAAAGGAAAGTATATATAATTTAAATAATAGATGATTAATTGGGGAATTCCTTCTATAATATCTATATTCCGCAGATATATGTCCGAGTATTTTCGGCATATTTGCGGGTTCGACTCCCGCCCAGAAAAAACAAGTGTGGTGAACTTACAGTGGGATATGTGTGTGGTTTTATTTCTATGAATGTTTATCAGTCTCCGGTTCACGTAGTTAGTGGTTTTGCTTCATTTAGGATCAGTTAACCAAAGGTAAGGTTCAGGCACAAACAATGACTTTATCTGGGGTCGCAGCAGCGCCCCGCCGAGACGAGCGTCGAAGCCGTGGATACCTTTACCGGAACCAACTCAGGCATTTTTCAGCCCGCTATAACTTGGTTACAACTTACAGCACGAAGCTGAAAATCTATATTTCCTCTTTGTTCACTACGCGAGTTTCTATCTGACTAGGGCTTTATGCTTTAATCTTTTTGGTTATTATGTCTATAATAACCAAAAAGATTAAAGCATAAAGCCCTAGTCCCAACCTCTTTAGCCAGATTGGTCGAAAAATTTGCGCCAATCTGTGTTTAGGGTACTTAGAAAACAAATTGCTGATCTCTTTCAGCGAAAGTCGCTCAGCGAGCTATAGAACGAGCTATGCTCGCGGTTTCTCTGAAGGTTAAAATCCGTAAAGAGTTTATCCGACATAGAACTAAAGTTGTCGACATAGCTCAGAGAATTAGCAAGCTGAAGTGGCAGTGGGCTGGCCATATCTGCCGAAGAACCGATAACCGTTGGGGTAAACGAGTTCTTGAATGGAGACCGCGGCTCGGCAAACGTAGTGTAGGACGCCCTCCGGCCAGGTGGAGTGACGATCTGCGAAAGGCTGCTGGTAGAAGCTGGATAGGGCGCAATGGCGCTCATTAGGGGAGGCCTATGTCCAGCAGTGGACTGCTATAGGCTGATGATGATGACGATGATGAAGTATAAATTGAAATTCCGCCTGTAAAATAAAACGTAGAAGACCTTTCTTGCCTTTAGTGATCCACTTCTCCAGCCTATGATCGGCCATGCAGCCTCCATGGGCAATCTCTCCAGCCACCGATCACTTCTTCAGTGTTACTAATCTGATTAGGTATTTTTCTCAAACATTCTTGGAAATTAGAGCATTATTTTGACAACCTTCTTCAAGATAAATCGAAATTGCTGTACCGGCCCAATACATGCGAGTAGCGGCCGGCAAAAGTTGTATGAAAATTCATATCTGTCGTGTTTAGCGGCCAAATAAATTACTAAGAAAACTCATATCTGTCGTGTTATTTAAAAATGGAACGAACTTTTACCTTTTACTCCGAAACATGGCAACCAAGGAGGTAACTAATCAAAGGGTTTATTTGAATTTCGATTTGGCTTGCAAATAGAATTCTGTTTATTGAAAAATGTAAAAGTTCTCTCTAGGAACTATTTTGTTTTAATTTCCGCGCATTATTTGAGAAAAGTACAATACAAGCCTTGGCCACAACTAGGCATTGATGGACTCACGTATGTGCGCCCACATTTACACGTTCGTCCATCAATGCCTCTTTTACTGACCTCTGCAGTAATGTACTATAGGTTTAGTATAGCAGAATTAAAGAACATAGGTAATTAAATTTATTTTTAAATAAATTTCCTTTCATTTGAAAGGAATAGGTAAGATTGGTTTCAATAACTTGTCGTTAAGTAGATGAGTTTTCTGATATTGTACGACATCAGAAAAACAGCAGAGGACACCTATCTTAAACTAGTGCGGGATGAAAGTGAGGTTTATGCCCAGCAGTGGGCCAAAAATGGTCGAATTAGATGACGGTGAATATATGGGATAAGTTTACTAAACCATAATAAGTAGGTATTATTTCTTGAATCGTCTTGGCCATACAAAAAGAAATGAGATCCAACCATAAACATTTGCAACATTGAAAATATCAATAATGGCCGAGTCTCACTACTCTGCTACCGCACAAAAAAGTTCTGAGATCTCGTGTAAGTATTGCCGAGTTGGCCATTCTCAATTAACCTTCCTTACCTAATCATATTGAAACAATGAATTAAACAATTATAGTAAAGGCTCTGCAGTACTTACACGAGATCTCAGAACTTTTTTGTGCGGTAGCAGAGTAGTGAGACTCGGCCATTATTGATATTTTCAATGTTGCAAATGTTTTTGTTTGGATATTTTTTATGGCAAGCTCTTGACGTAGAGGCTTGCTTGGGCATGGACGAGGTCGAATTTTTGGCGAAAATTCCATGCCTATAAACTCTCTTTTAAAAATGTTAGGGTCGTAAATCGATAGAAAAACGACGCTGGCAACTGTCAGCGTGTAGGTAGTCACCAACACATTATTTCCCTAATGAGCCCCGTAACGGGATTCGAACCTCAACCGATCATCCACTCGTCCCTTACGCGACTGATATGATACGTTGGTAGGTACCTACAGATTTGCACCTACTTACAACCAATGGTGTAAATATAGCTGTACCACAATACCTACTAACAACTAATTAGTGTTATCTCAGGGACTGGGAGCATGACGCAAGTCCGTTTGCGACGACAATACTTACTGTTAATTGGGTATTTGACTTAACTTTCGCAATTTGTGCTTTTATAAACGACTTCAATAGGAGTTTTCAATTCGGTTGTATTTTTTGGTTATTTATTTGTTAAATAAGCAAACAAACAAACAAACAGCTACAATATTTATGGTAAAATTTACATTAGTAGTTAATGTTAAAAAATAGTAGATTGTTTTACAAGGGACTAAACCATCCCATTATATACAATATGACAAGACCGAGTTATAATGGGTGGTTTTAGCCCGAGTAAAACACTCTACTTTTCACTTCGATTGCGAGAAAATAAAACAATTCAAAATTAGACAATTTTCAGAAATTTTATTAAAAATTAATCAACCTTCATAAAACATCACCAAGACGGTTCTATTTTCAAAAAAAAGATTGACGGAGCACCAAGAAGTCGAGTTTTTATGTAAGAGAACGAATGCTTTGTACGGGCTGATGATTTTAGACAAAAATTAAAAAGAAAAAATACTTTTTAGCCCGAGGTATTAAACTCGAGTTTTAGGCCCGCTAAGCTACACTATTATGATACACTTTTTGAGCAAGAGAAGTGAAAAAAATATTTTATATAAATAACAATGCAGCCGACGGCGTTATCCACAATTTAAATTTAAAAAAAAAATACTAAAAATGCGCCAGTAGAGGCAAAATTATACTTAAATGGAAAATTAATACATTATATTAAATCTAAAACCTAAACTTAAACTAAACGACATTAAATAATCATCATAGTTTTATCCCACTGCTAGACATAAGCCTCCCTTTGATTTTTATTGAATAATTGATTATTGAATATTACCTGTTATTGAAGATTAACTTCCTGATTGATGATTAATTTGTACCTTGAGCATGCAAAAATATCAATGTCTATAAATTTTGAACTATATGACTCAACCATTCGACGCACTGGACCACGCAGACCATGCAGACAGTACGAGGCACTGAGTAACATAATTTTCTAGTGAGGTAATAGCATCAAAGTTATTGTGAACAATATCGTAAAGCACATTGCATTCTAAATAAGTACGTCTAGCTTCTAGAGTAGGAAGTTTATAATTTAGCAACAATTGCGAATATGACAAGTTTGTTATATATTCGCAATGCGAATATGACAAGTAATGGTGCGTTTGCGTTTACGCAAATTTATATGGAATCGAGGTAGCGCCATCTAGTGAAAAACGCGTCATGTAGAGGGGAAACGTTCCAGAGGAAGATCCCCAACCCGATGGTCTGACCAGCTCAGAGACAAGGGAACGTCGCTTTACAGTGTGGTGCAGATGGCCACAAATCGGAGTCGCTGGAGACAGGCCGTTAATAAGTGCAGGACATCACATAGTGATCACGATCTTCAGCAATGAAGTACCGACTACAAAGACATCGGCATAAAGATGGAACTTGCAATGTTTAAAAGCCTGAGTTATGTCTGCACTATAAAGTATGAATAGGATCGGTCCAAGAATGGAACCCTGCGAAACTCCACGGTGGTATTAGTTGGAAAAAGGATCTGAGAGGATGTCCATTAGACAGCTTCAGTTCAACACATTGTTTCCTCTGATCTAGGTAACTGGAGAAACATTTCACTGTATTGTTGTCAAAACCATAAAAAGCTAATTTAGAAAGAAGGAGGGGAATACTAATAGATAATAATAATAATTCGCTCTATGCACACCCTGTAGTGAAGCGAAGAAACTTACGCTAGACTTTTTCGATCTAATTTATGTATTTTTGATATATTGGGTTCAAAACAGTTACGTCAAACTCTAGTTGAGACCAAATAAAAGTATAATAGTATAAGTATAGGTAAGTGGTGGGTTGCTTGAACCCCGTAGAGGATCTTATAACAAACCCATACATTTAAACGCCTTACTCACAATCTTCTCCACATGCTGGTCTAAGTGAAGTTTACTGTCAAACAATACGCCAAGGTCTCGGACTGAAGTAATATTACAGAGAGTGGCATTGCAAAGAATATAGTTATAGTTGATAACGGTAATATTTTTAGTAAAGTGTATGTAGCTACATTTAAGTATACTGAGGTGTAGCTTGTTATTTACACAGTACAACTTTAATCTACTAAGCGAGATCCTCCTGAAACATCCGACAATCTTCAAAAGTCTTTATAGATTAATACACCTTTAAGTCATACAAAACAAAGTTTCGAAAGCACAAGTCAATGTCGTTGATATAAAGAACGAATATAACTGGCCCTAGGATCGAGCCCTGAGATGCTGCAAATGTATTGAGGATAATAATAAATTGATAACCGTTGACAGCGACCTTCTGTGTTCTATTTTGTACATATGAAGAGAACCATCGCAGAAGAAGTTGGTTACTCTATATCTTACCCGTCCTACCACAATTTCAGGAGTTAGTAATGAGTAAGTATAGGTAAACGTGTTGTTGAGTAGAGACCGCATCTATGCAAACGTAGTGTAGGACGCCCTCTGGCCAGGAGGGTGACGATCTGCGAAAGGTTGCTGGCAGAAGCTAGATGCACCGAACTGAGGACAGAAGCAATGGCGCTCATTAGGAGAAGCCTATGCCCAGCCGTGGACTGCTAGAGGCTGTTGGTGATGATGATGATGATGATGAGGACAGCGACATAGCTTGTAATAAAGTCAATGAAAATATTATCGACATAAATGACAATACCAAACACCAGTATTATGGTGATGGGATGTTGTAGAATGAACAGCGATGGACATCCATCGAAGACAAAGGTTAATTTTTATTTTTCCAAAAAATAGCCAAGTGCTTGCTATACTTCTAACACACCTGAAAGAGGTGAAGATGTGGTCTAAGATGAAGCTCGCTTGCCTAGAAGGAACCGATTCACTCTGGATTTGAAGACTCCCGGATTGTACTGGGCCGGGAAAACAGACATTTCTTCTGATCTTTCAAATTCAGTAGATGTTGCAGGATTTTGCATGTCCTGATATAGCTCACTACTGATCTGGTACTTTATTATTTATTTATATCTTCCTTATTATTTCCTCATTTATTACAATCAGGAGTTTCCTCTTCAATCCAGGAATATTCTGTAGGTAAATAAAATATTATTACATGGTTACAGGTTCTACCTTTTGACCTAGCTTGGCGATATCTGGTGTTATTGTGGGAACACACTGCAAGTTTCTGCAGATAATGCCTATTTTGTGTTGTTTTGTAGGGATTTTTATTATGTTAATTTTTATTAGAGAATTTGAATTCGAAATTCACCTAAAAATAATAATAAAGATAGCATCTATACCTACATATAATAAAAGCGTAGAGTAAGAAACAACCAGAAAATTATGTTTTTTTGCAAAATATCAAAATAAAAATTGTTTTTTTTTGATCCAATGACCCCGATTTTTACCCGACTGTCGAAGTTCAATGAATGTCGATTGACATACTGTCAAAGTTAGCAAAAACAGGATCGGTGTCAATAATTTCTGTTTTCAACAGAGTTAGCCGATCATCCCGCAGGTGTCGTTGGATTCGTCTAGATCACGAGGGTGACATAGGCTATATTAAATGTCAAAAAATCCAAAATTGCGACTGTTAGAAGCCATTTTTTAATTTACGATTAACTAAAAAGGTATTAAAAACTCTTTGATTTCCACAAATTAGGTGTCATTGTATTTGACTGGATTATTTAATTGACATGTAGATTCATCATTATGAAGTGTCATAAAAATCCAATATGGCGACTGAAAGAAGTGATTTTATGCTGAGCTGAAATGGTATAAAATAGTGATTGATTTTTATTTTTACCTCAGAGCTTCCGAAGGCAGAATAAGTTTTACAATAAAGATATCATACCAAAAATAATTTACTAATTTGAAATTCGAACTAACCTCCTCCTAACTTCTTCAGAAATACTTCATAATTTTGCTGTTGTTCCACAATGGATCTACAACTTTTATCTACTATACGATATGTAGTTGTTGTTAAAATCATATAGGTAATGTGTGTAGCACGTGTGTGCTACCTATCTACTTACCTGATAGTAGCTTAAAAATGCTACTAGCCTTTGCCATTGACGACCTCTTTGGCACAATGGACCAAAATCTAGCTGACAACGAAGAAGTGCTGATATGATTCCCGCTGAGGGACAAATGTTTCCACTTAACTCTCCGAGTTCAGACACATTACACGGTGGTATAAATCCTCGTAGTTCCTGATATCCACGATACAGGGGAAATTCATGCTTGAATGCCTCGTACTGTCCTGCCTTATTTCTGCCCTGCTGTTGTTGCTTGCAATTAGTGGGTAAATAATTCATACATACCTACTACATTAGTAACAACATCAAGATAATTCCAAGATTGAATCATCTAGATTCTGCGAGAAGCCATTTTTGATTTTTCTCAAAATTGGTATGAAGATTTGGGTAGAGTTCCATCGACCTCGATTCAAAAACACACGTACCTAGGTACTAGCAATAATTTACTTATTCATAATTGTACTAACCTTCTTGGAGGCTGCATAGTTCCGAAGGCAGATTGCTTAAAGACCATAACCTATAGTATTTACTAATTCGAAATACGAACTAACCTCCTTAGAGGCTGTGGACTTAAGCCCCACAACTGCGTTATTATCGGCGATTTTACCGCATGCGTTATTGTAATATCTGTTTTTAGTACATTATGTATAGGGACGGCAACGAAGTTACACACTGCTGCGATAACGAATTTGTGTGAAAGGAGATGGGACGCATTATCACAATAATGCACGCGGTAAGATCGCCGATTATATGTATGGGGGAGGCTTTAATTAAGCAAGCAAGTAGAAGTAGTAGATGAGCCGTGGTGGCCTAGTGGGATGTACCCCGACTTATGATCTGGAGGTCGTGGGTTCGAATCCTAGTCAAAAATTTATGTGCGCATTACCAAGAGCTCGAAACGGTGAAGGAAAACATCGTGAGGAAACCGGCATGCCCTCGAACTAAAAAGTTCGAAAGGTATGTGCTAGGTTAGTGTTCCAATAAAAAAAGCAGCGATGGGCTTGCAACCTGTCACGTGGAATGCTAGCTGCTTGCAAAAAGTTGGCATGTATTGAACGTAATGTTTGGACTTGCCTCTGACTACCCCCATTAAGGCATCCTCAATATATTTGCGTACTGACCAATATCAGAAGATATCCATGATGGGGAAAAAGTCGTGAAGATGGAGAAAAAACTCTGTTTCATAAATTCATGTAAGTAGTCAAAAAATAGTCTTCAGAAAAATCTTCAGAAAATACATAACTCCGCTGTCATCTCACACTGGATTTATGTATCAACACTTCTTTTTACTTATTTAGTAATATGTACTTTTTGTCACAAAATAAAATAAAGATATATAATTGTTTCGGTTGATGACCGTTATTTTGCTCTCGTATAAATTTCAGGCAGAATCCTGTTCCTAGTTCCTAGTCCTGTAGGTAGGTGTAGGTAGGCGTAGACGGAATGAAGCTTGTATTTTTATGGCTGCGAGTACGTTTATTTTAGATTTTACAAAAGATTGTTAAGTGTAAAAATCGAATGTCATCTCCGAAGTGAAGTTGTCGCCGTGTTGACCCTGTCACGTGACGCATGATGCGTAGAGGCTTCGATGCTGGTTGGCTGTACGTCGGCGGTACTTCAAGCCGGTGTTAAGGTGCGTAGGTACGCTTCACTGTTAAGGCGCAGTAATAATAATGATATTATTAATTATATTTGATTTTGTTTATAAAACCCATTATTTCGCTAACACGCGATTTAATTTTAAAATGATGTACCTGTGTTTGTTATTATAACCACTATTTTATTTACTGTTGGTACCTAATGTAAAATATTATATTGATGTTAAAATAATCATTTCATTTACATTCGATATTATTATGAGATAAATAAAGCATTGAATCCAAAGGAAATACATATTGTTTGCTGGGGATGATCTTATCTCTGATACGATGAAGTATTTTCAAAATTACCTAATCATAGAAATTCTTCATAGTTTTGACAACTCTCAAGCTTGCACTCTGATTTGAGATTGGTTTATAAATTACGACGTAAGTACCTATGTACTAAAAACTGCCTGTTTATGCAGTCGGGTTTTTTTTTTTTTAAATACTTGTTGTAATCTTTGACGTAAAAATACTGCACGGATTTTGTTCATCATAATTTGTTGTAAAATCAGATAGCTTACCATCCAACTTACCACATTTTATTTCTCTAGATGCCTATAAGCAGAGCTGTGGACAATTACAGGCTGAAGATAGGCGTAACAATACGGTGACAAGACGGGCAAAATACTACGAGCCCTTGTCGTGAGAGGGTCTTACATTTGTTTTTACAAAATTTTCACAAAACCCCTACAAAATCGCAGCATGATGCTTCAAGGTTACCACTTAACATCAGGTTTAGCAAGGATGCTTTGTTGCCCTCTTATGTTTGGTTATACATCGCCCTGCGTCCATCAACTTGAGGAATAGAGGTGTTGAGCCTCATATGCCTGTAATTCCATATGCATGCGAGGCATTCATTCCTCTTCAGGATCTCTTAATTCCGATTCGATCTTCATCAAAATAGTTATTACGTGTATGCAACACGATGATTATAATAATGTTTGTACGTACTTTACGAATTTAGTGTTTTATCCTATCCTATCCTACTTCCTACTCTTACTAATATTATAAATGCGAAAGTTTGTGAGTATGGATGTATGGATGAATGGATGAATGTTTGTTACTCTTTCACGCAAAAACCAATGAACGGATTTGGATGAAACTTGGAATATAGGTACATAGTTTATGACCTGGATTAATACATAAGTATCTGTATTCTGTGACATAAGCTACTATTTTTATCCCGATATCACGCGAGCAGTTTTTGCGTGAAGTTTTTCCATTCATCTATACATCCATACTCACAAACTTTCGCATTTTTAATATTAGTAGGAAGGAAGTAGGATAGGATAGTAGAAAGTAGGATTTTTTATATTGTTGGAGGAAGAAACGTGAAGAAAAATACACGCAAAAAAATTGCATGCGGGTCAGCTAGTACTATATATATTTGTATACTGGTACGTAGATTCGGTACTTGATGCGCGAGGTACGCGAGGCTTTGTTATCAAAATCCCCCAAGCAAAGGTCAAATAAGTACTTTAAGTACTCTAATCTAAGTAACAGCTGTAGGTTGACTTCTCGATGAACCTAGGGCACGACTTAGGAACACTCTGATAGTTTGTAAGGCAATATGTTTTTCTTTATTTCGCTACTGAATTAACACCAGTTTCTAAAATACTCAATACTCAATAATTTAATGCATTCCTGTATATTGTATACAGTAGCTTAAGTGCGAAGAAAATACCTAACGTCAAACTTTGTGTTAACTATATTTTTGTATGGAGATGTTAAGTTTTACAAACTTCCCACTAGGGGCGCTGCTCCATTTTGATTTTTTTATATTATTTACTATTTTCTTACGCTATTTTCTTCGCACTCAGGCCACAGGTGTAACCAGCTTTTTATTATGATCATTATAGTTGGGCACAAAAATAATAAATATCATGAGGTAAAATAAGTAATGGATCTGCGAAGCCTTCAAAGCCTATTTCGCCCACACCGTCACGAGTTTGCAATCTTTATGGCTCACTTGACGTTGCCCTGAAATGACGTTGGGTTTGTCCAAACGAAAGTTTACCGTGAAAACCAAAAGCTTGAATAGAATTTTAAGTAACGTTATTCAATGATACTTAAGTAGGTATCCATCGGGTTCAAACAAGTAATACGCGGTATTTTCTTTCTTCTTTTCTGTAATAGATAAAATATCTAGCACGCCTAATTTGTTTTCTGCCATTTAATCTTTCCTGGCAGATTTTTTAAAGCATTAAGTTATATTTTTTTTGTTTTTTTTTGTGCATTAAATGTTAAATAAATAAAATAAAGGGTTTACGATTCATGAAATTTATTTGTATTAATAAGTATAGACTTATATAACTTTTTCACGAATCGCAAATTTAGTGGAAGCACTTTATATATTATCAAGTTTCAAACTATTTTATGAAAAATGGTTTCTTTATTATTTATATGACATGTTTGTGGTATTTTTTGTTTTAAAAATATCATAGAATTGATTTAGCTTTATTTAAATACAATATAATATGGGCATAAATGATACATAAATTCATTCGGTAGATACTTTCAATTACTCATTTTGAAATAACCGAAAACGTCAGATTCTAACTGTACGTAGTACGTAGTTAACGCACTATTTTATTAATTAAAAAGTATGGGGTTGTTCAGTGGGGCTTAATTTATAGCTTGGTATAATTCCATATAAATTTAATCTCAGAACATTTTTTTAAAACCGTAGAAAAGACACACATTTGGAATAAATACATTATGAATAAAGATACAGATTTGGAAACTGTAAGTACCTACCTGGAGTGTAAGGTGTTCCAACCACCAGCTTCGGAACTTGGATAAAGTTAGCTTGGACCAACCTTACCGGCACGTGGTGCACCCTGCTCACTAACAAACGGGGCTTTCGCGGCGACCGGCTGATTACGGCATAGCGCAGCCTAACACCGGCAATCCAGCATAGCTAAATACTCTGACCGCCGACGGGCAGCAGCGTAGGTGGCTTTACCCAATTGAATAGTAACAGTATATATCAATGCCTTACCCATAGAAAAACGCGGGTTTCTTACGATGTTTTCCATAATCGTTTTAAGCACGTGCACGCCACATAATTTTTTCGTAACGACTAATAATGAGTAAATAAATCATTATCGTAAATTTTTTGACTGTCACAAAAACATATTGCGATGTAAATAACCTATCGCTTACCAATTTTAATTAGGCACTTCGTGAGCAAAATAATCAGGTTTTAGTTCGGGAAACCCGGTTGAGCACGAGCCTCGCTTCCGAGATGATTATCCTTGTCTTTGAAGGTTACCACTGTTTGGGGGATAGCCCACAGACAGGTATAGAATGAGCTCACACAAAATCTACTCAATTGTGACTTCATATTTTGGCTTCAAAGGTGGCCTAAAAACTTGATAACTATGGTTATCAGCACTAGCTCATGGTGTATGGACTGGTTTAGTTCGGATCTCATACCCCATGAAGCCAAGCCTTTGCCGTCGGCAAGACCACTAGTAAAATGGGAAAGCTATTATATTTTATTTGTTCTATTATTTGTTGCTGTTTAATTTTTATGGGTTATACGCACTGTTTGGCTGTTATGATTTCATTTTTTTCTTTTTTTGCACACTTTATATTTCTATTTTCTTGTAATAATTATTAACATGTCTGCTAAACAAAATTGTTCCTAACGGAAGATCAGTGTGAGTTGTTTGTTGCCATAAACTTGCCTCATAATGCTGGGTTAGGGTCCATTTTTCAGCAAAGCATTATAAATCAGAATGTCGACCTCTGTGACGCAGTGGGCGAAGGTCCGCCTGGGATGTAAAAGGTTGCGGGTTCAATTCCCGCCGCGTTTGCATGTTCTGCAGATATGTGTCTCGGGTCTGGGTGTTTTCAATGAATGATATGTATGTATTTACTAAAAAAAATGTATATATGAAATTTATGAATCATATGGTTCCTATAACACAAGCTCTGCTTAGTTTGGGGCTACATGATCCTGTGTGATAAGATAACGTCCAGCATTATTTATTTATTATTTATTAATGTACCTTATATTTACTAAGTTATGTGTTATAGTTTATGACCTACCAATGCATTGTTATTGTTGTTGCTGCAAATAAATAATTATTCTATTCTATTTTAATACAGTAAAATCCACCAGGATGCGTGTAGGAGCTTTTTAGAGCCAATTCATACGAAGAAGGAAAAATTTTAATGAAATCGTGGCGTATCTTGCGTGGTTGTTCTTTTATATTATTTAACTCGTGAAGTTACATAAAATACCTTTAAGCCTACTATTTGATAAGGCGTAGGAAAAGGGAAATATCCTTCTATCATGCCATTCATTGCTCGGATCATAGATTGTGCTTTCCGTCCTAGAGAACACAGCGTAATCATGGCGTAGTGATGCGAAAGTGTGTTATACTTTAGCAGATAGTGACTCACGTATAAAGATACTTTCCCGCAACCAAAAGGCTACGGTGGCGCTCGGCCAAGTCCACGATTGTTGGTGACATTCCATGGACAAAGGCATTACCTAGCGGACATGAATGATAAGAAATAACTCTTACGTACCTAATATTTACTTTCTATTGAACTAGTCTGCTTAGGCGGCGGGCCTTTGATTGCCTAGAGTATTGAAAAAAAGTACCCAATATCTTGAAGTGCTTTTTGAAGATCGGAAGTGCTCGGATTCTAACCACAATACGGGCCACCGCCCAAATGATTAACTACTAAGTTATATATCGATTACTACTACTTACTACTATCTACTTGATTACTATTATTTACACTAATAAATAAGAGCTAGTTTCATTCCAGTACATAGCTGAATCCAAAAAAGGTATGAAATTAAATTCTGTACAGATTATATCAGAATTTAGACCACCCACCGCTGGACTTGGGAGCGCTACTATGCTTGACAGAGGCAGAAGGCCCTTTTTGACCACACTGTTTCTTATTTGGCATAGATTTTACATGTTATCTAACCATGGGTTTCATATGAACCCGACATTTTGATCTTTGACTTTTTTGTCAAAAGTTGTGCTTACTATGTTTAATATTCATTTATTTCAGGCAGGAAAGTATGAAGGAAGTAGACGGATATTTAACCATTTATACATCGACAAGTATTTTTTTTTTACAATATAGATTATTAGTTGTGCGACTACTCGACGAACTAGTTTCTAAACTCTGTTTATGACACATTGCTTATTGACAATAGTCGATTCCAATAGCAAACGCACGGATTCATAGCAGACTTGTTCCTGAGTACTGTAAATTTATTCCTCAGAAAATCTGCCTAAATAAGTTACCTACAGTTATAATCCTAGTGTAAAAAGACAATGTAATCACGAAATAAAGAAACAAAGATCCAGTTTCGCAAGAAATTAACGAAATTTAGGTACCTATCGCATTGGCTGGATATACAAAGTACTTCCCCTGTTGTGCTCACTAGCATTATGACCTGAATATAAAGTACTCCCTGGTTGGGTCATACCCTATCAACAGGTGTAAGTATTTATTTGAATGTAGTACGACAGGTTATCACATTAACATCTTCCAAAAGTTTTTATTCGACGTTGACCTCTTCAAATTCTTGATTCGATACAAAATATATTAGTTTTTAGTTGTTTAAGATTTAAAAAAAAAACCGGACATTTTCTTATCATAAAAATATCGTTTTTAAAATACTTATTTTATTTATATCAGTCTAGCCGTTTTCACCTGAAAAATGAAATGTTCTTCGTTGGTAAGCGCATTACCATCGAAGAACATTACATTTTTCATTCATATAAGTAGAATAAACATTCATAAATTAGTTTAGTTACGGATTTATTCATACAACGATGAATGCAATGTTAAAGTCCTTGTGTGACAGGACTAGATAGATAGATAGATAGAAAACTCTTTATTGTACTCACACCAACAAAAACAAATAGAACAATATACAATAACAATAATGAAAGTACAATGGGCGGTCTTATCGCTTAGAGCGATCTCTTCCAGACAACCTTTGGATGGACTGGATTTAAATTACTGTAGCAGACGATGGTGTATAATATCAATAAACACACTAAATATCATCATAATACATTGCGGACGAGGAAAAAAAAATACGATAATTAAACATAAATATCAACATAAACATAAATATCAAACATGTAAAATAGTAGATACCAAATAATAAATACAATACTAATACTTACTATAGATAACTCAGAAATGAAATATACTAATAGATATAATAAAGGTAATAAAATATGTATAGGTAATAAAATAAAGGTAATCTAAAAACAGATGAAAGTTTCATTTCAAACGTCATGTGAAGCGGATGAATAAAAGTTGAAGAGAAGCTTTTTGAAGATAGGCAGAGATTGAGCAGTTCTGATGCTGACAGGGAGAGAGTTCCAAAGACGAACAGCTTGAACAGTAAAAGAGTGGGAATAGAAAGTGGAAGTGTGCACAGGTGTTTGAAGCTGTAAAGTCTCAGAGGAGCGTAATGTGCGAGAATTGGATTGCCAAAGATATTCAAAGCGCTCTTTGAGATAAGAAGGAGAAGAAGGGTTGAAGAGGATACCGTACAAAAGAGAAAGAATGTGAGTATTTCTGCGCTCACGAATGGGCAACCAATTGAGCTTCTTTCGAAACTCGGATACATGGTCATACTTGCGCAGACCGAAAATGAACCTGATGGACAAATTTTGAAGGCGTTCGAGTTTATCAAGCTGCTTTTCAATAAGATTAGGATAGCAAGCGTCAGCATAATCAAGAATGTTGTAATCAAGAAGGAAAGGACTATTTATGCACGTAACAAAGAAACATATGTTTCATGGGATTATTCAACCTAACATCAACACATTCATATTTCCCAAAGGGGTATCAATCTTCTTCTTCTCCTTCCAAATCGTACACTCGATTCATAGTAGTCAAAAAGTTTTCTCAAAATTATCATTCCACGATCATTTTACGTGCTGTGACAAAATATTACTACGTACGCATACCTATGTGAATGCAAAACTCCAAAATCGAGACCCGTCTCAGGTAGCCTGACGGCATTGACCTTGGTTTTCGAAACTGGTACCCAACAGGTAGATAAATCAGGATTTTTTATTGAATTGCCCGAGCTGGTTCTGCCACGTAGTTGTGGGTACTTACCCGATAGCAAGGTCGTCTATGTTTTGTTATCGTCAGACTTGCGCCTGACACACGACATGACCCGTAAACACAACGAGATAACAGATAATATAAACTAATGTAAGCTAACTCTCATTGTAAAAAAGACTAGCTATAGCTTGCAGTCTGCTCTCGTAGTACCGGAATAAAAAGTACCCGTTAATAATCCAAGTATCATCCAAATCCGTTCAGCCGTTACGGAATAGAGTGAGTCAAACATACCTACTAACAAAAACACAAGCACTCATTTACAAATAATAGTTATTTGTTATACAAGAGTGCAAAGTTGCTTGTTAACCGCGTGCTCAATTTTGATTACCGAGCAAGCGAAGGATTCTAACATTGAATCACGAGCGTAGCGAGTGTTTCAGAAATTAGAATCCTGAGCGTTAGCGAGGGAATCAAAAGCGCACGAGGTGAAAAATCTTTGCACTCGAGTGCAACACGTAACTTTTCTTCCCACCTCAGCGAGGAAATTACTAAATAAAAAAAAAGATTAACATCAGTTTATCATTTAAAGTAGAAAAAAAATAAAGTACACCAAAAAGGTTTTGAGTCTGAGGTTTTATCAAATTAAAAAAGGTTGTATGATAAATTCGGCACCATGGAGGTAAAAGTTAATAGGTTTAATGATGTTTTGAATTCACAAACTTAGTGCATATAAAAACGGCTTTTGCACTCAGATATGGAAGAGCAAAAATATTCTTTCCGAGATGGGGGGATGAAAAAAAAAATTTTCTATCTATTTACAAACTTTAGCACTAACAATATTAGTGCTAAGAGGAAATTCAAAATTTTCTATGTATCCCAAACAATTAAATTCATACGGAACTTTAACCCAAGATCCCACCATCAATACTGGGACAATGAAAAAGTTTCTTGCTTGGTATCACATAGCGAAATGCATTCGTACATGTTTCATTCTAGAAGGCACTGTAACAACCTTAATTATAGCTGAAATAGCTTAAATTAAGCAAAGGTGGCACCTCGTGCCTCACTCACACATTGACTATTTACGTCAAAGCATTTCAGCAAGTTTGCATTAATATTCCCTTATAAACCCAAAATTTTAATGATTCTTTTCAGTCAGTTCTCGGAAGGTTACTCTGTCTCGACCCAGCGACGGACCTGGTTTTTAGCCCGCCGGCTGCATCAGAGTACAGATAGCCCAAAGAGAAGTCCCACTCGCGAATTCATAAAACCCGTTGATCCACCAGAGATCCTTTATTTAAAGTTGGAAGTTGTAAATTTAATTTAAAATCGTTAATAAATCTGTGTTTCCATAAATCTTGTTTTTTTTAAGACAAGTCGGAAAGCCAGTCTAACAGCACGTATATTATATGTTTGTCCAAAAACTCTGACACCAAAGTTAACAGCTAGCTAATGGAAGACGGAAAATTTCAGGACTAGATTAAATAGAGAGGAAGAGCAGTCAATTTATTTTTATTTTTTATTTTTTATCAACTCAAATCTGTATAATCAATCAAATAATCTTTGGCTCTAAGCAGCATAGAGTTTGACGTAGCAATGCTTATAAATATGAGCATTCAGAGTATGTGGGTACGTAGAGGATCCATGGTGGTATTCTGTGGTGATCTTGTTTCCTCATGCCATGCCCATATGCTGTGCCTATAAATATGTATTTTAAAGCAAGTTCAGTAAATGCCGTATCTAATTAATAGTGTACTTGACTATTCAGTAGAAATATATTTCAATTAGTAAAATGTTTAATATGACTATGTCCAGTTATTCAGTTATTCAGTGCTACGTTTTACCTAAACATATTTCAGCGGATATCGGAAGCTCTTTTTAACCATTTACTATTTTGACCTTTTGTAAGGTCGACTAAAAGGCCGACACAAAATGCATCAAACTGAAACAGTCTAGTTCAAATACGAAGTGAGTAAAATGAATCTTTATCAAATGGTATGTAGTTGAAATCTACCAATGCATTAATAACTTTAGGTCACATGCACCTAAGACGTAATATAGTTCGCTTTAATGAAGTCGTGTTTAAATAATCATTCTGTGAGTGTGTTATCTGAAACGTAACAAGTTGAAATATGTTTCGGAAAGGCGTAGTGAATCGATGTGTTAGAGAGTGTTCACATAATGGATGCGGCGAGCAAATGTATAGAAATGCGCTGTTTGTTTCAAACTACCAACTATTAGGTCTTTTCATATAAAATTGTCATTGTATACATTTTTTTAATTCAACAGTCATATACTAAACTAATTTATATTCTGAACGTCACATTATTGCAACGATTATAAAATTCAATAAATAATAGTTTTGGGGAAGTTCATCTCCAAAAAATTAAACTTGAACACTTTACAGTTAAACTTTAAAAGTTCGTTCATGTGATGTCTTGTGTGTTGGTATTTTTGGGGTTATTTTTTAAATAAACTAAAAGCTACGCAAACTTTTCACAATGTACAACAATTTACACACAAAATATTAGGGGAATAGTATTTAAAGTTCCAGAAAATAATACAAAAATGTATGCATTGAGAAATCTATTTTCTCGAAATTCGCCACATACATTACGTAAGGACCTTATATATCGAAATGACACATGACTTCGAAGATTTGATCCGGTATCGGTCTGAAAGACGATAGTGTCGTCCATCAAAAACACGCCCTTTTTTCGCACTTCCGCGCTTCGGAAGGCACGTAAAGATGTTGGTCTGGGCTTTTTCAGTCGTCAGACAGCTTGAAAACTCCAACATCGTCCGAAACGCTATAATGCTTTAATGTATTTTATGCTATGAAATATCTACGTAGTAATTACTTAGGTACTTCAATTTTTACAAATTGAACGTTGCTGATGATCATAAACTAAAACTGATGTTATACATCTAAGCTACCTAATAGACACTATATAAAGTCAGTCCCCTAAACAATTGAATCAAAGGAACATGACTAAAAAGCTAAATCTCAAGGCATCTGCGAAGGCCTACGTTCTATCACGTAGCATCAACGTAGATTACATCGGCAAGGTGAACTCCTAGTTTTGCTAACTGCCCATTACGGAGCGAATAAAAAATAAACAAGAACATGTTCATATTATTTTGATTTTTTCTAAGGTCTTGCATAAATTTGAATCCAGTTTAGTTCAATCATAAGCGATACTTTTTTGTATACTAGAAAGTATTGTAACTATAGTGTACGTGTCCGCGCCACGACTCAATTCCGTCGGCAAAAGGGGTAGAACTCGATCCCGGTAGAGAAATAATGGATATCTACGAACGATTTTGACTACGAAATTTTCGGAGTAAGACCTCTTAGACCAGAAGAATAAGAATTTGAATAAAAATCATTTAATGTAAAAACTGTGTAAACATAGATCTTATAAGTAGGTAAATTTGTGACACAACAGCATAATTATTGTAAATAAAAACGAAATAACAGCCAAATATTTGTTTTATTTACTATAGTTCTGCGATAGCAGCGTCGCGTCTATACGACTTGAGTGGTGGCGCGGACTCTACGTAAATAATTCTTCTTCTTCTTCGTATGAGTTAGTGGCCAACTCTGGTGAAAATTACAATGGTAAATAATTAGTACTTTATCGATGATCTAACGTAAGAAGGGGGTTGGAGGTGTGACTACAACCTATTAAAGCAACAATTGTAATGTTATTAAAGTAATATTACACCTGCGGGGGGATCGACTCACACCTACCGGTGCGCGTCGGAGAGCATCGAAGCGCATTTTAAAACATGCTAGAGGAAATTGAAACATCCACAAAGCAGTTAAGTTCCTTATTTACATGCAATATTTACTTACGGATCTATTTATGTCAGAGTTTGACAAAGCTTAATACAGCTGCGTAAATTGCATGCAAATAAGGAACTTAACTCCTTCGTGGATGTTTCAATTTCCTTAAGCATGTTATAAAATGCTCTCCGATGCGCTCCGACGCGCGCCGGTAAGTGTGAATTTTATATAACTCTGTTGCAAATAGAAATGATTGACACCGAAGAAATGTGACAGTTTGTCAATTGACGTTCATTGAATTTCGACGAATGAAATGGCAAAGTTTGTAAAAACAGGATCGGTATCAATCATTTCTGTTTGCAACAGATTTACATTGATATCTGTGGCAACAGAGTTAGCCGATCACCCCGCTGGTGCATCCTACGGTTGCTGTCAAAGGTAAGATAAATTGTCTTTAGGTACGTCAAATCAATTCACAACGCCGAAATATAACATTACTGTATAGATAATAAGTGTTGGTACAAATAGAAGTAATGTTCTTACAAGCTACGAATAATACAAATTACAAATACAAATTTTTAACCGACTTCAAAAAGGAGGAGGTTCTCAATTCGTCGGAACCATTTTTTTTACTTTTTTTTACGTGTGTTCACCGATAACTGTGTTAATTGAAGGCCGATTTTCAAAATTATTTTTTTGTTTAATAGAGTATACTTCACAGGTGGTACACTTCCATATCAATTTTATTTCTGAGGGATTGGTACTTTTCCCGGAAAACTCAAAAAACCTCATCCTCACTTGTAATTTTCGCCCTATGATCACCAATATCTCCGTCAATTGTGAACCGATTTTCAAAATTATTTAGGGCAAGAAGTAAGAAGTGATTTATTTTAATTCGGTTTATTTTTTTTAAAAGTCCTACTTGTATTGAAACATGATGGTTCTTTTTAGCTTTTGGCTGGCTTACAGTAGTGCTTTGGGAGACGGATGTCTTTGTTGTCAAATGGTTGCCACAAGACGCGCGTGTCACAATATTGGGCAAAAGTGTGCTCGGTGGCTTGGCTCGTAGCACGTGTCTGCCTAAGCCTTCGTAGGTAAGATACACGTCACAATTAAAGGAACGGTGAGGCGCTGGGGTAGCCCCGAACGAGGGCATAGGTGAGTCTCGGTTGATATTTCCTTGAACTTTGGGTTGAAACGATTTACACCTGATGACGACAGGTTGAGTAAGGCAATGGTGGCCGGGGAAGGGCAAAAGAGAAAGATGAAAAAAAATTATACCATTCCCTTCGAACTCATATAATTAGGTATGATATGAATGGTAGGTTTGGTAGCAGGTATGAAGCGCTCGTGGTGTGGCTTACTTCGTTGTTCGTAGTAGATCACCTTGGTAAAGCAACACTCCGCCTAGTCACTATTTGGATGGTTGACCGTTTAGTGGCATTTCGATCTGGCGGGTGATTGGCTAATTCTGTTGCAAACAGAAATGATTGACAACAGTTTGTAAAAACAGGACCGGTTTCAATCATTTCTGTTTGCAACAGAATTAGCTGATCACCTCGCTGAGCGCTTCCGTGCTTCGGAAGGCACGTTAAGACGTTAGTCCCGGCTTTTTCAGTCGTTGAGCCATGTCGGAGGCCTTCGGGCGGCCTAAAACTCCGACACCAGAGTTGGCCACTAGCTCATTCGAAGAAGAAGAAAAATAGTAGGTCTGATCGATAACTGTACATAGTATGGGTTTCAAAAAAAGATTATAAGATGATTTCGTATCGAGAAGGGCTTTGTATTAAACACGTACGTTATATGTAATACGTAATTAATAATTATACTTAGTCAATATGCGTATTAATTTTATCACACATTTTTATAAACATGTAACTACACTCGAGAGCAATGAATCCGGGTCACTCAAAGAATCCAAAAAATCTCGGAAAGTAAGAATGCTAGGTTAATGCAATAAATTGTATTTAATAGACAATTTAATACTCCTTAAATGAAAGTTAAAAAAATATGAGTCACCATACATTTTATTTACACAAAATTACATAAAGAAAAAAAACTGCTGATCTCTCCTTAAAACAAAAATAGGAAACATGAAATTTTTGAACTTTATGACGATTTTCTTGAATTTCAATACTTCGTATTACCTCCTCGTGCTTCCATTACTGCGTTTACGCGGTTTGGCATGCTGTACACCAAGTTCCTTATACGATTTTGGGGAATATTCTCCCATTCCTCTGTGAGAGCAATTTTGAGCTCAGGAAGCGTGATTGGGGGAGGGTTTCGTTGTTTTACGCATCTCCCTAGCTCGTCCCAAGCATGCTCGATCGGGTTGATATCCGGGCTGCGCGCTGGCCACTCCATACAAGTAATGTTCATCTCTTGAAGGTAGTCATTCACAATCCTACCTGTATGAGGTCGGGCATTGTCATGCATAAATATAGCATCCTCACCCAAATTGACCATAAATGGACCAACGTGTTCGTTGAGGATTTCTTCCACATATCTTACGCTAGTTAAAGAGCCGTTTTCTATGATCACCAGCTCTGTGCGACTTTCAGAGGAAATTCCGGCCCACACAAGTACAGACCCACCACCGTAGGCTACTTTTTCTTCGATGCATGCTTGCTTGAATCTTTCCCCTGGTCTTCTATACACTCTGTGTCTTCCATCGTGCTTGTAGAGCATAAATTTTGTCTATTAAATACAATTTATTGCATTAACCTAGCATTCTTACTTTCCGAGATTTTTTGGATTCTTTGAGTGACCCGGATTCATTGCTCTCGAGGGTATAAGGATCATGTACCTAACTATGGCTACAGTAAATAAACTTTTTACTTTTTTACTTTACACGCTTGAAAGGTTGGGTAAGTGATGTCAGTACTGTACTGTATTTATGTTTAATTCAAACTTAATACTAAGCAACAGCAACTTACCTATATCCAACAACGTGCACTGTAAAAACCCTAGGGTTTATCGCACAACTGTTTTGGTTTGTTTGTATACCAATATTGTTGAGCACAAATAGGCCTAAGCCTGGTAATATTGGTCACCTTTTAAAATATCCACGGGAGTGAGCCATTATTTTTTCCGTATATAATAACTAGTAAAAGCCCTGCGGCTTCGTCCGTGTAGAGATTTCGAGAGGCTGAATTTCGGGAAATCCTTTAATAGTACATGTCTATAGCAGGCATGGAACGTATGCTGCTTTCCTTCACATAGGATTCTTTTTAACTTTTTTTTGCTTTTTCATTTACTCATACGAAGAATTTACTAAGTTTAAAGTAAAAATTCCAGATTTCAGATTTGTATTTATTTACCATAACGTTATAACATAACAAGCAAGTCGAAACATGTATACAATTTTTATATAAAGAATTAAATATTTCTATATAGGTACTATATTAAAATATATTGTGCCGACCACACACCCTACAGATCAGAAGATGACATGGCATTAAATAACAATAAATACTTTTTAAATATACAATAAACGCTTTTTAGTCTTATCTCTTATTTTTTTTTTCTAGCGCCTAGATCTTAACATGTTATAATAATTTTAGCTTGTTTCTTGTTAGTATTGATTAGTTTTAAAACACTTGTGAGTTTACTGCCGATATCAGTACATAAATATATTTTATTGATATTGCGATATGGTAATATTTGACCCTGAGAGCTATGTGATTACAGAAACGTTTTATCATACCTATGGGTATCTACGTTATTGTCGTATTATCAACGTAGTTTGTTATTAAATCTTTCCGTATTTATGTCATCCAACGATAAAAAATATATAAATCTATCAATATTTTAAAGAAAAAAAGTCATACGGTTTCTTCATACTTAGGTGCATCATATTTTGTGGTTGGTTTAAAAAAAATAAGGTAATTCAATCTATTGCGATTTTTAGCGCTCGTGGCTCACTTAGGTCATCTTGGTTATTCATTATGTCGCCTGGTCACCACTTGGATAGAAGGCATTTAGATTTGAAAATGTTCATGCTGTAAAAGGCACGTTAAGATGTTGTTTTTTCAGTCGTTAAGCCATGTCGGAGACCTTTGGGCGGCTTAAAACTCCGACACCAAAGGTCTTAGCTCTTACTAAACCTTCAATCCAGGTCTGTTTTGGCCTAGAAAAGAAGTTTTTTCATAAAAAAGATGATACTTTATACTTATAACAACATAATAAGTATTCATTTTATTTTCAAATATCATCATCCTCTCTGATGAACAATCAAAATCTCCAGTCTATCGCTTTATCGGGTCATTTGACGAATCTAAGATAAATCCAGATAAATCGAGGAAGACCTCATAGGATGTACCATCACCTTCTTGGAGACCTTGAGATAAGATTTGACATTACCTTGAGACACAAGAGCCTAATTCACCTACTTGTAAGGTAACAAACAAAATACCAAACGCACGCATGTCCGAAACCTTGTAGTTGATCACAATCAGCACTTAGAACCACATGTATGACATTAGTGCAGGATTTAAAAAAAAATACTAAACATTATCACACAATATCATTTAGCCCAAACTAAGCAGAGCTTGAATTATAGGAACCACATGACTGATATACGAATACTATATATAGGTATTTTTTTGTCAATACATACACATACAACACATTACTGATAGAAGCATCCAGAGCCGAGACAAACTTTTGCAGATCATAGAAACTTTTGCCAAGCGGAGAGGATCGATCCTTTAACCTTCTGCTTCCCAGGTGCGCTTAATCCCACTGTATCACAGAGGTCGTTAAAACTGTTTTGTATAGAAACTCTTTGCTTTCTATATTATATATTATTATTTTTTTCTCTTTTGTTTCTTTTTCTTTTTGCTTTCCTCTTTTTTTTTTTTTTTTTTTAGAAATAGGTAATTACTTTTCTACTCAACAGTAGAAAAGTAATTACCTATTTCTATGTTTTATACATTGGATAGACCTTGGTTTGACCATGAACTCACCTGATGTTAAGTCACGTTGTGGTCTAAGATGGAGCACGAAGGTCCAGAAGACACCTATTCACTCTAGACTTAAATAGTCCCGGATTATAGTTATCAGGAAAGATTATGTATGCACTTTTTTGTTTCGGTAGTGAAATTAAAATGAACACCTGCGTAACCAGCGCATAGAGGTTTGCTACAAATCTTGTTACATCCCTTTTAGATAGATAGATAGATACATAGAATATTATTTATTGCACAAGATAAAATACACGTAAATACATATAAAATAACCTTTGTGTAGTTTGGAGATATATTGATACAATCTTTTAAAGGGCAATGTGTACGATTTATTAACAAAATCCCAAATGATATGCTTAATATAACTGTAAATAAATTAAAAAATGTTGTTAAACGTAACCTCTGTAATAAAGTTTATTATAAAATTTCTGATTATTTAGATCACAAAAAAACTTGGGATGAAACTGTCTCCAACTCCCTCAAAAACAATGTAATAGTTAATAATAAACTTTTTAAAAAACAAGTATAAAGAAAAAATATAAGCCAAGCAGAGTTTCTTGCCAATTCTTCTCTGTTTGGTCGCGTAGCGCGTAATTGGTGTAAATTTAAATTAAAAAAATTGACGTTTCAAAGTGTACTATAGTGTATGTGCTTACTGAATAAACTTATTTTGATTTTGATTTTGTAGTGCTACAAATTTTATAAATGAAATTGTAGAAAAATATTATATAAATCAAAAAACTAATGAACGAGATAGAGATAAATCATAAAACTTAGTAAAGGTACTAAAAATAAAAATAAACATACATACAAAGAATAAAATATCATGAACATTCTTATATTACTTAAAGTACATAGTACCTGAATTTTTTCATTGACTATTTTGTAGAGAGATAATTTGATTATAAAGTTTGGATTTGAAGACTTTTATGGAGGAGGCTGAATTTAGGGTATATTTATTAGTGTACCTCTACAGTATACTTACTTAGTACAGTAACGCAGCGACCCATAGTGGAACATGGCCTCCGTCCCAGTGAACCTAAAAACCAGAGGTTTGCCAGTCCAACGCCGCTTCAGTCCAGTCAACCATCGGCTTGAAGTTACGCAAGTCCTTGGACTTCATCGCCCCAGCAGTACTTTGGACTTTCAACAGGCCTCCTGCCACTCCCGTGACCCGTGTACTCCCGCCCAACGGCACGTTATTCACCCATGCGGATTACATGTCCGCGCCATCGGAAAATTACTGATTTAGTCTCTCCGATAATGTCGACTCATTCAGGGGACTCCTTCAGGGATTAATGATAAACACTGTCGATTTTGTTCAACTTTGTATATATTAGATGATTGAAGTACATAGATCTTTTAAATAACGACAAAGTGATTAGTATGTGGCTCGGTACGATCTTAGAATCGTCTTAGACGTAGCGTGTAGTTTTTCATGAAGTTATAGCTACGTAATTCTTGTATATTGTAGATACTATGTAATAGTAATCACACAATTAAAATCATATGTCCTAGAGACTTGAAAGGTTTGTTTCGTACTTAGTGTCATTATTGTATATTATATCAACCTATTTTTGTATATATATAATCTGAATTTCGAAAACGGCTCCAACGATTTTCATGAGATTTAGTATGCAGGGAGTTACGGGGGCGATATATTGATCTAGCTAGGTATCATTTTCAGAAAATGAAAAAAACACCGGTCATCCAGGTACTGAAATTAAATCAAGTTATATGGCCAATATTTAGTGTGGAATTTTCCTGAAGCGCTCGTTTCGTGGCTTTACTTCGTCGTTCTTAGCCAATCCACTCCGCCCGGTCACTTCTTGGATGGGTCACAGTTTAGTGGCATGTAGTTCAGGCGATTTCGTAATTCGGAAGGCGGTAATATGGACCCGGCTTTAAAGTCGTTATCCATGTCGGAGGTCATCGGGCGGCCTAAAAACTCCAACACCAGAGTTGAACGAGGAAGAAAAGAAAGTTTTTTGTCGTCATATTCATCATCATCATCATCATCCACAGCCCGACTTTATCCACTGCTGGATATAGGCCTCCCAGAGTTTGTGCCATCCACCCTGGTCTTGTCAAAGTCGCACCCACGCTCACCCGGCGACGCATACTATGTCGTCGACCCATCTCGCTACTGGTCTTCAGATGCTTCTTTTGCCTACCAACGTCATGTTCACGACTGATAAATCTTTGATTACCACGGGAACCTTAGACACAAATGATACTACGCCAAAAGTGCTTTTAGTTAGACTATGTCTCGTATTTAAATAATCATCATTTGAATTAGTGTTTTAAAGCGATTTATAATTTCAAAATTCTTGCAATTTTTTCAACAAATAAACATAAGTCAAACTTATGAGCAAAGGTCAGTGCAATTCGGGTTTTGGTGTTTTGACTCAATGCTAACCGGTCGCACCTCAACATACCAATAATAAAACAATGTATTTGTTTCGCTGACGGTACACTTAAGATAATACGCAGTTTATAATTTAAATGCTAGAACATACTGGTCTTCAAGTACGTTTTTAAGTAGTATTATGTTTTACTTAAGTGGCATATTTATGAATGAGCTTTCTGTCTTTGTATAGGCGATTATTTGCGTTCTATTATTTTTTCACTTGTCGGACTAAAAGAAAGCGTGTATCTTTACCACCAAGGGCGTAGACGTGGGTGTAGACTTAGACATGGGTAAGTATAGTGAACTCATTCTATATCGGGTTAGATTTCTGCCTCTCAGAAACCTTTTTCAACAAGTGCGAATTTGAGGTATAGACGAAAGCGAGGAAAATGATGTCTGCATCGTTTAATTTTCAATGAATTATAAATTTAACTAAGAATTGGACTGAGCCATCGCACTTCTGGTCGAGGCCAAGTTTTTGCAAACTCTAGGTCTAAGCCACAACACACCAAGCAAACCAAGGCCGCGCATTAGAGCCCATCGCAAAAAACAGCGGATGCACAGCGGTTTTCAACGATAAACCGGTAGCAAAGCCGTACACGAAGACGCAAGACGTTGATTGCTGCAATATACAAATAAAGCAATTTTTTGAATTTATAAAATTATTATTTACAGCATTTTATTTTAAGTGCACGAGATAAATTTGATAGTGGCTTTTATTGTCGATTACTACAGTGTTATAGTATAATTATTCAAAACTGACTTACTGTGAGAACAGAATACAATTGTATGATGATACCACAAGAGTAAAAAAAACTAGCTCAGCACCCAGTACGGCATAAATAAGTTTATGTTAAAAAAAACTTTACGTCATTGTAATTTTTTATTCAATGAAAGTCTCTAGGAGTGACTTTTAATTTCTTGCAAGCTTGGGTTTATTTGCTTGCTTACGTTGTTGTACGGCACTAGAGTATAGTATCTCGTTAAACGACAACCATCAGTTGCTTTGTGCAATCTCGCAGAAACGTCGCGCCACCAGCAACAACGTATACATTTTCGAGGCGGTTTGCAAACATTTTCATGTCTTTATAGGAATTTTTATTATTACTTCGTAATAAATACAGACGTTTCAAATGAATAAAATGTAAAGTTACTAAAAAATGTTGATTACTTATTTCACGAACTTAAAAAACAATTGATTTAATCTTTACTACTTTGACAAAGTTACCATGAGTAACTTTGTATAATATTTGAGGAGGTGTTATAATGGATCTGTTATTAAAATAAACTTCTGTAGTTCAAGCCTTATTAGGCTCCAACTTAGCTTATCTTAGTTCTAACTTAGTAGGCACTAACTCATCGACAACCTTCGTGGTGCAGTGGGCAAAGGTCCGCCCGAGACGTAGAAGGTTGCGAGTTCGATTCCCGCTGCGAGACAAATGTTTGTATGATTTGAAAATATGTGTCTCGAGGCTGGCATAAATATGTAATATTTTACAAAAAAATATATATGTAGTTTTATCAGTCACGTGGTTCCTATAATAAGCTGGGCTAAGCTGACGTCGTGTGAACTTGTGTGATAATTACACGCATTTTTGTTATTATATAGGTAAGCTGTTTAACGCTAGTGAAGCCTGGGGCGAAAGTTGTAAGTTCAGTGTTTTAGTCGGCCCGCGGCCTTAGGCTAGTTATTGTCAAAGTTAAGGGAATATAATTTAGCTTTAGGACCTTACATTTAAAATCGTAAGCCTTAAGTTACACTATTTATAACTCAAGAACGGCTAAACAAATTTGGCTAAAAATTGGTGGGAAGGAAGCTTAGAACCAGGAGAAAAACATCAACACGTTTTATTTGGAAATGCCCGGTACCAATGCTCAAGTGATTGCGTCAAAACGAAACCTAATTTTTCCAAAAGATATTAAACTGTTATTCATGGAATAATGTCTTTTTTATTTAAGGTAAACTTTAACAAATTGTTTTTATTTGATATTAGTTTTAGAGCTTGCTTTTTAAAAAATGCAAGTTCCCGAGGCCTTGTGTGTTCAGTTTTGTCTACATAGTTATAAGTATTACACTATAAAATTTAACTATGATTCTATATCTATAAGAAAAGGTTTATATACCCCACACAGATAGGTAAAAGGGTGTTTTAACTTCTACTTCGTAGGAATGTCCTATATACATTACTACTGTGTTCTACTTTATATTATTTTCAAATAATGATAGTGATGAGAAAGTAGATAGGCATTTACATCATTAATGGTAATAATAGGTATTAGTACTTACTGGTGAAGGTGAAATCCAAGCTAAGATCCAAGATCTTAACACATTCATCACAACCACGATAAGGCCATGAATGCCTCTTCCAAACTATGCTGGTTTCGCGTCACCGGTTATTAGCAAACGGTTGATGCAACGATTGTTTATCGTACATTATTGTGATGATGTCTAATAAAATATCTATTTACAGAATAAACACTGCTGCTACACAATGCCACAGAACACTCTACCGAGAGCACATTAAATACTTAAAGATAGGAGATAGTTTAGTAGTACCACAAAAAAGTTTCTGATCCAACCTCTTTGAATAAACAAAGTGAAAAAATCTCTAATGTTTTCAGTCGATTCTACTGTCGAAATAATTAAAAGTGAGGGTTGTTGCAGTGTCATGGCGCCGTGCGCCGGAAACCAAATCAACGAAAGATTTTTTTACGTGATTACTAATCGAGTCGGTGTGTAAAACTAAAGAAAATGTAAATGTTATTTATAAAATAAAGGTAATTTTATGGGGTACGTTTGGTTTTGACGCAATCGGTACGGGTTATCGGCAAGCCTTTTTTATTTAATACCCCACTCGACCCATCAACCCTCCCTTTTATTTTTCAACACCCCCCTTTTGGAAGATTTCTCAAAAACTGTTTTGGACCTTTTGGGGATGAAAATTAAAATATTTTTTTATGTTATTACTTGCAATCTTATTCAGTCTCTGCATTTTAAATCTATTCCAAATATCAAGTTGATAGCTTATGTAGTTCCTGAAATAATCAGGTGTGACAGACGGACGGACGGACGGACAAAACAGCACCATAAGGGTTCATTTGACCGGTTCGGTAACGTTACCCAAAAAGGTTCTAGGTAAGATAAAAGTTGAAGGAGGAAAACATACTACTTTCTGTAGAGGGCTAAGAGCTACCGTTTTAACTTTTGTAGACAAACCTACAGCTACTTGGTGACGTGTACTGACGCGAATAGTTGAATACTGGTAGAACGAGGAAAATCGTTGAAATTTATCAATGGAGAGCGTATGAGTAAGATTTTCCCAGCAACAGTAATTATTTCTTGATCTTGATACGTGTTCGTAGTAAATAAAAAAAAAAAAAATAAAAAAATAAAATAAAGTTTATTGCCTCAAAACAACTATTGCATATAACAACATAAACTTAACATAAACTAAAAGTAGGTCGCAACAGAACCTTCGAGTAAGGCAATGGGCGTAAATTCAGCTTTTGCTGCATGTTGTGCATACAGCGCTGATTTTCAATTTACCCCTCTCGGGTAGATCTTCACCGAGGATTAGGGAAAACAAAAAATGACACGAGCTGCCAATTTTTGTAAAAATATATGTTAGAGTTTGCGCGAAAACATGGTGGAAGGTATCATCTTGGTATCAGGTTGCATCGTTGGTCACGCATATTTGGAACGAACCTTACGATGCAAAGCTCTGCGTCAACTTCAGGCATAAAAGTGATAAGCCTCATGTGCCGGCTTCACATATTTCACCGTCACCCTCACCCCTCTCCCCTGCTGGTTGCTGAAACAGCAATGCTGCTTCACGGCAGAAATAGTTCATGTCTTACTTTAGTTCTAGATAAGGAACAGCTTATTTAAGCTACTTTTCATCGGAATACCACGCGCGCTTCGCCTCGCATAATTTTAGATCATGAATTTTGTAAAGAACCCTGACATTGTAAAACTTGACACGATTATTATTTATACAATTTGTGCTCGGGTATTTCCTTATAGTTTTATAATATGAACAGTTATTGGAAATAATAATAATACACTCGAGAGCAATGAATCCGGGTCACTCAAAGAATCCAAAAAATCTCGGAAAGTAAGAATGCTAGGTTAATGCAATAAATTGTATTTAATAGACAATTTAATACTCCTTAAATGAAAGTATTAAAACTTCTTAGTTATTGTAAAGTTATATCATAAAAAAATCAAATTTGAAAAGGGAACACTGTCGAAGATGGAACTACGAAATTACAGGATTTGTTTTTGCTTTTGTTTGTAATCTGTCATTTATGTTGGTACATAAACCAGGTTGATAGTGCTCAATATTCATTATTCAAGCTGAAATCATGTCGCTTACACTTGAAGAATGCACCAGAATACTTACATTGGTGGAAACCGGCCGGAGTCAGCGCGATACAGCCAGGACTGTCGGTGTGTCGCTGTCAACAGTACAAAGAGTTCTCCGACGTTACAAAGAAACTGGTTCTAACCTACGCAGACCAGGAACGGGCAGAACTAGGTGTACCACAGCACGAGAAGACCGATACTTGGTGAACACCATGCTTCGAAATCGCTTTCTCACAGGAACTGAACTCACAAATCAGTTTCGACGCCTCGGAGGAAGTAACCCAAGTGCATAGACAGTAAGACGTCGGCTTGCTGAATCTAACTTAAAACCCCTTAGACCTGCAAACGGCCCTAAACTGGAGCGTGGCCATCGTATTTCAAGACTAAGATATGCCCAGAACCACGTAAATTGGAGTATTGAAGATTGGTCGAAAGTTATGTTCTCCGACGAATCAAAATTTATGCTCTACAAGCACGATGGAAGACACAGAGTGTATAGAAGACCAGGGGAAAGATTCAAGCAAGCATGCATCGAAGAAAAAGTAGCCTACGGTGGTGGGTCTGTACTTGTGTGGGCCGGAATTTCCTCTGAAAGTCGCACAGAGCTGGTGATCATAGAAAACGGCTCTTTAACTAGCGTAAGATATGTGGAAGAAATCCTCAACGAACACGTTGGTCCATTTATGGTCAATTTGGGTGAGGATGCTATATTTATGCATGACAATGCCCAACCTCATACAGGTAGGATTGTGAATGACTACCTTCAAGAGATGAACATTACTTGTATGGAGTGGCCAGCGCGCAGCCCGGATATCAACCCGATCGAGCATGCTTGGGACGAGCTAGGGAGATGCGTAAAACAACGAAACCCTCCCCCAATCACGCTTCCTGAGCTCAAAATTGCTCTCACAGAGGAATGGGAGAATATTCCCCAAAATCGTATAAGGAACTTGGTGTACAGCATGCCAAACCGCGTAAACGCAGTAATGGAAGCACGAGGAGGTAATACGAAGTATTGAAATTCAAGAAAATCGTCATAAAGTTCAAAAATTTCATGTTTCCTATTTTTGTTTTAAGGAGAGATCAACAGTTTTTTTTCTTTATGTAATTTTGTGTAAATAAAATGTATGGTGACTCATATTTTTTTAACTTTCATTTAAGGAGTATTAAATTGTCTATTAAATACAATTTATTGCATTAACCTAGCATTCTTACTTTCCGAGATTTTTTGGATTCTTTGAGTGACCCGGATTCATTGCTCTCGAGTGTATTAAAGTCAGATACACGAGTCAGGTTGATTTTGCGAAATAACGCGTTGATGTCTTTTGTATGAGCCAATCGTATAATGCAGTGCTAAGTAAGCTTTTCATTTTAACTCTATAACAACAATAGCAATATCTGAAATATATCATTGAGCTAGAGATAGGCTTCCCCTAATAAGAAGGAGGATATCAACATAATTCGGCTGGTAACTGCTTCTCGCACCTTCGACGCTGCTGCCTGTCATAGGTTACGGAATTTTTAGTGTACCAATGTTAGGCTGTGCTATGCCGCAACTAACCACCGCCAGAGCTTCGATGTTAGTTACCAGGAGCCGGTGAGGCAGGCTAACGTTCCGAAAAATTGAGGTTGGAACAGCTTTTAAGATAAATTGTGCTTTATATCCCACATGACAACCTCTGTGGCGCAGAGAGCGACGGCACAGCCTTAAACACAGAGGTTGAGGGTTTGATCACCGCCGCGAGACATGTTTGTATATTGTATACTTGCCTGGGTGCCATTAGGCTCTCTATATATTTATGAGGTCTGCTTATTTATAAAAAAAAACACGAAGGAAGATTACAACAAAATAGGCCAGATACTATGTAAGAGAACGTTTAAGACATATGCTGGCCCTTCCCGAATTTAAACTGTCCACTAGCATGAAAAGAATCTTTGCTATGTCGGTGATAAATTATAACAAAATTCCTAATGAAAATACATCTCTACCTTTTCAAAATCTAAGCCAAAGCTCTTTTCGTAGTTTTAGGAAAATTAATTCTAAGAAGTTAATGAACTTTCTTACGTAAATAAATTATCATAGCTTTTTAAATTGTATTTTAAACTTATTAATAATAAATAATAAATAAATAATAAATAATCCTGGACGTTATCACACAGCATCATTTAGCCCCAAACTAAGCAGAGCTTGTATTATGGGAACCACATGATTGATATACTACACGACTGACTACATAGATACATTTTTTTTTGTAAATACATACATATCATACATAGGAAACACCCAGACCCGAGACAAATATCCGCAGAACATGCAAACATTTGTCCCGCAGCGGGAATCGAACCCGCAACCTTCTGCGTCACAGGCGGACCTTCGCCCACTGCGCCACAGAGGTCGTCAAATTAATTGATATATTCAAATTGCTAATTTTATTTTAATGTTAATTAATTTTGTAATGGTATTTTTAAAACGGTAAATTTTGTTAGCCATTTTATGGTTTAGGTCTTGATTATGTTGCACGATATTTTAAATGAATTTGTATCTAAGTATTTTTTTTTTAATTGTATGTAATTTTACTCTACATTGAACGATCGAAAGAGTAATTTGTGCTTGTACACTTTGATACTTACCTATACCTTAGATCTGTATCATACCTCATTTACAATAAATAAAATGCTTTCAATGGTTTATTCTATGTATAATGATTAAGTATTTACAAAAAATGAACTTATTTGAGTAGTATATCAGTCATGTGGTTACCTCTGTGATAGTGTGCAATATTATGTATTATTATGGTGAACTCATAATGATATATAATATAACACAGGACTCCAAGTATGGCGTCAAACCTACGTATATGACTGATGGGTATTACCGTGAAAAAGTTTGATTCACATACCAACACTATGTGCAATGGTGCTTTTTAAAGAACACAAAGGGGACTTGTGTTATAATTAAACACGAAAAATGTATTGGACACGTTTTTGATATTATTTTATTCTTATAAAACTTGGTCAATGTTTAGTTATTTATCATCCTAAGGCTAGATTGAAATAGTTTTAGTGTGAGATTATATAAAAACGTGTGCTAGGTAAAAAAAACACTGCTGAAGAAGGCTTTTGCCTAGTGGTGGGATAGCGTTAGCTAATCACAATAATTCGACGAATCGTGAAAAAAAAAACCTTAGTCTTAGACCAGCGGCCAACGGAGGCCTCCTACGAGCGAAGGCTTACACTATGTTAGTAAACACACAAACTTTCACATCAGTAATATATTTGTAATCTGTAGTTTGTTACTCAACTCCGTTACGGCTGAACAGGCTTTGGACGACCTCTGTGGCACAGTGAGCGAAGGTTCACCTGAGACGCAGAAGGTTGCGGGTTCGATACCCGCCGCGGGACAAATGTTTGCATTACTTGCAGACATTTGTCTCAGGTCTGGGTGTTTCTATGTATAATATGTATGTATATCAATCATGTGGTTCCCATGATACAAGCTCTGCTTAGTTTGGGGCTACATGATGCTGTGTGAAAGTGTTCAGCATTATTCAGTATTATTTCGATGAAACTTGGAATCTAAATAGTTTCTGACCTGATGAATTAACACGTAGGTTTTATAATTTTCATTCGGGTACCACGGAGCGAAGCCGCGGACGGAACCTAGTAAATAAAATAAATTAAACCAATACTTATGTGACAAAATAGGTATTGTGAAAACTGCTTTTTAAAGGTCAATGAACTCAATATTAATCGAACGATTTCGCAAACAAACGAGAATTAATAAATACCGTAACATTCTCAGCTTCACCTATTCCTTTCACCAGAGAGTGGGGACTAGTGGGAGTTGTCTTAAAGTGGGTGTCGACGATAATTTAATTTCATGTTAAAATAATATTTTGCAACTTTGTTACTGCATATAAATCACAATATGCAAACTTGAACTCTTATAAATAGTTTGTGTTAAATAACTTAAGTTCAGTATGTATTTGAGTTTCACTTTCGAATTTATAATAAAAGTGTGATTGGCCATCAATGTCCCACTGCTGGGCAAAGGTTTTATTTTAAAATGCTCTTTATTAAATTTTTTTTTTTCTGGTTTCTGAACAGTTTTAACTGAAATCTCTATTTAGTAAGGTACGTCTTTCACTTTCAAGCTACAGGTACAACGCAAAGAAGGCCGGTCATTTCAGACCTGACTATAAATCGAACCGAAAAAAAATACTGATTACGTAAAAATATTCTTGTTAATGGAGTATTGAAATTATAACTAATAACTTTATTTATTAAGGCCGGAATACTTAGTAAATTAATAATAAATATTGATCGCATACGCCCTATCATAACGTATCATGGTTATCGAACGCACTCTCACCCACATTGTGCATCTCTCGTCCCAATGTCAACCGTCTAAAACAAAACTGCCACTAACAAAGCACGCGTTTGGTTAGTTTTTGTTTAATGGCGCCAGTGTCCTAATCGATCGTAACATAAAAGTATAAAATAAACACCCAGAAAAATTCTCCGGCTTTAATAAAAAAAATGATCAATTGAATATGATATCCTGCAATAAGGACTATCAATTAGGACATAGGTCATTTCTAGACGCGACATTTTATAGTCAGGTCTCAGGTCACAGGTTGTATGAAATTGACCGATCTTCTTTCTTCATTCTACTTTTTTTTTGTTATATTTCAAAAACTATGCATCGTAGGATAAAAATATAAACAATTTTACAATGTAAAAAATAAAGCCCTTTCATATAACACCCCACTCTACACATTTATATTTTTTTTATCCCCTTGGGAACCCAATATACCCTTTCATCGATAAGGTTCCTAATGCTTCCAGGAAAATGTTCAAAGCAAGAAGTTTCATTTCAAGTACCGAAGATATTCAAAATTTGTAGGGTGCACTTGCATAGTGTAGGGGTGCGCTAAGAAATATTTCCTGAAATTCAGCGCCTAAAGGGGTGCAACGTGAAAAAAACACCTCTATGCGAATTAAATTGGGGCTCTCGTATGTTATTTGTTTTGCATTCAAAATACGTTACATGGTATTTTAAAACAGGGTCAACTTTGATGACGCAGATTGAGTCGCATCATATCCTTTCTATTAAGCTTTCTATTGGCAATTCATTTGAGTTACTTGTGGCCAATTGGCTGGCCAGTTTTAGCCAATTTCATCTATAATACGCCCATAAAAGGCGTTAGAGGTCTGGGTATTTACGGCGTAGCCACGGTCGTCGGCCAATCTTGCATCTCTTTACAGCGATGAAAGAAAACACGGACGCATTTCTACCGCTAGAACACATCACAACTAAATTTATGCCTTAATGGGTGGTTTTCAGTTACTGATGCACACTCATTTCTGCCTCTGCTGCATGATGCAGCATCTAGTAAAGTTGATAGTTTGAATCAAATCAATCATGGAATTTACATAATGTTGATAATGATGATGATTTGCAAGCAATTTGTTTTATACTTTACTCGATAACATTTCATTAATTTAACATTTGTTCAATTTCGTTAAAAATCACAAGAAAAATAATATGCGCTGTTGGTTGCCAATTTAAGTCGAGCTTGGTCACGTAGGAAAGAGTTTCTTGGTATCGGTGGAAGACTTAGAAAAAAGGAAATAAACGATGTTCATTTAGTATCAAAAACACATTTTTTTACCGAAGTTACTGACATAGTTATTTAAATTTGATTTGATTTCAACAATAAAATACAATACAAATATATTTAATGCCAAATATAAATAACAAAATGAACACAATGACTTTAAGTGTGCAAATAAAATAAAATAAAATAATTTATACAAAATTTCTTAGATTGGTAACATAAAAATATTAAAAGGTGGGGCAAATGGGGCATACTCAGCATTATTCTGTACATCTGGTTTTCAGTATTAAGATTTGATATCGAAACGAATGGCTGATAACACCAACTACTTCCTTTTTGTTAGGTCTATGACGTCTCGTATCTGACTTTATGTTGATAAATTACTCGTTTTAATAAGTCGGTCACCTTCGCTCGTATTATTGCAAAAACTTGTAAATAAGTCAGAGATCCTAATGTTAGTCAATTATAAAAACCTGATGTTTGAGCGCACAGGATTAGCATAGAGAATGCTGTCGCGTGCTGCCAGGGTAGCTAAAATAACGCTTTGCACAAAAAAACTTTAGTCTGTGATCTGTGTCAACATAATAATGGCCTTACTTATAAAAGTCTGTCAAAAGATATACGATTAAGATCTCAGAACATTGTCAGCCACGTCTATCAGTACCTACGTAACAAGGTTTAGAGGTTTTGCAGCTTACCGGTTCTGGCTTTCGGTAAATTTGTATAACTGTTATGTGCATTTTTGGCAGCGCAGTGCTTCTGACACCGCGCTGACTTCACTTTTTTGTCGCTGCAAAAGTGGTTACTGTTAACTTAAACACCCTGTAGCTGCTGAAGTATTGTTCGTAGAGCAAAAATAAATATGACCAAATTTGTAGGAAATTTTATGTAGATACTTCCTACATACTTTCATCATAATGCTATTCGTACAGATATTAAAGATATGAGCAAAATCAGAAAAAACGTTCCGTCAACCCCCTTTTACACCCTCAGCACACCCCTGAGGACTTTTAGTATGTTCATTTGAATACCGCAAGGTAAATGTAATGTACTTGTGTACCAATTTACAAAACTACACGAATTATATCCCCTGATTTTATTAATTTTCTTGGACTAGAAGTTATTTTATAAATTAGAGAGGAATTACTGTTTTAAGAGTTTTGTTATTTAATCTTCATAAAAAAAAATATGAAAAATATTTTCCATATCATATAATAGACAGAGTATATAATTTGTTTCTCAGCGGTTATCCAACTTACATAGCTTGCAAACAAGCTGCACTGGACCACTAAAATCAATTTGTCAAAATCAGAAGTCAGAAGAAGTTAATAAAACAGGCAGTAATTTTGACTATTTTTCACGTGGCGTCATCTTAGCGCCCCGCAGGCTGGGCTGTGGGTTTCCCACCTAAAATTCCCACCACGCGTGAATCCCTGCCGAAGTGATAATACCACTACTGTTTGCGTTGGTTTGTGCAACAGTCGATGAACTCGTGTGCAACTGATAAAGTGGATCTTGACTGATATTTAATGGCTTGACATCACATGATAGGGGAAGGGTTTTATTGAAATTACCTACCTAATTATAAACTAGGTATAGATTCCTGAAAAAAAATTCGCAAGAAAATTATAGGCATCGGTGAAAAAGTATAAATGCATTATTTGAAAACTAGCACTACTGCGGGCAGCGGCAGCCTGACTAGAGCAAGTGTGATTTCAGCATTCAGAGCGTAAATGTCATGATTACGACCAAACTTATACCAAATAACGTCGGTGATGCGAGAAGTTGTGCCCTGCGATCTCCAACCGCATGCCCAGCGTGGGGATTATGGGCACCCCCCCCCCCCTTCCTTTTATTAGCGGAGGCCTATGACTGATATAGGGTGGTGTGGTGTGGTGGTTATACCTAATATATGTTTGGTATAAGTATAATTGTTTTTTTCTGATTTGAATTTGAATCAAAGAGAATTTCATTCATTTACAATCAGTCATATGAATCATCTTACTGATAGAAACTAACGATTGTAAATCGGGCCTTAGTTTAAAAAATACGAGATTGTCATAATTCCTTGAATGCTGATTTTTAGGAAAGTTGAAGCTGATTTTTGAAAAACGCATCCTGCCAATATTCTTGCCAAGAACGCGCGTCCCAATCGTTCAACAATCCGTTAAATCTAGTCCCATATAACTAAATGTAGTTAAATAACATAATAACCAGGAAAACGCTTAACGAACATTAAACACCTAATAATGTTAGAAACAACCGTAAAATTATTTTTATATCATACGCTTTTAGTTTCCAAGCAGAGTTTTCCTTCCGTAAGTGTAATTTAAATACACTCGAGAGCAATGAATCCGGGTCACTCAAAGAATCCAAAAAATCTCGGAAAGTAAGAATGCTAGGTTAATGCAATAAATTGTATTTAATAGACAATTTAATACTCCTTAAATGAAAGTTAAAAAAATATGAGTCACCATACATTTTATTTACACAAAATTACATAAAGAAAAAAAACTGCTGATCTCTCCTTAAAACAAAAATAGGAAACATGAAATTTTTGAACTTTATGACGATTTTCTTGAATTTCAATACTTCGTATTACCTCCTCGTGCTTCCATTACTGCGTTTACGCGGTTTGGCATGCTGTACACCAAGTTCCTTATACGATTTTGGGGAATATTCTCCCATTCCTCTGTGAGAGCAATTTTGAGCTCAGGAAGCGTGATTGGGGGAGGGTTTCGTTGTTTTACGCATCTCCCTAGCTCGTCCCAAGCATGCTCGATCGGGTTGATATCCGGGCTGCGCGCTGGCCACTCCATACAAGTAATGTTCATCTCTTGAAGGTAGTCATTCACAATCCTACCTGTATGAGGTCGGGCATTGTCATGCATAAATATAGCATCCTCACCCAAATTGACCATAAATGGACCAACGTGTTCGTTGAGGATTTCTTCCACATATCTTACGCTAGTTAAAGAGCCGTTTTCTATGATCACCAGCTCTGTGCGACTTTCAGAGGAAATTCCGGCCCACACAAGTACAGACCCACCACCGTAGGCTACTTTTTCTTCGATGCATGCTTGCTTGAATCTTTCCCCTGGTCTTCTATACACTCTGTGTCTTCCATCGTGCTTGTAGAGCATAAATTTTGATTCGTCGGAGAACATAACTTTCGACCAATCTTCAATACTCCAATTTACGTGGTTCTGGGCATATCTTAGTCTTGAAATACGATGGCCACGCTCCAGTTTAGGGCCGTTTGCAGGTCTAAGGGGTTTTAAGTTAGATTCAGCAAGCCGACGTCTTACTGTCCATGCACTTGGGTTACTTCCTCCGAGGCGTCGAAACTGATTTGTGAGTTCAGTTCCTGTGAGAAAGCGATTTCGAAGCATGGTGTTCACCAAGTATCGGTCTTCTCGTGCTGTGGTACACCTAGTTCTGCCCGTTCCTGGTCTGCGTAGGTTAGAACCAGTTTCTTCGTAACGTCGGAGAACTCTTTGTACTGTTGACAGCGACACACCGACAGTCCTGGCTGTATCGCGCTGACTCCGGCCGGTTTCCACCAATGTAAGTATTCTGGTGCATTCTTCAAGTGTAAGCGACATGATTTAGATAGATAGATACATTTTTATTTGCAACAACAAACACACACATACATAATAATAACAACAATTTACATAACTACTTATAACAAGACTGAAAAAAGAAAAATATTAATTAATCTATGTGTGTGTTGCAGTATGACAAAAAGGTCATAACTCAGCGCATAATTTTGCTCGATGAGCAAACACTGATTTTCAGTTATAACCCGCCGAGGTAACAAGAAGAACGAGATGCTTTACAACAACAACAGTTGGTAGGTTGGTATAATGTACATAATCGATACCTATGATATATTCAGTGCAAAAGTGGAAGCTATTGAAGACTCAAAGTGAAGATGATGAAGTTCATGATTCAGTGATTTCAGCTTGAATAATGAATATTGAGCACTATCAACCTGGTTTATGTACCAACATAAATGACAGATTACAAACAAAAGCAAAAACAAATCCTGTAATTTCGTAGTTCCATCTTCGACAGTGTTCCCTTTTCAAATTTGATTTTTTTATGATATAACTTTACAATAACTAAGAAGTTTTAATACTTTCATTTAAGGAGTATTAAATTGTCTATTAAATACAATTTATTGCATTAACCTAGCATTCTTACTTTCCGAGATTTTTTGGATTCTTTGAGTGACCCGGATTCATTGCTCTCGAGGGTATTTAATTTGTTACCTATAACAGTGATAACATTTTCGTACGATCATGATCTTGTGAGCAAGGATTACCTAACCCCTCACCTGGTCAACATTTGGATGGGTGACGCCTTTTTAAATTTGAATCAGGTTTCAGTGCTTTGGAACTAATTAATTAAATTTATTTGGGATTATTTCCATGCTTTTCCACTTGATGACATCGGTCTTTTGTTCTGTCAGAAGTGCGAACAATTTATTGAACTGATTTTGATGATGTTTGGTATAAGTGCAAACTGTCACGTGAAACGCTGTTTGAAAAAAGTGGGTATGTATCGGTTGTATTCGGACTTGCCCATGACTACCCCTATATGTAATTCTCAATTAATTTGCGTATATAACAGTAACTAAGGATATCCTTAATAGGGAAAAAGTTGGGTTGATCTTTGTTTGTTTTTGTTTTGTTTTAGGAAAAGGAAATTACTGAAGTTTATTGAACATTCAGCTGTTTGTATTATGAAGCACGTCCAACTCTTTATAGGTAGGTAGAGCTAAAGGATACATACGTAATTAAAGAAATGGTTCAAAAGAGAGATATCATAAAATATATATTCTCTGATCTCTAAAATGATTGTACAACATGTTTTTAATTAATAAAGTATTTTGTATATTTGTATTTTTTGTTTGTTTGTTTTGCGCTTAGTTTTTTTACACTGAGCAACAATTCTCATACGGTTAATTTGGAGAATATCTTCCTCGAATATTGCATACTATATTTATCTAGAGAAAAGTTGATGTTTCGGACTCTTCTTATGATGCTACGTTAGTACATTGTACCGATTCGTACGAAGCTAGGGCGGGTTGCTAGTATATTTATAATCTAAAATACAACCAGAGTATTACACTTGTTATATTTTAAGTAAGCTAATAGTTGTAAAATAACATATACCTATAGTTTAAATTGTAATGACGTCGTTAGATGCCTGTAAGTCTAGGCTCAGTAGGATAGGTAGTTGGAATTCCACTTGAATCATTTCTAGCTATTCTATTGCGTAAATGACCACAATAATATGAATAATTAAATGTTTTTTTTCATGTTGCAGGTCAGACGTTATGAATAAGCCAATTTTATTGAATGTAGTTCATTTCATTATATGCTGTTCATATTTTCTAGTGTTTTATATATTTTTTATAAAAATATTTCTGGTATGAAAAATTAGGGGAGGCCTATGTCCAGTATGTTACTATTCTACTGACTTCATATTAAAAATATTTTTCTGTATATGGTGTGTGCTTCCATCACATACAGCTTAATTAATAAAACATATCCAAGATATCTATGCCAGTCCATACGTTCAAGAAAAAATGAGAAAAACAAAGACCGATACACGGAAAAATCAGAAAACGGAAGCTGTCGGAAAATTCTGACCTCCTTACACAATAGTTACCTGTTCATAACAAAATTAGGTCAGGGCTACGCCAGCCATAATGCTCAAAAAACTGTTTACATTTTTATTTCCTTGCAAACGTAACGCCTCGCTTACAAATTACAACTCTCCGAGAACTAGACATGCCTGCCTTGATCTCGCACTGACCCACCAACAGTGACAATTATGTAAATACGGCCTGATAAATCGCAATGAAAAAATTGCATCGTCGTCGTATCTTCTATCTCTACATTAGAGATCGCGGGGGCGACGGGCGAGCCAGGCTCCGCGCGCATCATGTAAACAAACTGAATATAGCGAGTCGAGTAGTATAGTCGCAGTTCCCGCGCCCGCTAACCATTCGGCCGCGAGACGCCGACCACGTCGCACGTCCGTGAAAATGATCGATTACGCGCGCCCCTACGAGCAAAACATGTGCGACATTTACTACCCCCCCACGTCACCCGCGCCCGCGCGCCTCGACGACTTCCAAGTCTTCAGGAAGGGCAACGCCTCCCACGTCTACGGAAGCTACTATTCCACCCCCTCCTATGACGCCTACGCAGATCCCGACATCGACAACACAGGCATCGTATACCACAACCTGGTATCGGGCCGGGACTACTATCGCGACGATTGGAAGAAGAAGTTTGTCGAGGAATGGACCGAGGAGGACTCCATGGCCTGGATCATCGACGCCTTGCATTGCATGGGCGTCAGCGAGTTTGAGGTCCCCTACCACAACTTCAGGATCTCGGGTCTCGAGCTGTGGAACCTGAAGCGCGAGGATGTCCAGCAGAGAATGGCGCATCTGAGCATAGATCCGTCCATGTCCAGACGAATAGCAGACACCATATTTGAGAAGCTCCACGTGACGTACGAAAGAGCGGTCAGGTACACGGAGACTTCGGATTCTTATCACCAGGAGCAAGTTCAGACGATGCTGGATTTGGATGCGGTCGCTCAGAAGAACCGGACCTATCAGTCAGATTACAGACCAAATGACAGCCGCCTGCTGGCCGCCTGCGACTCGAGCGACGATCAGGAGGACGTGTTCCGCTCCTCGGAGAACGCATCGCCGGAGTGTTCGTACGGCAGTGACGGCAGTAAGTCCGGAGATGAGGACGATAAGCGGAAGATGGCAAAGCGGCCGCCGGGCAGGCCGAAAGGCAGCGGACGGAAGATGATCAAGCGGCCGCGGAGCGTGTCCGTTCCAGAGTTCCTGCGGAATTTACTTCTTGATCCAAAGTACTGCCCATCTATCATCAAATGGGAGGATCATTCGCTTGGAAAATTCAGGTAAGTTTCTTTCATCCAAACACTATAATAAAGACAAATAATAATATAATAATAATAATATAATCCTGGACGTTATCACACAGCATCATGTGAATTAAACAATGTTAATTTCAAAGTAAACCAGGTACAAAATAAAGTTAGATCTCTGCCTCCTGTAGTAGCTAGTTAGCTGTATTACAGGATGACAGATTCTTCCCTAACTTGGTACCATGATGCTTACACTAGATGAACAGTTTTTACATGCTTTTCTTGAATAATAGTATCATAATAATAAATATTATCTATTTATATATCAATAAAATCAAAGGATTTAAGGACGCGGTGTTTTGTGTTGCTAGAATCAGCTGCGAAGTTAGTTGGCATGTCGATCGCAAATAAAATGCAGTCGTGAGACCTGTCCGTTGCATCTTGTTCATGCATTATTTATCACGGCTCGGGCACGTGGTCCGACACACGTCACTGCAGTTTTATGGCTGGACCATTGAAGGTGCAGTTTCTATGGTTATTGACTATTTGTTTGTTCGCACGAGTTTTTGCACTCTTGTCGGTAGGATTGCAAACTTGAGCCTCAATTAGCTTGACTATGATCAAATTTCACCTGTAATATAATTATGTTTATGTTGCTGAATATTAAATCTCAATCTCATGTTCAAGTTTACGTGAAGTTCCAATAATGTAAGATGATTTCGATTACCAACTAAATATTTCAACGACCTATCGTTGAGATATCTAGTTATACATACTCAAAATAAATACAACTTTACTGTTGTGTCTTAAAGTTGCATTGCCTTTACACAAGTTATTTTAGAGGACATTGACTATCGAATGGTCTTCTCATTAGATAGGTATTTGACATTCATGAAGAATTTATCAAAATGCAGACAAATAAAACAAAGAAACAACTATTTGTATTTCTTTTCATGGCTTATTTTCTTTATATTCATTGGTTTATTGACACATAATTAATGTTTAACCAGCGGCCCGTCCCGAATTCACAGGGGTGGACATAGGGCACTTTTTTACACCTTGGCTTACGTTACTTAAGTTTTAGTAAGGATCCCTAATCTTTTCTAGCAATAAATAATATGTTACGCAGGGTGAATGCAGCTTTCCAATGGTGAAAGAATTTTTGAAATCGGCACAGTAGGTTTTGAGTTTATTAATTAAAAACATACACTCACACAAATATATTAATTGTTCCCCTTTGTAATATTAGTGTAGATGTAGATAATAATAAATTTACGGAACATCTCACTCACGGTCAACTGATCCCAAACTAGGCAGAGCCTGTGCTAAAATAAGCCATTATCAGAGACTGATAATGGCTTATTTTCTTTATAACAAAGGGGGTCTTTGATTTTAATTATATACATGTGAGCAAATTAATAAATATGATAACCAATTGATTGGCTAAATTATAAAACAATATTGAAGCTAACTTACTGACTGACTTTCAAACAACGTAAACCGAAGCTAGACCGTAAGTTCTCGGGACAAAATTTGGAGGGTATCGACTTATCGACGGAACCGCGGCCGCCAGCTAGTCGAAAATGAATGATTATTGGAAATACATAGATGCTCATTGGGAACAGTAGTTCAGTGGTTTAAAATGAACGCCAGAACACGAGTATCTGTATTACAACATTGAACTGATAACGTTAAACCATTGTGACTCATTTTTACACAATCATGATAAAAACAATATTTCGTTATCATAAAAATAAGTCTAGCTGTTGGTTTAGTCGTATTTGATAAAAGGATAAACGGAGACTGTTATTTTACTAAATTTAATCCGTCAAAAAATTCATAGATTGAAAAACTTTTTTCATGTTCGGCTCAGAATGTTGACAAAAACTACTACTTTTTTTAGTAAAATTATATTTTCTTTCAATTTAAATTTTCATCATAATTACTATTGTATATCTGTTTATATTTTCCAGCAAAAGTAAATTTACTTACAAATTTTGTGTATCCAAACTTATCGTTTTTAAGAAAGAAATACTTAAACAAAATATTATCAAGTGCTATTAAAAAAATACTCAATATTTTAAAAAGATTGTACTTAATATTTTCTTAAAAATACTTGAAACAATTAAATAAAATAACCTTGGTTAAAAAACAATTATTAAAAAAAATCAATAAAGAAATTATAACTAGAACCAGAAGAGAGGTTATAGCGGCACGCGATGGACAACCATTGACAATTTCTACGTTATTAGTCCTTGAGGCTGAGCTATTATTGCTACAATTACCTATTGTGATAACAATGTCACACCACCAAGACGCAAGAAACACATCTACCTCAGCTAATCTCTATCTATTATGAATTTATGATAAAAGCATAGGCTACTTTACTAGGCACTCAACTAAATAAGGGCTGAACGAATGCGGATGAAACTTAGAATATATACACTCTGTGATCTGGATTAACATTTAGGAAACTTTTTATCCGGGTATCGCGCGAGTGAATAAATGCGAAAGTTTGCATGTTTGTTCGTTGTTGTATGTTTGTTACCACTTAACTCCGTAACGGCTGAACGGATTTTGATGAAACATGGAACATACATAGCTTGCACATAGGCTACTGTTTATCTCGGTACCACGCGAGTGTAGCCGCGGAAGCTAGTCTTAATATATAAAACTGTTATTAAGTTGACCGACTGAGTAACTGACAATCAGTGCACATTCTTAAAATTAAGTCTAGGAGACTTGAAATTCGGAAGAGATATGGAAAGGGGAAACCTGCATAGGCTTGTATTTGTCCATTTGGGTTCACCAACAAAACATTTCCCCAAAATTCAACCCCTAAAATGGTGGAGCGGGAAAAAGTTCTTTGAGAACAAAGTCACGAGGCATATATGTAGTTACATACAATTTGTTTGAGTTGTGTTCATGTATAGGTTTTTTAGTAGCTCCAATAATTGACAAAATATCAGAAGCAAAGCTCAGATAGTACGCGCATGTTATGTATGTTACCAGAAGACCATGTCGTGAAAAAGTGCTTTTCTAATGCCACAAATGAAAGGGAAAGAGGAAGACCTCAGACCTTGGATGACCAATGTCCTTAGGATATGAAAATCCCTGGCCTTACAAAAGAGGACACAAAACAGTGGAAAACTTGGCGCCGGCGCCGCATGATTAGAAAAGCCGACCCCGAGTAACGAGAAGTTCATGTATAAGTTTTTGTCAAATTGAAAAGTAATTAAACATTTTGTGGTGAAGTGTAGATACCAGTTTATAGTCATATTGCTTAGTAACATTAGACCGGTCGAGCTAATGACGGCTCGTAACTAGACGACCTCAGATGTAATTAATGTACAGCATTATCAGTAGATGTTATAAAATCTATAGTTTATGATAATTGTAAAACTCTTTCAGTGGCGAGAGAGCCTTCGTATGCGTTGTTACTACAATTGTTGTAACTAAACTTGTTTAAATAAATAAACAAGGTAAGTCCTGAAGGAATCCTTAGTTTATTTACTAGCCTCGTTCGCGGCCATCTCGCGTGATTGTCATCATCATCATTATCATCAACCTATAGCAGTCTTCGGCGTTCGTTATTCCTGGTCTAAAACTACATTATACTAGCTTCCGCCCGCGGCTTCACTCGCGTGGTACCTGGATAAAAAGTAGCCTATGTGTTAATAAACTATGTATATTCCAAGTTCCATCCAAATTCGTCAGTAGTTTTTGCGTGAAAGAGTAACAAACATCCATCCATACATCCACACTCTCTAACTTTCGCATTTATAATATTAGTAGGATGAAAAGAATCAGGCGTTCAGGGAGGAAGCAAAAACTTTAGGTACATCTTAACATGTTCATATTTTTTAAGCTTTTGAAGTAGGTATCTATTTACATTCTGATCTTTTATTGAGATGGAGCCATTTAAACTAAAAAAGAAAAATTAATAACGATGACTCTGATTTCACTAAAACTGTTCTAGTCATCATGCGCTTTCTTAGAAATCTAAATGTTGATATCTATATCGCATGTCAGAACGAGATAGAATAATTTAAACCTGTCGTGGATAAGGATTTGTACATGGATACAGCCTAGAACTTTGAAAAGTTACGCTTATACTAGAAATGTGAATAAAGTTAATTGATACTTCAAGATCAAACCTAAACATTTTATTGGGTAGACAATCATCTGAAAGTCAGTATTTGTTATAAAATGTATGGAAGATAGCAAATTAGTTAAAACACAAATGCATTGAATTCTTATGTACTTGAATATTTTCTTGCTTTATGTTGTTTGTTTATGTAACAAATTAATAGGTTCTTTACAGGACCTAACTTTATTTTGAACCAAAAAAGAATCAGTGAGTACCGATGTCCATAAAATAACATTATAATGATACCAGAATAAGCAAACTGAAAATCACTACAGTATTTCTCACCTGCAATTAAAATTGATACTAATTGCAATAATAATAAAGATCACAACTACATAACTACTGGTATAACTACTGCAAATGATGATTGAGCTGTGAATGCAGACAAGGTAGACCTTATAGCTGATAGAAATAAGACTGTAAGTTGAAAAGTGATCGGGCAAGGCCAGAGTCAAACCGGCATTGCAAGGTTAAGGGGAGATAAAAACAAACAGACACGAATGCGTTATTATGATGCTGACTCCTTTATATTTTGCAGTCGAATAAATTTCGACAAAAAAAAAGATCGCGATCCAATTCTCGGACGAAATCTCGTTCGTGAGATTGTGTACGATTTTGATTTTTTTCAAATTCGTACAAATGGTAACAAAACTGACATGACAATTTCATAATAATCTTATTAGTAAACTAACACATGAACATGAAACACAAGAACATTTATCACAGCCATGATTAACTTTACGAAATGCACAAAATATTGCACTTTCTGCGGCAAGAATTTTAAGAGCTACCAAGCAATCGGTAAAAATTAATCTCGAATAAAATATAAATAATAAAATATTGACGTCACATCTCGAGGAGTTTAGAATACAGGCCCGATGTTTTGAGGGTATTGAACTGGTACAAAAATTTTTGGGCCCTTATTTTATTATTTTGAATGATTGCATGATTTGAGAAAAAGGTTCAAGTATGCGACTGGTTTTTTGCCTCTACATTAGGTATTCATTTGGACAAAGGAGTCAAGTTAGTCAACACTCAATACTTAACTTTGTTTATACGCTAAAGTTAGTAAGTATGAACAGTGGCAGTAACCTCGGTGACGGCTAAGTACAAGTGTCCTAATTGTTGTAAGTCTGAAGCATTGCAAAATACCTAAGCATTATTCTTAACATATCATAACTGTGGGTTTTGTCCCAAAATCAGTAAAAGACTATTACAATACGTAAAATGCCGTCTCTACGTAAAACGTTCTCTCTATGTAAGACGCTGTCTCTACGTAAAACGTTGTCTCTACGTAAAACGTTGTCTCTACGTAAAACGCCGTCACTACGTAAAACGTTATTTATGTAAGACGCTGTCTCTACCTAGAACGTTGTCTCTACGTAAAACGTTGTCTCTACGTAAAACGCCGTCACTACGTAAAACGTTATTTATGTAAGACGCTGTCTCTACCTAGAACGTTGTCTCTACGTAAAACGTTGTCTCTACGTTAAACACCCTCTGTATTCTACGTAAAATGTCGTCTCTACGTTAAATGCCGAGAATGACGTTAAACAACATCATGCGAAATAAAAGATATCTACCATAGAACAAAAAGAACATCATTTATTATGATAATCTGTATCGAATTTAAAAGAAAAAAATCAAGAACCTCTACATGAAAATAATTGGGCACATAGTAAATCTTAACCCTACATTAGTGGCCTAATGTAGATAGCTATAAGCGATATACTCGTAACTGATTATTATGTCACTTAGCCAAGTTTTTACTTCACAGAAATTACTTTACTACATAATAATAATATCAAGGTATCCATTAAAAACCAGTTCTAAGAATCCTCCATATACCATCGACACATAGGTATATAATGTAAATATATAAACAATCATGGCGTATGTACATTGTACGGTCAATGGCAAATGTAAATACTTAAGCACTTGATTTTTTTCAAAAGAATCTTTAAGCTACCTTTGTGTATAAAAAAGAACTTTAAAAACCTGCAGAGGCTAGCACTGAGTACATAGGTGGTTGTATTTTCTGCAGGTTTTTTACAGTTTACAATACATAGTATATTATTATGTTTGAGTTGGTGTAAGTACAATAGGAATTTCCTAATTTCCTAAGATTTTCTAAGATTTTATACAACCCAAAAATTTCAAATCAGGCGGGATTTGAACCCACAACCTTCCATAGATACCTGGACGCGCTAACCAACTGCGCTACCGAGTCATCCTCGCCTTATCAAAATTTTCGGGCAATCACGGCTAAGCGCCATTGGCTACACCTACTAAAAGAATTTCCTATCTACAAGTCACAAAAACAAAACGAAAACAAAGAACCATCACGTATTTTCCACCATCATGGATATCTTCAGATGCTACGCAAATTGAGGATACCATAAATAAGGTAGTCAGGCAAGTTCAAATACAATATTCTATACAGGTCCACTATATGCAAGCAGTTAGTATTCCTCGGAAAGGGTTGGCAGCCCGTCGCAGCTTTTATTTGAACACTAGCCTAGCACAGGCCTTTCCAGTTTTAGGTCTAGGTCATGTCAATCATGAAAGCCTTGTCTCATCATCATCATCATCATCCTATAGCAGTCCACTGAGCATAGGCCTCCCCCTAATGAGCGCCATTGTCAAGTCTCGTCAAGACTTAAACATTTTTTATCTAGCGCTGTAATCTTACACTGTAAGTTGCAATCTGGGAATTCCCTACTTTAAGAAATAATAAATACTAGCTCTTATCATCTCGTATTGACCAGACTGAACGTTGCTCAACCGTATTATCAGTTAAGAATAACACTTTACTTCATCATCAGTCTAGGTAATGCAGTCCACTGGTGGGCATAGGCGTCCTCTCTCTTATGATTCATTGAATTGTTTTATGACCATAGCTATAAAATCAGCTAATGGAATTTCAAGGAACTTATAAAAATGCTTTTAATTGTTTTGTATTAAGAGGTTGTTTAAATGTTTTATTGCATTTTTATAAACTAAAAACAATCACATCAGTCAAGTATCAGGAAGTACGAGTACAATGCACATTATTACCCAAGTCTGGAAGAAAAAAAATTATACAAATTACTCCACTATTCAACCTTTTCTATATAACTAACAAAACAATAAATAAAAGTCTTAGGAATATTCAGGCTTACGAATATTCATAATAAAATTAGTTTCATGTTTTTACTGTCATTAGCTCTTTGGGCACCCTATTTTATTTTCTATTTTAGTTAACGGCCGAGATCAAAATATAAGCTTAAACATGGACACTTCTAATAAATAAACATTTAAAATAATAGGTAGCTCTGATGATTGTTCAATCCTACACTATTTTTCCAGAAGATCACAGATATCAACATTTTGAGACCACTTTTAGGTTACCTGCACTTATAAATTCTACGAGCTTTCGATCGCAGTATCCGGATCTTCGCTTGCGCAGTATCCGGATTTAAAGTAGTCTATACGTAACTCCTGCTCCCGATTTTAAAATTTCAGCTCAATCTGTTCAGAAGTTTTGGCGTGAAGGAAGATTAAACATTTCACATTTCATACCCATTTTTTTAAACTCTCCTTTATAATAATACTAGCTTCTGCCCGTGGCTTCGCTCGTGTAGTACTTGGATAAAAAGTAGGCCATGTAATCCAGGACGCAAATTATGTGCATTCCAAGTTTCATCCAAATTTTGCGTGAAAGAGTAACAAACATCCATACATCCATATTCACAAAATTTCACATTTATGATATTTAGTAGGACGCTATAAAAAGTTGATATCACACAATTCTAACCAAGACTCAATTACGTTATCCCAAAAACAACAAACTGTTCCTAAACGTGGAGCACGCCGGCTCCCTCCAGGGGGGTTCCCCCTTGCATCTACTATTATAGATTTTTTTTTCTTCCGGGTTGTCAGGGAGCCAAGGACGCCTCTGGTTACAAGTACGGGCGGAGTTGAGATTATTCGTAAGATGTAGTATCTCGTTATTTTAATATATCTGCCTCTGCTTGCGTTGAATTACCTACTTAATACTTATAAATTAATTAATAATGCTACTCAGTATCACACAGCATCATATAGCTCTAGACTAAGTGGAGCTTGTATTATGGGAACTACAATACCGATATACTTCTTACATATATATTTTTTGTAAATACAAAGAAAAAATACCGAGACCAATACTTGCATATGTAAACATTTATCTCGCGGCGAGAATCAAACCCGCAACCTGCTGCACCTCAGTCGACCCTTCCCCCACTGAGCCAGAGGCCGTAATAAATATAAATACTCAGCGGTCATATACAGCCTAGACTAGATTCCACAAAAGGATTCCAGGTATCAGAAAGTGGGTACACAATGACCAAGACAGCAGATCATGCAAACATTTGTTCTGCAGCGGGAATCGAACCCGCAACCCGGCTATCGGCCCTTTGCGCCAAAGACGTCTCGAAGGACTTACTACCAGTTGTCTATATATAGGAGAGCATTGGAAAAGTATATCTGCATATCATACTCCAAAACTTAGTTTCTTTGCATCAGTAATGTAATATATCAAGGTAACGTAAGGATTTTTTCAGTTGATAAGCCATGGCTTTCAGGCTGTCTAAAACTATGATACCATACAACAACAAACAACACTAACTCATACACTATAGCAAAACTACTTGATGGATATGAGAGCACTGTGTATACAGTAATAAAAATAAAATCAAAGCGTTTTCGTCAGCTTTTCATACATTACAGATCTTTCGTTACAGATCTTTCTTCTTAATTAAATCTCCATTATCGGTATGTTTTTCATGCCAATTATCCCCATTGCTACGCCGTAGCGCGTCTACGACGTAGAATACCATATATAATACCCCCCGTATTGGGAAAAATATATGGAATCCCCAATCAATGGGGTCAACTCAATAGAGATCATATTTGTTGATGTTGATGATACGATTTCACAATAGATCTACGTTATCTTTTCTAAAAATGCCCATGGGAAAAAAATTGTAAGCTAAGGAAATAAAAAAAAATACGGGTCGTTAAGCCCCCCCGTCTACACTAGTGCTCTCGGCGAACATTCACGTTTCTTCTCTGCCAACTGTCAAGTGAATAATCAATAGTGCTACTTTTTCACACCGAAATCTTCGTGTGTGAAATAAAAGCACTATTTTTTAAACAATCCTACGACTTTTTTTCTATGTCCCTGTTATTGCACGCCTATCTATTCAAAACATGACAGTTAAACTCTTCAAAATTGAGCCAGAACGAGGTGAACAGAGTCGAAGTGTGCAATAAAACCTGACCTTCCGTTGTGAAGGTTTACGAGCGCATCAATACGAGCTACTAATAAAGTGTTTATACCTCGTACCGAGCCTACTCAATGTAGTTGCGGGTTTGACTCTAATGGTAATTTATTTTATTAATATTATTTTACAGTCTAGTAGTTTATAGAGCTTAGTACTTCTTAGGGTTCCGTACTCAAAAACGGGACCTAATTACTAAGACTGCGCTGTCCGTTTGTCTGTTTGTCACCAGCCTGCATCTCATGAGCTGTGGTAGCTAGACAGTTGAAATTTTCACAGATTATTGTATGCGTTTCTTGCCGCTATAACAACAAATACTAAAAACAGAATGAAATAAATATTTCAGTGGAGCTCCCGAACAATGGTACAAAACCCTTTGTGTACGAGTCCGACTCGCTCTTGGCCGGTTTTTTAATGTATCGGATGGTTTCTTATGTTGCGATATTTTAATAAGTAGAATTCTTTGTGAAGGGCTCATCCGAGGAGACCACCATGCTTATTTCTGCCGTGAAGCAACATTGTGAAAGTACAGGCACATGAGGCTTTCATCTTCATACCTCAGTTTGACGGACGCAGGGCGTTGAAACGTAGGGTACGTTCTAAACTTGCATTACCTACGATGCAATACTTAATTATAAGTTGTGGTTACCACTTAACATCAGATGAGCTATGTGTTATTTACATATATTATTATTTATTTTGCGATATTCAGACGATGATTCGTCAAGTTGTGATCTAAGATTGCATCTAAAGATTATTCCAAAGGATAATGAGTACATTTATTGATGCTCATTTTGGATTTTCAAATCTTTGCCTTCTTCTTTTTTTTCGTATGTGCTGGTGACTAACTCTGGTGTCGGAGTAATTAAGCCGCCCGAAGGCCTCCGACATGGCTCAACGGCTGTAAAGGCCGGGACAAACATATTAATGTGCCTTCCGGAGCATGGATCTAAATGCCACTAAACTCATACATGTAGTGACTGGGTGAAGCATGGCTTAATCAAGTTGATTTTTGAAGAATACTGAAGTAAGCTCATGTCGTATGAGTTCCTCTTCGGCTATAGAAATGTACTAGAAGATAGTCTTCAAGTCGGTAAGGAACAGTTCTTTTTGTAAAACACTTTAGAATATATTTTTCGAAAGTGCCTATTATAAAACAATGTACCTGGTTTTATCAGGTTTTTTGAAATCGCTCACAAGTTTCTAATCCTTGATACAGGGTGTCCATTTTCAGGTCAATCACCAACTAACTGGATTTCTCGTAGTTTTTGTTTGAATTTTCCTGCTCCTCGCTTTTACTTACCTGCCTATTATGTTTGAATGCTATATCTATTAATATTAATATTACATTAACATTTATTATAGAGTTTATATGATAATATTATAATAAACTGGTCATTATTGGTTGATTGACAATAAACGCACTGGCTTTAACAAAGTTCAAGTTACTTAAAATTAGGAGTGTTTTGTTCCTTGCGTAATGTAGGGATGACCTAATAGGGTTTTTATAAATTATACCTGTAAAAGAATGCAGCGGGGCAGGAAAATATTTACAATGTTCCACTAAGTGACTTATCAACCACAAAATTATAATTCAAACGGGAAATTTTTTGGAAGCTTTCGTGGTATATGCTGATGCATATTAATTTATTTCTTTATTAATGTATGTATTACTATGTAATATTATATGTAATATTACATTATATATTACATTATTATCATTATATGTAATATTACACATTACAAGAAATAAATATAAATATCTTGCTGAAGTATAAATATGGCTTAGAACAGAAGCTATAGCGATACTACTGGATAACTCTTTATTTTACTTCAAAAGATTACAAATATTTAAATTAACTAACTAATTTATAAAATTAATCCGCAGTTGTAGTATTTTAAAGAAGTTGTTTTGATGAAGTACTTATAAAAATCCTTCTTTTTTGTATCCTTTTTATATGAAAAAAGCGATAGTTTGTAAAAACAGATGTGAAATATTAAGATGTATGTCTGTACCTCCTTCATACCAAAACTACTGAACAGATTGAAACTGAAATTTTGCTGTATGTAGTTCTTGACCAGGAATACATTTGTTTTTGACAACCTCTGTGGCGTAGTGGCCAAAATCACCGTCTGAGATGTAGAAGGTTGTGACTTCGATTTCCGTAGCAAATGTTTGTATGATCTGGAAATATTTGTCTCGAGTCTGGGTGTTCTGTATAATATGTATGTATTTACAATAATGTTTTTAATAACATATAAAAAGTTTATCTTTATACGCGTATTACGCGTAAATGCGGGTGGAAACTAGTCTTGTACATGCAAAAGTGACGTTACCGAGAACACTGCTCACTAAGCAGGTTACATTATAATTGATTTGCTTAAAAGCACAAAAGCAAAAGTCTGCTAACTGTCTTTGGCAGCAGTTGTTCCTATTCCGTACCATCAAAATCGCATCTTTTATTTCATTCCCAGCATTATGTAGATTCGACAAAAAATTGCAGAGCTGTTATTCTGGGCAGCCGCGTTGTCATGACAACCTGCCCGGGAAGCTACCAGTCACGTGTAGGGAACTTGTTTCCGCGTTTTTCTTTTCTCCCGTTTTTTCCACCCCTCCACCCCCCGGCCCCTCTAGTTGGGGGGTGCAGGGGGCGGGGTGCAGCCCCCGACAGCTCGTGTACGCGGCTTAATTGCGTCTGTGAGTGTGGTCCAGAGAAATTAGAGCGAGGTTAGTTTTGAAACAGAGAATTCGATTGTTTTAGGTTAGTTTAGGAAAACGTTTTTTTTAATGCTTTGAATGGATTAAAAATAAAAATTTGAATGGATTAAGAAGATACCACGTTTTTTTCAATTTTGTTTTGGAAATTAAAACTTAGGTTTGTAGGTACCCTATTGTTTTTGTTTTCCGCTTATAGAAACATAAATAAACACAAACACAACTTATAAATAGGCATAAAATACATAAAACTATTATTTTTTATTATATTTTTCTGTTTAGTTTAGTACTTAAGCGATATTTATTTTTAATCACTAATATTCATAGGTACCTAACATATTTATAGGGTTTTTTGATGACATAATACATACAAGGAAAAATTATTCTTCAACCATTTAATATTAAACAATGCAGAAAATTGTGTAAAATCAATTTATCATTTATGTTTTAGGTATACCTGCTTATCCCTATATGGTATGCTCAGAGACGAATGCAGACTTTACCTATCATTAAATAAGTACATAAACGTAATCTGTTTAGTAAATAGATAATAAGATACATTTTTCTTAGGGTGGTTCTTATAATCTTAAAAAACGCACGGAGTTTGACCAATTTATTACTCAAAAGTTAATTAAAGTGCTAGATATTGGTGAAAATGAATAATTTTTATTTTACAAGAGTACGTGCACTTTTCGATAAGGCCCACTATAGCTGACCTTGTTTCCAAACAGTTTGTTTACGAGCCGTCACTAATTGGTTATTGTTCATGTTAATTAACAACTAAAATGATATTACAATACAATAATAATTTGTAGGTATCTGAGTAGGTATGGGCCAGCACAATGTATGGCGTATTCACGTTTATCAATTAACAGTAGCTTATTTTTATTATTATTAATATTTTTCTTCAGCATATAGGTTGGAATGACGCAAACACATTTTAATTTAATATACGCTGCTGTTATTTAATTAAAAAGATTATATTTCTGTATTAGTATAAATAATAAACATTTCCTTAACAAATTGCCCAGCTTAAATGACAAAATTTTACCAAAATTATAAATTATAACGGTGTGAAAAAAACGTTTTCAAAAATAATATTATGTGTTAAAAAAGAAAAACTAGAGAACGTAAACTAGTATAAGGCGTAAACTAATAGATAAATAAAACGGCGCACATTTTCACAATTGACTGATGTACTATTTTTTGTTTACATTATGTATGTAAGTATAATACTAGGGAAACACCCCAACCCTACAAAAAAATATTTGCAGACTATTCAAATATTTGACCTACTGTGGGAGCTCTCAACCTTCTGTGTGCCATGCGGGTTTTAGCCCACTACGCTACAGAAGTTGCTAAAACGCCAAAAAAAAGAAAATAAAACAAAAGTAATAGTAGTAGGTACTCCATGCTAACCCTAAATTACTTTCTAAGCCCTTCACCAAAACCTGTTTAATCAAATTCTATGCGTGCTTGCAAGTTATCCACGAAAAACAAAACACAGTGAAAATCCCATACAATATTCAAGTCGCGTTGTCTCTGTCACGTTCATTACACTACGCGGGGCCTTGCACCAAATTCTCTGTAACATTTCTTTTTCGTGAAAATCTATTTATAACTAGGGCAGCCTCGCGGCACCTCGCGCGATACTCCGCTGTATTTCTTAGGAGATACGGTTTCTTTTCGGATGATTATTGCATGGGCGTAGGTACGTATATTTTTTTTCGTAGTGGCTCTATTATATTGATTAGTAAGGCTCCCTCCTTCCGGGTGGCGTCTTTGTGAAGATTTTTCTTATTTTTTCTTTGTTTTGCGTAGTTCTAGTTGGTTCTTGTAATTAGGACGGTCCCTTGATGGTGGGCTTGATGCTCTGTCCTTTATTCGCTTCAAAAACCCTTGAAGTTTTCTTCTAGAGAAGGGTTTTGGGTATTTTCATTAGAAAAGTCAATTAAGGGGTGTTTTGGGGGAAAAAAGTTTTTGACTCAATTCAGGAAAATTTGAAAAGATGTGTGGAACTTGTTTGATAGTGAAAGTTGGTTATTAATTATAACTTGTTTTAGATCATGCTAATTATCCCCTTTGCTACGTCGTAGACGCTCTACGGCGTAGAGTGGGGATATCAAGGATAAAAAGATGAGATCCCATCAATGGATAATTGGCAAGATCCCTTATTTTGAAAATATGAAATTATTGAGTTGCTAAGTATATAGTACTATAAGTAATTTAGGTATATATGTTAATGATTTTTTTGTCTTTGTATGTCAGTTTATTTTTATGTTAAGTATATGTACTTCATCTATTGTTTACTTATTTATTTATTCTTTGTCACTTATTCATTTTTAGAGTTAGGTAACGCATTATTTTTCTTCTATTTCACATAACGAATTTGTAAGCACTACTAATCTCTCTCCACACTACACAAAGGTTATCTGGAATTAGCATTAAGTTCGCCTGTGTACTTGTTTTACCATGTGCATTAAAGAATATTCTATCTATCTATCTATTTTGAACCTATTATGAACTGTAGATAACTGTAACTCTAGTTATAATGGGTGGTTTTGGCCCGAGTAAAACACTCTACTTTTTACTTCGATTGCAAGAAAATAAAACAATTCAAAATTAGACAATTTTCAGAAATTTTATTAAAAATTAATCAACCTTCATAAAACATCACCAAGACGGTTCTATTTTCAAAACAAAGATTGACGGAGCACCAAGAAGTCGAGTTTTTATGTAAGCGAACGAATGCTTTGTACGGGCTGATGATTTTGACAAAAATTAAAAAGAAAATATACTTTTAAGCCCGAGGTATTAAACTCGAGTTTTAGGCCCACTAAGCTACACTATTATGACACACTTTTTGAGCAAGAGAAGTGAAAATAAATTTTAGTGATCATATTAGTTAGGCACCATTCCCCGCGGTCCTACTTGGATGGGTGATCGTTTATTGGCATTTAGTTTTGAGCACTTCCGAGTTTCAAAATGCACGTTAAGTTGTTGGTTCTGGCTTTTTTTAGTTGAAGCCATGTCTGAAGCCTTCGGGCGGCCTGATAACTCTAAGACTTCGGAGTTTTCAACTAGCCCATAGCACAGATTACATAATGCACATAGAAATGAAGGAAGTTATCTCAAAATACTACTCAGAGATAGATTAGATCTTGATTATAGTTCTTGAATACCGGCCAACGTCCCGACAACGGAATAATGGTAATCATTTATTTATATTTATTTTAAAAAATGTCATCAACATGGAATACACCGTAAAAAGAAAAATCGTTCGTAGATTTAAGTGCATGCTAAGTGTTACTACAATTATAGGTGACAGACTACATCTTAACGTATTCCTACGTTTCATATATACAAAAAGTTGTATTTTCCTGTCGCATCAATAAACCATCGATTTCTCCCTGTTACGCCGCGCCCTACTCACATACTCGGCCTCATAAGTTTCCAGCAAAAGCCTTCGTTCTAATAAACGAAAAAAAAACAATAAAATGAACATTTGCACAGTGGGAATCCCCGCGACCACACTACGTATGTGTGTGTCGTGTCATGACAAAACACCTACACAAAGCAAGCTACGTCGCAAGCAGTTATGCAAATCAGCTTGTATTACAAATGTCTAGTTTTGATAACGGTTACTGTGACGTCGAGGGTACCAGGAAAACAGGTGATGCTTTAAATTACGACCTTGACATTTAAGTCTACAATTTGCGAAATACTGGATTTCATCCGCATACATTTTTGTCTACGTTCAAAATCAATTCATATTTAGTTTCAAAATTAAATAAAAAATAAATTTTAGGACTAAAAACTATCTAAATTGACTTTATATTTATCATAAACAATTATTTTATTCTATTAAGAATTTATTAGAAACACATGTAAAAATAAACTTCTATGGTAAAGTAGCAATTATACTCATTATTATAGATCAAAATAAAATTCGGACTTATTTTGAAATAATTAAATAAATCACAACTTAACAAAATATATTACGTACTGACCAGAAGTTTAGTGCTAGATGTTTTTGGAATGGCCTTATCGGAAAATAATGTATACAACATTGACGCAATGCATGAGTAGTCATCGGCGCGTGCGCAAGCATTTCTGAAATATAAAGCCGAATACACTTGGTTAATAAGTTGATCAATATTTTCAAGCAGCAAAAAAGCTAAAGCATAATATTCAGAGAAAACAGTTCTCGACTCGAGGGGTTATTGATGATGCTCTTACATTGATTTTATCTACTCATTACATATTTATGTAGCCTATCGACGACGATTTCGATTAAAACGATGTCACGGATCTAAAATGTACGAACCTTTTGTTTCCACACAAAACTAACATCAGTTCAAGACAGCATATATTGAAAACTATCTAAAAACTTTCGATGGATACTCCTAGTCGCAAGTCATACAAAAATTAAATTGCTATGTTGTAATGTTACTGCAGTTTTTAATAGAAGAATTGAAATTAATCAAACTTGAATTTAGTAATAAATTATGGAATATACTTTAGTTATTTCTGCTCTCATCTTTTCTCTCTTCTGTTCATGAGACATGTACCGATGTATTCGATGGCCTCTATCATCTTATTCTGACATTTGAATGATCACGTGCTTGTAAACCGCGGAACTCAGTCTGTCACGCGAAAGTCATAGTTAATTGTAGGTACGTTTTCTACGTCCTTTTCTTTGTTTATAGCTTGCCTTGCTTCTGGATCCTCTAGGTCAATATCATCAAAGTATTCTATTGAATGTTTGAATTAATTTAATCATTTGATTTACTAGTTAACAGTATGATCATCATTATTATTTTAAGTTTACACCCTCTGTGTGATATAGGTCTTGCCTTTTATAATGCTACCCCTTCCCGTGCCTCAGAAGCCTCATCTACAGATTACTTAAGTAACAATTAGTTACTTAGTATTACATAAGTTCTTATGGTGAAAAGCCTCCAATACACAGTTAAAGTTCTCTGTCATGTTGGTAAATGCATTAATGTGAAGAGTTCCTTTTGCAAAAACAGGTAGTTCTAGCGTAACAGGTTCAATCATTATTTAATAGTATAATTTTAATAGTAGCGGAACCCCTGCGAAATTGTTTTTCTTTTTCTTCTTATCCAGCCTATAAAAGTATATTGCAGGACATAGGACTCTATCTGTTGTTCACGTAAGGTTTTTTAATTTTTGAAGTTTTCATTCAGAATTTTTTTCCCTTCATTATTTAGGGACATAGCTATACCTCAAACTTCTATGTTTCTAATATCTATGTAGTTTGTGTGACTTGGAGTATTAAAAATACTAATAAAATATACAATATAATAAGTATTTCTATTATATTTTTTCTTTAAAACTTCAGCAGGTAAGTAAATTTTGATTACTTAACGATATCTAAATAGGTATATTCTTTGCTATCAAATGTTTATATGATTTGGATCAATAAGCTATCGCACGTTCTTGAGAATTAACATTATCACCGGCCTATCTCGGCACTGCCCGCTCTATGTCAACAATACTGTGAGTCACACTGACGTCTATCTTATTTGTCACCTAAACTTTGTGTTATGTATGTGTCAAACAAATGTATCACAGGTGATCTATAAACTATTGTCTTCTTTATTTTTAGCATGTGTTTATTTCACCATTTATAAATAGTTACACGAATGACAACGCCTTTCACCTTTCTCTCTAGTTAAATATCCTCCATATGGATGGTTCGAAGTGCTAAAATATATTTTCCAAAATATCTTAGACATTTATTATTTACGTCATCAAAATTTACTTTATCACTTTAGTATCTAGTGCCTACCTACTTTTCTTTTGTCAGCCAATCAGCAGTTTCTAAAAAGTGATTGTGAATTTGCAAGGTGCTGATGTAAACACAGCTCTACTGCTACAAGATACGGGCCAAGATATATAAATACCGTTCTGCCAATTATACAACTGATAGGTATCTATATGTTGTCTGACGATTGTGCGAGTGGAATGGCATGAGGAAAACGTGAAATAAAATAGTAAATAAAGCGATATCAAGAAAACTTTTTTATCAATGATTTTGGAAGTCGATTTCAGTTGTGATAAGTTTCAGTGATAAGGTTATTAGGGTTGTTGATTGTTGGACACCTGAGCTTAAGATCCTTATCTGATATGCATAAGTGGGTACGTATACGTACGTAGTTAAAATGCGTTGGTGTTGGCTTAACCATTATTATTTCATTATATAAGATAGGTAGTTATATTTTGAAGATATAACTTTTTTATACATACTTATCTTAGTTTTGGTGACTAATAATCCAAAAAAATAAATTATATTAAAATGTAATATTATAGGTTCTTGATATTTCAAAGCAACATATACTAGCTTTCGTCCACTGGTTTGCTAGCGTATTACCCGTTTAAAAAGTAGCCTATATATGGCATTCCAGTTCAAGGAGTACATAACGTATAATATTTCAGGTTATGCGAATCAATAGTTTTAGCGTGAAATAGGGAAAAACATTTCAAATTTCATTTTATAATAATGATGGTGATTCATGTATAAATTTGTTTCATATACTTTCATTAGGTTTTTCCACACATACCAAAGTTAGTGAAACTGGATAATTAATAAATTTAACTGCCATTCGAATAATATTAAGTACTCGTTGGTTTAATACAAACTTTTTTGTTTCAAACCTGTACCTAAGAGTTTAATAATATAGAAGAATATACTCACATATTTTATAAATATTGAACAAAAAAATAAGTTCTGTTTGTTTGTTTACCCGCCAGTTTCACACAATACCTGGAATACATTAATTCAGACAACTTGTGAATTTTGAATGACGCACTACCAAAATGACCACGCAAATAACAACTCTATATCGTAAGAAACAGAGCACATAATAAAGCTGTATTTGTTGACCTCGATAAGTCCGTGTTCTTTGCCAATTTGTTTCAAAGAAAATCTCGTCGTCAGAAGTGAACAACAATAAAAATGCGTGGAAAAACTATATCTTAGAAACTATCATATAGAAAACTTATGTTAAAATTATTAAAACCTTTAATACATTTTTGTATAATGAAGAAAACCAGCCTTGGAATCAAGAATAATTAAATAATAGTTTCATAAATTAAGTTCAAAACGAGTTTTACTGGTACAAACTAGATTTTTGGTTATTCTTAATGTCAGTGGCATTACGTTGATGACGTTTTTCAAAACATACTCATACGTATCAAATTATTTACATACTAGCTGACCAGCCCGCAACTTTGTTAACAAAATAGCTATTTATCTGTATCGACCCTTTTTTCACCCCCTCCTTGATTATAATTGAAAAAAAAAAGGACCATAAATTCTTTCCCGGGATGTCAATTTTCATCTTAATCTGCTCAGCGGTTTCGGTGTAAAAAGACAGACAGCGTTACTTTCACATTTATAACATAAACAAAATGTAAAATTAGGTACCTATGTACCTAATTTTACCTATAGCTAAATAGTAGAAGTTAAAGGCTTATTACTATGGTACATTTCTTTATTATTGTAGTGTATAAAATGGATAAAAATTACATTAAGTAGTATAAAAAAATATTTACTAAATTAATTTTTGTATCAAGTTTTCTGATCAAAATTGCCTACTGCTGCCTATCTATTATTTTAATATAATCTCATAAATAATCGTATGGCATGAGTAGATAGTGTAGGTACTGATATCGAGGCAAGGGTAGGTAGTAACTGTAGAACTACTATTTAACTGTTAACTTTACATCATTAAGAAAGCAGTAATTTAATGACGAAACTATTATAATTAACAAAATAGTGACTCTATAACCCTAATTATTCAAATCATTAGGTGTAGGAAGCGATAAGGTTATCGACTCGTAAGGGTGATATGGGCAACTTTTATTGAAGTAGAAACGATAGAACTACAGTTTTAGGTAATTCCCAGAAGTTGCTACAAAATTTGAGATGGTATTTTCCACATATTTTTTTATAAAAGTATAAATAAGTCAATAACTATTTACGTACTTCTAAAAGCTATCGAAAATTTTCAAGCCTTTGCGGGGCTTGAACCTGTATCTTTGCATAAATACATGAAATTTAACAAAAATTATAAAAGGTATTTATTCTAAACAAAATATTCACCTATGAAATTAGCCATCCTTTATTACTTAAGTAGGTAGGTATCTACAGGATGATTGAATAATGCAATATGGGTTAGCATTAGCAACACGTATAATAAAAATCTTTATAAGTAACATTTATTATCTACATTATTTGCAAGTTTATCGGGGCGATGCATAATTATTATAATGGACACACAACGTGTCACAATCACAATTCCTAGTAATCAATTTAAATGCAAATGTAACTGGACATTTGCCATCATTACTGACTTAATTTATGACCGCAACACGGGGAATCCTTACTTACCAAGGAGAAAACTTTTTAAAACAAGTCACGTGATTAGCAACAAGGCAATGATAAACTTTGTAATCGTGAGCCTTAGGTATACTTTCACGTGACGACGAAGCCAAATTCAAAGTTAAGTTAAATCTTGCCTACTTTTTAAATACGTCACGAAAGTTACGGTGAACTTTTTAAACGTGAGCCCTAGAAGATCACGTGACGGATGAAGATTTCAAATGCAAAGTAAAAAGTTAATTTTAGTACGCTTGTGCACTACAAGGAATCTTACTGTCCGGCAGTCCGGTTTTTTTCAGATCCGATATAGCATACCATACATTTATATACTAGCTTGTGCACTATACCATACGTAATTTTACGGTCCGAAATTTATTTTATTTTTATTTTATTTATTCACGGACACCAACATAATGAACACCAAAACATAGACTAGTACACAGACCAGAGAAGATACAGATAAAGGGATATTACAATTATAGGTGTAGACTACATGTGTTAATTGTGTAACAGTGAGTAATAATTTATCACGATTAAAAATCGAAATTACAATTATATATTATGTATTATATTATTATTATATATTACTATTATTATGTCAGGTGATGCATACAATTTTTTCCAAAAATATTACTTTTCCCCTTTTTTTTGAAGGAGGGCGCGTGAAGTGTCAGTATCTCCAACTGAACTGCAACTGACGGTGCACAAAAATTGGAATGTTGGACAGTAAAGTTGCTTGTAGTGCACAAGCCAATCATCCGTTTTTTTAATGCCACACCGGACCGTAATAATCGTATTGCCGGCAGTAAAATTCCTTGCAGTGCACAAGCGCACTTACAAGTCTTTTAAAATACGTAACGTTATTAGCAACAAGATAATATGAACTTTGTAAACGAGAGCCCTAGGTAGAAGATCACGTGACGAGCGAAGATTTCAAATGCAAAGTTAAAAGTAAAGTTTGCTTGTCACGTGATTCAAACTTATGTATAAATAAGGTCACATAACGACCTCGTAGCATCAAACTTGGACGAAAAAGAAATATTTAAAGAGTTCTTTTGTAATTGTTTGTGCCTATATGGAAAGTGTTTTCATTCCTACTAAATATAAACGTACAAGATTGAACGAATTCGGTTGAAAGATTTAAAGGCTGTACGGATTCGGAAAAATAACATAAAATCATTATTAATAATTAACATAATTTTGTGACCTGAAATAACATATCGATCTGCACAAACAATACAATGGTAACTCAAAAAAGTTGAATTTCAGATAGTGTTTCGCAGTCTTAAAAACCATAGTAGCAACAGCTGAAAATTTAGAGTAGGGTCAAGGCTAGATATGTGACCTGTTGGGTGTTACGCGTGATCTCCTCGAAAGGTCTTGAGCCCTTTGTGACCATCGGCTCACAATTTTGAATGTCAACAAACAACTTCTATCTGGAGTCTGGGCATAAGAAAGTCTATAACTAATATTATAAAGGTGAATGTTTCTGAGTGAAATGTGAACATGTGAAGATGTGACATTTTTGTTTTTTGCATTAGAAATACTGAACGGATAGAGCTGAAATTTGCAAAATTTACTTAAATGTATATAGTTTTAGACCAGAAATAGTATATCGGATATAGGCTACTTTATCAGGATACCACGCGAAGTCCCGGGCGGAAGCTAGTAGCAAATAATCGAAACATAACAAAGGCAAAAACAAAATTCGTCCTAAAAATTATGCGCAGAAGTTGTTTGACCCTCAAAATGACGAACTTTATTATTACTGATACGTGGCATTAAACGAAACCTGTTCAAGTCACAAACTTGAAAAACTGGGTTGGCGGCTTGATTCTTATTTTTTTGAGTTATACGTCATAATGACAGGATCACGAAATCATTTAATGAAAATGTTATTTTTTATGGATGTAATGGCTAAATCTAGTTTTGGAGATTCTATAGTAACAAGGGAAAAAACGATTCCACTTTTACATTTTCGGATGGTAGAGTAGCATTATTAAAGTAGTTTATAGCATTATAGTATTATTTAAAGATAAATATTAAAAATATAGGATAGAATAAAATAAATCAGATGCTGTAGTACCAACATTTTAAGGACATGAGGGATAGATAAAAAAAAAAAATATATATATAACTGGAATTTATTACATAGAAATTAATATTTTTACCATATAAAGATTAAGATAAGCACAAAGAATAGTTTTTTAGCGAGAAACATATGCCCGAAAGTATAAAATACGATGGAATGTATAAAATATGTTGAATTAAGAAAATAAAACATAACATTCAACGTTTTTAAATTATATTTAGGCTAAAGAATTTTAACTTGAGATAGGACGTCGCTAAGTATTACCCTTGAGTAAACTCTTATCGTATTTGGCTAAAAATATTATTCGCGTTTCGATAAGACCTTATTCGTGTTCCTAAAAAAAATGTTAATGCTTACCGATAGTGTAACAGTGTACCTATATCGATTATACTAACCAATGAAAAACTAAAAATAATTTTGTAAATTAAAACAGTTAATTCATAACGTAAACTAAAATAACGCCTAGCTGTCACATTCGCCTCAGCCTTCACCACACTAGGATTATTTGACGACCTCTGTGGCGCAGTGGGCGAAGGTCCGCCTGTGACGCAGAAGGTTGCGGGTTCGATTCCCGCCGCGGGACAAATGTTTGCATGTTCTGCAGATATTTATCTCGGGTCTGGGTGTTTTCTATGTATGATATTTACAAAAAAAAAAAAAAATATCTATGTAGTATATCAATCATGTGTTTCCCATAACACAAGCTCTGCTTAGTTTGGGGCTACATGATGCTGTGTGATTACGTCCTGGATTATTTATTTATTATTTATTTATTTATTATCATCAGGGTGTATTTTAATCAAAACCTACCACCATTCATCACCAATATACCTAGCTGTTCTGGCATCACCATCACAACTATAGTTTAAAACAAAGTCGCTTCGCTCTGTTTGTCTATCCCTGTCTTTAAAACTACGCAACGGATTTTGATGCGGTTTTTTAAATAGATAGAGTGATTCAAGAGGAAGGTTTATAATGTATAATTTGTACCCATGCAAAGCCGGGGCCGATAGCTAGTTCCTTATAAAAAAAGATATAAGTTGTTTAAAAAACCCTGTTACTGAGACTACTTGTAATTTAAAATAGTTAAATTTAAATTCCGATCTAGAATCAGTTCTTCATCATCATAATCCGCAGTCTGACTTCACCCACAGATAGGTAGTCTTCATGTGTGCCAAACTCTACTATAAAGAAACCATTAGGTACAAATAATTGAAATAATGATAATGATTCTCCTACAATGCAACGGTGACCAAATACTAACGTAAAGCCTTTGAGTAAATTTATTTAGTTTGCTTGAGGCGTAAAGCATGCCCTGAAGTAGGGACGCCCTCCGGCCAGCTGGGATAACATATATGGTATTGGTAGAAGCTGGATGTGTCGAGGTCACGGAGCAATGGCGCTAATAATGGGAAGCGTATGTCCAGGAGTGGACTGCTCGCACAGTACTGCTGAAAATACGCTACGATGTAATGATTACGATGTCAAGCAAAACAACCGTGACCAAGAAACAAGTGATATAACGTCATCAATTTGTTGCATTTTTTTGTTCATGGATCATCAACAATATCCATTTAAAGTACGTAATAAGAACTAATTATCTATCGACTAGCATTGAGCCTAGGTCGAATGCTAATTCTGAAATGCTAACGTCTAGGTTATCGTTAGAGACTAACTACTCTATACTACAAGTACTAGATATGGCGTTATTTGTCAAATCATCGGTTAAAAAGAGAAATTGCTGTTTTTTTGTAATATCGTAAGCAATACACTCACTCGTGGAGTTAGAGTTGCAAATCTTGTTTTGGCCTTTTTTTTGGCGATGCTTCTTTTTGTTCCTACGGGTTACTCTTTAGTTATTCTTTTGAATTAGCAGCTTACTTCATCTTTTATTTGTCGTTTTGGTTTAAAACGATTAAAATGTATGATTCATAGTGACAGCTTGTCATACTTTTGCTATCAAATATTATCCTCCTCTGTGCCATTTTTTAAATTGCTATAGTTTCGTTCGACTATTATTTTTAACCGATGGACTAACTATTCACTTTTCCCTGTCAAAAATGATCTAGAAGCCTATTTCTCCCGGATGCGTGTCACGTAAGGTTCAGCCCTTGGCCTGGTGCAACGGAAGGTCACAGCCTCGCCCGTACGCAATGAGCATCCAAATTCGATGATTCACGACAGTTCATGCCAGTGCGTATGCAAGGTTAATGTGCCTCGGGTGAGATAAGTTTGTTTTGAAGATACCGGTAGCAATGATACAATTACAAGTTGTGTGGCCATGGATGTTTAAAGCACGTCCTAAACATGCTAGTTAACGTGTTTTGAGTGGTATTGGAAAATCTGAATATAATACATGAGAAACAACCCACAAAGAAATTACTAAAAAGCTTCCATGGTCGTGCTGGATAGTATCACACCCTGAATCGGTAGCATATCCCAATCAATTTACTATTTCTATTTATTCGACATATAATGAGAAGTATACAAAAAATATTCAGGCGTTTTTTCTATATGTACCTTACATATTATACTGATTCAGTTCTCATGCATTCCTTTAACTGACTCATATATCAGTTCCTACTAGAAATACTAATTAATTAACATTAAAGCTAGTCACTTAGGTACATTTAATAGAAGCAAAGCTCATTTATTTTTTAGTATGATCACTCGTTTATTCATTCGGTTTATCATCAATCTATTTCACATCTTGAAGATATAACTCGTACAATTTTCGCATAACAGCGTGACTTATCATTTGAGGAATAAAGCATAGCATTCATCATTTTTTGTGGTTATTAGACTTGTCTATAGTTTGCCGGCCTTGACAGTTTGAGAAAAAAACTACGTGAAACCACAGTTCAAAACTAAACTATTCAACTCATCTGTATGATTACTTATTATTATGTATTTTTTATTTGATGATTTGCTTTTGATTTAAATTTTAACGGGAATTATAATTACGGCCTTGTATTTTCGCGTTTAACATTTTTTTCCAATTTAGGTTTAAGAACTTGTTTTTTCATCATGGGAAGTCAGATTTTTTTGTCAATGAATAAAGCTGGGATGCTATAATATTCTATGTATATAATTTGTCTCTTATTAATACATTTTTTCATAATTATGTTGCAACAATGTGCATAATTAATATTATTAGTAATGTAATAATATTAGCTTCTCTGTACGGCCGTCACGAAGCTATTCAGCTAACGATCGACAACAAGAAATCCTTGACTCTGCGAACAATTTGCTAAGTAGATGCTTTTTAATCTGTGGCACAATTATCTGGACACTGCATGGCTAGTGATGCATGCTGCATGCACCAAATGACTACTTAATAGTCGGATATTTATTAAAGAACTACCTAGCTCTTGCCCATGGCTTCTCTCGTGTTATAGAAACAAACTAACTCACTTTCGCATATAGGTTATCTAAAATTTTACTTCTGTTAAAATCAAAATCAATATTTATTTATTCAGTTCCTACTGATAATGATTTTTAACATTAATTTTGACTTTCTGTGTTTTATTCATTAAAAATATTGTACTACCCGTAAAGGGTAGAGCACATTGATCCTATCTTAAAAACATCACCATTATACCTAAATGTGTTTCGAAAATAATTATATATACCTACTTTGAATTTGAATTTTATCCGAATATCGCAGGAGTCGGCGAAAGCTTGTTTAAAATAAAGTATTACTCTAACTTTTAAGTTGATATCGAAAAGAAAAAAAATATCTTCATCAAGTAAAAATTTCAACTCAAGGTTGAAGATATCTGCTTCAAAATTGAGTTCCAAGAATTCACCCGAACATACATAGTTACCATGCAAGTTAAATAAAAGCTTTTAAAAAGACGTAAAACAATTGTTGTTTTATATTAAGTTTTTATAAAGCCATACGACTCTGCAGTGCGCTGCGCACGCGCTGTATAAGAGCATAGAGCCTGAGAATCCGTTTAATGACCATTAAATTATACACTGGATGTGTTATTAACTTCACAAGTTGAACTTGACTCGCTTGCGATTGTTTACTCGGCGATGTTCATGCAATGTGTCTATGTGAACCATAATTATTTGTATCGATGCATTATTTTACATAATAATACTACATGTAAAAGGAATCTATATGAAAATGCAGTCACATTTTATCGAGAAGTGACCTTATTAATATTTTTCATAGATTTAATAATCATTGTACGTATTTAGTCGAGAAAAAAGTCGAAGAGGTCGCGTCATGTAAAAAGAATGCTGAGGGTACGCTGCGCATTAGGCCATTTATCGGTATTTACCCGTGCGCAAACACACCCCCTCCACTTCTTACAGCGTTATTTTTACATGACGCGCATTATATATCCGCGTCAAAAATGGCGACCCAAAAACTCCAACATTGTGGTTGGCCACTGAATCATATTAAAACAAGAAAAATGATCCATAAATTTCAATTATTATACTAAAACAGTAATCCAGATTTATCAAAAACTAACAGAAACGTTACTTCTTTACAGATTCGTGAAACCAGACGAGGTGGCAAAGCTTTGGGGAAAGATGAAGCAGAATGACAACATGACCTTCGAGAAGTTCAGCCGAGCGATGAGGTACCACTACCGGCACGCGGTGTTGGTCTCCGTACCCACAGCGCGGCTGGTCTACCAGTTCGGCCACAAAGGACCCGACTTCAAAACGGATAACCCCAACTTTGTGAAGGTCAAGTCAGAATGTGACATGTCAGAGATGTACTCGTAGTTTGATTAGATAATAATATTGATGCTCATTTTGATAGTTATTGAAAAGACAGTCATGGAAAGGAAGAAGTTCAGGAAATCAGACCGAAGAACAAACTAATAATTCTCAAATAGATAAGATTGTTGTGAAATAGTGAAGCGTTTTGTCAATTAACTTCTGATAATAAATGAAAGAATCATGTTCAGGAAATTGAAAAGTCGTGAAGGCATAAACTAATGACAAAAGTGCCTGGAAGCTCAATGCATGATTGTATATTTTAAAGTTTAATCGTTCTACCTATGATGTAACATAATTTGTTTAAAAAAGCTCAAGTTTACTACCTACGAACATGGTAAAAATATTAAATAATTTTTATTTCAAATCTCACTCAAAACAAGCTGAATAAAATTGATATTTAGTTTTCGGGGTTAAATCCACACAAATATTACAAGTGTTTTGCATTTTGTTTTAAAATAAGTAAAATAAATAATTTTGATTTGTAAATTAGGCGAGTTCATGTCACGAGTTCATGTCATGAAGTGGAATTGAGAAAGTTTAAGCAAAGGATACATTTTAGGAAAAGGATAAAGTTTAGATAGGTGTTCCAAGATTTGATGTGAAGTTAAGATAGCTCAATGTTTCGGCTGGTTCGGTCGTGACTCGAGAGGTTGTTCTAGGTGTTGTGGATCGGTCTGTCGGTTTGTCCCGTCAATTATGTAACTTGTTGGCAAGTCCATATTTTGTTTACGTAAGCGTTTGAATCCCCGACTGACTGTTCGGTCGATTTTGATGGTTGTTTAGAACTACGAATTTTTGATAAAATATTTTTTAATCGTTGTTACCATTATTGAACGTATAGTAATTTAGATAAAATTTGATACATTCCGATTTTATTTATAAATTTATGTTAATTAGTGTTAGTTTTAAATCTAATCTTAAGGGTATTTCGAGTTGCCATACGTATTAATTAAATTGTTAAATGTACTTAAAGTTCATCTCACATTCATTGTTCACAAAATTGTATTTTAGGATAATATGTTAATTTACCTAAATGATAGTTCTCCAGTCTCAGTGTTAGTTTATACGTAATTTTAAGGTTTACGTGATTGGCGCGCTCGTGCAATATTATGAGAACAAAAAAATATAATAAACAAAAAATGATCTGCAGGCCAAAGATTAGATTGTTTATCAACGTTTGATATGTTTTCCAATAAATTAATGTAAGATGACAAAATTAAGGAAATAAAATATTTTGACAATATAATAACTTAGTTTTAAGTTGATGACTCTCAGGCGTTTGCTGTGATGTAATATTTGATATTTTTTCTGTAAATAGTTCCTTGCATATTTCTTCCACATTGATGTTGCTTAAAGTAAGAGTTAAGTGTTAAGTCTGAAACCATACCTATTCTATAATTTTCATGAATCCTTGTTACCATTTTTTTCATTTTTCAGTTAAAATTGTCCAATTAATGAAAGCATTATATTTGTGGGTAACTCATTTTTTATTTTAACATTGCACTATTTTAAAATTGTGAGAAACACTACCTTCTTATTAAAACGTTTTTCTATCTGTAATTATAAATAATAGTTCTATAATAAGTATTTATATCTGTGTAACTTCAGTACAAAATCGTGTCTTAAAACAACGAGTGTATTCGAGTCCATTAGTATAGTATTAACTTACAATTACTACATCTCTAGATAATTAAAAAAACTACAACATTCTACATAATATTTTTAAGAGTTGTCAAAAATATAGGTAACATTTTTACAATTTGAAGATTCGGTAAAATTTACAAAAATGTATCGAAATAGTAAAGAAATCCAAATTATTTATATTCTCAAACCGAGAGATTATTCAGTTTTTATATATATTTTTTCTTATTCTTGTGAAGAGTTTTGTTTTCCATAAAAAAGGTGCATTATGAATCCAAAATAAAGTATTTTAGATAAATTAATCATTCTTTTAAGAATTTTCATAAAATAATTTAAATTTCTAGAATAAGGTCGATCTGTTGTTGTGTGTTGTGCAATTGAAAGACAAAGTTTACGTATTATTTCATAATTTGTGAATCAATGAAGAGAATTATACGATTTATGAATGTGAATTACTTTTTAAATTGTTTTCTTCCTTGAATTCCTTTAGAAGTACCTAAATGGTAGAGTTCTTTGTGAATGGCGTGAAAGGGTGTGGGGTTGGGTGGACACTTGAAGCTAATATTTTCATGCCTCAAGTTGATCTTAGGGCACGTTTCAAACATGACCTACGAAGCTTATTAGTAATGGTTATCTTTTATCATTAGGTGGGCCATGTGCTAGTTCCCTCGTCAGTTATCATAAACCTAACTAGTAACACCATCAGATGTGTACTTACCAATAAGTACTGTTCATGGATCCATTGTTATATGGGTTTATTTTGGTTGTACCTAGGCACCTATTCATTATAATATTTAGTGCAGATGTAGTGATGTATATTTATAAAAAAAAGACACAAAATAAAATTCAAAACTCTGCCATTCCACCAGGCTAATCTTCACGTAAAACTTTCTTCTATTATATTCTTGGACGCACAACATTTTCATTTGAATGATAATAAATCTATGGATACAAGCATAGAATACTAGACAATAGTCATATTTTGCGCGCATTTATGAATTTCTTGAGCACACCATCTAGTGGCTGAATATATTATTATTTACAAAAGGCTCGTGCGTCATGCCACCAGCAATCATTTTATATTGTAGTGTTGCTACTCGATGATAGGTGGCGCTAGTGTATCCTAATATTTGACATGCTAAATAGATGGCGCTAAAAACAAAGATTTTTAATCACAAAAATGAGAATTTTATTAATAGAATCCGAATCACATTAGTATAAGTATTATTATTTTGCAAATAATAATACAATATTTATATATCACATTTACTTTTTGGTATGCACATTTTACACAGTTGGTACATTTTGTCAGGCCCGTATCTTCATTCTTACAAAATGGCCACCTTTGAGTTTAAGCTGGAAGGTTCCCTTTTCAAGTACTGATGGAATGCAGGTCTTCTCGCACGGAGACACCTCGATGTTCTGCAGCAGCTGGTAAGCCAGGACCTTGATCTCACAGAGGGCAAATCTGGAACCTAAAATACAGATTTTATATCGGTATCAACTATATATACTGTTACCCATAACACTGGTACTAACAAATTAACAATACCAACACTTTCACTTTCCAGAAATCTATCTAAAGATAGATGTATAGATAAAAACATTTATATCGGAACACATGACAGTGTAGGAATAAAGCAGAGAAATAACAAGTTTAAAAGGGATTAGAGAGGGCGTTTTTTGGATGAAAGTCGTCAACATTTAATGTTGTTGACCTTCGGGAGTTTATTTGACCCTTTTCAGGATAACATACAAATTCAAACTCATCCTGTAAAGGTATTATTTAGGAGGATTTCTGAACTATTTATCAAAAAAACGCACTCACTAATCCCTTTACTAAGGTTTGTTATATCTTCACATTCAATATTATTTTACTCAAAAACTTGTAAAGCAGGCCACTAGCTCAATACAAAGAAGTTAAATGGTAACAAAACAATTAACACTTAAACACAACTAATTACACAAACACTACCAAGTAGTCCCTGATGAACGATTATAAAATCTATTCCATCTATCGAGTTAACGAAGCGAATTATATTACCAATGCAATTCCTAGGCCCAACCCCGAAGGGCATGTAAGCGAAGGGGTTGATCTTGTGCTTGTTCTCGTCGGAGAATCGTTCTGGGTCGAATTTCAGGGGGTTGGGGAAGAACTGAGGGTCGCGGTGGAAACCCCACACGGGGATGCCGACGCCATCACCTTTGCGGATCTAAACAAAAGGAGCAATTAAAATAAATAGGTATAGGTACGGGCCATCTCACACTCGGTCAACTGATCCCAATCTAGGCAAAGCCTGTACAATGGCTAGGAGTCTGATAATCATCCATATCTATATAATCTTACTAGCTTTCGCCCACGGCTTCGCTCGCGTGGTATCTTGATAAAAAGTAGTCTACGTGTTAATCCGGGCCACAAACTACGTAACTAGTCCATTCAGGCGATGGATTAGGGTGGAATAGTTTCAAGCAGTGGAATCTTATCCATCTGTGCAGTGGACTACAGTGGAATAAAATGTGGAATCAAATCCATCAATGGATTTGTTTAGTAGATTAGAGGGGAACAGGCCGTTTATTCCAAGTTTCATCGATATCTGTTCAACCGTTACGGAGTTGAGACTTGAGCGGGAACAAACATACTTCTCAAAAACACACACAGACTTTCGCATTTATAATGTCAGTGTGATTTATAACACGGACACAGAACAAACAACACAGCAGAGAGAAGAATCTTGAGCTAAGAAGGCAGAGTAATGTTGGTAAGTTAGTTACTAACTGACCTGAGTAAGTAAGAGGCTAGCTGAGATAAATAATCTCAAAGTCCTATCGCATGCCAGCCACATTGATACTGTTACTACCTTGATAGTTTGCGAGCACTGTTTTAAAAAGTTAACATTGGAAATCCGAGTTCGATCCTGTTGTGTAACAGCTTTGATTTAATTTTATTATCTGTATTCAGCTAATGTCACTGTCAAATAACTGGTAGAATTGGAGGGAATTGACTACGATCATGGATGTACTTTTCGGAGTTTTCATTAGTATTTTTAGTGATTAAAAGTATAAATAAACAGAGTAATTTCAAGTGTTTTTGTTATTGCAAGATACTTCAGATCCTTTGCTAAAAGTAGAAATTGGTGTGATTTTGTTTAATCTGTATACAGTTCGCAGGCATCGTTCACTGTAAGCGTAACCCACTCATTGTATGAGATAGCCAATTAGCCCACAAGTTAGAGCGGATGAAATTATTAATCTCCTTAAAGAGATGGTGGATAGATTTGACTCTCAACCTCAAGTTTGTATCTGACTGGGGCGACGGAAACATGGTTAAATCCAATGCTGCCAAAACTCAGGCTTTTAGTATTTTCTACCAAAAAGTGTCAATTTTAGCCCATCCCGACCTTTTGTGGCACTTCACTCTTGTTAACTGATAGCCTGAGCTCGGACGTAGGTGCCAAACTCACGTCCGACCTTACTTTGGATCTCACATGGAGCATAGTATAAAGGCGTTCTTTGCAGTAAATGCTAACAAATGTCGCGAAAATGTGTAGAAATCTGGCTGTGCCCAAAAATTGGGCTCATATCGTACTTCATGCATGTTTTGTACCTAACATTATGACTGCAATAATCAAATGAATATGAACAGCCACAACAAATAAATAAAATTAAATAAATAATGCTGGACAATAAAACATAACATCATGTAGCCCCAAACTAAGCAGAGCTTGTATTATGGGAACCACGTGATTGATATCACTACTAATATACTTTTTTTACCAGACCTGAGTCAAATATCTGCAGATAATGCAAACATTTGTCCCGCGGCGGGAATTGTACCCTACAAATATATATTCTGTGTTCGTATTTATTGTCACCCACATGGAGTACTGTGGGCACCTTTGGGCAGGAGCACCCGAGTACCAGCTCAAGCCGTTTGACTCGATTCAAAGAAGAGCTAAGAGACGACGATCCCATACTCACAAGTGGTATTGAACCTTTAAGTTTCAGGAGACTTCTCCTCCCTGTGTGTGTTCTACCACTTGTATAATGTGGAGTGTTCTGGAGAATTGTGAGACGGTGCCTGCTACTTCCTGCTATCTTCGCACCGCTGGACATCGGCTGAGGTATCATCCACATACATTGCCACCTATGTCTTCTCGCACTGTGAGGTTCCAGAGGAATTTCCTCCCGCGAACAATCAAGCTGTGGAATGGTCTCCCTGCCGAGGTTTTCCCCAGACACTACAATATGCAGCGTTTCAAAAAGGCCGTTTTAAAATATTTAAATGGGTCATCAACGCGCATGTAATACCTCTTGATGTAACAGGCGTCCATAGGTTAAGGGAACCGCTTACCATCAGAAGGACCGTGTGCCTGTTTGCTAACTTAGTAGTATAAAAAAGAAATTGTAACACTTACGATATAGTCCTCAGTAGCTGACTTGTTCGGTCGACCGATGTTGTAGTCCTTAACGCAGATCCTGTCTAGGGCGGGAACGGGGGGCCAGAGTCGCATCGCCTCTGCAACAAGTGGTTCAAATTTGTTATAATTTGAACCTCTGGAGGTCCAGAAAGTATCTCTACCAGAGGTTGAATCATACTCAATAATAACAGGTACTTTCTCTGCATTGAATCAATCAAGATGTTTGGTACACTTCACCAATACCCCGGAATACTTCAGATTTATTAAAGAACCGTATTGGCTCCTTTTTCTTCTTCTTCTTCGTTTTGAGTTTTATCCAACTTTAGTGTCGGAGTTTTTAGACCGCCCAAAGGCTTCCGACATGGCTTGGCAACTGAAAAAGCCGGGACCAACCTTTTAACGTGACTCCTTATTGGCTCATTACGTCAGGTTAGATAATTTTTTCCATTAACATCCATCCACAAAGCAGTTAAGTTCCTTATTTATGACGGCCTCTGTGGCGCAGTGGGCGAAGGCCCGCCTGAGACGCAGAAGGTTGCGGGTTCGATTCCCGCTGCGGGACAAATGTTTGCATGTTCTGCAGATATTTGTCTCGGGTCTGGGTGCTTTCTATGTATGTATTTACAAAAAAAAAGTATATGTGTAGTATTTATTAATTGTAAGAAATTTACGCATCTTTAAGCTTTGTCAAACACTGCCATAATTAGATCCGTAAGTAGATATTTCATTCAGATAAGGAACATAACTGCTTTGTGGATGTTTCAATTTCCTCTAGTTTTAAAATGGGCTTCTATGCTCTCCGACGCGCGCCAGTAGGTGTGAATCGTACAAAAAAGTTTTACTTTTGCTTTTTAAATAACAGAAATAATATTATATATATTTCGAAATAGGAATTGGATATTCCTTTCTTCTTCGTATTAGCTAGAGGCTAACTGGTGTCTATTGATTTAAAATTCCACATCGAGATTCGCGTCCATAATCTACCTGAAAGACTTACCCGAGACCACCATGTCCATATAAGTCATGTTGGTGATGGAGTTGTAGTCGAACTTGCCGCCGTTGTTGAGTTCGTTCTCTCTGATCTCGTGGAGGAGCCTCTCCTGCACGTCGCCGTGCACGGCCAGCTCGTGCAGCAGGAACGACATGGTCGTCGAGACAGTCTCAAAGCCGGCCAGGAAGAAGAGAACTGCTTGAGCTATCAGGTCATCTTGGGACCATTCTGGAAGAGGAGTTTTGAGCTAAGCCTTAAGTCTCTCAGAGTGAGCGAGATATTCATTTTACTTCCACCACACCAGACCAGCCTATATCGGGCCACTGTTGGGCATAGTGGGGTGTAAGGGTTTCCAACCCTCATCTTTGGAACCCAAGCCAACCTCACCAGCACGCGGTGCACACGGTCCCTGTTAACTAACAAACGAGGCTCTGGCAGCCGACTGATTGCGGCATAGCGCAGCCTAACACCTGCACAGCTAAATCCCCTGGCCACCGACGGGCAGCAGCGTCAGTGGTGCGAGAAGTTGTGCCCTGCGATCCCCAACCCGCATGCCCAGCGTGGGGATTATGGGCATATCCCCCTTTATTAGGGGAGGCCTATGTCCAGCAGTGGACTGATATAGGCTGGTGTGGTGTGTGGTTGGACATAGACCTCCCCTATAAGAAGGGGGATATGCCTATAATCCCCACGCGGGGCATGAAGTTTGACTAATTTGAATATACATTGATATTGTGATACTTGTTTTTCTCTTTTCAGTTCATTAATTTTTAACAGTCAGGTTTTTTGTTTTAAAATAAAAAAAGAACTGACTTTTTTTGTTTTATTATTAACAATTTGTGTTAAAACAGTGTTACAAACGTGATATGATACATATCATTTGATATCCGTATTGCTAGGGTACGGAAAAAAACAAACCTCCCCCCTTTTTTATTAGCGAGCGCCATTTTGAATATTTATATAGCCTATGTCACTACCACAATTCTGATGAATTCAACGACATCTCATAATTATGTCAAAATCTGTCCAGCGGTTTAGGCTGTGTATGTGCCAAAGAAATGGACATACATAGTCATAGTCATATAAATACATACATACATACATACATACATACATACATACATACATACATACATACAAACATACATGCATACATACATACATACATACATACATACATACATACATACATACATACATACAAACATACATGCATACATACATACATACATACATACATACATACATACATACATACATACATACATACATACATACTCTCGAAAAACATTACCCTCCTCAGTCGGGTAAACACACAAAGAAGATATCCATAAAACATAAAAAAGTTTGAATATTTGTATGTTTTAAAGGGTTAATCCGAATCTGACAATCCAATTCTGAATCCTGAAAATCCGGTTTTCATAAAAAGCCTCTTCTGAAAGTTATTAATCTCGTCAACGTACCTCTATTGACAGATTTTTTGCCGAGAGACGACTCTTCAACGGTGGCGAATCCAGCATCAACGTCCTTTACTTCCTTTTCTTCGTGGGATAATTTTCCTGAAAAATGAAATCAACATTTAAATATAAGCCAAGCAGAGTTTTTTGCCAATTATTCTCTGTTTGGTGGCGTTAAAAATTGGTACTAATTTTAATTAAAAAAATTGACAATTTCCGAGTGTTATTTATTTTTACTTTATTTTCAAAAAGTAGGTTTACTAAGATTGTTTTACTAGTAAAAAATAAATAGTGGAGTGACGATCTGCTGTCGGCTGCTGGTAGAAGCTGGATGCATCGAGCTCAGGACAGGACGCAATGGCGCTCATTAGAGGAGGCATATGTGCAGCAGTGGACTAAATAGGCTGGTTGTGTTGTTGTATACAACAACCTCGCAGCACAACACAGCGTAGGGCAGCATAAACTAAACTGTGTCAATATGATAATGCACTTGAAACCTACCTAAGTTAATATTTATAATTAGAGTAATTGGTGCAAGTCATTCTAGTTATGAAGTCAATAAATCAATCAATTGTTTCCAAAAAACTGTGCAAATTGAGTGGCATGCGAACCCTACGTCTCCGTATGCGCTCAAAATTCTAATTGACTGACTAAATCTTTTGTAATCTAGTGTTTTTACTTCATTTATTACTAGTAGGTAGGTATACCTAGAACGTAGGATAGTTGTGGAAAAAAATAGATGTCAATTATTGGCATGTTTGTTTACAGTAATGACTATATATGAATATATATGTGGTTATTTATATTCTTTGCTGTAAGTTCTTTTTATAACTTATTAAAAAAAAATGACATAACCAAGTGTACTTGGTGATACTTTCCTATGGTGAAAAATAAGAATGAGAGTGAGTATGTGTATTCCAATGAACGAGTTCTCACTGGAAGGCAGTATCACACAAATACCTTTCTTCGCTTCCATGAGTAGGTGGATCATATCTGGCCGGACGATGTTCCTCTCCTCGCGGTCCTTCATGGTGGACGTCACCAGGTGCCTGAAGAAACGCTTCGACTCTTCCGGGAACAACGAGATTTTGAGTAGCTGGAATACCATAAATTAATGTCTGATATTATGAGATCATTAATATACCTTTGCTATCAGCTAGAGTATCTCGTTTTGGATCCAATCTTAACGAATATTATGATTGCAAAAGTGGATTTGTTTGCTTGTTACGCTTTCACGCTACTCAATTGATTCATCATGATACATATAAAGAAATCAGAAGTACAAAAGTGGTGCCGTTTATCTAGAAAAAAGTATTTAATTGTTCTTGAGATACGAGAGTGAACTCACGGGCAAAAGCTAGTTATTAATAATTGATTCAGGGAAATTCCAAGTGACTTCTTTTGTGCGTTCAATAAATTTGGCCTATGTCCAGCAGAGGACTGATAAAGGCTGGTGTGGTGGTGGTGGTGCTAAGTAAAGAACCACCTCGCTAGCGCAGAGGCAAAAAGTTCGATTTCCTCTGAGGGACAAATGTTTGCATGATCTGAAGTCGTACCCGGTCCGGGTATTGTGGTACCAATAGTTTTTATTACCCTCTAGCGGCCCATCCCGGTTTTTCAGAGGTTAGGGCACTTTTTTTTACACCTTGGGTTACGTTACTTAAGTTTTAGTAAGGATCCCTAATCTTTTCTAGCAATAAATATAGCGTATGCTATTCAGGGTGAATGTAGCTTTCCAATGGTGAAAGAATGTTTGAAATCGGCGCAGTAGTTTTTAAGTTTAACCATTACAAAAATACACACACACACACACACACACACACACACACACACACACACACACACACACAAATCCTCTTTATAATATTAGTGTAGATGTAGAAAACAGCCAAAAACCTAATGCAGAGTATGACGAAGATCCTTATCAAAGCTATGTATTAGACTGTATAGCTTCCGATCGCGGCTTCGCTCGTGTACTCGGATAAAAAGTCGCTTTTATATTATTCCTAGTCTAGAAGTACTCGTAGTTATTGTGAAATCCAGCTCAATCCGTTCAGTAGTTGTAGCGTGAAGAAAAAACAATTAGAAGACCCACATACCTACATTATAAGTACTAATATTATAAAAGCAAAAGTTTGTGATATTGGTGAAATGTTTATTAGACGTATTTCTTATATCAACCTTCTTATAACCTTTCTCGGGCGTGCAAATATCAAGTAGACACCAAAACGGTGATCTAAGAATTCGTCATTTCAACCGTGAAACTCGGATGACAATTCTTAGCACTTTAGCCAATCGACTCGTGTTGACCTTGCCAATGATAATTCGGTCAAGTAAATTGATGGCTTTGCTTTGATGGACAGCTCAAACACAAATTGTGAGACACCGAGCAGGTAGTAAATTATTTCACCCAAATTATCTTCACGTAGTTAGTTTATAATTTGGTTACGTGTTGATAAAAACCAGTATATCAAAATTATAAGACATATCTTGGTGACTTACCATCTTTAATGAAGCAGAATAGCAACCATATTATGAGATCAAACGCACTTCTTGAAGTAAATATCAATCATTTTTAAATATTATAATCATTGACATGTGATCATTATTAAATATAATAAGTCGTATCAATTTACTTTGTTTGTATCTTATCATCATTATCATCATCATCTTGTTATCGCTTTGTGGTGTCGGAACAACATATTGTGTTCTCTCTCCATTTTCTTCTTCCATTCGTTCTCTCAACGCTCACTCCTTTCTTCCTTATGTCATTGCTTATGCCTAGTATTAGTTGAAACATTTTGGCAGCTTGTTGCACAGCCAAAACAGGCTGAACTATGCTAAGAAGGCCTAAGCATGTAAATATACATATCCTTAATCCATAACCTGGGTGCATATGCTATTAACTTAATTGTTTAGGACTTCAGTTGATACATTTCACCTCTGTACATTTTTCTATTACCTACGATCGAATCTTAACTGTTATGCTTGGCTTTAGCTTTAAACTTGTTGTTTTTTTTATTTTACACTATTTATTTTGTAATAATAACGCAATAATTTTGTAACACACTATTATTATTTATTATGCACTATTTATTTTATAAGTCCGAAATTCTGTTCTGCTATGTTATCTTAATATTCACCACGATACAAGCTACGCATATTGTTATCAATTTCCTTTGGTTAATAATATGTTGAAAAAGTTGAACCTAACATTAAAATATTTAAGATCTAGAATAAGAGATTTAAATATTGTGGATACTATTGTATTTTTGGGCATAACTTTAGATAATAAGCTTCAATGAGGCGCTCACATAGATGGATTGTCGAACAGACTCAGTTCTGCAGCATACGCAGTCAAAAGAATCCGTCAACTTAGAGCAACTACAGGCTAAACTGTAAACCAGTTTAGCTAGTTTATCTTTATTTCTAGTGTTAACATTATGATTGTCGCTATTTTTCTTAAACAATTTGATATTTTTTCGGACATACATTAAGTTTTCATTTATGTATTGGCATGGAACTGTTATAATATTTATGTCTTTAAACTTAGTTCTGAGTGATTCTTTGAGGTCCATATTATAAATTGCACGAACAGCCCTCTTCTGCAACACAAATATGGTGTTGATATCTGCAGCATTCCCCCACAACAAAATGCCGTACGACATAATGCTATGGAAGTAGCTGAAATAAACCAGTCTACCCGTTTCCACGTCAGTAAATTAACGGTTTCAAATATTTATTAATTTTTTAATTTTTCATTGAACAAGGGTGTCGGACTGCTTACCTTCATAATCTTGGGAAAGCTGAGCAGGCCGAAGAACATGAGCATGGTTCTGAAGTCAAAGTTGAATGTTTTCTTGCCGATGGCGTAGAACTGGTTGTCGCGGTCGGTGTGCGAGTCCACCTTCAGGCCGAAGGCGCAGGACGCGATCACGTCGTTGGCGTAGCGCGTCGTCAGGTCCTTCGCCTCTATGTCGATGTATCCCACTGGAATTACGTTTTACTGTGTCATGAGTTTGGGTCGTTCAAGTATTACGTAAGCAGATTTGTTACAATGTTTAACCCTCCCTATCCCCCAAAACAAAAGTAAGCTAAAGTAAGCTAAGCTCCACATATATAGAAGAGAACTGGATAAAGCCTTAAAATTCACTATGCTTTGAACGTCAACTCATACGGCTAATCTCTTCTTATGTCCATATATCATTTGCTAGAAAGGGTTCTTATTCATACTATAACTCAATGCATTTTATTCGAGTGCCCTGGTACGATTTACTTTTTGAATTCATTTGAAGTAGCACTCCGCCTCATATGATATTTTTGAAAAAGTCATGGATGAAATATTGTTCAAAATATGTAAAACGAACTAAAATATTTTAACATGCGGAGACTTCAATATAAATTTTCTAGAAGTTTATTCATTAAGTACTAAAATTACTAGTTTATTCAAATCATATAATCTAAAACCTCTCTTTATGGAGCCAACTAGAATTACTGACACTTCAGCCAAATGCATAGACAATATTTTTACAAATTCAAATGTTAATATACTAAGTAAAAATGTAATTAGTAACATAAAATCAGACCACCTTGGTCAGTTAATCAAAATAGAAAATCAAATAAAGAAAAATATAAAACGGCAAATAACTTTTGTACCAGTGACTGTGCATCGATTAGAAAAATTTAAATCTAATCTGTTAAATAGATCACCCTTTTCATATCAAAATAATAATCCAAATTATTTATATAATTCTTTTTTTCATAATTTTATCAAAGAATTTAGCTCAATATTTAAACCTAAATCGATCATGGTCTCTGACAGTCCTACATTCTGTGAGTGGGCAACAGTAGGAATTCACATAAGCAGACAAAGAATGTATGAGCTTTACAGTGAAAAACAGTATAATTTTAGTGAAGAGTTTAAAGATAAAGTTAAAAATTACTCAAAAAAATTTAAAAATGTATGTCGCACGGCTATGTCTAATAATATTTGTTCAAAAATTAGAAGCAGTAGTAATAAAATTAAAACCACTTGGAAAATAATAAACAGTGAGACTGGAAAAGTCAAACATGACATTTAGGAGTATAAATTAAATATTGGTAATACCATCATCAAACAAGATGGTGATGTTGCCAAAGCATTCGAATCCTTTTTTACAGACATTCCAGTTTCTACCACAAGATCCTTAAACTCTTCTCCTATAATTGCGGATTCATTACTAAATAAAAATGTACCAAAATGTGAAATACCGTTTTATTTAAATATGTAAACAGTAATGATATTATTAAAACATTCAAACTAATAAATGTCAAAAAAACTACGGATCTCTGGGGCATTTCTGTTAGCGTTGTAACATCGTTGATTGACATTGTCGCACCAGAACTAGCGTTTATATTTAACGAATGTATTGACTGTGGTGAGTTTCCTGATTTAATGAAACATAGTAAAATAACACCTTTATTTAAATCCGGTAGTAGTTCTGACCCTACTAACTTTAGACCGATATCAGTACTGCCAACATTTAGTAAAATTTTTGAAAAGCTTATTCTCAGTCAACTACAAAGCCATTTTAACTTTAACAACTTACTAGATGTCAAACAATTCGGATTTACGCGGGGCAGATCAACAACTGATGCCGGTGTTGAGTTGGTATCGCATATCTACGATGCCTGGGAGGACTTACATGATGCTTTAGGCATCTTTTGTGATTTGTCTAAGGCATTTGACTGCGTACACCATGAAACATTAATCAGGAAACTAGATCACTATGGCGTCAGGGGTATGGCTTTAGCCCTTCTCACTTCTTACCTATCTGACAGAATACAAAAAGTAGTAAATAAAAGTAGGATCTGTAGTAAAGATGGGTGTTCCGCAAAGGTCAATACTTACCATTTTTATTTTTAATTTACATCAACGACCTACCTCAACTTGTGAGAGACAACCACAAAATTGTATTGTTTGCGGATGACACGTCACTTTTATTTAAATTAAAGCGACGGCAGACCAATTTTGACGACGTGAACAATGCAATAGCGAAAGTTGTTAACTGGTTCGATGTAAATAATTTATTACTGAACGAGACTAAAACAAAATGTATGAGATTTATATTACCAAATGTTAAACAAGTTAATCCTAACATTAAAATAAAAGATGAAGATCTAAATCTTGTGGACAGTACTGTATTTTTAGGCATAACTTTAGATAATAAGCTTCAATGGGGCGCTCACATAGATGGGTTGTCGAACAGACTCAGTTCTGCAGCATACGCAGTCAAAAGAATCCGTCAACTTACTGACGTAGAAACGGCTAGACTAGTTTATTTCAGCTACTTCCATAGCATTATGTCGTACGGCATTTTGTTGTGGGGGAATGCTGCAGATATCAACACCATATTTGTGTTGCAGAAGAGGGCTGTTCGTGCAATTTATAATATGGGCCCCAGAGAATCACTTAGAACTAAGTTTAAAGAAATAAATGTTATGACAGTGCCGTGCCAATATATATATGAAAACTTAATGTATGTCCGAAAACATATTAACATGTTCAAGAAAAATAGCGACTATCATAATGTTAACACTAGAAATAAAGATAAACTAGCTGTTCCCACTGTAAGGCTCCATAAAGTTAGTCAATCTTTTAAAGGGATGTCTGTACGATTTTTTAACAAAATCCCAAATGATGTGATTAATCTATCTGTAAATAAATTCAAAAATGTTGTTAAACGTAATCTATGTAATAAAGCTTATTATAAAATATCTGATTATTTAGATGACAAAAAAGCTTGGGATGAAACTGCCTCCAACTCCATCAAAAACAATGTAATAGATATTAAGTACAATGACGTTAAAAAAATATAAGCCAAGCAGAGTTTCTTGCCAATTCTTCTCTGTTTGGTCACGTTACGAATTGGTGGTAAATAAAAAAAAATGACGTTTCAAAGTGTACTATACAGTTCCTACTGAATAAATGAATTTTGAATTTTTTTTTGAAACTTTGCGAAGTATGCATCCCTTTCTAACTGATAAATATTGGACATAGGAAGATAGAGATCAGCCATATGAGTTTATATTTAGAACATGAATTAATTTTAAGGGTTCTGCTATGCTTATGTCATAATTCTTTGCTAAGCTCTTATCCTCCCATGTTTACGTAAACAATGGTACCTATATGCATTTTTATTTCTAAAATATTCTGTTTTTTTCCCTGAAAATGCGTTTCGTTTTCAAACATAGACAATGTTTGGGTTGCTAATGTGTAAAAATAATAATAATAACAACTGCTGACGTAATTCCCATCTTGACCCCCTCCCCCTCCCCCTACTTCCCATGTCATCAAAAATAAGCAAAAGCAAATACCCCTGCCCCCTATAGTGCTAACGTAATACTTGAATGGCCCCTAGGGGTAAAAGGGGTTCCGACCTCTATCTTCAGAATCCAAGGGGGTGCAAGGTGCTCCGACCCCCATCTTCGGAACCCTAGCTAACCTCACCTGCACGTGTCGAACCCTGCTAACTAACAAACGCGGCTCTGGCGGTCGGCTGATTGCAGCATAGCACAGCCTAACATCGGCACAGCTAAATCCCTTGACCACCGATGGGCAACAGTTTCGGCGCAACAAGTTGTGCGCTGCGATCCCCAACCCGTATGCCCAGCGTGGGGATTATGGGCATATCACCCTTTATTAGGGGAGGTCTATGCCCAACAGTGGACTGTTATGGGCTTGTTGAAACTGTTGTATAGTTTTGTGGTTAGCTGGTTTTACCTCCAGACTCCTGAATCTGAGTCTTCAATGCATTGTTCATCTGTTCACCCACTGCGACTATGAGGGGCAGCATCGACTTCATTTTGGAGCTGGTGAAGGCAGGACTGAGGGTCGAGCGCATGTCTTTCCATTCTTGACCTGAAGGTATCACATATTTTATTAAATCTGGCAGAGTTCATTTATTTCATGAGGTCACTTTAATGTCAACTTAATAATAATTATTATTGCAAAAAATGTTTGTGTGTTTGTGACTATGTTATAGAAGAGAAAAAGATGAGGTCTTGAAATTGATTATGTTCTGAACATCAATTCATACGGCTGATCTCTACTTTCATATGTCCTTATATCATTAGCTAGAAAGGGATGCTTACTTTATCTCAATGCGATTGCTGCGACTTCGTACCAGAGCATTTTAATGAAACTGCATAGCAATGGATTCGAACGCCCTTGTACGATTTTCTTTTTGAATTCATTTGAAGTCGCATCGAGAGAAGTATGCATCCCTTTCTAGATGATGATATTGGATATAAGAATGTAGAGATCAGCCGTATGAGTTGATGCTCAGAGCACGAACGTAGTTGATAAAAAGATTCGAAATGAAATATTAATAGGTCTTTGTAAAATGGAATAATCCTGAGAAAATCATTGCTAATCTGACTGGCTAGTGTATCCCACTTGTGAGACAAATTTAGTGCACACGTATGCATTATGTGGAACTCAGAATTTGTACTAAATGTTTTGCCTTGTAGAATACCGAGTGTTTACAGTCAAGGATTCACAGTATTACAGTGGTAAGTTATAAATAAATATAAATCTTTTATTTCCGAACTTTAATCCATATAATATAAGGTACAAATCACATATAAACATAAAAAGGAGCACAAAAAAGAAAATGAAAAGTAAAGGAAAAAGACCAGCAAATAACTTATATTGGAAATTGATTCCTATAAAGGCTACATATTTTGTAAACAGCTCGTAATATGCGTTAAGACCAGTTAGCTTAGTACGTATGTACCGAGCCATAAAAAGTAAATAGTAAAAAATAATAATGTACCTTTCAAAGAGAACAGGTTCCTTCCAAACAGTGGGTCAGACTTCTCGTCAATGATGGTGCGTCGGTCCACGAAGTGCTCGAAGTCCTTGACGGTGATAAGCTTCGCCAGCTCAATATCTCTGATCAGCAGCAGAGGTTTCGTGAACTCGTACTTTCCAACGAACCTGGGATAAATTGTTTAAGTTCTAAAAACGAGAACTCGGTGTTCAATACCTCAAAGTAGATAGGTAGGTACCTAGCTATTGGTTGGGGAAATATAGTACTGTAAAAAATTTAAGCCAAGCAGAGTTTCTTGCCAATTCATCTCTGTTTAGTCGCGTTGCGAATTGGAGTAAATAAAAAAAAAACTAATTAAAGTGTGCATAATGAATTAATACATTTTGAAATTTGAAATTTGTATTTACACCAATTCGTAACGTGACCAAACAGAGAAGAATTGGCAATAAACTTTGCTTGGCTTATTTTATTTAAAATCTGTTACAATCTTTATTCTTAACTATTAGTTTGGTATATTGTTTTTGAGGGAGTTGGAGACAGTTTCATCCCAAGTTTTTAAATATCATCTAAATAATCAGAGATTTTCTATTATGCTTTATTACAAAGATAACTTTTTACCGTATGTTTGAATTGTTGTAAGTACAGATATATTAAGTACGTTATTTGGGATTTTGTTAAAAAAACGTACACATTGGCCTTAGGAACTAACCCACATTCGCATTTAATAATAGTTGTGTATTAAGATAATGGTTCCAGCGATTCAGTCGCTAAGCCCTGTGACTGAGTAAGTTGGCCAAAAGCTCATATAAAGAAGGAATTATTGCATAAACATCTCAATATTTCTTACCTTTCTTCAGGAAACGCACAGTACAGCCGGTACACATCATCGACGACGTGATCCTGCCACATCATCATGCGACCCATGTTCCCCAGGACAGGCAGAGTAGGCAGGTTCTTGACCCCGAGCCGACTGAACTTGGAGTACAGCTGACTGTAGTACAGGTAAATGGCGGCTACTATCACCGCCCCCCATATTATTAGGAGCAGCATCCTGAAAAATGTATACACATCAGGGATTCTATAGGGTAAACGAGTTCTTGCGTTAAGACTGCGTCGATAAACGTAGTAGGATGCCCTCCGGCTAAGTGCAGTGAAGATATCGGACGGGTATTTTAGGTCGCGTCCGATAAATCGCATATTGCGCAGCTCCTCTCAGCGTTCTTTTTACGTGACTTACTGGTAGAAGCTAGATGCGCCGAGCTGACGATAGGGCTAAACAGCATGGAAATGCTTATTAGGGGGTTAGAGGGGGGGTGTCTATTTCCAGCAGTGGACAGTATTAGGCTACTGATGATTATGTCTCATGATAAATTAGCTCTATCGGTATAAGTTTTCAAAAATTTTCAGCGATTTTAGCAAAAAATCAATAGATATACATGAAAAAAGTAATTCCGCGTGATTGTTTACGTAATTGAGTTCAAGAAATGCACTTTTTCATCAAATTATTTGCCTATTTCGTAGAAGTGTCACTCTGTCGACGTCAAGATGGCTAATGTATGAAAAAAGTAGAGGATCTTTGCCAAGACCTGAGCCTGCATGCATTATGGCCGATACTACGCATCTAGTTACGATAGTAACAGTATATATTAATGGTACATATACGATAGGTACCTATTTAGGGCTCCGCGTAAAATAACCATAGTCAAGTAAGCAAGTACACTCAAACGTAGTTGCGGGTGGGTCAGCTAGGATAGATAAAGACAATGACTTGTCTATATACTACGGTACTGTATAAATATGACCATGAGAGATCCATTTCAGCCGCCAACGCTGCGCCTACGCAGTTTATCATTATTTTTAATCATTAAACATATTCAAATAATGTTAGATTATCTAAATTGATAGCTTAATCATAAATAAGCTATTAGTTTATTTTGTTTACCATCTATCAAGCAATATGATTAATTTTGTGAAACCTCATCTTAAGATCTAAAAAAAGAACCAATTGTCATAATTATAGAGCTTGAAAACTAACAAAATGTTAATTTTACCAAGTAAATAAAAACCGGTCAGATTGAGTGACGATCTGCAAAAGGCTGCTGGTAGAAGCTGGATGCGTCAAGCTGAGGACACGACGTAATGGCGCTCATTAGGGGAGGCCTTTATCTAGCAGTGGACTGCACTGGTGTAGGCTGATGATGATGATGATAAGATAATTTAAATAAGCACATAATATAAAAACATCATACAAAATAATAAGTTGATACGATTAATTATAAAAACATGAAGCTGTTTGCCTAAAACATACCTCACTTCACCTAACGTAGGTACCAGATAACACAACGTTCAACAAAAACAAATACAATCGCGGTATTTACTAGCTTATCTCACTGAATCAATGCGACTGTACTCGCGGACGCTACGATGCGTACTGAATGTACTCGACTGTACCTACTCTTTGTAGACAAATAACAAACAAATCAAAATAACAATCAGTTGTATGAAGCGGGTTTTATTTATATAGTATACTTATCTTGAAAGGTGTCGCAAGTTTGGCCAATAAAATTAATTATTTGAATCACATTGAATCAGACAAAAACCACATCACCTGCTCGAAAACGTCAAATTATAGGTCATGCAACCATGCAACCTTCATGGAATGCAAATCATCTCATATATATCGAGATTTTAATTTGGAACATCAAATCAAGATTCTTTGATTTGAATATAGTACCTTAAAAGACCATAGCAAAAAGAGTTTACTGATTCGAAATTCAAACTGGCCTTCTTGGAGGCCATAGAGCTTCCGTCAAGGCATATTAGAAGTTTTACTTTTAGACCACACCCATCGAGACTAAAATATTTACCAATTCAAAATTTGAACTAACCACCTTGAAGACTGCAGTTTAAAAACTCTGCTTAAAAGATCACGATCATTCAAGACCAAAGTTCATCAAAAACTGTATATTTATAGATATGAATACCAAACAAACATATGTATGTAAACATATTTTTAAAAGTACTCATTTTCTCTACAAGACTTAACACCCAATAACTGGAAAAAATTAGGCAGAGGTTTTTATTCAAATCGTGTCGTCTCATGATAAAAACTTGGACCTAGAACCTTAAACCTAGACCTACAATTGAACTCATTTTTTTTTTTTTAAATCGTGTATCTAAAAAACGCTGGCGGGAATTTCTTTAAAACAACAGTGCGACAGTGCGATTTTTGAGTTATTTTATTTACTATTGTTTTTCTGATTTATGTTGCATACACTTAATGGCACCTTAACCAACCTACTTTAGTAAGAAGACACAAATGAAGTAAAATGAAATAAAGGCCTTTGTTACAAAAATAAAGTAGGTACTTAAAGCAAAAACCTTAATAATACCTAAGCAATTTTTCCACATTTCGGTAACCCTGTTTTATTTTGTAAATATTGTTTCCATATTTTTTAAATATTTTTCCCTCAATTTGGCAAATGTACCAATCGTGCGACACAAAAAGTGCATATTTTTAGTACATTTATAATATGCAATGCTCCCCTATGACGCAGCGCATTCGAAGCCGCACCTTTCTCATCTAAGCTTAGCCTGCTGCCCACTGCACCACTCACACTTGGTTTATAATAATTTATTTATTTTGGTTTTTCATGATTTATCTGCTAGTAACAACAGATTGCGCATGGATTGCACACTAAGTTTCTCAACGTATTCATACATGAGTCACCGTTGGCGTTGCTTGTATCTTACGCTGTACGAGTATAACATATACCTAATAGTGTAAGAGGAAATGCGGCTTAAACACACCAGTGTTCTTTTCAGAGTTTACAACTTTCAATGAAAAAGTTTCGTTTATAACTACAAGAATGCCCGCGACTTTGGGCATTCTTTAAGTAAAGATTTTTAGAATAAAGGTTCTTTGACTTAAACTCGCTACGGGGCTGAATTTCAGGAAATCCCTTATTAATGCATCCCTACACTATAGAATGATATCTTACGATTCCCGAGAATCAGTGAACTTCGTAAGAAGATTCTATAGTTTTATCCTGTCCAACCTTTTCGATTTTACCACTTTTCAATAGATTTCTTTAGTTATTTTCATAGTTTATTTTATTCAACAGCGAGAAAGAGAAGGCCCTGAAGAAAGATACGAAACCGAAAAACAAGAGACGTAGGTTCAGAAACTTTTTCCTGAAATACTAAAAAGCGAAAAAGGCGGCAAGTAATTTATTTTTGATTATCATAGCATAAAACGCTCACAATTTTTTTTTTTTTTTTAATTTGGAACCCAGCAAGTCGACCATTTTTAATACAGGGCGTAACGAACACTTTCTCACTTAGGGTCTCTTTTACCAATGTGCGTGAAAAACTTCCTAAGAGAACATTCTTCCACATTTTTAAGCAAATTGAAAAATAACTGTAAAGAAGCTGATTGACTGACCGACTGACTGACGATAATTAATTACAAACTGCCTAAACCTAACGGTATGTATCATTGTATAGTGTAGGGATGCACTAAGAAAAGATTTCCTTTGCAGCGAGCAGAAACCTCGACGCAGACGAAATTTGTGCCTATTTATGTTATACTCAGAGTTTTTTTTTTACGAAATGTATGTTTAATCGAGAATAATGCATTGATTATGATCATTACTACGTTTTTAAGGAAAGATTTTTTTTGTGCTATGTAAAGTATATTAAAGTATTTTTTTTATTCAGTTCGAATATTAAAGTTTACATTACTGACTTTTTTTATACAGGAGTAAGTGCAACACAAAAGAATATCAAAAACTTTAGTTAACCATTTTATGTGTATTGTTAAAGCCTTATGTTTATGATTACATCATATTTACACAAAATTATGCCAAGAATGTAAATCCACCGATTTAACAGCCTGTATAGTATAAGAAGCTTTTGATAGAGTCTGTAAATACCACACGATCACTATCAGACGCCAACCGAGTGCCGGCCGAGAGAGACGTCTTCACTTGAACTTTAGTGACTGTGTTTACAAGTGAGCAACGTGAGTTTAAAACAATCTACTCAATGATATAATATTTAAAAGCAGCACCCATTATTAAAACATAAACATATTTTTTATAAATTTTCTTCATACGTTAACGAAAATAACAATAAGCTATTGATTTATTACCTATGTTATGATGAAGAGTCCAAATGCGTAAATTAATACATTTACGATTAAGCTGTAAATGATTTTGAGAAAGAAATATTTTGTTTATTAATGTTTTAAATTAGTTTGAATACTTACCTAAGTATTTTTCATTCATTTTATTTTACTCAATCATCATCATCATCATCATCATCATCTGCGTCTATAGCAGTCCACTGCGGGACATGTTCCTCCCGCGAGCGCCATTGTGCCCTTTTCACACTATTAGAACATGTTGAATAACTTTGTTTTATAACATGCTTTGTTGCTAGTCGCGTGGTTTATTTCGATATTCTTAGTTGATCATCTTCGTTAAGCAACACTCCGCCTGGTCTCTACTTGGATGGGTGACCATTTAGTGGCATTTAGATCTGAACGGTCCCGTACTTCAGAAGAAACATTAAGATGTTGGTCCCGACTTTTTCAGTCGTAAGCCATTTCAGATGCCTTCGGGCGGCCTAAAAAAATTAACATGTTTTGTTACATTATTGTAGTAATTAGAAGTAGTAGAAGTATTACATAATTTATTTCAAATCAAAAACCTATGTTTATGTTTTGTACCGTATTTTGTTACTACGCTTTTAAGTATTTAAATATTTTTTTGCGTTTATGCTAATGTTACTCAGAGAACCTGTTTAAGAGTCGTATAATGTAAGACACGGTGTTTTCTATGTATGTAATGTTTGTATTTACAAAAAAGTAGTTTCCTTAATCAAGCTCTGCTTAGTTTGGGGCTAGATGATGTTGTGCGGAATTAGTTTTTATTTAATATTATAATAACTCGGGTCGGGTTCACTTCTCACTGTTTATGTTATACATCTTCATCTACACTTATATATTATATAAAATATTATAAAGAGGAAAAAATTGTATTTTCTACTGTGCCGATTTCAAACAATCTTTCACCATTGAAAAGCTACATTCACTCTGAGTAACATAGTCTATATTTTTTGCTAGAAAAGATTAGGGATTCTTACTAAAACTTAGAAAAAAAATGCCCTAACCCGTGCGAAGCCGCGACGGGCCGCTAGTATTATTTAATCATGATCATGACTGAACTCTTAAATTGATTAATATTGTGAAACTAATGGTAACTGGTAATATTGTGAAACTAATGATAATTTGTATACCAAGGGCTGCTCTGATGTGCCCTACAGATAGCAGGGCACGGGTTTTCGCACCGACGCTGCTGCCCGTCAGCGGCCGGGGCACTTAACTGTGCCAGTGTTAGGCTGCGCTATATCGTAATATGCCGGCTGCCAGAGCCCCGTTTGTTATACAACAGGGTGCACCCCAGGCAGGAGAGGTTGGCTTGGGTTCCAAAGATGGAGGTTTGAATCCCTTACACCCTCTAACTTTCACTATTAAAATACGAAGCCTGATTTGAACTGATTGTTTCAGAATGATATACCTTCTAATATGGGCAGCTGTGGTGATAGGCAGCATATACTTCTACAAGACGCGGTACTCGCTGTTCGCGCGGCATGGCATCAAGCATTACCGGCCGATCCCCCTGCTCGGCAACATGGCGCGGATCGTGGCCAAGATCGACCACTTCAGTGATGATGTGCACAAATATTACTTCAACTTCCCGAACGAGAGGTAGGTGGAAGCAAAGAAGGGAAGAAGAGGTGAAATCATAACTCTTTCTAAGAGGTTTATTCCCGCTGCAACCTTTACTACTACTGCTACTCCATCCTATATCAGTCTGTGGCTGGATATAGGCCTCCCCTAATAAGAAGGGGGATATCCCCGCACTGGGCATGCGGGTTGGGGATCGCAGCACACAGCTTCTCACACCGCCGACGCTGCTGCCCGTCGGTGGCCAGGGGATGTAGCTGTGCCGGTGTTAGGCTGCACTATGCCGCAATCAGCCGAACGCCAGAGCCCCGTTAGTTAGTTAGCAGGGTGCACCACGGGCTGGTGAGGTTGTCTTGGGTTCGGAAGGTGTCGGTTGGGGCCCCTTACACCCTGAAATCCTTTAGTATTGCACCCTTAAGCTATGCAAGTCTTCTCTAAGACTTACGATTTAGGCTGTTTTATTTTTTTTATTAGTTTTTAAGTACTCGTGGTGTAGCTTACTTCGGTGTTCTTAGCAGTTCATCTTGGTTAAGCAACACTCCGTGCGGTCACTAATTGGATGGGTGACCGTTTAGTGGCATTTAAATATGAGTGCTTCCGTGCTTCGGAAGGCACGTTAAGATGTTGGTCCCGGCTTTTCCTATCGTTAAGCTATGTCGGAGGCCCTCGGGTGGCCTAAAAACTCCGACACTAGAGTTGGCCACTCATACGAAGAAGAAGAAGAATCAGGGTACCGCGCGAGTGAACGAAGAAAAATTATAACTTTTAAATTGAACCTAAACTTGTAATTTTGTTATGTACTAGACCTAGAGTTCACTGACCAGACTATGACCATGAAATAACTATATTATCAAAAATAATGATTGTTAATGAACAAAGTCGTCCTGTTTCTAAAGTCATTAATCGTTATCATTTTGTTGTTCTTTAGATAATAAATAATTTAAATTGGAATGCCTAAAATTGTAGTTTTTAACGCACATTTCGCGATATTCAAAATAGATTTATTGATAACGTAGATAAGAATTAGTCTAGGTTTGATGTTCGATCGGACTTAGTAACTTCCGTATCTGTGGATAAAATAAGCCTAAATTTTAATCCAAGTCATAAACTATCTGTATTCCAAGTTTCATCCATATCCGTTAAGCTGTTACGAAGTTGAGTGGGAACAAACAAACTCACACACACACACACAAACTTTCGCATTTATAAGTTTAGTGTGATCCATAAAGTGATATAGGTAACTGTGTAGGTACCTGCCTACTCTCAGATCCACTTCTCTGTAATAATTTTAGTCTTAATGAGGTAAAGTCATTTCATTGTATATGAACCCCTATGGATTTTTAGTTATCCGAAATCATCATCATCATTATCATCATCATCATCATCATCATAGCCCGGATCAACCAATGCTGGTCGCATAGCATCTCTCATCCTGTTCATCAGTTATGCATAGCGTCCAAAAAACTTCCGAAAACATAATTAACTGAAAAAAAAATACAAACCAACATCCTCCTTTTTTGAAATCGGTTAAAAAATTGTAGGTTTGTATGAAAACATTGAAATATTATAGTAGGTAATAATAAAATGTAATGAGAGCATCAAAAGAAGGACTTTCCAAAGATACTGCACAAATGTAAATTAATGAAAACTTGAATTTTGGTACCTAGATATTAGCTAATTCGTTAAAATGCAATATTAGTTGGCTGAAATAAATCTCTAATCTATGTAATCGTATATAAATAACATGATTATGTATGTAGGTACTTTACCAAAGTAACAATGAAGTTCTAAATCATTTTTGATAACGGTTACAGGTGATTCCCCGACAAATAATATCACAAAATCTGATAAAGTTACTTGTAGCTAAGCTTTTGTTTCTTGTCTAGGTTCGTCGGAAAATATGAGTTTACAAAGCCGATGGTGATCATCCGCGACTTGGATTTGGTGAAGAAAATCACCGTCAAGGACTTCGAACACTTCCTGGACCACCGCTCCTTCGTTGATGAAGTCAACGACCCTCTGTTTGGGAGGAACCTGTTCTCAATGAAAGGTATTTTTACTCGTAGCTCTAATGATTTAATGATTTGTTAGATTCAATCTGTGGATTCAATCAAATCGCGCAATCAAAATACTTTTTAAAATAATTTAGAGAAATTTTAAATATGAATATAAAAAATAGATAAATGATATATAAACTTTTTTTTTGATAAGAACTTTAATAAAAAAACAAGTAATATTGAAAAACACTTAAAAATAGATTTTTCTACCGGTCTAGATTCTAGAACAATAAAATTTTAACAATGGTTTATTGAAAAAAAACATCGAGAAAAAAAAGAGAAAATAGAGATGTTTACATAAAAAGTGCATTTAAAAATGCGCGCATTTTGCTTGCAACAGATGCGCAATTTTGCACCTAGGGGCTTTGGCAATCGAGAGGTATAACCGTTAAAAAAAGAATTTTCCGTTAGGGTATACTCTATACTTCCCGTTTGGTCCCATATAAATTTTAACAAGCACATGGCTGACCTGATATTAAGCGGTGACAATTACCTATCTCTTTTCTCTATCTTCAAATCTAAATACAGCAATGCTTTACGGCAAAATAGGCAGATATAGGTGAAACTAAATAAAAACTTGTAAATACTGCGGCGGTCTTATCGCTGACAGAGATCAAATTAATCTCAGTAATAGCTTCATCGGTGTTAACCCATAAAAGTGTGTACAGATAACTGTAAGACCATTTAAGATTATTCTGTGTATTTCACATAGCCTCATGTAACCCCAAACTCAGCAGAGCTTGTAATAAGGGCACCACAAGACTATTTGCAGATCATACTAGCATTTGACTCGCTGCGGGAATCGAACCCGCAAACTTCTGCGTCTCAGGCCACTTCGCACACTGCGCCACAGAGGCCGTCAAATTACTGTTGGTAGACCTAATAAATAATTAAAAACTAAAACGAAAACCGACTTCAATGACGTTTAACGAGTCAAGGCAAAAAATGCAAGGGAGGATGAGGTTTTTCGAGTTTTGCAGGAAAAGTACCAATCCCTCAGGAATAAAACTTATATAGGACCACCTGTGAAAATACTTTTTAAAAAAATATTTCGAAAATGTAGAGTTAGTTGTCTTTACAAGTAACTGAATGGTTATAGATAGTTTTTGCATGGGCTATTATGAGCAAACAAACACATTTGTTCCATTGTGAAATGGTGAAATTACACCAGCGAGGGTGATCGGTTAACTCTATTGCAAACAGAAATTATTGACAAATTTGAATTTTTTATTGAATTTTTATTGACTATTGCAAACAGAAACCTCCTCCTTGTTTTGAAGTCGGTTAATTGCTGGAGGCCATGGTGCTGCAGGTCAGACATGGAAGGACATGCGGTCGACGCTGAGCCCCGCCTTCACCGGCTCCAAGATGCGGTTCATGGTGCCCTTCATGGTGGAGGTCGGCCAGCAGATGAACGCGGCGCTCAAGAAGAGAATACACGACTCTGGAGGTAATGTCTTCAGCAGATGAACGCGGCGCTTAAGAAGAGAATACACGACTCTGGAGGTAATGTCTTCAGCAGATGAACGCGGCGCTCAAGAAGAGAATACACGACTCTGGAGGTAATGTCTTCAGCAGATGAACGCGGCGCTCAAGAAGAGAATACACGACTCTGGAGGTAATGTCTTCAGCAGATGAACGCGGCGCTCAAGAAGAGAATACACGACTCTGGAGGTAATGTCTTCAGCAGATGAACGCGGCGCTCAAGAAGAGAATACACGACTCTGAAGGTAATGTCTTCAGCAGATGAACGCGGCGCTCAAGAAGAGAATACACGACTCTGGAGGTAATGTCTTCAGCAGATGAACGCGGCGCTCAAGAAGAGAATACACGACTCTGGAGGTAATGTCTTCAGCAGATGAACGCGGCGCTCAAGAAGAGAATACACGACTCTGGAGGTAATGTCTTCAGCAGATGAACGCGGCGCTCAAGAAGAGAATACACGACTCTGGAGGTAATGTCTTCAGCAGATGAACGCGGCGCTCAAGAAGAGAATACACGACTCTGGAGGTAATGTCTTCAGCAGATGAACGCGGCGCTCAAGAAGAGAATACACGACTCTGGAGGTAATGTCTTCAGCAGATGAACGCGGCGCTCAAGAAGAGAATACACGACTCTGGAGGTAATGTCTTCAGCAGATGAACGCGGCTCTCAAGAAGAGAATACACGACTCTGGAGGTAATGTCTTCAGCAGATGAACGCGGCGCTCAAGAAGAGAATACACGACTCTGGAGGTAATGTCTTCAGCAGATGAACGCGGCGCTCAAGAAAAGAATACACGACTCTGGAGGTAATGTCTTCAGCAGATGAACGCGGCGCTCAAGAAGAGAATACACGACTCTGGAGGTAATGTCTTCAGCAGATGAACGCGGCGCTCAAGAAGAGAATACACGACTCTGGAGGTAATATCTTCAGTAGATGAACGCGGCGCTCAAGAAGAGAATACACGACTCTGGAGGTAATGTCTTCAGCAGATGAACGCGGCGCTCAAGAAGAGAATACACGACTCTGGAGGTAATGTCTTCAGCAGATGAACGCGGCGCTCAAGAAGAGAATACACGACTCTGGAGGTAATGTCTTCAGCAGATGAACGCGGCGCTCAAAAAGAGAATACACGACTCTGGAGGTAATGTCTTGGCTCTCAGTGTTTTTGAACGGTTTTATTTAGCTTGCCCTGTTTGGTTTTTGGGCCTTTGGTAAAAATTACCCTTTTCTTGTTGTTTATGTCAATGTGTGTCAATTCTACAAAAAACTTGTAAGTATAGGTAAGTATTAGTAATATTATAGTCTCTTATTATAAATAGGGGAATAGCAGAGCAAAGAAAGGTGCGGGGAGCTGATTCTGAGGAATATATATTTAACTATTCCATTACAGTTTGATATCATATCGCTTTGTAAGTCTACGATATTATCAAACACACGCCGAAATGCGTATTCTGGGGTACAATAGATAATCAGAGTATTAGAAATGTCATTACGTATGTTCATTCAATTAATTTACACAGACTACAACGTTTTGTTTCTGCCAATCTACGCTCCGTTTTATGTAAGTACTTCTATAATGAAAAAATATTCATTTTATTGTAAGTTTATGTAAGTTTACCTATTTTGATATTTTTGATATTTCAGCTATTCCTTTGAGTTTTTCCTAAATTTTCTTTAACATCCCCAAAAATTTATATATAATTCGTGTGACAGATACGACGACGCACGTGCGTGTTGCGCTGCTAACTTAATATCTATTGTAGAATTGAGACGGTCGAGTGCTCCTTACCATCGATACCTATCTACCACTTTAGCATAGATATTTATCTACTGTGACTTTTCGAGAATACTGAAAACTTTAATTCTACCGAATTTTGACAGTTCGAGCGATATTATTTAATGTGATAAATATAGCTATTCCTCAAAATTAGGTCCCTGACTTGTTATTTTAGTCGATCGTCCATTTTAATCCGAGCTTGTTATGTAACAAAGCTTCCGCACGCGGTTTCACTCGCATGGTACTCGAATAAAAATATTTGAAACTCACTTTAGCTCTTTTTAATTTAGTGTAGATTATACATTGTGGCGATAACTTATAACTTAAAACTGCAAACAATGGACATCTTCCTGTAAATTGGACTTACCTACTCTAACTACTATGTAGGTAGCATTACCTAATATTATTTATCCACCACGTAAAGAGATTCCTCAAACATTTGTATAACAAAAAATGCACGTCATTGTTATCTTGTATTTTTCTTTGTCTTTGCCGAACAAGTAATATTTTAGTGCACTTTAAGTGTTCTCAATATTGCACAAAGGCACTCAATAGATAAAATTAATAATTGGAGCCTACCTACTTAGACTTCTACCGATAAAAACTCTACTTACTTAACATAAAACGTTGTTAAAAATGGGCGATATAATTTCACGGGGGAGAAAATGTATGAAAAATGCGCTCTCATTTCACACTACCTACGACCTATCGGAGCCGAAACGTGGACACTTACAGTACGGCTAGTCCACCAGTTTAGTAGTTTAGTAGCTCGTTCCAGTCGCTCAGCGAGCTATGGAACGAGCTATGCTCGGAGTTTCTCTGAAGGATAAAATTCGTAACTAGTATATTCGACATAAAACTAAAGTTGTCGACATAGCTCAGAGAATTAGCAAGCTGAAGTGGCAATGGGCTGGCCATATCTGCCGAAGAACCGATAACCGTTGGGGTAAACGAATTCTTGAGTGGAGACCGCGGCTCGGCAAACGTAGTGTAGGACGCCCTCCGGCCAGGTGGAGTGACGATCTGCGAAAGGCTGCTGGTAGAAGCTGGATGAATCGAGCTCAGGATAGGGCGCAATGGCGCTCATTAGGGGAGCCCTATGTCCAACAGTGGACTGCTATAGGCTGATGATGATGATGATGACGACCTATCGTCACGATATACGATTGTATCATATATTCGTTAATCCGATCAAATTATGCTAAGACACAGGGCAGAGCGAATATCAATCACATTATGTTCTCATGTAACTCCGTAACTACTGAATGTATTTGGCTGAAACTTAAAATATACATATTTTATGACTTGGATTGATACAGGCTATTTTTTTAGCCAGGTAATATGCGAGCGAAGCCGAGGGCGGCAGCTAGTACCTAATAAATAAATAAATGTTTATTTCGATAAAGATCCTTAGCTAAATCTAAATAGTGTTCGCTAATCACATAAAAACTTTTTATACCGGTACCACGCGAGCGAAGCCGCGGGCGGAAACATTGACAGATTGCGACACTAAACTATAGACCGGCTTCAGTAGAGCCAGCCAGCATGATGGTGGGAGCTGACATCTCCAGCCAAAACGGTCAAGAAAGTAAATGATTAATGAAACTAGGCGTATGTGTTCAACCATACAACTGTATCTAGTGGGCTACGTCGACGTGGACATAAAGGACCTGACCTCTCGGTTCGCCAACGACGTGGTGGCCTCCTGCACGTTCGGCCTGAAGGTGGACTCCCACGCGGAGGTGCACAACGAGTTCTACGCGATGGGCCGCGAGGCCTCCGAGTCCAACTTCCGACAGCTCATGATATTCTTCGGATATTCCTCCTTCCCCTGGCTTATGAAGGTGAGTTCGAGATCAGACTTATCTATTTATTCTTAAAGCCATAATAGACCACACGGTATTCAGACACCGGTAACAAGAGATGGATGGATTGTGTGAAAGAGGATTTCAGAGTGAAAGAAGTGAATACAGAGTTGACGGCTGATAGGAGTGAATGGAGAAAGAAAGACATGTTGTACCGACCCCACCTAGATGAGGGCAGGGAAATGATGATTGTGTCATACCTACCTAGTATCAGTTACCTCAGTAACTTCTAACGTGTCTAATTACTATTTATAAAAGGTTGTAAGTACAATGTGGTGGGTTACATTATTAATAAGCTTCATTGCTTTTAGTTTAAACTACCCATTGATATTTATACTGTTACTAAAATTACCTATTTGTATACTAAAATAAATATAGACTAAGTACATAGAAACAAAATTTGCGAGAAGTATGGTCCCAGATCTGAAACGAATATCTGCAAATAATGCGAGATCAAAACCACAATCTTGTGCGTTTCACGCGCCACAGAAGTCGTGAATGATTACTTCCCATGGGGAGATGGTGGGTTTCAAACTCAGCTTCGACATACAAAAGTTTATCTTGCGGCGGGAATCGAACCAGCAACCTTCTGCGTCTCAGGCAGGCTGCGCTACATAGGTCATCAAAAAACACACATATATAATATCATAAATAATGCTATTAGACACTTAGCTGTCGTATCAACCTTAGGAAACTCCTTAGTATCTTGGATGGTGATATACCACTATCCTATCTGATAAGGTTATTGGAACAATTCTCTAAAACAATATCTTTATTACGTCTTTTCTTCTTCTTCGTATGAGTGAACTCAACTCTAGTGCGGAGTTTTTAGGCCACCCGAAGGCCTCCGACAATACGTCTATTTCTGGTTTGTTTTTGCTCTCCTTAGTTATGTGTATGTAAAAGTTGAACATTATGCATATTATTGTATACGCAGATCATCATCAGCATAATGACTGTGTAATAACTACAGGCCATCATGTTTGACTAGAATATAAACTACCATAACCTTGGATTTATTTAAATTGTCATCAATCCTCGATACACAACAATATACTAAAGCTATTAAGTATCCACCAGTCATACCGTGTTTACATTCATATTAGGTGCTAGCTCGCAGCTTGGATCTCGAAAAACCAATTCACGAATATCCACACACACATTTAAACTTAAATTTTTTTTTACTAGTTTATAGTTTGACCGCCATCTCACCTTTTGGTAAGTGAAGATGCGGTCGAGGATGTCGCACGCTTGCTTAGAATGTTACTATTTATTCTTCGCTTGAGAAGACTCCTACGTCATAGCGATCGGGAAACAAGGACGCCGGAAGAGCATTATATTCCATAGCTGTCCTAAGGGGAAAAAGCGAGTGTGGGCAGGAGGAATGACCACCGTGAACGGATGTCGAAATTACGTACGCCTGGTCGTGCCTTTTTAATGTTAGTGTGATATTTAAAACAATAATATTCGATATTGAATCAATGGGGGTTTCCAGGTATCTTATTACTGGTAAACCACTTTATACGTCTAGTTTGGTCAAGGACAGCGTGTCTGACTGAATGTTACACTAATTAGCTAAGATAATAAACAACAACAACATTATGCCGACTCATGCTTATACATTGAAAATTATTCAAAGTCATCAAAACAAAATATTATATACATAACATCATATCGTTCCAAAACATCCAACTTTAATGAACCAAGGTATTCTAATAGAGAAAAGTCGCTCCTGTATCGTAAGTATCAAGAACTATGAGTTCACCATGGTACTTTCAACATTGAGACCCGGAACGAATATCTACAGATCACTTGCAAACATTTATCTCTCAGTAGGAACCGAACCCGCAACCTCTTGCTTTTCAACTCCCTCAAAACCAATGAATATTGTAAAAATGAAATTTAAAAAAATATATCGGCCGTTTCTTGCCAATTCTTCTGTTTGGTCGCATTACGAATTGGTATAAATTAAAAACATTGATGATTCTAAGTGTGTATGTAATATTCGTACTAAATAAATAAAAATACTATACTTGACGACCTCTGTGGCGCAGTGGGCGAAGGTCCGCCTGTGACGCAGAAGGTTGCGGGTTCGATTCCCGCTGCGGGACAAATGTTTGCAAGTTCTGCAGATATTTGTCTCGGGTCTGGGTGTTTTCTATGTATGATATGTATGTATTTACAAAAAAAAATCTATCTATGTAGTATATCAATCATGTGGTTCCCATAATACAAGCTTTGCTTAGTTTGGGGCTACATGATGCTGTGTGATAACGTCCAGGATTATTTATTTATTTATACTGGCTTTTCTCTTATTGCGCCAACAAGGTCGACGTTCATCATCATCTTAGCCCATAATCATCCACTGCTAGGCATAGGTCACCCTTTGTTTTTGTCATCCTCCACTATCCTGTGTTATTCTCAACCAGAGTCCTACATATACTAGTTGCACACCGAAATGGTCGGAACGGGACCTTTATTTGCACTGACAATATTCAAAGACCGTGTCAGTGAATTGACAAACAGTTAAAATTGTTAAAAACAGGACCAGTGTTCATCATTTCGGTGTGCAACTGAGTTAAAATATGAGGCGTCAGGTTGTCGTTCAACAATGATATTATCTTCTGTCTAGGCTAATTATAAAGTCTTACTTATCATTCCAGATTCTAGGTATATCTTTGTTCTCGGAAGCGTCAAAGGGCTTCTTCAGGAGCCTGGTGACGTCCACCATGCAGGACCGGGAAGCAAAAAATATAATTCGTCCAGATATGATACACCTGCTGATGGAAGCTAAGAAAGGTAAATCATACCTCAATACATATGCTCATAATATATGGTCTGCTGTCAACATTGCTCAGGGAAATAACAAACTGAAATGGCAGTAGCCTATATCTGCTGCAGAATCGACAACTATTGGAGTAAACGAGTTCTTGAGCGCTTTTCGGCAAATGTAGTATAGGACGCGCTGAAGCCAGGTGGCGTGACAATCTGCGAAAGGCTGGTAGAAGCTGGATGCGTCGAACTGGGGACAGGGACCGATGGTTTTTGGGGGAGACCTGGTTCCAACAGTGGACAGGCTGATGATGATGTGGTACTAACCAGTAACCCGGTAAGGTTCGATAAATTTGTAAAGTGCATTATCATTTAAAACCAAGAGACCGAAGAAGAAATGGATGGATTGTATGAACGAGGATATGAGAGTGAAAGAAGTGAGTAGAGTTGACAGCCGATAGGAGTGAATGGAGAAAGAAAACACGTGGTGCCGACCCCACCTAGAGTCGGATAAGGGCGGGGAAATGGTCATTTAAAACCAAATTATTATGTTTGAACAATTTATAAAGGGTGAATTTGTTTTTCAGGAAGACTGACTCATGAAGAAAAGCAAATGGATGCAGATGCTGGATTCGCAACAGTCGAGGAGTCATCAGTTGGGAAAAAGAACACAAACAGAGGTTAGTAACTGACCCTAATTTATATGGCTAGGTACTTTCAAGTTAAACACATTTAGAGATTGAGGAATTGTAAGTCAGTGGAGCATTTCTGTGGTCTCTTGTTGGTTTTCTACTAAACTTGATTTGTCCTAAGATTATAGTGAGTGGTATCTCTTTCTTTCAGAAAGGGACAGCTATAGCTTATTACGTTATTTCAAATTTATTATCGAGGATCTTAAAATTGATGATCCATTTTAGAGGAATTTACCTAGTCCAGCTATATTAGCAAGTTCATTCTGAGCCCATCTGGGAAGGTTCACGAGCTTTTCTAAATGGGCGTTTTGGTCGCTCGAGTTGGTCGCACGATTGAATACGTATGTCAATCGCGCGACCTACTTACGCGAGTAAATCGCCCATCTGTAGCTCGATCACGAATATTTGCGACAAAGTCATCGTATCGTAGACGTAAGCATTTTGTATGGCATTCGATACCGTAACGTTAACTACACAAAATTTGGTATCACGAATTATTTGACATACGTTCTCGTAACCATCCTATCGTCTGCGTGTAGTTACGTAAAGATTTTTGTATGAAAACGCGATCACGAGCACTTTTTTGACGTACGTTTCGTCGCATCGCCGTCGTAGGCGTACGAATGTTTATTCACCGCGAAATTGTCAGTGAGAAAACTTTCGTAAGGTATTAAGATTTTTAGATTGTTTGTTTTCTGGTGATTTTGAGTGTATAAATTACTAGGTAGGTATGCACTGGGACCTACATTTTCTTCTAGTATGTTTCTAAGGGTCTAACAAGGTTCAAATTGTAAGAATGAGCATAAGCAAAATATTGTGATATAAAGGTTTTTGAAAAAGAAAAGGAACTCATGGATTTACCTACTATCTTTCTGCCAAGTTAATTGGAGTAGAGAAAAAACATAACTTTCATTAAATAGCTACCTATATTAAATTAGGTAGGAAATTGGTCTAGGTATCTTATGTACGTTTACCTACTTTTGCTAAATTGTCTGGGTATTTCTCTGCTATCAGGGAAGTTAGTCAAAGGGTTATTTTGAATTGTATTTCTGGCAGAGCTCACTGCACAAGAAAAGTAATGATTCTATAATAATAATGCGGTATATTTTTTCAACCCTGTGTCAGACCAAGCTAAAGGGTCCTATGAGTTTCGCTTGATAGTCCTTCCACTAACTTCCTTGAAAGAAGGGAAATAGGCAGTTTAGCTATTGTATAAGAATGTATGTTCCACCGTGTTTCTCTATCTGCACAGTCTGTCCGCTTAATACAATTCGTTTCGTTTTATCACTTAACTCTGTATTTCTTGATTTAAGTTCTAAGTTTATTATATCCTTTCTAAAGTTATGAATAAAAACCACAGTAATTACTAAATAAAAAGTTTAATTAAAAATGTTTTTTCAATTATATTTTCAGGTTAAGCACTTTAGTTTTAACATTGTACCTAGGGCGTCATTTTTAAAGGTAAATGTAACAATAAATAATTCCTAATTAATGAACGCCCCTTGACTTCGTCCAAGTAAGGAGTTTTTGTGAGGGCGGATTGGCTTGGCCCTGACGAAGGCTCCACCACAGGTTGACTTCATTCTAAAACAATAAATAGACAGGATTAATATAAGACAATACCCACACAGTACTACTATGTATAGGCTAACATCTTAGTAAGGGTAACAGTCAAGTGCAGTGCTTGATTCCGCATCCTTGCCCTAAGCCAGCTCTAACTTAGAAAACCATTGAATAAAATGTTGTTGTTGTTTTTAGCCCGCACTGTCCCACAGCTGGGCAAATGCTTCCCTCGAGTTTTCCATTCTTTGCGGTTAAAAATTAAATGTTACCAATAGTAGGTAATCATTTTCATGGGTCTTCTTACGTAAGCTCCAAGGGCTGAGGCTTCCTGCGTTGACACTACATCACCATACTGTAAATAAATATATCTAAAAATGCGGTATGATTGATTTGCGATCACAAACTTTATATTAATAAAATTGTTGAATAATTTCAAATTACTATCGTTGAGCATATCACAACACCGACTGTCGAACGTCACTGACAGTAACCAAAGAGGATAAACCACTCAAATATTACAATTTTGAATGAAATATTGGGTCTATGTTCATTCATTTTGTTCACTTTTCAATCATCGGCGCTCATCCTTATTTACGCAGAATGACGTCACTTTTGCGATCGTCTCGTGTTCACGATATCGTAACGAGATGCTTCGTGATCGCATACAAAGTTATCGTGTAGTAAGCACGATACGTTTACGCAGCGAATGTCAGAAAAATTCGTGATCACCCCTCTGGAAAGGCTGTCAATCGCGTTTGCGTTTACGCTTTATATGGAAAGGAGTCAGTGCCACGCCTCCTCACTAGATGGCGCTGCCTCGATTCCATATAAATTTGCATAATGGCAAACGCGATTGAGCTGGTAAAAAAACTCGCACCAGGCATCCTGATCTTATTTAGAAAATAGTTCATGAAACTTTCCCCTAGTATGGTCAGACGACGAGCTGACAGCTCAGGCCGTGCTGTTCTTCATCGCGGGGTTCGAGACGGTGTCCGTGACGATGTCGTTCCTGCTGCACGAGCTGGCACTGAACCCGCACGTGCAGGGACGACTGTTCGACGAGATCAGAGAGAACGACGCTAAGAACAACGGAAAGTTCGACTACAACTCCATACAGAGCTTGACTTATTTGGATATGGTTGTTTCGGGTAAGTTTTGACAAAAACTTAACTTTAATTATGATCCTAGTTTAGTTAGTACGCCATTAACTCATCTTTATGTACAATTTGTTTTGTTTTTGTGTAATAAAGGGTTACATAAATATATAAACAAGACCGATTAAGTGCGAGATCAAAATTTTACGCGCTTTCAGACGCTTTCTATACGAATAGTTAAAATATTGGTGATGGTCTGAGTCTTCACTTTGCAAATTCTACTAAAGTAAATACAGTAGTTGCAATAAATTTTCTCACTGCATCTGCAAGGCTTGTACCCGTATAATATGAGTGACGTATTCAAGAACATCTACACTAGGAGCACTGAACAAGACAGACTTGAAAAAACTGTAGCAGAATTCTCCCTAGAGAAAGGCGTCCCACAAGGTGATCCTATTTCACCTAAGTTATTTTCAGCGGCTCTAGAGATGATCTATAAGAATCTAGCATGCGAAGGAAATGGAATGAACATAAATGGGGTAAAACCTAAACTACCTACGCTGTGCAGATGATCTTATCCGTGTTTTTGTTCTTAGAGCAAATGCTAAAACAATTATCAGACCAAAATGCAAAAGCAAGGCTGTCAATGAACACGAATAAAACTAAAGGAGAATGCCTGCTGATGTATGGCGCTCGGTACCAATGCTAAAGTGATTGCGTCAAAACGAAACCTAATTTTTTTGAAAGATATTATACTGTTATTCATGGAATACTAAGTCTTTAAAGATAAACGTAAACAAATTGTTTTTATTTGATATTAGTTATAAATTTTGTTTTTAAAAAAACGCTATCCTGAGACCTTGTGTGTTCAGTTTTGTCTACATAATTATAAATATTACACTATAAACATTTAAATATGATACTATATCTATAAGAAAAGGTTTATATACCTCACACAGATAGGTAAAAGGGTGTTTTAACTTCTACTTCGTTGGTAGGACATCACATACATTACTACTGTGTTCTACTTTATATTATTTTCAAATAATGATAGTGACGAGAAAGTAGATAGGCATTTACATCATTATAATAGGTATTAGTACTTACAGGTGAAGGTGAAATCCAAGCTAAGATACAAGATCTTAACACATTCATCACAACCACGATAAGGCCATGGATGCCTCTTCCAAACTATGCTGGTTTCGCGTCACCAGTTATTAGCAAACAGTTGATGCCACGATTGTTTATCGTAGGTACATTATTGTGATGATGTCTAATAAAATATCTATTTACAGAATAAACACTGCTACACAATGCCACAGAACACTCTAGCGAGAGCATATTTAATACATAAAGATAGGAGATAGTTTAGTAGTACCACAACGAAGTTTCTGATCCAACCTCTTTGATTATACAAAGTGAAAAAACCAATGTTTTCAGTAAATTCTACTGTCCAAAATTAAAAGTGAGGGTGGAATGTCATGGCGCCGTGCGCCGGAAACCAAATAAACGAAATAATTTTTTACGTGATTATTAATCTAGTCGGTGTGTAAAACTAAAGAAAATGTTAATGTTATTTATAAAATATAGGCAATTTTATGGGATACGTTTGGTTTTGACGCAATTGGTACGGGTTATCGGCATTCTCCTTTATGAGTAATTCGTCACAAACATATAATATTAACATAAATAATGAAGAAATTGCATATGTGTAAGAATATATTTACCTAGGCCAATTAGTATCACCATCAAATACCATGCATATAGAAATCGATAGGCGGATAGCTAACACTTGGAAAAGATTCTGGTCCCTTAGCGAAATAATGAAAAACAAACATTTACCCGTCAAAGAAAAAGAAAAGCGTACAATACCTGTGTGTATTCTACCCTGGTTAACCTATGGCTGCTAGATATGGGCATTAACAGAACGCCTGTTCAACATTAAAACGTCTGCCAAAATAGTATAGACAGAAGTATGATTGGAATCAAAAGAAAAGACAAGGTAAGATTAAAAGTTAAGAAAAGTATTACTTAATTCAAAGATGTCAAAACAGTATGCAAAACACAAAAATGGAGATGGACGGGTTATCAACGACAAGAGGGAGAATAAAGTGAAATGGGCCAAATTTATAACAGAGTGGTATCCAAGAGATGGCAAAAGGAACAAAGGACGACAAACTAAAAGTTAGGAAGACGAAATAAAAAGAGTCGCTGGTCCGGCTTGGATACGGGTGGCGAGAGACAGAGTCTGTTGAAGTCTTTAGAGGAGGCCTTTTTCGAAAGACAAGCTAATATAATAATAATCCTGGACGTTAATCACACAGCATCATGTAGCCCCAAACTAAGCAGAGCTTGTATTATGGGAACCACATGATTGATATACTACATAGATACATTTTTTTTTGTAAATTAATACATATCATACATAGAAAACACCCAGACCAGAGACAAATATCTGCAGAACATGCAAACATTTGTCCCGCAGCGGGAATCGAACCCGCAACCTTCTGCGTCACAGGCGGACCTTCGCCCACTGCGCCACAGAGGTCGTCAAATAGCTCATACAAAGGGCTGTACCGATCGCCGATATTTAAGGAATCTAGGTAAAATTGAATAGGATAAGATATTATTAGGTCTCAACTTTATTTCTCTAAATATTGTTATCAGCAATAAAAGCTTATTCATTTTATTTTTATTGTAGAGTTGCTTCGCCGCTGGCCAGCTGGCGCCGCCTTAGACCGCGTCTGCACCAAGGACTACAACTGCGGGAAACCAAACGAACACGCCACGGAAGACTTCATTGTAAGTTTATAGTAAAAGTAAAGCTTATACTATATAGTCCTTATATTAGTCCTCCAACAAAATTGTCTTAGTTCTAAAAATGCAGTCACATTTACTAGCTTTAAGTCTCTAAGTTCCAATTGAACTCTATTTCCTTTTATATTACTATTTGCATTTGGATCATGATCATAGGTAGTGTAGTGCGGAGACGAGAGGCATATCAGTTCATTAATCTATTGTTTTTTTTTAACATCATTTATTTCAACTAAGTATACGAACTTATTCAACTATTACAAGCAGCTAATAACAAACTTACAAAATCTATTCTGTTTCTGTTTTACTAACGTTCTACTTAAACATGCTAACTTAATTATATTAGCCCGCAATACAGACTAGTCCTAGTGCGGGGTCCGCCGGATATTGTATGTACGCATTGAGCATGTGATTTTTGAAAAATAAACTATTTGTATTTGTATCTGTATCTGTATCTGTATCTATCTGTATATGTATCTATCTGTATCTGTATCTATATTTGTATTTGTATATATAAAAAGCTTTTTATTATTAACAAACAGTAAGTGCTATAAGTAGTTAGATAGATAAATAGAGAGATAGATGTATCGTTTATTTGCAACTACAATCACACACCTATACAACAATTTTAACAAACAACAGGTAATTTGATATTAGGTATACATACAATATGAATAGTGAAGACATTAGTTAGTGCTATAATTTGTGTGTTTGATTGTTTTTTGATAGTTCGATGCATGTTTTCTGAGTCTGAATGACTCATTTAGTGCCTGATTAATAGCACTGAATGACGAATGGTCCAACATCCCTTTGGTAATGTTCACAACCAGGACAGTTTCAAAAGTTAATTGAAAGGTTTTCTATACTTGCACCAGATCCGTAAAGGCACCGGCGTTAGTATCCCGGTGTGGGGTTTCCACCACGATCCCGAGTTCTTCCCGAACCCTACGAAGTTCGACCCCGAACGCTTCTCCGAACAAAACAAGCACAAGATTAAACCATTCGCGTACATGCCCTTCGGAGCTGGGCCCCGGAACTGTATTGGTAAGGACTGCTTTTATAGAAAGGGGGTTTTTTACAATTAATATTTGTTTAGTTAAGTGTAAGTATGTAAGTGTGAACCTTGGGAGAGACCTATTTCCAACAGTGGAGTGATGATAATGTAAGTCGAACATTTCACACACGGTCAACTGATCCCAAAGCCAGTTATAACAACAATACTATAAATGATGTTTCTCTAGATTTTACACATTTCAAGGGTTCCGTACCCAAAGGGTAAAAACGGGACTCTATTACTAAGACTCCACTGTCCGTCCGTCTGTCTGTCACCAGGCTGTATCTCATGAACCGTGATAGCTAGACAGTTGAAATTTTCACAGATGTTGTATTTCAGTTGCCGCTTTAACAACAAATAATTAAAACAGAATAAAATAAATATATAAGGAATACAATAAGTGTGATTTTTTGGTGTTTTTTTGCTCGATATTATTAATGGCAACAAGACGCTTGAAATATTCACAGAATATTTAATTGTATACTCACTTTAAAAATAAATAATTAAATTAAATTAAATAAATTCGGGGGATGGGGAGCGGCTCCCATATATTGTATACATATGTATAGGTAATGTTACGAACCCTTCTTGCACAAGTCCGAGTCGCACTTGGCCGGTTTTTTATAGTAGACATTCTTATAAAAACTGTTAACAACAGGGGCAAAGTGTTAAATTAAAAATATATAAATAGAAATGTATTCGTCCGCGCAGGGTCCAGGTTTGCTCTGTGCGAGGTGAAGGTGATGGCGTACGTGTTGGTCCGCGAGCTGTGCGTGTCGCCGTGCGCGCGGACCTGCGTCTCCGGACGGCTGTCCGCGGACACCTTCCAACTCAAGCTGCTCGGCGGACACTGGCTCAGGGTCACGGCGAGAGACTAGCACATGCAGGCAAACCGTCAAAAATAGACCATTATTATAGAAGTTGACTAAAATTTTAATTGTAATCATTAAGATATTTATACTAGAGTGGAAAGATATGTTTTATAAATATATATGACCTAGAGATGTAGATATGCTTATTCATGTATCTTATCTGTATAAAATAAAGAATTAAAGAGTTAAAGAAAACATGGAAAAGAAGTGTCAAAACTTGACGGACGCTGTCCGCTGACTTTTTGATAAACGGTTGTAAACTAAAAACGCTTAATTATCTGACTTAGCGAGGCTCTCTTGGCCTTACTTATGAACATCTTTCAAAAGATAAACGATGATTAGACTATTGACATCTCTTACTGTTGGGTAATGACAAACAGTGACAGGGCTAACTTTAAGCATTGATTAACTTTGAATAGCGTTCATAAGTAGAGGGGTAAATGCTTAGCTTTGACATTGTTATGCTCTTGGTCTGCAACTGGCTTAAGGCGACTATACGTGTCAAACCTCCCTCTCGCTCGCACTATTCAACGAAGAAGATATAAAATCACTGAATGTAGTTATGCAAATAGTAAACCTTCAGGGTATAGAAAATAACAATACAAAGGTTCAGTTATAATATCATTCTGATTCTATCACGATTTTTTAACAAAACTTGCAGGAATGTGATCAACTTTGGTCCAATTATTTTGGTAGAAAAACATGTTGGGTTCAACATGATATTATTGCTGAACCTTTGTATTGTTATTTTCAAGGCCGTGAAGGTTTGCTATTTTGCATAACTACATTCAGTGATTTTATATCTTCAAAATTGTTGAATAGAGCGAGCGAGAGGGAGGTTTGACCTGTATCGTCACCTTATGGGCTATCTAGGCCAATGATGAGATGCCAGAATGAAGTAAAAAAAGAGTAGGAAAGCACAGGAAGACCTCTAAATACAAAAAAAAAATTTTTTTTGAAAAATTGGACTTAAAAATCTGTAGTTAAATATTAGAAATCATTAGTAGCTAATGCAATAATAGACTTAAGTACTTATTATTAAGATATTTACGTATATGAAAATAATGATAAGATTACAATAAATTATAGTAGAAAATATTGCATTGCATTTTTTATGCTCCTCACATTCTTGATTAAGGGTTCTTAGATAATTACTTCCGTTCTACACCACACCAGCCTATGTCTGTCCACTGCTGCTGGACATAGGCCTCCCCTAATAGAGGGGGATATGCCCATAATCCCCACGCTGGGCATGTGGGTTGGAAATCGCAGGGCACAGCTTCTCGCACCACTTACGCCCGTCCGGATTTAGCTGTGCCGTGGTGCGCTATGCCACAATCAGTCGCCGCCAGAAACCCGTTAGTTAGCAGGGTGTTACGTACAGGTGAGGTTGGCTTGGTTTCCGTAGATGGGGGTTGGAACCCCTTACACTCCACATCCCTTCAAAAGGCGGGTATTTTTCTTGAAGCGCTGGCAGCGCATCAGTATCACCTCTGGTGATGCAGGTGTCCATGGACGGCGGTGACTACTTCCCATCAGGTGGCCGTCGGCCAGCTTTAGCATAAAAATATGACTAGTTACCATGCCGACGACGCGCCCGCCCCACGTAGTCCGTAGAAGGTGCGAGGCGTGCTCCAGGCGTGCTCCAGACGTGCTCCAGGGGGCTTCAAGCATGCTCCAGGCATGTTTCAGGCGTGCTCCAGGCGTGTTCCAGGCGTGTTCCAGGCGTGTTCCAGGCGTGCTCCGGGCGTACTCCAGGAGTGCATGATGCATACGGTAGGGGGCGGGTGCGAGGCGAATGCGTGTCTTCTGAACACGCTCTTAAGACAAAATTATAAGCAAGCTAGAATCCCACCTTCCTAAATTATGTTACCTACATACTTCTTCCAAATGGGTGTTGCTAACAGTCGAGATACAAAATATCTAGTCTGGCTATTAGCGCACTGATTATTTTATTTTATTTTAGATGGAAAACGAAAGCTTATTGAATTAGAAAAGGTAGGAACTTAAAAAAGAAAATCTTGTTTATGTTTTTCAGTTTTTGCTTATAGCACGAGAAGTAAAAAAATAATTAAATAGTGATCATGAGTTTGCCAGTAAACAGATAATCATTGGTGAGCGGTGAGCCATACAAATTAAAAACTTAAATAATAATAAAAATAATGTAATAAGGTTACTCATAAAAAATAGAATCATTTAAAAAAAATGCTCCATGACGCGATTTACTTAGGAGATAAACAGAAACTTGTACTTTTATGAACTCTATGGCGCAGCGGGCAAAGACACCCATCTGAGACGCAGAACACTGTGGGTTCCTGCCGCGAGACAAATATTTGTATGATTTGCAAGTATTTTTCTCGGATTTGGGTGTTTTCTATGTAATAATGTATAAAAAGTAAGTATATCAGTCATGTGGTTTCAAGCTCTGTTCTCTCTTAGCTTGGAGCTAAATGTGATGCTTTGTGTCCAGCAGCAAGCTAGTTACGAATGTTTAAAAAAATTTGAAGTTCCAGCATGCGCTTACCAACAAGTTTTTATTTTGGAGTGTAAAGGAAAAACAAGACCTGGTAAAGTGCGAGTTAACTCGCCCACCGCGGGTGACGTCAATTACGTCTAACTCATACATTCAGTATTTTATTCTCGTGGATATCATGAGTAGTATAGTATTGAGTTCTAGTGAGTGTAATAATTATAAAGTTTCTCTCACTCACACTCGATGTATGAAGAGGGGTAGGACTTTTTGTACCTCTCTTCATACTTCGCTTTTTTATAGGTTTTTTATAGTTGCATCCAAGTGGCTGACCACCATAATTTGGAACAGTTAGTGAAGGAATTATCTAGTAGTTTTTTAACCGACTTCAATGAAGGTGGAGGTTCTCAATTCTGTCGTATTAAGTTTTGGTCGTAATTTAAAAAAACTGTTCTTCTATACATATAATAAAATGTAACCGATCGCTGTCTGTTTGTCTGACGCTAATCTCAGAAACGGCTTATCTGATTTAGATATAGTTTTCACTAATATATTGTGGTGCTTCATAAATAAATAAAATATGACAATTTAAAGAATCACGCCACTTTCGGAAACTTTTAGATATTTATTATTTTTTGTTAAGTACATATTGTAAGTATTAGTAAAGGTTAGGCATTTCTTTCCAGCTGACCCACATGAAACTTCGTTTGCATGTATTTTCTTTCACCTTTTTCCCCTCTCTCAATATAAATAAAGAAAGTCAAATAAAGTTGTTGTTTCTTTCATTTTTGGAACCCAAACCGACCGCACCGGCCCGTGGTGTACCTCCTATCAAAAATACGTGGCTTTGGCCAGCCGGCTGATTCCTTCGGCACAGCTGAATTCCTTGATCACTGACTGATCATTATTAAAATAAATACCTTAGAACTGATTTGATTCTGATTTACCAACTGGCACAGATCAGTACCAACTGAAAGACGCGTATAAATATTATAAAAATATCAAAAACCCGCTACAATAATTTTAATGTGAGCGTAGCCGCAGGCAGAAGGTATAATTAAAAAAAAAAGTGTATTTAAAAGGTAACGCTTTGTACGATAAGTAGCTTGAAAAAAATCACAATCTCCGTCCGGTATCTACGGACAGAGTCAGAGTCGGAGTCTCAACTAGTTCTACATCAAAACTTACAAAACTCACCAACTTCCTATATACTTTACAACTAATTAAATTAGACACCAATGTAACTGATTAAAAATAATATTATCAAAACCAATTTAAGATATTTATTTAAATAAAATGGATAAATATTACTGTACCAAAAATTGGTACATAATATACACCACACCTGTTTTGCTAACGCTATTCTATATTTATGTGGCTTTCAAATCTCAATGCCTGTCAAATAGTTTGACTCATTATTATTGAGCAAATAGTTTGTAATAATAACCATAATAAGTTTATTTATGTCAATGGTTTCAATGCATAGATTTGTATTGGCGCGCCGCTCCCCGCGCCGCCGCCGCTGACTTCGTGACCGCGGCCTGACAGACGGACGGACAAAGCGCCACCATAAGGGTTCGTTTAACCGCTTCGGTAACGTAACTAAATAACTTTTAAAACTTCAACTTCATTTGTAATTGCAATTCCACAACATGCAAGGAATTTCAAGTCTCCCTAGGAGTTACGGTATTAGTTAGGTTCTGCATTTATAGTCAGTAAGGCCATTGATCCAGCGGACAGAGAGGAGACCTGTGGAAGGTTATTCAAAACACATCTCCTCTCGACTCTCCTCTCCGCTTCGGTGGAAACAGGTGGCAGTGAAACACTCATCAGCTTTATTTCAGTTTTATATATTTGCATAGAAGAATAAGTACTAACTAAATAATAGATTTTTAAATCTTTTTTTTTAAACTAAGTAAATTTCTTTTTAGAGATCTTAAGACCATTCTGCCTTAGGTCTACATAAATCTATCTGACTTGAATTATATTGTTGGTTGGTACTCAATCATAACGTCCAGGTAACATCTAGAACCGAGATAGGCAGGTGGAACCTCACCAATCGATAAATAACGGGGCATCTATTCTATCTAGATCTACATGTACCTAGGCTATATCGAGGGCAGGGCAACCTTTTTATCTCTAGCTTCTGCTAGATAGATGACTTGTTATTTATTGTTCCCCGTTATTTGAGGCACCTTTGGAAAAGTGAATGAAGGGTACCTTTGTGATAAAATTAAAGAAATCTAAAATATTAAAAGATTTTCTGGGCACGGTCGCAGACGGTCAACTTCTATCAAACTTCCCCACAAATTTTAGTGTCCATTAGTGGGCAATAGATTTCAACAGTATCTTTAGAATATTGGAAAATGATTGAAATTATCTAGATATATTTATGACTGCCCTACGGCAGGGGTGTTTTTAAACGAACAAAATGTTTCGGAGTCAGTTCCGTCAGACATCATTACATATACCATGCTATGCTTGACAACGTCTTGTTTTCTGAATAGAATATTTCTAGCAATTTAAATAAATGTCGATTTTAAAGACGCTTGCAGCGCTAACATTTTAAACTGTTTAGAGCTCCTGGCTGACCCATAAGGGCGATCACCCTGCGCAGTCGGGATGCGCAAAAAACCTTTCTGAAAGGTTAAAATTATCCAGAACCGACAGTCATCCAGACATCCGGGTGAGGGTCGACGTCCGACTACCAGCTTAAAACCTTTGTCAATCGGAGAATCCACAGTTATGGAGGATGCCATCTTACACAACGTCATAATCGACATGTTCGATCATTCATCGTTCGTGGACGAATTGAGAAGGATGACATTCGCGCTGACAGCACCGTTTGAACTTGTAGCTCGAGTGAGGCCAAACCGTGATCATCCCCTGAATGCGTTCGGCCTTCCGCCTGATCAAAGTTTGGAACGTGTTCAAAAGAAAAGCAAGGAGTCTAGCTGGGTTGGCTATGTTTGGAGCCAGCCGAGGACAACCGCCCAGCAAGAGCCTAAAGAGCTGTCACCGCCAACTCAATTTTACCAAATACAGGTAGATGTAGACCACTACAGGAAGGACGAGCTTAGCATCGAGTTAATCAACAGAATCGTGATCATCAAAGGTCGCCACCGGACAAAGAGAGAGAAATATGGCACGGCGAAACGGAGTTTTACAAAAAAGTTCAATTTGCCAGATAACATCGACCTTGAATTGATGACATGCGAGCTGTTCGCTGATAATCTTCTTAAAATTTCTACACCAGTGCTAGCTCCTGCAGCCGGGAGTGTAGTTCGCGATATATCCATCCAAAGTGCTGAGAATGTAAATTCAGAATCGCACAGCGCTTCAGATGCAACACCGCAAGGCACTTCTGATACTCAAGAGCCATCACGCAGCGACAACTTAAATGCCGGATCTCCACCATGTAAGAAGCGTAAGAAGAATGCTACAGAGCCGTCGCCAAACGACGCGAATCCGAAATCAAATTATAAACCGAGGAGCCGTCGTTATAGTCTGTAATAATAAACTATCAAATTAGTGAAATACCTATGTTAATCATGAAACTTTTAAGCTAAGATACATTTTAGTACGTAGTTCTACAATGCTAAAGGAACTTTTTTTTAAATAACTATGTTTAAACTTTTATTTTAGACCACTTACCGGTCTTTACTGTTATTGTATTTTACTTACTTAGATTATATTGTAGTCATTATTTAATTCAGTAGCACTTTAAAATAACATATATTTGTTGTACATGGTGATAGAGAGCTAAAGTGCAATTGCGAGGTATCACAGTTAATAAATTATAATAAATAAATAAATATATTTATGACTCAGTGCTCCAAACGCGGTCGACTGATCCCAAACTAAGCAGAGTCTGCACTATGAGTACCAGAGATTAATAAACGTACATATAAATGTATAAAACACCCAGAAACGGAACAAACATCAAGGTTCACCACACAAGTCTTTGTCCTGGGTGGGAATCGAACCTGCTACCTGCAGCTGAGAAGGCAGAGCTATGAGGCCACCCTGGTATTTAAGAGTACGGATTTTCTAACGCTCTTTATCACAGTTTATAGACACACTCATACAGTAGTTCGACAACTTTGATCTAGGTATCTATCGCGGTAGATGCGAAAATGTAAGAAAGCAAGCGTTGTGGCAAGTAGGTCAACATTGAGAGACAAATATACAGATGCTTCTGTGTTCTTATTTATTTATTTATTTATTGAAGAATTAGTATTCTAATAAATAAAAAAAAATGATTCCCAGAATCTTTTCTACCCCGCGCTAGCCTTGAAAATTATGCCCCGAGTTGCATACATATTGAATGTATGCAAATCGGGACCGGCCTTCCCGTCTTGCCCCTGTTACCCCGCGCAATTACCCCGTCTAGACGCCTCCGTCAAACTACTGTATGGATTTATAGACTGTGCTCTCACTGTAGTCATTGATAGAACTCAGGAGAACGACATACATAAATGACATCATTATATAATTTTAATCATTTACCATTGCTTTACAATAATCTGATATTCATATTCAATTAATTTTTAACATACTCGTACTTCATTATTTCACATTTCACACTTTGATATATATTTTGTTTTATTATTTTTGACATCACTTATAATTTAATTACACAATCTAATCATATGACTTTTATTATTTTCTACAGTGACATTAATGATAATTATTATTTGCTTAAGTATATTAGCAATGTTTAATATTTCAGAAATACACATACCTAAACCAGTCTTACTTTGTCTCACAGGGCTTAATATCTCTACACATGATGGATTCGGCAGATTACTAGCTTCCGTTAAGACAGCAGATATCATGCTGAAGAAGCTATTTTGCTCCTGCAGCACACACCCCACCATGTTCTATGTTAACTTTTTCCCTATTTGTTTACTTTATTATTATTTGTTTTAGTTAGACAGTCTAAAGTTGTAGAAGATTATCGATCCAACTATGATGATTTTCTACATAGGTAGGCGCTTTTGCTTCTAGGTTATAGTAAGCTACGAGGCCAGTTTGACAAAAACTGTAATTATTTTATGTCTTTGTATTCATCATCATCATCATCATCATCATCAGCCTATAGCAGTCCACTGCTGGACATAGGCCTCCCCTAATGAGCGCCATTGCGCCCTGTTCTGAGCTCGACACACCCAGCTTCTACCAGCAGGAAGGCGTCCTACACTACGTTTGCCTAGCCGCGGTCTCCACTCAAGAACTCGTTTGCCCCAGCGGTTGTCGGTTCTTCGGCAGATATGGCCAGCCCACTGCCACTTCAGCTTACTTATTCTCTGAGCTATGTCGACAATTTTAGTTCTATGCCGGATAGGCTCGTTGCGGATTCTATCCTTCAGAGAAACTCCAAGCATAGCTCGTTCCATAGCTCGCTGAGCGACTTTAAACTGGTGGACTAGCCGTACTGTGAGTGTCCACGTTTCGGCTCCGTATGTCATGACGGGTAGGACGCACTGATTGAAAACTTTCGTTTTCAAACATTGCGGTATGGGTGACGAGAAAACTCGACGTAGTTTTCCAAATGCTGCCTAACCCAGCTGAATCCTCCTCTTATCCTCCTCTGCCTCCTTCTCGAAGTTGTTTCTACCCAACTGCAATATCTGCCCGAGGTATGTATACTCCGAAACAACTTCAAGAAGGTATCCATTAACGACGACAGGACTCGGATCAATTCGGTCATTGACCATAACTTTGGTCTTGTGCAAATTCATGCCGAGACCTATCTTTCGCGAGGCTGATGCTAGGCCGTCCAGCATCTGTTGCAGCTCCTGCAGCGACTCCGCCATTAGGACTATGTCATCAGCGAATCGCAAGTGTGAGATGTGCTCGCCGTTTATGTTAATGCCCATACCTTTCCAGTCCAGCGTCTTAAACATATCCTCCAACGCGCTTGTGAACAGTTTCGGAGATAAGACATCTCCCTGTCTCACTCCGCGGCGCAGTTGGATGGGTTTAGACTGCTGGTGCTGTACTCGGACACTCATAGTGGCGGCTTCGTACAGACAGCTCAGCACTTCGATATAACGATAGTCCACTTGGCATTGCTGCAAGGATTCCAGGACAGCCCAGGTTTCGACAGAGTCAAAGGCCTTCTCATAGTCCACAAAAGCCAGATACAGGGGCTGATTGTACTCTTCGGACTTCTGTATAATCTGCCTCACTGTGTGAATGTGGTCTATGGTGCCATATCCTCCGCGAAACCCGGCCTGCCCCGGTGGCTGGAACTCGTCGAGTCTTCTGGCGAGACGATTCGTAATAACCCTTGAGAACAGTTTATAGACGTGGCTCAGGAGCGAAATAGGTCTGTAGTTTTTAAGAATTGTTTTATCTCCCTTCTTAAAAAACAGAACCACCAAGCTCTCGTTCCACGCCTTAGGAGTTCTCCCACAGTGAAGGACGGAGTTGAAGAGGTTCTGCAGCTCCTGCACAACAGGAGCTCCTCCGGCCTTCAGAAGTTCTGAAGTAACACCGTCTTCACCGGGGGATTTTCCATTTTTAAGCTGTCTTAGGGCAAATACGATCTCTACCTGGCTGATTTCTGGCAGTTTGTCGGTGTAGTGGCTCGTTAGAGTGGCTCTCGAATCGTGGTTATTACGTATGGAGCAAGGAGCATGTGCCGTGTACAGTCGGCCATAGAAGTCCTCGATCTCCGACAATATCTCCGGCTTTGACAATATCTCCGGCTTTGACAATGCGGTTCGACCATCGTGTGTCGTTAACTTCGTCAGGTGGCTCCTGCCAAGCTGCTGAGTGAATACTTTGGACCCTCGGTTTCGCTCTATTGCCTTTTTTTACAAACACAATACAATCCGTACAAATGTATGGGAAAAGTATTTCGCCATTTCTGACATTTCTAGTATTCAAACCTCAGTCGGTCTAGTAGAGACTTTAAATCCTTAAAAGAAACAGGATCAATTGGCATCAAAAACAGTTTTTGCGTTAAATTACCATTTTCTTGCTGACTGTAAATTTTTTCCAAAATCAGTAAATGCAGTTCAAAATATTTAAAAAAATTATGGATATGTATATGTATTGTTTGTATTATTTATTAATTTAATAACTAGAACGGCTTGCGCCAATTAGCTCTAATTATAAAAAAATGGTTGAGTTGAGTTACTAATTCATTAAGTAGTCCAATTATATGTCAAACAAAAATATACTTACACTACTGTGCTTACACACACTTCTAGCAGAATTAAATAAGTAGATATTTAGTACATAGTCAATAACATTAATGTCAGTAATTACAAATTCAATAGGTGGTCAAATCACATGTCAAACAAAAATAATCCTACACACACTTCTCACAGAAGTTCAGGAAGTCAGTCGAAATCACCTTCCATCCGTCCGCAAATAACAAAACAACCTGTGTTTCCTACAGCGAAGGTAGTTGGGACGTAGAGACAAAGACAAAGTTCGTCATGAAGATGAGGCGAGTCAATTTTTCCATTTAGAATTTTTAACATGGTTGTTAGCTGGTCATTCGCTTTCCTGACTTCTAAGCTATTATACCCCAAGCAGCCCAGGAGAAATTTTATGGGTACTTAAAGTTTCCTAAAATCATTACCTGCCCTTACTGTCCTGTCTCAAAAATTCACCCCGTATAAATCCGTCTACGTAGGAGGAGGAATTAGTACATACTTACAAGACATAATAACAATTAACAAGATTTTCAAGTGACGTGAGCAGGAGTAGACTGATGCAAGATAAATATACAAAAGATACCTGATTTATGAAGTAGATACTGTATTTAGATACATAACACACTTGCTCGCCGCACAAGCAAGTCGCTTCAAACCGGCTGCGAGGTTACGTAATAAAAAATAAAATTTGTTTACGTTGTGCGTAAACCAGTGTGTACAAACTTGTTCTTGTGCGATAAAAACTTGTAAGTGTTTTGTTTCTAAGGTCACATTATTGTCTGTTATTTATGAATTATGATAGTCAGGCGACTACGCAGTTGAGTTTGTGTGGGTGCCATTGATAGATACTCGTAGATTTATTCTTTGAAGTAAATAATAAATAAAATGAATTTATTTTCCAAAAGGTTTACTTCGATACTTTTTAGGTGTACAATTAACAATTAAAGCCGGCTTTTCACTATGGGATCTAATATATATTATATCTTTACACATGATCATTTGACACTTAAAACTCAAGGGGAGGCAGGGGGTGGTGCGATGTTCCGGGAGGTGTGTCGTTCAAAATGTATGATGAGCGATAAAATACTAAAGATCAAGATGTAATTTATATCCCATAGTAAAAAGCCGACCATATACGAGTTCAATTTTATATTTGATATAAATGTAAGTCTTGTAGAGCCTTTGAACTATGCTAATTAAACATTAAATCTTTTTAAATGTCTTCCAGACAATGATCGTCCTAATCCTGATATGGATCGCCATAGCCGCTATCTACGTGTACTGCCGCCAAGAGTACTCCGAGTTCAAGCGAGCTGGCATCAAGCACTTCCCACCATTACCACTGGTGGGCAACATGACCCGGATACTGCTGAAGAGGGAGCACTTTGTTGATGCTGTGGAGCAGATATACTTCTCGTTTCCTAAAGAAAGGTCTGGTTAAAAAGTTTCAAAGTCAGAATTGAAGACTGTGATTTTTCATCACGTGATTTTGTGATTTTTCATTATGAATGCTGAATGGGAAAGTCTGGATGTAAGGTTTGTTCCTACTCAACTCCGTAACGGATTTGCATAAAACTTGGATAAACATAGTTCGTGATCTAGAGTAAAACAATTATTCCGGTACCACGTGAGCGGAGCCGTGGTCGGAAGCTTCAAACTGCAAACTTATTTTTATTAATTCACATACAACTTTAACTTTAGGGAATACTTTGAATCGTCAACTTTTTTAATTCACACTATCTTGTTGTCATCGGAATCGGCTTAGACCAAAGAGTTTGGATTTTTTTTCTTGCTTAGACCGGTCCGGTGTAAAAGAAGTCTTTGAGCCTAGGCTAGACGACTGATAAATTCTAATTAGTCCGTCATTTACATTATCAAAAAATATTGGACACCTATTTTTTCTTTTAGTTAAACAAAAAAATACAAACAGATAGTGCGTAGTACACTTTTTACATAGCGGTGACGTCACGAGCACCCCACTCCCAAACTTTGACGCTCTTTATCTCCGTCAAATTTTATTTATTTGATAAATAAAAAAATACGTGTCCAATATTTTTTGTTTAAATATCTGACGGACTAATTAGATTTTTTACCCAGTTGTCATTCCTTGGTCCCAATCTATTTAATTACGTTCATATTCCCGTATATTTATTTGTACATCAAAATAGTTGAATATCGGAGAGCCGGAGGTATAATTATTTTGTTTAAGTAGGTACGTAGTTATCATTAAGTGCTCTGAAAAACTTGATAAAAGTAATTGTAGATAACATTGTTATAGAATCTATTTTCGTCACAAAGTCTGATTAGGTGTATCATCATCATCCGTTCATAAAATTAGTATAGTTAATAGCAAAAACATCACAAAGTAAGTAAGGAGTAAGAAAGTCTCCAAAAAGGGACCAAGGGTCAACTCCTCGATCAGTCGAAATTATCGGAAAGTTTCAGATTTCTCGAGAATAGATATCACAATTATAGTTAATTCGAAAACTGTACGTCTGTTTCCATAAAATAACAATAAAGCCCTTCATTTTGATCTTACTCGATCATTTAGGTAAGAACCAAACTATGTACAAAAAACTACAAACTACCAAATGTCTCTCTGTTCGGCGTGCCTATTGGCTAAGGCCTCCTCCAACGATTTCTATTATTCCCTATCTTTTGCAACCCTCCTCCGGTTTGATACTGCTGGCAGTTTTATTTCGTCTTCCTATCTTGTGTGCTGTCGTCTTCGTTTTCTTTTGCTGTCCCTTTGGTACCATTATATTACTCTCCTTTTCCACTAACTCACTTTATTACGCATCATAATGTCTTTACCATCTGTTGATAGATTCGTTTGAGAATGTTAATAAGTTATGTTATTTCTGAGTGTTCTTTCTCTGTGGGTATATTTACTTAGCGGTATTAAAAAAATAACCCTTTGGAAGGAATGTTTAAATGCAACATGCAAATGGTTGACCTGATGTTATGTGGTAACCAGTATTGCATCGATTTTTAGGAACATATCTAACGATGTAGCGTACTGCGTCATCAACTTGAGGAATGAAGGTGTTAGACCTCATGTGTCACCCTTCTAACTAAAACACAACAACAATTCACGGAAAAAATAGGCATGGTAGTACTACTTCCCCGGTTGACTCCTCACCACTACTGATGTTGTCATAGGTTCGCGGGGAGATATGAGTTCATGAACAAGATGATCTACATCCGGGACTTGGAGCTGGTGAAGAAGATTGCCGTGAAGGACTTTGACCACTTCCTCGACCACCGGACCATGATTGATGAAAAATCAGACCCTCTGTTTGGACGGAACCTGTTCTCCATGAAAGGTATCGTTTTCTTCATGATACGATTACATCTTTACAAGCTTACCTATCTGCTTAGGAGATCGCGTCTTGATAATATTAGTGTAGGACGCCCTCTGGCCAGATGGAGTGACGATTTGCGAAAGAAGTTGGATGCATCAAGCTGAAGACAGGGCGCAGTGGACCTTAATAGGAGCGGCCATGTTCAGGAGTGGACTGCTATGTAGTCTGTAGAAGTTCACTAAGATATAGACAGGCCTCATAGCTCAGTAGGTACAGCTAGCAGAAACGACGTTTGACATTGAATGCGCAGAAGAAATTTTTACAATTGTAATTTTTTTTGGTATTTTTTGTATGGACTGTTGGTCTAGGTACTTGTTCTGTGCAGTATCCCCACTATTTTAGCTCAGACTTATACAATTGGTTTTGCACGTAAGTAAATAATAAATTAATAATAATGCTCTGCTTAATTTCCTTTTACTATCCCGAACTAATAAAACCAATTTGAACAGAGCTGGTATTATGGAATCCATATGGGACTGAGTTATAGAAAACACCAAGACCTGAGACAAATATCAGCATAACAAACATTTGTCTCGCGGCGGGAATCCAACCTGCTACATTCTGCGCACAGAGGCCGCCTAAAATAGTGATCGTAGTATTGTGTTGGATGCGCAGATGAATACTTTTGCCAATCACTAGACTAAGTAATTAGTCACCTCTTACAACATCCATAGAAGGAATAGCGAGACAATATTATTAACCGGAACTTGCCTGATAATGTCAATTTGCCAAGAATGTGCAAGAATCATAATCAGGTTCGAAGTACTAGATTAGGGATGACGCCTGGGTAAAATAATAATAATTCTAATTTGTCCGTCAGATAGATCAACTTAAAATATTGGACACGTATTTTTTATATAACGAATAAATAAAAATTGACGGAGATACAGATCGTCAAAGTTCGGGAATGACGTCTCGGCTATGTAAAAAGTGTACTAAGCCGTGACGTCACGCTGAATTTCAAAGCACTATAACTTTGTACGTGTCCAAAAAAAATATTTTGATAATGTAAATGACGGACTAATTAGAATTTTTCAGTCATCTAGCCTACTTCTTTAGGTATAGCCACTTTTGAATTCAGTTCTTGATTTAGTGTTCTTATAATCTGGTAACAGGTCAGGAGTGGAAGGACATGCGGTCGACCCTGAGCCCCGCTTTCACCAGCTCCAAGATCCGGCTGATGGTACCCTTCATGGTCGATGTGGGAGACCAGATGATGAAGGCTTTGAAGAACAAGATCCAAGATTCCAATGGTATGTCATGAAGGTTGAAGTCTAGCATAATTATATTTAAGACTAGCTGACCAGCCAGCAACTTCATTTGCGTTACGCTTTCTGTATAAATCTAAGTACCAACTTTTACGCTAAATGTTTAATGGTTATTAAAATGGTAATTTTACACGGAACTCTAAATATATACGGCATAAAAAGTATCAACCTGCCTCCTCATACCCTTCCCACTCCTTTTCCTCCAATTATATTGGTTATTTGTATTTAGAAGAAAAAATTGGGATTCGATATACAGAGATATAAAGTGTTATTTCAGAAGTAAAATAGGAAAAAAAAAATTCTATAATTTCGGAAATCAGGCGTTGATCAAGTGAACTGCGCGCGATATAAATTAATTTAAGTAAAGTACCTGAGCTGAGGTCATTATCAAGTATTAGAATACAGATACAATCACATAGCTGATTATGCAAGGACATCACAATCAGACGATTTGTATATTGTGTGCAGGTAGTTGGATATCTACTCCTATTTGGTTTGCCTACTAGTTGGTCCTATTTTCGAGATAGATCGATTGATGTCTTTATTGTACACCAAACAATTACAAATATTAAAATAAACTTACTAAACTATAAAACTAATCCGCTGTTGTACAATGGGCGGCCTTATCGCTAAAAACGATCTCTTCCAGGCAACCTTTTAGATGTACTGGATTGTACAGAACGAGAGATTGAGATGTTCGGACCATTTTTTTTTGTTTCAAGACGATATGAAAACGGGAAATCAGTATTTACCATCTAACGGCCGGTTTCTATATTGTACCGTTACCGATTACGCCTCGTTTTTCCTTGAAAAACTGTCAAAAATTAACAACGAGGCGTCGAAAATTTGACAGTTTTTCAGGGCATAACGAGGCGTAATCGGTAACGGTATAATATAGAAACCGGCCATTAGTAGATACCAACGAACTAAGTAAATAAATATAAATCAATCAATATTATAGTCAATTTAACGAAAAAAACACCATCACCATCATATACCCTGCTATGAATATTATGATGTCCTACTCGTAAGTGAGTGTTTAAGTGAAAACCAAGTCTCGTTAAGCGTTGTGTAGTACGCAGTACGCGTGCGCTCTCGTTCTGGTAATAAATAAATAATACTGGATTGACTGATACATTTTTTTTGTAAATACATAGAAAACACCCAGAAACTAATATTTGCATACATACATTCCTCTGTCTATGAGAATCGAATCCGCAATCTTCTGCATCCCAGGCGGACTATTACCCACTGCGCCACAGAGGTCGATAAGGTGGAGTGACAGTTTGCGAAAGGCTGCTGATAGAAGTTCAATGCGTTCAGCTGAGTATAAAACCGATAAGTTGGACTCGCGATCTACCTTTGTATGGCAGCCCTCTTTAATTTATTTTATTTTTGATTTAGTATTTGTTGTTATAGCGGAAATAAAAATACATCATCTGTGAAAACTGTCCTACTTTAACGGTTCATGAGATACAGCCTAGACAGACAGACAGACAGACAGTGGAGTCTTAGTAATAGGGTCCGGTTTTTACTGTTTGGGTACGGAACTCTAAAAATGAGCAAAATGACACCATGAACCTTATGTGCAAGTAAGCAGTGAACTATAGGCTGATAATGATGTACATTATCATCAGCCTTTAGCAGTTCACTGCTGGAAACGTACAGATTTTTCCAGAGGGCTTCATTGATGTGGATGTCAAGGATCTGACGACCCGCTATGCCAACGACGTCATCGCCTCCTGCGCCTTCGGCCTGAAGGTGGACTCCCACCGGGACGTGGACAATGAGTTCTACGTGATGGGGAAAGATGCGTCTACATTCACCTTCAAGCAGCTCATAATTATGCTGGGATTCATGTCTTTCCCTAAGATAATGAAGGTGAGGAGTTCACTAGCGCGACAGGCGAATGATCCATGAGGTGGTGGGTTAGATTCTCGGTGCGGGACTGATCGTTGCTTGAGAAAAACAAGACCGGTAAAGTGCGACGAGAGCAGTCAGTGTATGCCTGGCGACTGCTTGACTGCATGATGAAATTTCACCGTGCTGTCAACCGCCCGAAGCAGTTGTAACTGCTCGAGCGGTTCGTGTATGTACATACGAGTATTATGTAGAAGTCTGAACTTCACTATGCGGTCGCAAGTTTTCCGTGTATGACCTGCCTATTCCTTGACAATTATATTTAAATTGCATGCCTAATGTATTTGGTGAACTATGAGAATCCTGTACCATAGAACTTACAAACATATTTCTAGCAAATAAATCATTTTTATTTTATTTCTATGATAATCCTCCAGGATTGGGGATGGGGGTACATGATGCTCTGTTATAGTGTGGACACTATCACAGAGCATCATGTACCCCCAAACTAATATGAGTTTGTATTATGGGAACCACATGACTGATAAACGAGGTACTTTTATATTATTTTTTTGTAAATACATACATTGATACAAATATCAAGACCCTTGAGACAAATATCTGCAGAATGTGCAAACAATTATCCCGCGGCGGGAATCGAACCCGCCACCTTCTGCGTCTCAGGCAGACCTTTGCCCACTGCGCCACAGAGGCTGTCAAGAATAGTACGTATCATGACAGCCAGGTGTAGGATATCATAGTTTCTGATACGATACAGGAGAGAACACTATTGTAAGGTCAAGGGTATGTATATGACTGTAAACTTTGTGATACTAGCGGCCCGTCCCGGGTTAGGGCACTTTTTTACACCTTGGGTTACGTTACGCAAGTTTTAGTAACGATCCCTAATCTTTTCTAGCAATAAATGTAGCCTCTGTTACTCAAGGTGAATCTAGCTTTCCAATGGTGAAAGAATTTTTGAAATCGGCACAGTAGTAGTTTTTGAGTTTATTCATAACATACACACACAAAAAAAATATAATTTTTTCCTTTTATAGATTTGATAACGTTATTTAGTGTAGATTTGATAACCTTCCTATTATTTTATTCTAATTTATCATCATTAGATCATCATCTAATTATCAAAAAATTATCTAAATTATCAGTCATCAATCAGTCATCACCGATGACTGATAATTTAGATAATTTTTTGCGAATATTTTGCTCATCTTCGTGTTTTGTTGCATCCTTCCATATAAATTATTTAAATTGAGGTGTACCTACTTATTCAAACGCTATCATTGCTGTTCGCCTTCAACTTGATATGGGTGCTGTAGGCCACTGCCAAGGTCGTTCACTCATTGTGGTTTTGGTTTGTTGAAATTATGTTGTACCAATTTAAAAAATTCAATACGTGGCTAATCGACTGCTATCGGGTTTTAGATCATCATTATGATCATCAAGTCCACTGTCAAACATACATGTGTAATCAGACTTATTATAAAATATTATTATTGTTTAATCGTTGACTAACTTTGCAATGGTAACCTATCACACATTCGAAATTTACAAAATCGAATCTTAATTTACCGAAAACAGTTAATAGAAAGTACGATTTCCAGATGTTTTTGTTCCCATATTTTTGATCCACCGAAAAGGTGGCACCGAAAAGGAGGCACCCAGACTTGCGTAATACAAGGCACCCAGACTTGAGTAGATTAGGTTCTACGTATATCACAGAACCGACGCAGAGCACCCCGATGCCACGTAGTCTTGTGGTCCCTACCCCTAGAGTGTATATAAAAAATGCGGAGTCAGAAGCTCGCGTGGGAGATCTCGGGGCGACCTCGCGAAAGTTCTGGCGAGAGCCCACGCCGGAGTCAAATATCCATTTTTAAATCAAATATTCGTTTTTCGGGAAATGGTTTTGCTGGAAAATTAATTTTCGGGAAAATGACTTTATAGAAAAAACATTTCGGGAAATTGATTTGATGGAAAATGAACACTAGGTATATTAAATCATATAGCAATCGTTACTGCGGTAAAATGTTTTGTTGGAAATTAAAATATTTGTAAATTGAAAAAAACTGCAACTAAAAATGTTGCCTTTGTAAAGATGGCAATAGTGTTTTCGAACAATCGAAAAAAAAGTGAATCATTAAAAGGAGAATTAAGTTTCAAAAGAACAATAGGGTTTTCTCATGTGTATCTTTAATTATAATTGGTCTGTCACCGTTGTAGTTATATAAATAAATAAAATACGTCTCCCACAATTTTTTTTGGAAATCTTTGACTTTCTCTCAAGATTCGGAAAACCTTTCTATCCACCGACTTCCTGCATGTCTTGATGACAGTTTTCTTAAGAGACTTTCAAGTTTGCCTTTGCCTTTTTAAAATGTAACTAATGCTTGTTTTAGGTTTTGAGAGTGACCCTGTTCTCCAAAGAATCTCAGGGTTTCTTCAGAACCCTGGTGATGTCCACCATGAAGGATCGGGAGGAGAGAAACATCATCCGACCTGACATGATACATTTACTCATGGAAGCCAAAAAAGGTATACATAATATCAACTCGAAAATCTCATACTTTTTCTTCTATCACCTTTATCTATCTATCATCATTATAAGGGATTTTCAATCATTAAATTGTGTATTTCTAACCGACTTCAAATGGAGGAGGTTCTCAATTCGTTGGAACCTTTTTTTCGACTTTTTTTATGTATGTTCACCGATATCTCCTATTCTATTTCTATTTCAATATTTCCATTCCAAATTCTTTAGGGCAAAAAGTAAGAAGTGATTTATTTGAAGTCGGTTTATACCAAGTATGCTAATATTTTTATTTAAAAAAGTTGACATGTTTTACCAATATTTTTGTATGTCTTATCAAATACATCGGAAATAGACGCGTTTTGATCACATTTATTATTTTATTCATAAATCTTCTATTTTTTTAGGTAAACTTTCCCATGATGAAAAGGCTACCAAAGATGCGGATGCTGGATTTGCTACAGTCGAAGAATCCACAGTGGGCAAGAAGGACATCAACAGAGGTAAAACCACCCACTTGAATTAGTAGTTAGATAGTCCACACCTCTACGAGTATATCAGTCCACTGCTGGACATAGGCCTGCCCTGTAGTAAAGAGGGATATGCCCTTAATCCCCACGCTGGTCATGCGGGTTGGGATGAGGGATCTCAGGGCACAGCTTTTCACACCATCGACGCTGCTGCCTATAGGCGGCAAGAGGATTTAGCTGTGCCAGTGTTAGGCAGCACTATGCCGCAATCATCCGGTTTTATAGTCTAGTTAGTTAGATAGTCAATATTTACTTACTTCTTAGTACTTATCTGACTAAATTACATTTACATGGATCATTGCCATGTATTTAGTTAGTCAATATTATTGTTCACCTATTGCGGTTACGGGCAGACCACAGCCAGATTGGGTCTCTTTGTTTTTAGAGTGCAGATATTGTATAACTAGCCAGATTGATTGATAGTGTACAAAAAAAAAAATTACATACAGAATTCATTGCTACACGAGCTGTTGTGATTCTAAATAATATTGTTAAATGCGAATATAATGTGAAATGTTTATGTTTCTTTCACTCCAAAACTACTGAATGGATTCAGCTGAAACGTACTTATTTTATGATTAAGTAATAAATTAACGAATAGGCTACTTTTTATCCGAGTACCTAAGTTTGTCTGTTGTGTGATGAATGATTTGTAAACTGAAACTAACCAACTTTCGTACGAGGATTTCTTGAAATTCACTTAGCGAACGAACTTCAGCTTATTCTGTAATTCTTTATTGGACACAGATACACAGATTATCTGCTACCACCACCACACCAGCCTATATCAGTCCACAGCTGGACTTAGGCCTTCCCTGATAAAGGGGATATGCCCATAATCCCCACGCTGGGAAGGCGGGTTCGGAATCGTAGGGCACAGCTTCTCGCACTGCCGACGCTGCTGTCTGTCGGTGACCAGGGGATTCAGCTGTGCCGGTGTAGGCTGCGCTATGCCGCAATCAGCCGGCCGCCAGAGCCGCGTTTGTTAGTTAGCAGGGTGCACCACGTGCAGGTGAGGTTGGCTTGGGTTCCGAAGATGGGGGCTGGAACCCATACACCCAGTTTATCTGCTAGTTGCTTATAAAAATAGAATGTAATCCCAAGTTTTAATTGTAGCATGGTCAGACGACGACCTCACAGCCCAGGCGATCCTGTTCTTCATCGCCGGCTTCGACACCGTCTCCTCGGCCATGTCGCTGCTGCTGCACGAGCTGGCTCTGAACGCCGACGTGCAGCAGCGGCTGGCAGCAGAGATCCGCGACCACGCAGCCAAGAGCGGAGGGAAGCTCGACTACAACTCCATACAGAACATGGTCTATATGGATATGGTTGTCTCTGGTAAGAAGTACATATTAAATTGACGGCTTCTGCGGGGCAGTCGGCGCCTGAGACCCAGAAGGTTGCGGGTTCGATTCCCGCTGTAAATGTTTGAATTATTTGCATATATTTGTCTCAGTCCAGGGGGGTTTCTATGTATAATATGTATGTATTTACAAAAAAATGTATGTATATAGTTTATCAGTTCATAATACAAGTTCTGCTTAGCTTGGGTCTACATGATGCTGTGTGATAGTGTCCAGCATTATTATAACTGCTCTTATCCCACGTTATATGGAATCGGCACAACAAGTGCTTAAAACATACATGAATTGTTTTCATCAACTGATTTTTTATACTTTTTACGAAGGTTTCGCTTTCGGGTCTGTTGAGAAATAATCTAAAAATATTGGTCGGTGGATAAGACAATTTTTTAATCTAGAATTCAGATTTTTTTTTTAAAACTATGTCATGATTTGAAGAGTCAAAATGCAAGGTCAATTATGATGACCCATAGATACGAGTATATGAGTGACTACGAAATTAGATTGAAGTTAACGAATCATGATTGGATAATGTTCAGCATGCTATTGTTTGGAGATGACCAATCATAAAATAAATACATTTATAGTTCTTAAAATAAAAAAATAACTAGCTTGCGCCCGTGACTTCACTCGCGTGGTACCGGGATAAAAAAGTAGCCTATAATCCAAGTCACAAAATATGTATATTCCCAGTTTCATCCAAATCCGTTCAGTAGTTTTTGCGTGAAAGAGTAACAAACATTCATCCATACTCACAAACTTTCACATTTATAATATTAGTAGGAAGTAGGATAGGATAGAATTAAAATTTGGGCGAAGAAGTGTAACCTACTTGTTAAAAGTTTGTTGGAGTCTACCCTTTTAATCTTTAAGTACAGTTTTATGGCTAAAATGTATAGCTCTGGACCAAATGCAATGGCAATATAAATCTACAGTAAAACTCCAGAAATAATAACAGACGAAGAAAAAGATAGGACTTTTGAATATACTTACTCTTAAATCAAAACATTTATTGATAAAAAAATGCTATTACAATTTGATAGATTTTTCATGATACAATAATGCCAGTTGATTTTGATTGTAATTGAATTAAATTATTTTTTTTATTGAATTAGATTTTTGATTTAATTTGAATTAATGTTATTTGATATTTTTAATATGATTTTACTTGAATTTGATATTTTTTTCATTTGTTATATTTAAATTCTACGAAACATATATTCATTTGTATTGTTGCCTTATACCTATTATGGCCCTCTTCCACTCCAAATATTGCTATACCGAACAAGGGTCCATTAGTGTAAATCTAACCTACAATTATGGTGCTAAGTTAATGTTTGTGGCATGGAGGGTCGATTAGACCACAGTATGAGTGCGGCCCTTCGTAAGATTTTCGTTTCACTACGAGTACCTACTGCAGCATTTTAATGTATATGAGGTCTTTATCTATGAATTTGTCATTGGCGTACGTATATATTATAAATTCAATAGTAATATACAACATTAATTTATATTCTGAACTTTAAATTATTGCAAATATTGAAAATTCAATAAAAACAGTTCTTTTCATGTGTTGTCGCTCAAAAGTCTCGCTACTCAAAATTCGTTGTATATTTTATTTGTTAGGCAATAAGGCAACGCATACTTTTCACAATGTTATCCAATACACAACACAACACACAATAGTTACACAACATTTTAGGGGAATAGGATTTGTAGTTCCAAAAAAAAAACAAATGTTTGTAATGAGAAATCTATTTTCTCTAAATTCTCCATACAAAACGCCAAATTCATATATTGTAAGGATCTAATATTATGCACTTACTAGGATTGATAACAGTCAAATTTCATTGAATCTATCAGGGGTATCTGAAACAATGAGTCCATCTTACCACACTCACATTATGCTGTCACACCCAAGCTCCAATATCTTCAAAGCATGCAACCATTTGTCCTTCAGCGGGAATTGAACCTACATCTGAGCCGTCTACCTCTGTTTTCAGAATCGCTCAGACTGTGGCCGGCGGCGGTAGCACTAGACCGAGTTTGCATCAAGGAGTATAACTTGGGGAAGCCCAATAGCGAGGCGACAGAAGATTATATCGTGAGTAGAAAGCTCTGGCAATGTTATAGCTAGCAGACCAGCAGTTCGGTCATTTATAGTTGGTGCTCACCTCCACCTATGGAGACCTGCAACAAAGACGATACTGATGCACTGCATCAGCTTAGAGTATTCAGGCCTTATGTGCATGTAATTTTATCCTGTTAATTTTACCCCTTCATTACAACCACAGGAATGCTGCTTTGCAGCAGAAATAGGCACAAAAACATGATTTTAAAATTTATTTTATATCCATCGGGGTAGTTTTTCCCTAGACAACTCTTCAAAATTCAAGATTCAAGAAGTTAGCTGTAAGATGTACATACCTACTTAAAAAACTTCATTCATTTTATCTTCAAAGCTCTACCATTAATTCGCTCCGCTTCCTTTTCATATCTCTTCCACAGTACATGACAGACGATAATTGGCTATTGATTTCCAGATTAAAAAGGGGAGTGCTGTCGCCATACCCGTGTGGGGTTTCCACCACGACCCCCAATACTTCCCCGACCCCCAGAAGTTCGACCCGGAACGATTTTCCGACGAGAATAAACACAAGATCAACCCCTTCACCTACATGCCCTTCGGAGTGGGACCTAGGAATTGTATTGGTAAGTAGTTTAGCACCCAAGAACATCCGACGTGCCTTTCGCCACAGCAGTTGATCTGAATGCCACCATTGTTCACTTTACTTCTTTATTAAATGGCTTCTGGGATAGTTTTCGACAATTTAGCCATTATCAATTATAATTATTCATAATAATATAAGACAACGTAGTACGGTTTACAAGTCCAGCGTCCAGACTTCAGTCCGGTCCAGTTTTCTGCTATAGCAATGGCGAATTTAACTAAAAACGATCGGCCCACAATTTTCTTCATCAGAGAATTCCCGTCCAATTCTTCTTATATTCCATTTCACTTATACTTGTGTCTTATTACTAACGTATAACGGTTAAAATGCCAATAATAATACACCACACACATACATCAGAAAAATACTAGAAAGAAAATAATAATAAAAATGACACAACCATCGTTCAAGATTAAACAAATGGATTCCCGTAATATAAGGTCACTCATACAAATGATAGTCGTCCAGAGAACCGTATAGCTATAGTGGCTTTGACATAGATAGATAGATTTATAACTATAACTTTAATCTACATAAAAAAGAAAAACCCTTTTTTGAAACGTTGCAGTTTTAAGGGGTTTTAAAAAAATGGGTCTTTGTTTTGTGTCTTCTGTTCGTTATATGACTTGTTTGTTTTAAAAAATATACTTTATCATTTTAATATTAATTCTTTTATTACCAGGGTCGCGGCTCGCTCTCTGCGAGGTGAAGGTGATGGTGTACCAGCTGCTCCAGCACATGGAGCTGTCTCCGTGCGCCAAGACCTGCATCCCCTCCCGACTGGCCAAGGACACCTTCCAGCTCAAGTTGGAGGGAGGGCACTGGCTCAGGTTCAAGCCACGAAACTGACGGGAGACTTTATGCTGTAATAGTAGAGTTATTTGTAGAGGGCTCCTCGGAGGACGTACTGCCACTATGCCTATTTCTTCCGACAAACAGCTGGACCAAGTTCCGGTTTGAAGGGTGTGAGTGTCAGTGAAATTACACAAAAGAGACTTATCATCTTCACGCCTCAAGTTGAGTCGCAGCGCGATGCATCGTAGAGCACTTTACAAACGTGATCTACGATGCAATGCTTTGGATAGGTAATGGTTACCATTTAACATCTAGTTAGCCATGTGATTGTTCCATCTTCAAGTACCATAAAAAACAAGGATTAAAAATGCCGAGATTAATTTGTAGAATATAATAATTCGTTTGTAGAATATGATACAAACTATTTCACGATCTTCGTGCAATGTCTCAAGGAAGCTTACTCGAGTGAGTGGTACTTTTTCAAAAAGGCTAACTGGATTATTTTTATACTAACCTACTTTTGAGTATAGTAGCAGAATTTATCGATGTAACTAACTTTACTTGACTATTTAAGTACCTACTAACTTACCTTGAATAAAATATAATCAAGTTATTATTTTTTAGTAAGCATTATGTCAATCGACTTTGAAAAAAATAAACAACCAAAGTTATTTTATTACCATCTGTTATTTATATTTTGTGCCAGTCCAATTTTACATTTTAAATCAGGGCCATCTATCGAACAGTCGTCGTTTTAAAACATGGAACGTTTGGTTCTGGAAAAGTTCAAGAGTACTGAGTCGTTGAGAGAGTCGTGAGCTCCTAGTTCATCAATGGAAACACAGATGGCGCTTTTATTAAATTTTATTATTCTGAAAATAGTCCTAACGTAGCACAATTTTTGAGTTTGAAAATGACATTCGCTTCGTACGTACAACATCGGGTATACTTACTTAATACTACTTTCCTACCTATATAAATATTGTGGTTCTAATGTTAGTTTATTTTCTCGATGGAGCTGATTTATTTTTACAAAATATCCTAACACTACAGAATTCAAAACTAACGAAGATGCATGAAATATTATGTTAATTTATGTTTTTTAAAAGCTCCTAATCATAACGATATAAGTCATCATCATCATCATCATCAGCATAGAGCAGTCCACGGTTGGACATAGGCCTCCCCTAATGAGCGCCATTGCGCCCTGTCCTGAGCTCGACGCATCCAGCTTCTACCTTATCAAGCCTTTCGCAGATCGTCACTCCACCTCGCCGGAGAGCGTCCTACACTACGTTTGCCGAGCCGCGGTCTCCACTCAAGAACTCGTTTACCCCAACGGTTATCGGTTCTTCGGCAGATATGGCCAGCCCACTGCCACTTCAGCTTGCTTATTCTCTCAGCTATGTCTACAACTTTAGTTCTATGTCGGATAAACTCGTTTCGAATGATAAAAGTAAGCATGTAAAAGTGAGGATAAAAAAACTAGAATCGATCTTTAAATTTTATGGTATACAATAGCAATATGCAGTCATCAAGCCAACCGCAGCGAAAGAGTAATATTCGTATTTACATTATGTACGCAAATGGCGACAGCCAGTTAATCTTGCTGGATTTCCTTTTCCTGCATAATTCATTTTATTTTTTCCTAGCTCAAGAGATAGGTAGTGCTTACTTTCCTTTAGCACATAAAAAATATCTTGACGAGACTTCTCACACACGGTAAACTTATCTACCAGAGCATGTACTACAATTAGTAAAAACTGATAAGCATACATCATACACCCTGATAAGCATACACCCATACTCAGAACAAACATTCATGTTAACAACTCAAATGTTTGTCCTGGGCGGGAAACGAACCCACAACTGAGCTATGCTATGAGGCCAGTTAACGATTTATGACACTTTATTAATCTAGGTAGCAGAAAATAATATAATGTGTGCCTTCAGAAGCACAAAAGCGCTCAGTTGGAAAATAGTTAAAAATAAGTGGAGGGTTTTAAAAATTAACATCTTAGTTATTCAGGCTAAGAAACTCCAAGCCTAGTGTTGTTACCTACTCTTTATTCAAATATTTAAATAAAAACTTTCAAGTAGGTACCAGTATAGAGCTTCGAGATAGATAGATAGATAAATTCTTTATTCTACACCGAAAAAATTTCAACAATTTGCAAGAAAATTTGCAATAGGTATTAAAAAAAAGGTACAACGGGCGGTATTATCTCTAAAAGCGTTCTAAGTTCAAGTTTAGTCGTGGTTTTAAAGCTGATAAAGAAAAAACTTATCTACCTATTTATAGAAGTTCTGTAATGCTACTTCAGCCCCTTGATTCGCTATCTCAGTTGCCAACTCAAATGATGAGCATCGATGTATCTGTAAAGATATTTTATCTATAGAAAGTCGAACAAAGTCAACAGACAGATCTGTCAAAGTTTGTAAAAACGTCCTGTCCTAGTCATTTGAGTTGGCAAGCGAATAGCAAATAGACCCTCTGCTCGACTGCTCGTTAGCAACAGTAACGTAAAAACTTTAAGTCTGGCTCCTCGACTATTCGTTTAACGAGTCTTTGATGTCAGCTTCTTTTAGCTTTGTTCTGAAATTTTATTTACACTTGAAAAGTTGCCGCTACTAATAAAGGAAAATAGGAAAAATATGCAGATCCGTTAATTTTGTTGGGATCTTCCAAAATTGTGTAGTAATACCCATTTTTACTCTTCTGCAACATTTTCATGGTATAACTTTCTATTACATAATATAGAAAGAATAAAAACCTACTTAAGTTATGTGTAATTACGTAGGTATGAGCTACAAAAATTGTTTATGTAATTATTTTATTTACTTTCAATCTAAGTAGCTTCCTGAAAATCTAAATAAATATCATGACATCGCTAATTCCATAATCCATTAAAAAGATGATAAAAGTTTATTATTGGCTGATATCAGAATAGCAAACAAAAGTCAGATAAGTAAAGATAGTATTTACAATAACATTACTTACTAGACTATCTATATGACTTTGTTGACCTAGACACGTCCGATCTCTCAACTTTTGACTTTTGATTAAGTAAAGCAGAACATAATGATCATCAGTTTACCAAGAACCGCTCTCTGGCTAACACCTGACCATGGCTAAAGACTTGAAGAATAAAACTGTGGTAATCACAGGAGGCGCTGAAGGCATTGGATACGAAATAGCCGAAAACTTTCTGAAGAAACAAGCAAAATACGTAATCTTAGTCGACATCAACGAAAAGCAAGGACTTGACGCTGTGAAAAAACTAACCACAAAGTACGGAACCGGGAAAGCTGTTTTTATCAAATGCGACGTGACAAAAGATCTTGAAGCTGTCTCAAAGAAAATACTGGACACATTTAATAAAGTTGATGTCCTTATCAACAATGCAGGAATTTTAAACGAAAAGGCGATCAAAAAAACTATTGACATCAATGTCACAGCAGTCATAGAATGGTCTCAAAAGTTTTGGGAGCACATGAGAAAGGATAAGGAAGGAAATGGTGGGACCATCATTAACCTAGCATCGATTTATGGTTATAGAATCGATCAATTCCTGCCAACATACCAAGCGTCAAAATTCGCCGTCATGGGTTTCACCAAATCCCTAGGCCACGAGTACAACTATCTGAAGACGGGTGTTAGAGTACTTGCTATATGTCCAGGATTCACTGAGACTAAGTTGACCACTCAACCGAGCGGATGGGACGATTTGGCTGTGGCTGATTTCAAGGATTTCTTGGATGGAAACTCCTGGCAAAAGGTGGAAGCCGTTGGCGAAGCGGCAGTGGATGTCTTCGAGAAGGGTGATAGTGGAACCGCGTGGCTGATTGAGGGTTCGCGACCGATTGCTGAAGTGGTTCTATCAGCTTTATGTCGCTAAAAAGGTTTCAGTTATTTTGTTCATTTTTGTTGGGATATTATATGTTGATTAGATCATACTGTTTTGGATTAAGCTATCGATGTTACTTAAATTTTTATCTTATCCTTCAATTGATATTAAAACCAAGAGAATTATAAACAACAACAGAATTATATAACATACTACATATTTTGTTGCCTGAAATAAAATAGGTACCTACATTATTATTAAAAAGTTTAATAATAGCTTAAATACGCAAAGTAAACAACGAAGGTTTATTAACCACCTGTGTCTGTGACTAAACGATGTTATACATATAGTTTTAATGGTAATGTTTCAAAATATTCACAAATTAATACTCACTTACAAAATATATTTTTTCATTTGTGAAAATATTAAAAATTAGCATATGTACTCAGTTACTCATATAAATATCTACTCATTCTTATTAACTAACTAGTATACTTGTTGTTGTCGTAAGTTTACTTGATTGTTATTTTTCAAATGACTTTTACCTAGATTTATATTATGATTGTAGGTAACAACAACTACATATATCGTACAAGTAAATAAAAATTGTTGATCCATTGTGGAACAATTATTATGAATTATGAAGTATTTTTGAAGAAGTTAGAATTTCAAAATAGTAAATAATTTTTTGTAGGATATGATATTTATTGTAAAACTTATTCTGCCTTCGTTAGCTCTGAGATAAAAACAAAAATAAATCACTATTTTTATACCATTTTAGAAAAATCCAGATTTTTTTTGTAAAATCACTTATTGCAGTCGCTATATTGAATTTTTTGTTAATATTTTGTTACACTTATGAACTACATGTCAAATAAATGATTCAATCAAATCCAGTGACACCTAATTTGTAGAAATCAAGGAGTTTGAATACCTTTTTAGTTCATCGTAAATCGAAAATGGCTTCTTACGAAAATGGCTTAGGTCAAAAAATCTAAAATGGTGACTCATTTTAGATTTTATGACATTCAATATAGCCTATGTCACTCTCGTAATCTAGACGAATCCAACGACACCACATTAGTTAATATCCGTTCGCCAGTTTGGGCTGCAGCGACCGACAAATAATATTACAAACATACATGCACCCAAAAAAAATAACTTGACTGAAGAGGACTTCAGTCGGGTAAAATTAAATAAATAGGTATAGCTCAGAGTCGCGGTTCTATTAATGACAGAATACGCAGCCTAACTTAATAGTAAACCAAAGGCTTTGGCAAAAGGTGGGATTAGCCAGATGTGAGCTTAACTGGATGTGAGATTAACTGGATGTGAGATTAGCCGGTGCAGTTCAGGGGCGTCGATCCGGTGTCTTCCCGATGCGGAAGGAGAATGCTCGGGCAGTGAAGCTCGCCGTCCCACGGCACGTTTGTCTGGCTTAGGCAGCAATAGTGGCCGCATTCTGGCCAGTAGAATCCACGTCTGGACACTTAGGAGTAGCCTAGTTTTTCTGTTTGACTGTGACATCTCGTTCTCAAGCGTAAGCGCAATTCCAACTAGCACGGAATAGTTGTCTGAGATGAAGCAGTCATACAGCGGATTAACAAGCTTACAGTGGTAGGTATGTATGTATATTTCTATGTGTAAGAAAAACATTACTCTCAAAATTCAAGCTTCCAAAATGTGAAAGGTTTACCTACTAAATATGTAAAATAAGATTCATGAAACTATATTTAGCATTACAATATTTGTTATCATAAAGCCAGCGCTGGTGCATGAGAGATACAACCAGTGTACTTATCTAAAATAAATATATTATGTATTTAATCTTATCATTTAGCTTGGTGCAATTGTTATCCCAGCCAATAAAGATTCACTAGTTTTTTGTTTTTCTTACAAGTAGTTAGTATCTGATTGGTGCATGTGCATGCACAAGACGTGAAGTCTGCGATAAAAATAATTAGGTACGTACTTTTTGTTTATACACTATTAAAAAAATGGAAATGAGTTTAAATAAAACAATTGTAGTGACTGGTGGAGCAGATGGTATCGGCCTCAGCATTGCAAAGAAGTTTCTAGAGAATGAAGCTAAACTAGTTATTTTACTGGACATAAATGAAGAAAAAGGAAAAGAAGCAGTCAATGAGATAACGTCTAGCTACGGAAATAAAGCAATATTCATCAAATGTAACGTTATAGAAGACTTGGAAGCTGCATTTGAAGAAATCACAAGTAAATATAGAGTGGAAGTGTTGATTAATAATGCTGGCATAGCAGATGACAGCGTCCCAAAGATAATGATCGATGTAAATCTAACAGCTGCAATAGAATGGTCTTTAAAATTCTTGGACTATATGAAAGATAATGACATTGCTGGAACCATCATCAACGTGTCTTCAGTGTTCGGCTTAAGAATCTCTCCTATAAGTCCAACATACCATGCTACTAAATTTGGACTGGCTGCATTCTCCAGGTCTTTAGGACATGAGTATAGATATAAAAGACAAAGAGTGAGGGTCATAACTCTTTGTCCAGGATTCACGGAAACCAATATGGCTTCGGGAATATTAAATGATGAGAATGACGGAGATTTTATCAAGATGATGAGAAGTTATGAGTGGCAAAGTGTTAGCGTGGTAGGTGATGCTGCAGTAGATGTGTTTGGGAGAGCTGCCAGTGGCAGTGTTTGGTCCATCGAAGGGGGGAAACTAAAAGAAGAAGTATTTTAAATCTATTCACTATACATACATATATTTAAAGTATATATAAATTGATTTTTTTGAACTTCATTTGCATGATCTTCTCCCGTCAGTCACTCTCATCTTTTTCAACATTTGATGTTATGAAACGCGAGAAAAACTAACAAACATATACCATGTCGTTGGTATTATGCCTGGTTACCAAAAAATATAATTGTACATTGAGATTCCAGTTTTTCTAGCGTCTCATTTGGCTCGAGTCCCTGTTTTTGGCTGTGCTGCACCCTTTGTTCTTGGTCAAGCAATTTACACTAAATTAAAGGAATGTTTGCTATACTTAATTTAATGTGAAATAAAGAGAAAGTAGTCCACTTTATATTGTTTAACTAGAAGACCGCCTCTGACTTTGACCATTTGGATTTTATTGTCTTTGACTTTCAGATACTCTGTAACTTATTATACCTTCAATTACTAGAATATATTTTTTGTAAAAAATAAATAGTCATTATGACGTAATGACCCAGCTTTAATTAACCCACAGACCTTTACTTGAAAATAGGTAAATTATGTAGGTAGGTAGGTACCTACCAACATAATTTTTAATTTTGACGGCCTCTGTGGCGCAGTGGGCGAAGGTCCGCCTGAGACGAAGAAGGTTGCGGGTTCGATTCCCGCTGCGGGACAAATGTTTGCATGTTCTGTAGATATTTGTCTCGGGTCTGGGTGTTTTCTGTGTATGATATGTATGTATTTACAAAAAAAAAATGAGTATTATATCAATCGTTGGTTCCCATAATACAAGCTCTGCTTAGTTTGGGGCTACGTGATTACGTCCCGCATTATTATAATTTTTTTTTTAACTAACCTATTTTCAAGTAAACCATATCTTTTGCTTTGTTTATTTAATCTTATCTTTTCTTTAAGTGTCAATATATACCTATACCCAGTTGTTAGAAGAGTAGATAGATGAGCACACTTGTGCTTCGATTGTTTGAGTACACTAAGTCTATTTAAATCTCATTTATGTACATTGTACATAAGTGCTTTTGAGAATAAATAAAATTTAAACCGATTATGGTATTGATTATTACAATGTTTCGATACCCAAATCCTAGTACACACAGCGTCACGATCTGGTATACCCCTTTCAAGTATAAATTTAAACTGCTGCCGTGGAGGCTACCATATTCAAATGGACAAATCTTATACAAAAATATTTATACTTGGCTGGGGAATCGAACCAGCAATTTATTCACACCAGTTTGTGAAATAGACCTGTAGCATTGTATGGATCAGAGTGTTGGGCAATGAAAAAGACGGACGAAAGAAGAGTTCATGCTACTGAGATGAGAATGTTAAGATGGATGTGTGGTGTGACAAGGATGGATAAAATAAGGAACGAGTACATTAGGGGAAGCTTGAAAGTAGCACCTGTGGCAGATAAGGTGAGGAGTGGAAGACTAGCATGGTATGGACATATTATGAGGAGGGATGGAAACCATGTGACTAAAAGAGTGATGAGTATGAATGTAACGGGATGTACGAGAAGAGGGAGGCCGAAGAAGAGATGGATGGATTGTATGAAAGAGGATATGAGAGTGAAAGAAGTGAGTACAGAGTTGACAGCCGATAGGATTGAATGGAGAAAGAAAACATGTTGTGCCGACCCCACCTAGAGTGGGATGAGGGCAGGGAAATGATGAGTTTGTGAAATAGACGCTCTAACCAACTGAGCTATCGTAACGGTTGACAATTATGACGAAATTTTAAGTTACAGTATACGTTTATTATTTTGTCTAGGTATGAATGGATGCGTCAGCTAGTAACTTTTTCATTTGTTTGTCACGGCAGTGCGCAACTACTTAAATATATAACGAAAAAAAAAAAAACTTTCAGGCATCGAGGGATTTGAACCCAGTACTCTTATAACTTATTTGTCTCGGGTCTGGGTGTTTCTATGTATGATATGTATGTATTTACAAAAAAAAAATTATATGTGTAGTATATCAATCATGTGGTTCCCATAATACAAGCTCTGCTTAGTTTGGGGCTACATGATGCTGTGTGATTACGTCCCGCATTATTATTATTATTATTATTATTATAACATATAGATTAATGTCGAGTGTTGTAACCGCCACTCCATCGTCTCATATAGAACGGGCGAAATTAAATATGCCTAAGCAAGGAGGAGAAGGCTTATAAAACACACATTTGTGCAAAAAGTTCGAGATGCACGACCGACACCGCGACGGTTTGAACCTACTAACGTTAACTAGGGGGGTTACCAGACTCTGACGCTTTCTGTACCAACCCAGTAAGTATGTATAAATATACCAAATGTTACAATCTTTAGTATAAAAGAGAAGGCCTTTTCTGGAACTAACGCACTGCCTAAATCACTGAAAATACAATACAATTTGGAGTTAGCTTTCTTTTGTAGCAAAACTACCGAATAAGAAGGGATTTTTGGAAACTCAACCTCTAAAGGTGTTAACGGGGGTGGTAAAGTTTGAATGGGAAACAAAAAAACTCTTCACCTATTAACTTGAAATTTGGCACAGAGACTATCTAAAATCATCACTAATTGACTTGAAAATTTACACAGAGACTTTCTAATGAAAATTTAAATTAAACCCGTAAAAAATTATTTATAGTCTTAAAAAAATATCTGATAAATAAGTAACATAAAAATATATCCCTTCGAATACAGTCAGCATCAGTGCTAGTAGTACCTATTCCAAGTTCAGGACTAGACCAGGCTAACAGAATATTGTGTGTAAACATTTTTATCCCCACGCTGGCAGTAATTCGACGTATAATGAGGAGGCGAACAGGTGGGGAGGGCTAAAAGCTTTGCTACATTAGTTCCCATCAACTACGCTGAGACTTAGTTGGCTGTGGACACACGGACGGAGCGAGCGGGGGATTCCCCGATCCAGATCACTTGGATAGCCTATGCGGGATCAGTTTTTGTATTTTTCCGACATCATATGTTGCCTTAGGCCAATCAAAAGTTGGTATTTTGTCATGTTGACATTGCTGTGGAAAATACAAAAAAAAGGTGACTTATTAACAGACGTCAAAAGGATATCAACAAACATTGTGAGAATCCTTCTTTATTTATTGTTTTGTATCTTTACTAAGTAGTGAATAATTGTATATGTATAGTTATGTCTGGATGGATTAACATTGTTATGTGATTACTAATAGGTAATCACATAACAATGTTAATCAATAATAATCAATAATTATTTAATTCGTACATGTAAAGTAGTGTGTAGTATTATTTGTTAAAATTTTAAAATGACGTGTAATTCTACATAATTCATGTAGAATTACACGTCATTTTAAAATTTTAACAAATAATACTAACATAAATAAAAACATTAAAGTAATTTAAATTTTAACATATAAATTTAAAATTATAATTTTAAAACAGTTAAAAATAAAACAATTAATTACTCACTTTTACAGGCTAACAACTTGTCGTAGCTGTAAAAGAGGCTGTCAATAAGCCAGTGCTTTAGCTTACACTTGAAAGATGTCAGGCTTGTTGCCTCCGTTACATTTTTAACCGACTTCAAAAAGGAGGAGGTTCTGAATTCGTCGGAACCTTTTTTTTTCGACTTTTTTATGTATGTTCACTGATTAGTCCGTCAATAGGGATGACGACTGGGTAAAGAAAATATAATTCTAATTAGTCCGTCAGATAGATCAACAAAAAATATTGGACACGTATTTTTTATTTACCGAATCAATAGAAATTGACGGAGATAAAGAGCGTCAAAATTCGGGAGTGGGGGCTCGTGACGTCACGGCTAGGTAAAAAAAAATACTATATCGTGACGTCACGCGGAACTTCAACGCACTATATCGTCACCTTTATGGTAAATTAACGAATCTGCAAAAAACACATTGTGCAGGAGAGTAAAAAAACAGGAAAAAAAACATGTTTTTGTCCTTTTGAAATAGTTCGAAAGGACCTTGTTTGAATTTTTATATCTATTTGTATATTAAATTGAAAGCATAATAAAATATATTAATTATTAATACACAATAATACTGGATTAGCCTAATAATGCAGAATCGCGACTTCACAACTATATAGAAAAAAAAAAACTTCTACTTTTTAGCCCTCAGTAAACTCACGTATGTGTCATATTCGCTACTTTGCACCGTAAAATAGCTATTTGTTTAATTATTTAGCTGCAAACAAGTGAATCTGGTATAAAAATGAATAAAACAATTTGTAATACAAATAAAAATGTTTTATTTGTGGCAATTTAGGATGAAAAAATCAAGAATGTGGTACATTAAGAATTATTATTAAATAAACAGCCAAGTATTAGTCAGGATACGCATATTGTAAGTCGTCAACACCGGAGATTTTCTTCCCCGGTGTCAACACAAAAACAAGGTGAGAGTGAAAACTCGTTGAAGTATAACTCCACGCTTGAGGACACTCTACCTCAAGGTACTATCTTAAAAGACTCGACCCAGGACACAGAAAAGACTCTGCTGAAAGCTATGCATGGGTTACAAGAAACCTTGACGTCCCAGGCGCAGACACAGGAAACAAGACACTAGAAATACTAAAAATAAAATATAATAGAAAATATAAAATTATAGGGGAAGATTTACATGTAGATGTCATAAGTAAAACTAGTCAAGCAAAAAAGATGATACAACTTTTTAAAAGATTTAACTTTAACCAAAATGTGAGAGAACCCACTAGAATAACTGAGACAACTTCTAAATGCCTACACATAATTTACACGAACTTTGATAAAAGCTGTTTTACCATTGAAGTGAATGAGTATGGTCTCTCCGATCATAAAGGAACTCAAATAATATTATTATCAGTAAATGCACCAAAATCAAACAAAGCATATTATGGAGAGAAAAGAATATATAATAGTAATAACTTGGAATTATTTAAAACAGAATTACATAAAATAGATTGTGAAAGTATAATTAAAACTGATCTTAGCATTAATGAAAACTATTTTGCATTTCACAGCCAATTAGGAGTTATTTTCGATTACTGCATCCCTAAAAAATATATACAAATAAAAATGAATGAGAAAACATGGTTAACTACTGGAATAAGATTATCCTGTAGGAATAAAAGATTATTAAAAATATTAAATTCTCAAGTAAAAAATACTAACATTATAAATGATTACTATAAAAAATATGCAAAAATGCTAAAAAAAACTGTAAAAGTAGCAAAGAAAATGCATTATATGAAATTCATAAAAACATCTAAAAATATAACAAAAGCAATGTGGGAAGTAGTAATCAGAGTAAAAACAAACAAATTTATATTATTATTATTAAGATGTTAAAAATATACAATTAATAATTTACAATGAAACTGTAAAATTGCCAATCAAAATAGCAGAATTATTTAATAATTTCTTTGTGAATGTAGGAAACAGCCAGGAAAATACAGATGCACCTGAAGGTAGAACAGTAATTAGCACAAACATAAACACAATGTACCTTAATCCAGTCACACCTCAAAAAATATATAATATAATACAATCTCTAAGAAGTAAATTGAGCTGTGGAATTGATGAAATACCACCGACTCTAGTCAAGCACTGTAAAGAATAATTAATAATACCTTTGACAAATTTAGAAAATCAATCCTTTTCAGAAGCTACTTTTCCAGATCTCCTAAAAACATCAGTAATTAAACCTATACCTAACACAAGATCTGCGAAAAATCCTCAACAATTTCGTCCAATATCATTATTATAAACATTTTATAAAATCTTTGAAACTGCAATAGCTAATCGATTAAAAAAGTTCTGTGAAAAACTTAAAATTTATGATGAACATCAAAACGGGTTTAGGAAACAACGTTCTACAGCATTCGCTCTGTATACATTTTCACAAGAAATACTTAAAATAATTGACAATCATAAATATGCAATAGGAGTGATGCTTGATACGAGTAAAGCCTACGACCGTGTATCACATAAGATTCTACTAAAAAAGCTAAGTGGCATAGGAGTGCGTGGACCAGCAAATGATTGGTTCATGTCTTACCTGCAAGATCGTGAGCAGCTAGTAGACATTGAATACTATGACTACAAAAAAAAGTATGTAATGTAAGATCTCAAAAACTTAAAATATTAAATTCAATTCCTCAAGGTAGCATATTAGGGTTTATTTTATTTTTAAGCTATTGCATAGCTTCTATCGAGGGCCTTGAGCGCGGGGACCGAATCCAGAAATTCCGTAACGAAAAAAACCTCACGCTCCCCACTCCGACGGGCACGGAGGTGTGGCTTGAAGGCCGTGCATTGTCTAACGTCGTTTCTTTTCGGCAGTCTTCGACACGGTGTTTATGTGCGTGCAACTAGACGTATTGTACGACTCTACGAAGCTCGCACGAATCGAGACGATCACCACGCTCAAAAAGTGTAACTTGAATTAATATCAAAGAAAAATAAATACTGCATAAATAAATAATTATAATTGCATAAGTTGATACAAAATGCTATGCAATAGTTTTACCGCGGCAGTCCCCGAGTGCCACACGTCTTTTTTAATTTATATTAATGATTTGCCAAAATGTATCGATGAAAAAACAATGTCATATGCAGATGACATCAGTCTAGTTTTCCCATGTAGTAATTATAAAGAATTTGAACAAAATTTAAACAGCTCTCTTGAAAAAATAACAAATTGGCTTGACTAAGATAATTTAGAATTAAATAAATCTAAAACAAAAGTAATGCAGTTCCGGCCCCATCAAAAATCTTCTTTAGAAATAAATAAAAAATCTGATGATTAAATAACTTTTGTAGACTTATGCAACATATTAGGAATACATTTTGACACTTGCATTAACTGGAAAGTGCATGTAGCACAAGTATCAGGAAAACTAGCAAGATTTACTTAATGTAAAACTTAATATATATAATATGCAATACCTAGGTAAGTCATAAATAGATAGATAAACATTAGTTAGCTACAAAACAAATTAATTGTTACATAATTGAGTTGTAAGATAGGTAGAAAATATTTTATATTTTTTATACCAAAGTTCATATTGGCCCCTGCGGGGCTCATGTTGCGGACCTCATTAATATTAAGATCTATATGTACCACATGAAACAATAAAGAATATGATTATGATTATGATTATGACTCTAAGCAACAGACTTCAGAGCTCCAGACTGACTTTTAGACACAGAATGACAGTGACAAATTAAAATTATTTAAGCTCTGGCATTTTTAATGGCACGGCAAACTCGCGAATACATCAGATTACGTTATTTTGATATCGTGATAACCCACTTCGGACATCAATACAACATTGGCAAATACTCGAATCTGACACATACACTTATTTGCTACGGTCAAATTAGTGCTCTCATCAATAAAATAATGTTAGCAAAAACGAGAATCTGACACATAAGCTTATTTGCTATGGTGAAATTAGTGCGTAGTATCAAGAGAGATGGCAACAAAAACACGAATAGTTTAATATTCGCTTGTTTGCAGTGGGTAATTTTTAGTCATAAGCACCGGAATTCAGTAGTATAATGTTTAATTTACACTTACGAGAGTTAACCATGGTACAATATTAAAAATTGCTCATATTCGCTTATTTGCTGTTATTGTATCTCAAAAACTATAAGAGCTAGAGATATAATTATTTGCCACGGTGTGTATCACCGCACTATATGCGGTTTGGCATTCAAAAGTCATTTTCGTAAAATGTGCAGATTCGTGAGTTTGCCATACAGGTGACGATATCTTTGTTATTTTTTGTTTAATTGACAAAAGAAAAAATACGTGTCCAATATTTTTTGGATAATGTAAATAACGGACTCATTAGAATTTTTCAGTCATCTAGCCTATTGTGGACAGATTTTCAAAAATTGATTTTTGTTGAAAAGAGTATACTTCACAAGTGATCCCATAAAAAAATTATTCCTGAAGAATTGGTACTTTTCCCGGAAAACTAAACACCCTATGATCACCAATATATCCGTCAATTGTGAACAGATTTTCAAAATTCTTTAGGGCAAGAAGTCAGAAGTGATTTATTTGAAGTCGGTTTATTTTTTTTTTAAAGTCCTACTTGTTAGGAAAACTATTGTAAACTTATATCCTAATATAATATAATAAATACGAAAGTTTTTGAGTATTTATGTATGGATGAATGGATGAATGTTTGTTACTCCTTAACGCAAAATCAACTGAACGGATTTTGGTGAAACTTGGAATATTTATAGATTGTAAACTGAATTAACACATAGACTACATTTATCCGGGTACCATGCGAGCAAAGCCGCGAGTGGAAGCTAGTATATAATAGAATCAAATATATCGAATCGTCAGAATGAGGCCCCAGATGTTTTTCTTCGCTGCAAACTGTCGGCGATCCACATGGCTGTTGGTCCGCCAAACCCTAATTTATAATCTTCTTGGACACCACTTTGTCAGGGCCTTACTCAACCATCACCATAGAAGTGCCCAGTAGAGGTATATTTGAAGTTCGGGGAAGTACTACCATTATACCTTTTTCTGCCGTGAAGCAGCATTTCTGTGTTTGGGTTTGAAGGGTGCTGGATGTGGTGAAATTATAGGCACACGGGCTTAACACCTTCATGCCTCAAGTTGATGGACGCAGAGCTTTGCATCATAGGGCACCTTCCACACACGCGTGACATACGATGCAATAATTTGTTATTACTCGTAATTATTTGTTACCAAATAACATCAGGTTGCCCTTGTGCTTGTTCCATCTTCAAGTATTATAAAAAAAAGAAATACCTATGTAAGCCAAGTAAGTATAAGTCTTCTCTTCCCAGTCCTTGGGCACCATTCTGTTACTCTTTTGCACCAGTTGGCATCACCACGTCTCGTCAGGTGTCCACCACTTGAGCTCCATTACCCGTATTCCGACATCCTTGGCCTTCTTATCTTTCTTGAAGGGTCGTCCAGTGGCACGATGGGCTAACGACATAGTCAGAGTGGTGGGCCACCAGTGGATCAGGATAGCGCAGGACCGTGGCAAGTGGCAGGAGCAAAGGATGGCCAATAGGCCATCTGAGTATACTCAGCAGTGAATGAAATTGGGCTGCTGATGATGGATGATAATGAAGTATAAGTAAAGTGACGTAAACTAAAAGGCCGTGCGTCTCAAATCTCGCGCCACAAGGTGCCTAGAACGTAGACCTTAGCTGACTGTTACAAAGTTACTCTATTCTTTTATTACCTTACGTTGCCAGCCTCCATCTCTATTCATATAGTTTAGCCTGCCCCTGTCATTGAGGGAGGCGAATTTGACAAGGTTGTGCTATAAACATGCTTAGGACGTATATAGTTTACTAAAGTAAGTACAATAAATTGTATTCTGTAGTTTTGGTTGTTATGGCTAGGAATCTGTAAAGAGAAGTTTGAAAACAATTAAATCAATTATATTAACTAGGTGATGTTAATTGACAATCATAGTATGTTTTGCGTATAAGTATAGCCCATAATTTTTTAACTTAATAATTAAATATAAAAGCATTGTGATGTTAAGTTGTTTATTTCATCACGCTAATCCTTCCTTCTAATCCTACTAATATGAAAGTTAGTGAGGATGGATGGATAGATGTTTGTAATGTTTGTAAGTAATAATTTGTTCAGATAAATAAGATTTTTACAAACTTACTAGAAACGCTTAGGTTTAGTTATGTTTGTTTACTATACTGTAAGTACATAAGTATATATATATACACACACATATATATATATATATATGATATGGGATATTTTTACATCCCTCTATACCTCTTGCGTCCAACCCCAAAAAATCCCATAGTATTACTACGTCCACCGACTTACTGCGTCCGTTATACGGACGCAAGATTATTTTCACCTCTAATTACCACCATTCCATAGCTATAGGCATTGGGTACCTATAGTAAAAAAATCGTTGGGACGCAAATTCACCTCCAGAACGTCTGGACGAGCATAATGTAGTTCGCCGATTTTCAGCTAGAGGCGCTGCATCGTTGTATATTTTTTGGCTGTATATTTTCGTACATTTAGCCGATAATGTTGCGTCCACCCCAAATGCGAAGTTGCCACTTCGTGCCTTTAGAAACACACTTTGGAACGAAATGCGACGTTGCCGGGAGCGCTATGAGTCTTGCCGCGTGCGACGATTATTTGATTTTATTCTGCTCGTGAACTTTGCGTTTGCGGACGCAACTCGCGCACTCCGTACGAAAGGATGTGTTTAAAGTTGTGTAGCTTATTATTTTGATGAATATTATAGTGATAACTAGAGGTTGGGTGGTGCGCGAGCTGCACGCAGCTCGCGGTTTTGGCGTGCATTATAAAGCTATAAGACAGGATTTTGAAGTGAAAGAAGCAATGAAAGAGGAAATTGAAGTTGTAGAAGCAATCAAAAATGTTAACTTGGAATATTTAAACTTGGAATATTTATAGATTGTAAACTGAATTAACACATAGACTACATTTATCCGGGTACCATGCGAGCAAAGCCGCGAGTGGAAGCTAGTATATAATAGAATCAAATATATCGAATCGTCAGAATGAGGCCCCAGATGTTTTTCTTCGCTGCAAACTGTCGGCGATCCACATGGCTGTTGGTCCGCCAAACCCTAATTTATAATCTTCTTGGACACCACTTTGTCAGGGCCTTACTCAACCATCACCATAGAAGTGCCCAGTAGAGGTATATTTGAAGTTCGGGGAAGTACTACCATTATACCTTTTTCTGCCGTGAAGCAGCATTTCTGTGTTTGGGTTTGAAGGGTGCTGGATGTGGTGAAATTATAGGCACACGGGCTTAACACCTTCATGCCTCAAGTTGATGGACGCAGAGCTTTGCATCATAGGGCACCTTCCACACACGCGTGACATACGATGCAATAATTTGTTATTACTCGTAATTATTTGTTACCAAATAACATCAGGTTGCCCTTGTGCTTGTTCCATCTTCAAGTATTATAAAAAAAAGAAATACCTATGTAAGCCAAGTAAGTATAAGTCTTCTCTTCCCAGTCCTTGGGCACCATTCTGTTACTCTTTTGCACCAGTTGGCATCACCACGTCTCGTCAGGTGTCCACCACTTGAGCTCCATTACCCGTATTCCGACATCCTTGGCCTTCTTATCTTTCTTGAAGGGTCGTCCAGTGGCACGATGGGCTAACGACATAGTCAGAGTGGTGGGCCACCAGTGGATCAGGATAGCGCAGGACCGTGGCAAGTGGCAGGAGCAAAGGATGGCCAATAGGCCATCTGAGTATACTCAGCAGTGAATGAAATTGGGCTGCTGATGATGGATGATAATGAAGTATAAGTAAAGTGACGTAAACTAAAAGGCCGTGCGTCTCAAATCTCGCGCCACAAGGTGCCTAGAACGTAGACCTTAGCTGACTGTTACAAAGTTACTCTATTCTTTTATTACCTTACGTTGCCAGCCTCCATCTCTATTCATATAGTTTAGCCTGCCCCTGTCATTGAGGGAGGCGAATTTGACAAGGTTGTGCTATAAACATGCTTAGGACGTATATAGTTTACTAAAGTAAGTACAATAAATTGTATTCTGTAGTTTTGGTTGTTATGGCTAGGAATCTGTAAAGAGAAGTTTGAAAACAATTAAATCAATTATATTACTAGGTGATGTTAATTGACAATCATAGTATGTTTTGCGTATAAGTATAGCCCATAATTTTTTAACTTAATAATTAAATATAAAAGCATTGTGATGTTAAGTTGTTTATTTCATCACGCTAATCCTTCCTTCTAATCCTACTAATATGAAAGTTAGTGAGGATGGATGGATAGATGTTTGTAATGTTTGTAAGTAATAATTTGTTCAGATAAATAAGATTTTTACAAACTTACTAGAAACGCTTAGGTTTAGTTATGTTTGTTTACTATACTGTAAGTACATAAGTATATATATATACACACACATATATATATATATATATATGATATGGGATATTTTTACATCCCTCTATACCTCTTGCGTCCAACCCCAAAAAATCCCATAGTATTACTACGTCCACCGACTTACTGCGTCCGTTATACGGACGCAAGATTATTTTCACCTCTAATTACCACCATTCCATAGCTATAGGCATTGGGTACCTATAGTAAAAAAATCGTTGGGACGCAAATTCACCTCCAGAACGTCTGGACGAGCATAATGTAGTTCGCCGATTTTCAGCTAGAGGCGCTGCATCGTTGTATATTTTTTGGCTGTATATTTTCGTACATTTAGCCGATAATGTTGCGTCCACCCCAAATGCGAAGTTGCCACTTCGTGCCTTTAGAAACACACTTTGGAACGAAATGCGACGTTGCCGGGAGCGCTATGAGTCTTGCCGCGTGCGACGATTATTTGATTTTATTCTGCTCGTGAACTTTGCGTTTGCGGACGCAACTCGCGCACTCCGTACGAAAGGATGTGTTTAAAGTTGTGTAGCTTATTATTTTGATGAATATTATAGTGATAACTAGAGGTTGGGTGGTGCGCGAGCTGCACGCAGCTCGCGGTTTTGGCGTGCATTATAAAGCTATAAGACAGGATTTTGAAGTGAAAGAAGCAATGAAAGAGGAAATTGAAGTTGTAGAAGCAATCAAAAATGTTAACTGATGTGGAAGAAACAATCAAAAAGGATAACCAAGAGGATGATGCTATAAAAGATGATATTGATGTTAAAGAAGCAATCAAAGAAGATATCGAAGTGTTAGATGCTAATCAAGAGGATATTTATGTAAAAGGAGCAATCAAAGAAGATATCGAAGTGTTTAATGCTATAAAAGCTATAAAAAGGATATCGATGTAAAAGAAGCAATAAAAACGAAATCGAAATCGAAATCGACCAACAACTACCTTACAACTACCCTACAACTACTCTACAGCTTTGCTACAACTACCCTACGCCTACCATACACCTACCCTACAACTACCCTACAACTACCCTACACCTACCCTACACCTTCCCTACACCTACCCTACAACTACCCTACAACTACCCTACACCTACCCTACACCTACCCTACGCCTACCCTACACCTACCCTACAACTACCCTACAACTACCCTACACCTACCCTACACCTACCCTACTACAACTACCCTACACCTACCCTACAACTACCCTACAACTACCCTACACCTACACCTTCACCTAACCTACACTAAATATCTATACGACTACCAAACCTCGACACATGTCATTAAAGTAAAAAAAAAAAGTTTTGTATGAAGGGGTGAAAATTTTGTATGGGATATTTTTTTTTTGAACGGAACCCTAATATTTTATTTTGGATCCTTATATTAAAATAAACCCTGAGCAACATTAGTTTGAGCGCGAACCCTCTACGACCTATAGTTTCCGAGATACATGGGGGGTGGGGGTGAAAGGGGGTGAAAAGGGGAAATGTCAGATTTTTCCTGAGGTCACCCCCATTCCCTCTATACGATTCCATCAAACATTTCAACCCTACGAGGTGGCATCTGGGAGAACAATCATGTCAATCAGTCAGTCAGTCAGTCAGTCAGTGAGTCAGTGGTAATCGAGCTATATATAATATAACTAGAGGTTGGGTGGTGCGCGAGCTGCACGCAGCTCGCGGTTTATGTTTTAAATTATAAAGCAATCAGAGAAGGTTTCGAAGGGGAAGAAGCAATCAACGATGATATCGAAGAGAAAGATGCAATCAAAACGGATAGCGAAGTGAAAGATGTTATCAAAGACTATTTCGATGTAAAAGAAGCAATCAAAGAAGATATCGTTATGGGAGAAGCAATCAATGTAGATAGAAAATCGAAGATCCTTTAAAAGAGGATATTGATGTAAAACAAGCAATTAAAGATGATATTGATCTGGAAGAAGCAATCCAGAAGGATGTCGAAGTGGAAGAAGCAATCCAGAAGGATGTCAAAGCGGAAGAAACAATCAAAGAGAATATCGAAGGTAAAAAAGCAAACAAAGATAATATTGAAGTGGATTTAGCAATGAATGAGGATATCGAAGTTAACGATGCAATAAAAGACTATACCAGAGTAGAAGAAACAATCACAGAGGATATTGTAGTGAAATAAGCAAGCTAAGCAAAAAAAAATAGCTAAGTTTTTCATGTCTATCTCTAACCATTACGGAGATACATGCGATTAAAAATTTTGTACGAAATAAAGTTTTTTGGATCGAATATTGAAAAGAGGATATCGACAAAGACAAAAACGACAATAACGACATTAAAGACAAAAAAGACAAAAAAGACAAAAAAGACAAAAAAGACAAAAAAGACAAAAAAAACAAAAAAGACAAAAAAGACAAAAAAGACAAAAAAGACAAAAAAGACAAAATAGACAAAATAGACAAAAAAAGACAAAATAGACAAAATAGACAAAATAGACAAAATAGACAAAATAGACAAAATAGACAAAATAGACAAAATAGACAAAAAAGACAAAATAGACGAAATAGACAAAATAGACAAAATTGACAAAAAAGACAACTACCCTACAACTACCCTACACCTACCCTACAACTACCCTGCACCTACCCTACAACTACCCTACACCTACCCTACACCTACCCTACAACTACCCTACAACTACCCTACACCTACCCTACAACTACCCTACAACTACCCTACAACTACCCTACACCTACACCATCACCTAACCTACACTAAATATCTATACGATTCCACCAAACAGCGACACATGTCATTAAAGTAAAAAAAAAAAGTTTTGTATGAGGGGGTGAAAATTTTGTATGGGACTATTTTTTTTTTGTATGGAACCCTAATTTTTTTTTTCAGATCCTTACATAACAATAAACCCTGAGCAATATTAGTTTTAACACGAACCCTCTACGACCTATAGTTTCCGAGATACATGGGGGGTGGGGGTGAAAGGGGGTGAAAAGGGGAAATGTCAGATTTTTCCTGAGGTCGCCCCCACTCCCTCTATACGAATCCACCAAAAATTTCAACCCTACGAGGTGGCATCTAGGAGAACAATCATGTCAGTCAGTCAATCAGTCAGTGGTAATCGAGCTATTTATAATCTACTAGAGGTTAGGTGGTGCGCGAGCTGCACGCAGCTCGCGGTTTTGGCGTGCATTGTAAAGCTATAAAACAGGATTTAGAAGTGAAAGAAGCAATTAAAAATGATATTGAAGTAGGAGGAGCAATCAATGAAGATTTAGAAGTGGAAGAAGCAATCAAAGAGGATATCGAAGTTGTAGAAGCAAGCTATCAGAGAGGGTTTCGAAGAGGAAGAAGCAATCAAAGAAGATATCGATGTGGGAGAAGCAATTAACGATGATATCAAAGAAGAAGAAGCAATCAAAATCGACCAACAACTACCCTACACCTACCCTACAACTACCCTACAACTACCCAACAACAACCCTACAACTACCCTACACTTACCCTACAACTACCCTACAACTACCCTACACCTACCCTACACCTACCCTACAACTACCCTACACTTATCCTACACCTACCCTACAACTACCATACAACTACCCTACACCTACCCTACAACTACCCTACAACTACCCTACACCTACCCTACAACTACCCTACAACTACCCTACAACTACCCTACAACTACCCTACAACTACCCTACACCTACCCTACAACTACCCTACAACTACCCTACAACTACCCTACAACTACCCTACAACTACCCTACACCTACCCTAAAACTACCCTACAACTACCCTACAACTACCCTACACCTACCCTACAACTACCCTCCAACAACCCTACAACTACCCTACAACTACCCTACACCTACCCTACAACTACCCTACAACTACCCTACACCTACCCTACAACTACCCTACAACTACCCAACACCTACCCTACAACTACCCTACACCTACCCTACAACTACCCTACAACTACCCTACAACTACCCTACAACTACCCTACAACTACCCTACAACTACCCTACACCTACCCTACAACTACCCTACAACTACCCTACACCTACCCTACAACTACCCTACAACTACCCTACAACTACACTTCAACTACCCTACACCTACACCTTCACCTAACCTAGACTAAATATCTATACGATTCCACCAAACATCGACACATGTCATTAAAGTAAAGAAAAAAAAAATTGTATGAAGGGGTGAAAATTTTGTATGGGATAATTTTTTTTTTGTATGGAACCCTAATTTTTTTTTTCGGATCCTTATATAAAAAAGCACCCTGAGCAACATTAGTTTAAGCGCGAACCCTCTACAACCTATACTTTCCGAGATACATGGGGGGTGGGGGTGAAAGGGGGTGAAAAGTGGAAATGTCAGATTTTTCCTGAGGTCGCCCCCACTCCCTCTATACAAATCCACCAAAAATTTTAACCCTACGAGGTGGCATCTGGGAGAACAATCATGTCAATCAGTGAATCAGTCAGTGAGTCAGTCAGTGGTAATCGAGCTATATATAGTATAACTAGAGGTTGGGTGGTGCGCGAGCTGCACGCAGCTCGCGGTTTATGTTTTAAATTATAAAGCAATCAGAGAGGGTTTGGAAGGGGAAGAAGCAATCAACGATGATATCGAAGAGAAAGATGCAATCAAAGCGCATAGCGAAGTGAAAGATGTAATCAAAGACTATTTCGATGTAAAAGAAGCAATCAAAGAAGATATCGTTGTGGGAGAAGCAATCAATGTAGATATCAAAATCGGAGATGCTTTAAAAGAAGATATTGATGTAAAACAAGCAATTAAAGATTATATTGATCTGGAAGAAGCAATCCAGAAGGATGTCGAAGTGGAAGAAGCAATCCAGAAGGATGTCAAAGTGGAAGAAACAATCAAAGAAAATATCGAAGGTAAAAAAGCAAACAAAGATAATATTGAAGTGGATTTAGCAATCAATGAGGATATCGAAGTGAACGATGCAATAAAAGTCTACACCAGAGTAGAAGAAACAATCACAGAGGATATTGTAGTGAAATAAGCAAGCTAAGCAAAAAAAAACCATAATATTCCGTAAAAGTTTTTCATGTCTATCTCTAACCGTTACGGGGCTACAAGCGATTAAAAATTTTGTACGAAATAAAGTTTTTTGGATCGAATATAGAAAATCAAAGAGGATATCGACAAAGACAATAACGACAATAACGACATTAAAGACAAAAAAGACAAAAAAGACAAAAAAGACAAAAAAGACAAAAAAGACAAAAAAGACAAAAAAGACAAAAAAGACAAAAAAGACAAAAAAGACAAAAAAGACAAAAAAGACAAAAAAGACAAAAAAGACAAAAAAGACAAAAAAGACAAAAAAGACAAAAAAGACAAAAAAGACAAAAAAGACAAAAAAGACAAAAAAGACAAAAAAGACAAAAAAGACAAAAAAGACAAAAAAGACAAAAAAGACAAAAAAGACAAAAAAGACAAAAAAGACAAAAAAGACAAAAAAGACAAAAAAGACAAAAAAGACAAAAAAGACAAAAAAGACAAAAAAGACAAAAAAGACAAAAAAGACAAAAAAGACAAAAAAGACAAAAAAGACAAAAAAGACAAAAAAGACAAAAAAGACAAAAAAGACAAAAAAGACAAAAAAGACAAAAAAGACAAAAAAGACAAAAAAGACAAAAAAGACAAAAAAGACAAAAAAGACAAAAAAGACAAAAAAGACAAAAAAGACAAAAAAGACAAAAAAGACAAAAAAGACAAAAAAGACAAAAAAGACAAAAAAGACAAAAAAAGACATAAAAAGACAAAAAAGTACCCTACCCCTGCTACAGCTACCCTACACCTACCCAACACCGACCCAACACCTACCCTACCCCTACACCTACACCTGGGAGAAAAACCGTGTGATGGACGAAAAGATAAAAAAAATGTTTTGTATGAGGGGGTGAAAATTTTGTATGGGATAACTTTTTTTTTGTATGGAATCCTAATTTTTTTTTACGGATCCTTGTATTAAAAAGCACCCTGAGCAACATTAGTTTGAACGCGAACCCTCTACGACCCATAGTTTCCGAGTTACATGGGGGATGGGGGTGAAAGGGGGTGAAAAGGGGAAATGTCAGATTTTTCCTGAGGTCGCCCCCACTCCCTCTATACGATGCCACCAAAAATTATAACCCTACGAGGTTGCATCTGGGAGAACAATCATGTCAATCAGTCAGTCAGTCAGTCAGTCAGTCAGTGAGTGAGTCAGTGGTAATCGAGCTATATATAGTATAACTAGAGGTTGGGTGGTGCGCGAGCTGCACGCAGCTCGCGGTTTATGTTTTTAATTATAAAGCAATCAGAGAGGGTTTCGAAGAAGAAGAAGCAATCAACGATGCTATCGAAGAGAAAGATGCAATCAAAGCGGATAGCGAATTGAAAGATGTTATCAAAGACGATATCGATGTAGAGGAAGCAATCATAGAAGATATCTTTGTGGGAGAAGCAATCAATGAGGATATCAAAATCGAAGATACTATAAAAGAGGATATTGATGTAAAACAAGCAATCAAAGTTGATATTGATCTGGAAGAAGTAATCCAAAAGGATGTCGAAGTGAAAGAAACAATCGAATGGGATATCGTGTGAGAGAAGCAATCAAAAAGAATATCGAAGTTAAAAAAGCAATCGAAGATAATATCGAAGTGGATTTAGCAATCAATGAGGATATCGAAGTGAACGAAGCAATAAAAGACTACATCAGAATGGAATCAACAATCACAGAGGATATTGTAGAGAAATAAGCAAGCATAGCAAAAAAAAAACATAATATTCCGTAAAACTTTTGTATGTCTATCTCTAACCGTTACGGAGATACAAGCGATTAAAAATTTTGTAGGAAATAAAGTTTTTTGGATCGAATATAGAAAATCAAAGAGGATATCGACAAAGACATAAAAGACAAAAAAGACAGAAAAGACAAACATGACAAAAAAAACAAAACAGACAAAAAAGACAAAAAAAGACAAAAAAGACAAAAAAGACGAAAAAGACGAAAAAGACAAAAAAGACAAAATAGACAAAATAGACAAAATAGACAAAATAGTCAAAATAGACAAAATAGACAAAATAGACAAAATAGACAAAATAGACAAAATAGACCAAATAGACAAAATAGACAAAATAGACAAAATAGACAAAATAGACAAAATAGACAAAATAGACAAAATAGGCAAAATAGACAAAATAGACAAAATAGACAAAATATACATAATAGACAAAATAGACAAAATAGACAAAATAGACAAAAAAGACAAAAAAAACAACATAGACAAAATAGACAAAATAGACAAAATAGACAAAATAGACAAAATAGACAAAAAAGACAAAATAGACAAAATAGACATAATAGACATAATAGACATAATAGACATAATAGACAAAATAGACAAAAAATACAAAAAAGACAAAAAAGACAAAAAAGACAAAATAGACAAAAAAGACACCCCTTCCCTACCCCTACACCAACACGTCACTAAATATCTATACGATTCCATCTGGGAGAACAACCGTGTGATCGACGAAAAGAAAAAAAAATTTTTGTATGAAGGGGTGAAAATTTTGTATGGGATAATTTTTTTTTTGTATGGAACCCTAATTTTTTTTTTCAGATCCTTATATTAAAAAGCACCCTGAGCAATATTAGTTTGAGCGCGAACCCTCTACGACCTATAGTTTCCGAGATACATGGGGGGTGGGGGTGAAAGGGGGTGAAAAGTGGAAATGTCAGATTTTTCCTGAGGTCGCCCCCACTCCCTCTTTACGAATCCACCAAAAATTTTAACCCTACGAGGTGGCATCTGGGAGAACAATCATGTCAATCAGTGAGTGGTAATCGAGCTATATATATTATAATAACTAGAGGTTGGGTGGTGCGCGAGCTGCACGCAGCTCGCGGTTTATGTTTTAAATTATAAAGCAATCAGAGAAGGTTTCGAAGGGGAAGAAGCAATCAACGATGATATCGAAGAGAAAGATGCAATCAAAACGGATAGCGAAGTGAAAGATGTTATCAAAGACTATTTCGATGTAAAAGAAGCAATCAAAGAAGATATCGTTATGGGAGAAGCAATCAATGTAGATAGAAAATCGAAGATCCTTTAAAAGAGGATATTGATGTAAAACAAGCAATTAAAGATGATATTGATCTGGAAGAAGCAATCCAGAAGGATGTCGAAGTGGAAGAAGCAATCCAGAAGGATGTCAAAGCGGAAGAAACAATCAAAGAGAATATCGAAGGTAAAAAAGCAAACAAAGATAATATTGAAGTGGATTTAGCAATGAATGAGGATATCGAAGTTAACGATGCAATAAAAGACTATACCAGAGTAGAAGAAACAATCACAGAGGATATTGTAGTGAAATAAGCAAGCTAAGCAAAAAAAAATAGCTAAGTTTTTCATGTCTATCTCTAACCATTACGGAGATACATGCGATTAAAAATTTTGTACGAAATAAAGTTTTTTGGATCGAATATTGAAAAGAGGATATCGACAAAGACAAAAACGACAATAACGACATTAAAGACAAAAAAGACAAAAAAGACAAAAAAGACAAAAAAGACAAAAAAGACAAAAAAAACAAAAAAGACAAAAAAGACAAAAAAGACAAAAAAGACAAAAAAGACAAAATAGACAAAATAGACAAAAAAAGACAAAATAGACAAAATAGACAAAATAGACAAAATAGACAAAATAGACAAAATAGACAAAATAGACAAAATAGACAAAAAAGACAAAATAGACGAAATAGACAAAATAGACAAAATTGACAAAAAAGACAACTACCCTACAACTACCCTACACCTACCCTACAACTACCCTGCACCTACCCTACAACTACCCTACACCTACCCTACACCTACCCTACAACTACCCTACAACTACCCTACACCTACCCTACAACTACCCTACAACTACCCTACAACTACCCTACACCTACACCATCACCTAACCTACACTAAATATCTATACGATTCCACCAAACAGCGACACATGTCATTAAAGTAAAAAAAAAAAGTTTTGTATGAGGGGGTGAAAATTTTGTATGGGACTATTTTTTTTTTGTATGGAACCCTAATTTTTTTTTTCAGATCCTTACATAACAATAAACCCTGAGCAATATTAGTTTTAACACGAACCCTCTACGACCTATAGTTTCCGAGATACATGGGGGGTGGGGGTGAAAGGGGGTGAAAAGGGGAAATGTCAGATTTTTCCTGAGGTCGCCCCCACTCCCTCTATACGAATCCACCAAAAATTTCAACCCTACGAGGTGGCATCTAGGAGAACAATCATGTCAGTCAGTCAATCAGTCAGTGGTAATCGAGCTATTTATAATCTACTAGAGGTTAGGTGGTGCGCGAGCTGCACGCAGCTCGCGGTTTTGGCGTGCATTGTAAAGCTATAAAACAGGATTTAGAAGTGAAAGAAGCAATTAAAAATGATATTGAAGTAGGAGGAGCAATCAATGAAGATTTAGAAGTGGAAGAAGCAATCAAAGAGGATATCGAAGTTGTAGAAGCAAGCTATCAGAGAGGGTTTCGAAGAGGAAGAAGCAATCAAAGAAGATATCGATGTGGGAGAAGCAATTAACGATGATATCAAAGAAGAAGAAGCAATCAAAATCGACCAACAACTACCCTACACCTACCCTACAACTACCCTACAACTACCCAACAACAACCCTACAACTACCCTACACTTACCCTACAACTACCCTACAACTACCCTACACCTACCCTACACCTACCCTACAACTACCCTACACTTATCCTACACCTACCCTACAACTACCATACAACTACCCTACACCTACCCTACAACTACCCTACAACTACCCTACACCTACCCTACAACTACCCTACAACTACCCTACAACTACCCTACAACTACCCTACAACTACCCTACACCTACCCTACAACTACCCTACAACTACCCTACAACTACCCTACAACTACCCTACAACTACCCTACACCTACCCTAAAACTACCCTACAACTACCCTACAACTACCCTACACCTACCCTACAACTACCCTCCAACAACCCTACAACTACCCTACAACTACCCTACACCTACCCTACAACTACCCTACAACTACCCTACACCTACCCTACAACTACCCTACAACTACCCAACACCTACCCTACAACTACCCTACACCTACCCTACAACTACCCTACAACTACCCTACAACTACCCTACAACTACCCTACAACTACCCTACAACTACCCTACACCTACCCTACAACTACCCTACAACTACCCTACACCTACCCTACAACTACCCTACAACTACCCTACAACTACACTTCAACTACCCTACACCTACACCTTCACCTAACCTAGACTAAATATCTATACGATTCCACCAAACATCGACACATGTCATTAAAGTAAAGAAAAAAAAAATTGTATGAAGGGGTGAAAATTTTGTATGGGATAATTTTTTTTTTGTATGGAACCCTAATTTTTTTTTTCGGATCCTTATATAAAAAAGCACCCTGAGCAACATTAGTTTAAGCGCGAACCCTCTACAACCTATACTTTCCGAGATACATGGGGGGTGGGGGTGAAAGGGGGTGAAAAGTGGAAATGTCAGATTTTTCCTGAGGTCGCCCCCACTCCCTCTATACAAATCCACCAAAAATTTTAACCCTACGAGGTGGCATCTGGGAGAACAATCATGTCAATCAGTGAATCAGTCAGTGAGTCAGTCAGTGGTAATCGAGCTATATATAGTATAACTAGAGGTTGGGTGGTGCGCGAGCTGCACGCAGCTCGCGGTTTTGGCTTGCATTGTAAAGCTATAAGAACGGATTTTGAAGTGAAAGAAGCCATTAATAAGGATATCGAAGTAGGAGAAGCAATCGATGAGGATTATGAAGTGGAAGAAAAAATCAAAGAGATAATCGAAGTTGTAGAAGCAATAAAACAAATTAACTGATGTGATAGAAACAATCGAAAAGGATAACCAAGAGGATGATGCTATAACAGAGGATATTGATGTAAGAGAAGCAATCAAGGACGATATCGAAGTGGAAGAAGCAATCAAAGAGTATATAGAAGAGGTAGAAGAAATTAAAAGCATATCGAAGAGAAAAAAATGAAATGAAAATGAATGAGAAATGTGGATGAATCAATCGAAGAGATTTTCGATGTGAAAGAAGCAATCAAATAGGATATCGCAGAGGAAGAAGAAATCAAAAGTATATCGAAAAGAAAAAAAGAAATCAGACAGGATATCGTTGGTAAATCGAAATCGAAATCAAAATCGAAATCTAAATCGAAATCGAAATCGAAATCGAAATCGAAATCGAAATCGAAATCGAAATCGAAATCGAAATCGAAATCGAAATCGAAATCGAAATCGATATCGAAATCCAACAACTACTCTACTTACACCTACCTAACTACTCTACAGCTACGCTACAACTACCCTACACCTACCATACACCTACCCTATACCTACCCTACAACTACCCTACACCTACCCTACACCTACACTACAACTACCCTACAACTACCCTACAACTACCCTACAACTACCCTACAACTACCCTACACCTACCCTACAACTACTCTACAGCTACGCTTCAACTACCCTACACCTACCCTACACCTACCATACACCTACCCTACAATTACCCTACAACTACCCTACACCTACCCTACACCTACCCTACAACTACCCTACAACTACCCTACACCTACCCTACAACTACCGTACAATTACCCTACACCTACCCTACACCTACCCTACAACTACCCTACAACTACCCTACAACTACCCTACACCTACACTACACCTACCCTACACCTACCCTACAACTACCCTACATCTATCCTACACCTTCCCTACACCTACACTACAACTACCCTACAACTACCCTACAACTACCCTACAACTACCCTATAACTACCTTACACCTACACCTTCACCTAACCTACACTAAATATCTATACGATTCCACCAAACATCGACACATGTCATTAAAGTAAAGAAAAAAAAGTTTTGTATGAAGGGGTGAAAATTTTGTATGGGATAATTTTTTTTTTGTACGGAACCCTAATTTTTTTTTTCGGTTCTTTATAATAAAAAGCACCCTGAGCAATATTAGTTTGAGCGCGAACCCTCTACGACCTATAGTTTCCGAGATACATGGGGGATGGGGGTGAAAGGGGGTGAAAAGTGGAAATGTCAGATTTTTCCTGAGGTCGCCCCCACTCCGTCTATACAAATCCACCAAAAATTTTAACCCTACGAGGTGGCATCTGGGAGAACAATCATGTCAATCAGTGAATCAGTCAGTGAGTCAGTCAGTGGTAATCGAGCTATATATAGTATAATAACAAGAGGTTGGGTGGTGCGCGAGCTGCACGCAGCTCGCGGTTTTTGTAAGGAATCATTAAGCTATAAGAGAGGATATTGAAGTAGTAGAAGCAATCCATGAGGATTTAGAAGTGAAAGAAGCAATCAAAGAGGATAGTAAAATAGGAGATGTTAAAACTGAGGATATTGATCTAAGAAAAGCAATCAAAGAAGATATTGATCTGACGAAGCAATCAAAAAGAATATCGATGTTAAAGAAACAATTAAAGAGGATATCGTAGAGGAAAAAGCAATCGAAGAGGATAACGATGATGAAAACAAAAACCAAATCAAAATGGAATTGAAATCGAAATCAAAATCAAAGTCGAAAACGAAAATTTGAGAAATTTGAGAAATTTGGTGGTTTACCTAACCTACACCTACCCTACAACTACCCTACAACTACCCTACACCTACCCTACACCAACCCTACAACTACCCTACACCTACCCTACACCAACCCTACAACTACCCTACACCTTCCCTACAACTACCCTACAACTAACCTACACCTACCCTACAACTACCCTAGAACTACCCTACAACTACCCTACACCAACCCTACACCTACCCTATAACTACCCTACAACTACCCTACACCTACCCTACACCTACCCTACACCTACCCTACACCTACCCTACAACTACCCTACAACTACCCTACACCTACCCTACGACTACCCTACACCTACCCTACACCAACCCTACACCTACCCTACAACTACCCTACACCTACTCCTTCACCTACCCTACACCAACCCTACACCTACCCTACAACTACCCTACACCTACACCTTCACCTAACCTACACTAAATATCTAAACGATTCCACCAAACATCGACACATGTCATTAAAGTAAAGACAAAAAAGTTTTGTATGAAGGGGTGAAAATTTTGTATGGGATAATAATTAAGAAATCAGAGAGGGTTTCGAAGAGGAAGAAGCAATCAACGATGATATCGAATAGAAAGATGCAATCAATGCGGATAGCGAAGTGAAAGATGTTATCAAAGACGATATCGATGAAAAAGAAGCAATCAAAGAAAATATCGTTGTGGGAGAAGCAATCAATGTTGATATCAAAATCGAAGATGCTACAATAGAGGATATTTATGTAAAACAAGCAATTAAAGAAGATATTAATGTGGAAGAAGTAATCCAGAATTATGTCGAAGTAGAAGAAGCAATACAGATGGATGGCGAAGTGGAAGAAACAATCAAAGGGGTTATCGTGTGAGAGAAGCAATTAAAGAGAATATCGAAGGGATAAAAGCAATCGAAGATAATATTGAAGTAGATTTAGCAATCAATGAGGATATTGAAGTGAACGAAGCAATAAAAGACTACATCAGAGTAGAAGAAATAATCACAGAGGGTATTGTAGTGAAATAAGCAAGCGAACCAAAAAAAAAAACATAACATTCCGTTAAAGTTTTGCATGTCTATCTCTAACCGTTAAGGAGATACAAGCGATTTGTGAAAAAGACAAAAAAGACAAAAAAGACAAAAAAGACAAAAAAGACAAAAAAGACAAAAAAGACAAAAAAAGACAAAAAAGACAAAAAAAACAAAATAGACAAAATAGACAAAATAGACAAAATAGACAAAATAGACAAAATAGACAAAATAGACAAAATAGACAAAATAGACAAAATAGACAAAATAGACAAAATAGACAAAATAGACAAAATAGACAAAATAGACAAAATAGACAAAATAGACAAAATAGACAAAATAGACAAAATAGACAAAATAGACAAAATAGACAAAATAGACAAAATAGACAAAATAGACAAAATAGACAAAATAGACAAAATAGACAAAATAGACAAAATAGACAAAATAGACAAAATAGACAAAATAGACAAAATAGTCAAAATAGACAAAATAGACAAAATAGACAAAATAGACAAAATAGTCAAAATAGACAAAATAGACAAAATAGACAAAATAGACAAAATAGACAAAATAGACAAAATAGACAAAATAGACAAAATAGACAAAATAGACAAAATAGACAAAATAGACAAAATAGACAAAATAGACAAAATAGACAAAATAGACAAAATAGACAAAATAGACAAAATAGACAAAATAGACAAAATAGACAAAATAGACAAAATAGACAAAATAGACAAAATAGACAAAATAGACAAAATAGACAAAATAGACAAAATAGACAAAATAGACAAAATAGACAAAATAGACAAAATAGACAAAACAGACAAAATAGACAAAAAGGATAAAAGGGACAAAAAAGACTTAAAAGACAAAACACCACACCCCTACCCCTAAACACTTCACTAAATATCTATAAGATTCCATCTGGGAGAACAACCGTGTGATCGACGAAAAGAAAAAAAAAATTGTATGAAGGGGTGAAAATTTTGTATGGGATAATTTTTTTTTTGTATGGAACCCTAATTTTTTTTTTCGGATTCTTTTATAAAAAAGCACCCTGAGCAATATTAGTTTGAGCGCGAACCCTCTACGACCTATAGTTTCCGAGATACATATGGGGTGGGGGTGAAAGGGGGTGAAAAGTGGAAATGTCAGATTTTTCCTGAGGTCGCCCCCACTCCCTCTATACGATTCCGCCAAAAATTTCAACCCTACGAGGTGGCATCTGGGAGAACAATCATGTCAATGAGTCAGTCAGTCAGTGAGTGAGTGGTAATCGAGCTATATATAATATAATAACTAGAGGTTGGGTGGTGCGCGAGCTGCACGCAGCTCGCGGTTTATGTTTTCAATTGTAAAGCAATCAGAGAGGGTTTAGGGGAAGAAGTAATCAACGATGATAAAGAAAAAAAAGAAAGATGCCATCAAAGCGGATAGCAATCGAAATCGAAATCGAAATCGAAATCGAAATCGAAATCGAAATCGAAATCGAAATCGAAATCGAAATCGAAATCGAAATCGAAATCGAAATCGAAATCGAAATCGAAATCGAAATCGAAATCGAAATCGAAATCGAAATCGAAATCGAAATCGAAATCGAAATCGAAATCGAAATCGAAATCGAAATCGAAATCGAAATCGAAATCGAAATCGAAATCGAAATCGAAATCGAAATCGAAATCGAAATCGAAATCGAAATCGAAATCGAAATCGAAATCGAAATCGAAATCGAAATCGAAATCGAAATCGAAATCGAAATCGAAATCGAAATCGAAATCGAAATCGAAATCGAAATCGAAATCGAAATCGAAATCGAAATCGAAATCGAAATCGAAATCGAAATCGAAATCGAAATCGAAATCGAAATCGAAATCGAAATCGAAATCGAAATCGAAATCGAAATCGAAATCGAAATCGAAATCGAAATCGAAATCGAAATCGAAATCGAAATCGAAATCGAAATCGAAATCGAAATCGAAATCGAAATCGAAATCGAAATCGAAATCGAAATCGAAATCGAAATCGAAATCGAAATCGAAATCGAAATCGAAATCGAAATCGAAATCGAAATCGAAATCGAAATCGAAATCGAAATCGAAATCGAAATCGAAATCGAAATCGAAATCGAAATCGAAATCGAAATCGAAATCGAAATCGAAATCGAAATCGAAATCGAAATCGAAATCGAAATCGAAATCGAAATCGAAATCGAAATCGAAATCGAAATCGAAATCGAAATCGAAATCGAAATCGAAATCGAAATCGAAATCGAAATCGAAATCGAAATCGAAATCGAAATCGAAATCGAAATCGACCAACAACTACCCTACACCTACCATACACCTACCCTACACCTACCCTACAACTACCCTACAACTAACCTACACCTACCCTACACCTACCCTACAACTACCCTACAACTACCCTACACGTACCCTACACCTACCCTACAACTACCCTACACCTACCCTACACCTACCCTACACCTACCCTACAACTACCCTACAACTACCCTACAACTACCCTACACCTACACTACAACTACTCTACACCTACCCTCCCCCTACACCTACACTTCACTAAATATCTATTCGATTCCATCTGGAAGAAAAACCGTGTTATCGACGAAATGAAAAAAAAAAGTTTTGTATGAAGGGGTGAAAATTTTGTATGGGATAATAATTTTTTTGTATGGAACCCTAATTTTTTTTTTCGAAACCTTATATAAAAATAAACCCTGAGCAACATTAGTTTGAGCGCAAACCCTCTACGACCTATACTTTCCGAGATACATGGGGGGTGGGGGTGAAAGGGGGTGAAAAGGGGAAATGTCAGATTTTTCCTGAGGTCACCCCCACTCCCTCTATACGATTCCACCAAAAATTTCAACCCTACGAGGTTGCATCTGGGAGAACAATCATGTCAATCAGTCAGTCAGTCAGTCAGTCAGTGAGTCAGTGGTAATCGAGCTATATATAATATAACTAGAGGTTGGGTGGTGCGCGAGCTGCACGCAGCTCGCGGTTTATGTTTTAATTCGGAAAGCTATCAGAGAGGGTTTTGAAGAGGAAGAAGCAATCAAAGAAGATATCGATGTGGGAGAAGCAATCAAAGAGAATATCGAAGAGGAAGAAGCAATCAAAAAAGATATCGATGTGGGAGAAGCAATCAAAGAGAAAATCGAAGAGAAAGTAGCAATCAAAGAAGATATGGATGTGGGAGAAGCAAGTAAAGAGAATATCGAAGAAGAAGAAGCAATCAACGATGATATCGAATAATAAGAAGCAATCAAAGCGGATAGCGAAGTGAAAGATGTAATCAAAGACGATATCGATGTAAAAGAAGCAATCAAAAAGGATATCGTAGTGGCAAAGCAATCAAGGAGGATTTCAAACTGAAAGATAATATTAATGAGAATATCAAAGTGAAGCAATAACAAAGATGTTCGATAAGAAAGAAATCGAAATCGAAATCGAAATCGACAAAAAAGACAAAACATACAAAAAAGACAAAAAAGACAAAATAGACAAAATAGACAAAATAGACAAAATAGACAAAATAGACAAAATAGACAAAATAGACAAAATAGACAAAATAGACAAAATAGACAAAATAGACAAAATAGACAAAATAGACAAAATAGACAAAATAGACAAAATAGACAAAATAGACAAAATAGACAAAAAAGACAAAATAGACAAAAAAGACAAAATAGACAAAATAGACAAAATAGACAAAATAGACAAAATAGACAAAATAGACAAAATAGACAAAATAGACAAAATAGACAAAATAGACAAAATAGACAAAATAGACAAAATAGACAAAATAGACAAAATAGACAAAATAGACAAAATAGACAAAATAGACAAAAAAGACAAAAAAGACAAAAAAGACAAAAAAGACAAAAAAGACAAAAAAGACAAAAAAGACAAAAAAAGACAAAATAGACAAAATAGACAAAAAAGACAAAAAAGACAAAATAGACAAAATAGACAAAATAGACAAAATAGACAAAATAGACAAAATAGACAAAATAGACAAAATAGACAAAATAGACAAAATAGACAAAATAGACAAAATAGACAAAATAGACAAAATAGACAAAATAGACAAAATAGACAAAATAGACAAAATAGACAAAATAGACAAAATAGACAAAATAGACAAAATAGACAAAATAGACAAAATAGACAAAATAGACAAAATAGAAAAATAGAAAAAATAGACAAAATAGACAAAATAGACAAAATAGACAAAATAGACAAAATAGACAAAATAGACAAAATAGACAAAATAGACAAAATATACAAAATAGACAAAATAGACAAAATAGACAAAATAGACAAAATAGACAAAATAGACAAAATAGACAAAATAGACAAAATAGACAAAATAGACAAAATAGACAAAATAGACAAAATAGACAAAATAGACAAAATAGACAAAATAGACAAAATAGACAAAATAGACAAAAAAGACAAAATAGACAAAATAGACAAAATAGACAAAATAGACAAAATAGACAAAATAGACAAAATAGACAAAATAGACAAAATAGACAAAATAGACAAAAAAGACAAAATAGACAAAATAGACAAAAAAGACAAAAAAGACCCTTCCCTACCCCTACACCAACACGTCACTAAATATCTATACGATTCCATCTGGGAGAACAACAGTGTCATTGACGAAAAGAAAAAAAAAGTTTTGTATGAAAGGGGTGAAAATTTTGTATGGGATAATTTTTTTTTGTATGGAACCCTAATTTTTTTTTTCGGATCCTAATATTAAAATGAACCCTGAGCAACATTAGTTTTAGCACGAACCCTCTACGACCTATAGTTTCCGAGATACATGGGGGGTGGGGGTGAAAGGGGGTGAAAAGGGGAAATGTCAGATTTTTCCTGAGGTCGCCCCCACTCCCTCTATACGATTCCACCAAAAATTTCAACCCTACAAGGTGGCATCTGGGAGAACAATCATGTCAATCAGTCAGTCAGTCAGTCAGTCAGTCAGTGAGTGAGTGAGTGAGTGGTAATCGAGCTATATATAATATAACTAGAGGTTGGGTGGTGCGCGAGCTGCACGCAGCTCGCGGTTTATGTTTTGATGGAAGAAGCAATCAAAAAGATATTGATGTGGAAAAAGTAATCAAAGAGAATATTGATGAGAAAGAAGCAATCAACGATGATATCGTAGAGAAGGTTGCCATCAAAGCGGATAGCGAAGTGAAAGATGTTATTAAAGAAAATATCGATGTAAAAGAAGCAATTATTGAGGATATTCAAGAGGATGATGCTTTAACAGAGGATATTGATGTAAGAGAAGGAATCAAAAAGAAAATCGATGTAATAGAAGCAATCAAGGAGGATATCGAAGTGGAAGAAGCAAGAGAAATAGAACAAAGAGGGAATATCGAATTCAAAATCAAGAAGACAAAAAAGACAAAAAGACAAAAAAGACAAAAAAGACAAAAAAGACAAAAAAGACAAAAAAGACAAAAAAGACAAAAAAGACAAAAAAGACAAAAAAGACAAAAAAGACAAAAAAGACAAAAAAGACAAAAAAGACAAAAAAGACAAAAAAGACAAAAAAGACAAAAAAGACAAAAAAGACAAAAAAGACAAAAAAGACAAAAAAGACAAAAAAGACAAAAAAGACAAAAAAGACAAAAAAGACAAAAAAGACAAAAAAGACAAAAAAGACAAAAAAGACAAAAAAGACAAAAAAGACAAAAAAGACAAAAAAGACAAAAAAGACAAAAAAGACAAAAAAGACAAAAAAGACAAAAAAGACAAAAAAGACAAAAAAGACAAAAAAGACAAAAAAGACAAAAAAGACAAAAAAGACAAAAAAGACAAAAAAGACAAAAAAGACAAAAAAGACAAAAAAGACAAAAAAGACAAAAAAGACAAAAAAGACAAAAAAGACAAAAAAGACAAAAAAGACAAAAAAGACAAAAAAGACAAAAAAGACAAAAAAGACAAAAAAGACAAAAAAGACAAAAAAGACAAAAAAGACAAAAAAGACAAAAAAGACAAAAAAGACAAAAAAGACAAAAAAGACAAAAAAGACAAAAAAGACAAAAAAGACAAAAAAGACAAAAAAGACAAAAAAGACAAAAAAGACAAAAAAGACAAAAAAGACAAAAAAGACAAACAAGACAAACAAGACAAAAAAGACAAAAAAGACAAAAAAGACAAAAAAGACAAAAAAGACAAAAAAGACAAAAAAGACAAAAAAGACAAAAAAGACAAAAAAGACAAAAAAGACAAAAAAGACAAAAAAGACAAAAAAGACAAAAAAGACAAAAAAGACAAAAAAGACAAAAAAGACAAAAAAGACAAAAAAGACAAAAAAGACAAAAAAGACAAAAAAGACAAAAAAGACAAAAAAGACAAAAAAGACAAAAAAGACAAAAAAGACAAAAAAGACAAAAAAGACAAAAAAGACAAAAAAGACAAAATAGACAAAATAGACAAAAAAGACAAAAAAGACAAAAAAGACAAAAAAGACTAAAAAGACTTAAAAGACTAAAAAGACTAAAAAGACTAAAAATACTAAAAAGACAAAAAGAATAAAAAGACTAAATATACTAAAAAGACTAAAAATACTAAAAAGACTAAAAAGACTAAAAAGACTAAATAGACTAAAAAGACTAAAAAGACTAAAAAGACTTAAAAGACTAAAAATACTAAAAAGACTAAAAAGACTAAAAAGACTAAAAAGACTAAAAAGACTAAAAAGACTAAAAAGACTAAAAAGACTAAAAAGACTAAAAAGACTAAAAAGACTAAAAAGACTAAAAAGACTAAAAAGACTAAAAAGACTAAAAAGACTTAAAAGACTAAAAAGACTAAAAGGACTTAAAAGACTTAAAAGACTTAAAAGACTTAAAAGACTTAAAAGACTTAAAAGACTAAAAAGACTAAAAATACTAAAAAGACTAAAAAGAATAAAAAGACTAAATAGACTAAAAATACTAAAAAGACTAAAAATACTAAAAAGACTTAAAAGACTAAAAAGACTAAAAAGACTAAAAAGACTAAAAAGACTAAAAAGACTAAATAGACTAAAAAGACTAAAAAGACTAAAAAGACTTAAAAGACTAAAAAGACAAAAGACTAAAAAGACTAAAAAGACTAAAAAGACTAAAAAGACTAAAAAGACTAAAAAGACTAAAAAGACTAAAAAGACTAAAAAGACTAAAAATACTAAAAAGACTAAAAAGACTAAAAAGACTTAAAAGACTAAAAAGACTAAAAAGACTAAATAGACTAAAAATACTAAAAAGACTAAAAAGACTAAAAAGACTAAAAAGACTAAAAAGACTAAAAATACTAAAAAGACTAAAAAGACTAAAAAGACTAAAAAGACTAAAAAGACTAAAAAGACTAAATAGACTAAAAATACTAAAAAGACTAAAAAGACTAAAAAGACTAAAAAGACTAAAAAGACTAAAAAGACTAAAAAGACTAATAAGACTAAAAAGACTAAAAAGACTAAAAAGACTAAAAAGACTAAAAAGACTAAAAAGACTAAAAAGACTAAAAAGACTAAAAAGACTAAAAAGACTAAAAATACTAAAAAGACAAAAAGAATAAAAAGACTAAATATACTAAAAAGACTAAAAAGACTTAAAAGACTAAAAATACTAAAAAGACTAAAAAGACTAAAAAGACTAAAAAGACTAAAAAGACTAAAAAGACTAAAAAGACTAAAAAGACTAAAAAGACTAAAAAGACTAAAAAGACTAAAAAGACTAAAAAGACTAAAAAGACTAAAAAGACTAAAAAGACTAAAAAGACTAAAAAGACTAAAAAGACTAAAAAGACTAAAAAGACTAAAAAGACTAAAAAGACTAAAAAGACTAAAAAGACTAAAAAGACTAAAAAGACTAAAAAGACTAAAAAGACTTAAAAGACTAAAAAGACTAAAAAGACTAAAAAGACTTAAAAGACTTAAAAGACTTAAAAGACTTAAAAGACTTAAAAGACTTAAAAGACTAAAAAGACTAAAAATACTAAAAAGACTAAAAAGAATAAAAAGACTAAATAGACTAAAAATACTAAAAAGACTAAAAATACTAAAAAGACTTAAAAGACTAAAAAGACTAAAAAGACTAAAAAGACTAAAAAGACTAAATAGACTAAAAAGACTAAAAAGACTAAAAAGACTTAAAAGACTAAAAAGACAAAAGACTAAAAAGACTAAAAAGACTAAAAAGACTAAAAAGACTAAAAAGACTAAAAAGACTAAAAATACTAAAAAGACTAAAAATACTAAAAAGACTAAAAAGACTAAAAAGACTAAAAAGACTTAAAAGACTAAAAAGACTAAAAAGACTAAATAGACTAAAAATACTAAAAAGACTAAAAAGACTAAAAAGACTAAAAAGACTAAAAAGACTAAAAATACTAAAAATACTAAAAAGACTAAAAAGACTAAAAAGACTAAAAAGACTAAAAAGACTAAATAGACTAAAAATACTAAAAAGACTAAAAAGACTAAAAAGACTAAAAAGACTAAAAAGACTAAAAAGACTAAAAAGACTAAAAAGACTAAAAAGACTAAAAAGACTAAAAAGACTAAAAAGACTAAAAAGACTAAAAAGACTAAAAAGACTAAAAAGACTAAAAAGACTAAAAAGACTAAAAAGACTAAAAATACTAAAAATACTAAAAAGACTAAAAAGACTAAAAAGACTAAAAAGACTAAAAAGACTAAAAAGACTTAAAAGACTAAAAAGACTAAAAGGACTTAAAAGACTTAAAAGACTTAAAAGACTTAAAAGACTTAAAAGACTTAAAAGACTAAAAAGACTAAAAATACTAAAAAGACTAAAAAGAATAAAAAGACTAAATAGACTAAAAATACTAAAAAGACTAAAAATACTAAAAAGACTTAAAAGACTAAAAAGACTAAAAAGACTAAAAAGACTAAAAAGACTAAAAAGACTAAATAGACTAAAAAGACTAAAAAGACTAAAAAGACTTAAAAGACTAAAAAGACAAAAGACTAAAAAGACTAAAAAGACTAAAAAGACTAAAAAGACTAAAAAGACTAAAAAGACTAAAAAGACTAAAAAGACTAAAAAGACTAAAAATACTAAAAAGACTAAAAAGACTAAAAAGACTTAAAAGACTAAAAAGACTAAAAAGACTAAATAGACTAAAAATACTAAAAAGACTAAAAAGACTAAAAAGACTAAAAAGACTAAAAAGACTAAAAATACTAAAAAGACTAAAAAGACTAAAAAGACAAAAAAGACAAAAAAGACAAACAAGACAAACAAGACAAAAAAGACAAAAAAGACAAAAAAGACAAAAAAGACAAAAAAGACAAAAAAGACAAAAAAGACAAAAAAGACAAAAAAGACAAAAAAGACAAAAAAGACAAAAAAGACAAAAAAGACAAAAAAGACAAAAAAGACAAAAAAGACAAAAAAGACAAAAAAGACAAAAAAGACAAAAAAGACAAAAAAGACAAAAAAGACAAAAAAGACAAAAAAGACAAAAAAGACAAAAAAGACAAAAAAGACAAAAAAGACAAAAAAGACAAAAAAGACAAAAAAGACAAAAAAGACAAAAAAGACAAAAAAGACAAAAAAGACAAAAAAGACAAAAAAGACAAAAAAGACAAAAAAGACAAAAAAGACAAAAAAGACAAAAAAGACAAAATAGACAAAATAGACAAAAAAGACAAAAAAGACAAAAAAGACAAAAAAGACTAAAAAGACTTAAAAGACTAAAAAGACTAAAAAGACTAAAAATACTAAAAAGACAAAAAGAATAAAAAGACTAAATATACTAAAAAGACTAAAAATACTAAAAAGACTAAAAAGACTAAAAAGACTAAATAGACTAAAAAGACTAAAAAGACTAAAAAGACTTAAAAGACTAAAAATACTAAAAAGACTAAAAAGACTAAAAAGACTAAAAAGACTAAAAAGACTAAAAAGACTAAAAAGACTAAAAAGACTAAAAAGACTAAAAAGACTAAAAAGACTAAAAAGACTAAAAAGACTAAAAAGACTAAAAAGACTAAAAAGACTTAAAAGACTAAAAAGACTAAAAGGACTTAAAAGACTTAAAAGACTTAAAAGACTTAAAAGACTTAAAAGACTTAAAAGACTAAAAAGACTAAAAATACTAAAAAGACTAAAAAGAATAAAAAGACTAAATAGACTAAAAATACTAAAAAGACTAAAAATACTAAAAAGACTTAAAAGACTAAAAAGACTAAAAAGACTAAAAAGACTAAAAAGACTAAAAAGACTAAATAGACTAAAAAGACTAAAAAGACTAAAAAGACTTAAAAGACTAAAAAGACAAAAGACTAAAAAGACTAAAAAGACTAAAAAGACTAAAAAGACTAAAAAGACTAAAAAGACTAAAAAGACTAAAAAGACTAAAAAGACTAAAAATACTAAAAAGACTAAAAAGACTAAAAAGACTTAAAAGACTAAAAAGACTAAAAAGACTAAATAGACTAAAAATACTAAAAAGACTAAAAAGACTAAAAAGACTAAAAAGACTAAAAAGACTAAAAATACTAAAAAGACTAAAAAGACTAAAAAGACTAAAAAGACTAAAAAGACTAAAAAGACTAAATAGACTAAAAATACTAAAAAGACTAAAAAGACTAAAAAGACTAAAAAGACTAAAAAGACTAAAAAGACTAAAAAGACTAATAAGACTAAAAAGACTAAAAAGACTAAAAAGACTAAAAAGACTAAAAAGACTAAAAAGACTAAAAAGACTAAAAAGACTAAAAAGACTAAAAAGACTAAAAATACTAAAAAGACAAAAAGAATAAAAAGACTAAATATACTAAAAAGACTAAAAAGACTTAAAAGACTAAAAATACTAAAAAGACTAAAAAGACTAAAAAGACTAAAAAGACTAAAAAGACTAAAAAGACTAAAAAGACTAAAAAGACTAAAAAGACTAAAAAGACTAAAAAGACTAAAAAGACTAAAAAGACTAAAAAGACTAAAAAGACTAAAAAGACTAAAAAGACTAAAAAGACTAAAAAGACTAAAAAGACTAAAAAGACTAAAAAGACTAAAAAGACTAAAAAGACTAAAAAGACTAAAAAGACTAAAAAGACTAAAAAGACTAAAAAGACTTAAAAGACTAAAAAGACTAAAAAGACTAAAAAGACTTAAAAGACTTAAAAGACTTAAAAGACTTAAAAGACTTAAAAGACTTAAAAGACTAAAAAGACTAAAAATACTAAAAAGACTAAAAAGAATAAAAAGACTAAATAGACTAAAAATACTAAAAAGACTAAAAATACTAAAAAGACTTAAAAGACTAAAAAGACTAAAAAGACTAAAAAGACTAAAAAGACTAAATAGACTAAAAAGACTAAAAAGACTAAAAAGACTTAAAAGACTAAAAAGACAAAAGACTAAAAAGACTAAAAAGACTAAAAAGACTAAAAAGACTAAAAAGACTAAAAAGACTAAAAATACTAAAAAGACTAAAAATACTAAAAAGACTAAAAAGACTAAAAAGACTAAAAAGACTTAAAAGACTAAAAAGACTAAAAAGACTAAATAGACTAAAAATACTAAAAAGACTAAAAAGACTAAAAAGACTAAAAAGACTAAAAAGACTAAAAATACTAAAAATACTAAAAAGACTAAAAAGACTAAAAAGACTAAAAAGACTAAAAAGACTAAATAGACTAAAAATACTAAAAAGACTAAAAAGACTAAAAAGACTAAAAAGACTAAAAAGACTAAAAAGACTAAAAAGACTAAAAAGACTAAAAAGACTAAAAAGACTAAAAAGACTAAAAAGACTAAAAAGACTAAAAAGACTAAAAAGACTAAAAAGACTAAAAAGACTAAAAAGACTAAAAAGACTAAAAATACTAAAAATACTAAAAAGACTAAAAAGACTAAAAAGACTTAAAAGACTAAAAAGACTAAAAAGACTAAATAGACTAAAAATACTAAAAAGACTAAAAAGACTAAAAATACTAAAAAGACTAAAAATACTAAAAAGACTAAAAAGACTTAAAAGACTAAAAAGACTAAAAAGACTAAAAAGACTTAAAAGACTAAAAAGACTAAAAAGACTAAAAAGACTAAATAGACTAAAAATACTAAAAAGACTAAAAAGACTAAAAAGACTAAAAATACTAAAAAGACTAAAAAGACTAAAAAGACTAAAAATACTAAAAAGACTAAAAAGACTAAAAAGACTAAAAAGACTAAATAGACTAAAAAGACTAAAAAGACTAAAAAGACTAAAAAGACTTAAAAGACTAAAAAGACTAAAAAGACTAAAAAGACTAAAAAGACTAAAAATACTAAAAATACTAAAAAGACTAAAAAGACTAAAAAGACTTAAAAGACTAAAAAGACTAAAAAGACTAAAAAGACTAAATAGACTAAAAATACTAAAAAGACTAAAAAGACTAAAAATACTAAAAAGACTAAAAATACTAAAAAGACTAAAAAGACTTAAAAGACTAAAAAGACTAAAAAGACTAAAAAGACTAAATAGACTAAAAATACTAAAAATGCTAAAAATACTAAAACTACTACTAACTAAAAGACTAAATAGACTAAAAATACTAAAAAAGACTAAAAAGACTAAATAGACTAAAAAGACTAAAAAGACTAAATAGCCTAAAAAGACTAAAAAGACTAAAAAGACTAAAAATACTAAAAATACTAAAAAGACTAAAAAGACTAAAAAGACTAAAAAGACTAAAAAGACTTAAAAGACTAAAAAGACTAAAAATACTAAAAATACTAAAAAGACAAAAAGAATAAAAAGACTAAATAGACTAAAAATACTAAAAATACTAAAAATACTAAAAATACTAAAAAGACAAAAAGAATAAAAAGACTAAATAGACTAAAAATACTAAAAAGACTAAAAATACTAAAAATACTAAAAAGACTAAAAATACTAAAAAGACTAAAAAGACTAAAAAGATTAAAAAGACTAAAAAGACTAAAAAGACTAAAAAGACTAAAAAAACTAAAAAGACTTAAAAGACTAAAAAGACTAAAAAGACTAAAAAGACTAAAAAGACTTATAAGACTAAAAAGATTAAAAAGACTAAAAAGACTAAAAAGACTAAAAAGACTAAAAAGACAAAAGACACCACAAAGACTAAAAAGACTAAATAGACTAAAAATACTAAAAAGACTAAAAAGACTAAAAAGACTAAAAAGACTAAAAAGACTAAAAATACTAAAAATACTAAAAAGACTAAAAAGACTAAAAAGACTAAAAAGACTAAAAAGACTAAAAAGACTAAATAGACTAAAAATACTAAAAAGACTAAAAAGACTAAAAAGACTAAAAAGACTAAAAAGACTAAAAAGACTAAAAAGACTAAAAAGACTAAAAAGACTAAAAAGACTAAAAAGACTAAAAAGACTAAAAAGACTAAAAAGACTAAAAAGACTAAAAAGACTAAAAAGACTAAAAAGACTAAAAAGACTAAAAATACTAAAAATACTGAAAAGACTAAAAAGACTAAAAAGACTTAAAAGACTAAAAAGACTAAAAAGACTAAATAGACTAAAAATACTAAAAAGACTAAAAAGACTAAAAATACTAAAAAGACTAAAAATACTAAAAAGACTAAAAAGACTTAAAAGACTAAAAAGACTAAAAAGACTAAAAAGACTTAAAAGACTAAAAAGACTAAAAAGACTAAAAAGACTAAATAGACTAAAAATACTAAAAAGACTAAAAAGACTAAAAAGACTAAATAGACTAAAAATACTAAAAATGCTAAAAATACTAAAACTACTACTAACTAAAAGACTAAATAGACTAAAAATACTAAAAAAGACTAAAAAGACTAAATAGACTAAAAAGACTAAAAAGACTAAATAGCCTAAAAAGACTAAAAAGACTAAAAAGACTAAAAAGACAAAAAAGACAAAAAAGACAAAAAAGACAAAAAAGACAAAAAAGACAAAAAAGACAAAAAAGACAAAAAAGACAAAAAAGACAAAAAAGACAAAAAAGACAAAAAAGACAAAAAAGACAAAAAAGACAAAAAAGACAAAAAAGACAAAAAAGACAAAAAAGACAAAAAAGACAAAAAAGACAAAAAAGACAAAAAAGACAAAAAAGACAAACAAGACAAACAAGACAAAAAAGACAAAAAAGACAAAAAAGACAAAAAAGACAAAAAAGACAAAAAAGACAAAAAAGACAAAAAAGACAAAAAAGACAAAAAAGACAAAAAAGACAAAAAAGACAAAAAAGACAAAAAAGACAAAAAAGACAAAAAAGACAAAAAAGACAAAAAAGACAAAAAAGACAAAAAAGACAAAAAAGACAAAAAAGACAAAAAAGACAAAAAAGACAAAAAAGACAAAAAAGACAAAAAAGATAAAAAAGACAAAAAAGACAAAAAAGACAAAAAAGACAAAAAAGACAAAAAAGACAAAAAAGACAAAAAAGACAAAAAAGACAAAAAAGACAAAAAAGACAAACAAGACAAACAAGACAAAAAAGACAAAAAAGACAAAAAAGACAAAAAAGACAAAAAAGACAAAAAAGACAAAAAAGACAAAAAAGACAAAAAAGACAAAAAAGACAAAAAAGACAAAAAAGACAAAAAAGACAAAAAAGACAAAAAAGACAAAAAAGACAAAAAAGACAAAAAAGACAAAAAAGACAAAAAAGACAAAAAAGACAAAAAAGACAAAAAAGACAAAAAAGACAAAAAAGACAAAAAAGACAAAAAAGACAAAAAAGACAAAAAAGACAAAAAAGACAAAATAGACAAAATAGACAAAAAAGACAAAAAAGACAAAAAAGACAAAAAAGACTAAAAAGACTTAAAAGACTAAAAAGACTAAAAAGACTAAAAATACTAAAAAGACAAAAAGAATAAAAAGACTAAATATACTAAAAAGACTAAAAATACTAAAAAGACTAAAAAGACTAAAAAGACTAAATAGACTAAAAAGACTAAAAAGACTAAAAAGACTTAAAAGACTAAAAATACTAAAAAGACTAAAAAGACTAAAAAGACTAAAAAGACTAAAAAGACTAAAAAGACTAAAAAGACTAAAAAGACTAAAAAGACTAAAAAGACTAAAAAGACTAAAAAGACTAAAAAGACTAAAAAGACTAAAAAGACTAAAAAGACTTAAAAGACTAAAAAGACTAAAAAGACTTAAAAGACTTAAAAGACTTAAAAGACTTAAAAGACTTAAAAGACTTAAAAGACTAAAAAGACTAAAAATACTAAAAAGACTAAAAAGAATAAAAAGACTAAATAGACTAAAAATACTAAAAAGACTAAAAATACTAAAAAGACTTAAAAGACTAAAAAGACTAAAAAGACTAAAAAGACTAAAAAGACTAAAAAGACTAAATAGACTAAAAAGACTAAAAAGACTAAAAAGACTTAAAAGACTAAAAAGACAAAAGACTAAAAAGACTAAAAAGACTAAAAAGACTAAAAAGACTAAAAAGACTAAAAAGACTAAAAAGACTAAAAAGACTAAAAAGACTAAAAATACTAAAAAGACTAAAAAGACTAAAAAGACTTAAAAGACTAAAAAGACTAAAAAGACTAAATAGACTAAAAATACTAAAAAGACTAAAAAGACTAAAAAGACTAAAAAGACTAAAAAGACTAAAAATACTAAAAAGACTAAAAAGACTAAAAAGACTAAAAAGACTAAAAAGACTAAAAAGACTAAATAGACTAAAAATACTAAAAAGACTAAAAAGACTAAAAAGACTAAAAAGACTAAAAAGACTAAAAAGACTAAAAAGACTAAAAAGACTAAAAAGACTAAAAAGACTAAAAAGACTAAAAAGACTAAAAAGACTAAAAAGACTAAAAAGACTAAAAAGACTAAAAAGACTAAAAAGACTAAAAATACTAAAAAGACAAAAAGAATAAAAAGACTAAATATACTAAAAAGACTAAAAAGACTTAAAAGACTAAAAATACTAAAAAGACTAAAAAGACTAAAAAGACTAAAAAGACTAAAAAGACTAAAAAGACTAAAAAGACTAAAAAGACTAAAAAGACTAAAAAGACTAAAAAGACTAAAAAGACTAAAAAGACTAAAAAGACTAAAAAGACTAAAAAGACTAAAAAGACTAAAAAGACTAAAAAGACTAAAAAGACTAAAAAGACTAAAAAGACTAAAAAGACTAAAAAGACTAAAAAGACTAAAAAGACTAAAAAGACTAAAAAGACTAAAAAGACTAAAAAGACTAAAAAGACTAAAAAGACTAAAAAGACTAAAAAGACTAAAAAGACTAAAAAGACTTAAAAGACTAAAAAGACTAAAAAGACTAAAAAGACTTAAAAGACTTAAAAGACTTAAAAGACTTAAAAGACTTAAAAGACTTAAAAGACTAAAAAGACTAAAAATACTAAAAAGACTAAAAAGAATAAAAAGACTAAATAGACTAAAAATACTAAAAAGACTAAAAATACTAAAAAGACTTAAAAGACTAAAAAGACTAAAAAGACTAAAAAGACTAAAAAGACTAAATAGACTAAAAAGACTAAAAAGACTAAAAAGACTTAAAAGACTAAAAAGACAAAAGACTAAAAAGACTAAAAAGACTAAAAAGACTAAAAAGACTAAAAAGACTAAAAAGACTAAAAAGACTAAAAAGACTAAAAATACTAAAAAGACTAAAAAGACTAAAAAGACTAAAAAGACTTAAAAGACTAAAAAGACTAAAAAGACTAAATAGACTAAAAATACTAAAAAGACTAAAAAGACTAAAAAGACTAAAAAGACTAAAAAGACTAAAAATACTAAAAATACTAAAAAGACTAAAAAGACTAAAAAGACTAAAAAGACTAAAAAGACTAAATAGACTAAAAATACTAAAAAGACTAAAAAGACTAAAAAGACTAAAAAGACTAAAAAGACTAAAAAGACTAAAAAGACTAAAAAGACTAAAAAGACTAAAAAGACTAAAAAGACTAAAAAGACTAAAAAGACTAAAAAGACTAAAAAGACTAAAAAGACTAAAAAGACTAAAAAGACTAAAAAGACTAAAAATACTAAAAATACTAAAAAGACTAAAAAGACTAAAAAGACTTAAAAGACTAAAAAGACTAAAAAGACTAAATAGACTAAAAATACTAAAAAGACTAAAAAGACTAAAAATACTAAAAAGACTAAAAATACTAAAAAGACTAAAAAGACTTAAAAGACTAAAAAGACTAAAAAGACTAAAAAGACTTAAAAGACTAAAAAGACTAAAAAGACTAAAAAGACTAAATAGACTAAAAATACTAAAAAGACTAAAAAGACTAAAAAGACTAAAAATACTAAAAAGACTAAAAAGACTAAAAAGACTAAAAATACTAAAAAGACTAAAAAGACTAAAAAGACTAAAAAGACTAAATAGACTAAAAAGACTAAAAAGACTAAAAAGACTAAAAAGACTTAAAAGACTAAAAAGACTAAAAAGACTAAAAAGACTAAAAAGACTAAAAATACTAAAAATACTAAAAAGACTAAAAAGACTAAAAAGACTTAAAAGACTAAAAAGACTAAAAAGACTAAAAAGACTAAATAGACTAAAAATACTAAAAAGACTAAAAAGACTAAAAATACTAAAAAGACTAAAAATACTAAAAAGACTAAAAAGACTTAAAAGACTAAAAAGACTAAAAAGACTAAAAAGACTAAATAGACTAAAAATACTAAAAATGCTAAAAATACTAAAACTACTACTAACTAAAAGACTAAATAGACTAAAAATACTAAAAAAGACTAAAAAGACTAAATAGACTAAAAAGACTAAAAAGACTAAATAGCCTAAAAAGACTAAAAAGACTAAAAAGACTAAAAATACTAAAAATACTAAAAAGACTAAAAAGACTAAAAAGACTAAAAAGACTAAAAAGACTTAAAAGACTAAAAAGACTAAAAATACTAAAAATACTAAAAAGACAAAAAGAATAAAAAGACTAAATAGACTAAAAATACTAAAAATACTAAAAATACTAAAAATACTAAAAAGACAAAAAGAATAAAAAGACTAAATAGACTAAAAAGACTAAAAATACTAAAAATACTAAAAAGACTAAAAATACTAAAAAGACTAAAAAGACTAAAAAGATTAAAAAGACTAAAAAGACTAAAAAGACTAAAAAGACTAAAAAAACTAAAAAGACTTAAAAGACTAAAAAGACTAAAAAGACTAAAAAGACTTATAAGACTAAAAAGATTAAAAAGACTAAAAAGACTAAAAAGACTAAAAAGACTAAAAAGACAAAAGACACCACACCCCTGCCCCTAAACACTTCACTAAATATCTATACGATTCCATCTGGGAGAACCGTGTGATCGACGAAAAGAAAAAAAAAGTTGTGTATGAAGGGGTGAAAATTTTGTATGGGATATTTTTATTTTGTATGGAACCCTTATTTTTTTTTTCGGATCCTTACATTAAAATAAACCCTGAGCAACATTAGTTTGAGCGCAAACCGTCTACGACCTATAGTTTCCGAGATACATAGGAGATGGGGGTGAAAGGGGGTGAAAAGGGGAAATGTCAGATTTTTCCTGAAGTCACCCCCACTCCCTCTATACGAATCCACCAAAAATTTCAACCCTACAAGGTGGCATCTGGGAGAACAATCATGTCAATGAGTCAGTGAGTGAGTGAGTGAGTGGTAATCGAGCTATATATAGTATAATAACTAGAGGTTGGGTGGTGCGCGAGCTGCACGCAAAAAAAGTTAACTGATGTGGAAGAAACAATCAAAAAGGATAACCAAGAGGATGATGCTATAAGAGATGATATTGATGTCAAAGGAGCAATCAAAGACAATATCAAAGTGGTAAATACTACATAAGAGGATTTCGGTGTAAAAGAAGCAATCGAAATCGAAATCGAAATCGAAATCGAAATCGAAATCGAAATCGAAATCGAAATCGAAATCGAAATCGAAATCGAAATCGAAATCGAAATCGAAATCGAAATCGAAATCGAAATCGAAATCGAAATCGAAATCGAAATCGAAATCGAAATCGAAAACGAAAACGCTACAACTACCCTACAACTACCCTACACCTACCCTACACCTACCCTACACCTACCCTACAACTACCCTACAACTACCCTACACCTACCCTACACCTACCCTATAACTACCCTACAACTACCCTACAACTACCCTACACCTACCCTACAACTATCCTACACCTACTCTACACCTACCCTACTACTACCCTACAACTACCCTACAACTACCCTACAACTACCCTACAACTACCCTACACCTACCCTACACCTACCCTACCTATACGATTCCACCAAACATCGACACGTCATTAAAGTAAAGAAAAAAAAGTTTTTTATGAAGGGGTGAAAATTTTGTATGGGATAATTTTTTTTTTGTATGGAACCCTAATTTTTTTTTTCGGATTCTTATATAAAAAAGCACCCTGAGCAATATTCGTTTGAGCACGAACCCTCTACGACCTATAGTTTCCGAGATACATGAGGGGTGGGGGTGAAAGGGGGTGAAAAATTGAAATGTCAGATTTTTCCTGAGGTCGCCCCCACTCCCTCTATACGAATCCACCAAAAATTTTAACCCTACGAGGTGGCATCTGGGAGAACAATCATGTCAATCAGTCAGTCAGTCAGTCAGTCAGTGAGTGAGTCAGTGGTAATCGAGCTATATATAGTATAACTAGAGGTTGGGTGGTGCGCGAGCTGCACGCAGCTCGCGGTTTATGTTTTAATTCGTTATGCTATCAGAGAGGGTTTCGAAGAGGAAGAAGCAATCAAAGAAGATATCGATGCGGGAGAAGCAATCAAAGAGAATATCGAAGAGGAAGAAGAAATCAAAGAAGATATCGATGTAGGAGACATAATCAAAGAGAATATCGACGTGGAAGAAGCAATCAAAGAAGATATCGATGTGGGAGAAGAAATTAAATAGAATATCGAAGAGGAAGAAGCAATCAACAATGATATCGAAGAATAAGAAGCAATCAAAGTGGATAGCGAAGTGTAAGATGTAATCAAAGAAGATATCGATGTAAAAGAAGCAATCAAAGAAGATATCGTTGTGGGAGAAGAAATCAATGAGGATATCAAAATCGAAGATGCTATAAAAGAGGATATTGATGTAAAACAAGCAATCCAAGAAGATATTGGTCTGGAAGAAGCAATCCAGAAAGATGTCGAAGTGGGAGAAACAAAAAGTAGATATCGTATGAGAGAAGCAATCAAAGAGAATATCGAAGTTAAAAAAGCAATCGAAGATAATATTGAAGTGGATTTAGCAGTCAATGAGTATATCGGTGTGAAAGAAGCCATAAAAGACTACATCAGAGTAGAAGAAACAATCAAACAGGATATTGTAGTGAAATAAGCCAGCTAAGCAAAAAAAAATAACATAACATTTCATAAAAGTTTTGCATGTCTATCACTAAAGGAGATACAAGCGATTTAAAATTTTGTACTTACCACAAGACAAAAAAGACAAAAAAGACAAAAAAGACAAAAAAGACAAAAAAGACAAAAAAGACAAAAAAGACAAAAAAGACAAAAAAGACAAAAAAGACAAAAAAGACAAAAAAGACAAAAAAGACAAAATAGACAAAAAAGACAAAAAAGACAAAAAAGACAAAAAAAGAATAAAAAAGACAAAAAAGACAAAAAAGACAAAAAAGACAAAAAAGACAAAAAAGAAAAAAAAGACAAAAAAGACAAAAAAGACAAAAAAGACAAAAAAGACAAAAAAGACAAAAAAGAAAAAAAAGACAAAAAAGACAAAAAGGACAAAAAAGACAAAAAAGACAAAAAAGACAAAAAAGACAAAAAAGACAAAAAAGACAAAAAAGACAAAAAAGACAAAAAAGACAAAAAAGACAAAAAAGACAAAAAAAGAATAAAAAAGACAAAAAAGACAAAAAAGACAAAAAAGACAAAAAAGAAAAAAAAGACAAAAAAGACAAAAAAGACAAAAAAGACAAAAAAGACAAAAAAGACAAAAAAGACAAAAAAGACAAAAAAGACAAAAAAGACAAAAAAGACAAAAAAGACAAAAAAGACAAAAAAGAAAAAAAAGACAAAAAAGACAAAAAAGACAAAAAAGACAAAAAAGACAAAAAAGACAAAAAAGACAAAAAAGACAAAAAAGACAAAAAAGACAAAAAAGACCAAAAAAGACCAAAAAAGACCAAAATAGACAAAAAAGACAAAAAAGACAAAAAAGACAAAAAAGACAAAAAAGACAATAAAGACAAAAAAGACAAAAAAGACACCCCTTCCCTACCCCTACACCAACACGTCACTAAATATCTATACGATTCCATCTGGGAGAACAACCGTGTGATCGACGAAAAGAAAAAAAAAAATTTGTATGAAGGGGTGAAAATTTTGTATGGGATAATTTTTTATTGTATGGAATCCTAATTTTTTTTTTCGGATCCTTATATTAAAAAGCACCCTTAACAACATTAGTTTGAGCGCGAACCCTCTACGACCTATAGTTTCCGAGATACATGGGGGGTGGGGGTGAAAGGGGGTGAAAAGGGGAAATGTCAGATTTTTCCTGAGGTCGCCCCCACTCCCTCTATACGAATCCACCAAATATGTTAACCCTACAAGGTGGCATCTGGGAGAACAATCATGTCAATCAGTCAGTCAGTCAGTGAGTGAGTGAGTCAGTGGTAATCGAGCTATATATAATATAACTAGAGGTTGGGTGGTGCGCGAGCTGCACGCAGCTCGCGGTTTTGGCTTGCATTCTAAAGCTATAAGACAGGATTTTGAAGTGAAAGAAGCAATCAAAGCGGATATCGATGTTGAAGAAGCAATCAAAAATGTTAACTGGTGTGGAAGAAACAATCAAAAAGGATAACCAAGAGGATGATGCTATATGAGATGATATTGATGTTAAAGAAGCAATCAAAGAATATATCGAAGTGGTAAATGCTATAAAACAGGATATCGATGTAAAGGAAGCAATAAAAACGAAATCGAAATCGAAATCGAAATCGAAATCGAAATCGAAATCGAAATCGAAATCGAAATCGAAATCGAAATCGAAATCGAAATCGAAATCGAAATCGAAATCGAAATCGAAATCGAAATCGAAATCGAAATCGAAATCGAAATCGAAATCGAAATCGAAATCGAAATCGAAATCGAAATCGAAATCGAAATCGAAATCGAAATCGAAATCGAAATCGAAATCGAAATCGAAATCGAAATCGAAATCGAAATCGAAATCGAAATCGAAATCGAAATCGAAATCGAAATCGAAATCGAAATCGAAATCGAAATCGAAATCGAAATCGAAATCGAAATCGAAATCGAAATCGAAATCGAAATCGAAATCGAAATCGAAATCGAAATCGAAATCGAAATCGAAATCGAAATCGAAATCGAAATCGAAATCGAAATCGAAATCGAAATCGAAATCGAAATCGAAATCGAAATCGAAATCGAAATCGAAATCGAAATCGAAATCGAAATCGAAATCGAAATCGAAATCGAAATCGAAATCGAAATCGAAATCGAAATCGAAATCGAAATCGAAATCGAAATCGAAATCGAAATCGAAATCGAAATCGAAATCGAAATCGAAATCGAAATCGAAATCGAAATCGAAATCGAAATCGAAATCGAAACCGAAACCGAAATCGACTACCACTACCCTACCACTACCCTACCACTACCCCACCACTACCCCACCACTACCCCACCACTACCCCACCACTACCCCACCACTATCCCACCACTACCCCACCACTACCCCACCACTACCCCACCACTACCCCACCACTACCCCACCTCTACCCCACCTCTACCCCACCACTACCCCACCACTACCCTACCACTACCCTACCACTACCCCACCACTACCCCACCACTACCCCACCACTACCCCACTACTACACTACACCTACTCAACACCTACCCAAAACCTACCCAACACCTACCCTACACCTACCCTACAACTACCCTACAACTACCCTACACCTACCCTACACCTACCCTACAACTACCCTACAACTACCCTACACCTACCCTACCCCTACTTAACACCTACCCTACACCTACACTTCACTAAATCACTAAATATCTATACGATTCCATCTGGGAGGACAACCGTGTGATCGACGAAAAGAAAAAAAAAATTGTATGAGGGGGTGAAAATTTTGTATGGGATAATTTTTTTTTGTATGGAACCCTAATTTTTTTTTTCGGATCCTTATATTAAAAAGCACCCTGAGTAATATTAGTTTGAGCGCGAACCCTCTACGACCTATACTTTCCGAGATACATGGGGGGTGGGTGTGAAAGGGGGTGAAAAGGGGAAATGTCAGATTTTTCCTGAGGTCGCCCCCACTCCCTCTATACGAATCCACCAAAAATTTCAACCCTACGAGGTTGCTTCTGGGAGAACAATCATGTCAATCAGTGAGTCAGTGGTAATCGAGCTATATATAATATAACTAGAGGTTGGGTGGTGCGCGAGCTGCACGCAGCTCGCGGTTTATGTTTGCATTGTAAAGCTATTAGAGAGGATTTTGAAGTGTAAGAAGCAATCAAAGAGGTAAATGAAGTTGAAGAAGCAAACAAGGAGAACATCAAAGTAAAAGACGCTATCAAAGAGGATATCGATGTTAAAAAATCAATCAAAGAAGATATCTGATATAGGAGAAGCAATCAAAAAGTATATCGAAGAGGAAGAACTAATAAAAGAGGATATCAATGTAAAAGAATCAATAAAAGAGAATATTGATGAAAAAGAAGCAATCAAAGAAGATATCGATGTAGGAGTAGCAATCAAAGATAATATCGAAGAGGAAGAAGCAATCAACGATGATATCGAAGAGAATGATGTAATCAAAGCGGATACCGAAGTGAAAGATTTTATTAAATACGATATCGATGTAAAAGAAGCAATCAAAAAGGATATCGATGTTAAAGTAGCACTCAAAGAGGATATCGATGTGAAAGAAGCAAACAAAGAGGATATCGAAAAGGAGGAAGCAATCAAAGAGGATGTCGATATTAAATAATTAATCAAAGAATATCGATTTGTCCAAAAACTAAAATGAAAATAAAAAAAATAACCAAACACCGTAAAAGTTTTGCATGCGTATCTCTTTCCGTTTAGAAGATACATGTTGTTCAAAATTTTGTAAGAACAGACAGACAAAAAAGACAAAAAATACAAAAAAGACAAAAAAGACAAAAAAGACAAAAAAGACAAATAAGACAAAAAAGACAAAAAAAAACAAAAAAGACAAAAAAGACAAATAAGACAAAAAAGACAAATAAGACAAAAAAGACAAAAAAGACAAAAAAGACAAAAAAGACAAAAAAGACAAAAAAGACAAAAAAGACAAATAAGACAAAAAAGACAAAAAAAAACAAAAAAGACAAAAAAGACAAATAAGACAAAAAAGACAAATAAGACAAAAAAGACAAAAAAGACAAAAAAGACAAAAAAGACAAAAAAGACAAATAAGACAAAAAAGACAAAAAGACAAAAAAGACAAAAAAGACAAAAAAGACAAAAAAGACAAAAAAGACAAAAAAGACAAAAAAGACAAAAAAGACAAAAAAGACAAAATAGACAAAATAGACAAAATAGACAAAATAGACAAAAAAGACAAAAAAGACAAAAAAGACAAAAAAGACAAAAAAGACAAAAAAGACAAAAAAGACAAAAAAGACAAAAAAGACAAAGACAAAAAAGACAAAAAAGACAAAAAAGACAAAAAAGACAAAAAAGACAAAAAAGACAAAAAAGACAAAATAGACAAAAAAGACAAAATAGACAAAATAGACAAAATAGACAAAATAGACAAAATAGACAAAATAGACAAAATAGACAAAATAGACAAAATAGACAAAATAGACAAAATAGACAAAATAGACAAAATAGACAAAATAGACAAAATAGACAAAATAGACAAAATAGACAAAATAGACAAAATATACAAAATAGACAAAATAGACAAAATAGACAAAATAGACAAAATAGACAAAATAGACAAAATAGACAAAATAGACAAAATAGACAAAATAGACAAAATAGACAAAATAGACAAAATAGACAAAATAGACAAAATAGACAAAATAGACAAAATAGACAAAATAGACAAAATAGACAAAATAGACAAAATAGACAAAATAGACAAAATAGACAAAATAGACAAAATAGACAAAATAGACAAAATAGACAAAATAGACAAAATAGACAAAATAGACAAAATAGACAAAATAGACAAAATAGACAAAATAGACAAAATAGACAAAATAGACAAAATAGACAAAATAGACAAAAAGGATAAAAGGGACAAAAAGGACAAAAAGGACAAAAAAGACTAAAACGACTTAAAAGACAAAAGACACCACACCCCTACCCCTAAACACTTCACTAAATATCTATACGATTCCATCTGGGAGAACAACCGTGTGATCGACCAAAAGAAAAAAAAAATTGTATGAAGGGGTGAAAATTTTGTATGGGATAATTTTTTTTATGTGTGGGACCCCAATTTTTTTTGTCGGATCCTTTTATTAAAATGCACCCTTAACAACATTAGTTTGAGCGCGAACCCTCTACGACCTATAGTTTCCGAGATACATGGGGGGTGGGGGTGAAAGGGGGTGAAAAGGGGAAATGTCAGATTTTTCCTGAGGTCGCCCCCACTCCCTCTATACGAATCTACCAAAAATTTTAACCCTACGAGGTGGCATCTGGGAGAACAATCATGTCAGTGAGTCAGTGAGTGGTAGTTTAGCTATATATAATATAACTAGAGGTTGGGTGGTGCGCGAGCTGCACGCAGCTCGCGGTTTATGTTTTAAATTGTAAAGCAATCAGAGAGGGTTTCGAAGAGGAAGAAGCAATCAACGATGATATCGAAGAGAATGATGCAATCAAAGCGGATAGCGAAGTGAAAGATGTTAACAAAAACGATATCGATGTAAAAGAAGCAATCAAAGAAGATATCGTTGTGGGAGAAGCAATCAATGTTGATATCAAAATCAAAGATGCTACAAAAAAGGATATTTATGTAACACAAGCAATTAAAGAAGATATTAATCTGGAAGAAGCAATCCAAAAGGATGTCGAAGTGGAAGAAGCAATACAGGAGGATGTCGAAGTGGAAGAAACAATAAAAGAGAATATCGAAGGTAAAAAAGCAATTGAAGATAATATTGAAGTTGATTTAGCAATCAATGAGGATATAGAAGTAAACGAAGCAATAGAAGACTTTATCAGAGTAGAAGAAACAATCACAGAGGATATTGTAGTGAAATAAGCACGTTCACAAAAAAAAAAACATTCCGTAAAGGTTTGCATGTCTATCTCTAACCGTTGAGGAGATAAGAGCTGCACGCAGCTCGCGGTTTTGGCGTGCATTGTAAAGCTATAAGACAGGATTTAGAAGTGAAAGAAGCAATTATTAATGATATTGAAGTAGAAGGAGCAATCAATGAAGATTTAGAAGTGGAAGAAGCAATCAAAGAGGATATCGAAGTTGTAGAAGCAAGCTATCAGAGAGGGTTTCGAAGAGGAAGAAGCAATCAAAGAAGATATCGATGTGGGAGAAGCAATTAACGATGATATCAAAGAAGAAGAAGCAATCGAAATCGAAATCAAAATCGACCAACAACTACCCTACAACTACCCTACAACTACCCTACAACTACCCTACACCTACCCTACACCTACCCTACACCTACCCTACAACTACCCTACAACTACCCTACAACTACCCTACACCTACCCTACACCTACCCTACAACTACCCTACAACTACCCTACACCTACCCTACAACTACCCTACAACTACCCTACAACTACCCTACACCAACCCTTCACCTACCCTACAACTACCCTACAACTACCCTACAACTACCCTACAACTACCCTACAACTACCCTACAACTACCCTACAACTACCCTACACCTACCCTACAACTACCCTACAACTACCCTACAACTACCCTACACCTACCGTACACCTACCCTACAACTACCCTACAACTACCCTACACCTACACCTTCACCTAACCTACACTAAATATCTATACGATTTCACCAAACATCGACACATGTTATTAGAGTAAAGAAAAAAAAAAGTTTTGTATGAGGGGGTGAAAATTTTGTATGGGATAATTTTTTTTTTGTATGGGACCCCAATTTTTTTTGTCGGATCCTTTTATTAAAATGCACCCTTAACAACATTAGTTTGAGCGCGAACCCTCTACGACCTATAGTTTCCGAGATACATGGGGGGTGGGGGTGAAAGGGGGTGAAAAGGGGAAATGTCAGATTTTTCCTGAGGTCGCCCCCACTCCCTCTATACGAATCCACCAAAAATTTCAACCCTACGAGGTGGCATCTGGGAGAACAATCATGTCAATCAGTCAGTCAGTGAGTGAGTGAGTGAGTGGTAATCGAGCTATATATATTATAACTAGAGGTTGGGTGGTGCGCGAGCTGCACGCAGCTCGCGGTTTTGGTGTTGCATTGAAGAGCTATCAAAGAGGATTTTGAAGTGTAAGAAGCAATTAAAAAAGTTATCCAAGTAGAAGAAGCAATCGATGAGGATTTAGAAGTGAAAGAAGCAATCTAAGAGGACATTGAAATAGAAGATGCTAAAATTGAGGATATTGATGTAAGAGAAGCAATCAAAAAGAATATCGATGGTAAAGAATCAATCAAAGAGGATATCTAAGAGGATGATGCTATAACAGAGGATATTGATGAAAGAGAAATCGAAGACAAAAATCGAAATTGAAATCGAAATAGAAATCGAAATCGAAATCGAAATCGAAATCGAAATGCCCTACATCTACCCTTCACCTACCCTACACCTACCCTACCACTACCCTACCACTACCCTACCACTATCCTTCCACTACCCTACCACTACCCTACCACTACCCTACCACTACCCTACCACTACCCTACCACTACCCTACCACTACCCTACCACTACCCTACCACTACCCTACCACTACCCTACCACTACCCTACCACTACCCTACACCTACCCAACACCTACCTAACACCTACCCAACACCTACCCAACGCCTACCCAACACCTACCCAACGCCTACCCTACACCTACCCTACCCCTACACCTACACTTCACTCAATATCTATACGATTCCATCTGGGAGAACAACCGTGTGATCGTGGAAAAGAAAAAAAAAAGTTTTGTATGAAGGGGTGAAAAATTTGTATGGGATAATTTTTTTTTTGTATGGGACCCCAATTTTTTTTGTCGGATCCTTTTATTAAAATGCACCCTTAACAACATTAGTTTGAGCGCGAACCCTCTACGACCTATAGTTTCCGAGATACATGGGGGGTGGGGGTGAAAGGGGGTGAAAAGGGGAAATGTCAGATTTTTCCTGAGGTCGCCCCCACTCCCTCTATACGAATCCACCAAAAATTTCAACCCTACGAGGTTGCATCTGGGAGAACAATCATGTCAATCAGTGAGTGAGTGAGTGAGTGGTAATCGAGCTATATATAATATATATAATACTAGAGGTTGGGTGGTGCGCGAGCTGCACGCAGCTCGCGGTTTTGGTGTTGCATTGAAGAGCTATCAAAGAGGATTTTGAAGTGTAAGAAGCAATTAAATCGAAATCGAAATCGAAATCGAAATCGAAATCGAAATCGAAATCGAAATCGAAATCGAAATCGAAATCGAAATCGAAATCGAAATCGAAATCGAAATCGAAATCGAAATCGAAATCGAAATCGAAATCGAAATCGAAATCGAAATCGAAATCGAAATCGAAATCGAAATCGAAATCGAAATCGAAATCGAAATCGAAATCGAAATCGAAATCGAAATCGAAATCGAAATCGAAATCGAAATCGAAATCGAAATCGAAATCGAAATCGAAATCGAAATCGAAATCGAAATCGAAATCGAAATCGAAATCGAAATCGAAATCGAAATCGAAATCGAAATCGAAATCGAAATCGAAATCGAAATCGAAATCGAAATCGAAATCGAAATCGAAATCGAAATCGAAATCGAAATCGAAATCGAAATCGAAATCGAAATCGAAATCGAAATCGAAATCGAAATCGAAATCGAAATCGAAATCGAAATCGAAATCGAAATCGAAATCGAAATCGAAATCGAAATCGAAATCGAAATCGAAATCGAAAACGAAAACGAAAACGAAATCGAAATCGAAAACCAACACCTACCCTACACCTACCCTACACCCTCCCTTCAACTACCCTACACCTACCCTACACCTACCCTACACCTACCCTACAACTACCCTACAACTACAATACACTTACACTACAACTACCCTACAACTACCCTACACCTACCCTACAACTACCCTACACCTACCCTACAACTACCCTACAACTACCCTACAACTACAATACACTTACACTACAACTACCCTACAACTACCCTACACCTACTCTACACCTACCCTACAACTACCCTACACCTACCCTACAACTACCCTACAACTACAATACACTTACACTACAACTACCCTACACCTACTCTACACCTACCCTACACCTACTCTACACCTACCCTACAACTACCCTACAACTACCCTACACCTACCCTACAACTACCCTACACCCACCCTACAACTACCCTACAACTACCCTACACCTACCCTACACCTACCCTACACCTACCCTACAACTACCCTACAACTACCCTACAACTACCCTACACCTACACTACACCTACCCTACACCTACCCTACAACTACCCTACATCTATCCTACACCTACCCTACACCTACACTACAACTACCCTACAACTACCCTACAACTACCCTATAACTACCCTACACCTACACCTTCACCTAACCTACACTAAATATCTATACGATTCCACCAAACATCGACACATGTCATTAAAGTAAAGAAAAAAAAGTTTTGTATGAAGGGGTGAAAATTTTGTATGGGAAATTTTTTTTTTGTATGGAACCCTAATTTTTTTTTTCGGATCTTTATAATAAAAAGCACCCTGAGCAATATTAGTTTGAGCGCGAACCCTCTACGACCTATAGTTTCCGAGATACATGGGGGGTGGGGGTGAAAGGGGGTGAAAAGTGGAAATGTCAGATTTTTCCTGAGGTCGCCCCCACTCCCTCTATACAAATCCACCAAAAATTTTAACCCTACGAGGTGGCATCTGGGAGAACAATCATGTCAATCAGTGAATCAGTCAGTGAGTCAGTCAGTGGTAATCGAGCTATATATATTATAACTAGAGGTTGGGTGGTGCGCGAGCTGCACGCAGCTCGCGGTTTATGTTTTGATGGAAGAAGCAATCAAAAAAGATATTGCTGTGGGAGAAGCAATCAAAGATGATATTGATGTGGGAGAAGCAATCAAAGAAGATATCGATGTGGAAAAAGCAATCAAAGAGAATATTGAAGAGAAAGAAGCAATCAACGATGATATCGAAGAGAAAGATGCCATCAAAGCAGAAAGCGAAGTGAAAGATGTTATTAAAGAAGATATCGATGTAAAAGAAGCAATTAAAGAGGATATATAAGAGGATGTTGCTTAAACAGAGGATATTGATGTAAGAAAAGGAATCAAAGAGAATATTGATATAAAAGAAGCAAATCGAAATCGCAATCGCAATCGAAATCGAAATCGAAATCGAAATCGAAATCGAAATCGAAATCGAAATCGAAATCGAAATCGAAATCGAAATCGAAATCGAAATCGAAATCGAAATCGAAATCGAAATCGAAATCGAAATCGAAATCGAAATCGAAATCGAAATCGAAATCGAAATCGAAATCGAAATCGAAATCGAAATCGAAATCGAAATCGAAATCGAAATCGAAATCGAAATCGAAATCGAAATCGAAATCGAAATCGAAATCGAAATCGAAATCGAAATCGAAATCGAAATCGAAATCGAAATCGAAATCGAAATCGAAATCGAAATCGAAATCGAAATCGAAATCGAAATCGAAATCGAAATCGAAATCGAAATCGAAATCGAAATCGAAATCGAAATCGAAATCGAAATCGAAATCGAAATCGAAATCGAAATCGAAATCGAAATCGAAATCGAAATCGAAATCGAAATCGAAATCGAAATCGAAATCGAAATCGAAATCGAAATCGAAATCGAAATCGAAATCGAAATCGAAATCGAAATCGAAATCGAAATCGAAATCGAAATCGAAATCGAAATCGAAATCGAAATCGAAATCGAAACCGAAACCGAAACCGAAACCGAAACCGAAACCGAAACCGAAACCGAAACCGAAACCGAAACCGAAACCGAAACCGAAACCGAAACCGAAACCGAAACCGAAACCGAAACCGAAACCGAAACCGAAACCGAAACCGAAACCGAAACCGAAACCGAAACCGAAACCGAAACCGAAACCGAAACCGAAACCGAAACCGAAACCGAAACCGAAACCGAAATCGAAATCGAAATCGAAATCGAAACCGAAATCGAAATCGAAATCCAACAACTACCCTCCACCTACCCTACAACTACCCTACACCTACCCTACAACTACCCTACACCTACCCTACACCTACCCTACAACTACCCTACAACTACCCTACACCTACCCTACAACTACCCTACAACTACCCCACAACTACCCTACACCTACCCTACACCTACCCTACAACTACCCTACAACTACCCTACAACTACCCTACACCTACCCAACACCTACCCTACACCTACCCTACAACTACCCTACAACTACCCTACACCTACCCTACACCTACCCTACAACTACCCTACAACTACCCTACACCTACCCTACACCTACCCTACACCTACCCTACAACTACCCAACACCTGTCCTACCTATACAATTCCACCAAACATCGACACATGTCATTAAAGTAAAGAAAAAAAAGTTTTGTATGAGGGGGTGAAAATTTTGTATGGGACTATTTTTTTTTTGTATGGAACCCTAATTTTTTTTTTTGAATCCTTACATAAAAATAAACCCTGAGCAACATTAGTTTGAGCGCGAACCCTCTACGACCTATAGTTTCCGAGATACATGGGGGGTGGGGGTGAAAGGGGGTGAAAAGGGGAAATGTCAGATTTTTCCTGAGGTCGCCCCCACTCCCTCAATACGAATCCACCAAAAATTTCAACCCCACGAGGTGGCATCTGGGAGAACAATCATGTCAATCAGTGAGTGGTAATCGAGTCGAGCTATATATATTATAACAGTGGTAATCGAGCTATATATAGTATAATAACTAGAGGTTGGGTGGTGCGCGAGCTGCACGCAGCTCGCGGTTTATGTTTTGCATCTTATCGCTATCAGAAAGGATTTCAAATAGAAAGAAGCAAACAAGGAGAACATCAAAGTAAAAGACGCTATCAAAGAGGATATCTATGTTAAAGAATCAATCAAAGAAGATATCTGATATAGGAGAAGCAATCAAAAAGTATATCGAAGTGGAAGAACAAATTAAAGAGGATATCAATGTGAAAGAAGCAATAAAAGAGAATATTGAAGTGAAAGAAGCAATCAAAGAAGATATCGATGTGGGAGAAGCAATCAAAGATATTATCGAAAAGGAAGAAGAAGTCAACAATGATATCGAAGAGAAAGATGCAATCAAAGCGGATAGCGAAGTGAAAGATGTTATCAAAGACGATATCGATGTAAAAGAAGCAATCAAAGAAGATATCGTTGTGGGAGAAGCAATCAATGTGGATATCAAAATCGAAGATGCTATAAAAGAGGATATTGATGTAAAACAAGCAATCCAGAAGGATGTCAAAGTGGAAGAAACAATTAAAGAAGATATCGTGTGAGAGAAGAGATCAAAGAGAATATCGAAGTTAAATAATCAATCGAAGATAATAGTGAAGTGGATTTAGCAGTCAATGAGTATATCGAAGTGAACGAAGCCATAAAAGACTACATCAGAGTAGAAGAAACAATCAAACAGGATATTGTAGTGAAATAAGCAAGCTTACAAAAAAAAATAACATAACATTTCATAAAAGTTTTGCATGTCTATCTCTAACCGTTAAGAAGATACAAGTGATTTAAAATTTTGTACGAATTACAAATTTTTGATCGAATATAGAAAACCAAAGTGGATATCGAAAAAAGATAAAAAAGACAAAAAAGACAAAAATGACAAAAATGACAAAAAAGACAAAAAAGACAAAAAAGACAAAAAAGACAAAAATGACAAAAAAGACAAAAAAGACAAAAAAGACAAAAAAGACAAAAAAGACAAAAAAGACAAAAAAGACAAAAAAGACAAAAAAGACAAAAAAGACAAAAAATACAAAAAAGACAAAATAGACAAAATAGACAAAATAGACAAAAAAGACAAAAAAGACAAAAAATACAAAAAAGACAAAATAGACAAAATAGACAAAATAGACAAAATAGACAAAATAGACAAAATAGACAAAATAGACAAAATAGACAAAATAGACAAAATAGACAAAATAGACAAAATAGACAAAATAGACAAAATAGACAAAATAGACAAAATAGACAAAATAGACAAAATAGACAAAATAGACAAAATAGACAAAATAGACAAAATAGACAAAATAGACAAAATAGACAAAATAGACAAAATAGACAAAATAGACAAAATAGACAAAATAGACAAAATAGACAAAATAGACAAAATAGACAAAATAGACAAAATAGACAAAATAGACAAAATAGACAAAATAGACAAAATAGACAAAATAGACAAAATAGACAAAATAGACAAAATAGACAAAATATTCAAAATAGACAAAATAGACAAAAAAGACAAAATAGACAAAATAGACAAAATAGACAAAATAGACAAAATAGACAAAATAGACAAAATAGACAAAATAGACAAAATAGACAAAATAGACAAAATAGACAAAATAGACAAAATAGACAAAATAGACAAAATAGACAAAATAGACAAAACAGACAAAACAGACAAAATAGACAAAATAGACAAAACAGACAAAATAGACAAAATAGACAAAATAGACAAAATAGACAAAATAGACAAAATAGACAAAATAGACAAAATAGACAAAATAGACAAAATAGACAAAATAGACAAAATAGACAAAATAGACAAAATAGACAAAATAGACAAAATAGTCAAAATATTCAAAATAGACAAAATAGACAAAAAAGACAAAATAGACAAAATAGACATAATAGACAAAATAGACAAAATAGACAAAATAGACAAAATAGACAAAATAGACAAAATAGACAAAATAGACAAAATAGACAAAATAGACAAAATAGACAAAAAGGACAAAAGGATAAAAGGGACAAAAAGGACAAAAAAGACTAAAAAGACTTAAAAGACAAAAGACACCACACCCCTACCCCTAAACACTTCACTAAATATCTATACGATTCCATCTGGGAGAACAACCGTGTGATCGACGAAAAGAAAAAAAAAATTGTATGAAGGGGTGAAAATTTTGTATGGGATAATTTTTTTTTTGTGTGGGACCCCACTTTTTTTGTCGGATCCTTTTATTAAAATGCACCCTTAACAACATTAGTTTGAGCGCGAACCCTCTACGACCTATAGTTTCCGAGATACATGGGGGGTGGGGGTGAAAGGGGGTGAAAAGGGGAAATGTCAGATTTTTCCTGAGGTCGCCCCCACTCCCTCTATACGAATCCACCAAAAATTTCAACCCTACGAGGTGGCATCTGGGAGAACAATCATGTCAATCAGTCAGTGAGTGAGTGAGTGAGTGAGTGGTAATCGAGCTATATATAATATAATAACTAGAGGTTGGGTGGTGCGCGAGCTGCACGCAGCTCGCGGTTTTGGTGTTGCATTGTAAAGCTATTAGAGAGTATTTTGAAGTGTAAGAAGCAATTAAAAAGGATTACTATGTAGGAGAAGCAATCGATGAGGATTCAGAAGTGCAAGAAGCAGTCAAGGAGGATATTAAAATAGAAGATGCTAAAACTGAGGATTTTGATTTAAGAAAAGCAATCAAAGAAGATATTGAGCTGAGAGAAGCAATCATAATGATTAACGATGTTAAAGAAACAATCAAAGAGGATATCGCAGAGGAAGAAGCTAACGAAGACTATATCGATGAAGAAAGAAAGAAATCGAAATCGAAATCGAAATCGAAATCGAAATCGAAATCGAAATCGAAATCGAAATCGAAATCGAAATCGAAATCGAAATCGAAATCGAAATCGAAAACTAAAACCAAAACCAACATCTACCCTACACATACCCTATACCTACCCTACCACTACCCTACCACTACCCTACACCTACCCTACTACTACCCTACACCTACCCTACAACTACCCTAAAACTACCCTACACCTACCCTACAACTACCCTACACCTACCCTACACCTACCCTACAACTACCCTACAACTACCCTACAACTACCCTACACCTACCCTACACCTACCCTACAACTACCCTACAACTACCCTACACCTACCCTACAACTACCCTACACCTACCCTACACCTACCCTACAACTACCCTACCACTACCCTACAACTACCCTACAACTACCCTACACCTACCCTACACCTACCCTACACCTACCCTACACCTACCCTACACCTACCCTACACCTACCCTACAACTACCCTACACCTACCCAACACCTACCCTACACCTACACCTACACCACACTAAATATCTATACGATTCCACAAAACAAAAGAAAAAAAAGTTTTGTATGAAGGGGTGAAAATTTGTATGGGATAATTTTTTTTTGTATGGAACCCTAATTTTTTTTTCGGATCCTTATATTAAAAAGCACCCTGAGCAATATTAGTTTGAGCGCGAACCCTCTACGACCTATAGTTTCCGAGATACATGGGGGGTGGGGGTGAAAGGGGGTGAAAAGTGGAAATGTCAGATTTTTCCTGAGGTCGCCCCCACTCCCTCTATACGAATCCATCAATAATTTTAACCCTACGAGGTGGCATCTGGGAGAACAATCATGTCAGTGAGTCAGTGAGTGGTAGTTTAGCTATATATAATATAACTAGAGGTTGGGTGGTGCGCGAGCTGCACGCAGCTCGCGGTTTATGTTTTAATTAGTAAAGCTTTCAGAGAGGGTTTCGAAAAGGAAAAAGCAATCAAAGAAGATATCGATGTGGGAGAAGCAATTAACGATGATATCAAAGAAGAAGAAGCAATCGAAATCGAAATCAAAATCGAAATCGAAATCGAAATCGAAATCGAAATCGAAATCGAAATCGAAATCGAAATCGAAATCGAAATCGAAATCGAAATCGAAATCGAAATCGAAATCGAAATCGAAATCGAAATCGAAATCGAAATCGAAATCGAAATCGAAATCGAAATCGAAATCGAAATCGAAATCGAAATCGAAATCGAAATCGAAATCGAAATCGAAATCGAAATCGAAATCGAAATCGAAATCGAAATCGAAATCGAAATCGAAATCGAAAACGAAAACGAAAACGAAAACGAAAACCAACAAATACCCTAAAACTACGCTACAACTACCCTACACCTACCCCACACCTACCATACACCTACCCTACACCTACCCTACACCTACCCTACAACTACCCTACACCTACCCTACACCTACCCTACAACTACCCTACAACTACCCTACACCTACCCTACAACTACCCTACAACTACCCTACACCTACCCTACACCTACCCTACAACTACCCTACACCTACCCTACACCTACCCTACACCTACCCTACAACTACCCTACAACTACCCTACACCTACCCTACACCTACCCTACACCTACCCTACACCTACCCTACAACTACCCAAACCCGACCCCTACCCCTACACCAACACGTCACTAAATATCTATACGATTCCATCTGGGAGAACAACAGTGTCATTGACGAAAAGAAAAAAAAAGTTTTGTATGAAGGGGGTGAAAATTTTGTATGGGATAATTTTTTTTTGTATGGAACCCTAATTTTTTTTTTCGGATCCTTATATTAAAATGAACCCTGAGTAACATTAGTTTGAACGCGAACCCTCTACGACCTATAGTTTCCGAGATACATGGGGGGTGGGGGTGAAAGGGGGTGAAAAGGGGAAATGTCAGATTTTTCCTGAGGTCACCCCCACTCCCTCTATACGATTCCACCAAAAATTTCAACCCTACGAGGTTGCATCTGGGAGAACAATCATGTCAATCAGTCAGTCAGTCAGTCAGTCAGTCAGTCAGTGAGTGGTAATCGAGCTTTATATAATATAATAATATTGTAGAGAAATAAGCAAGCATAGCAAAAAAAAAAAACAATATTCCGTAAAACTTTTGTATGTCTATCTCTAACAAGATACAAGCGATTAAAAATTTTGTAAGAAATAAAGTTTTTTGGATCGAATATAGAAAATCAAAGAGGATATCGAAAAAGACATAAAAGACAAAAAAGACAGAAAAGACAAACATGACAAAAAAAACAAAAAAGACAAAAAAGACAAAAAAAGACAAAAAAAGACAAAATAGACAAAATAGACAAAATAGACAAAATAGACAAAATAGACAAAATAGACAAAATAGACAAAATAGACAAAATAGACAAAATAGACAAAATAGACAAAATAGACAAAATAGACAAAATAGACAAAATAGACAAAATAGACAAAATAGACAAAATAGACAAAATAGACAAAATAGACAAAATAGACAAAATAGACAAAATAGACAAAATAGACAAAATAGACAAAATAGACAAAATAGACAAAATAGACAAAATAGACAAAATAGACAAAATAGACAAAATAGACAAAATAGACAAAATAGACAAAATAGACAAAATAGACAAAATAGACAAAATAGACAAAAAAGACAAAATAGACAAAATAGACAAAATAGACAAAATAGACAAAATAGACAAAATAGACAAAATCTAACAAAATAGACAAAATAGACAAAATAGACAAAATAGACAAAAAAGACAAAATAGACAAAATAGACAAAATAGACAAAATAGACAAAATAGACAAAATAGACAAAATAGACAAAATAGACAAAATAGACAAAATAGACAAAATAGACAAAATAGACAAAATAGACAAAATAGACAAAATAGACAAAATAGACAAAATAGACAAAATAGACAAAATAGACAAAATAGACAAAATAGACAAAATAGACAAAATAGACAAAATAGAAAAAATAGACAAAATAGAAAAAATAGACAAAATAGACAAAATAGACAAAATAGACAAAATAGACAAAATAGACAAAATAGACAAAATAGACAAAATAGACAAAATAGACAAAATAGACAAAATAGACAAAATAGACAAAATAGACAAAATAGACAAAATAGACAAAATAGACAAAATAGACAAAATAGACAAAATAGACAAAATAGACAAAATAGACAAAAAGGATAAAAGGGACAAAAAGGACAAAAAAGACTAAAAAGACTTAAAAGACAAGAGACACCACACCCCTACCCCCAAACACTTCACTAAATATCTATACGATTCCATCTGGGAGAACAACCGTGTGATCGACGAAAAGAAAAAAAAATTGTATGAAGGGGTGAAAATTTTGTATGGGACCCCATTTTTTTTTGTCGGATCCTTTTATTAAAATGCACCCTTAACAACATTAGTTTGAGCGCGAACCCTCTACGACCTATAGTTTCCGAGATACATGGGGGGTGGGGGTGAAAGGGGGTGAAAAGGGGAAATGTCAGATTTTTCCTGAGGTCGCCCCCACTCCCTCTATACGATTCCACCAAAAATTTCAACCCTACGAGGTGGCATCTGGGAGAACAATCATGTCAGTGAGTCAGTGAGTGAGTCAGTGGTAGTTTAGCTATATATAATATAACTAGAGGTTGGGTGGTGCGCGAGCTGCACGCAGCTCGCGGTTTATGTTTTAATTCGGAAAGCTATCATAGAGGGTTTCGAAGAGGAAGAAGCAATCAAAGAAGATATCGATGTGGGAGAAGCAATCAAAGAGAATATCGAAGAGGAAGAAGCAATCAAAAAAGATATTGATGTGGGAGAAGCAATCAAAGAGAATATCGAAGTGAAAGTAGCAATCAAAGAAGATATCGATGTGGGAGAAGCAAGTAAAGAGAATATCGAAGAAGAAGAAGAAGAAGCAATCAACGATGATATCGATGTAAAAGAAGCAATCAAAAAGGATATCGTAGTGGCAAAGCAATCAAGGAGGATTTCAAAGTGAAAGATAATATTAATGAGAATATCAAAGTGAAGCAGTAACAAAGATGTTTCAATAAGGATATCGAAGAAGGAGAAGCAATCGATGAGGATTTAGAAGTGGAAGAAGCAATCAAAGAGCAAATCGAAGTTGTAGAAGCAATCAAAAAAGTTAACTGATGTGAAAGAAACAATGGAAAAGGATAACCAAGAAGATGATGAAAACAGAGGATAATGATGTAATAGAAGCAATCAAGGACGATATTGAAGAGGAAGAAACAATCAAAGGGGTTATCGTGGGAGAGAAGCGATTGAAGAGAATATCGAATGTAAAAAAGCAATCAAAGATAACATTGAAGTAGATTTAGCAATCAATGAGGATATCGAAGTGAACGATGCAATAAAAGACTACACCAGAGTAGAAGAAACAATCACAGAGGATATTGTAGTGAAATAAGCAAGCTAAGCGAAAAAAAAAAAATATTCCGTAAAAGTTTTGCATGTCTATCTCTAACCGTTACGGAGATACAAGCGATTAAAAATCGAATATAGAAAATCAATTAGGATCGACAAAGACAAAAAAGACAAAAAAGACAAAAAAGACAAAAAAGACAAAAAAGGCAAAAAAGACAAAAAAGACAAAAAAGACAAAAAAGACAAAAAAGACAAAAAAGACAAAAAAGACAAAAAAGACAAAAAAGACAAAAAAGACAAAAAAGACAAAAAAGACAAAAAAGACAAAAAAGACAAAAAAGACAAAAAAGACAAAAAAGACAAAAAAGACAAAAAAGACAAAAAAGACAAAAAAGACAAAAAAGACAAAAAAGACAAAAAAGACAAAAAAGACAAAAAAGACAAAAAAGACAAAAAAGACAAAAAAGACAAAAAAGACAAAAAAGACAAAAAAGACAAAAAAGACAAAAAAGACAAAAAAGACAAAAATGACAAAAAAGACAAAAAAGACAAAAAAGACAAAAAAGACAAAAAAGACAAAAAAGACAAAAAAGACAAAAAAGACAAAAAAGACAAAAAAGACAAAAAAGACAAAAAAGACAAAAAAGACAAAAAAGACAAAAAAGACAAAAAAGACAAAAAAGACAAAAAAGACAAAAAAGACAAAAAAGACAAAAAAGACAAAAAAGACAAAAAAGACAAAAAAGACAAAAAAGACAAAAAAGACAAAAAAGACAAAAAAGACAAAAAAGACAAAAAAGACAAAAAAGACAAAAAAGACAAAAAAGACAAAAAAGACAAAAAAGACAAAAAAGACAAAAAAGACAAAAAAGACAAAAAAGACAAAAAAGACAAAAAAGACAAAAAATACAAAAAAGACAAAAAAGACAAAAAAGACAAAAAAGACAAAAAAGACAAAAAAGACAAAAAAGACAAAATAGACAAAATAGACAAAATAGACAAAAAAGACAAAAAAGACAAAAAAGACAAAATAGACAAAATAGACAAAATAGACAAAATAGACAAAAAAGACAAAAAAGACAAAATAGACAAAATAGACAAAATAGACAAAATAGACAAAATAGACAAAAAAGACAAAAAAGACAAAAAAGACAAAATAGACAAAATAGACAAAATAGACAAAATAGACAAAATAGACAAAATAGACAAAATAGACAAAATAGTCAAAATAGACAAAATAGACAAAATAGACAAAATAGACAAAATAGACAAAATAGACAAAATAGACAAAATAGACAAAATAGACAAAATAGACAAAATAGACAAAATAGACAAAATAGACAAAATAGACAAAATAGACAAAATAGACAAAATAGACAAAATAGACAAAATAGACAAAATAGACAAAATAGACAAAATAGACAAAATAGACAAAATAGACAAAATAGACAAAATAGACAAAATAGACAAAATAGACAAAATAGACAAAATATACAAAATATACAAAATAGACAAAATAGACAAAATAGACAAAATAGACAAAATAGACAAAATATACAAAATAGACAAAATAGACAAAAGAGACAAAATATACAAAATATACAAAAAGGACAAAAAGGACAAAAAGGGCAAAAAGGATAAAAGGGACAAAAAGGACAAAAAAGACTAAAAAGACAAAAGACAAAAGACACCACACCCCTACCCCTAAACACTTCACTAAATATCTATACGATTCCATCTGGGAGAACAACCGTGTGATCGACGAAAAGAAAAAAAAAATTGTATGAAGGGGTGAAAATTTTGTATGGGATAATTTTTTTTTTGTATGGGACCCCAATTTTTTTTGTCGGATTCTTTTATTAAAATGCACCCTTAACAACATTAGTTTGAGCGCGAACCCTCTACGACCTATAGTTTCCGAGATAAATAGGGGGGTGGGGGTGAAAGGGGGTGAAAAGGGGAAATGTCAGATTTTTCCTGAGGTCGCCCCCACTCCCTCTATACGAATCCACCAAAAATTTCAACCCTACGAGGTGGCATCTGGGAGAACAATCATGTCAATGAGTCAGTCAGTGAGTGAGTGAGTGGTAATCGAGCTATATATAATATAACTAGAGGTTGGGTGGTGCGCGAGCTGCACGCAGCTCGCGAGGGTTGTGTTGTTTTATCGGAACCCTCTAAATCCTTAAATACAGTAGACTCTTACTAATGGGGCACTTCAATAGATACGTTCAATAATCATGGTCATCATGAACTTTTTGTTTACAATAAACAGGGGGAGAGCAGTAGTCAACTTATCGCACAGGCTTTCCACCCGAGTTTAGGCAACTGAGATTCAGGATACTTATTAGAAATTTAACATTAGATACCTTTACTACCTACCTACTACCTGATTGTCGTTATCACTAATACCTTATTTTATGTCTAACTTAAAAGCTGTGCAATAAATTAGGTATACAATACTAACATAAGTATTTTATATTTGAACAATGTAGTAATCCTAAAGCGTACCCAGCTTTAGGATTAGGACTGGCGCGTTCCTGTATACGCGCAGTCGGGAGTTCGCTGGGCACGCGTATATTGGATAATATGTTATATTGGATAAGTGTATAGTTATTGTGGACCGCCGCGAACCTGAACGCGAGGTCAATCGATCCATACGCTACGCGAGCCGAAACCGACTGACCACGGCTCAAAGTTCCCCAAAGTGTACGCGTAGCTGCAAGTACAGACATGGCGTTCCAAGATACGCGTAACCCGACTACGCGTACCAATATACGCGCTATCCGTACCCAGCTGAATAATCCAATAAACCGGCACCCACAGGTTTTTAAGAGCCGGATTATTGAGGTTCTTCTGTAAAGAGTACATAGGTTTGTGGACTATGTACACCGCCTACTGCCATTTTAGCTATTCAATAAAAAAACAATTTTGAAATAGGTGTATATATTTTATATTTTTGAATTTTTATAATAATTAGGTAGGTAAAATTTGTTAAACACAGAAAGAAAAATTTATTAAACCACTTAAAATAAAAACATTTATATTGACATAATAAAATAAATACTGTGTCATATATCTGTATCGGGTAATACTTTTCAAATCATCTTGCTTGACTCGACCATTACCACCATTTTCAGCCGCAATGAGATGCTCGTCGTTCAGTTGTTATCTGTTCGAAAACAAAATGAAATATGAGATATGGTTTTAGTCATTAGACTTTTATGTCATGTATGTTCGTTTTCTGATTTTTTTATTCATTAACATAACTATTTTAATGCCACACTATAATAGGATGTGGTAGTCAACCTGTACGTGTACGTACAGGTTATTTCATATAATATTAACTAAGTTAACCCAAACCTATCTCGACTCTTCTAATTATGAAGATTTGAAAGATAATGAAAAAGAAATTGCTAAAAACCGCTATATTAAGGATAAATTATATTTATCAGATGGTTTGTGCTTATTGAAGTTAGATTGTATTTTGCAAATGTTAGTACCTGGTTTCACTTTGGATAGTGCCTTGAAATAATACGGAAACAACGCGTTGGAGCCATGTCCAGTAGGTAGATGTTAATGTATATTGTTTTCAAGACCAGGTAATACCCTGAGGTATTCTCACGTGCTTACCTAGAACATATTATAAGGATTAGTATCCATACTAATAATAAAAATTGTTGTTTTCTCGATCCTCCTATATTTTGCAGAGGCATTATAAGTGCATCTCACTTAAATTATAAATGAAAGTTTGATATATCTAGTAATTAAGACCATGGGCCCTGATTCTTGTGATTCGATATATTTATCACATTAGATACATATCGCGCGAACTGTCAAAACTGTATGAAAAATTGTTAGTTATCGCGTTATTTATCTCATGTGATAATTTTGTCTATTGCTGAATGTTTTGAAATTTTGTCTATTAGGCCCCCTTGGATTGTGACATAGGCCACCTTTTATTAACAAACCACGCGTGCGAAGCCGCTGGGGAAAGCTAGTTTATAATATATTTGTATTACCTGCTTGTACTTCATCGACAGCTAATAAGTCGGCGACATTTCCTTGTCCAGTACTAATTATCTAAGGCTACGGTCTCGAAGTAAGCGATTGCGGGGCGGCGGTGGAGGCACTTCCATATAAATCTATGCATTGAAACGCGCCGTTCCTCGCGCCGCCGCCGCCGCCGCCCCGCGCCAGATGACTTCGTGTCCGTAGCCTAAGAGGTAAGTAGATGTTAGCGAACGTATCAAATCATTTAAAATTAAAACATCTACAGTTAAATTGTCGATGTTCAAAACACCTAAAATTACATTACCTATTGGTTCATCATCATCATCATTACCATCAGTCTATAGCAGTCCACAGCTGGACATAGGCTTCCTCTAATTTCTCTAGAGCGCCATTGCGCCCTGTTCTGAGCTCGACGTTTAAGCTCCTAATGGTTGGTTCTAAATGTCGAATGGTTATTATGTAAAAGATCAAAAATGAAATAAAATAGATAATTTTAAATAATGATCTAAATACCTACAATATTGTATTATTCCTTACGTACCTAACTACCTACTGCATTTCTGGTAGTTCGGCGGCCGCTGCCTGCCGCGGCACGCTCGATCGCCTCGCGCCATCGTGACAACTCGTGACAACGGGTCGGCCTCGACCCGGGAACTTGGTGCGGAGCCGCAGAGGCATGGAAGACAGAACGCTCGGTCCATCTGCAGAAGAACAACAATCTTATATGGGCGAACAATATCTTAAGAACTGTTACCTAGATTCTCGTTTTCCTTCTAAAATACTTAATCACTTTAATATAATTTATACATGGCATAAGGTTTTGGCTGAGACGTAGAAGGTTGCGGGTCCGATTCCCGTCGCGGGACAAATGTTTGCAGTATTTACATATATTTCTTTCAGGTCTTACAAGAAAAATGTCGCGTCGTTATCGCGTCGCTCGTCGCGTCGTTGCAGTGTTTCTTGTCACGCTGTCGCCGCGTCGCAGTGCCGCTGTGTCGCACGCCGCGCCGTTGCCGCGCGTCGCATATGCTGCGGGCATTATTTAGTTTGCATTATTTACATGTATTTGTCTCAGGTCTGGGTCTTTTCTACGTTTAATGTATATGTGTATTTACAACAAAAATGTCGCGCCGTCGCCGCGTCGCTCATCGTGCCGTTACTGTGTCGCTCGTCGCGCCGTTGCCGCATTGCAAAGCCTTCGTATCGCACGCCGCGCCGTTGCCGCGCGTCGCACACGCTGCGGGACAAATTATTGCATTATTTATATATATTTGTCCCAGGTTTGGGTGTTTTCTATGTATAATGTGTATGAATTTACAAAAATAAACGTACGTGTTTACGTTGCCGCGTCGCACGCCGCGCCAATGCCGCGCGTCGCACAGTCGTAGCGTCGCTCGACGCGCCATTGCCGTGTCGCACGCCGCGCCAATGCCGCGCGTCGCACAGTCGTAGCGTCGCTCGACGCGCCATTGCCGTGTCGCACAGTCGCCGCATCGCTCGACGCGCCGTTGCCGTGTCGCACAGTCGCCGTGTCGCACAGTTGCCGCATCGCTCGACGCGCCGTTGCCGTGTCGCACAATAGCCGCATCGTTCGACGCGCCGTTGCCGTGTCGCACAGTCGCCGCATCGCTCGTCGCGCAGCCGACGCGTCGCCAGTAGCACAGCCCCGTCGCTTGTCGCGCAGCTGTAGTTATATCTGCTAGGAAAACTAAATAAAACTTAACTTAGTCATTTTCCACACCACCTATGAGGTACGACTAAAAGCGCGTTTTTTTTTTGGTGGTGTCCCCAGGAGGCCTAGTCCACACTTGCTAAATACATCTATCAGCAAAATAAGTTAGTTTACTCTACGCATAAAGCTGTACTTTTAACAACTGATATTAATAATAAATATTATAAATATATATATATATACTGGGTGTGTGTGTGTGTGTGTGATTCTAATTAATATCTACGCAGCTACGTCCAGGCACATTTGATGAATGTTTTAACTACTAACTACTCATCTTCATCCTCAGCTCGATATAGACCCCTTCTTGCCTAGATTTAGTAATAGGAATATCAACACTAATTAAGAAAGTAAAAAGTTAGCTACTTTGTACTACTGGGTGTGTGTGATTCTAATTATCTACGTCCAGGTACATTTCATAAATGTATTAACTACTCAATATTCATCTTCATTCACAGCTCCATATAGACCCCTTCTTGCATACCTAGGTTTAGTAATAGGAATACCTAATTAATAAAGTAAAAAGTTAGCTACTTTGTACTACTGGGTGTGTGTGATTCTAATTATCTACGTCCATTTCATTCATACATTTCATAAATGTATTAACTACTCACTATTCATCTTCATTCACCGCCCGGTATAGACACCTTTTTGCCTGAGTTTATTAAAAGTAATACTTACAGTAATTAATAATATGAACTAATAATGAATGTAGCAAATCAGCTAAAGTACCAATCTATAATACACAATAAATTAAATCTATTCTATAAAATATTTAAATATTTATATACATATTTATTTGGCAAGTTTAGTTGAATGAGTGTGATTTATATTATAGAAAATATAATAACATACTAAGTACCAATTACCACTACAAAACTACCTACTTTTCATTCATTTTCCTTCCTTTCCTTCCTTCTTTATATGAATGGCCAACTCTGGTGTCGGAGTTTTAAGCCGCCTGAAGGCCTCCGACATGGCTTAGCGACTGAAAAGCCGAGATCAACATCTTAACAACGCCCATTCCATGACATTCATATCCCTGCTCTTATCCCACTCTAGCACACCGTTTTCATTCTCCATTCACTGCTATCGGCTGTCAACTCTATTCACTAAAAAAACAACACAAAACTACCTAGTTTTAACTATTATAAAATATATTGAGCGTGCTAGTGTATGTACGAGAAAATTATTTATATTGAAATTTGTGAAATTAACGCAATATGCAATATGCATTAGGTACAATCAAAAATCTTATCTTAGCTAAATATAACTGTTAAGAAATAAAACGTATCGGGCAATTTTTGGTGAAATGTATCTTGATGTGAGATCATTGTAAAGCCATACTACTGATCAGAAGCAAATCTTGTCTGATTGTGAGATATGAGAAATAAGTTATTGTTAAGTCAAATTATCCGACAAGCACGAGTTTGGATTGTATTCGGTGTCAATTCGTCGCCAAGTACACGGTTTAAGTGGAGTCAGTAAAACTGAGTGTTGGTACGAACTCGTCATTGAGATAGGTTACCACAACAATGGCCAGTCAGTTTTAAGGTGATCAGTATCAGCTCAATACTGGAACACATAACGTTGTCCGTAATGTGTTGGCCTGAGCGGTAGTCGATGTTGAATTGTTCAAGGAAGTGCAGGCTGACCTGTAGTCCGACTATGTTCGGTTGTTGCGGGTGTGTGGGGATTCACTTGAAATCATGACACGGTGGATCCACGTCCTCAATGCGTGATTTGCTACGAAATATTAGCGTAAGTATGAGTTTGAGTAAGTTAACGCGTCACATAGAAACGAAACATTCCCATTTCAAAAATAAACCAGTTGAATTAAAAATTAATAATTGACAGTTGTCAAGTTTTCAAACATTGAGCAAAGAGTGAAGAGACGGGGTCAGTCGTGTGAATGTGTAATGTTGGTGTGTGTATGACGCCCGATGTCTCAATCACCCTCAGCATTGAGCAAAGCGTGAAGAGACGGGGTCAGTCGTGTGAATGTGTAATGCTAGTGTTTGTATGACGCCCGATGTCTCAATCACTCTCAGCATTGAGCAAAGAGTGAAGAGACGGGGTCAGTCGTGTGAATGTGTAATGTTGGTGTGTGTATGACCCCCGATGTCTCAGTCACTCTCTGCATTGAGCAAAGAGTGAAGAGACGGGGTCTGTCGTGTGAATGTGTAATGTTGGTGTGTGTATGACCCCCTATGTCTCAGTCACTCTCTGCATTGAACAAAGAGTGAAGAGACGGGGTCAGTCGTGTGAATGTGTAATGTTGGTGTGTGTATGACCCCCGATGTCTCAGTCACTCTCTGCATTGAGCAAAGAGTGAAGAGACGGGGTCAGTCGTGTGAATGTGTAATGTTGGTGTGTGTATGACCCCCGATGACTCAGTCACTCTCTGCATTGAACAAAGAGTGAAGAGACGGGGTCAGTCGTGTGAATGTGTAATGTTGGTGTGTGTATGACCCCCGATGTCTCAGTCACTCTCTGCATTGAGCAAAGAGTGAAGAGACGGGGTCAGTCGTGTGAATGTGTAATGTTGGTGTGTGTATGACCCCCGATGTCTCAGTCACTCTCTGCATTGAGCAAAGAGTGAAGAGACGGGGTCAGTCGTGTGAATGTGTAATGTTGGTGTGTGTATGACCCCCGATGTCTCAGTCACTCTCTGCATTGAACAAAGAGTGAAGAGACGGGGTCAGTCGTGTGAATGTGTAAATGTTGAGGTGTGTAAGACGCCCGATGTCTCAGTCGCTCTCTGAAGAGCTGTATGTGTAAATGTTGGTGTACGTTGGATGCTTAATGACACTTCTAAACCAATCTTTGCATTGAGCAAAGAGTGAGAGCCGAGTAACAGTTACGGTGTGTTGGATGCTCAATGACGTAATTAGTTTTCGCAATGTTCAAAGTGTCTAAATAATTCCTTCAAATGAAAACCTGTGTTTGTGTATGATAATCTATCTTTCCAGTATTGATTTATAGGCTCGCCTTATACGCTATGTTGTTTAATCAAAAAGGAATCACGCGAATACATTTTTATATGGACACTTGTGGTGCCTGAAAGATACATCAACACTAATATAATAATATTTTATAATTTACTTTTTTCTACACTTCTTTTATTGCTGTCATGTTTACTCAGAGTACTGCAAGACCTGTTGTTATTAGTGATGTCAAGAATATTCGGGTTATTCGATAACTATCTAGTGTTTAGCCGAATATTACGTACAATTCGACTGAATACAGAATATAAAATTATGATATCCTTAAAAGACGAATGTTTTTCGAAAATGGCTTTTATTTATTCTATGGTCTTTTACATTTTGTGAAACTTTTGTGATATCAGAATTCGCGAAATTCTTTAATCTAAACTTAAAAATAAGTAAATGTAAACTTAAATACATCTGTATTTTTTGTTTGCATATTATATTTTTTAATGCATTTTGATTACGATATTTTTTTCGTATTCATTTTGTTTTTTTTTTTTGTCTTAGCATGTTCAATTTTTTTTCATGCATTTTGATTACGACTTTTTTTTCGTATTCATTTTTTTCTTTTTTATTCTTATATTTATTTTAATCTTCTTTTTCTTGCTCCTTTAATGTAAAATAACATCATCACATTCGTTTCTCGTCTTATCCAAGGGTGATACTTTGTTTTTAAACGAACTATTTACTTGTGCACGCTCTGAAACAGTAACTTTTTTAAATTAATATTTTCATTTTAGGAAACTAAATATAGACCAGGGTCGATAATTTTTAAAACCAAAAAAAATTATAGTAGGATTAAACCCATTAGAAAAGGAGGAGAACATTATAAAAATGAAAGAAAAAATAATTTACGGCCGATCTGAGGTCGGGAAGGGGATGGGGGTGACTTTTAAGGGTAAAAAACGATTTCCGGCAAAACTAAAAGTCCTATGGAAAAAAATGAAATGGCAAAGTTGTAGGTAATAAAAAGATCTAAAACTTTTGTATTAACACTTTTTTCACATAACCTCAAAATTTATGTGAAAAATTTAAAAAACTAAGTTTTTTTTTTTTATCTTTTACAAAGATGTTTTTTTTTTTTCATGAAATTTGGTGAAAACTTACCTTTTTATGACCCAAATACGCTGTAATTTATTTGATTAAAAATATTAATTTTTTCACCTTATTTTGAATTATTATCACCCTAATTTTCAATCGAAAATTCACCCGTCAAAATATCAGCTTTTTTTCAAAAAGTTGGTATGTTTTCTGTTCGTTGAAATCTCTACTTTCCGATGGTGAAATAAAAATATATGTTTTTATAGTAAATCTTCTCAGAAAATGCAAAAAAGTACAATATTAAAAAATAATATTCTCCTTAATTTTGCACAAACAAATTTAGTTAATCCCATGAAAAAAAATATATTTCAAAATACATAAAAAATATATTAAAAATATATAAAATATATATCGTAATACTTTTAATAACTAACTTTTGGCCGATTTTCATATGTATTTCATACATTTCAAATATATTTCAGATACATTCAAAATATATTTTTTTATGTTTTTTATGTCTTTTAAGATATTATTTTTCCTTTCATTTTTATAATATTCTCCTCCTTTTCTAATGGGTTTCATCCTATTTTTTTTTTCACTTTTTATTATTTTTAAAGGCTTCTTCTACCCTGGTCTAATAATTATGTAATCTAAGAAAAAAATATTTGTCTCACCTGCTCTTTATGCACATGTAGTATAGCATAGATATTTGAAACGGCAGCGTTAGTAATACTTAGTGATTTTATTCTCAGTTTTCTTCTGTATTTGGTAGATGAATTAAGTTCCATTGCTGAACGTATGTTTAATTTTTTTTTATAATTCCACTGTTTCATAAATTTTCCTCAAAAATCGAACTTCGATATTGAATGGGACTTAATATAGAATGTATCGTATTGTTCAACGCTTCATAGTTATAAATCTAAAGCATTACGCGGTTTGCCGCCCTCTCCGTACTGGAAAGCCAATTTTCGCTTGTAGATGCTCTGAAAACAGTAAATCATTTTAGAAATATTTTCAAGATACACGACAACAAAACGTAAACATTTTTTTTCCTATAAATTACCCATAAGTAACTAAGGAAACCAAACCTTTCTCTTGCATGCTTTGTATGCGCGATTTGTATAGGAGTAGGTGTTTCAGTTGAAGGCTGGAATGGCAGCGTTAGCAACATTGATTTATCCTTTTTTTTCTGTGTCTGATAATAGAATTTGGTGTTTCTTAGGTCAATGCAAGATGTGTTGTATTTAAATTGCGTGGAATTTTCTCTTCATTTAGTACCACCAACAGCTGCCTCTTGGTACTTAGGAAACCCGCCTTCACTGCGTGCTCTGAAGAAAATAAAAAAGTGCTTTTATTTAAAAGACATATCAACACAATGCAAAAATATTTATGAAATAATGTTGTGAGTAACTCACTACTCAATAAACAAATTTTTATTTAATATTAATTTTTATATATTATTTTCTCACCTGCATTTTATGCACGACCGAGGAGTAAGTGATCCAGTTACTGATGACAGTCACACGATGATTGTTTCCATATTATGTAAATAGGCTTACACGGATAAATGTACGACCCTGATGGGCATTACAATAGTTTGACAGAGACCTTACATATTTCACTTAAACTTAACATTTTTATGTACTTAATTCTAAGTAGCTATCTTTATGCACGTACTTAAAAAACATTGTATGATCGGAAAAAGGTAGTGCCCGACAGCAATAAAAGAAGTGTCGTACACAGCTGGCGGTATAGAAAGATTTTTCAGAAAAGACAACATTCAAATTTTTATTATTTATCACCGATACACCATCATGTTAACATAAACCTTAAACTCCTTCAAAATATTTTATCTTTTGACAAAATCAAATTCAAAGACAAAAATGAAATGTGAAACAATATTATTGAAAATTTGATAACTGTCAATTATTATTTTCTAAATTCTACTGGTTTATTTTTGAAATGGGAATGTTTCGTTTCTATATGACGCGTCAACTTACTCAAACTCATACTTACGTTCGCTAATATTTCGTAGCAAATCACGCATTGAGGACGTGGATCCACCGTGTCATGATTCCAAGTGAATCCCCACACACCGGCACCAACCCAACATAGTCGGACTACAGGTCAGCCTGCACTTCCTTGAACAATTCAACATCAACTGTCGCTCAGGCCAACACATTACGGACAACGTTATGTGTTCCAGTATTGAGCTGATACTGATCACCTTAAAACTGAATGGCCATTGTTGTGGTAACCTATCTCAGTGGCGAGTTCGTACCAACACTCAGTTTTACTGACTCCACTTAAACTGTGTACTTGGCGACGAGTTGGCATCGAGTACAATCCAGACCCGTGCTTGTCGAATAGTTTGACTTAACAATAACTCATTTCTCATATCTCACATTCAGACAAGATTTGCTTCTGATCAGTAGTATGGCTCTAAAATGATTTCAAATCAACACATATTTCAACAAAAATACCACATTATACGTTTTATTTATTAATAGTTATAGTTGCTATGATTCGATCTTTCACTGAACATAATGCTTATTGTATATTTTGTTAAAAACACATAATTTAAATAATAATAAAAATCCCGTTGTTAGTGTAATGTATACGTAAAAATACAATAGTATAAATGTAAAAAATAAATTAAATATGTAAAAAAGTAAATTAAAATAACGCACGGAATAGCCATGTCGACATGATTAATTGATTATAAAACTTGATTTTTAAAGTGCCTACAGAGATACAGAGGTGAACAGCTTAAAACTTATTCAGGTAGCTCTAAATTTTAAATTGATTTTTAGTCCCTAATGAAGACAGCCGCGTGTTAATTCATGATTATAATAATTCCGGTATCGTTATGTTTTTCGCGTACGGTTTGCCATTTACAATACGATCTTTATGAATTAAAATTTTTATGTGTTCTTTTTTAGTTACACGACCTAACGCAACGTATAATTGCCCGTGACTAAACATATCTGATCTTAAGTCTAGTCCTACACGGCTTATTGTTTGACCCTGACTTTTATGAATTGTCATTGCGTAACATAACTGTAATGGAAATTGACGGCGGCACATCTCGAAAGGACTGTTGGGATCAATAGGACCTTTGAACAGTATTCGAGGGATTAAATATTCTTGTGTATTTTCCGATTTTTGTATAGTAATTATACGCGGCGAAGTATTCGTTACTATAACTTTAGTGCCGTTAACGAGGCCGTCAGCAAAGCTAAGATTACGCATGATCATGCAAACGCACCCTATTTTTAATTTAAGGTCGTGCTCCGGAATACCTCTCGGTTGCATGCGATTTAGTGCATCTGGCCCTAAAAACAATTCATCTGCATTATCGTTTTCTACTTTATCTATTGAATAGAAGTGCAGGACTTCGCCTTCTAATCGTTCTAATATTATATTATTAATTTCCCTTACAGCGTCGTTGCGTGTACATAAAATAGCTCTGTGTATGCAAGCACAGGCCTCGTCAATAAAAGGGAAAACAAAGTCAATTAATTCATCTAATTCCGAAACAATACCAATACCGCTTAAATCTACAAAATTTTGAATATTATTACTACTTTCTATAGCATGTAAAGGTAATTTATTTGAGCCTAACTTTAATAAAAATTCTGCAAATTCGACATCTTCCCTACATCTTTGCGATGTGGCTAGTGAAAATGATTTTAAATTTTGCCAGAGGGGTGATGTCTTAACTGATGCATTTAAAATATCTGAATTTGTTTTAGCATTTGTAACTACAGGCGGAATTTGTCTAAAATCGCCTGCGAATATAATAATTTTGCCTCCAAAGATTATGTTGTTATGCATCAGATCACGCAACGATCTATCCAGCAGATGAATCAAATATTTATGGGCCATAGGCGCTTCATCGTAAATAATTACGTCCGAGTGAGATATTAATTCAGCCCTTTGAGTACCGTTTGTAATATTCCAATAGCCAAGGTCATCAACGAGTTCTAATGGAAATTTAAACATGCTATGCGCCGTGGTTCCTCCCTCATAATTTTGCGCGGCAATAGCGGAACTGGCAGTACACAAGACAACTCCTTTTAAATTACCGCGCACGTGGGCTGAAACTACATTTAATAATAACGTTTTACCAGTTCCTGCGGGACCATCAATGAAAATTGCAGTATTATTATTATCGCGATAACTACTATCAGTACAAAGTTTTGCGACGTAATCAAAAATTAAGCGTTGTTCGGGGGACAGGCGAGGAACCCATTCAATTACGAAATTTTGTAACGTGTCGTGATTGTACTCTACGCGCTCTCTACCTAACTCGGTAGTGTCATCAACGACTTCTGGCAAACCGTGCTGTGCAAGTGTCGATCCGTGTTTGCGAAGCATTCTATTGAGTTGTATAAGACACAATGAATATGCTCTATCGCTGTCTTCATTGCCTAGCCGGTGTGAAATATCTTCACTTAATTGATTTTTAAAAGTGTCCCAGAGAGACGCGACTGGGACACCATTTACAGCCAAAAGTACGAAAAAGCTACGCAGGCGTGGTCCTGTAAAAAAAGTTGAAGCTTCCAACATAGCTCTTTCGTATTCGACTTCGTCATCAGCTAGACCAACTATTTTAGCAGCTTCCTGAAAAGTTGTACAATTTGGACCACCAAGATGTTTAAGATCTGTGTAACTACGACACGGGTATGTTTTTAAAAGGATTCTAAGATAAAACTGTTCACCTCTGTTAGGTGCGACCCAAAATAGACGCGCGACAAGCTCACCCCGTTGTCTTTTAGTAATAAATTTATGATTTGATGTTTCAATTATTTCCGTATTTTTAATAGAGGGACGCTTGGAATGGACAATATATTTTTCGTAAAAATCAAGATATGTAAGGTTATCGAACTCCTCTCCAACGGGGCGGTTAAAATACGTAATTAAATCAGAACCGGCTTTTTTCGCGGCTGCTGCTTCAGTGCCTGGCTTAAAATATACTGATTGTTGATTTTCGAGATGGACTGATAATTGTTTGACGTTGGGTTCGCGTGCAGTTACATCAAATTCTAACGTTCTCCAGGCAGCGTCGCTAGAACCTATATATCGTTTTGTAACAAATGTTTCGATCTCATTATTTTGATTATCTTCGGATACTACAGCTACACGCGATTCGTCAGGTCCCTTAGTTATATATTTAAACAAATATTTAACTATAGTGCGTTGCGAAGACACTTCTAGGTTGATATGAGCATCGTACTTTAGAAGAAGACCGGCATTATAAGGTACAACCCATGTATCATTTACAGTGATATCCTGGCCACGATATGTTATTTTACCTTCATTTTTACTATTTCTACACAAATTAATATAGCCTTTATCATCACAAAACGTGGTGGTGGTTTCTCGTTTTGGAAAAAATTTTGAACATTTCTTTTTATCGGTATCCCAACAAGGTAAATTAGTTCTATATGGAGGTCCACAGGGGCCGTGAATCATGTGGTTTAAAACGGCCTTCTGTAATCTTCCCTCAGCCTCTGATGCATGAGGGATGTCAGCTCTTACAAACTTATCGATATCTAAATTTTGGACAGGGCCACCACCTTCAACCCTAAAACAAATGTGAGCGTGTGGTAAACCTCGCTTTTGAAATTCTATTACATGCATCATGTAAATGCATTTGCCAAACCAACGACCAGATCTTATGTCTCTTAATAATTCCGCCAACTTTAAATTAAAAACTCTAGCACAAACAAGGGGATTGTTACCTTGATTTAAAGTAGATTGTTGAATTTCGGGCCACTTAGGATTACACGTAAATGTGAGGAAAAACGATGGGTTGCCTAATCTGCTCACTAAAGCAATTGCATCACTATATTTTCCTTTCATGTAACGCGGACCACCCGTAAAAGACATGGGCAAGTAAACGCGTCCTGGCACGAATCCTTCTCCCTGAATGGTTTCGTCCTGATGAATTTGATGCGAGATTTCGATGCTCATTTCAACTTCTTGAAGTGGCGCGGACCTTAAAGCATTATTCGAGTTATGTTTTTGTAAACTACTTAAAAACCGTAACCTTTCCTCAGAAATCCTGCAGTACATATCAACTAACCATTCTTCGGAAAGTCGTCCAATCTCTGAAAATCGCGGCTCTGACATAAGTAAACATCGCACATATTTTACTTGTGCTAGTTTATTGCCGTTATTATCAACCTTATTTGGGTACCAACCCGGATTACCTTCGGGATAAAGTAGCGGATATTGAAAACTTTCATATAACGGGTGCATGATATCTACAGTGTGTGGTTTCTTATCACCGACTTTCCACACAGCTATGCAATGCGGTGTATAATTTTCTCTTTCGGTACTTATGATAGCCGCTACTTCTCTACCAACAGGTACGTCTCCTAAAATATTGCCGTGAGTTGAACGAGACGTTTGTTGAAATTTAATGAAAGCCTGGTCAGATGGCTCCTGACTTAAGCGTTTAAAACATTCTATAAATGGATTGACATTATACAAATAATTTTTAATGCAGCGAACTACCTGCATGTCGAGTTTATTTTGTGCAGCTAACTGTTCTCGTTCGTTGGAATCACTGATATATAATCCTAAATTATTTACACTACCAGTGTAAGCTAAATCAAAAACTCTGTGGTAGACTCGCCCTTGAATTTTAAGAAATGATAATCCAGCTGGTTGTTGGTACCCGTGAGAAACACCCAAAGCACTGAAGGCAAATAGGTTATTATACGCTCGCGGCCTATTGACAAACGACGCGTGAGTGTAAAACTCCTCAGTTAGTGGCGTAAAATGTTGTACGTTAAAGGCGCCCGATCCACAACACCACTGTTTTCTTGATTTTTCTTCTTCAAACAGGTGGGCATTACAATTTGAACAGGTCAATGTGTCAGGAGCGAGCAACGAGGTTTTTTTTAAAGAATACAATTTTATTACTTTTAGTTCAGCGTCCCTCTTTTGACTTATTAAATTAGACGAACGCAGCGGAACGTCTACATTGCGGCTGGTTTTATTATATTTGTCTGATGAGACCTTATTTACTTCGGGGTTTTGCTTGGTATAACGGTGTACCGCATCTCGATGTATTTGAGGGTTTTTAGCGCTATATTTTGCAACGGCATCGCGGTTTATTTGCGGGTTTTCAGCGCTATATTTTGCAACGGCATCAAGATGGGCATTAACTTTTGTTTTTTTAGCGCCTCGTTTTATTTTTTTGGGTCGACCTCTTTTTGTTGAAGTTTCAATTACTTCAACATTATCCACGATTACTTCAGAACTTTCTTTATTTTGTTGAACAACATCTGGTTTCTTTATTTTTTCCACATATTTTGTCTGAACCACTCTTTTAGAATTCGATATTGATTTTTTATCGTCGAATTGCGCGGTTTCCAATTTAGTCGTGGTTGACAAAGGCGATTTTTCTACTGCCGAATTGCTGCCAACAACGGATTGAACGGATTGCAGTATGGATTGCGACTGCGGTGACTGACTGATAGACTCATTTATACTAATTACGGGTTCTACCCAGTGTATTCCATCAAGCAAAGACTGCGATTGCGTTGATGTTACTAAATTGTCGGAATTATAATTAATAACGCGCAACCGATTTAATGTATACCGGGTACCGTCAAAGTATTTACGTGCCAAGAGTAACTTTGCTAAGTCCCGTAACGAATCACATTTAAATAAACGTGCTACTCCCGATAGTGCAGGTTTATTATATTCATCAACCGCATGACTATTGAATAAATAGTAAACGTTACTAAACCGCCAAAACGAAACCGTATAACCTTGCCCGGTGAATATTATACTATCCGTATCATCATTGTGCAGCAAATTAAAAACACTGTTCCGCATTAATAACTCTAATGCATGTAATTCTACATCATATGTTTGTGGACTATTAGGGAAAAATCCTTCACCTATTGATGTGTTGTAGTCTAATTTTTCAATTTGGGCCAAATAGTTTCCGACGCAAATCTCCGTAGGCAACTCATCTGGCGCAAGATATCGTTGGCCAATTGAATCCAAATAAGGTTTCAGAGACATATAAAGCGCGTCTCCACTCTGGAGAATGACATCGATATCATCATGATTAAGATCCCGATTTTTTAATACGGACAAAATTGATGCGCATGCCGACATGGCTACACATTGTGAGTTATCACCTGCAAATTTTTCATCGCCTTGATGTGTTCTTCCTAAACATTAAAAAAGCAGCTTTTATATCCATTGAATTTTGCAGAAATCAAATGTAGTATTATCACTATAAAGAACTATTCGCTAGGAGGCATAGACATAACTTTAACGTGCAGCGATGAAGTTATTAAAGAAAACTGTTCAAGAATGAGACTCGTCTGCTTGTCTTTCTCAGATGGTTTCGTAGATACCAACTTAGATTCATGTTGATTTAGTAGCGTTATCTAGTTTTATGAGCGATAAACTAAGATCACATATAACGCAGATTTCAAAAAAAAATTAAGAAATTGTTTTATTTGTTCAGTAAGATTTGCATGTATTTTTATCAACCTTAACTGTTTTAGATTTGCAAGCATCAGAGTATAGGAGGCAATTGCAAGGAGGCAAGGGAACAATTATTATTTTTTACCTAACTCCAAAACTATAAACAAAAAGGAAAATAGGTACTTAGGTATTCAAAGTATTTTTTTTTAACTTGAGGTAAGTTAACTTTTCTGATAACAATTCCAAATTACAAGTAAGTTAGCCTTAGAAATTGCGGAGCTTTGCTTTGATAGACTCTTCGTACAACAAACAAACAGACAGGGGGTTCCGTTTTAACTATTTAAAAGTAGAACTCTAAAAATATACGCTCTAAATTACAAGTAAAATCAAACATTTAGAGAACATCAAGGTGCATCAAGATGCTTACTACAATATACCTAGGTACCTAAACTCCATGCAAACAAATATTGAGGTAAATTAATTCAATTAATTTATTTAATTCAATACAATTACATCACACATATGCACATTAAATTACATACCCAAACACTTGTATGACATATCATAATCATGTCTGAATACTAAGAAGTCTCGCTGGTTGCCAAATAATCAGATTGGTTGATGATGGAAAACTGCTCCAGCTGCAGATGTACTGGCACCGTCGTTGAACCGCTCGGCCTCATTTATTATTTTCGGCCTAATTTTTTACCTTTTCCGGCACTGCTTGACATGGTTGAGGAGTTTTATTGGTACCATTCGATTGCAGTTGAGAAGGCCTTTTTAACATTTGATATCTGAATTTGGATTTGGCTTTTTGAGGCGTATAGGACGACATTAAATTCATATTTATGATGCAAAAATAATATTTTTACACCTTATTACATTCACTGTCACTATGTAACGAACTTACAACGAACGTCGTAGCTTTTCCGAGTCAAAAGTTTTACCAAGTTAAAATCTCGATACGCAGCAAAATGATCTCAAAATGGCGGCGTTTCCCCCACCACCGCACGCGATGAGTCACAGTCCTCACTTGGCGTATTGAATTCGTTGATTCTTTAGCTATCAATGGTGTAATCGAAATCAGAATGGAGATGATAGATATCAAGCTGCCACACCAAAAGATTACGAATACCTATTATATATTTTAAAAGGTGTTTCATGGACCAAGGGATGAGCTCTTGGTCCATGTAAAATTGTAGATGTAGGTACCTAGTCAGAGTTGAGGATCCACATAAGTTTATAATAAACCTATAAAGATTTATTTCTTTAGTCTACTATGGTTATAATTTATTTTGGCTATGAAGTCAATAGCCAGGAATAAGATTTTTTTATTATAATCAAACTATTAATTTAATTAAGGAATTTCACTTTAATTGAAATATCATAATAAAATCACTAATGCTTAGGATAAACCTACATAATAGTGTGTTAAGTTGTCTGAAAATACTCAATTCAATCCGTAGGTAACTCATCTTTCTGTCTGTCTGTTTATTGATGTTTGATAAAAATTTATATATAAATAGCTTACAAAAACCATATAAACATAGGTTACTTTTAATCCAGCTGCGCAGAAGGAAGGTAATGATTTTATTGACAAATCATTGCACTGCGGGTGAAAACTTGTAAATTATAGTTTATTCTCATGATAATTTTAAATCAGCACATGTGCCGTTTGGTAGAAAATGTTTCAGAGTAGTTTTCAATTTCAATTTCTTTATTCAACTTACGCATAACTTAACAGATTTTCATCTAAAGCGTTACGAATAAACATATGATATAAAAATCTTAATAATACTTTAATATACTACGTAGGTATACAATTTTAATCTTACATCTTCAGTTCATCAGTTAGTTAACAATTCCAATTTAAGACAATAGTGTTGTTTGTTAGTATGCGAGAAGTTGAGTGTACTTATAATTAATAATAAGTAATAATAATAACATTCCATGTTATCATGGAAATGCAATATACCTAGTATAACAACCATACGTGAGAACCTTTTACTGAATTTCTATTGAATAAACTATGTATAATAAAGCTGTTGGTTTTGCTTTAAGTAAATAATTAAAAAAATAATTAAAGTTTTAAGTCTAAATATTGAACAAGAAGTGAAAAAGTAAAAGAGATTAATATAATAGTAACAGAATAGAATAATTTCATCAATTTTTATTTAATCTGACCAACTTTTGCTGTTCCGACTTTATACTTCGAATATAGATACTGAAAAAATACTATATGAAACGTTGATTCACATTATAAATAATTATTAAATTTTAAAATGGAAAACTCAACTTACTCAAAATTTAAAAAATACACTGTTAATTGGAAGGGAGAATTGTTAGGATGGTAAAGGCTCCAAAACCATGGGTAATTAAAAATACATAATTAAAAAAAAATGCTGGACGTTACCACACAGCATCATCTAGCCCCAAACTAAGCAGAGAGAGAGAGAGAGATGAGAATTATTATGAGAACCACATGATTGATATACTACATATATACATTTTTTATATATATATATATATACATATAAACATTTGTCTCGCAGCGGGAATCGAACACGCAACCTTCTGCGTCTCAGGCGGGCCTTCGCCCACTGCGCCACAGAGGTCGCTTATAATTTGACAATTTTATCTTTAATTAATATAAAATAATTTTGAAACCAGCTCTGAACAACAATTTGTAGGTACCTATTTATTTTGAATAATATAAAGTTTTCAGTATTTCATAATTAAATTAGATAAGCTTTGCCTACTAAAACATGACAGGATGTATGGATGTTTGTTACTCTTTCACGCCAGAAGGGTTGTATCTATGGATTTGGATGAAACTTGGAATATACATAGATTGTGGCTTGCATTAACAGATAGGTTTTTATTAACGTACTAAGCAAGCGGAAGCCAGTATTATAATAATGAAAAATGTGTTAATCACGGACATTTTATTTCATATAATAAGTTTACCACCACAACACCACCATATTATCATATATCAGTCCACAGCTGGACATAGGCCTCCCCTAATAAAGGGGGATATACCCATAATCACCAAGCTGGGCATGCAAATTGGTCATCCCCAGGGCACAGCTTCTCGCACCATTGACGCTGCTGTCCGTCGACGGCCAGGGAATTTATCTGTGCCAGTGTTAGGCTGAGCTATGCCGCAATCAGTCGGCCGATAGAGCTCTGTTTGTTAAACAGCAGGGCATAGGTAATTTCCGGAATCTTGAAATCAATTTTGTTATTTTACTGCTAGAAAGCTAATCTATCTATCTCTGAGAGCTAGAAATATAATTTTATTTAGATAACAATTAGCTAAAATAAATTAAAAAAATGACTATAAAAGAATGTACGAGTCTAATTGTCTTATAGACATTAGTCAAAATCAGTCTAGCCCTTTAGCATACAGGATAATGTATGCAATATACAGTTATACATCCTAAAACTGCTTTTTCTTCTTCTTTGGAATCAGGTAAAAATATAATATTTAAAATGAATACTTTGTCTATAGACTGCCTGAAATAATTATAATTTATAAAAATGGTTAATGAAGGTTTATCACCATCATCATCCATCGACTGATATTTTCACTAACATTTTCACAGCACTTCACAACATAACTCATATTATATACTTTTTGTATAAATTATCACCCAAACTAACATAATAAGTTATGCTAATCCAGTAGCAAATTTATAAGAGAATGTAATGTTAAGATAAATTACGGTACACTCCTTTTGCTAAATCCACAATCACAACAACTTTCACCTTGATGAAGTTCATACTTGTTTACATTATCAGCTAGGTAAGCTGTAGTTTGAGACGCAGACTTCTAGATCTAAATAATCCGCAATCAAGGTAGGTTGAAGCTGATCAATGGCGACAGACCGATAAAATCAGAAAATCATCATCATCATCAGTTATGGAGGCCTAGTGTCCACTGGACATAGGCCTCCCCTAATGAGCGCCATTGCGCCCTGTCCTGAGCTCAACATTAGAACGGTTGCCGGGAATCAATCAGTGGTGAAGCGATTCAAAATTTCATCGTAGCTTTTTTTGAGAGAACAGGAGAAATAGGCATTTGCTGTCCATCAATAGCTAGTGAACAAATACACAAATATATAGACCAAGATACCATGCATCTAAAAAAGTTTCTTACCAGTCAGCACGCACGCGACGCTGTCCTCGATGGACCTGCGACGCGCGGCCGGCGAAAATGAACCGTTTCCAGTAGCTCCTCGTTTCATCTTGCTTCCTAGAACACCAATAATTTCATTGAATTGATTGAATCTACAATAAAATCTCAGAAAAATTTAATTATAAAGTTTTTACTCTCACCTTTTCTTGAACAATTTCCAAGTGAGAAAATTTTCAATGTTGCCAGAGCACAATCGCCGTTATTTTTCTTAAAAAGCGCGGGAAACGTTTTTTAGTACAAGATTATTGATGACTGCCAGAGGGCTTACCATAGGCTTTGATAGTTTTCGAAAACTTTATAAGTTTCGGTATCTTTCCATACATTTTCGTAGTTCATGCACGTTTCCCTAGAGGCGCTGTACTGAAAATGTATGGAAAGATACCGAAACTTATAAAGTTTTCGTAAACTATAAAAACCTGTGGTAAGCCCTCAGTACATACTTATTTTAATTTTGAATTATTTACGTACAGACGCGTCATGTAAAAGGAACGATGGAAGAAGTGGAGGTGGTCTGTTTGCGCAACCTCCAGCGTATTTTTAAATGACGCTGCCTACACTAAAAGTATAACAAAACTTTATACCTAACAGTTTTATAACAATGTATTTGTATGTACGTATGCCGGGGCCAGACTTGATATCAAATAGGTACGCAATAACTACAAAGTCGCCAAGTGTGGCACGGGAAGTTAAGATAAGTTTACTTTGAACCGATATTGGATAATAATCTTACTTCCGTCTCATAACCGATAATGTACTTACTTCAGTTCCAGAAATTACTACGTGACTTTTTTAATGTGCAGTTAGTTTTGTCTGCTCTAACCACAAAGGCTCAAACATGCTCAAACCATGCTCAAACAAACTATGAGGCGGGATTTTTTTTCATCTAGAACAACAGTGTTATTTTTGTTATTATTTTATTTTCTATTGTTTTTCTGATTTATGTTGCGTAAAGTTTATAGCGCTTTAACCAACCTACGTTAGTAAGAAGACATAAGTGTGGTGAAATGAAATAAAAGTTATAAACTGGACTTCTCAGATGAAGAAATTTTTTGCTGATTGTTTTGTTATAGCCGCCATAGTTATAACAGAACATGACTTGACCAAGGACTGACGACTGGACTAAAAGACGGAAGAAATGGAATAGAGGAAGAAAAACACTCACAAAATAAAACGAAATACTTGGAAGAAATAAAAATACGGAAGAATTGGTAGTATGGTCAAAAGACTTTAGCCTGCCCAAATTGGGCTAAGAAACAAAACAAAAAAAACAAACAAATTAACATTATTTTGTCATGGCAATTCCGCTTTAGTTTTTCAGTCATGACGTCAGTATCAGAACCCTAGACAGAGAAAGCTATAATATATATATATATATACTTAATCTATGATCAGAACATTTCAAATCTTTCAATTTTTCCCAGTGTTGCGTTTACTGATAGAGACGTGCAACTTCGTACTGTAAAATCGATTATGAATAAATCGATAAAAAAATAAGATTATTATTATTTGGGTTATTTTTATTCTATCTGAGATTAAGTTAACGATTTTGTGAACAAATAGTGTCGAGAGTAATTACAACACAATAAATACTTAATTTATGTTGTTTTAGGATTTATGAAAGAGACATTAAGGTAACAAATACCTAGATAATCTAGAGTTGATTTAACTCTATGTTTCATAGAACATCGCTAGATTAAAAATCCCACCGCTCATATAGCTGTTTGGTTCTTAAATATGCGTTCCGCGTTGCACTGGCGTGAAGTTTAATCCGGTCAAGTTATCTTGCGGGAACTGTACAATGCGAGTAAAAGCTAGTAGTTTATATAGAATTATGGTGATCAGGGTCTGATGATGAAGCAGGAGAGAGGAATAAGAATTTGGCGGATTTTATTAATACCTACCTAGTGAAGTTACAAAAATGTTTTTTTTTGTCATTATTTCACTATTTTAATCGTGGGTGCAGATGTTTTTTTGTTTTTTCTGGTTTTGTTTTTTTGGTGGACTACCGGCAACACTGATTTCTACCGCTCCTTCAATTTGCTGGTATGGATGGTTTTTTTATCTCGATCTGACGTGGATCGTAACGATCGTTACGCCTTGATCCGATTCGCGGATTGGATTGCATGCATTTGATCTAATTACCAAAAGATTGATCTGTAAAATTACTTGAATTTGAAATTACATTTAAATATGCTAACATTGAAGGACAATGTCGTCTGATGTATATAAGATTACCGAGATTTGTCTTAGTACCGATACTAAGACAAATCTCGGTAATCTTCAATAAGTTTTTAGTCGATTTAACTGACTAAATAATTAAAAATAAGGGTTGTTAACATATACTGTTACTATGGCATAGTATATAGGCTGTATCTACCATGACCACAGAATACAGAAGGGACAGAAGCGTCACTCCGCGCAATCATTTAAATAAATAGCGACTTTAGCTGCTACGCAATAAAGTGCTATTCAGCTCGTACCGAACTCAGTGCCTAACATTTATATTAACCTACACCTTGCATCCCTTTCTATCGTATAGCTCTATCTCTACTGACGTGGCACGTGTAACGTTAGGGTTGTCTTGAGAATTATTCTGTGACGAATAATAAGAACCTGGCCGCCGACGGGCTGCAGCGTCGGCGGTGCGAGAAGCTGTACCCTGCGATCCCCAACCCGCATGCCCAGCGTGGCCAAAATTTTAGTAGGTAGGTACCTACCTAGATATTTGCAAGAGAAAAAAACAACATTTGGTTTGTAGGTAACCTAGTTATCTAGTTTTAGTTGTTAGTACGCCTACCTTTAGGTAACTTACCACATCGATTTGTCTACCTACACCTACCTACCCGACTGTTTTTAAGTAGGTAACCTACACTGCCTACTTAAAGTTAAATCAAATAAAAATGTACCTAGGTTGGGTTTCTAATCTTGCTCTCAGTCTACATAATCAAAATCATAATACCTACTTACTACAGCACTATGTAGGTAGATACCTACCAATGGCACAAAAATTGTCTATGAAAAAATACCTACATTATAATATTACGTTTATTTATGTAGGTAGGTAACGCATTCAAATAGAACTTGTACCTAAGTACCTATCTACTTAAGTAAATACGGGAGACTTTGATATCTAAACAACGCATTATTTGGTAGAAAAACTTTCAGTTCTGTACCTACTATTGGTATTATTTACATTTTCTTATTATTATTCAGGCAACCAAATGCTATGCAGTATTTTTTTGCCTTCATTTGGCGTAAAATATAGGTACATTAACAAAAACAAAGTAAAATGCCGCGGCTGCTCAAAGACACTTTCGTTCCGGGCAGAACTCGGCAACGGACGTAACGAACCATGCTAGGAGGGCCGGCGATGCGTAGGTATATTTTTATACCTATTCTGCGGAGTGAAAGAGGCCTGCCATGACCATGGTTTTTGCCTTATTAACTGTATATATCAATGGTTGTTGCAGTCTAATGGCAGTCATGTACGGCGATAACCTAATCAACAAAATAATTTTTACTTGATTACTTATTGATCCCGTTGGTGTGTAAAACTAAAGAAAATGTTAATAACATTTTTAAAATTTTATAGGTTACGTTTGGTTTTGACGCAATTGGCACGGGTTCTCGGCATTCTCCTTTAATTTATTTCTAATAAACAGCTAACTGCAATAAAATACACATCAGAAATTATATTGACCTAAGAAAAGCATATTTTTTAGATTATAAATTAACTTTTTATTTATTTATCTAGGCATCCTATGATTAAGATGTGTCGATCCAAAAATCGATAAAATCGTATACCCACGATTCGAACTTGTAAAAATCGGATCGGATCGGTGTATCCCTACTCAACCAAATAATGTTTTGCTTTTGAACATAGAATATTTTAAACTAATTGAAAGCATAAACTAAAGAAAAAGTTGCGTCGTTGCAAGACGATTTGTTTTTTGACGTAATTGTGCGTTCATGTAAATATGTTGTAAGACTTGTAAGTACCTACTTTTCTTCCTTTAGCTATTCATTTTCTTTAATCATACCTGCTTTGATTGTACACAAATGTATGATAAAAAAATAATAAAAATAACACACCAAACATTCGTCGGACATACTATATTGTCCCATTTGTTTTCTACAGACGCTATTATTTATACCTAATCAATGTGCACTTTATTTCAGGTTTTTACCATCGCAACAGCCGTAAGATGTCCACTGTTGAACAAAGGCCCATGGATTTTACAGGGCGGCAGATTTGCGAGCGACCTGCACCTTATAAGACACAATAAGATGTTCACCTATATCTATCCACATGGAAAATATTAATGGAGTACTGTGAGTTGGTAAGAACCTAGAGTTTTATACACAATAAAAATATAAATATAATCATTTTGGGTACCTACTAAAAGATGATGATACAAGCATATGATGCCGTTTGATTATACCAATTTTATCAATTGCATAACCTCACAGGTTGTGTTCTGGGAAGACTTGGATTAATAATTATATTTGTGGTAAGACATGAAAATCTTTGAAATCAGATGGTTGGTTCACCCTTCACACAAATGCAAACATTAGGTCCATAAATAAACTCTTTTACAAGAACTTCATTTCCTAAATAAAGTCTTTCACAAGGAGTACTACTTACTATTTAATAGTTTTTTAATTATCATCATAAGTAACGATTAATTGTTTATATTATTTTCTCTTTGTTATTGTTTATAGCTTGTAAGGTATAATGAAGAAATTTCATTAATTCATTCATTCATTCGACAACTTATCAGCCACATATGTTCTGTTCACTGCTAAACATAGGCCTCCCTCTTTTATGAATAGTTTGATAATATTAATGATAATGATGATTTTGGAAATCTCGCTTGAATCAATCAATAATGCCCGATGATTTTTGTATGCAATAATTTGTTAGGATGAATATTTTGATGTTTGAAATTAATAAACTTCTAATAAACAGCTACTAAAGCTACAAGCAAGTTTTAATTTATTTTGGAAAAGATGCTTCATGTCCTGAAATAAAATTCAACCGCAAAAACGTTGAACAAATATTATATACCTAATGAATACATTCACGTCCACAGTGTGTCTTCAAAGTATAATCACTAAGCAATGTAATTAATACAAAACAATAAATTAAAATTGATATTTGCAGGAACTGCAGTAATTAGTAGGCTGAGATAGTATGGACAATTGGATGTGTCAACCCATTACCCTACTTTGGCACCCAGGCACTGAAACTGTTAGTCCCTGGTTAAATATCTTCTAAAGAGGATGTCAAGGATAAAATGCAGTAGGGTAAAACTACAAGCCGGGTGACCCCACCATGTGAGATGAAAAGCCAAGAAGAGAGTGAAAGAGAATAGGAGACTATAAAAATCATAAGTGTCATCATATCAATCAACCATGCTGTTTTTGGCAGTATACTTTGTTCGTAAATACAAGTATACAAAATAATAATAAGTAACATACAGTGTTAAAGCAAATAGTGTTTATAAGCTATCATGTTCATCTGTTTACTTGTTACTACATTTAATTATTTCAGTGTTAACCTATTTATATCTATAACTTTTAAACCCTGACTCAAAAATGATGGGGTATATATAAGTATAATATATAAATATTGTGTCTCAAAACATGTGTATTATTTGTAGTAGCTAGATACATATTGATTTTCTTTCATTTTTGTAATAATCCATGGAGTTAACAAATTATGATTAACAAAGTTGTTAACATAGCTTGGAGATTTAGTAAGCTGAAGTTTCAGTGGGCTGGCCATATCTGCTGAAAAACCGATAACTGTTGTGATAAACAAGTTCTTGAGTGGAGACTGCGGCTCGGCAAACATAGTGTAGGACACATTTGGCCCCTTAGAGGGATGATCTGCGAAAGGCTATTGCTGTTGGTATAAGTTGGATACGTTGAGCTGAGAACAGCGCAATGGCGCTCATTAGGGGTGGCCTATGTCCAGCAGTGGACTGCTATAGGCTGATGATGATAATAATCAGATCACAAATACATTCCAAGAAGGTACATTGTCAATAAATGCAACAATTTTAATTTCTTTAGAAACAAGAATTTGGTCTACAACCAGCTGAGCACTTAGACTTTACACTTAGACTTAAATAAATTTGAGAAATACCTTCCACAACTACCCTACACCCACTCTACACCTACTCTACACCTATTCTACACCTACTCTACACCTACCCTACACCTACCCTACACCTACCCTACACCTACTCTACACCTACTCTACACCTACTCTACACCTACTCTACACCTACCCTACACCTACTCTACACCTACCCTACACCTACCCTACACCTACTCTACACCTACTCTACACCTACTCTACACCTACTCTACACCTACTCTACACCTACTCTACACCTACCCTACACCTACTCTACACCTACCCTACACCTACCCTACACCTACTCTACACCTACTCTACACCTACTCTACACCTACTCTACACCTACTCTACACCTACTCTACACCTACTCTACACCTACCCTACACCTACCCTACACCTACTCTACACCTACTCTACACCTACTCTACACCTACCCTACACCTACTCTACACCTACTCTACACCTACCCTACACCTACTCTACACCTACTCTACACCAACTCTACACCTACTCTACACCTACTCTACACCTACTCTACACCTACCCTACAACTAACCAACATCTACCCTACACCTTCACCTAACCTACACTAAATATCTATACGATTCCACCAATCATCGACACATGTCATTAAAGTAAAGAAAAAAAAGTTTTGTATGAAGGGGTGAAAATTTTGTATGGGAGAATTTTTTTTTTGTATGGAACCCTAATTTTTTTTTTCGGATCCTTATATAAAAAAACACCCTGAGCAGTATTAGTTTGAACGCGAACCCTCTACGACCTATAGTTTCCGAGATACATGGGGGGTGGGGGTGAAAGGGGGTGAAAAGTGGAAATGTCAGATTTTTCCTGAGGTCGCCCCCACTCCCTCTTTACGAATCCACCAAAAATTTTAACCCTACGAGGTGGCATCTGGGAGAACAATCATGTCAGTGAGTCAGTGGTAATCGAGCTATATATAATACTAGAGGTTGGGTGGTGCGCGAGCTGCACGCAGCTCGCGGTTTTGGTGTTGCATTGGTAAGCTATCAGAGAGGATTTTGAAAAGTAAAATGCAATCAAGAGGATATCGAAGTAGGAGAAGCAATCGATGAGGATTTAGAAGTGGAAGAAACAATCAGAGAGGATATCGAAGTTGAAGAAGCAATCAAGAGGATATCGAAGTAGGAGAAGCAATCAAGAGGATATCGAAGTAAGTAAGAAGCAATCGATGAGGATTAAGAAGTGGAAGAAACAATCAAAGAGGATATCGAAGTTGAAGAAGCAATCAAGAGGATACCGAAGTAGGAGAAGCAATCGATGAGGATTAAGAAGTGGAAGAAACAATCAAAGAGGATATCGAAGTTGAAGAAGCAATCAAGAGGATATCGAAGTAGGAGAAGCAATTGATGAGGATTTAGAAGTGGAAGAAACAATCAAAGAGGATATCGAAGTCCAAGAAGCAATTAAAGAAGTTATCTGATGTGAAAGAAACAATCAAATAGAATATCGATGAGGAAGAAGCAATTAACGATGATATATTAAATTAAAGAAGAAGAAGCAATCGAAATCGAAATCGAAATCGAAATCGAAATCGAAATCGAAATCGAAATCGAAATCGAAATCGAAATCGAAATCGAAATCGAAATCGAAATCGAAATCGAAATCGAAATCGAAATCGAAATCGAAATCGAAATCGAAATCGAAATCGAAATCGAAATCGAAATCGAAATCGAAATCGAAATCGAAATCGAAATCGAAATCGAAATCGAAATCGAAATCGAAATCGAAATCGAAATCGAAATCGAAATCGAAATCGAAATCGAAATCGAAATCGAAATCGAAATCGAAATCGAAATCGAAATCGAAATCGAAATCGAAATCGAAATCGAAATCGAAATCGAAATCGAAATCGAAATCGACCAACAACTACCCTACACCTACCATACACCTACCTTACACCTACCCTACAACTACCCTACACCTACCCTACACCTACCCTACACCTACCCTACAACTACCCTACAACTACCCTACAACTACCCTACAACTACCCTACAACTACCCTACACCTACACCTTCACCTAACCTACACTAAATATCTATACGATTCCACCAAACATCGACACATGCCATTAAAGTAAAGAAAAAAAAAATTGTATGAGGGGTTGAAAATTTTGTATGGGATATATTTTTTTTGTATGTAACCCAATTTTTTTTTTTCGGATCCTTATATTAAAAAGCACCCTGAGTAATATTAGTTTAAGCGCGAACCCTCTACGACCTATAGTTTCCGAGATACATTGGGGGTAGGGGTGAAAGGGGGTGAAAAGTGGAAATGTCAGATTTTTCCTGAAGTCGCCCCCACTCCCTCTATACGAATCCACCAAAAATTTTAACCCTACGAGGTGGCATCTGGGAGAACAATCATGTCAGTCAGTGAATCAGTGAGTGAGTGAGTGGTAATCGAGCTATATATAGTATAATAACTAGAGGTTGGGTGGTGCGCGAGCTGCACGCAGCTCGCGGTTTTGGTATCGAAGTAGAAGAAGCAATCGATGAGGACTTGGAAGTGGAAGAAACAATCAAAGAGGATATCCAAGGGGATGATGCTTAAACAGAGGATAGTTATGTAAGAGAAGCAATCAAGGACGATATCGACGTAGAAGAATCAATGAAAGGTAATTTCGATGTGAAAGAAGCAATCAAAGAGGATATCGAAGAGGAAGAAGAATTCAAAGTGAATATCGTTGGTGAAATCGAAATTGAAATCGAAATCGAAATCAGAATCAGAATCGGAATCGAAATCGGAATCGGAATCGGAATCAAAATCGAAATCACCAACAACTACCCTACAACTACCCTACAACTACCCTACACCTACCCTACAACTACCCCACACCTACCCTACACCTACCCTACAACTACCCTACAACTACCCTACAACTACCCTACACCTACCCTACAACTACCCTACAACTACCCTACAACTACCCTACACCTACCCTACACCTACCCTACAGCTACTCTACAGCTACGCTACAACTACCCTAAACCTAACCTACACCTACTATACACCTACCCTACAACTACCCTACAACTACCCTACAACTACCCTACACCTACCCTACAACTACCCTACAACTACCCTACAACTACCATACAACTACCCTACACCTACACTTTCACCTAACCTACACTAAATATCTATACGATTCCACCAAACATCGACACATGTCATTAAAGTAAAGAAAAAAAAGTTTTGTATGAAGGGTGAAAATTTTGTATGGGATAATATTTTTTTTGTATGGAACTCTAATTTTTTTTTTCGGATCCTTATATTAAAAAGCACCCTGAGCAATATTAGTTTGAACGCGAACCCTCGACGACCTATAGTTTCCGAGATACATGGGGGGTGGGGGTGAAAGGGGGTGAAAAGGGGAAATGTCAGATTTTTCCTGAGGTCGCCCCCACTCCCTCTATACGAATCCACTAAAAATTTCAACCCTACGAGGTGGCATCTGGGAGAACAATCATGTCAGTGAGTCAGTGGTAATCGAGCTATATATAATATAATAATAATAATAACTAGAGGTTGGGTGGTGCGCGAGCTGCACGCAGCTCGCGGTTTATGTTTTGATGGAAGAAGCAATCAAAAAAGATATTGATGTGGGAGAAGCAATCAAAAAAGATATTGATGTGGGAGAAGCAATCAAAGATGATATTGATGTGGGAGAAGCAATCAAAGAAGATATCGATGTGGAAAAAGCAATCAAAGAGAATATTGATGTGAAAGAAGCAAATCGAAATCGAAATCGAAATCGAAATCGAAATCGAAATCGAAATCGAAATCGAAATCGAAATCGAAATCGAAATCGAAATCGAAATCGAAATCGAAATCGAAATCGAAATCGAAATCGAAATCGAAATCGAAATCGAAATCGAAATCGAAATCGAAATCGAAATCGAAATCGAAATCGAAATCGAAATCGAAATCGAAATCGAAATCGAAATCGAAATCGAAATCGAAATCGAAATCGAAATCGAAATCGAAATCGAAATCGAAATCGAAATCGAAATCGAAATCGAAATCGAAATCGAAATCGAAATCGAAATCGAAATCGAAATCGAAATCGAAATCGAAATCGAAATCGAAATCGAAATCGAAATCGAAATCGAAATCGAAATCGAAATCGAAATCGAAATCGAAATCGAAATCGAAATCGAAATCGAAATCGAAATCGAAATCGAAATCGAAATCGAAATCGAAATCGAAATCGAAATCGAAATCGAAATCGAAATCGAAATCGAAATCGAAATCGAAATCGAAATCGAAATCGAAATCGAAATCGAAATCGAAATCGAAATCGAAATCGAAATCGAAATCGAAATCGAAATCGAAATCGAAAAAAAAAAATTTGAGAAAACCACCTTACCTACACCTACCCTACAACAACCCTACAACTACCCTACACCAACCCTACACCTACCCTACAACAACCCTACACCAACCCTACACCTACCCTACAACTACCCTACACCTACTCTACACCTACCCTACACCTACCCTACACCTACCCTACACCTACCCTACAACTACCCTACACCTACCCTACACCTACGCTACAACTACCCTACAACTACTCTACACCTACCCTACACCTACCCTACAACTCCACTACAACTACCCTACAACTACCCTACAACTACACTACACCTACCATACAACTACCCTACAACTACCCTACACCTACACCTTCACCTAACCTACACTAAATATCTATACGATTCCACCAAACATCGATACATGTCATTAAAGTAAAGAAAAAAAAGTTTTGTATGAGGGGGTGAAAATTTTGTATGGGAGAATTTTTTTTTTGTACGGTACCCTAATTTTTTTTTTCGTATTATTTTATAAAAATTGGTCTTGAACAACATTAGTTTGAACGCAAACCCTCTACGACCTATAGTTTCCGAGATAGATGGGGGGTGGGGGTGAATGGGGGTGAAAAGGGGAAATGTCAGATTTTTCCTGAAGTCGCCCCCACTCCCTCTATACGAATCCTTTAAAAATTTTAACCCTACGAGGTTGCATCTGGGAGAACAATCATGTCAATCAGTCAGTCAGTGAGTCAGTCAGTGGTAATCGAGCTATATATATTATAACTAGAGGTTGGGTGGTGCGCGAGCTGCACGCAGCTCGCGAGGGTTGTGTTGTTTTATCGGAACCCTCTAAATCCTTAAATACAGTAGACTCTTACTAATGGGGCACTTCAATAGATACGTTCAATAATCATGGTCATCATGAACTTTTTGTTTACAATAAACAGGGGGAGAGCAGTAGTCAACTTATCGCACAGGCTTTCCACCCGAGTTTAGGCAACTGAGATTCAGGATACTTATTAGAAATTTAACATTAGATACCTTTACTACCTACCTACTACCTGATTGTCGTTATCACTAATACCTTATTTTATGTCTAACTTAAAAGCTGTGCAATAAATTAGGTATACAATACTAACATAAGTATTTTATATTTGAACAATGTAGTAATCCTAAAGCGTACCCAGCTTTAGGATTAGGACTGGCGCGTTCCTGTATACGCGCAGTCGGGAGTTCGCTGGGCACGCGTATATTGGATAAGTGTTATATTGGATAAGTGTATAGTTATTGTGGACCGCCGCGAACCTGAACGCGAGGTCAATCGATCCATACGCTACGCGAGCCGAAACCGACTGACCACGGCTCAAAGTTCCCCAAAGTGTACGCGTAGCTGCAAGTACAGACATGGCGTTCCAAGATACGCGTAACCCGACTACGCGTACCAATATACGCGCTATCCGTACCCAGCTGAATAATCCAATAAACCGGCACCCACAGGTTTTTAAGAGCCGGATTATTGAGGTTCTTCTGTAAAGAGTACATAGGTTTGTGGACTATGTACACCGCCTACTGCCATTTTAGCTATTCAATAAAAAAACAATTTTGAAATAGGTGTATATATTTTATATTTTTGAATTTTTATAATAATTAGGTAGGTAAAATTTGTTAAACACAGAAAGAAAAATTTATTAAACCACTTAAAATAAAAACATTTATATTGACATAATAAAATAAATACTGTGTCATATATCTGTATCGGGTAATACTTTTCAAATCATCTTGCTTGACTCGACCATTACCACCATTTTCAGCCGCAATGAGATGCTCGTCGTTCAGTTGTTATCTGTTCGAAAACAAAATGAAATATGAGATATGGTTTTAGTCATTAGACTTTTATGTCATGTATGTTCGTTTTCTGATTTTTTTATTCATTAACATAACTATTTTAATGCCACACTATAATAGGATGTGGTAGTCAACCTGTACGTGTACGTACAGGTTATTTCATATAATATTAACTAAGTTAACCCAAACCTATCTCGACTCTTCTAATTATGAAGATTTGAAAGATAATGAAAAAGAAATTGCTAAAAACCGCTATATTAAGGATAAATTATATTTATCAGATGGTTTGTGCTTATTGAAGTTAGATTGTATTTTGCAAATGTTAGTACCTGGTTTCACTTTGGATAGTGCCTTGAAATAATACGGAAACAACGCGTTGGAGCCATGTCCAGTAGGTAGATGTTAATGTATATTGTTTTCAAGACCAGGTAATACCCTGAGGTATTCTCACGTGCTTACCTAGAACATATTATAAGGATTAGTATCCATACTAATAATAAAAATTGTTGTTTTCTCGATCCTCCTATATTTTGCAGAGGCATTATAAGTGCATCTCACTTAAATTATAAATGAAAGTTTGATATATCTAGTAATTAAGACCATGGGCCCTGATTCTTGTGATTCGATATATTTATCACATTAGATACATATCGCGCGAACTGTCAAAACTGTATGAAAAATTGTTAGTTATCGCGTTATTTATCTCATGTGATAATTTTGTCTATTGCTGAATGTTTTGAAATTTTGTCTATTAGGCCCCCTTGGATTGTGACATAGGCCACCTTTTATTAACAAACCACGCGTGCGAAGCCGCTGGGGAAAGCTAGTTTATAATATATTTGTATTACCTGCTTGTACTTCATCGACAGCTAATAAGTCGGCGACATTTCCTTGTCCAGTACTAATTATCTAAGGCTACGGTCTCGAAGTAAGCGATTGCGGGGCGGCGGTGGAGGCACTTCCATATAAATCTATGCATTGAAACGCGCCGTTCCTCGCGCCGCCGCCGCCGCCGCCCCGCGCCAGATGACTTCGTGTCCGTAGCCTAAGAGGTAAGTAGATGTTAGCGAACGTATCAAATCATTTAAAATTAAAACATCTACAGTTAAATTGTCGATGTTCAAAACACCTAAAATTACATTACCTATTGGTTCATCATCATCATCATTACCATCAGTCTATAGCAGTCCACAGCTGGACATAGGCTTCCTCTAATTTCTCTAGAGCGCCATTGCGCCCTGTTCTGAGCTCGACGTTTAAGCTCCTAATGGTTGGTTCTAAATGTCGAATGGTTATTATGTAAAAGATCAAAAATGAAATAAAATAGATAATTTTAAATAATGATCTAAATACCTACAATATTGTATTATTCCTTACGTACCTAACTACCTACTGCATTTCTGGTAGTTCGGCGGCCGCTGCCTGCCGCGGCACGCTCGATCGCCTCGCGCCATCGTGACAACTCGTGACAACGGGTCGGCCTCGACCCGGGAACTTGGTGCGGAGCCGCAGAGGCATGGAAGACAGAACGCTCGGTCCATCTGCAGAAGAACAACAATCTTATATGGGCGAACAATATCTTAAGAACTGTTACCTAGATTCTCGTTTTCCTTCTAAAATACTTAATCACTTTAATATAATTTATACATGGCATAAGGTTTTGGCTGAGACGTAGAAGGTTGCGGGTCCGATTCCCGTCGCGGGACAAATGTTTGCAGTATTTACATATATTTCTTTCAGGTCTTACAAGAAAAATGTCGCGTCGTTATCGCGTCGCTCGTCGCGTCGTTGCAGTGTTTCTTGTCACGCTGTCGCCGCGTCGCAGTGCCGCTGTGTCGCACGCCGCGCCGTTGCCGCGCGTCGCATATGCTGCGGGCATTATTTAGTTTGCATTATTTACATGTATTTGTCTCAGGTCTGGGTCTTTTCTACGTTTAATGTATATGTGTATTTACAACAAAAATGTCGCGCCGTCGCCGCGTCGCTCATCGTGCCGTTACTGTGTCGCTCGTCGCGCCGTTGCCGCATTGCAAAGCCTTCGTATCGCACGCCGCGCCGTTGCCGCGCGTCGCACACGCTGCGGGACAAATTATTGCATTATTTATATATATTTGTCCCAGGTTTGGGTGTTTTCTATGTATAATGTGTATGAATTTACAAAAATAAACGTACGTGTTTACGTTGCCGCGTCGCACGCCGCGCCAATGCCGCGCGTCGCACAGTCGTAGCGTCGCTCGACGCGCCATTGCCGTGTCGCACAGTCGCCGCATCGCTCGACGCGCCGTTGCCGTGTCGCACAGTCGCCGTGTCGCACAGTTGCCGCATCGCTCGACGCGCCGTTGCCGTGTCGCACAATAGCCGCATCGTTCGACGCGCCGTTGCCGTGTCGCACAGTCGCCGCATCGCTCGTCGCGCAGCCGACGCGTCGCCAGTAGCACAGCCCCGTCGCTTGTCGCGCAGCTGTAGTTATATCTGCTAGGAAAACTAAATAAAACTTAACTTAGTCATTTTCCACACCACCTATGAGGTACGACTAAAAGCGCGTTTTTTTTTTGGTGGTGTCCCCAGGAGGCCTAGTCCACACTTGCTAAATACATCTATCAGCAAAATAAGTTAGTTTACTCTACGCATAAAGCTGTACTTTTAACAACTGATATTAATAATAAATATTATAAATATATATATATATACTGGGTGTGTGTGTGTGTGTGTGATTCTAATTAATATCTACGCAGCTACGTCCAGGCACATTTGATGAATGTTTTAACTACTAACTACTCATCTTCATCCTCAGCTCGATATAGACCCCTTCTTGCCTAGATTTAGTAATAGGAATATCAACACTAATTAAGAAAGTAAAAAGTTAGCTACTTTGTACTACTGGGTGTGTGTGATTCTAATTATCTACGTCCAGGTACATTTCATAAATGTATTAACTACTCAATATTCATCTTCATTCACAGCTCCATATAGACCCCTTCTTGCATACCTAGGTTTAGTAATAGGAATACCTAATTAATAAAGTAAAAAGTTAGCTACTTTGTACTACTGGGTGTGTGTGATTCTAATTATCTACGTCCATTTCATTCATACATTTCATAAATGTATTAACTACTCACTATTCATCTTCATTCACCGCCCGGTATAGACACCTTTTTGCCTGAGTTTATTAAAAGTAATACTTACAGTAATTAATAATATGAACTAATAATGAATGTAGCAAATCAGCTAAAGTACCAATCTATAATACACAATAAATTAAATCTATTCTATAAAATATTTAAATATTTATATACATATTTATTTGGCAAGTTTAGTTGAATGAGTGTGATTTATATTATAGAAAATATAATAACATACTAAGTACCAATTACCACTACAAAACTACCTACTTTTCATTCATTTTCCTTCCTTTCCTTCCTTCTTTATATGAATGGCCAACTCTGGTGTCGGAGTTTTAAGCCGCCTGAAGGCCTCCGACATGGCTTAGCGACTGAAAAGCCGAGATCAACATCTTAACAACGCCCATTCCATGACATTCATATCCCTACTCTTATCCCACTCTAGCACACCGTTTTCATTCTCCATTCACTGCTATCGGCTGTCAACTCTATTCACTAAAAAAACAACACAAAACTACCTAGTTTTAACTATTATAAAATATATTGAGCGTGCTAGTGTATGTACGAGAAAATTATTTATATTGAAATTTGTGAAATTAACGCAATATGCAATATGCATTAGGTACAATCAAAAATCTTATCTTAGCTAAATATAACTGTTAAGAAATAAAACGTATCGGGCAATTTTTGGTGAAATGTATCTTGATGTGAGATCATTGTAAAGCCATACTACTGATCAGAAGCAAATCTTGTCTGATTGTGAGATATGAGAAATAAGTTATTGTTAAGTCAAATTATCCGACAAGCACGAGTTTGGATTGTATTCGGTGTCAATTCGTCGCCAAGTACACGGTTTAAGTGGAGTCAGTAAAACTGAGTGTTGGTACGAACTCGTCATTGAGATAGGTTACCACAACAATGGCCAGTCAGTTTTAAGGTGATCAGTATCAGCTCAATACTGGAACACATAACGTTGTCCGTAATGTGTTGGCCTGAGCGGTAGTCGATGTTGAATTGTTCAAGGAAGTGCAGGCTGACCTGTAGTCCGACTATGTTCGGTTGTTGCGGGTGTGTGGGGATTCACTTGAAATCATGACACGGTGGATCCACGTCCTCAATGCGTGATTTGCTACGAAATATTAGCGTAAGTATGAGTTTGAGTAAGTTAACGCGTCACATAGAAACGAAACATTCCCATTTCAAAAATAAACCAGTTGAATTAAAAATTAATAATTGACAGTTGTCAAGTTTTCAAACATTGAGCAAAGAGTGAAGAGACGGGGTCAGTCGTGTGAATGTGTAATGTTGGTGTGTGTATGACGCCCGATGTCTCAATCACCCTCAGCATTGAGCAAAGCGTGAAGAGACGGGGTCAGTCGTGTGAATGTGTAATGCTAGTGTGTGTATGACGCCCGATGTCTCAATCACTCTCAGCATTGAGCAAAGAGTGAAGAGACGGGGTCAGTCGTGTGAATGTGTAATGTTGGTGTGTGTATGACCCCCGATGTCTCAGTCACTCTCTGCATTGAGCAAAGAGTGAAGAGACGGGGTCTGTCGTGTGAATGTGTAATGTTGGTGTGTGTATGACCCCCTATGTCTCAGTCACTCTCTGCATTGAACAAAGAGTGAAGAGACGGGGTCAGTCGTGTGAATGTGTAATGTTGGTGTGTGTATGACCCCCGATGTCTCAGTCACTCTCTGCATTGAGCAAAGAGTGAAGAGACGGGGTCAGTCGTGTGAATGTGTAATGTTGGTGTGTGTATGACCCCCGATGACTCAGTCACTCTCTGCATTGAACAAAGAGTGAAGAGACGGGGTCAGTCGTGTGAATGTGTAATGTTGGTGTGTGTATGACCCCCGATGTCTCAGTCACTCTCTGCATTGAGCAAAGAGTGAAGAGACGGGGTCAGTCGTGTGAATGTGTAATGTTGGTGTGTGTATGACCCCCGATGTCTCAGTCACTCTCTGCATTGAGCAAAGAGTGAAGAGACGGGGTCAGTCGTGTGAATGTGTAATGTTGGTGTGTGTATGACCCCCGATGTCTCAGTCACTCTCTGCATTGAACAAAGAGTGAAGAGACGGGGTCAGTCGTGTGAATGTGTAAATGTTGAGGTGTGTAAGACGCCCGATGTCTCAGTCGCTCTCTGAAGAGCTGTATGTGTAAATGTTGGTGTACGTTGGATGCTTAATGACACTTCTAAACCAATCTTTGCATTGAGCAAAGAGTGAGAGCCGAGTAACAGTTACGGTGTGTTGGATGCTCAATGACGTAATTAGTTTTCGCAATGTTCAAAGTGTCTAAATAATTCCTTCAAATGAAAACCTGTGTTTGTGTATGATAATCTATCTTTCCAGTATTGATTTATAGGCTCGCCTTATACGCTATGTTGTTTAATCAAAAAGGAATCACGCGAATACATTTTTATATGGACACTTGTGGTGCCTGAAAGATACATCAACACTAATATAATAATATTTTATAATTTACTTTTTTCTACACTTCTTTTATTGCTGTCATGTTTACTCAGAGTACTGCAAGACCTGTTGTTATTAGTGATGTCAAGAATATTCGGGTTATTCGATAACTATCTAGTGTTTAGCCGAATATTACGTACAATTCGACTGAATACAGAATATAAAATTATGATATCCTTAAAAGACGAATGTTTTTCGAAAATGGCTTTTATTTATTCTATGGTCTTTTACATTTTGTGAAACTTTTGTGATATCAGAATTCGCGAAATTCTTTAATCTAAACTTAAAAATAAGTAAATGTAAACTTAAATACATCTGTATTTTTTGTTTGCATATTATATTTTTTAATGCATTTTGATTACGATATTTTTTTCGTATTCATTTTGTTTTTTTTTTTTGTCTTAGCATGTTCAATTTTTTTTCATGCATTTTGATTACGACTTTTTTTTCGTATTCATTTTTTTCTTTTTTATTCTTATATTTATTTTAATCTTCTTTTTCTTGCTCCTTTAATGTAAAATAACATCATCACATTCGTTTCTCGTCTTATCCAAGGGTGATACTTTGTTTTTAAACGAACTATTTACTTGTGCACGCTCTGAAACAGTAACTTTTTTAAATTAATATTTTCATTTTAGGAAACTAAATATAGACCAGGGTCGATAATTTTTAAAACCAAAAAAAATTATAGTAGGATTAAACCCATTAGAAAAGGAGGAGAACATTATAAAAATGAAAGAAAAAATAATTTACGGCCGATCTGAGGTCGGGAAGGGGATGGGGGTGACTTTTAAGGGTAAAAAACGATTTCCGGCAAAACTAAAAGTCCTATGGAAAAAAATGAAATGGCAAAGTTGTAGGTAATAAAAAGATCTAAAACTTTTGTATTAACACTTTTTTCACATAACCTCAAAATTTATGTGAAAAATTTAAAAAACTAAGTTTTTTTTTTTTATCTTTTACAAAGATGTTTTTTTTTTTCATGAAATTTGGTGAAAACTTACCTTTTTATGACCCAAATACGCTGTAATTTATTTGATTAAAAATATTAATTTTTTCACCTTATTTTGAATTATTATCACCCTAATTTTCAATCGAAAATTCACCCGTCAAAATATCAGCTTTTTTTCAAAAAGTTGGTATGTTTTCTGTTCGTTGAAATCTCTACTTTCCGATGGTGAAATAAAAATATATGTTTTTATAGTAAATCTTCTCAGAAAATGCAAAAAAGTACAATATTAAAAAATAATATTCTCCTTAATTTTGCACAAACAAATTTAGTTAATCCCATGAAAAAAAATATATTTCAAAATACATAAAAAATATATTAAAAATATATAAAATATATATCGTAATACTTTTAATAACTAACTTTTGGCCGATTTTCATATGTATTTCATACATTTCAAATATATTTCAGATACATTCAAAATATATTTTTTTATGTTTTTTATGTCTTTTAAGATATTATTTTTCCTTTCATTTTTATAATATTCTCCTCCTTTTCTAATGGGTTTCATCCTATTATTTTTTTCACTTTTTATTATTTTTAAAGGCTTCTTCTACCCTGGTCTAATAATTATGTAATCTAAGAAAAAAATATTTGTCTCACCTGCTCTTTATGCACATGTAGTATAGCATAGATATTTGAAACGGCAGCGTTAGTAATACTTAGTGATTTTATTCTCAGTTTTCTTCTGTATTTGGTAGATGAATTAAGTTCCATTGCTGAACGTATGTTTAATTTTTTTTTATAATTCCACTGTTTCATAAATTTTCCTCAAAAATCGAACTTCGATATTGAATGGGACTTAATATAGAATGTATCGTATTGTTCAACGCTTCATAGTTATAAATCTAAAGCATTACGCGGTTTGCCGCCCTCTCCGTACTGGAAAGCCAATTTTCGCTTGTAGATGCTCTGAAAACAGTAAATCATTTTAGAAATATTTTCAAGATACACGACAACAAAACGTAAACATTTTTTTTCCTATAAATTACCCATAAGTAACTAAGGAAACCAAACCTTTCTCTTGCATGCTTTGTATGCGCGATTTGTATAGGAGTAGGTGTTTCAGTTGAAGGCTGGAATGGCAGCGTTAGCAACATTGATTTATCCTTTTTTTTCTGTGTCTGATAATAGAATTTGGTGTTTCTTAGGTCAATGCAAGATGTGTTGTATTTAAATTGCGTGGAATTTTCTCTTCATTTAGTACCACCAACAGCTGCCTCTTGGTACTTAGGAAACCCGCCTTCACTGCGTGCTCTGAAGAAAATAAAAAAGTGCTTTTATTTAAAAGACATATCAACACAATGCAAAAATATTTATGAAATAATGTTGTGAGTAACTCACTACTCAATAAACAAATTTTTATTTAATATTAATTTTTATATATTATTTTCTCACCTGCATTTTATGCACGACCGAGGAGTAAGTGATCCAGTTACTGATGACAGTCACACGATGATTGTTTCCATATTATGTAAATAGGCTTACACGGATAAATGTACGACCCTGATGGGCATTACAATAGTTTGACAGAGACCTTACATATTTCACTTAAACTTAACATTTTTATGTACTTAATTCTAAGTAGCTATCTTTATGCACGTACTTAAAAAACATTGTATGATCGGAAAAAGGTAGTGCCCGACAGCAATAAAAGAAGTGTCGTACACAGCTGGCGGTATAGAAAGATTTTTCAGAAAAGACAACATTCAAATTTTTATTATTTATCACCGATACACCATCATGTTAACATAAACCTTAAACTCCTTCAAAATATTTTATCTTTTGACAAAATCAAATTCAAAGACAAAAATGAAATGTGAAACAATATTATTGAAAATTTGATAACTGTCAATTATTATTTTCTAAATTCTACTGGTTTATTTTTGAAATGGGAATGTTTCGTTTCTATATGACGCGTCAACTTACTCAAACTCATACTTACGTTCGCTAATATTTCGTAGCAAATCACGCATTGAGGACGTGGATCCACCGTGTCATGATTCCAAGTGAATCCCCACACACCGGCACCAACCCAACATAGTCGGACTACAGGTCAGCCTGCACTTCCTTGAACAATTCAACATCAACTGTCGCTCAGGCCAACACATTACGGACAACGTTATGTGTTCCAGTATTGAGCTGATACTGATCACCTTAAAACTGAATGGCCATTGTTGTGGTAACCTATCTCAGTGGCGAGTTCGTACCAACACTCAGTTTTACTGACTCCACTTAAACTGTGTACTTGGCGACGAGTTGGCATCGAGTACAATCCAGACCCGTGCTTGTCGAATAGTTTGACTTAACAATAACTCATTTCTCATATCTCACATTCAGACAAGATTTGCTTCTGATCAGTAGTATGGCTCTAAAATGATTTCAAATCAACACATATTTCAACAAAAATACCACATTATACGTTTTATTTATTAATAGTTATAGTTGCTATGATTCGATCTTTCACTGAACATAATGCTTATTGTATATTTTGTTAAAAACACATAATTTAAATAATAATAAAAATCCCGTTGTTAGTGTAATGTATACGTAAAAATACAATAGTATAAATGTAAAAAATAAATTAAATATGTAAAAAAGTAAATTAAAATAACGCACGGAATAGCCATGTCGACATGATTAATTGATTATAAAACTTGATTTTTAAAGTGCCTACAAAGATACAGAGGTGAACAGCTTAAAACTTATTCAGGTAGCTCTAAATTTTAAATTGATTTTTAGTCCCTAATGAAGACAGCCGCGTGTTAATTCATGATTATAATAATTCCGGTATCGTTATGTTTTTCGCGTACGGTTTGCCATTTACAATACGATCTTTATGAATTAAAATTTTTATGTGTTCTTTTTTAGTTACACGACCTAACGCAACGTATAATTGCCCGTGACTAAACATATCTGATCTTAAGTCTAGTCCTACACGGCTTATTGTTTGACCCTGACTTTTATGAATTGTCATTGCGTAACATAACTGTAATGGAAATTGACGGCGGCACATCTCGAAAGGACTGTTGGGATCAATAGGACCTTTGAACAGTATTCGAGGGATTAAATATTCTTGTGTATTTTCCGATTTTTGTATAGTAATTATACGCGGCGAAGTATTCGTTACTATAACTTTAGTGCCGTTAACGAGGCCGTCAGCAAAGCTAAGATTACGCATGATCATGCAAACGCACCCTATTTTTAATTTAAGGTCGTGCTCCGGAATACCTCTCGGTTGCATGCGATTTAGTGCATCTGGCCCTAAAAACAATTCATCTGCATTATCGTTTTCTACTTTATCTATTGAATAGAAGTGCAGGACTTCGCCTTCTAATCGTTCTAATATTATATTATTAATTTCCCTTACAGCGTCGTTGCGTGTACATAAAATAGCTCTGTGTATGCAAGCACAGGCCTCGTCAATAAAAGGGAAAACAAAGTCAATTAATTCATCTAATTCCGAAACAATACCAATACCGCTTAAATCTACAAAATTTTGAATATTATTACTACTTTCTATAGCATGTAAAGGTAATTTATTTGAGCCTAACTTTAATAAAAATTCTGCAAATTCGACATCTTCCCTACATCTTTGCGATGTGGCTAGTGAAAATGATTTTAAATTTTGCCAGAGGGGTGATGTCTTAACTGATGCATTTAAAATATCTGAATTTGTTTTAGCATTTGTAACTACAGGCGGAATTTGTCTAAAATCGCCTGCGAATATAATAATTTTGCCTCCAAAGATTATGTTGTTATGCATCAGATCACGCAACGATCTATCCAGCAGATGAATCAAATATTTATGGGCCATAGGCGCTTCATCGTAAATAATTACGTCCGAGTGAGATATTAATTCAGCCCTTTGAGTACCGTTTGTAATATTCCAATAGCCAAGGTCATCAACGAGTTCTAATGGAAATTTAAACATGCTATGCGCCGTGGTTCCTCCCTCATAATTTTGCGCGGCAATAGCGGAACTGGCAGTACACAAGACAACTCCTTTTAAATTACTGCGCACGTGGGCTGAAACTACATTTAATAATAACGTTTTACCAGTTCCTGCGGGACCATCAATGAAAATTGCAGTATTATTATTATCGCGATAACTACTATCAGTACAAAGTTTTGCGACGTAATCAAAAATTAAGCGTTGTTCGGGGGACAGGCGAGGAACCCATTCAATTACGAAATTTTGTAACGTGTCGTGATTGTACTCTACGCGCTCTCTACCTAACTCGGTAGTGTCATCAACGACTTCTGGCAAACCGTGCTGTGCAAGTGTCGATCCGTGTTTGCGAAGCATTCTATTGAGTTGTATAAGACACAATGAATATGCTCTATCGCTGTCTTCATTGCCTAGCCGGTGTGAAATATCTTCACTTAATTGATTTTTAAAAGTGTCCCAGAGAGACGCGACTGGGACACCATTTACAGCCAAAAGTACGAAAAAGCTACGCAGGCGTGGTCCTGTAAAAAAAGTTGAAGCTTCCAACATAGCTCTTTCGTATTCGACTTCGTCATCAGCTAGACCAACTATTTTAGCAGCTTCCTGAAAAGTTGTACAATTTGGACCACCAAGATGTTTAAGATCTGTGTAACTACGACACGGGTATGTTTTTAAAAGGATTCTAAGATAAAACTGTTCACCTCTGTTAGGTGCGACCCAAAATAGACGCGCGACAAGCTCACCCCGTTGTCTTTTAGTAATAAATTTATGATTTGATGTTTCAATTATTTCCGTATTTTTAATAGAGGGACGCTTGGAATGGACAATATATTTTTCGTAAAAATCAAGATATGTAAGGTTATCGAACTCCTCTCCAACGGGGCGGTTAAAATACGTAATTAAATCAGAACCGGCTTTTTTCGCGGCTGCTGCTTCAGTGCCTGGCTTAAAATATACTGATTGTTGATTTTCGAGATGGACTGATAATTGTTTGACGTTGGGTTCGCGTGCAGTTACATCAAATTCTAACGTTCTCCAGGCAGCGTCGCTAGAACCTATATATCGTTTTGTAACAAATGTTTCGATCTCATTATTTTGATTATCTTCGGATACTACAGCTACACGCGATTCGTCAGGTCCCTTAGTTATATATTTAAACAAATATTTAACTATAGTGCGTTGCGAAGACACTTCTAGGTTGATATGAGCATCGTACTTTAGAAGAAGACCGGCATTATAAGGTACAACCCATGTATCATTTACAGTGATATCCTGGCCACGATATGTTATTTTACCTTCATTTTTACTATTTCTACACAAATTAATATAGCCTTTATCATCACAAAACGTGGTGGTGGTTTCTCGTTTTGGAAAAAATTTTGAACATTTCTTTTTATCGGTATCCCAACAAGGTAAATTAGTTCTATATGGAGGTCCACAGGGGCCGTGAATCATGTGGTTTAAAACGGCCTTCTGTAATCTTCCCTCAGCCTCTGATGCATGAGGGATGTCAGCTCTTACAAACTTATCGATATCTAAATTTTGGACAGGGCCACCACCTTCAACCCTAAAACAAATGTGAGCGTGTGGTAAACCTCGCTTTTGAAATTCTATTACATGCATCATGTAAATGCATTTGCCAAACCAACGACCAGATCTTATGTCTCTTAATAATTCCGCCAACTTTAAATTAAAAACTCTAGCACAAACAAGGGGATTGTTACCTTGATTTAAAGTAGATTGTTGAATTTCGGGCCACTTAGGATTACACGTAAATGTGAGGAAAAACGATGGGTTGCCTAATCTGCTCACTAAAGCAATTGCATCACTATATTTTCCTTTCATGTAACGCGGACCACCCGTAAAAGACATGGGCAAGTAAACGCGTCCTGGCACGAATCCTTCTCCCTGAATGGTTTCGTCCTGATGAATTTGATGCGAGATTTCGATGCTCATTTCAACTTCTTGAAGTGGCGCGGACCTTAAAGCATTATTCGAGTTATGTTTTTGTAAACTACTTAAAAACCGTAACCTTTCCTCAGAAATCCTGCAGTACATATCTACTAACCATTCTTCGGAAAGTCGTCCAATCTCTGAAAATCGCGGCTCTGACATAAGTAAACATCGCACATATTTTACTTGTGCTAGTTTATTGCCGTTATTATCAACCTTATTTGGGTACCAACCTGGATTACCTTCGGGATAAAGTAGCGGATATTGAAAACTTTCATATAACGGATGCATGATATCAACAGTGTGTGGTTTCTTATCACCGACTTTCCACACAGCTATGCAATGCGGTGTATAATTTTCTCTTTCGGTACTTATGATAGCCGCTACTTCTCTACCAACAGGTACGTCTCCTAAAATATTACCGTGAGTTGAACGAGACGTTTGTTGAAATTTAATGAAAGCCTGGTCAGATGGCTCCTGACTTAATCGTTTAAAACATTCTATGAATGGATTTATATTATACAAATAATTTTTAATGCAGCGAACTACCTGCATGTCGAGTTTATTTTCTGCAGCTAACTGTTCTCGTTCGTTGGAATCGCTGATGTATAATCCTAAATTATTTACACTACCAGTGTAAGCTAAATCAAAAACTCTGTGGTAGACTCGCCCTTGAATTTTAAGAAATGATAATCCAGCTGGTTGTTGGTACCCGTGAGAAACACCCAAGGCACTGAAGGCAAATAGGTTATTATACGCTCGCGGCCTATTGACAAACGACGCGTGAGTGTAAAACTCCTCAGTTAGTGGCGTAAAATTTTGTACGTTAAAGGCGCCCGATCCACAACACCACTGTTTTCTAGATTTTTCTTCTTCAAAAAGGCGGGCATTACAATTTGAACAGGTAAATGTGTCAGGAGCGAGCAACGAGGTTTTTTTTAAAGAATACAATTTGATTACTTTAAGTTCAGCGTCCCTCTTTTGACTTATTAAATTAGACGAACGTAGAGGAACGTCTACATTACGGCTGTTTTTATTATATTTGTCTGATGAGATCTTATTTACTTCGGGGTTTTGCTTGGTATAACGGTGTACGGCATCGCGGTTTATTTGCGGGTTTTCAGCGCTATACTTTGCAACGGCATCGCGGTTTATTTGCGGGTTTGCAGCGCTATATTTTGAAACTGCATCACGGTTTATTTGCGGGTTTGCAGCGCTATATTTTGACACTGCATCGCGGTTTATTTGCGGATTTGCAGCGCTATATTTTGTAACGGCTTCGCGATGTATTTGCGGGTTTTCAGCGCTATATTTGGAAACGGCATCGCGATTTACTTGTGGGTTTTTAGTGTTGTATTTTAAAACGGCATCAAGATGTGCATTAACTTTTGTTTTTTTAGCGCCTCGTTTTATTTTTTTGGGTCGACCTCTTTTCGTTGAAGTTGCAATGACTTCAACATTGTCCACGATTACTTCAGAACTTTCGTTATTTTCCCGAACAACACCTGGTTTTGTTATTTTTTCTACATATTTTGCCTGAACCACTGTTTTTGCATTCGATATAGATTTTTTATCGTCTAATTGCGCGGTTTCCAATTTAGTCGTGGTTGACAAAGGTGATGATTTTTCTACTACCGAATTGCTGCCAACAATAGATTGCAGTATGGATTGCGACTGCGGTGACTGACTGATAGACTCATTTATACTAATTACCGGTTCTACCCACTGTATTCCATCAAGCAAAGACTGCGACTGCGTTGATGTTGCTAAATGGTCGGAATTATAATTAATAACGCGCAACCGATTTAATGTATACCGGGTACCGTCAAAGTATTTGCGTGCCAAGAGTAACTTTGCTAAGTCCCGCAATGAATCACATTTAAATAAACGTGCTACTCCCGACAGTGCAGGTTTATTATTTTCATCGACCGCATGACTATTGAATAAATAGAAAACGTTATTAAACCGCCAAAACGAAACCGTATAACCTTGCCCGGTGAATATTATACTATCCGTATCATCATTGTGCAGCAAATTAAAAACACTGTTCCGCATTAATAACTCTAATGCATGTAATTCTACATCATATTTTTGTGGACTATTAGGGAAAAATCCTTCGCCTATACAGGTGTTGAAGTCCAATTTTTCAATTTCGGCCAAATAGTTTCCGACGCAAATCTCCGTAGGCAACTCATCTGGCGCAAGATATTGTTGGCCAATTGAATCCAAATAAGATTTTAGAGACATATATAGCGCGTCTCCACTCTGGAGAATGACATCGATATCATCATGATTTAGATCCCGATTTTTACATATGGACAAAATTGATGCACATGCCGACATGGCTACACACTGTGAGTTATTACCTGCAAATTCAGGGTAACCCTGGTGCTTGTTGCCTAAACAAAAAAAACAGTTTTATTTGAATTGAATTGTTATTATTGCGAATTTTAAATTGTAATGTAGTTATCACTGTAATTAAGCATTCGCTAGGAGGTATTAGACATAATTTTAACGTGCAGCGAAGAAGTTATGAAACAAAACCGGTCAAGTGCGAGTGAGACTCGCCTGCCTACCTTTCAGTCACAGATGGCTTCGTAGATAGTAACTTAGATTCATGTTGACTTAGTATCGTCATCTAGTTTTATGAGCGGTAAACTCAGATAACATTTAAGGCAGATTTCTAAAAAAACTTTATTTTTCCAGTAACTTTTGCACGTATTTCTATCAACCTCAACTATTTCAGATTTTTAATAATAGAAAATAATTTATTTTTACAAATTTTTCTCTCCTAAACTGTAAAGACTGCATTTCATTTTGTGATCTAATTTAAAATTAAGACCAAGATTTTTGGCAACAAAATACAACCGAATTGAGAACCTCCTCCTTTTTTTGAAGTCGGTTAAAAAAAAGAAAATAGGTAGGTATTCTATTTTTTTCCTTTGCATTGAGGTAAGTTAATATTATTGATAACAGTTCCAAATTTCAAGTAAGTTAGCTTTAGAAGTTGCTGAGCTTTGCTTTGATAGACTCTACGTACAACAAACATACAGACGGGGGGGTTCCGTTTTAACTATTTAAGAGTATAACTCCAAAAACATACTTTCTAAATGTTTAATTTTACTTGACTCTTAGTAAAATATACCTAGGTACTTAAATTCCATGCAAACAAATATTGAGGCGAATTTATTCAATGCATTTATTTAATTTAAGTAACAAATTCAGGCGTACAATTACATTACACATATGCACATGAAATTAAAAACCCACACACTTGTTTGCATATCATAATCATGTTTGAAAACTAAGAACTACTAAATGCAAATCTCGATACGCAGCAAAATGACCTTATAATGGCAGCGCTTAGGGGTCGCAAACCGGGATCCCGAATCCCGAAAATACCGGAATACCGGACCGAAAAGAACGCTTTCAAATACCGGCATTGAGAAAACGGAAATCGGGATTTACGTTACTTTCGGTATTTCACTATAAATCTATACTAAATAATATTATGTCAATAAACAATTAAAATAACTTAACAGCAGCGAGTTATTTATAATACTTTCGTAATAAATGATTGTTTTTTTTAATAAATGTGATTTTCATAGCATAACGCACTTTTATTGTTTGGCTGGTGACTATTCCCTTACGAAAATTACGATTCCATTACATATTTCAAATATTTTTCTCACTATATTGAAAATACCGAAAATACCGGAATATCGGTATTCATTTCAAAGTAATACCGAAAACACCGATTTTTGAAAAGAGGTCCGGTATTGCGACCCCTAGCTCCCCTGCCCGCCCTCTCCACCTCGGCGATGAGTTCAGTCCTCACTTGACGTATTACTTTCGTTGATCCTTTAGTTATCCAATGGTGGAATTGAATTTAAAATGGAGATGGTGGAATGGAAGTTGCAACACCAAACAATATCATCTGAGTTTGTTATCATTCGTTTTTAGGGTACCGAATTGGTCAAACAAACCCCTATGGTGTCGCTTTATCCGTCCGTCCGTCGGTCTGTCACAGCTGATTATTTCAGGAACTAAATATGCTATCGACTTGAAATTTGACATAGATTTAAAATGCACCGACTGAATAAGATTGCCAGTAAAAAAAAAAACATTTTCATCCCCAAAAGGTACAAAATAAGAAACGTCAAAATTTCAAACTGGTGCCAATAGGTCGAGTGGCATATCATATGAAAGGGGGCAATTAGCCCAGTTTAAAGCAGTTTTTTATTTTTTTTTATACGATACTTGGTTTTATGATCAAAATTGTTCAAAAAATTACCATAACCACCCCCCCTAATCTCCGAAGTTTGCAAAGCCAGAAATCTAATATATGTTAAAGAAAAATATCTATATTTTACATGAAAATTATAGTGAAGTCTGAACCTAAAACAGTTTTTGAGAAATCTTCCAAAATGAAGGGGTTAAAAATAAAAGGGGGTGTACGATAACGCAAGTTACAAGGTCAAATATGGTGTTATCTGAAAGGCCTTAATTTGCCCATTCTAAAGCCGGTTTTTATTTTTCTATAGGACGTACATATTTTAATTATTATGAAACCTTACTAATTAGGATCGCACGCCATTGACGTCACCCGCGGTGGGCGAGTCAACTCGCACTTAACCGGTCTTGTTTTGACTTGACTCCCACTATGGAAGCAATTTTATAAGACGTATTCACGTTAAAAGATTACTTATTTATTTTATTTATTTAAGATACATCAACAGACATAATAATATTATGTATTTGCATATTCAGTCATATGTCAGTTGTCTCAAGCGCATTTCTGATGTGCGCCAAACACAGGTGTTTAACAGCATTTGCTAATATTGGGAAACAGATTTAAAAACCGGCCCAGTTCGAGTCGGATTCGCGCACGAAGGATTCCATATCATAATGAATACATGGTTGGGAGCCATAATTTATTTCATTTTATTTTTGAAGTGAACTTAATATTCTGTGAATATTTCAAGCGGCTTGTTCCCAACAACTCCAAAACCATTGTTGTCAAAACTATAAATTCCATACATTGATTCCCATTAGCTCCAAGAAATATTAGGCAATAAAATACCTACTAATTTTTTTCCCAGCAGCTCCAAAAAATATTGAGTACAGTCGAACACAATAGTCGTGCGGCATGTTGGTAGGAAGATAAGTATGATGAAATATAGAAAAATGCTTTACTTTATTTTGAATCGGTTTATTTATAAATGTAACTTCCTGTAATCATTAAAATATCTAAATTATCAGTCTTTATCTAAAAGTTCATCTTTCATACAGCAAAATCACAGTTATAAAACTGTTTATTTTATTTATAGTATTTTATTTACAACTTAAATTATAACTTAAGGTCAACAATTTAAAACTTTTGACGACCTCTGTGGCGCAGTGGGCGAAGGTCCGCCTGGGACGCAGAAGGTTGCGGGTTCGATTCCCGCCGTGGGACAAATATTTGCATGTTCTGCAGATATTTGTCTCGGGTCTGGGTGTTTTCTATGTATGATATGTATGTATTTAAAAAAAAAAATGTATATATGTAATATATCAATCATGTGGTTCCCATAACACAAGCTCTGCTTAGTTTGGGGCTATATGATGCTGTGTAATGTGTCCAGTATTATTTATTATTTATTTATAGCATTATTTAAAAAAATATGATTGCCGTGTTACCAATAAACCCGTAATCTACAAAAGAGTTGCCGTAACTACTGCACTATAACGCTCTAATTAGGTATGATTGGCCAATTAACATAGAACTATCATCCCTTCGGCGTCGGCGCCGCGCCCGTACTTACTCGAATGAACTTGACAATATGCTTTTATTTTGTCTTTAACTCCACAGTAAGACCGATCGGTTTATTTTGGTGGTGCTCTAGCAGCGTTACCTACGCTACACAACACGCACAACCGATATAAACGGGTCGCACCTTAAATTATTAATAGTATTTAATATTATTATTGGCCTTACAATACAACCTTAATATAAATAAATAAATAATGCTAGACTGTCACTCAGCATCATGTAACCCCAAACTAAGCAGAGCTTGTGTTATGTTCCCATAACACAAGCTCTGCTTAGTCTGCTGCCACATGATTGATATATTACTAATGTACATTTTTTTTTGTAAATACATACATACACACTTAGACCCGAGACAAATATCTGCAAATATATGAAAGACAAATCTGACGGTGAATGTACTGCTGCAATACTTTTTGGAGCCAGCGGGAAGTTTTTAGTGAATAAAATATTTTATTTTAATTATTAATAATTTCTGGGAACAATTCTTGGAGTTGGCGGGAACGAGCCTTTCAAACATCTACCTGTTGCCGTTATTAATATCGAGCTAAAAACTAAAAAAAATATCACGTTTGTTGTATGGGAGCCCTACTTAAATATTTTTTTTATTCCGTTTTTAGTATTTGTTGTTATAGCGGCAACAGAAATACATAAACTGTGAACATTTCAAATGTTTAGCTATCACTCAAAATATTCAGCCTGGTGACAGACAGACAGACAGATAGACCGTTAACTTTTTTTGTTCAGACTTTAAACTAAAAAAAAAAACTTAAATAAATAAATAAATAAATAAATAATAATGCGGGACGTAATCACACAGCATCACGTAGCCCCAAACTAAGCAGAGCTTGTATTATGGGAACCACATGATTGATATAATACACATATATTTTCTTTTTGTAAATACATACATATCATACATAGAAAACACCCAGACCCGAGACAAATATCTACATATCTTGCAAACATTTGTCCCGCAGCGGGAATCGAACCCGCAACCTTCTGCGTCTCAGGCGGACCTTCGCCCACTGCGCCACAGAGGCCGTCTTGTGGAATATCTTTAGTTATTGCTCAGTACGCAAATCTATTGAGGATACCTTAACGGTACTCCAATATATAATTTAAAAAAAAACTAATATGAAACGTCGATTCACGTTATAAATAAACGGTGAACTTTTATAATTTATAATTATAAACTCTTGCTTGACCATAAATTTCATATACCAAAATTATTTAATAAAAATAACACTATATGGGTTTTCAAAGACAGTTTTTCTGTATCTGCTATGGTATCAGATTTTCTCAGTAAAAAAAAATACTGTTAATAGTGATGACGACTGGGTAAAAATATAATAATTCTAATTAGTCTGTCAGACAGATCAACAAAAAATACTGGACACATATTTTTATTTATCAAATAAATAAAAATTGACGGCGATAAAGAGCGTCAAAGTTCGGGAAGCAAAGCTCGTGACGTCACGGCTAGGTTAACAGTGTACTAAGCCGTGACGTCACGCTGAAGTTCAACGCACTATATCTTTGTAATTTTTTGTTTAATTGACAAAGGAAAAAAAACCTTCAATATTTTTTGATAATGTAAAGCAGCAGGGTGCACCACAATATAATAATATATAAATCAATAGATTTTTAAAATTATTTTACTGCTAGAAAGGTATGCATCTCTAGCAGTAAAATAATTTTAAAAAGGTACAAGGCTCTGAGTGTTAGGAATATATTTTATAACAATCAGCTTGTATAAAATAAAATTTTAAAAATGACTAAAAGAAGTGTATGGGTCTTGTTGTCTTATAGATATTAGTTAAAAAATCAGTCTACCCATTTAGCATACATGATAACTATGTGTGTGCAATATACATACATACATCCTACAACAGCTGTGCCTCCTATTATGCAGTCAGGTAAAAATATAATGTTTCAAATGAATTCAGTCTATAGATTGCGTGTAATAATTATAATTATAATTTATAAAATGATTAATGAAGGTTCACCATCTTCATCCATAGCCTGACTTTATCCACTGCTGGATATATCCAGGATATTAAGCCTTTTCTACGTTTGTGTCATTCACCAAGGTCATGTGTTTATCGCATCCACAAAGGCTATCTATAAATGCAAACTACTAAAGAATGCTACTTTTACACAATTGGCCTATGTCAAGTAGGTACTTGCACCTTCTGTGCATTCAGGTAATAAGATAAAAATATATACAGCATGTCCCAAAACTCAATGATAATGCCAAAATAATTAATTTATCCTACAATAGGTAAATGTAAATTCATCATTGAAATATTTTGTTTACTTGTCCAATCCTCAAATACTACAATTGTAAACAAAAATATGAGACAATTGATGCCTGATGCAAACTAAATTTCAATACCCACACATTGGTATCACTTCTTGTATAAAATCCTGTTAGGAAAGTTGTAGAAAAACTCACTTAATCAATCAATGAAACTTACTATTCATATAAATTATCATCCACGCTAACATAATATATAGTTTATAAGTTTTATTGTTCTGTTTGTTTCCCGAATAAATAAAAATGAAATAAAATAATTATATTATGCTACTCCAGTAGCAAATTTATAAGAAAACATAACTGTAATGTTATTGAAAAGATAAATAACACAATCCTTTTGCTAAATTCACAATCACAACAACTTTTACCTTAACAAAGTTCATACTTGTTTACTTTTTCAGTTTGTATCAAAGAGTATTTAATATAAATGGATAGCTCTTTTCAAGATTTTCCCATATACAACAAATACTTTGCGCCTACTTATAGCTTACCACACACAGGTGTGTAGGTACCATACTGTACTTTGACCGATAAGTTATTACTAAGTGAATCAATTGGACTTTGATTAACTTCAAATTGTACCTGTACCTGTCGCTGAAGCGAGTCTATCAAAATGGTAATATTCCCCATCGGGGCCGCTCACCATTATGAGGGTCCATTAAAAATTACCTCACTTCACAAACTTTAAATAAGCTAAGTTATACAATGGGTACCTAAGTTTTTTTCAGAAATAAGTTATTAGGTAACTGCAGCTTGAGAGGCAGACTGCTACACATAAATAATCCGCAACCAAACCGGCTGAAAACAATAGAACAACATCATCAGCAATAACAGTCCACTGTTGGACATAGACCTTCCCTAATGAGCGCCATTGCGCCCTGTCCTACGCTCAACAATAGAACGGTTGCCGGGAAATCATTCAGTGGTGAGGCGATTCAAAATTTTCACCATATGTAGCTTTCTTTAGGAGAAAAGGCATTTGCCGTCCATCAAAAGGCTAGTGAACAAATTCGTATGTCTAGATACCAAGTGTAATAAGCAAAGCATTAAAAAAGTTTCTTACCAGACAGCACGCACTCGACGCTGTCCTCGACGGACCTGCGACGCGACGTCGCAGTCGGCAAACATGCACCATTTCCAATAGCTCCTCGTTTCATATTGCTTCCTAGAACACGAAACAGTTCAATAAATTCATTGAATCAACTTTAAAACCTCATAATTTGCCAAGAAAATTAAAGATAAAAAGTTTTTACAATCACCTTTTCTGTAACAATTACAAAGTGAGAAAATTTTTAATGTTGCCAGGAGATAATCCCCATTTTTTTCATAAAAAGCGCGGGAAATGATGACTGCCAGTACTTACTTTTTTTTTTAAATTGTTTATGAACCAATAGTTCATTAACTTTAATATTTTCTAATGAATTAGGAATTATACGCGCTAACCAACTGAGCTATCGTAGCGGTTATTATTTATATATCAGTAACAGATATGTAACAACGTAGGTATGCCAAGGCCAGACTTGATTTCAAATTGGTACACAATAACAACAAAGTCGTCAAGTGTGTTGCACGAGAAGTTTAGTTTATTTTGAACCAATATTGGATTGCAAAGTTCAATTTTTGTTCAAATTTTGCACATTTATTTAATTTTAGCGTGAGTAACAATGTGATAATAAAATATTAGAGGGTTAGGGAGAGTGCGTGAGGACGTATTTAGCGATAAAAATTGTGAAAGACATGCAAAGATGGTTTAGGCATATCGAGAAGGAGGATAAACAAGAAGAGAAGATGATATGAGGTGAATGTGACTGGGATTAATTCAAATTTAGTAACATATTAATGAAATACCAGATCATGAATACCTTTAATAAAATGTAAAACAAACATAAAACAATAAAAAAATATATTACGAGTGAATTATTAATAACAAGCTTACGATTGTCAATAAAAACGCTACCCTCTTTCTTTGTTGTCAATTCATTCTGCGACCAAGTTACACTTTTTGAGCGTGGTGACCGATAAGAAAACATTTTTTTTCTTTTATTAAATAAACGAGTTTCGTAGAGTCGTACAATACGTCTAGTTGCACGCACACAAACACCGTGTCGAAGACTGCCGAAAAGAAACGACGTTAGACAATGCACGGCCTTCAAACTACACCTCCGTGCCCGTCGGAGTGGGGAGCGTGAGGTTTTTTTTTGTTACGGAATTTCTGGATTCGGTCCCCGCGCTAAAGGCCCTCGATAGAAGCTATGCAATAGCTTAAAACTTTTTTTTTATTTATCGTCACCAAACACCACATCAGCATTAAGCAGTCCAATGTCGGACATAGGCTTCCCTTATTAAAGAGGGATTATGCCCATAACCCCCACGTTGGGCCTGCGGGATGGGGAACACAGAGCACAGATTCTCGCACCACCAACCGACTGAGACGTTGGTTTTTATGTATTGAACATTAAAAACATTTTTGACAATATTTATTATTACGGTACTTTGTAACGTTTGCACTACAATATATTTTTTATGTGTTGTTTTATGTTTTTTTTTTTAAACGTATGGGTATTTCCACCGATTTAGTGGTATATTCACCTCTATGTGGCATAATAAATGAGATCAAAAATCACTTAGTATATTTTCATGAGTTTATAAATAAAATAAAATAAAATATGTATGCTTTTGGTAATCTAAATAAATAAGAATCCAAAACATACAACCTTATTTCCTATTTTATTGTGCAGTTGTTTTCGTCTGTTCTAAGTTCTAACCACAAAGACTCCAACAAAATAACATTATTTTGCCATGGCAACCCCGCTTTAGTTTGTCAGTCATGACGTCGGTATCTATCAGAACATTTCAAATCTTTAAAATTCTCCCAGTGTTGCGTTTGTTTACTGATAGAGACGTACAACTTTGTATTGTACAATCGATTATGAATAAATCGATTGAAACGACTATTATTACTATTATTTGCATTATTTTTGCCATGCCCAACACAGCTGCTTCGTGGCAGAAATAGGCATGGCGCAGGCGCGGATCCAGCTCGCCAAAAAGGTCGTGGGCACAGCCTTCCGAAATTCGGCCAAGTGCGAGTCGGAGTATGAACTTGCTCATGATCGATTTATTGCAGTGGTTCTTAACCTTTCTGTAGTTACGGAACCCTTTCAAAATTTCAGACCCATCACAGACTCCTTCCGAAGGTAATTGTTAGAAAAAACCGGGCCTGTTATAAATTATTTAGTACCTATTGACCTAAATAAAAAGTTGACTAATTTATATTACGTTTTTACACAACTAAAAAGGTTGAAGTCCGAGTTAGGAACGTCTAACCAAGTAAAAAATGCAGACGGCGAGCGGAGCGAGCCGCGGATTTTTAAATTACTACAAACAGAAGGGCACAATTTGTAGCGTCCGTCCTTCAGGTTATTACATCAATACAACTGAGAAATATAGCCGGCGAGCGCAGCGAACCGCAAAATTTTTACCCAACTATTTAATACTATAACATACAGAATGCTTTATCCGAAAAACAGATTTTGCGAAGTCAAACTAAGTAAAAGATGTAGTTTATTTCCATAAAACGGCACATAAGTATACTTCAACACAAAGTAATAAGCTTGTTGCGCCCACGCGGACACTGCAGGCTCCATAGCTTGCCTGCGCGTCGATGGCGATAACACGCCTTTGTTTACGAGAGCAAATCTTGGTGCAGCAAGTGTAGATCGCGATGCAAGGGCAGCCGCAGCCACCGCAGCAACCTCCGCAAGGTCCGCAACACAGCTAGTTCACCAGTTTATAGTCACTCAGCGAGCTATTAAAGCTTTCTGATCATTGTTTTTTTATTCATATCGAAGCTCATTTATTTCGATTCATTGTTTTTTTTATTTGATTAAGGCATTTGTTAAAAAGAAATATTTTCAGTCTATAAAGCTCAATAGATAGTGAAATTGTGACGTCACGAGTCTAATAGGGTTGTGGACATGCCCATCGTGCACGCAACGTGGATCCGCGCCTGGCATGACGGCAGTACTTTTTCGGACGAGCCCTCCTCAAAGAACTCTACTACTACTGAAAATGTGGATCGTAATGGATCATAACGATCGTAACGCCTTGACCCAACCCGCGGATGGGATTGCATGTATTTGATTCAATTATCAAAAGATCGATCTAAAAAACACTTGAAAATAAACATTTAATTGTGTACATACCTATAATCATACATAAAATTTAATTTATTTCTAACAAACAAGCTAACTGCAATAAACACCAATCAGAAAAGAGATTGACCTAAGAGAAGCTTAATTTGTATATTATTAATTAACTTTTTAATAATTTTGGATGGCATTCTGTGACTATGCTGTTTTTTCGTAACAAAAACAAATAGAGTTCCAAATCGACATGTTTGGATGTTATAAATGGGCGGTAAATGATGTCTTTCCATTGTGTCTAGGTTTACCAAAGTTGGAGTTGAATCGATGCGAAAATAGATGGGATCGTATACCAATGATTCGAACTTGAAAAAATTTGATCGGATCGGCGCATCCCTACTATATGTATATGTACATTATTTTAATATTTTTTTTATTCCTGAATTTTTTTGTGTGTGACTTTACTTACTTACAGCAGATTTGTTTGTTTTTTAAGTATTTGTGCGTCGTTGTAAGTACCTCTAATCCTTTACTTTACTCATACCTGCCTGGATTGTAAACAAATTTTGTATAAATCAAAATTATCACACTAAACGTAGGACATAATCCCATTAATTAGAGTTTTTTACAGACTGTACTATTATACCTATAATCCTTTTAATCAATGTGCCCTTCATTTCAGGTTTTTACCATCATAACAGCCCTAAGATGTGTACTGTTGAACTAAGGCCCATGAATGGTTTCACAAGACGGCACTGCGGCAGATCTAAGAGTGCGATCTGCATCCTTTAAGATGTTTATCTCTATCAATCCACATGGAAACTATTAATGGCTGTATTGGTACCTACCTAGAGCTCTATACACAAAAAAAATATAAATAGGTACATTTAATCATTTTAGGTCGGTAAGTACTAAAAAATATTAAGGCACAACAAGCCTGTGATGCCATTTGTTTACTACCTATAAAAAATGCAAGATACCTCACAGGTTATGTTCTGGGAAGACTTGGCTTACATGATATTGTATTGTGTCTGTTATCCAAAGAAATAAGTGGAAAGACTTCTGTTCTTACTTTTAAAACCAGATGGGAACCACCCTACAAACAGCAATAAGATTAGGTTCTTGGATGCAGACACAAGAACAGGGTTAACTACTTACTGCCATAATAAACTCTTTCACAAGGAACTCTACTATTTAATATATTTTTAATAATCATCTTAGGTTACAATTTAATTGTTTATATTATTTTCTCTTTCTGTTTATTGTTATTGTGTATAGTTGTAAGGTATAATAATGAAAAATTTCATTGATTCATTCAAAATTTTTTCAGCCACATGTTCACTGCTGAACCTCCTTTATTAGCAGTTTTATAATGTCGAATTTTACATCAAAGGCTGATAATAATAATAATATTAATTCGGAAATCTCGTTTGACTCAATCAATTATGCCCCATGGTTTTATAAATGCAATTGATTGTTATGGTGGAGGTTTTGATGTTTGGAAATAGTAAACTTTAAACAGCTACTAACCAATAAGCAAGTTTGAATTTATTTTGGAATAGATGCTTCATGTTCTGAAATGAAATTCAACCATAAAAACCTAGTACAAACATTATATACCTAAAAAATAAATACATTCATATCCACAGTGTGTCATATGTATAATCACTAAGCAATGTAATTAATGCACAACAATAAATTAAAATTTGTATTTGCAGGAGACACTGTATACTACTGTATACTATATAGGCTGAGATAGTATGGACAATAGGACTTGTCAAGAGGAGGCCACCCTTTAGCACCTAGGCACTGGAACTGTCCATCCCTGGTTAAATATTTAGAATGATTGTTCTTCTTCTAAAGTGGATGTCAAAGATAAAATGAAGTGGGGGGATAAACTGCAAGATGGCTGACTCCACCATGTGGGATGAAAAGCCAAGAAAACAGTGAAATAGAATAGGAGACTATAAAAATCATAAGTGTCATCATATCAATCAACAATGCTGTTTATGGTTAAAGCAAATGGTGTTTATAAGCTATTATGTTCATATGTTTACTTGTTACTACTCTTAATTTTTTCAGTGTAAACCTATTTATCTAAACCCTGACTCATAAACAATGTTACAAGTTTGACAAACATAAATATTTTGTCTCAAAACATTTGTATTATTTATGTGTATTATTTGTAGTAGCTAGGTATATATTGATTTTCTTTAGTTTTTGTTATAATCCATAGAGATAACAAATGATATAACCAAGTTCAGAGAATTAATGGCAGTTGGCTGGCCATATCTGCCATAAAACTGATAAGCATTGGGATAAACGAGTTCTTGAGTAGAGACCGCGGCTCGGCAAACTTAGTGAAACACACCTTCAGTCACTTTGAGTGATGATCTTCGAAAGGCTGTTGCTGTTGGTGGAAGCTGGATATGTTGAACTGATAACGGCGCAATGACGCTCATTAAGGGTGGTCTATGTCCAGCAGTGGACTGCTATAGGATGATGATGATGATAATCAGATCTCAAATACATTCCTAGTAGGTATGTAAATTGTCATTAATGCAACAATTTTTAACTTCTTTAGATACATGATTATGGTCTCCAACCAGCTGGGCTAAAATGTGCGCTTAAACAATATGAAATTAGTGTTGTACCTACCTCTATAGGTAAAAAATAAAAGGACTAAAAAGAATAAAAAGACTAAATAGACCAAAAATACTAAACAGACAAAGACTAAAAATGCACCTTGAGCAACATTAGTTTGAGCGCGAACCCTCTACGACCCATAGTTTCCGAGATACATATGGGGTGGGGGTGAAAGGCGTGAAAAGGCGTAAAGTCAGATTTTTCCTGAGGTCACCCCTACTCCCTTAATACGATTTCATCAAAAATTTCAACCCTACGAGGTTGCATCTGGGAGAACAATCATGTCAATGAGTCAGTGAGTGAGTGAGTGAGTGGTAGTTTAATTATATATAGAGGTTGGGTGGTGCGCGAGCTGCATGCAGCTCGCGGTTTATGTTTTCAATTGTAAAGCAATCAGAGAGGGTTTTGAAGAGGAAGAAGCAATCAACGATGATTTCGAAGAGAAAGATTCAATCAAAGCGGATAGCGAAGTGCAAGATTTTATCAAAGACGATATCGATCTAAAAGAAGCAATCAAAGAAGATATCCTTGTGGGATAAGCAATCAATGAGGATATCAAAATCAAAGATGCTATAAAAGAGGATATTGATGTAAAACAAGCAATTAAAGAAAATATTGATCTGGAAGAAGCAATCCAGAAGGATGTCTAAGTGGAAGAAACAATCAAAGAAGATATTGTGTGAGAGAAGCAATCAAATAAAATATCCAAAAAAGCAATCGAAGATAATATTGAAGTGGATTTAGCAGTCAATGAGGATATCAAAGTGAACGAACCAATAAAAGACTACATCAGAGTAGAAGAAATAATCAAACAGGATATTGTAAAACAAAAAAAGACGTGTGGCACTCGGGGACTGCCGCGGTAAAGCTATTGCATAGCATTTTGTATCAACTTATGCAATTATAATTATTTATTTATTTTATTTATGCAGTATTTCTTTTTCTTTGATATTAATTCAAGTTACACTTTTTGAGCGTGGTGACCGATAAGAAAACAATTTTTTTTCTTTTATTAAATAAACGAGCTTCGTAGAGTCGTACAATATGTCTAGTTGCACGGATACAAACACCGTGTCGAAGACTGCCGAAAAGAAACGACGTTAGACAATGCACGGCCTTCAAGCCACACCTCCGTGCCCGTTGGAGTGGGGAGCGTGAGGTTTTTTTTCGTTACGGAATTTCTGGATTCGGTCCCCGCGCTCAAGGCCCTCGATAGAAGCTATGCAATAGCTTAAAAATAAAATAACATTTAATAAAAGTTTTGCATTCCTATCTCTAACCGATAAGGAGATACAAGCGATTTTTTTTTTTACAAAATACAAATTTTGGATCGCATATAGAAAATCATAGAGAATATCGAAAAATGACAAGACAAAATAGACAAAAAAGACAATAACGACATTAAAGTAAAAAAAGACTAAAAAGACTAAAAAGACAAAAAAGGCAAAACAGACAAAAAAGACAAAAAAGACAAAAGGACTAAAAAGACTAAAAAGACTAAAAAGACTAAAAATACTAAAAAGACTAAAAAGACTAAAAAGACTAAAAAGACTAAAAAGACTAAAAAGACTAAAAAGACTAAAAAGACTCAAAAGATTAAAAAGACTAAAAAGACTAAAAAGATTAAAAAGACTAAAAAGACTAAATAGACTAAAAAGACTAAAAAGACTAAAAAGAATAAAAAGACAAAAGACTAAATAGACTAAAAAGACTAAAAAGACTAAAAAGACTAAAAAGACTAAAAAGACTAAAAAGACTAAAAAGACTAAAAAGACTAAAAAGACTAAAAAGATTAAAAAGACTAAAAAGACTAAAAAGACAAAAGATTAAAAATACTAAAAAGACAAAAAGAATAAAAAGACTAAATAGACTAAAAAGACTAAAAAGACTAAAAATACTAAAAAGACTAAAAAGACTAAAAAGACTAAAAAGACTAAAAAGACTAAAAAGACTCAAAAGATTAATAAGACTAAAAAGACTAAAAAGACTAAAAATACTAAAAAAGACTAAAAATACTAACAAGACAAAAAGACCAAAAAGACCAAAAAGACCAAAAAGACCAAAAAGACCAAAAAGACTAAAAAGACTAAAAAGACTAAATAGACTAAAAATACTAAAAAGACTAAAAATAGGTACTAAAAATACTAAAAGGACTAAAAATACTAAAAAGACAAAAATAATAAAAAGACTAAATAGACTAAAAATACTAAAAAGACTAAAAATACTAAAAATACTAAAAATACTAAAAAGACTAAAAATACTAAAAAGACTAAAAAGACTAAAAAGATTAAAAAGACTAAAAAGACTAAAAAGACTAAAAAGACTAAAAAAACTAAAAAGACTAAAAAGACTAAAAAGACTCAAAAGATTAAAAAGACTAAAAAGACTAAAAAGACTAAAAATACTAAAAAGACTAAAAATACTAACAAGACAAAAAGACCAAAAAGACCAAAAAGACCAAAAAGACTAAAAAGACTAAAAAGACTAAATAGACTAAAAATACTAAAAAGACTAAAAATAGGTACTAAAAATACTAAAAAGACTAAAAAGACTAAAAAGATTAAAAAGACTAAAAAGACTAAAAAGACAAAAGATTAAAAATACTAAAAAGACAAAAAGAATAAAAAGACTAAATAGACTAAAAAGACTAAAAAGACTAAAAATACTAAAAAGACTAAAAAGACTAAAAAGACTAAAAAGACTCAAAATATTAATAAGACTAAAAAGACTAAAAAGACTAAAAATACTAAAAAAGACTAAAAATACTAACAAGACAAAAAGACCAAAAAGACCAAAAAGACCAAAAAGACCAAAAAGACCAAAAAGACTAAAAAGACTAAAAAGACTAAATAGACTAAAAATACTAAAAAGACTAAAAATAGGTACTAAAAATACTAAAAGGACTAAAAATACTAAAAAGACAAAAATAATAAAAAGACTAAATAGACTAAAAATACTAAAAAGACTAAAAAGACTAAAAAGACTAAAAAGACTCAAAAGATTAAAAATACTAAAAATACTAAAAAGACTAAAAATACTAAAAAGACTAAAAAGACTAAAAAGATTAAAAAGACTAAAAAGACTAAAAAGACTAAAAAGACTAAAAAAACTAAAAAGACTAAAAAGACTAAAAAGACTAAAAAGACTAAAAAGACTAAAAAGACTAAAAAGACTAAAAAGACTAAAAAGACTAAAAAGACTAAAAAGACTAAAAAGACTAAAAAGACTAAAAAGACTAAAAAGATTAAAAATACTAAAAGGACTAAAAAGACTCAAAAGATTAAAAAGACTAAAAAGACTAAAAAGACTAAAAAGACTAAAAAGACTCAAAAGATTAAAAAGACTAAAAATACTAAAAAGACTAAAAAGACTAAAAATACTAAAAAGACAAAAAGAATAAAAAGACTAAATAGACTAAAAATACTAAAAAGACTAAAAATACTAAAAAGACTAAAAAGACAAAAGACTAAAAAGACTAAAAAAACTAAAAAGACTAAAAAGACTAAAAAGACTAAAAAGACTAAAAAGACAAAAAAGGCAAAACAGACAAAAAAGACAAAAAAGACAAAAAGACTAAAAAGACTAAAAAGACTTAAAAGACTAAAAATACTAAAAAGACTAAAAAGACTCAAAAGATTAAAAAGACTAAAAAGACTAAAAAGACTAAAAAGACTAAAAAGACTAAAAAGACTAAAAAGACTAAAAAGACTAAAAAGACTAAAAAGACTAAAAAGACTAAAAAGACTAAAAAGACTAAAAAGACTAAAAAGACTAAAAAGACTAAAAAGACTAAAAAGACTAAAAAGACTAAAAAGACTAAAAAGACTAAAAATACTAAAAAGACTAAAAAGACTAAAAAGACTAAATAGACTAAAAATACTAAAAATACTAAAAATACTAAAAAGACTAAAAATACTAAAAAGACTAAAAAGATTAAAATGACTAAAAAGACAAAAGACTAAAAAGACTAAAAAGACTAAAAAGACTAAAAAGACTAAAAAGACTAAAAAGACTCAAAAGACTAAAAGGACTAAAAAGATTAAAAAGACTAAAAAGACTAAAAAAACTAAATAGACTAAAAAGACTAAAAAGACTAAAAAGACTAAAAAGATTAAAAAGACTAAAAAGACTAAAAAGACTAAAAAGACTAAACAGACTAAAAAGACTAAAAAGCCTAAAAAGACTAAAAAGACAAAAGACACCACACCCCTGCCCCTAAACACTTCACTAAATATCTATACGATTCCATCTGGGAGAACCGTGTGATCGACGAAAAGAAAAAAAAAGTTGTGTATGAAGGGATGAAAATTTTGTATGGGATATTTTTTTTTTGTATGGAACCCTAATTTTTTTTTTCGGATCCTTACATTAAAATAAACCCTGAGCAACATTAGTTTGAGCGCAAACCGTCTACGACCTATAGTTTCCGAGATACATAGGAGATGGGGGTGAAAGGGGGTGAAAAGGGGAAATGTCAGATTTTTCCTGAAGTCACCCCCACTCCCTCTATACGAATCCACCAAAAATTTCAACCCTACAAGGTGGCATCTGGGAGAACAATCATGTCAATGAGTCAGTGAGTGAGTGAGTGAGTGGTAATCGAGCTATATATAGTATAATAACTAGAGGTTGGGTGGTGCGCGAGCTGCACGCAGCTCGCGGTTTTGGTGTTGCATTGAAGAGCTATCAAAGAGGATTTTGAAGTGTAAGAAGCAATTAAAAAAGTTATCCAAGTAGAAGAAGCAATCGATGAGGATTTAGAAGTGAAAAAAGCAATCTCAGAGGACATTGAAATAGAAGATGCTAAAATTGAGGATATTGATGTAAGAGAAGCAATCAAAAAGAATATCGATGGTAAAGAATCAATCAAAGAGCATATCTAAGAGGATGATGCTATAACAGAGGATATTGATGAAAGAGAAATCGAAGACAAAAATCGAAATTGAAATCGAAATCGAAATCGAAATCGAAATCGAAATCGAAATCGAAATCGAAATCGAAATCGAAATCGAAATCGAAATCGAAATCGAAATCGAAATCGAAATCGAAATCGAAATCGAAATCGAAATCGAAATCGAAATCGAAATCGAAATCGAAATCGAAATCGAAATCGAAATCGAAATCGAAATCGAAATCGAAATCGAAATCGAAATCGAAATCGAAATCGAAATCGAAATCGAAATCGAAATCGAAATCGAAATCGAAATCGAAATCGAAATCGAAATCGAAATCGAAATCGAAATCGAAATCGAAATCGAAATCGAAATCGAAATCGAAATCGAAATCGAAATCGAAATCGAAATCGAAATCGAAATCGAAATCGAAATCGAAATCGAAATCGAAATCGAAATCGAAATCGAAATCGAAATCGAAATCGAAATCGAAATCGAAATCGAAATCGAAATCGAAATCGACCAACAACTACCCTACACCTACCCTACACCTATCCTACACCTATCCTACAACTACCCTACAACTAACCTACAACTACCCTACACCTACCCTACACCTATCCTACACCTATCCTACAACTACCCTACAACTACCCTACAACTACCCTACAACTACCCTACAACTACCCTACAACTACCCTACAACTACCCTACAACTACCCTACAACTACCCTTCACCTAACCTACAACTACCCTACAACTACCCTACAACTACCCTACAACTACCCTACAACTACCCTACAACTACCCTACACCTACACCTTCACCTAACCTACACTAAATATCTATACGATTCCACCAAACATCGACACATGTCATTAAAGTAAAGAAAAAAAAGTTTTGTATGAAGGGGTGAAAATTTTGTATGGGATAATTTTTTTTTGTATGGAACCCTAATTTTTTTTTTCGGATCTTTGTATTAAAAAGCACCCTGAGCAATATTAGTTTGAGCGCGAACCCTCTACGACCTATAGTTTCCGAGATACATGGGGGGTGGGGGTGAAAGGGGGTGAAAAGTGGAAATGTCAGATTTTTCCTGAGGTCGCCCCCACTCCCTCTATACGAATCCATCAATAATTTTAACCCTACAAGGTGGCATCTGGGAGAACAATCATGTCAATGAGTGAATCAGTGAGTCAGTGGTAATCCAGTTATATATAGTATAACTAGAGGTTGGGTGGTGCGCGAGCTGCACGCAGCTCGCGGCTTATGTTTAAATTCGGAAAGCTATCAATGAGGGTTTCGAAGACGAAGAAGCAATCAAGAAAGGTATCGATGTGGGAGAAGCAATCAACGCGAATATCGAAGAGGAAGAAACAATCAAAGAAGATATCGATATGGGAGAAGCAATGAAAGAGAAAACCGAAGAGGAAGAAGGAATCAACGATGATATTGAAGAATAAGAAGCAATCAAAGCGGATAGCAAAGTGAAAGATGTAATCAAAGACGATATCGAAATCGAAATCGAAATCGAAATCGAAATCGAAACCGAAACCGAAACCAAAACCGAAACCGAAACCGAAACCGAATTCGAAACCGAAACCGAAACCGAAACCGAAACCGAAATCAAAAACGAAAACGAAAACGAAAACCAACACCTACCCTACAACTACCCTACACCTACCCTACACCTACCCTACAACTACCCTACACCTACCCTACAACTACTCTACAACTACCCTAAAACTACCCTACACCTACCCTACAACTACCCGACACCTACTTAACACCAACTCTACACCTAACCTACAACTACCCTACAACTTTCCTACAACTTTCCTACAACTTCCCTACAGCTACCCTACAACTACCCTACAACTACCCTACACCTACCCTACAACTACCCTACAACTACCCTACAACTACCCTACACCTACCCTACAACTACCCTACAACTACCCTACAACTACCCAACAACTACCCTACACCTATCCTACAACTACCTACACCTACCCTACACCTACCCTACCTATACGATTCCACCAAACATCGACACATGTCATTAAAGTAAAGAAAAAAAAAATTGTATGAGGGGGGTGAAAATTTTGTATGGGATAATTTTTTTTTGTATGGGACCCTAATTTTTTTTTTCGGATCCTTAAATTAAAAAGCACCCTGAGCAATATTAGTTTGGGCGCGAACCCTCTACGACCTATACTTTCCGAGATACATGGGGGGTGGGGGTGAAAGGGGGTGAAAAGGGGAAATGTCAGATTTTTCCTGAGGTCGCCCCCACTCCCTCTATACGAATCCACCAAAAATTTCAACCCTACGGGGTGGCATCTGGGAGAACAATCATGTCAATCAGTCAGTCAGTCAGTGAGTCAGTCAGTGGTAATCGAGCTATATATAATATAACTAGAGGTTGGGTGGTGCGCGAGCTGCACGCAGCTCGCGGTTTTGGCATGCATTGTAAAGCTATAAGACAGGATTTCGAAGTAAAAGAAGCAATTAAAAAGGATATCGAAGTAAGGGAAGCAATCGATGAGGATTTAGAAGTGGACGAAGCAATCAAATAGAATATCGAAGTTGTAGAAGCAATCAAAAAAGTTAACTGATGTGAAAGAAACAACCGAAAAGGATAACCAAGAGGATGATGCTATAACAGAGGATATTTATGTAAGAGAAGCAATCAAGGACGATATTGAAGGAAGGAAGAAGCAATCAACAAGGATATCGAAGAGAAAGAGAAATCAAACAGGATATCGAAGAGAAAGAGAAATCAAACAGGATATCGTTGGTGAAAACAAAATCGAAATCGGAATCAAAAACGAAAACCAACACCTACCCTACACCTACCCTACAACTACCCTACAACTACCCTACAACTAACCTACACCTACCCTACATCTACTGTACACCTACCCTACAACTACCCTACACCTACCCTACAACTCCACTACAACTACCCTACAACTACCCTACAACTACCCTACATTTACCCTACACCTATCCTACACCTACCCTACAACTACCCTACAACTACCCTACAACTACCCTACAACTACCCTACAACTACCCTACACCTACCCTAAACTACCCTACAACTACCCTACAACTACCCTACAACTACCCTACAACTACCCTACAACTACCCTACAACTACCCTACAACTACCCTACAACTACCCTACAACTACCCTACAACTACCCTACACCTACCCTACAAATACCCAACAACTACCTACAACTACCCTACACCTACCCTACAACTACCCTACAACTACCCTACACCTACACCTTCACCTAACCTACACTAAATATCTATACGATTCCACCAAACATCGACACTTGTCATTAAAATAAAATAAAAAATTTGTATGAAGGGGTGAAAATTTTGTATGGATAATTTTTTTTTGTATGGGACCCTAATTTTTTTTTTCGGATCCCTATATTAAAAAGCACCCTGAGCAATATTAGTTTGAGCGCGAACCCTCTACGACCTATAGTTTCCGAGATACATGGGGGGTGGGGGAGAAAGGGGGTGAAAAGGGGAAATGTCAGATTTTTCCTGAGGTCGCCCCCAGTCCCTCTATACGATTCCATCAAAAATGTTTACCCTACAAGGAGGCATCTGGGAGAACAATCATGTCAGTCAGTGAGTCAGTCAGTGAATCAGTGGTAATCGAGCTATATATAGTATAACTAGAGGTTGGGTGGTGCGCGAGCTGCACGCAGCTCGCGGTTTTGGTGTTGCATTAAAGAGCTATCAAAGAGGATTTTGAAGTGTAAGAAGCAATTAAAAAAGTTATCCAAGTAGAAGAAGCAAGCGATGAGGATTTAGAAGTGAAAGAAGCAATCTAAGAGGACATTGAAATAGAAGATGCTAAAATTGAGGATATTGATGTAAGAGAAGCAATCAAAAAGAATATCGATGGTAAAGAATCAATCAAAGAGCATATCTAAGAGGATGATGCTATAACAGAGGATATTGATGAAAGAGAAATCGAAGACCAAAATCGAAATTGAAATCGAAATCGAAATCGAAATCGACCAACAACTACCCTACACCTACCCTACAGCTACTCTACAGCTACGCTACAACTACCCTACACCTACCATACAACTACCCTACAACTACCCTACAGCTACGCTACAACTACCCTACACCCACCATATAACTACCCTACAACTACCCTACACCTACCCTACACCTACCCTACAACTACTCTACAACTACCCTACAACTACCCTACAACTACCCTACAACTACCCTACACCTACCCTACAACTACCCTACACCTATCCTACACCTACACTACAACTACCCTACAACTACCTTACAACTACCCTACAACTACCCTACACCTACCCTACACCTACCCTACAACTACCCTACAACTACCCTACGACTACCCTACACCTACCCTACACCTACCCTACACCTACCCTACACCTACCCTACACCTACCCTACAACTACCCTACACCTACCCTACAACTACCCTACAACTACCCTACAACTTCCCTACAACTACCCTACAACTACCCTACACCTACACCTTCACCTAACCTACACTAAATATCTATATGATTCCACAAAACAAAAGAAAAAAAAAATTTGTATGAGGGGGTGAAAATTTTGTATGGGAGATTTTTTTTTTTGTATGGAACCCTAATTTTTTTTTTCGGATCCTTATATTAAAAAGCACCCTGAGCAATATTAGTTTGAGCGCGAACCCTCTACGACCTATAGTTTCCGAGATACATGGGGGGTGGGGGTGAAAGGGGGTGAAAAGGGGAAATGTCAGATTTTTCCTGAGGTCGCCCCCACTCCCTCTATACGAATCCACCAAAAATTTCAACCCTACGAGGTGGCATCTGGGAGAACAATCATGTCAGTGAGTGAGTGGTAGTTTAGCTATATATAATATAACTAGAGGTTGGGTGGTGCGCGAGCTGCACGCAGCTCGCGGTTTATGTTTTAAATTGTAAAGCAATCAGAGAGGGTTTCGAAGAGGAAGAAGTAATCAACGATGACATCGAAAAGAAAGATGCCATCAAAGCGGATAGCAATCGCAATCGCAATCGCAATCGCAATCGCAATCGCAATCGCAATCGTAATCGAAATCGAAATCGAAATCGAAATCGAAATCGAAATCGAAATCGAAATCGAAATCGAATCGAAATCGAAATCGAAATCGAAATCGAAATCGAAATCGAAATCGAAATCGAAATCGAAATCGAAATCGAAATCGAAATCGAAATCGAAATCGAAATCGAAATCGAAATCGAAATCGAAATCGAAATCGAAATCGAAATCGAAATCGAAATCGAAATCGAAATCGAAATCGAAATCGAAATCGAAATCGAAATCGAAATCGAAATCGAAATCGAAATCGAAATCGAAATCGAAATCGAAATCGAAATCGAAATCGAAATCGAAATCGAAATCGAAATCGAAATCGAAATCGAAATCGAAATCGAAATCGAAATCGAAATCGAAATCGAAATCGAAATCGAAATCGAAATCGAAATCGAAATCGAAATCGAAATCGAAATCGAAATCGAAATCGAAATCGAAATCGAAATCGAAATCGAAATCGAAATCGAAATCGAAATCGAAATCGAAATCGAAATCGAAATCGAAATCGAAATCGAAATCGAAATCGAAATCGAAATCGAAATCGAAATCAATATCGTAATCGAAATCGAAATAAAAATTTGAGAAAACCACCTAACCTACACCTACCCTACACCTACCCTACACCTACCCTACAACTACCCTACACCTACCCTACACCTACGCTACAACTACCCTACAACTACCCTACACCTACCCTACATCTACCCTACAACTCCACTACAACTACCCTACAACTACCCTACAACTACCCTACACCTACCATACAACTACCCTACACCTATCCTACACCTACCCTACAACTACCATACAACTACCCTACACCAATCCTACACCTACCCTACAACTACCCTACAACTACCCTACAACTACCCTACTCCTACCCTACAACTACCCTACAACTACCCTACAACTACCCTACAACTACCCTACAACTACCCTACACCTACCCTACAACTACCCTACAACTACCCTACAACTACCCTATAACTACCCTACACCTACCCTACACCTACTCTACAACTACCCTACAACTACCCTACACCTACCCTACACCTACCCTACACCTACCCTACAACTACCCTACAACTACCCTACAACTACCCTACAACTACCCTACACCTACACCTTCACCTAACCTACACTAAATATCTATACGATTCCACCAAACAGCGACACATGTCATTAAAGTAAAAAAAAAAGTTTTGTATGAGGGGGTGAAAATTTTGTGTGGGACTATTTTTTTTTTGTATGGAACCCTAATTTTTTTTTTCGGATCCTTACATAAAAATAAACCCTGAGCAACATTAGTTTTAGCACGAACCCTCTACGACCTATAGTTTCCGAGATACATGGGGGGTGGGGGTGAAAGGGGGTGAAAAGGGGAAATGTCAGATTTTTTCTGAGGTCGCCCCCACTCCCTCTATACGAATCCACCAAAAATTTCAACCCTACAAGGTGGCATCTGGGAGAACAATCATGTCAATCAGTCAGTCAGTCAGTCAGTCAGTCAGTCAGTGAGTGAGTGAGTGAGTGGTAATCCAGTTATATATAGTATAATAACTAGAGGTTGGGTGGTGCGCGAGCTGCACGCAGCTCGCGGTTTTGGCTTACATTATAAAGCTATAAGACAGGATTTTGAAGTGAAAGAAGCAATCAAAGCGGATATCGATGTTGAAGAAGCAATCAAAAATAATAACTGGTGTGGAAGAAACAATCAAAAAGGATAACCAAGAGGATGATGCTATATGAGATGATATTGATGTTAAAGAAGCAATCAAAGAAGATATCGAAGTGGTAAATGCTATAAAACAGGATATCGATGTAAAGGAAGCAATAAAAACGAAATCAAAATCGAAATCGAAATTGTAATCAAAATCGAAATCGACCAACAACTACCCTACAACAACCCTACACCTCCCTACAACTATTTTACAGCTACGCTAGAACAACCCCACACCTACCCTACACCTACCCTACACCTACCCTACACCTACCCTACACCTACCCTACACCTACCCTACACCTACCCTACAACTACCCTACAACTACCCTACACCTACCCTGGAACTACCCTATACCTACCCTACAACTACCCTACAACTACCCAACACCTACCCTAAACCTACCCTACAACTACCCTACACCTACCCTACAACTACCCTACACCTACCCTACAACTACCCAACACCTATCATAGAACTACCCTATACCTACCATACAACTACCCTACAACTACCCTACACCTACACCTTCACCTAACCTACACTAAATATCTATACGATTCCACCAAACATCGACACATGTCATTAAAGTAAAGAAAAAATAGTTTTGTATGAAGGGGTGAAAATTTTGTATGGGATAATTTTTTTTTTGTATGGAACCCTAATTTTTTTTTTTGGATCCTTATATTAAAAAGCACCCTGAGCAATATTAGTTCGAGCGCGAACCCTCTACGACCTATAGTTTCCGAGATACATGGGGGGTGGGGGTGAAAGGGGGTGAAAAGGGGAAATGTCAGATTTTTCCTGAGGTCGCCCCCACTCCCTCTATACGAATCCACCAAAAATTTCAACCCTACGAGGTGGCATCTGGGAGAACAATCATGTCAGTGAGTGAGTGGTAATCGAGCTATATATAATATAACTAGAGGTTGGGTGGTGCGCGAGCTGCACGCAGCTCGCGAGGGTTGTGTTGTTTTATCGGAACCCTCTAAATCCTTAAATACAGTAGACTCTTACTAATGGGGCACTTCAATAGATACGTTCAATAATCATGGTCATCATGAACATTTTGTTTACAATAAACAGGGGGAGAGCAGTAGTCAACTTATCGCACAGGCTTTCCACCCGAGTTTAGGCAACTGAGACTCAGGATACTTATTAGAAATTTAACATTAGATACCTTTACTACCTACCTACTATCTGATTGTCGTTATCACTAATACCTTATTTTATGTCTAACTTAAAAGCTGTGCAATAAATTAGGTATACAATACTAACATAAGTATTTGAACAATGTAGTAATCCTAAAGCTGGGTACGGCGCGTTCCTGTATACGCGTAGTCGGGAGTTCGCTGGGCACGCGTATATTGGATAAGTGTATAGTTATTGTGGATCGCCGCGAACCTGAACGCGAGGTCAATCGATCCATACGCTACGCGAGCCGAAACCGACTGACCACGGCTCAAAGTTCCCCAAAGTGTACGCGTAGCTGCAAGTACAGACATGGCGTTCCAAGATACGCGTAACCCGACTACGCGTACCAATATACGCGCTATCCGTACCCAGCTGAATAATCCAATAAACCGGCACCCACAGGTTTTTAAGAGCCGGATTAATGAGGTTCTTCTGTAAAGAGTACATAGGTTTGTGGACTATGTACACCGCCTACTGCCATTTTAGCTATTCAATAAAAAAAAACAATTTTGAAATAGGTGTATACATTTTATATTTTTGAATTTTTATAATAATTAGGTAGGTAAAATTTGTTAAACACAGAAAGAAAAATTTATTAAACCACTTAAAATAAAAACATTTATATTGACAAAATAAAATAAATACTGTGTCATATATCTGTATCGGGTAATACTTTTCAAATCATCTTGCTTGACTCGACCATTACCACCATTTTCAGCCGCAATGAGATGCTCGTCGTTCAGTTGTTATCTGTTCGAAAACAAAATGTAATATGAGAGACTTTTATGTCATGTATGTTAGTTTTCTGATTTTTTTATTCATTAACATAACTATTTAAATGCCACACTATAATAGGATGTGGTAGTCAACCTGTACGTGTACGTACAGGTTATTTCATAATATTAACTAAGTTAACCCAAACCTATCTCGACTCTTCTAATTATGAAGATTTGAAAGATAATGAAAAAGAAATTGCGAAAAACCGCTATATTAAGGATAAATTATATTTATCAGATGGTTTGTGCTTATTGAAGTTAGATTGTATTTTGCAAATGTTATTACCTGGTTTCACTTCGGATAGTGCCTTGAAATAATACGGAAACAACGTGTTGGAGCCATGTCCAGTAGGTAGATGTTAATGTATATTGTTTTCAAGACCAGGTAATACCCTGAGGTATTCTCACGTGCTTACCTAGAACATATTATAAGGTTTAGTATCCATACTAATAATAAAAATTGTTGTTTTCTCGATCCTCCTATATTTTGCAGAGGCATTATAAATTATAAATGAAAGTTTGATATATCTAGTAATTAAGACCATGGGCCCTGATTCTTGTGATTCGATATATTTATCACATTAGATACATATCGCGCGAACTGTCAAAACTGTATGAAAAATTGTTAGTTATCGCGTTATTTATCTCATGTGATAATTTTGTCTATTGCTGAATGTTTTGAAATTTTGTCTATTAGGCCCCCTTGGATTGTGACATAGGCCACCTTTTATTAACAAACCACGCGTGCGAAGCCGCTGGGGAAAGCTAATTTATAATATATTTGTATTACCTGCTTGTACTTCATCGACAGCTAATAAGTCGGCGACATTTCCTTGTCCAGTACTAATTATCTAAGGCTACGGTCTCGAAGTAAGCGATTGCAGGGCGGCGGCGGAGGCACTTCCATATAAATCTATGCATTGAAACGCGCCGTTCCTCGCGCCGCCGCCGCCGCCGCCCCGCGCCAGATGACTTCGTGTCCGTAGCCTAAGAGGTAAGTAGATGTTAGCGAACGTATTAAATCATTTAAAATTAAAACATCTACAGTTAAATTGTCGATGTTCAAAACACCTAAAATTACATTACCTATTGGTTCATCATCATCATTATTACCATCAGTCTATAGCAGTCCACAGCTGGACATAGGCTTCCTCTAATTTCTCTAGAGCGCCATTGCGCCCTGTTCTGAGCTCGACGTTTAAGCTCCTAATGGTTGGTTCTAAATGTCGAATGGTTATTATGTAAAAGATCAAAAATGAAATAAAATAGATAATTTTAAATAATGATCTAAATACCTACAATATTGTATTCCTTACGTACCTAACTACCTAGTGCATTTCTGGTAGTTGTGCGGCCGCTGCCTGCCGCGGCACGCTCGATCGCCTCGCGCCATCGTGACAACTCGTGACAACGGGTCGGCCTCGACCCGGGAGCTTGGTGTGGAGCCGCAGAGGCATGGAAGACAGAACGCTCGGTCCATCTGCAGAAGAACAACAATCTTATATGGGCGAACAATATCTTAAGAACTGTTACCTAGATTCTCGTTTTCCTTCTTAAATACTTAATCACTTTAATATAATTTATACATGGCATAAGGTTTGGCCTCTGGCTCAGTAGGCTAAGGTCCGTCTGAGACATAGAAGGTTGCGGGTCCGATTCCCGTCGCGGGACAAATGTTTGCAGTATTTACATATATTTCTTTCAGGTCTGGGTCTTTTCTACGTTTAATGTATGTTATTTGTGTATTTACAACAAAAATGTCGCGCCGTCGCCGCGTCGCTCATCGTGCCGTTACTGTATCGCTCGTCGCGCCGTTGCCGCATTGTAAAGCCTTCGCGTCGCACGCCGCGCCGTTGCCGCGCGTCGCACACGCTGCGGGACAAATTATTGCATTATTTATATATATTTCTCCCAGGTTTGGATGTTTTCTATGTATAATGTGTATGAATTTACAAAAATAAACGTACGTGTTTACGTTGTCGCGTCGCACGCCGCGCCAATGCCGCGCGTCGCACAGTCGTAGCGTCGCTCGACGCGCCGTTGCCGTGTCGCACAGTCGCCGCATCGCTCGACGCGCAGCCGCCGCGTCGCCAGCGCAGCTGTAGTTATATCTGCTAGGAAAACTAAATAATACTTGGAAGTCATTTTCCACACCACCTATGAGGTACGACTAAAAGCGCGTTTTTTTTTTGGTGGTGTCCCCAGGAGGCCTAGTCCACACTTGCTAAATACATCTATCAGCAAAATAAGTTAGTTTACTCTACGCATAAAGCTGTACTTTTAACAACTGATATTAATAATAAATATTATAAATATATATATACTGGGTGTGTTTGTGTGTGTGATTCTAATTAATATCTACGCAGCTACGTCCAGGCACATTTGATGAATGTTTTAACTACTAACTACTCATCTTCATCCTCAGCTCGATATAGACCCCTTCTTGCCTAGATTTAGTAATAGGAATATTAACACTAATTAAGAAAGTAAAAAGTTAGCTACTTTGTACTACTGGGTGTGTGTGATGCTAATTATCTACGTCCAGGTACATTTCATAAATGTATTAACTACTCAATATTCATCTTCATTCACAGCTCCATATAGACCTTTTCTTGCATACCTAGGTTTAGTAATAGGAATACCTATTTAAGAAAGTAAAAAGTTAGCTACTTTGTACTACTGGGTGTGTGTGATTCTAATTATCTACGTCCATTTCATTCATACATTTCATAAATGTATTAACTACTCACTATTCATCTTCATCCACAGCCCGGTATAGACCCCTTTTTGCCTGAGTTTATTAAAAGTAATACTTACAGTAATTAACAAAGTGAACTAATAATGAATGTAGCAAATCAGTATTACACAATAAATTAAATCAATTCTATATAATATTTAAATATTTATATACATATTTATTTGGCAAGTTTAGTTGAATGAGTGTGATTTATATTATAGAAAATATAATAACATACTAAGTACCAATTACCACTACAAAACTACCTACTTTTCATTCATTTTCCTTCCTTTCCTTCCTTCTTCATATGAGTGGCCAACTCTGGTGTCGGAGTTTTAAGCCGCCTGAAGGCCTCCGACATGGCTTAACGACTGAAAAGCCGAGATCAACATCTTAACAACGCCCATTCCATGACATTCATATCCCTGCTCTTATCCCACTCTAGCACACCGTTTTCATTCTCCATTCACTGCTATCGGCTGTCAACTCTGTATTCACTAAAAAAACAACATAAAACTACCTAGTTTTAACTAATATAAAATATATTGAGCGTGCTAGTGTATGTACGAGAAAATTATTTATATTGAAATTTGTGAAATTAACGCAATATGCAATATGCATTAGGTACAATCAAAAATCTTATCTTAGCTAAATATAACTGTTAAGTAATAAAACGTATCGGGCAATTTTTGGTGAAATGTATCTTGATGTGAGATCATTGTAAAGCCATACTACTGATCAGAAGCAAATCTTGTCTGATTGTGAGATATGAGAAATAAGTTATTGTTAAGTCAAATTATCCGACAAGCACGAGTTTGGATTGTACTCGGTGTCAACTCGTCGCCAAGTACACGGTTTAAGTGGAGTCAGTAAAACTGAGTGTTGGTACGAACTCGTCATTGAGATAGGTTACCACAACAATGGCCAGTCAGTTTTAAGGTGATCAGTATCAGCTCAATACTGGAACACATAACGTTGTCCGTAATGTGTTGGCCTGAGCGGTAGTCGATGTTGAATTGTTCAAGGAAGTGCAGGCTGACCTGTAGTCCGACTATGTTCGGTTGTTGCGGGTGTGTGGGGATTCACTTGGAATCATGACACGGTGGATCCACGTCCTCAATGCGTGATTTGTTACGAAATATTAGCGTAAGTATGAGTTTGAGTAAGTTAACGCGTCACATAGAAACGAAACATTCCCATTTCAAAAATTGTAAGATGTTGTATTGAGCAAAGAGTGAAGAGACGGGGTCAGTCGTGTGAATGTGTAATGTTGGTGTGTGTATGACGCCCGATGTCTCAATCACCCTCAGCATTGAGCAAAGAGTAAAGAGACGGGGTCAGTCGTGTGAATGTGTAATGTTGGTGTGTGTATGACCCCCGATGTCTCAGTCACTCTCTGCATTGAACAAAGAGTGAAGAGACGGGGTCAGTCGTGTGAATGTGTAATGTTGGTGTGTGTATGACCCCCGATGTCTCAGTCACTCTCTGCATTGAGCAAAGAGTGAAGAGACGGGGTCAGTCGTGTGAATGTGTAATGTTGGTGTGTGTATGACCCCCGATGTCTCAGTCACTCTCTGCATTGAGCAAAGAGTGAAGAGACGGGGTCAGTCGTGTGAATGTGTAATGTTGGTGTGTGTATGACCCCCGATGTCTCAGTCACTCTCTGCATTGAACAAAGAGTAAAGAGACGGGGTCAGTCGTGTGAATGTGTAATGTTGGTGTGTGTATGACCCCCGATGTCTCAGTCACTCTCTGCATTGAGCAAAGAGTGAAGAGACGGGGTCAGTCGTGTGAATGTGTAATGTTGGTGTGTGTATGACCCCCGATGTCTCAGTCACTCTCTGCATTGAACAAAGAGTGAAGAGACGGGGTCAGTCGTGTGAATGTGTAATGTTGATGTGTGTAAGACCCCCGATGTCTCAGTCACTCTCTGCATTGAGCAAAGAGTGAAGAGACGGGGTCAGTCGTGTGAATGTGTAATGTTGGTGTGTGTATGACCCCCGATGTCTCAGTCACTCTCTGCATTGAGCAAAGAGTGAAGAGACGGGGTCAGTCGTGTGAATGTGTAATGTTGAAGTGTGTAAGACGCCCGATGTCTCAGTCACTCTCTGAAGAGCTGTATGTGTAAATGTTGGTGTACGTTGGATGCTTAATGACACTTCTAAACCAATCTTTGCATTGAGCAAAGAGTGAGAGCCGAGTAACAGTTACGGTGTGTTGGATGCTTAATGACGTAATTAGTTTTCGCAATGTTCAAAGTGTCTAAATAATTCCTTCAAATGAAAACCTGTGTTTGTGTATGATAATCTATCTTTCCAGTATTGATTTATAGGCTCGCCTTATACGCTATGTTGTTTAATCAAAAAGGAATCACGCGAATACATTTTTATATGGACACTTGTGGTGCCTGAAAGATACATCAACACTAATATAATAATATTTTATAATTTACTTTTTTCTACACTTCTTTTATTGCTGTCATGTTTACTCAGAGTACTGCAAGACCTGTTGTTATTAGTGATGTCAAGAATATTCGGGTTATTCGATAACTATCTAGTGTTTAGCCGAATATTACGTACAATTCGACTGAATACAGAATATAAAATTATGATATCCGAAAAAAATGTTTTTCGAAAATGGCTTTTATTTATTCTATGGTCTTTTACATTTTGTGAACTTTTGTGATATCAGAATTCGCGAAATTCTTTAATCTAAACTTAAAAATAAGTAAATGTAAACTTAAATACATCTGTATTTTTTGTTTGCATATTATATTTTTTAATGCATTTTGATTACGATATTTTTTTCGTATTCATTTTTTTTTTTGTCTTAGCATGTGCAATTTTTTTTTCATGCATTTTGATTACGACTTTTTTTTCGTATTCATTTTTTTCTTTTTTATTCTTATATTTATTTTAATCTTCTTTTTCTTGCTCCCTTAATGTAAAATAACATCACATTCGTTTCTCGTCTTATCCAAGGGTGATACTTTGTTTTTAAACGAACTATTTACTTGTGCACCCTCTGAAACAGTAACTTTTTTAAATTAATATTTTCATTTTAGGAAACTAAATATAGACCAGGGTCGATAATTTTTAAAACCAAAAAAAATTATAGTAGGATTAAACCCATTAGAAAAGGAGGAGAATATTATAAAAATGAAAGAAAAAATAATTTACGGCCGATCTGAGGTCGGGAAGGGGATGGGGGTGACTTTTTAAGGGTAAAAAACAGTTTTTCTCGATTTCCGGCAAAACTAAAAGTCCTATGGAAAAAAATGAAATGGCAAAGTTGTAGGTAATAAAAAGATCTAAAACTTTTGTATTAACACTTTTTTCACATAACCTCAAAATTTATGTGAAAAATTCAAAAACTAAGTTTTTGGTTTTTTTTTATCTTTTACAAAAATGTTTTTTTTCATGAAATTTGGTGAAAACTTACCTTTTTATGACCCAAATACGCTGTAATTTATTTGATTAGAAATATTAATTTTTTCCTTATTTTGAATTATTATCGAAAAAGCACCCTAATTTTCAATCGAAAATTCACCCGTCAAAATATCAGCTTTTTTTCAAAAAGTTGGTATGTTTTCTGTTCGTCGAAATCTCTACTTTCCGATGGTGAAATAAAAATATATGTTTTTATTGTAAATCTTCTCAGAAAATGCAAAAAAAGTACAAGATTAAAAAATAATAATCTCCTTAATTTTGCACAAACAAATTTAGTTAATCCCATGAAAAAAAATATGTTTCAAAATACATAAAAAATATATAAAATATATATCGTAATACTTTTAATAACTATCTTTTGGCCGATTTTCATATGTATTTTATACATTTCAAATATTTCAGATACATTCAAAATATATTTTTTTATGTTTTTTATGTCTTTTAAGATATTATTTTTCCTTTCATTTTTATAATATTCTCCTCCTTTTCTAATGGGTTTCATCCTATTATTTTTTTTCACTTTTTATTATTTTTAAAGGCTTTTTCTACCCTGGTCTAATAATCATGTAATCTAAGAAAAAAATATTTGTCTCACCTGCTCTTTATGCACATGTAGTATGGCATAGATATTTGAAACGGCAGCGTTAGTAATACTTAGTGATTTTATTCTCAGTTTTCTTCTGTATTTGGTAGATGAATTAAGTTCCATTGCTGAATGTATGTTTAATTTTTTTTTATAATTCCACTGTTTCATAAATTTTCCTCAAAAATCGAACTTCGATATTGAATGGGACTTAATATAGAATGTATCGTATTGTTCAACGCTTCATAGTTATAAATCTAAAGCATTACGCGGTTTGCCGCCCTCTCCGTACTGGAAAGCCAATTTCCGCTTGTATATGCTCTGAAAACAGTAAATCATTTTAGAAATATTTTCAAGATACACGACAAAACGTAAACATGTTTTTTTGCTATAAATTACCCATAAGTAACTAAGGAAACCAAACCTTTCTCTTGCATGCTTTGTATGCGCGATTTGTATAGGAGTAGGTGTTTCAGTTGAACGCTGGAATGGCAGCGTTAGCAACATTGATTTATCCTTTTTTTTCTGTGTCTGATAATGGAATTTGGTGTTTCTTAGGTCAATGCAAGATGTGTTGTATTTAAATTGCGTGGAATTTTCTCTTCATTTAGTACCACCAACAGCTGCCTCTTAGTACTTAGGAAACCCGCCTGCACTGCGTGCTGTGAAGAAAATAAAAAAGTGCTTTTATTTAAAAGATATATCAACACAATGCAAAAATATTTATGAAATAATGTTGTGAGTAACTCACTACTCAATAAACAAATTTTTATATATTATTTTCTCACCTGCATTTTATGCACGACCGAGGAGTAAGTGATCCAGTTACTGATGACAGTCACACGATGATTGTTTCCATATTATGTAAATAGGCTTACACGGATAAATGTACGACCCTGATGGGCATTACAATAGTTTGACAGAGACCTTACATATTTCACTTAAACTTAACATTTTTATGTACTTAATTCTAAGTAGCTATCTTTATGCACGTACTTAAATAAAAAACATTATATGATCGGAAAAAATGTAGTGCCCGACAGCAATAAAAGAAGTGTCGTACACAGCTGGCGGTATAGAAAGATTTTTCAGAAAGGACAACATTCAAATTTTTATTATTTATCACCGATACACCATCATGTTAACATAAACCTTAAACTCCTTGAAAATATTTTATCTTTTGACAAAATCAAATTCAAAGACAAAAATGAAATGGGAAACAATATTTTTGAAAACTTGTTAACTATAAATTATTAATTTTAAATTCTACTGGTTTATTTTTGAAATGGGTATGTTTCGTTTCTATGTGACGCGTTAACTTACTCAAACTCACACTAACGTTCGCTAATATTTCGTAGCAAATCACGCATTGAGGACGTGGATCCACCGTGTCATGATTCCAAGTGAATCCCCACACATCCGCACCAACCCAACATAGTCGGACTACAGGTCAGCCTGCACTTCCTTGAACAATTCAACATCGACTACCGCTCAGGCCAACACATTACGGACAACGTTATGTGTTCCAGTATTGAGCTGATACTGATCACCTTAAAACTGACTGGACATTTGTTGTGGTAACCTATCTCAATGACGAGTTCGTACCAACACTCAGTTTGACTGACTCCACTTAAACCGTGTACTTGGCGACGAGTTGACACCGAGTACAATCCAGACTCGTGCTTGTCGGATAATCTGACTTAACAATAACTCATTTCTCATATCTCACAATCAGACAAGATTTGCTTCTGATCAGTAGTATGGCGTTACAATGATTTCACATCAACACATATTTCAACAAAAATACCACATGATACGTTTTATTCATTAATAGTTATAGTTGCTATGATTCGATCTTTCACTGAACATAATGGCTTATTGTATATTTTGTTAAAAACACATAATTTAAATAATAATAAAAATCCCGTTGTTAGTGTAATGTATACGTAAAAATACAATAGTATACATGTAAAAAATAAATTAAATATGTAAAAAAGTAAATTAAAATAACGCACGGAATAGCCATGTCGACATGATTAATTGATTATAAAACTTGATTTTTAAAGTGCCTACAGAGATATAGAGGTGAACAGTTTAAAACTTATTCAGGTAGCTCTAAATTTTAAATTGATTTTTAGTCCCTAATGAAGACAGCCGCAAGTTCAAATTCATGATTACAGTAATTCCGGTATCGTTATATTTTTCGCGTACGGTTTGCCATCTACAATGCGATCTTTATGTATTAAAATTTGGATGTGATCTTTTTTAGTTACTCGACCTAGCGCAACGTATAACTGCCCGTGACTAAACATGTCCGATCTTAAGTCTAGTCCAACGCGGCTAATTGTTTGACCCTGACTTTTATGAATTGTCATTGCGTAACATAACTGTAATGGAAATTGACGGCGACACATCTCGAAAGGACTGTTGGGATCAATAGAACCTTTGAACAGGATTCGAGGAATTAAATATTCTTGGGTATTTTCCGATTTTTGTACCGTTATTATTCGCGGCGAAGTATTTGTTACTATAACTTTAGTGCCGTTTACGAGACCGTCAGCAAAGCTAAGATTACGCATGATCATGCAAACGCACCCTATTTTCAATTTAAGGTCGTGCTCCGGAATACCTCTCGGTTGCATGCGATTTAGTGCATCTGGCCCTAAAAACAATTCATCTGCATTATCGTTTTCTACTTTATCTATTGAATAGAAGTGCAGGACTTCGCCTTCTAATCGTTCTAATATTATATTATTAATTTCCCTTACAGCGTCGTTGCGTGTACATAAAATAGCTCTGTGTATGCAAGCACAGGCTTCGTCAATAAAAGGGAAAACAAAGTCAATTAATTCATCTAATTCCGAAACAATACCAATACCGCTTAAATCTACAAAATTTTGAATATTATTACTACTTTCTATAGCATGTAAAGGTAATTTATTTGAGCCTAACTTTAATAAAAATTCTGCAAATTCGACATCTTCCCTACATCTTTGCGATGTGGCTAGTGAAAATGATTTTAAATTTTGCCAGAGGGGTGATGTCTTAACTGATGCATTTAAAATATCTGAATTTGTTTTAGCATTTGTAACTACAGGCGGAATTTGTCTAAAATCGCCTGCGAATATTATAATTTTGCCTCCAAAGATTATGTTGTTATGCATCAGATCACGCAACGATCTATCCAGCAGATGAATCAAATATTTATGGGCCATAGGCGCTTCATCGTAAATAATTACGTCCGAGTGAGATATTAATTCAGCCCTTTGAGTACCGTTTGTAATATTCCAATAGCCAAGGTCATCTACGAGTTCTAATGGAAATTTAAACATGCTATGCGCCGTGGTTCCTCCCTCGTAATTTTGCGCGGCAATAGCGGAACTGGCAGTACACAAAACAACTCCTTTTAAATTACCGCGCACGTGGGCTGAAACTACATTTAATAATAACGTCTTACCAGTTCCTGCGGGACCATCGATGAAAATTGCAGTATTATTATTATCGCGATAATTATTATCGGTACAAAGTTTTGTGACGTAATTAAAAATTAAGCGTTGTTCGGGGGACAGGCGAGGAACCCATTCATTTTCAAAATTTATTAAAGTGTCGTGATTGTATTCTACGCGCTCTCTACCTAACTCGGTAGTGTCATCAACGACATCTGGCAAACCGTGTTGTGCAAGTGACGATCCGTGTTTGCGAAGCATTCTATTGAGTTGTATAAGACACAATGTATATGCTCTATCGCTGTCTTCATTGCCTAGCCGGTGTGAAATATCTTCACTTAATTGATTTTTAAAAGTGTCCCAGAGAGACGCGACTGCGACACCGTTTACAGCCAAAAGTACGAAAAAGCTACGCAGGCGTGGTCCTGTAAAAAAAGTTGAAGCTTCCAACATAGCTCTTTCGTATTCGACTTCGTCATCAGCTAGACCAACTACTTTAGCAGCTTCCTGAAAAGTTGTACAATTTGGACCACCAAGATGTTTAAGATTTGTGTAACTACGACACGGGTATGTTTTTAAAAGGATTCTAAGATAAAACTGTTCACCTCTGTTAGGTGCGACCCAAAATAGACGCGCGACAAGCTCACCCCGTTGTCTTTTAGTAATAAATTTATGATTTGATGTTTCAATTATTTCCGTATTTTTAGTAGAGGGACGCTTGGAATGGACAATATATTTTTCGTAAAAATCAAGATATGTAAGGTTATCGAACTCCTCTCCTATGGGGCGGTTAAAATACGTTATTAAATCAGAACCGGCTTTTTTCGCGGCTTCTGCTTCAGTGCCTGGCTTAAAATAAACTGATTGTTGATTTTCGAGATGGACTGATAATTGTTTGACGTTGGGTTCGCGTGCAGTTACATCAAATTCTAACGTTCTCCAGGCAGCGTCGCTAGAACCTATATATCGTTTTGTAACAAACTGTTCGATCTCATTATTTTGATTATCTTCGGATACTACAGCTACACGTGATTCGTCAGGTCCCTTTGTTATATATTTAAACAAATATTTAACAATCGTGCGTTGCGAGGACACTTCGAGGTTGATATGAGCATCGTACTTTAGAAGAAGACCGGCATTATAAGGTACAACCCATGTATCATTTACAGTGATATCCTGGCCACGATAAGTTATTTTACCTTCATTTTTACTATTCCTACATAAATTAATATAGCCTTTATCATCACAATAGGTGGTGGTGGTTTCTCGTTTTGGAAAAAATTTTGAACATTTATTTTTATCGTTATCCCAACAAGGTAAATTCGTTCTATATGGAGGTCCACAGGGGCCGTGAATCATGTGGTTTAAAACGGCCTTCTGTAATCTTCCCTCAGCCTCTGATGCATGAGGGATATCAGCTCTTACAAACTTATCGATATCTAAATTTTGGACAGGGCCACCACCTTCAACCCTAAAACAAATGTGAGCGTGTGGTAAACCTCGCTTTTGAAATTCTATTACATGCATCATGTAAATGCATTTGCCAAACCAACGACCAGATCTTATATCTCTTAACAATTCCGCCAACTTTAAATTAAAAACTCTAGCACAAACAAGGGGATTGTTACCTTGATTTAAAGTAGATTGTTGTATTTCGGGCCACTTAGGATTACACGTAAATGTAAGGAAAAACGATGGGTTGCCTAATCTGCTTACTAAAGCAATTGCATCGCTATATTTTCCCTTCATGTAACGCGGACCACCCGTAAATGACATGGGCAAGTAAACGCGACCTGGCACGAATCCTTCTCCCTGAATGGTTTCGTCTTGATGAATTTGATGCGAGATTTCGATGCTCATTTCAACTTCTTGAAGTGGCGCGGACCTTAAAGCATTGTTCGAGGTATGTTTTTGTAAACTACTTAAAAACCGTAACCTTTCCTCGGAAATCCTGCAGTACATATCAACTAACCATTCTTCGGAAAGTCGTCCAATCTCTGAAAATCGCGGCTCTGACATAAGTAAACATCGCACATATTTTACTTGTGCTAGTTTATTGCCGTTATTATCAACCTTATTTGGGTACCAACCTGGATTACCTTCGGGATAAAGTAGCGGATATTGAAAACTTTCATATAACGGGTGCATGATATCTACAGTGTGTGGTTTCTTATCACCGACTTTCCACACAGCTATGCAATGCGGTGTATAATTTTCTCTTTCGGTACTTATGATAGCCGCTACTTCTCTACCAACAGGTAAGTCTCCTAAAATATTTCCGTGAGTTGAACGAGACGTTTGTTGAAATTTTATGAAAGCCTGATCAGATGGCTCCTGACTTAAACGTTTAAAACATTCGATGAATGGATTTACATTATACAAAAAATTTTTTATGCAGCGCACGACCTGCATGTCAAGTTTATTTTCTGCAGCTAACTGTTCTCGTTCATTGGAATCGCTGATATATAATCCTAAATTATTTACACTGCCAGTATAAGCTAAATCAAAAACTCTGTGGTAGACTCGCCCTTGAATTTTAAGAAATGATAATCCAGCTGGTTGTTGGTACCCGTGAGAAACACCCAAGGCACTGAAGGCAAATAGGTTATTATACGCTCGCGGCCTATTGACAAACGATGCGTGAGTGTAAAACTCCTCAGTTAATGGCGTAAAATTTTGTACGTTAAAGGCGCCCGATCCACAACACCACTGTTTTCTAGATTTTTCTTCTTCAAAAAGGTGGGCATTACAATTTGAACAGGTAAAAGTGTCAGGAGCAAGCAACGAGGTTTTTTTTAAAGAATACAATTTTATTACTTTAAGTTCAGCGTCCCTCTTTTGACTTATTAAATTAGACGAACGCAGCGGAACGTCTACATTGCGGCTGGTTTTATTATATTTGTCTGATGAGACTTTATTTACTTCGGGGTTTTGCTTGGTATAACGGTGTACCGCATCTCGATTTACTTGAGGGTTTGCAGCGCTATATTTTGCAACGGCATCGCGGTTAATTTGCGGGTTTGCAGCGCTATATTTTGAAACGGCATCGCGGTTTATTTGCGGGTTTGCAGCTCTATATTTTGAAACGGCATCGCGGTTTATTTGCGGGTTTGCAGCTCTATATTTTGAAACGGCATCGCGGTTTATTTGCGGGTTTTCAGCGCTATATTTTGAAACGGCATCAAGATGGGCATTAACTTTTGTTTTTTTAGCGCCTCGTTTTATTTTTTTGGGTCGACCTCTTTTTGTTGAAGTTTCAATTACTTCAACATTATCCACGATTACTTCAGAATTTTCTTTGTTTTGTTGAACAAGAAGTGGTTTCTTTATTTTTTCCACATATTTTGTCTGAACCACTCTTTTAGAATTCGATATTGATTTTTTATCGTCGATTTGCGCGGTTTCCAATTTAGTCGTGGTTGACAAAGGCGATGATTTTTCTACTACCGAATTGCTGCCAACAATGGATTGAACGGATTGCAGTATAGATTGCGACTGCGGTGACTGACTGATAGACTCATTTATACTAATTACGGGCTCTACCCAGTTTATTCCATCAAGCAAAGACTGCGATTGCGTTGATGTTACTAAATTATCGGAATTATAATTAATAACGCGCAACCGATTTAATGTAAACCGGGTACCGTCAAAGTATTTGCGTGCCAAGAGTAACTTTGCTAAGTCCCGTAACGAATCACATTTAAATAAACGTGCTACTCCCGATAGTGCAGGTTTATTATATTCATCAACCGCATGACTATTGAATAAATAGTAAACGTTACTAAACCGCCAAAACGAAACCGTATAACCTTGCCCGGTGAATATTATACTATCCGTATCATCATTGTGCAGCAAATTAAAAACACTGTTCCGCATTAATAACTCTAATGCATGTAATTCTACATCATATGTTTGTGGACTATTAGGGAAAAATCCTTCACCTATACAGGTGTTGAAGTCTAGTTTTTCAATTTGAGCCAAATAGTTTCCGACGCAAATCTCCGTGGGCAACTCATCTGGCGCAAGATATCGTTGGCCAATTGATACCAAATAAGATTTCAAAGACATATACAGCGCGTCTCCACTCTGGAGAATGACATCGATATCATCATGATTAAGATCACGATTTTTACATACGGATAAAATTGATGCGCATGCCGACATGGCTACACATTGTGAGTTATCACCTGCAAATTTTTCATCGCCTTGATGTGTTCTTCCTAAACATTAAAACAGCTTTTATATCCATTGAATTTTGCAGAAATCAAATGTAGTATTATCACTATAAAGAAGTATTCGCTAGGAGGCATAGACATAACTTTAACGTGCAGCGTAGTAAGTTATTAAACAAAACTGTTCAAAAATGAGTCTCGTCTGCCTGTCTCTCTCAGATGGTTTCGTAGATACCAACCTAGATTCATGTTGATTTAGTAGCGCTATCTAGTTTTGTGAGCAATAAACTAAGATCACATATAACGCAGATATCTAAAAAAAAATTAAGAAATCGTTCTATTTACATATTCAGTAAGATTTGCATGTATTTTTATCAACCTTAACTGTTGTAGATTTTTAGTTATGCAAGCATCAGAGTATAGGAGGCAAAGGGAACAATAATTACATTTTTTAGAAATTTTTCCATATACCTAACTCCAAAACTAAAAAAAAAGGAAAATTGGTACTCAAAACGTTTTCAAAGTATTTATTTTCCTTTAACTTGAGCTAAGTTAACATTGTTGATAACAATTCCAAATTACACGTAAGTTAGCCTTAGAAGTTGCTGAGCTTTACTTTGATAGACTCTTCGTACAACAAACAAACAGACAGGGGGTTCCGTTTTAACTATTTAAAAGTAGAACTCTAAAAATATACGCTCTAAATGTTTTATTTTACAAGTAAAATTAAACATTTAGAGAACATCAAGGTGCATCAAGATGCTTACTACAATATACCTAGGTACCTAAACTCCATGCAAACAAATATTGAGGTAAATTAATTCAATTAATTTATTGAATTCAATAGAATTACATCACACATATGCACATTAAATTACATACCCAAACACTTGTATGACATATCATAATCATGTCTGAATACTAAGAAGTCTCGCTGGTTGCCAAATAATCAGATTGGTTGATGATGGAAAACTGCTCCAGCTGCAGATGTACTGGCACCGTCGTTGAACCGCTCGGCCTCATTTATTATTTTCGGCCAAATTTTTTACCTTTTCCGGCACTGCTTGACATGGTTGAGGAGTTTTATTGGTACCATTCGATTGCAGTTGAGAAGGCCTTTTTAACATTTGATATCTGAATTTGGATTTGGCTTTTTGAGGCGTATAGGACGTCATTAAATTCATATTTATGATGCAAAAATAATATTTTTACACCTTATTACATTCACTGTCACTATGTATACACACTTATTTTTGGCATTATAACAAAAGCCAACGATAGAAACTTACAACGAACGTCGTAGCTTTTCCGAGTCAAAAGTTTTACTAAGTTAAAATCTCGATACGCAGCAAAATGATCTCAAAATGGCGGCGCTTCCCCCACCACCGCACGCGATGAGTCACAGTCCTCACTTGGCGTATTGAATTCGTTGATTCTTTAGCTATCAATGGTGTAATCGAAATCAGAATGGAGATGATAGATATCAAGCTGCCACACCAAAAGATTACGAATACCTAATATATATTTTAAAAGGTGTTTCATGGACCAAGGGATGAGCTCTTGGTCCATGTAAAATTGTAGATGTAGGTACCTAGTCATAGTTGAGGATCCACATAAGTTTATAATAAACCTATAAAGATTTATTTCTTTAGTCTACTATGGTTATAATTTATTTTGGCTATGAAGTCAATAGCCAGGAATAAGATTTTTTTATTATAATCAAACTATTAATTTAATTAAGGCATTTCACTTTAATTGAAATATAATAAAATCACTAATGCTTAGGATAAACCTACATAATAGTGTGTTAAGTTGTCTGAAAATACTCAATTCAATCCGTAGGTAACACATCTTTCTGTCTGTCTGTTTATTGATGTTTGATAAAAATTTATATATAAATAGCTTACAAAAACAATATAAACATAGGTTACTTTTAATCCAGCTGCGCAGAAGGAAGGTAATGATTTTATTGACAAATCATTGCACTGCAGGTGAAAACTTGTAAATTATAGTTTATTCTCATGATAATTTTAAATCAGCACATGTGCCGTTTGGTAGAAAATGTTTCAGAGTAGTTAGTTAACAATTCCAATTTAAGACAATAGTGTTGTTTGTTAGTATGCGAGAAGTTGAGTGTACTTATAATTAATAATAAGTAATAATAATAACATTCCATGTTATCATGGAAATGCAATATACCTAGTATAACAACCATACGTGAGAACCTTTTACTGAATTTCTATTGAATAAACTATGTATAATAAAGCTGTTGGTTTTCCTTTAAGTAAATAATTAAAAAAATAATTTAAGTTTTAAGTCTAAATATTGAACAAGAAGTGAAAAAGTAAAAGAGATTAATATAATAGTAACAGAATAGAATAATTTCATCAATTTTTATTTAATCTGACCAACTTTTGCTGTTCCGACTTTATACTTTGAATATAAATACTGAAAAAATACTATATGAAACGTTGATACACATTATAAATAATTATTAAATTTTAAAATGGAAAACTCAACTTACTCAAAACTTAAAAAATACACTGTTAATTGGAAGGGAGAATTGTTAGGATAGTAAAGGCTCCAAAACCATGGGTAATTAACAATACATAATTTAAAAAAAATGCTGGACGTTACCACACAGCATCATCTAGCCCCAAACTAAGCAGAGAGAGAGAGATGAGAATTATTATGAGAACCACATGATTGATATACTACATATATAAATTATATATATATATATATATATATATATATACATACACACATATAAACATTTGTCCCGCAGCGGGAATCGAAAACGCAACCTTCTGCGTCTCAGGCGGGCCTTCGTCCACTGCGCCACAGAGGTCGTTAATATAATATTATTGCTTTAAAGGACACTGTTTATAATTTGACAATTTTATCTTTAATTATTATAAAATAATTTTGAAACCAGCTCTGAACAACAATTTGTAGGTACCTATTTATTTTGAATAATATAAAGTTTTCAGTATTTCATAATTAAATTAGATAAGCTTTGCCTACTAAAACATGACAGGATGTATGGATGTTTGTTACTCTTTCACGCCAGAAGGGTTGTATCTATGGATTTGGATGAAACTTGGAATATACATAGATTGTGGCTTGCATTAACAGATAGGTTTTTATTAACGTACTAAGCAAGCGGAAGCCAGTATTATAATAATGAAAAATGTGTTAATCACGGACATTTTATTTCATATAATAAGTTTACCACCACAACACCACCATATTATCATATATCAGTCCACAGCTGGACATAGGCCTCCCCTAATAAAGGGGGATATACCCATAATCACCAAGCTGGGCATGCAAATTGGTGATCCCCAGGGCACAGCTTCTCGCACCGTTGACGCTGCTGTCCGTCGACGGCCAGGGAATTTATCTGTGCCAGTGTTAGGCTGAGCTATGCCGCAATCAGTCGGCCGATAGAGCTCTGTTTGTTAAACAGCAGGGCATAGGTAATTTCCGGAATCTTGAAATCAATTTTGTTATTTTACTGCTAGAAAGCTAATCTATCTATCTCTGAGAGCTAGGAATATAATTTTATTTAGATAACAATTAGCTAATATAAATTAAAAAAATTACTATAAAAGAATGTACGAGTCTAATTGTCTTATAGACATTAGTCAAAATCAGTCTAGCCCTTTAGCATACAGGATAATGTATGCAATATACAATTATACATCCTAAAACTGCTTTTTCTTCTTCTTTGGAATCAGGTAAAAATATAATATTTAAAATGAATACTTTGTCTATAGACTGCCTGAAATAATTATAATTTATAAAAATGGTTCATGAAGGTTTATCACCATCATCATCCATCGACTGATATTTTCACCAACATTTTCACAGCACTTCACAACATAACTCATATTATATACTTTTTGTATAAATTATCACCCAAACTAACATAATAAGTTATGCTAATCCAGTAGCAAATTTATAAGAAAATGTAATGTTAAGATAAATTACGGTACACTCCTTTTGCTAAATCCACAATCACAACAACTTTCACCTTGATGAAGTTCATACTTGTTTACATTATCAGCTAGGTAAGCTGTAGTTTGAGACGCAGACTTCTAGACCTAAATAATCCGCAATCAAGGTAGGTTGAAGCTGATCAATGGCGACAGACCGATAACATCAGAAAATCATCATCATCAGTTATGGAGGCCTAATGTCCACTGGACATAGGCCTCCCCTAATGAGCGCCATTGCGCCCTGTCCTGAGCTCAACATTAGAACGGTTGCCGGGAATCAATCAGTGGTGAAGCGATTCAAAATTTCATCGTAGCTTTCTTTGAGAGAACAGGAGAAATAGGCATTTGCTGTCCATCAATAGCTAGTGAACAAATACACAAATATATAGACCAAGATACCATGTCTCCAAGCAAAGCATCTAAAAAAGTTTCTTACCAGTCAGCACGCACGCGACGCTGTCCTCGATGGACCTGCGACGCGCGGCCGGCGAAAATGAACCGTTTCCAGTAGCTCCTCGTTTCATCTTGCTTCCTAGAACACCAATCACTTCATTGAATTGATTGAATCTACAATAAAATCTCAGAAAAATTTAATTATAAAGTTTTTAGTCTCACCTTTTCTTGAACAATTTCCAAGTGAGAAAATTTTCAATGTTGCCAGAGCACAATCGCCGTTTTTTTTCTTAAAAAGCGCGGGAAACGTTTTTTAGTACAAGATTATTGATGACTGCCAGAGGGCTTACCACAGGCTTGGATAGTTTTCGAAAACTTTTTATGTTTCGGTATCTTTCCATACATTTTTGTAGTTCATGCACGTTTCCCTAGAGGCGCTGTACTGAAAATGTATGGAAAGATACCGAAACTTATAAAGTTTTCGTTAAAGATAAAAACCTGTGGTAAGCCCTCAGTACATACTTACTTTAATTTTGAATTGTTTACGTACAGACGCGTCATGTAAAAAGAACGATGGAAGAAATGGAGGTGGTCTGTTTGCGCAACCTCCAGCGTATTTTTAAATGACGCTGCCTACACTAAAAGTATAACAAAACTTTATACCTAACAGTTTTATAACAATGTATTTGTATGTACGTATGCCGGGGCCAGACTTGATATCAAATAGGTACGCAATAACTACAAAGTCGCCAAGTGTGGCACGGGAAGTTAAGATAAGTTTACTTTGAACCGATATTGGATAGCAAAGTTCAATTTATGATATTATTTTGCATATTTATTTAATTTTAGCTTCTGAAGCAGTGTGTAAATAGAAGGTTAGAGGGAAATGGAGTGTGTGAATACGTACCTATTTGGCGATAAGAATTGAGAAAGGCATGCGACGATGGTGTGGGCATATCGAGAAGGAGGATGAAAGAAGAAGACATGATGAAATGAGGCGAACGTGACTGGGAATAAGTCAAATTTGGTAACATATTGATGAAATATCATGAATACCTTAGGTAAAACAAACCAAACCATAAAAAAATGTTTCGAGTGAGTTTTAAATATCAAGCTTCCGTTTTTTCAATAAAACACCTACTCTCTTTCTTTGTTGTTAATTCCTTCTGCGAGTAAACAGTACATACCTAGCCTTTCTCAAATCCGTTAACAATCATATCTTCTATTGCCAATGCCAAATTTTATCAAAGCGGATCCAGTATGATCGGTTTACTTCGATTCTGTAACAATCATAAAAACTTACATTTTTTATTTTATTTATCGTCACCAAAGACCACATCAGCTTAAAACAGTCCACTGCTGTTCTCACATAATAAAGAAGGATAAGTATGCCGATAATCCCCACGTTGGGCCTGTGGGATGGGGATCGCAGAGCACAGCTTCTCGCACTACCAACCGACTGACGCTGCTGCCCGTTGGCAGTTTATAAGTATAAACATATTTTTTTTTACAATATTTAGTTTAACTGATAAAAAAGTACTTTGTAGCGTTTGTACTATATATTTTAATAAGTTTTGTAATTTTTTTTTTAAATCGTATGGTTGTTTCCCCCTATTAGATCAAGAAATACTTACAGTATATTTTCATAAGTTTATAAATAAAATATGTATGATTTTGGAAATAAGTAAGAATCATAAACATATAATCTTACTTCCGTCTCATAACCGATAATGTACTTACTTCAGTTCCAGAAATTACTACGTGACTTTTTTAATGTGCAGTTAGTTTTGTCTGCTCTAACCACAAAGGCTCAAACATGCTCAAACCATGCTCAAACAAACTATGAGGCGGGATTTTTTTTCATCTAGAACAACAGTGTTATTTTTGTTATTATTTTATTTTCTTTTGTTTTTCTGATTTATGTTGCGTAAAGTTTATAGCGCTTTAACCAACCTACGTTAGTAAGAAGACATAAGTGTGGTGAAATGAAATAAAAGTTATAAACTGGACTTCTCAGATGAAGAAATTTTTTTCTGATTGTTTTGTTATAGCCGCCATAGTTATAACAGAACATGACTTGACCAAGGACTGACGACTGGACTAAAAGACGGAAGAAATGGAATAGAGGAAGAAAAACACTCACAAAATAAAACGGAATACTTGGAAGAAATAAAAATACGGAAGAATTGGTAGTATGGTCAAAAGACTTTAGCCTGCCCAAATTGGGCTAAGAAACAAAACAAAAAAAACAAACAAATTAACATTATTTTGTCATGGCAATTCCGCTTGAGTTTTTCAGTCATGACGTCAGTATCAGAACATTTCAAATCTTTCAATTTTTCCCAGTGTTGCGTTTACTGAAAGAGACGTGCAACTTCTGTACTGTACTGTAAAATCGATTATGAATAAATCGATAAAAAAATAAGATTATTATTATTTGGGTTATTTTTATTCTATCTGAGATTAAGTTAACTATTTTGTGAACAAATAGTGTCGAGAGTAATTACAACACAATAAATACTTAATTTATGTTGTTTTAGGATTTATGAAAGAGACATTTAGGTAACAAATACCTAGATAATCTAGAGTTGATTTAACTCTATGTTTCATAGAACATCGCTAGATTAAAAATCCCACCGCTCATATAGCTGTTTGGTTCCTAAATATGCGTTCCGCGTTGCACAGGCGTGAAGTTTAATCCGGTCAAGTTATCTTGCGGGAAATGTACAATGCGAGTAAAAGCTAGTAGTTTATATAGAATTATGGTGATCAGGGTCTGATGATGAAGCAGGAGAGAGGAATAAGAATTTGGCAGATTTTATTAATACCTACCTAGTGAAGTTACAAAAATGTTTTTTTTGTCATTGTTTCACTATTTTAATCTTGGGTGCAGATGTTTTTTTGGTGGACTATCGGCAACACTGATTTCTACCACTCCTTCAATTTGCTGGTATGGATGGTTTTTTTATCTCGATCTGACGTGGATCGTAACGATCGTTACGCCTTGATCCGAATCGCGGATTGGATTGCATGCATTTGATCTAATTACCAAAAGATTGATCTGTAAAATTACTTGAATTTTTAATTACATTTAAATATGCTAACATTGAAGGACAATGTCGTCTGATGTATGGCGCTCGGTACTAAGACAAATCTCGGTAATCTTCAATAAGTTTTTAGTCGATTTAACTGACTAAATAATTAAAAATAAGGGTTGTTAACATATACTGTTACTATGGCACATATATATAGGCTGTATCTACCATGACCATGGTTTTTGCCTTATTAACTGAATATATCAATGGTTGTTGCCATAGTAACAGTGGTTGTTGCAGTCTAATGGCAGTTATGTACGGCGATAACCTAATCAACAAAATAATTTTTACTTGATTACTTATTGATCCCGTTGGTGTATAAAACTAAAGAAAATGTTAATAACATTTTTAAAATTTTATAGGTTACGTTTGGTTTTGATGCAATTGGCACGGGTTCTCGGCTTTCTCCTTTAATTTATTTCTAATAAACAGCTAACTGCAATAAAATACACATCAGAAATTATATTGACCTAAGAAAAGCATATTTTTTAGATTATAAATTAACTTTTTATTTATCTAGCTAGGCATCCTATGATTAAGATGTGTCGATCCAAAAATCGATGGAATCGTATACCAGTGTTCTCGAACGTCAAAGTGCGATATCGGTAGAACTGTCCACAAAAATCGGTATATTTGTACCCAAAATCGGTATATGACAAAAAATATACAATATTCAATCAAATTTGTTTAAAACCGAGTGTGCTTGTGAAGAACTAAGTTTCTTAAGAGCGTCTTTCCCTGATGTAATGTTATTTCAACTCTTACAATAGGCAAAGCTTACGCCTTTACGACTATCTTGCAGTCAGACTGAAAATTTTTCTTCCCATTCTTTTCAATATTGTAGAAATTTTATTCTTGTACACGGTTCCTCGTCAGACGACTTACTATTAACTTAATAATATTATATTTTTTTCTATATTAAGATTAGGAATCTTTCTCTTCGAATTTAAGAAAATTTATGAAAAAATAAAATCTGAATTCTAGTTTCTATATTGAATGGCAATGAATTTTCGAGCGGGAAACCCTTAATAACATCCAGTTGTAGTTTTCCTTGAATATGTACTGTGATCCTTATATAACATACTATACTACTTTACATCTATAATACTATTTAGGGATTTCCCTAAATTCTCTAAGGGATTTCCCATAACATAAACCATAAATGAAGAGGGCTGCCAACTTAAAAATGTACAATCGGTAGAAAAATCGGTATAATTTCCACGTATTCTCTGAAATCGTGGAAAAATCGATCCATTTCGGTATTTCGGTAGGACAGAGCCCATATCGGTAGAAATACCGAAAAATCGGTAGGTTCGAGACCACTGTCGTATACCCACGATTCGAACTTGTAAAAATCGGATCGGATCGGTGTATCCCTACTCAACAAAATAATGTTTTGCTTTTGAACATAGAATATTTTAAACTAATTGAAAGCATATACTAAAGAAAAAGTTGCGTCGTTGCAAGACGATTTGTTTTTTGACGTAATTGTGCGTTCATGTAAATATGTTGTAAGACTTGTAAGTACCTACTTTTCTTCCTTAGCTATTCATTTTCTTTAATCATACCTGCTTTGATTGTACACAAATGTATGATAAAAAAATAATAAAAATAACACACCAAACATTCGTCGGACATACTATATTGTCCCATTTGTTTTCTACAGACGCTATTATTTATACCTAATCAATGTGCACTTTATTTCAGGTTTTTACCATCGCAACAGCCGTAAGATGTCCACTGTTGAACAAAGGCCCATGGATTTTACAGGGCGGCAGATTTGCGAGCGACCTGCACCTTATAAGACACAATAAGATGTTCACCTATATCTATCCACATGGAAAATATTAATGGAGTACTGTTAGTTGGTAAGAACCTAGAGTTTTATACACAATAAAAATATAAATATAATCATTTTGGGTACCTACTACAAGATGATGATACAAGCATATGATGCCGTTTGATTATACCAATTTTATCAATTGCATAACCTCACAGGTTGTGTTCTGGGAAGACTTGGATTAATAATTATATTTGTGGTAAGACATGAAAATCTTTGAAATCAGATGGTTGGTTCACCCTTCACACAAATGCAAACATTAGGTCCATAAATAAACTCTTTTACAAGAACTTCATTTCCTAAATAGTCTTTCACAAGGAGTACTACTTACTATTTAATAGTTTTTTAATTATCATCATAAGTAACAATTATTTGTTTATATTATTTTCTCTTTGTTATTGTTTATAGCTTGTAAGGTATAATGAAGAAATTTCATTAATTCATTCATTCATTAGACAACTTATCAGCCACATATGTTCTGTTCACTGCTAAACATAGGCCTCCCTCTTTTATGAATAGTTTGATAATATTAATGATAATGATGATTTTGGAAATCTCGCTTGAATCAATCAATAATGCCCAATGATTTTTAAATGCAATAGTTTGTTAGGATGAATATTTTGATGTTTGAGATTAATAAACAGCTACTAAAGCTACAAGCAAGTTTTAATTTATTTTGGAAAAGATGCTTCATGTCCTGAAATAAAATTCAACCGCAAAAACCTTGAACAAATATTATATACCTAATGAATACATTCACGTCCACAGTGTGTCTTCAAAGTATAATCACTAAGCAATGTAATTAATACAAAACAATAAATTAAAATTGATATTTGCAGGAACCGCAGTAATTAGTAGGCTGAGATAGTATGGACAATTGGATGTGTCAACCCATTACCCTACTTTGGCACCCAGGCACTGAAACTGTTAGTCCCTGGTTAAATATGTTCTAAAGAGGATGTCAAGGATAAAATGCAGTAGGGTAAAACTACAAGCCGGGTGACCCCACCATGTGAGATGAAAAGCCAAGAAGAGAGTGAAAGAGAATAGGAGACTATAAAAATCATAAGTCTCATCATATCAATCAACCATGCTGTTTTTGGCAGTATACTTTGTTCGTAAATACAAGTATACAAAATAATAATAAGTAACATACAGTGTTAAAGCAAATAGTGTTTATAAGCTATCATGTTCATCTGTTTACTTGTTTCTACATTTAATTAATTCAGTGTTAACCTATTTATTTCTATAATTTTTAAACCCTGATTCTTAAATGATGGGGTGTTATAAGTTTGACAAATGTAAATATTGTGTCTCAAAACATGTGTATTATTTGTAGTAGCTAGGGACATATTGATTTTCTTTCATTTTTGTTATAATCCATGGAGTTAACAAATTATGATTAACAAAGTTGTTGACATAGCTCAGAGAATTAGTAAGCTGAAGTTTCAGTGGGCTGGCCATATCTGCCGAAGAACCGATAACCGTTGTGATAAACGAGTTCTTGAGTGGAGACTGCAGCTCAGCAAACATAGTGTAGGACACCTTCGGCTCCTTGGAGGGATGATCTGCGAAAGGCTGTTGCTGTTGGTAGAAGCTGGATATGTTGAGAACGGCGCAATGGCGTTCATTAGGGGTGGCCTATGTCCAGCAGTGGACTGCTATAGACTGATGATGATAATAATCAGATTACAAATACATTCCAAGTAGGTACATTGTCAATAAATGCAACAATTTTAATTTCTTTAGAAACATGAAATATCGTCTACAACCAGCTAAGCTAAAATGTACACTTAGACAAAATTAAATTATCACAGTATCTACCTTTAAATTAAAAGCGTCGAGCTCAGGCTGATGATGATGATGAGATACTTACCTAGGTATCTACTTACGCATAAGTGTAGGGAATTTCTGTTATTTTGGATTATCATGCATAGTTTACTTACAAGTTGGTACCTACTACCTACCTATTTAATCTTATATTTTTAATAATAAAATAATAATTACCGGTTGGTAAGTACTAAATTTATGAATTAAACTTATCTATTTAAGCGATTTAAAATGTTGTATTCTGAGTTTTTTATATTGATGAGGAAAAAGCAATCAAAGTGGATAGATAATGATAGAAGTAATCACAGAGGATATCGATGTAAAAGAAGGAATAAAAAAGGATATCGTTGTGGAAGACGCAATCAAAGAGGATATCGAAGAGGAAGAATTATTCAATGAGGATATCGAAGTACCTAGGAGAAGAAATCTAAGAGGAAATTGGAAACAAACTACCAAACATTTTGTAAAAGTTTTGAATGTCTATTTCTGACCGTTTGAAAGATACAGGCGATATAAAAAGTACGAGTTTTTTAAAATATATAATACAAAATCAAAGAGGATATCTATGACAAAGAAGCAATCAAAGAAAAGAGGATATTGATGTAAAGAAGCAATCAAAGAAGAAATCGATTTGGGAAAAGCAATCAAGGAGGTTATCAAAGTCGAAGAAGCAATCAATGATGATATTAAAATGGAAGATGCTAAAAAATATGATATAGATGTAAAACAAGAAATCAAAGAAGATATTAATTTGCGAGAAGCAATCCAGGAGGATGTTGAAGTGGAAAAATCAATCAGAAAAGAAAAATAAGAAAGGTAAGAAGAGGAAGAAAGGTAAAAAAAGTAAGAAAGGTAAGAAAAGCAAGAAATGTAAGAAAGGTAAAAAAAGTAAGAAATGTACAAAAGGAAAGAAAAATAAGAAAGATAAGAAATGATAGAAAGGTAAAATAGATTAGAACGGTAAGAAATTGAAAAGTAAAAAAGGTAAGAAAGGTTAGAAAGTTTAGAAATGTAAGAAAGGTAAAAAAGGGAAAGATAGTTTAAACATGTAAGAAAGGAAAAAAAAGGTAAGAAATTTAAGAAAGATTAAAAAGGAAAAAAGGTAAGAAATGAAAGAATGGTAAAAAAATTAGATAAAAAAAAATAAGAAAGGTAAAAAAATTATATAAAATTATTGGTAAAAAAAATAAGAAAGGTAAAAAAAATATGAAAGGTAAAAAAATTAAGAAAGGTAAAAAATTTAGGTAAATAAAATAAAAAAAGGTAAAAAAATTAAGAAAGGTAAAAAGAATAAGAAAGGTAAAAATTTTAGGTAAAAACATTGAGAAAGGTAAAAAAAATGAGAAAGGTAAAAAATTTGGGTAAAAACATTGAGAAAGGTAAAAAAATATGAAAGGTAAAAAATTAAGAAAGGTAAAAACAATATGAAAGGTAAAAAAATTAAGAAGGGTAAAAAATTTAGGTAAAAAAATTAAGAAAGGTAAAAAATTTAGGTAAAAACATTAAGAAAGGTAAAAAAATTAAGAAAGGTAAAAAAATTAAGAAAGGTAAAAAATTTAGGTTAACAAAATAAAAAAAGGTAAAAAAATTAAGAAAGGTAAAAAGAATAAGAAAGGTAAAAAATTTAGGTAAAAACATTGAGAAAGGTAAAAAAAATGAGAAAGTTAAAAAATTTAGGTAAAAACATTGAGAAAGGTAAAAAAATATGAAAGGTAAAAAATTAAGAAAGGTAAAAACAATATGAAAGGTAAAAAAATTAAGGGTAAAAAATTTAGGTAAAAAAATTAAAGGTAAAAAATTTAGGTAAAAAAATTAAGAAAGGTAAAAAAATATGAAAGGTAAAAAAATTAGGTAAAAAAAATTAAGATAGGTAAAAAAAATATGAAAGGTAAAAAAATTAAGAAAGGTAAAAAATTTAGGTAAAAACATTAAGAAAGGTAAAAAAAATTAAGAAAGGTAAAATAAATAAGAAAGGTAAAAAATTTAGGTAAAAACATTGAGAAAGGTAAAAAAATATGAAAGGTAAAAAATTAAGAAAGGTAAAAACAATATGAAAGGTAAAAAAATTAAGAAGGGTAAAAAATTTAGGTAAAAAAATTAAAGGTAAAAAATTTAGGTAAAAAAATTAAGAAAGGTAAAAAAATTAAGAAAGGTAAAAAATTTAGGTTAACAAAATAAAAAAAGGTAAAAAAATTAAGAAAGGTAAAAAGAATAAGAAAGGTAAAAAATTTAGGTAAAAACATTGAGAAAGGTAAAAAAATATGAAAGGTAAGAAATTAAGAAAGGTAAAAACAATATGAAAGGTAAAAAAATTAAGAAGGGTAAAAAATTTAGGTAAAAAAATTAAGAAAGGTAAAAAATTTAGGTAAAAACATTAAGAAAGGTAAATAAAATTAGAAAGGTAAAAATTTAGGTAAAAACATTGAGAAAGGTAAAAAAAATATGAAAGGTAAAAAAATTAGGTAAAAAAAATTAAGATAGGTAAAAAAAATATGAAAGGTAAAAAAATTAAGAAAGGTAAAAAAATAGGTAAAAAAATTAAGAAAGGTAAAAAATTTAGGTAAAAACATTAAGAAAGGTAAAAAAAATTAAGAAAGGTAAAATAAATAAGAAAGGTAAAAAATTTAGGTAAAAACATTGAAAAAGGTAAAATAAAATGAAAGGTAAAAAATTTAGGTAAAAACATTGAGAAAGGTAAAAAAAATATGAAAGGTAAAAAAATAAGAAAGGTAAAAAAATTAGGTAAAAACATTGAAAAAGGTAAAATAAAATGAGAAAGGTAAAAAATTTAGGTAAAAACATTGAGAAAGGTAAAAAAAATATGAAAGGTAAAAAAATAAGAAAGGTAAAAAATTAAGGTAAAAAACAATATGAAAGGTAAAAAAAATAAGAAAGGTAAAAAATTTAGGTAAAAAAATTAAGAAAGGTAAAAAATTTAGGTAAAAACATTGAGAAAGGTAAAAAAATATGAAAGGTAAAAAAATAAGAAAGGTAAAAAATTTAGGTATAAACATTAAGAAAGGTAAAAATATGAAAGGTAAAAAAATTAAGAAGGGTAATAAAGACCAAAAAGACACGACCTACCCCTACATCCACACCTACACCTACCCTACACCTACCCTACACCTACACTACACCTACCCTACACCTGCCCTACACCTACACTATACCTACCCTACACCTACCCTACACCTACTCTACACCTACCCTACTCCTACACCTACACTTCACCCAATATCTATCCGATTCCATCTGGGTGTGATTGACGAAAAGAAAAAAAAGTTTTGTATGAAGGGGTGAAAATTTTGTATGGGATAATTTTTATTTTGTATGGAACCCTAATTTTTTTTTTCGGATCCTTATATTAAAAAGCACCCTGAGCAATATTAGTTCGAGCACGAACCCTCTACGACCTATAGTTTCCGAGATACATGGGGGGTGGGGGTGAAAGGGGGTGAAAAGGGGAAATGTCAGATTTTTCCTGAGGTCGCCCCCACTCCCTCTATACGATTCCATCAAAAATTTCAACCCTACGAGGTTGCATCTGGGAGAACAATCATGTCAGTGAGTGAGTGAGTGAGTGAGTGGTAATCGAGCTATATATAATATAATAAATAATAACTAGAGGTTGGGTGGTGCGCGAGCTGCACGCAGCTCGCGGTTTTGGTGTTGCATTGAAGAGCTATCAAAGAGGATTTTGAAGTGTAAGAAGCAATTAAAAAAGTTATCCAAGTAGAAGAAGCAATCGATGAGGATTTAGAAGTGAAAAAAGCAATCTCAGAGGACATTGAAATAGAAGATGCTAAAATTGAGGATATTGATGTAAGAGAAGCAATCAAAAAGAATATCGATGGTAAAGAATCAATCAAAGAGCATATCTAAGAGGATGATGCTATAACAGAGGATATTGATGAAAGAGAAATCGAAGACAAAAATCGAAATTGAAATCGAAATCGAAATCGAAATCGAAATCGAAATCGAAATCGAAATCGAAATCGAAATTGAAATCGAAATCGAAATCGAAATCGAAATCGAAATCGAAATCGAAATCGAAATCGAAATCGAAATCGAAATCGAAATCGAAATCGAAATCGAAATCGAAATCGAAATCGAAATCGAAATCGAAATCGAAATCGAAATCGAAATCGAAATCGAAATCGAAATCGAAATCGAAATCGAAATCGAAATCGAAATCGAAATCGAAATCGAAATCGAAATCGAAATCGAAATCGAAATCGAAATCGAAATCGAAATCGAAATCGAAATCGAAATCGAAATCGAAATCGAAATCGAAATCGAAATCGAAATCGAAATCGAAATCGAAATCGAAATCGAAATCGAAATCGAAATCGAAATCGAAATCGAAATCGAAATCGACCAACAACTACCCTACACCTACCCTACACCTATCCTACACCTATCCTACAACTACCCTACAACTAACCTACAACTACCCTACACCTACCCTACACCTATCCTACACCTATCCTACAACTACCCTACAACTACCCTACAACTACCCTACAACTACCCTACAACTACCCTACAACTACCCTACAACTACCCTTCACCTAACCTACAACTACCCTACAACTACCCTACAACTACCCTACAACTACCCTACAACTACCCTACAACTACCCTACAACTACCCTACAACTACCCTACACCTACACCTTCACCTAACCTACACTAAATATCTATACGATTCCACCAAACATCGACACATGTCATTAAAGTAAAGAAAAAAAAGTTTTGTATGAAGGGGTGAAAATTTTGTATGGGATAATTTTTTTTTGTATGGAACCCTAATTTTTTTTTTCGGATCTTTGTATTAAAAAGCACCCTGAGCAATATTAGTTTGAGCGCGAACCCTCTACGACCTATAGTTTCCGAGATACATGGGGGGTGGGGGTGAAAGGGGGTGAAAAGTGGAAATGTCAGATTTTTCCTGAGGTCGCCCCCACTCCCTCTATACAAATCCACCAAAAATTTTAACCCTACGAGGTGGCATCTGGGAGAACAATCATGTCAATCAGTGAATCAGTCAGTGAGTCAGTCAGTGGTAATCGAGTCCAGTTATATATAGTATAATAACTAGAGGTTGGGTGGTGCGCGAGCTGCACGCAGCTCGCGGTTTTGGCATGCATTGTAAAGCTATAAGACAGGATTTTGAAGTAAAAGAAGCAATTAAAAAGGATATCGAAGTAAGGGAAGCAATCGATGAGGATTTAGAAGTGGACGAAGCAATCAAAGAGAATGTCGAAGTTGTAGAAGCAATCAAAAAAGTTAACTGATGTGAAAGAAACAACCGAAAAGGATAACCAAGAGGATGATGCTATAACAGAGGATATTTATGTAAGAGAAGCAATCAACGACGATATTGAAGGAAGGAAGAAGCAATCAACAAGGATATCGAAGAGAAAGAGAAATCAAACAGGTTATCGTTGGTGAAAACAAAATCGAAATCGGAATCAAAAACGAAAACCAACACCTACCCTACACCTACCCTACAACTACCCTACACCTACCCTACATCTACTGTACACATACCCTACAACTACCCTACAAACTACCCTACAACAACCCTACAACTACCCTACACCTACCCTACAACTACACCTACTGTACACCTACCCTACAACTACCCTACACCAACCCTAGAACTACCCTACAACTACCCTACGCCTACCCTACAACTACCATACAACTACCCTACACCTACCCTACAACTACCCTACAACTACCCTACAACTACCCTACACCTACCCTACCTCTACCCTACACCTACCCAACACCTACCCAACACCTACACTACACTAAATATCTATACAATTCCATCTGGGAGAACAACCGTGTGATCGCCGAAAAGAAAAAAAAAAGTTTTGTATGAGGGGGTGAAAATTTTGTATGGGTCAATTTTTTTTTGTATGGAAACCTAATTTTTTTTTTCGGATCCATATATAAAAATGAGCCCTGAGCAACATTAGTTTGAGCGCGAACCCTCTACGACCTATAGTTTCCGAGATACATGGGGGGTGGGGGTGAAAGGGGGTGAAAAGGGGAAATGTCAGATTTTTCCTGAGGTCACCCCCACTCCCTCTATACGAATCCACCAAAAATTTCAACCCTACGAGGTGGCATCTGGGAGAACAATCATGTCAATCAGTCAGTCAGTGAGTGAGTGAGTGAGTGAGTGGTAATCGAGCTATATATAATACTAGAGGTTGGGTGGTGCGCGAGCTGCACGCAGCTCGCGGTTTTGGTGTTGTATTGTAAAGCTATCAGAGTGGATTTTGAAAAGTAAGAAGCAATCAAGAAGATATCAAAGTAGAAAAAGCAATCGTTGAGGATTTAGAAGTAGAAGAAGCAATCAAAAAGGATATCGATATTAAAAAAAACAATCCAAGAGGACATCCATGAAAATAATGCTATAATAGAGGATATTGATGTAAGAGAAGCAATCAAGGACGATATCGAAGTGGAAGAAGCAATCAAAGAGGATATCGAAGAGGAAGAAGAAATCAAGAGGACATCGAAGTAGGAGAAGCAATCGATGAGGATTTTGAAGTGGAAAAAACCATCAAAGAGGATATCGAAGTTGAAGAAGCAATCAAAAAGTTATCTGATGTGGAAGAAACAATCAAAGAGGATATCCAAGAGGATGATGCTTTAACAGAGGATATTGATGTAAGAGAAGCAATCAAGGACGATATCGACGTGGAAGAATAAATGAAAGGTAATTTCGATGTGAAAGAAGCAATCAAAGAGGATATCGAAGTAGGAGAAGCAATGGTTGAGGATTTTGAAGTGAAAAAACAATCAAAGAGGATATCAAAAAAGTTATCTGATGTGGAAGAAATAATCAAAGAGGATATTCAAGAGGATGATGCTTTAACAGAGGATATTGATGTAAGAGAAGCAATTATGGACGATATTGAAGAGAAAGAAGCAGTCAAACAGGATATAAAAGAGGAAGAAGAAATCAAACAGGATATCGATCGGAATCGAAATCGAAATCGAAATCGAAATCGAAATCGAAATCGAAATCGAAATCGAAATCGAAATCGAAATCGAAATCGAAATCGAAATCGAAATCGAAATCGAAATCGAAATCGAAATCGAAATCGAAATCGAAATCGAAATCGAAATCGAAATCGAAATCGAAATCGAAATCGAAATCGAAATCGAAATCGAAATCGAAATCGAAATCGAAATCGAAATCGAAATCGAAATCGAAATCGAAATCGAAATCGAAATCGAAATCGAAATCGAAATCGAAATCGAAAACGAAAACGAAAACGAAAACGAAAACGAAAACGAAAACGAAAACGAAAACGAAAACTTAATTGAAAAGAAAAACGCAAACCAACACCTACCCTACAACTACGCTACAACTACCCTACACCTACCCTACGAATACCCTACAACTACCCTACACCTACCCTACACCTACCCTACAACTACCCTACACCTACCCTACAACTACCCTACAACTACCCTACACCTACCCTACACCTACCCTACACCTACCCTACACCTACCCTACACCTACCCAACACTTACCCTACAACTACCCTACACCTACACCTTCACCTAACCTACACTAAATATATAACCTACACTATATACGATTCCACCAAACATCGACACATGTCATTAAAGTAAAGAAAAAAAAGTTTTGTATGAAGGGGTGAAAATTTTGTATGGGATAATTTTTTTTTGTATGGGACCCTAATTTTTTTTTTCGGATCCTTAAATTAAAAAGCACCCTGAGCAATATTAGTTTGGGCGCGAACCCTCTACGACCTATAGTTTCCGAGATACATGGGGGGTGGGGGTGAAAGGGGGTGAAAAGGGGAAATGTCAGATTTTTCCTGAGGTCGCCCCCACTCCCTCTATACGAATCCACCAAAAATTTCAACCCTACGGGGTGGCATCTGGGAGAACAATCATGTCAATCAGTCAGTCAGTGAGTGAGTGAGTGAGTGAGTGAGTGGTAATCGAGCTATATATATTATAACTAGAGGTTGGGTGGTGCGCGAGCTGCACGCAGCTCGCGGTTTTGGTGTTGCATTAAGAAGCAATAAAGAGGATATCAAAGTAGAAAAAGCAATCGTTGAGGATTTAGAAGTAGAAGAAGTAATCAAAAAGGTTATCGATATTAAAGAAACAATCCAAGAGGATATCCAAGAGAATAATGCTATAACAAAGGATATTGATGTAAGAGAAGCAATCAAGGACGATATCGAAGTGGAAAAAATTAATAGGATATCGAAGAGAAAAAAAATGAAATGAAAATGAATGAGAAATGTGGATCAATCAATCGAAGAGATTTTCGATGTGAAAGAAGCAATCAAATAGGATATCGAAGAGGAAGAAGAAATCAAAAGGATATCGAAGAGGAAGAAAAAATCAAAAGGGTATCGAAGAGGAAGAAAAAATCAAAAAGATATCGAAAAGAAAAAAGAAATCAAACAAGATATCATTGGAAAATCAAAATCGAAATCGAAATCGAAATCGAAATCGAAATCGAAATCGAAATCGAAATCGAAATCGAAATCGAAATCGAAATCGAAATCGAAATCGAAATCGAATAGAATACCCTACACCTACCCTACACCTACCCTACAACTACCCTATACCTACCCTACACCTACCCTACACCTACCCTACACCTACCCTACACCTATCCTACAACTACCCTACAACTACTCTACACCTACCCTACACCTACCCTACAACTCCACTACAGCTACCCTACAACTACCCTACAACTACCCTACACCTACCATACAACTACCCTACACCTATCCTACACCTACCCTACAACTACCATACACCTACCCTACAACTACCCTACAACTACCCTACAACTACCCTACAACTACCCTACACCTACCCTACAACTAACCTACAACTACCCTACAACTACCCTACAACTACCCTACACCTACCCTACGACTACCCTACGACTACCCTACAACTACCCTACAACTACCCTACACCTACCCTACAACTACCCCACAACTACCCTACAACTACCCTACAACTACCCTACACCTACCCTACAACTACCCTACAACTACCCTACACCTACCCTACAACTACCCTACAACTACCCTACAACTACCCTACAACTACCCTACACCTACCCTACAACTACCCTTCACCTACCCTACACCTACCATACACCTACCCTACAACTACCCTACACCTACCCTACAACTACCCTACATCTACCCTACACCTACCCTACACCTACCATACACCTACCCTACAATTACCCTACACCTACCCTACACCTACCCTACAACTACCCTACATCTACCCTACACCTACCCTACAACTACCCTACAACTACACCTTCACCTAACCTTCACTAAATATCTATACGATTACACCAAACATCGACACATGTCATTAAAGTAAAGAAAAAAAAGTTTTGTATGAAGGGGTGAAAATTTTGTATGGGATAATTTTTTCTTTGTATGGAATCCTAATTTTTTTTTACGGATCCTTATATTAAAAAGCACTCTGAGCAATATTAGTTTGAGCGCAAACTCTCTACGACCTATAGTTTCCGAGATACATGGGGGGTGGGGGTGAAAGGGGGTGAAAAGGGGAAATGTCAGATTTTTCCTGAGGTCGCCCCTACTCCCTCTATACGAATCCACCAAAAATTTTAACCCTCTGAGGTTGCATCTGGGAGAACAATCATGTCAATCAGTCAGTCAGTGAGTGAGTGAGTGAGTGGTAATCGAGCTATATATATTATAACTAGAGGTTGGGTGGTGCGCGAGCTGCACGCAGCTCGCGGTTTATGTTTTAATTAGTAAAGCTATCAGAGAGAGTTTCGATGAGGAAAAAGCAATCAAAGAAGATATCGATGTGGGAGAAGCAATTAACGATGATATCAAAGAAGAAGAAGCAATCGAAATCGAAATCGAAATCGAAATCGAAATCGAAATCGAAATCGAAATCGAAATCGAAATCGAAATCGAAATCGAAATCGAAATCGAAATCGAAATCGAAATCGAAATCGAAATCGAAATCGAAATCGAAATCGAAATCGAAATCGAAATCGAAATCGAAATCGAAATCGAAATCGAAATCGAAATCGAAATCGAAATCGAAATCGAAATCGAAATCGAAATCGAAATCGAAATCGAAATCGAAATCGAAATCGAAATCGAAATCGAAATCGAAATCGAAATCGAAATCGAAATCGAAATCGAAATCGAAATCGAAATCGAAATCGGAATCAAAATCGACCAACAACTATCCTACAACTACCCTACACCTACCCTACAGCTACTCTACAGCTACGCTACAACTACCCTACACCTAAACTAAACCTACCATATAAAAAAAAAAAAAAACCTACCCTACACCTCCCTACAACTACCCTAAATTTACCCTACACCTACCCCTACAACTACCCTACAACTACCCTACAACTACCCTACAACTACCCTACAACTACCCTACACCTACCCTACAACTACCCTACAACTACCCTACACCTACCCTACACCTACCCTACAACTACCCTACACCTACCCTACAACTACCCTACAACTACCCTACAACTACCCTAAACCTACCCTACAACTACCCTACAACTACCCTACACCTACCCTACAACTACCCTACAACTACCCTACACCTACCCTACACCTACCCTACAACTACCCTACAACTACCCTACATCTACCCTACACCTACCCTACAACTATCCTACAACTACCCTACATCTACCCTACACCTACCCTACAATTACCCTACACCTACACCTTCACCTAACCTACACTAAATATCTATACGATTCCACCTAACATCGACACATGTCATTAAAGTAAAAAAAAAAGTTTTGTATGAAGGGGTGAAAATTTTGTATGGGATAAATTTTTTTTTGTATGGAACCCTAATTTTTTTTTTCGGATCCTTATATTAAAAAGCACCCTGAGCAATATTAGTTTGAGCGCGAACCCTCTACGACCTATAGTTTCCGAGATACATGGGGGGTGGGGGTGAAAGGGGGTGAAAAGGGGAAATGTCAGATTTTTCCTGAGGTCGCCCCCACTCCCTCTATACGAATCCACCAAAAATTTTAACCCTACGAGGTGGCATCTGGGAGAACAATCATGTCAGTGAGTGAGTGAGTCAGTGGTAATCGAGCTATATATAGTATAACTAGAGGTTGGGTGGTGCGCGAGCTGCACGCAGCTCGCGGTTTATGTTTTAACACGTTCGTGGACAGAACGTCGTTTCAAGTCCTTTCAATGAATATGCGATATGACACAACGTGAAATCACGCCTTTTTTGTTCCGACGCTTGCGGCTAGAACGTGAAGCCACGTCGGATTTCAATACAAATTTTGGAATTTACGTACTCTGTGTCACATCATATAAAAATTTCAAGCGGCTACTGTCACTTGCGACAGTTCAAATAATAGCCTAAGCATAGAGCTAAATATAGCTTGGCTATGTGCTGCTCCCGCGACACAACGTCATTAGACGTCGTATCCCCCCTCACATTGCCATAGACTTCAGTCTAGCTGTGTCACAGGAGAGGGACTCGCGTGTATTTTGCGCGCAAACACGTGTTTTTAAGAAGTTTAGGGAAAAAAAACCCGATATGGAATAAAATTTGATGAGTTAACGTCATTCGATATGTTTTGAATATAAAAATGATTGTTTTTCATTGTGATCTCTAAATAAAAAAACAATTACTAAGACTTCCTGTCAGACTGATTAAAGTTACATGCATTAAAAACAATGATTAGTAAAATGTGTTTTATTTCTTTCATGAACAAATTTTTGTTTCGTCTTCGTTGTATGTGTCATTTTATAGAAAAGGTTATATACGACACAACGTTTAATGTAGTCAGAAAACAGGACGTTACCAAACGTTGTGTCATGTAAGTAAGTTTACTAACGATGTCACACGGCAGAACGTACATACACGCCGTATTCAATTGTATGGGCTAATTGTGTGTCAATTTATGCAGTCCCAAAAAACGGCTTGCTCGCGCGAACGTGTTAATTCTTAAAGCTATCAGAGAGGGTTTCGAAGAGGAAGAAGTAATCAAAGAAGATATCGAAGTCGGAGAAGCAATTAACGATGATATCAAAGAAGAAGAAGCAATCGAAATCAAAATCGAAATCGAAATCGAAATCGAAATCGAAATCGAAATCGAAATCGAAATCGAAATCGAAATCGAAACGAAATCTACCAACAACTACAATACAACTACCCTACAACTACTCTACACCTACCCTACAACTACCCTACAACTACCCTACACCTACCCTACAACTACCCTATACCTACCCTACAACTACCCTACAACTACCCTACAACTACCCTACAACTACCCTACACCTACACCCTACACCTACCCTACAACTACCCTACAACTACCCTACACCTACCCTACATCTACCCTACATCTACCCTACACCTACCCTACAACTACCCTACAACTACCCTACACCTACCCTACAACTACCCTACACCTACACCTTCACCTAACCTAGACTAAATATCTATACGATTCCACCAAACATCGACACATGTCATTAAATTAAAGAAAAAAAAAATTGTATGAAGGGGTGAAAATTTTGTATGGGATATGTTTTTTTTGTATGGAACCCTAATTTTTTTTTTTCGGATTCTTATATTAAAAAGCACCCTGAGCAATATTAGTTTGAGCGCAAACCCTCTACGACCTATAGTTTCCGAGATACATATGGGGTGGGGGTGAAAGGGGGTGAAAAGGGGAAAAGTCGGATTTTTCCTGAGGTCGCCCCCACTCCCTTTATACGAATCCACCAAAAATTTTAACCCTACGAGGTGGCATCTGGGAGAACAATCATGTCAGTGAGTGAGTGAGTGAGTCAGTGGTAATCGAGCTATATATAATATAACTAGAGGTTGGGTGGTGCGCGAGCTGCACGCAGCTCGCGGTTTTGGTGTTGCATTGTAGAGCTATCAAAGAGGATTTTGAAGTGTAAGAAGCAATTTAAAAAGATATCCAAGTAGAAGAAGCAATCGATGAGGATTTAGAAGTGAAAGAAGCAATCTTAGAGAAGAAATCGAAATCGAAATCGAAATCGAAATCGAAATCGAAATCGAAATCGAAATCGAAATCGAAATCGAAATCGAAATCGAAATCGAAATCGAAATCGAAATCGAAATCGAAATCGAAATCGAAATCGAAATCGAAATCGAAATCGAAATCGAAATCGAAATCGAAATCGAAATCGAAATCGAAATCGAAATCGAAATCGACCAACAACTACCCTACACCTACTCTACACCTACCCTACCCCTACCCTACAACTACCCTACACCTACCCAACAACTACCCTACACCTACCCTACACCTACCCTACAACTACCCTACAACTACCCTACACCTACCCTACACCTACCCTACACCTACCCTACAACTACCCTACACCTACCCTACAACTACCCTACAACTACCCTACACCTACCATACACCTACCCTACAACTACCCTACTCCTGCCCTACAACTACTCTACAACTACCCTACACCTACACCTTCACCTAACCTAAACTTAATCTATACGATTCCTCCAAACATCGACACATGTCATTAAAGTAAAGAAAAAAAAAATTGTATGAAGGGGTGAAAATTTTGTATGGGATAATTTTTTTTTTGTATGGAACCGTAATTTTTTTTTTCGGATCCTTATATTAAAAAGCACCCTGAGAAATATTAGTTTGAGCGCGAACCCTCTACGACCTATAGTTTCCGAGATACATGGGGGGTGGGGGTGAAAGGGGGTGAAAAGGGGAAATGTCAGATTTTTCCTGAGGTCGCCCCCACTCTCTCTATACGAATCCACCAAAAAATTTAACCCTACGAGGTGGCATCTGGGAGAACAATCATGTCAGTGAGTGAGTGAGTGAGTGAGTGGTAATCGAGCTATATATAATATAATAACTAGAGGTTGGGTGGTGCGCGAGCTGCACGCAGCTCGCGGTTTATGTTTTAATTCGTAAAGCTATCAGAGAGGGTTTCGAAGAGGAAGAAGCAATCAAAGAAGATATCGATGTGGGAGAAGCAATTAACGATGATATCAAAGAAGAAGAAGCAATCGAAATCGAAATTGAAATCGAAATCGAAATCGAAATCGAAATCGAAATTGAAATCGAAATCGAAATCGAAATCGAAATCGAAATCGAAATCGAAAACGAAATCGAAATCGAAATCGAAATCGAAATCAAAATGGAAATCGAAATCGAAATCGAAATAGAAATCGACGATGATATCATAGAAGAAGAAGAAGCAATCGAAATCAAAATCGAAATCGAAATCGAAATCGAAATCGACCAACAACTACCCTACAACTACCATACACCTACCTTACAACTACCCTACACCTACCATACACCTACCCTACACCTACCCTACACCTACCCTACAACTACCCTACAACTACTCTACAACTACCCTGCAACTACCCTACAACTACCCCACACCTACCCTACACCTACCCTACAGCTACCCTACAACTACTCTACAACTACCCTACAACTACCCTGCAACTACCCTACAACTACCCTACACCTACCCTACACCTACCCTACCCCTACACCTACACCTACCCTACACCTACCCTACAACTACCCTACACCTACCCTACACCTACCCTACAACTACCCTACAACTACTCTACAACTACCCTGCAACTACCCTACAACTACCCCACACCTACCCTACACCTACCCTACAACTACCCTACAACTACTCTACAACTACCCTACAACTACCCTGCAACTACCCTACAACTACCCTACACCTACCCTACACCTACCCTACCCCTACACCTACACTTCACTAAATATCTATTCGATTCCATCTGGAAGAAAAACCGTATGATCGACGAAAAGAAAAAAAAAAGTTTTGTATGAAGGGGTGAAAATTTTGTATGGGATAATATTTTTTTTGTATGGAACCCTAATTTTTTTTTACGGATCCTTATATTAAAATAAATCCTGAGCAACATTAGTTTGAGCGCAAACCCTCTACGACCTATAGTTTCCGAGATACATGGGGGGTGGGGGTGAAAGGGGGTGAAAAGTGGGAATGTCAGATTTTTCCTGAGGTCGCCCCCACTCCCTCTATACGAATCCACCAAAAATTTTAACCCTACGAGGTGGCATCTGGGAGAACAATCATGTCAATCAGTGAATCAGTCAGTGAGTCAGTCAGTGGTAATCGAGCTATATATATTATAACTAGAGGTTGGGTGGTGCGCGAGCTGCACGCAGCTCGCGGTTTATGTTTTAATTCGGAAAGCTATCATAGAGGGTTTCGAAGAGGAAGAAGCAATCAAAGAAGATATCGATGTGGGAGAAGCAATCAAAGAGAATATCGAAGAGGAAGAAGCAATCAAAAAAGATATTGATGTGGGAGAAGCAATCAAAGAGAATATCGAAGTGAAAGTAGCAATCAAAGAAGATATCGATGTGGGAGAAGCAAGTAAAGAGAATATCGAAGAAGAAGAAGAAGAAGCAATCAACGATGATATCGATGTAAAAGAAGCAATCAAAAAGGATATCGTAGTGGCAAAGCAATCAAGGAGGATTTCAAAGTGAAAGATAATATTAATGAGAATATCAAAGTGAAGCAGTAACAAAGATGTTTCAATAAGGATATCGAAGAAGGAGAAGCAATCGATGAGGATTTAGAAGTGGAAGAAGCAATCAAAGAGCAAATCGAAGTTGTAGAAGCAATCAAAAAAGTTAACTGATGTGAAAGAAACAATGGAAAAGGATAACCAAGAAGATGATGAAAACAGAGGATAATGATGTAATAGAAGCAATCAAGGACGATATTGAAGAGGAAGAAACAATCAAAGGGGTTATCGTGGGAGAGAAGCGATTGAAGAGAATATCGAATGTAAAAAAGCAATCAAAGATAACATTGAAGTAGATTTAGCAATCAATGAGGATATCGAAGTGAACGATGCAATAAAAGACTACACCAGAGTAGAAGAAACAATCACAGAGGATATTGTAGTGAAATAAGCAAGCTAAGCGAAAAAAAAAAATATTCCGTAAAAGTTTTGCATGTCTATCTCTAACCGTTACGGAGATACAAGCGATTAAAAATCGAATATAGAAAATCAATTAGGATCGACAAAGACAAAAAAGACAAAAAAGACAAAAAAGACAAAAAAGACAAAAAAGGCAAAAAAGACAAAAAAGACAAAAAAGACAAAAAAGACAAAAAAGACAAAAAAGACAAAAAAGACAAAAAAGACAAAAAAGACAAAAAAGACAAAAAAGACAAAAAAGACAAAAAGGACAAAAAAGACAAAAAAGACAAAAAAGACAAAAAAGACAAAAAAGACAAAAAAGACAAAAAAGACAAAAAAGACAAAAAAGACAAAAAAGACAAAAAAGACAAAAAAGACAAAAAAGACAAAAAAGACAAAAAAGACAAAAAAGACAAAAAAGACAAAAAAGACAAAAAAGACAAAAAAGACAAAAAAGACAAAAAAGACAAAAAAGACAAAAAAAGACAAAAAAGACAAAAAAGACAAAAAAGACAAAAAAGACAAAAAAGACAAAAAAGACAAAAAAGACAAAAAAGACAAAAAAGGCAAAAAAGACAAAAAAGACAAAAAAGACAAAAAAGACAAAATAGACAAAATAGACAAAATAGACAAAATAGACAAAATAGACAAAATAGACAAAATAGACAAAATAGACAAAATAGACAAAATAGACAAAATAGACAAAATAGACAAAATAGACAAAATAGACAAAATAGACAAAATAGACAAAATAGACAAAATAGACAAAATAGACAAAATAGACAAAATAGACAAAAAGGACAAAATAGACAAAATAGACAAAATAAATAAAATAGACAAAATAGACAAAATAGACAAAAAGGACAAAAAGGATAAAAAGGACAAAAATAATAAAAAGGACAAAAAAGACAAAAAAGACAAAAAAGACAAAATAGACAAAATAGACAAAATAGACAAAATAGACAAAATAGACAAAATAGACAAAATAGACAAAATAGACAAAATAGTCAAAATAGTCAAAATAGACAAAATAGACAAAATAGACAAAATAGACAAAATAGACAAAATAGACAAAATAGACAAAATAGACAAAATAGACAAAATAGACAAAATAGACAAAATAGACAAAATAGACAAAATAGACAAAATAGACAAAATAGACAAAATAGACAAAATAGACAAAATAGACAAAATAGACAAAATAGACAAAATAGACAAAATAGACAAAATAGACAAAATAGACAAAATAGACAAAATAGACAAAATAGACAAAATAGACAAAATAGACAAAATAGACAAAATAGACAAAATAGACAAAATAGACAAAATAGACAAAATATACAAAATATACAAAATATACAAAATAGACAAAATAGACAAAATAGACAAAATAGACAAAATAGACAAAATAGACAAAATATACAAAATAGACAAAATAGACAAAAGAGACAAAATATACAAAATATACAAAAAGGACAAAAAGGACAAAAAGGGCAAAAAGGATAAAAGGGACAAAAAGGACAAAAAAGACTAAAAAGACAAAAGACAAAAGACACCACACCCCTACCCCTAAACACTTCACTAAATATCTATACGATTCCATCTGGGAGAACAACCGTGTGATCGACGAAAAGAAAAAAAAAATTGTATGAAGGGGTGAAAATTTTGTATGGGATAATTTTTTATTTGTATGGAACCCTAATTTTTTTTTTCGGATTCTGATATTAAAAAGCACCCTGAGCAATATTAGTTTGAACGCGAACCCTCTACGACCTATAGTTTCCGAGATACATGGGGGGTGGGGGTGAAAGGGGGTGAAAAGTGGAAATGTCAGATTTTTCCTGAGGTCGCCTCCACTCCCTCTATACGAATCCACCAAAAATTTTAACCCTACGAGGTTGCTTCTGGGAGAACAATCATGTCAATCAGTGAATCAGTCAGTGAGTCAGTCAGTGGTAATCGAGCTATATATAGTATATAATAATAATAATATCAACCTACTGAAGTCCTGACACGATGAAGCGCAACTTGAGATTTCTGATGAATTTGGAGTCACGTAAGGGTTAGTATTTGCTTTTGATAATTTTAAATAGACAGTAGGTAATGTATCAAGCTGATTTAAAATGGAATATTTTGTATGGTTTTACCAATCGATTATTCTATCCGACAGTTTTGACGACCTCTGTAGGCGAAGGTCCGCCTGGGACGCAGAAGGTTGCGGGTTCGATTCCCGCCGCGGGACAAATGGTTGATATATCAATCATGTGGTTCCCATAACACAAGCTCTGCTTACTTTGGGGCTACATGATGCTGTGTGATAGTCCAGCATTATTTATTTATTTATTTTAATAATAATAATAAATAATGCGGGACGTAATCACACAGCATCATGTAGCCCCAAACTAAGCAGAGCTTGTATTATGGGAACCACATGATTGATATACTACACATATTTTTTTTTTTGTAAATACATACATATCATACATAGAAACACCCAGACCCGAGACAAATATCTACAGAACATGCAAACATTTGTCCCGCGGCGGGAATCGAACCCGCAACCTTCTGCGTCTCAGGCGGACCTTCGCCCACTGCGCCACAGAGGCCGTAAATTTTATTTTTACAGTTTACCCCTCAAGCGCCGCGTGCCGACACCTAATTATTACTTAGGTATCTTCTTTCTAGAACGGGTGAGCAGAAACTCAAGAAGTGGTCGTTTATTGAATTTGGCTTTACATACACGTAAGTGTTATCTACAATATAGCCATCATGAAAATTCTCAAAACGGACCTTCTATAAAATCTGCAGAAATGCAAGCTGATCTAAAAACTCTCCTCCAGTTAATTGAATCAAACTGGAAATTTGACGTCCCAGTAAGGCGGCTGATGATTTGAACCTCAAGAAATGGAACAAAGTGACCATTGTTCCACTGGCAAGCGATTTGAAATTACTATAAGACCATTTGTGCGCAGTCGCTCAAAATTCAGCTGCCCAGAGAGAAGCAGAAAATTATCAGAACACCTATAACAGCCTATAACGAATTGGCCGAAACCGTTTTCTGTCGTGCTCTACTTCTTAATCGAAGACGGCCAGGAGAGCTACAAAGACTCATGTTATGTAGTTATGTAGAAAACGAACATAATAAGGAATATCAGTACGAAGAGTTTGATCGCACTCTGACCGCGACTGAAAGGATTTTGGTGCAACGATTCAAACGTATTGTAATTCGGGGTAAAAGATCAAGAGGGGTCCCGGTTCTTTTCAGCATAGACGTTCAGCAAGATCTAGATCTATTTATTTCCCTGAGAAGTAAATACATTAATTCAAACAACAAATTCCTGTTTGCAAAACCATCTAGTACGACGTGCTTATGCGGATATAAAGTCCTACAAAAACATGTAAAGTTGTCCGGTGCCAAAAATCCTGAAGCTATATCATCAACCAAACTACGTAAACATTTGGCTACCTTAACGCAACTTTTTAACATGAGCGAAAATGACATTGAACAGCTCTCAAACTTCATGGGCCACACAACAGGAGTACATAGACGAAATTACAGATTGCCTGATGATATATTCCAGACCGCAAAACATTCTAAGTTATTGATCATAATGGAAGATGGTAAAGCCGATTCATTCAAAGGAAAGTCTTTAGATGAGATCAATTTAAATATGGAAGAAGACCTAGAAGGTGAATGGTTGGAAATAGAGGATGTCTTAAACGTTGCTGAAAATGAAAACACATTTCTTGTAAACATTTATTTCTTTTGCATTTATTTATTTTCTTTTGCGCTCTTGTCTAAAAAAAGAATTTTGGACCTTTTTTGAAATAAATTTGTTCAATACATTTTTACTTGTTTTCTTGAACGTAACATGAATAATGCAGAACGATTAATTTAATTCCGTAAGTGCTAATGTGCCGGTTTCGTAACATTTTGACGACCTCTGTGGCGCGGTGGGCGAAGGTCCGCCTGCGACGCAGGTTGCGGGTTCGATTCCCGCATCGGGACAAATATTTGTACGATCTGCAGATATTTGTTCAGGGTGTTCTGGTCGTTTTCTATGTATAGTAAAAATATCTATCTATATACTAATATTGTATTATGTATATCAGTTATCAAGTACTCATAACACAAGCTCTGCTTAGCTTGGGGCTAGATAATGCTGTGTGATTTGTCTAGCATTATTATTATTATTATTTACAAGGTGGGAATATGCCTGCCTATCCTCGTTTGATTCGTTATGATAACGTATTTAAAAAAATTGTCTAAGTCCAAAATCGTCATGTGTATGATACAGAAGTCAACATTCACATGAAGTTTGGTGATAATGTCAGTGGAAATGGTGGACGCCGTAAACCAGTATATTAGAGGATGCGCAATTAATATTAAGTACTGTAGACGTAACAAAAGCATCAGTATTGATTAAAATATATAAAAAATATACGCTAGGACGTGAAAATGTACATGACGTAACAAGTATACCAGAATAAAAGGAGTGCGAATATCAACAATTTTAAACTTTTTGTAAATACAAGATGCACAGCTATATGGCATGTGATACAGAAGTCAACATTCACATGAACTTTAGTGATAATGCCAGTAGAAATGGTGGACGGCATAAGTCGGTGTCTCAGCATGGACGCAATTACTAGGCCGACCTCAAGGTCGGGCAAATCTTACGTTTCCTTTAAAAACACCCAAATGACGTGATTAATTTATCTGTAAATAAATTCAAAAATGTTGTTAAACGTAACCTCTGTAATGAGGCTTATTATAAAATATCTGATTATTAAGATGACGAAAAAACTTGGGATGAAACTGTCTTCAACTCCCTCAAAACCAATGTAATAGTTAAGAATATAATATATGGGTTCGATTCCCGCTGCGGGACAAATGTTTGCACTTTTTATAACACCCAATATCACGCGAGCAAAGTCGCGGACGAAAGATAGTTTCAGGGTTTAGTTTGGCTTCATAAAGAAAATGTGCATTAAGCATGACTAACAGCATGTCCAGATAAAATAATTTAAGATATGATAAAATAATTTAAGATTATGATAAACTGTCAACTTAGGCTGCCATTCAAACGACTATCTAAGACACAAAAACATAAAGAGTTTATAGGTGACAAAATCTACAATAAATTACCCAAATTTGTTGTAGATGCGAATAGTATTGGAACATTTATTAAAACACTCAAAATACTTCTATTAGACCGAGCATACTACTCGATAGAAGATTTTTTTATGGACAAATTGAATGAGGACATTGATCCCACTTCCTAATTTTGTGAATACTTTATTAATAGGTACTCTTAAAGGTGTATCTTTATATATTTTATTTAAAATAACTTTGTTTGACGTGTAAAAATGTATTTTATAAATATATAAATAAAATGAAATGAAATGAAAGGAGAATGCCGATAACCCGTACCAATTAAAACCAAACGTATCCCATAAAATTGCCTTTATTTTATAAATAACATTAACATTTTCTTTAGTTTTACACACCGACTCGATTAATAATCACGTAAAAAATTATTTCGTTTATTTGGTTTCCGGTGCACGGCGCCATGACACTGCAACAACCTTCACTTTCAATTTTAGACAGTAAAATCATTGAGTAGAATAGAATCGACTAAAAACATTGGAGATTTTTTCCCTTAATAATTTTTTCACTTGTATAATCAAAGAGATCAGAAACTTTTTTGTGGTACTTCTAAACTATCTCCTATCTTTATGTATTTAATAAGCTTTCGCTAGAGTGTTCTGTGGCATTGTGTGTGCAGTGTTTATTCTGGAAATAGATATTTTATTAGACATCATTACATTAATGTACGACAATCTTTGCATCAACTGTTTACTAATTACCGGTGATGCGAAACCAGCATAGTTTAGAAGATGCATTTGTGGCCTTTTCGTGGTTGCGATGCATGTGTTAAGATCTTGGATCTTAGCTTGGCTTTCACCTTCACCAGTAAGTACTAATACCTATTGGTTAAATGGTTTATATCCATAAATGATGTAAATGCCTATCTACTTTCTCGTCACCATCATTATTTGAAAATAATAAAAAGTAGAACACAGACTAGTTATAATCCCAGAAGCCATTTAATAAAGAAATGAAGTGAAGTGACTAGTTATATAGTATATCTAGTTATATATATGTAATGTCCTACCTTTATCTATTTACAGAATAAACACTGCTACACATTACCACAGAACACTCTAGAGCATATTAAATACATAAAGATAGGAGATAGTTTAGTAGTACCACAAAAAAGTTTCTTGTCCAACCTCTTTGATTAATGTGAAAACAAAGTGAAAAAAATTCCATTATGGTTTTTACGAGTTGGAACTTTAAGTTCGAGAGAGGTTTTTAAAGTTCACTGATGAAATTGCAGGAGCTTCTAGGATATTTTGTTATTTACCATATTTTCTATGGTTCTTTTTACTACAAAAGTAAAAACTTTTGTTTAACATGAATGCAATACACATCTTTAATTTGAGTTTGGCCATGTGGGCTTATTCGGTGGTTGAGCGCTTTTAGAGAATATATTATGTAGGCAAATTTGGCTTACTTAAGCCTTTTGACTCTGTTTTATAGCTCGGTCTTGACTAGTAATTACTTCGTACAATTCCCTTTTCTAACAGAGTTTAGTAGAGGCATGAAGGAACCCTAAAAAGGTTCAACATAACGCGATACAATCTGTACAGCACCGAATTTAATTAGTGCAGCAATGACTGAAGTTTATCCCCTCGTTCGGGGCAGCCCTGTCTCACTGAGTGATGCTTGCTAGGGCTGGCAAATTTCTTTAACATTATTTTATATTTTATTACATTTCTTTAAAACTTAATTTAACTAGTTAGTGGATAATATACTAGCATTATGACGCAATTTTGGTAATCACAAACATAATTCTTATCGAGGCTAGCCAAACATTTTATGTAGTATTTTAGTGAGTGTTCTATTCTGAGTTAAGCATAAAATTAATACCTTCCATTGCAGGTACCTGATGTCATGGGTGTCTTCATTAATGGACACACCTTCTTGAAGTTGTTTCGGAGTACACATTCCTCGGGCAGATTTTCCAGTTAGGTAAAAACAATTTTCAGGAGGCCAAGAGTAGGATTCAGCTGGTTTGGAAAACTACATCAATTCATCCATAAGGTGACGTAAAATCACGTTATCCAACATAAAACTAAAGTTGTTAACATAGCTCAGAGAATTAGCAAGCTGAAGTGGCAGTGGGCTGGCCTTATCGGCCGAAAACCGATAATCGTTGGGGTAAACGAGTTCTTGAGTACAGAGTGTGGCTCAGCAAACGTAGTATTAAACGTACTCCGGCCAGGTGGAGTTTGACGGCCTGTGAAAGAGTGCTGGTAGAAGCTGGATGCATCGAGCTGAGGACAGGGTATGTCAACAAATACGTGCAATATCGCTCATCAAGGCAGGCCTATGTCTAATAGTGGACTGCTATAGGCTGATGATGAACTCATGTGTAATTTATGATATGTAATATTATGCTAACTAAAGTTAATATTAATTTACCTCTAAGAAAAAATATGTTTTATTTTTTATTTTTTTAACTATTTAAGCTAAGATTACTTTTTGGTGCAGCCCTATCAACTGAGAAATAGTTATTAGGGTTGGCAATCGCCACGATTACGCTTAGCCCTTTATTGGCGGCCATGTTGATTGGTACTGGAATCAATCCTAAACCCAGAGTCTATAAAAGTTCCGAGACGATAATAACATGATCTTTATTTTACAATTGATAAGGATTAACTTTGAGTTAGACGCTCTTTCTTGAAAAGTATTTAAGTAAGAATACTTTTTAGTTAATACCACAACCTAATAATTAAATACTTGCTCAGATATTTTAGTAGGTGTTGAAAGAAAAGAGTGTTAAGAGGCATCTTCTGGGAAAACTTGTCGCATTCGCGACCTCATCATTGCCCCCGCAAGCCTCGAGGTCAAGAGCTGGCCCGTGTTAATTTAAAAAAACTGGAATTAGATTTTAAGAAGTAATGTTTTTGTCGCATAAACACTGCAGTTCTCTTTATCACCACTAATCACCTTAATGTACCTACTACCTACTGTTTTAGATAACAATTTATTTTCGAAATACTTGAAACGAGTTTTCATCCACACAAAAATATGCTAAAAATATCGAAATAACGAGATCCTTGTGTGTTATAATTGCAACGCAAACCAACGAGTAGGCATGGATAGCAGAAAAAAAGTTTAAAAGTGCATACGAATATTCATTGCTGGTTAAAATGAATTCTACCAATTAAAAAGGGGATATGAATATGTCTATTAAGTTAATTGCTCCTATACGCAAAAACAAAAAAGTAAAACACCCTTTACCCCACCAAATTTGTAATACGAGGGTAAATAAATCTTAAACCTATTAATTAGTCTTGAGACCGCATATTACCTAAACTTATACTGAGTGGAGCAAGATTTTACCGTATTGCGGGCAGGTACCTTTTTTGTAGTTAGAAGGTTTTGTTCTAAGGAAACTATAGGTTTATTTTGAAGGAAAAAATAATAGCATTTTCGGATTCTTGAAAAAATGTACAGTTAGCCCAAAAAAATTACGTTTGTCAAAAAAAAGACAAGTTGGTTGCAATCGACTCTATTTCCCATCAGGAACACTTTTCCTAAAGTAACTTACCAAATCAAATCGTAAGATTTCGTAAAAATCTAAAAAAGGTTTCCCATACAATTTCTATGAAACATCATTCGCCATTACTTACAATGAGTTCATGCATGCAATTCGACGCATAGTGGTAATTGGGCATTATACTGGTAAAAAATATGAAAGGCAATTTAAAATATGAATATAGTATTTCATGGCAAGTATCTTGTATCTTTTGACCACAAAAAAATTAAATTATTTTTTAGTACTTAATTCTAGGCCAACAATAACATATTTAGGTTAGTTTTTATGCAAGTATCACGCGATCGAAGCTATTGGTAGAAAATAAAACAAAATGAAATAGGTACAGTCGGCTATGTTACTGAGAAAACGACCAACAAACCTATCACCTTTAGTTATCAAGCTGGATGTAATTTATGGCTTTATAAGTGCAATAATGATCTGTGTTATCGAATGGCGATGAACATAACTGGAAGATAGACCATACCACTAGATGGACCGACGACATTGTCGAGATTGCTAGAAGACGTTTAATGGAATAGGTTTGAAGACCGTTCTTCGTGGGAATCTTTAGGGGACACCTAAGTTCAGCGTCCACTGCTGTGATTCAGGTTGTCCATGATTACGTGGATTTTAACAAAATCAAAACACACGTTCTCGTTTTGCTCTGACCGTATTTCAGGTGCCGATACAAAGTTGAAACGAATAAAAATAATGAAGCGCGGAACGGACCACATTCAATCAAATATTCATTGATGCATTATTTTAATTCAAAGGAAATCGCAAAAGTTATCGCACACAGATTTATTAGTTTTAAATTTTTTTTTTTACATTTTATTAAAACATTCACATTTTTTTCCATGAGTCTAGTTAATGGACTTTGAAGGACGGGGAAGAAACATCGTAGGCGAAGTATGCACGCGGATTGACTACACAGAGTGCGAACCAAATTAATGAGACCGGATAGAAAAGCACAAAAAATATTGATGACAAACAATTTCAATCATATTTAGTTCCTTTTGAGTAAATGTCTTCTTTATAAATAGAAATTGACTCAATTAAACTTTTAGTATTTAATCTAGATAGTGAAATAGATAGCGTCTGTTTTCCCGGATCAGTACAATCTCGGAGTCTTCAAATCCAGAGTGAATTGGTTCCTTCTAGGCAAGCGTGCTCCACCTTAGATCACATCTTCACCTGTTTCAGGTGTGATAGTACTACTCTTGACAATATTGTGTAAAAAAATACTTAAGATCAGTTTTAAGCGTTACCATTAACCGAAGCAAAAACAATGTAACAAGTAAACTCCAGCACACTAGTATCTAATTAACGGCACAAAGTTCAAAGAGGTTGTGCTTCTGTCATTTGATTCCTATCCTGGATACACCCGACAACTTCGCTAAGTCTTTGTAACTTGAGAGGTTTCTACGTGGTAGTGTGCTTGTGAGTTCTTTAATGTTACACACTATGCGGGCAAACTTAGTATCTAGTAGTACAGCCAAGTTTCATCTGAAACCAAGATTATCTCAATTAACTTCCGCCCGGGAACCACTCGCGTACCATGATAAGTATTGCATGGTCTGCAGTCTGCTTGTACTGAAAATCAGTGTTCAATAAAGCAGTTCATTCTTATTGTTTCTTTCACACTTCTTTTTCATTTTTTTTACTTGTAACCTTTAATCTTTATTGTTTTGTTTATTTTATTCCATTTTTTTATTGAAAAAGATACACCATCGACATGCCAATAGACATTAAGTAAGTTCAGTATGATTCGCCATTAAATATATTACAACACTCAAAAGTAAATAAAAAATATGCAGGTGACACATACACAACTAAATAAAAGGAACATTAAAATAAATACAAGAAAAAAGTTAACTGACTTACTTCATACATATATACTTGAACCATACAGATAAACAAATATAAAGAAGAAACAATTACAAATACATACAACATCACTTTATTGATAAATACAACATTACTATCTATACTAATATATAAAGAGTTAGAATGTATTTATGTTTGTCCGAGCATAACTCTCGAACCGTGATTTAAATCTGACAGGGGGCCATTAAGGTATGGGGTTCCAAAAGGGGCCAAAAAAAAATTGAACACATAAATATATTGAGTGGGGTTTCATGAAAAAGGGTTTTGTTTGTACATTCAAAAATAGTTTTTATTTTATTTCTAGAATGTATACTTTTGAAACACGCCAAAAAGTATTGGTATATGTATGTTTGTACGAGCATAAATCTCAAACCGTTTATCCTACCTGCATACAATTTGGTGGGTCGATAAGTTGTATATGAAATTTTTGCTGAGAAGTAGGTATATGAGTTATATCAGACAAGGGGTCATCAAGGTATAGAGTTTCGTTGACATCGTAGTTTAGTAAATTGAAAACGTGGTTAACTAATTTTTGTATTGAGTGGACGGCCCAGGTTCGCCTTATGCGGGTGACGAGGATAATGGATCGCGGTATCAATGCAAGCTGACCCGCTCGCAACTTTGTTTGCCTTTATTTGTTGCGCGGTGCCGTTATATTTTTTAGAATAAAACGTACATCATAGACTTCGCTATCCAAACTATTCTTACTGTTTGTATGTCGTTTATTACGTTTTCATGCCTAACCCGCTGAACCGATTTTAATAAATTTTGGTATCAATATATGGTATAGATGATAGGAAGGGCTAGGGGAAGGGTAGTTTTGTATGGTGAACCAACCATTTCTCAAGTTAGGGATACAAAAAATGTGTCATACCTACTCATAGTTTTGGTATAATGTAAATAATTTTTCCTACCTTTTATCATCCGCAGCTCGACTTTACCCACTGCTGGATTTAGGCCTAGCGTGGGCTAGCTATACTTATGGTAAGAATGATAGAAGGTTTCGTTGACGTCGTAGTTCAGTGTGCCTAGTGCGAGTTTTCTTACCAGGTCGATCGCGTTTACGTTTACGCTAATTTGTATGGAAAGGAGCCAGTGCCACGCGTTTTTTACTAGATGGCGCTACCTCGATTCCATATAAATTTGCGTAAACGTAAACGCGATCGAGCTGGTAAAAAACTTGCACTATGCACCCAGATTAGATTGTATAAAATAGATCGCGCTATCAATGCGAGTATTAGTATTTCTGATTGAGGGAAGTATTTTTGCTTTTTGTTTTTAGGCACAGGTACGTCACCATACTAAGTTAGTTGGGGGTAATCAGAAGCAAGTCCAATCGAACATTGTGTTTGGCACACATACCTGCTCACAGTTATCAGTACCTAAGATCTACGTAAGAACGTTACCCACCATACCAAGTTCATTGGTGGTAGTCAGTGGCAAGTCCAAATATTGTGTTTAGCACACATGCCTGCTCACTAAGTGCACAGGTGCTCACAGTAAGAACAGACAAAAAACAAGATATACATTATTACGGTACACGTACCTACATTATATGCCTGCTCACAGTAAGTGACTGTAATAGTAACTGACATTGTGTGTATGTCTGTCTTTTACGTTTTCACGCCTAAAATCCTTAACAAAGTGTGTTTTCAGAACTCAGTTTTGTACATTATACACTAGCGCGTTGATTGCGAGTTTCGCAGCAGAGCGGGTCGAGTAGCAATTTGTGCCCTAGAGCAAGTGTGTCTTCAGTATTCAAAGTATTATACACCAGACACTAGCATGTTAGCTGTGGGCCTCCCAGCAGCGGATCGAGCATCAGCATGCACTCTAAAACGAGAGTGTTAAAGTGTTACTAGAGTTAGATGGGAAGGACAGATAGGGGATCAAAGCTTGCACGGGGAACCAATAATTTCTCAAGTAAGGGACACAAAAACTCATGATACCTTTTACTTTTACTACTTTTACTTTTTAACTGGCTGTGACTTGGCGACGGGTCGGTAACGGAAAAGGGAGTGAGAACGGGCTTGCAAAAGGCAGCGGAAGAGAAAGCGAGAACGGGAACGGGGACGGGCCCGGGTATCTACTCGGACCTAACCTGGTAATGTAACCTACATTATTTTTATTTATATTATTTTACTTTATTCATATATACGGTACTTTTATTCCGTAAAAATTTTGGGTTACGTGTAAAATAACCATATTCAGGAAACATTTTACATGAAAACGGACTATAAAAAAGTATACACGCAAACGAAGGTGCGGGCAGGTCAGATAGTATAATATAAATTAACATTATTTTTTTTACTTTTAGTGTCGTGTTATTTGTCAGAATAAAATTTTCATTAATTCTATCTTTCTTTCTAGATATTTATTCCAAGTCTGGATATGTGGTACCGTGATGTACTACAGTTCCTGATACCAATACCATAGGGTAAAATCGTAGTGTAAGGTCAAGGCTATGACGCATGTTTACGACGATATAGACACGTGTACTAAAACATGATTAACATAATAGCTATGTTTGTTATATAGGTACATACGGGTTTTTATCGTTAGGCAAGTTACGAATGGTATCCGAATGGGATGATTCGCGATTTTTCAGTTGGTACACAAACTATGGACTAAGACTACCACTGAGTGAAGCCCTGAGTCAAAGAGGCCGCGTTGCAGTAGACCACGTAAGCGATAGCGAGTGGACTAAGTCTACTGAGTGGTGCCCTGACACTGTGAGACGGAATCGTGGTAGACCACGCAAGCGATGGTGCGATGGTTTTAACACCTTCAGCACCTATCAATGGCAGGCATTGGCGTTTAACACCAACACGGAAAAACTTGAAGGGAGGCCTTTGCCCAGCTGTGGGGGGTAGTGTGGGTTAGAAACGACAACAATTGGTATGGTCTGGTAATTTTTTGGACTTTTTTCATCCTAAATCAAAAACTATGCATGATATAAAAAAATAATAACTGTTATATAGTGTTCAAACCAAGCCCTTTCATTTGATACCCCACTCGACCTATCAACCCCCCCTTTTGCTTTTCAACCCCCCCATTTGGGAAGATTTCTGAAAAACCATTTTAGATGGAGACTTTACTAAAGTTTTCGTGTCAAATATAAATATATTTCTATAAATATAAATTTCAGGTTTCTCACTTCGCAAACTTCGCAGTTAAACGGGGGGGGGGGGCTAATTGCCCCCTTTCATATGATATGCCACTCGACCTATTGGCACCAGTTTGCAATTTAGACGATTCTTATTTTGGACCTTTTGGGGATGAAAATGAATGTGTGCATTTTAAATCTACACCAAATTGGTCTAAGCATGATAAAATAACGATTGGAAAAGCCTACTTCCTGATCATGTAACAGGCCTCCCAGCGCTTTAGCATCCCGGTCTGTGAGCAATAAGCACGCTTAGTTTTACACGGAACACGAAGACTCATAATTGTAGGAATCGGCCATAAATAGAATCCATGGTTACCTACTGTATACGCGTCAAGTGGTAACTTATAACCATAAAGAGACTAGAAGCAAAAGGCATAGGTAAGTATATAGTACAGTGATCATGATAACTATCTACTCGCTTGGAAACAGGAGTAATCAAGAGAACAGCTCGTATTTTTATTATTAGAGTTTCAAGAAACGTTTCTAAGGATTCAGTTTATTGCTTTAGTTCCGGAGTTTACAAGGTTTTGCGAACAAGAAGTGCGTCGTTTAATTTTTATTCTTAGAAGTTCTTAGTGATTATACAGAATTTATGCTTTAAATGGTATTTTTGAAATAAACTATTATGTCCCACTGGGCAACGGTTTCCCCCTTCTCCTTCCATGACTTAGTGGATGACGATCGCTTGCTGCATTGGTGTGAAAGGCATCGACATCGTCCCGAAAACGTTACCGAGGCTTGCTCGGCGTCTTCTCCTGCAGGTGCTCAATGGGTGACGATTGATGTCCAATATCGCTCATGTGATCGTATTAAAACCAACTGTGTTAAATTATTATTTTCAGTCTACGTCGTCCCGCTGCAGGGCCAAGGCCTCCCTTCCATTCACTTCCATTATTTTTCACGATTCAGAGCTGTAGTGGTCCAATCTCTATTAGAAGAGTCCAGGTCGTTGCGCCATCTCAATCTAGGTGTGCCAGGATGCCGTCTTCCATCGTTGAGGACCCACTTAATTGTTATTTTATCCCTTAGTTCTCGGGCATGTGGCAGACGTGTCCAGCCCAATTCCACTTCAGTCTGGTTGTCTGTTTTAAATTAAGCGGTTTAAATTAATAAGCCAGAATCATTGATGCAACTGAACATGTACCGGTGAAGGCTTTTCCACGCTAGGCTGTTTTCAAGCGTAGACTTGTTACCGGCGTCTGAGCAGCCGAGCGCGATTCTGACTCAGTGTTTTCATCGGTAAGTATAATACAAGACTCAATTGCTTCACCCCAAACGCCACCGCACTGTATTTTCTCACTCGTCCCGTCGAGCGGCCGTCATGCAGTTTGCGCCAGAAATTGAAATCGAATTCTGTATTGAATATTTCATACAACAATACAAAATCGTCCCATGTGGATCTGGGATCTATTACGTAATTTTTTAAGACAGGAACGTCAAGTTTCTACGTCGGAATTAAATTGTCTCTCTGATTGTACAATACGATGGTTTGGGAAGCGTCGAGCTCAGGACAGGGCGCAGTGACGCTCATTAGGAGAGGCATATGTCTAGCAGTGGAAAGATATAGGCTGATGATGACGATGACGATGCTGGTTTGGTGGGCGCACAGCTCTGACGACCGCGGTGCGCTGCCTAGCTCTGCGTAGACGTTTGAAATCAGCTCAGTATGGGGAAGTTAGGACAATTATTATAAGGGACTTCATAGGGACCCATCGAATATCCCACGGTTTGCATTTTTCTAATGATAACGTTGTTATGAAATCGACTAATCTAAGGAATATTATTTCTTTTCAAAGTAATCATCATTTGGGACTTGATAATATACTTTTTTACGATGAATATCCAGATACTATCGTACAAAAACAATTTTTTTTAGGTCGTAGAAGCTGTAATTCATAGACAGATAACACTTTATTGATCGACACATTAATACAGGAAAAGTAAAAGTAACTAGTGAAAGAAATATGAAGGTAACATAATTGGCGGTCTTATCACTGAAAGCGATCTCTTCCAAGCAACCATAGTACGAGCAGATGCGATACCCGGAAGGTTGTAAGTAGTTGTATCCCTTGGACCAAGATCCCAACTGAATTTGATAAACGGGCGCCTAATGGCAATGTTATCTCGGCGGCCGCGACACCCGGATAACTTACCTCTTCTTAACCGGCTCCCAATTAATGACTCGCTGGCTGTGGAATCGCTGAACTGAAGTGTAGACGGTTTTGTATTTCTTATTAGGGCCACGTTACTGAACCGGCCAAACGAACCCTTAGGGTGCCGCTTTGTCAGTCCGTCCGTCAATCTGTCCGTTTGTCATTATTTCAGAATCTATTAAAGCTACCGTCTTGAAATTTGGTATAGATTTAAAATGCATTAATTGAATAAGATTGCAAGTGAAAAAATATAAAAAACATAAAAATTATGTAATTATTGTAAAGTAAGGAAAATCAGGAATCTTATTAAAATTAGGATATACCTACAGCTGTAGAAATTTACTAAAAGTTAACCAGTTTTGCTGTTACCAACATAGGAGAAACAGGATCCAGGATGGGTAAGTAAGTACTTCATGAGCTTTATGTTGCTGAAGGATTTTTTCAAACATTCACAATCGATAACCAATATCAGGGTCTGAGGATGACTACATAACTCGAAAAACTTTGTAAACTATTTGCTCCATTTTAGATAAAAGATGTTCACTTGTTACTAAATGTTGATAATATAAAGACGCTAATTAATTCCTGGACTCAAATTTCGGAAAACAAGATTCTGCTACAAGAATAACTTTCGGTGAAGGTTGCATGACCTGTAATGTGACATTGTCGAGCAGGTGTACGTGTGAAAAGTAAATAATGTTTGATAATACACAATGATACCACAACGACTATTTTTGCACTTGATATACTAAGTAGTAATGATAATGGCACAAGGTACCTCAACCAGGGAGTAAGCCTACTTTGCTATCCAAACCAACCTTGAGGAAGCGACTTGCGATGGACGAACTTTTCCTTGAGGCAAGCAGGAGGAAGGCGGCCTTTGCGCTTTTCCAGGAAGGAGGTATGTGAAAGGGGCAGGAAGTATGAAGGACTAGACGGGTTCCAGAATCTTCCAGACTCCAGGCAGGAAGAGGGCACTGCCAAAGCGGCAATAGCCGTTTTTGACAACGACGCACCATAAACACACATGCACACACACACAACACACAACATTTAATATTAGTTAATATATCGTTGCCCCAACATAATGCTGGTAACAATATATAACAAACAATAATAATAATAAAATATATATAGCAATAACGCTAGACATGTATCATACATCGTTAGCGCATCATATAAAAGTATCCGTCCCGCGGCGGGAATCGAACCCGTAACCTTCTGCGTCTCAGGCGGGCTTTTGCTTTCATTTACAGCGCCACATAAGCCATCAAAATCATATTTAGTAACTACAATAAGTAATTACGTCATTAAAATCTATCAATAAATACTATCATCATTACACGCAAATAAATAATTATTATTAGGTAGCCATAAATAATTTTAAGTTTATCTGTTTGACCTTACGTCTTTACTACTTGTACTACTACTACTTTAGATATTATTTATTATAGATAATTTGTAATGTTTGAAGTTGCAGTTTACGTAAATACATATTTTAGTCTTTGTCATTATTTTTGTGTGGCAGACATCCGTGCTGTCACCACCACCTAGGTTCCAACGGAAGACCGCTTCTAATGAGTTACAGCAGATGCTGAGTTGGACGCCTTTTTGTGACGACCGCCGTGCTTTGTTTGAGTTGAGATACACTATATAATATTCTTTGATTTACATTTTTTGGTGTGTGTAGGTAGACCACTTGACTTGATGTGTTGTTCTACAAAACTTTTTTAGTGTTCCTAAGTCTCAAGTTACATATTTACCTTCTTGCTCCGAGCTTGTTAAACTTTGTATAATGTACTTGCTATTTTATGTGTATCCCTTGAGTGTTACCGTCACAAATAAATGCTTTTTTACTTTACTTTGCTTTACTTTTACTTTACACACATGCACATACACATGCACATTTCACTTAATTTTATTATGTAGAATTGACCTTTTTACATTATATAAACGTCGTGTACAATCATGTTTTTAGTAACTGCATCTTTGTTTTACCCTAATTTAGGAGTTAAGGAGCCCACATTGTTATACGACACTCAAAGCTCACTGGCTAATTTTATTTTGTCTTTTATATTTTACTTATTTTTTAAATGTACAATAACCTGTTTTCCTTTTCCTATAAAATTTAAAACATGATTAATCTACTATGTATACAAAAATAATATAAAACATTATAGTAAAAATATATCCAAAATGGCGGACCACCGACCGCGGGGCAAGGCTCGAACGGTTATTATTATTATTATTATAGTCTTCGTCTACTTTGAGCCAGACCAACCCATAGATCCGTACTTGGAGAAACTAAAAGTTGAAGAGATGAGAGGACCCAGGAGGATTCTAATAACGCCAAAAGTGGTGGAGTAGCCATATAGTTGACAACAGAGAAGAGAATATGTCAGGCACTGTTGAGGAAATGGTGCTCACTGAAGACGGTACCCCCACTTTCGAAAACATCAGGCGTGGGATGTCATATACGGACTGGAAAGGAGAAGACGCAATAACAGCTCAGACCTCAACGACATTACTTTTAAAATAAGGCTAAAGAAGGCTATAGGAAATAACATACAAAGATTCACAAGAATCTATAACACTAAAAAGGGCTACTATTACTATTAAAAAAGAACATTAACCAAAGAGTAATATAATAAAATAGATAATAAAGCAGACTTAAAGCAGACAATAACAAACTACATAAACACCATAACACAAACATGCACACAAAGAATACCACACAAAAAAATAAATGGAAGACTTACCTTGCCGTGATAGTCCGAAGAACTTGCTGAGCTGAAGAGAGGAGTTGTCACCAGGAGCCGCAGAATTTAATGCGCAGTGCCGATCCAAAGACCCAAAGTCGTAGAAGAGTACCTCCAAGCAAAAGGAAATTATGAGAGTGAAGCAAAGAAAGCGCAGACTGACAGTTGGAAGCAGTTCTGTGAAAAACAAGATAAGGAAGGGGTGTGGGAGCGGATATACAGAATAATGGGCAGGACAAGTAAAACAAAAGTGGACCCACCATTGAAAGTCAACGGCAAGACACTAAACTCGAATGATTCAGAAAAGCTGTTAGTGGAGACGTATTACCCAGAGGACTGCAAAGAAGGAAGATCACGAGGACCACCGCAGAACCAGAAAAATGGCAGACCACGTAAACGACTCGGTCCATGATGAGAAACCTGACTCGGCGCTTACAATGGAAGAATTGAGATTCACGGTGGAAAGTTTCAACCCCAAAAAGGACCCAGGAGCTGGATGGTCTAACCGCTGACATTTGTAAATACGCAATACTTCAAGAACCGGGAGAGTTCCTCGCGCTGGCAAATCAATTCAACACTTCCCTATTATCTGGAATGAGGCCACGGTAATTGTTCTGAGAAAACCAGACAAGGACAATTATGCAACTCCCAAGTTCTACCAACCCATAGGACTGCTGCCAGCCATGGGAAAATACTTGAGAATATGTTAATAGGACGCACTGCCGCGGTAAAGCTATTGCATAGCATTTTTTATCAACTTATGCAATTATAATTATTTATTTATTTTATTTATGCAGTATTTCTTTTTCTTTGATATTAATTCAAGTTACACTTTTTGAGCGTGGTGACCGATAAGAAAACATTTTTTTTTTCTTTTATTAAATAAACGAGCTTCGTAGAGTCGTACAATACGTCTAGTTGCACGCACACAAACACCGTGTCGAAGACTGCCGAAAAGAAACGACGTTAGACAATGCACGGCCTTCAAGCCACACCTCCGTGCCCGTCGGAGAGGGGAGCGTGAGGTTTTTTTTCGTTACGCAATTTCTGGATTCGGTCCCCGCGCTCAAGGCCCTCGATAGAAGCTATGCAATAGCTTAAAAATACTTATTTGTCGTATTATTTGACATAGAGGGAGCCTTCGACAGTGCGTGGTGGCCCGCCATCCGAACCCGATAGGCCGAGGAGGAACAAACACACTAATGCCAAAAAGCAATTAACATCCATATATCATCGCGGCGGGAGCCTGGGCGGAAACATCCAAAAAGAAGGGGAGTGCGCAAGCAACTAAGCATAGTCCGACGCGGGCTTGCACAAAAAAATATCAGAGCTTAACGGAACGTATCCCTGAACGCGGCGCTGTTGCTGTCCGGAATACTTCCCCTCGATATTAGGATTCGGGAAGCAGTAGCTCTGTTTGAAGCAAAACGAGGGGTATCCTGGGCAGTGCTGGAGAACAGGTTAATGGAACGCCTGGTCTCGTACGACCAAACATGGCACCCAGCGGAATACGAGTGGCCACCTTAGATCAAAATAGGGAGCAAAATAAGCTCAAGCTTCCAAAAAAAGGCTATATCCCTGTTTTGGGTAGAGGCACATGCAGGACTGGAGGAAAATGAGAGGGCAGACCAGCTAGCAATGGAAGCCGCTCTGAAAGTCAAAACGAGACCTGTCTACGATCGTTGCCCGGTTTCATTCGTTAAGCGACAGATACGTATGGAATCACTTGAGGAATGGAACTGGAGATATAAGTCGGGTGAGACAGCCGCGGTCACCAAGATTTTCTTCTCAGATGCAATAAAATCTTACAGTACCAGGAAGTTTGTATGGCTATAAAATGCGCTGACACAGATAATGAGCGGGCATGGTGGGTTCTCCGAATACCTGAACCAATTCAGGTGCAAGGAGAACCCATCGTGCATCGTGCATCGTGCACATTGTTCGTGCAATTTATAATATGGGCCCCAGAGAATCACTTAGAACTAAGTATAAAGAAATAAATGTTATGACAGTGCCGTGCCAATATATATATGAAAACTAAAAAAAAACCAATTTTAAATTGCCCATTAACAGCAGAAAAGTTAAAATGCTTAATAACCGATAACAATAACGATATGACAGATAAATTTCTGAAATATTGTACTGAAACTGTAAAATTAGTATCGAAAAGGAATAAATAAGTAAATAAGATATGATTCTTATATTATTATAAGATTCAATAATAATTATAATACGAATACAGAGAATACTTCCTCCATGCCGACAGTGAGATGCATCGTGATGTCGTAGCAGTTGACAAGAACCTTACCCTGCTCTCACTGGCTAAGGAGAACTGACACAAACCTACGGTGCTGAGTGCCCTCGACCGCAAGGTCGTATGGGAGAGTAAGGAGCTGCACGGACGGTTCTACAAAGCCCTTACAGGGCCTGATGTAGACCTACTCGCATCCGTGAACTGGCTACGTTTCAGTGACCTCTTTGGGGAAACCGAAGGTTTTGTCTATGTGATTATGGATGAGGTAATAAAGACGAACAACTACCGAAAGTATATCATGAAGGATGGAACCGTTGACATTTGCAGAGCTTGTCATCGTCCCGGTGAATCCCTCAGGCATATACTTTCGGGTTGTTCGCACCTCGCTAACACTGAATATTTACACAGACACAACCAAGTAGCAAAGATCATCCATCAGCAGCTTGCTCTCCAATACGACCTTGTCGGTCCAGAGGTTCCGTACTATAAGTACGCACCGGTACCGGTTCTCGAAAATGGTCGTGCTACGCTCTACTGGGACCGCTCTATCATCACGGACAGAAATATTCTTGCGAATAGACCGGTCGGAACGCCGGGCGATACTTGTTGACATCACCATCCCACACGACGCTAATCTCGTGAAGGCCGAGAAGGACAAGCTTAGCAAATACCTTGACTTGGCTTGACACGAGATTACCGCTATGTGGGATGTCGACTCAACAATTATCGCTCCAATAGTCGTTTCAGTGAACGGTCTGAAAGCGAAGAGCCTTGACCAATACCTTAAGAGGCTCTCGCTAGGCAGCTGGATCAAGGGTCAGATACAGAAGGCGGCTCTCCTGGACTCGGCACGCATTGTGCGGCGGTTCCTCTCTCTGCAGCCCTAGCCACTGACCGTTTGAGTCTTGCCCCGCGGTCGGCGGTCTCCCGTTTTTATAAATTTTTTACTATATTGTTTTGACGTTATTTATTTATAAAGTAGATAATATTAGGTTTACAGTAAAAAATGTTTTTAACGAGTTTTAAAGTTTAATAAAGGGTCATAATATAAAAGTAAGCATATACGAAACTAACCAGTAAAAAATTAGATAATTATGGACATACAAATAAGAGATTAGAATAAGCTTAATAATGTAATTGACAATAGATCATATAGATATAATAATCTTGAATAGACATTCTTTCATTATAACATGCATGATAGGTATACACATCACACATTCACAAAAACACCATGATACAACCTTACTCTGCACACCGTGTGGGTTATACCTGTGATAACCAGTCAAAACTTGTAGGAATATAGTATTAATAATATATCGAGAGAGACCTATAATTGGCTGTTAACTTTACATTATTTAAGTAATCTTGTTGTATAAGTAAAGCTGTTGGTTTCTTCAATAAAATAAAATATACACTACTAAAAATAAAACTGTAAGAATTAAATATGTATATACAGGATGTAATAGACTTAACTAGTTAAAAACTAACCGGGTACCTAAATAAGGAATCCATTGAGACGAAGCCCTCTTTATGCGAAAACTGTCTCTGAACCACATCAGAGGAATGGGTAGAAGCAGAATTAATAAAAAAAAATAAGATAAAGAATGGGTTGCCGCAAGACTGCACTTCGGGCTGCGCTGAGTTAAAGAGACCGCTACACAGCGGTAGCTGACTATCAAAGCCACGACTGTTAAGATTATAATTACAAGTCACTTGACGTAAGAATTTATTTAAATGACAAATGATAAATTTTAAATAAGGATACCTACATATATGTCCCGAAGTTAACTGATAAGAAAAACACTGGACATACCTGCTGCCGTCCTAATTGAGACAACCGTAAGTCGGTATTTTATCAAAAATGAGTTAATACCAGATTCGGAATCAGCGTGATAAGATCTATAATATTCTCTTTGACGTATTGTTGATACCAACGATATTGACGAAGATAGTGTATTCAAGAGCACCGTAACTGAGAGTTTTTTTTTACCATTCTTAGACATAAATACCGTATGAGCCCTTACGGTTCTTATTCTTAACTTGTTTGTATGGAGACTGATTATGCTTCAAAACTTCATACATGATATTACCACCGTAAGTTAAAATACAGCAGGTTAATTAAGTTAAGATTAGCATGAAATGGTTGTATTTTCTTGTGATAGACTGATCTTTTTAAGTTTTTTTAAATTTAAGCCTGATGAACGGAAAAGAACCATTCAGTTTAATAATAATTCAGAGTAGGACTTTGGAAAAGTTTGATTATAATAATGTTTATTAGCATTTTATAATTGTATAACTCATCTTTTTTTAAGTAGGCGTTTTTAAATGTCTTTATAAGTCTGAATATGTTAGAGCAATAATAGCATTATTGTTTGTAAGATTTAATTACCGTATTCTCCTATCAGAAAAGTGATTTTAAAGGTGCCATTCCGTTTAATAATAATTAAGAGTTTAAAAGTTTGATGTTAATAATATTTATTAGCATTTCATAATAATGCTGATGTTATTTGATTTTTTTTAAATGTCTTAGAAGTCTGAATATCACTAAGCAATAATTTTTGAGTTAAAAGATTGAATAACCTTATTCTCCTAGCAGAATAGTGAGTTTAAAATTGTCATTTCATTTAAGAAATAATTAGGAATAGGAAACTACTTTGAAAAACTAAATTATTGTATGTAAGTGGTCACAAAACAAAATCACAGACATTGTTTTGTGATTTAAAACGTGTTTTTTATTAATAACTTTATATTTGCTGATCTCATTTGTTGTTCTCTTATTGCAGTTTCCTATTTTGCTATTAGATAAAAAGTAAGTGGTTAAGTTACCTCTCATTTGCTTAGTAAAGCTTGGGCAAAGTCTGTTTGTTTAGGACCGTAACAAAATTACTAGTCATAAGCAACGTAAATGCGTAACATACGGTGCTCTTACGTAGTTTAACCACCATACGTTACCATGGTTGTCCTAAACATAAATGTTATTTGCTAATTTAAATCAAAATTAATAAAGTTATCACAACACCAAATACGCCATTTTAACGGGAACGATCATTACTAATTATTTATATCATCATATACTAACATTTTTAAAAACTGAGGATGTGGTCATTAATTTAAGGTAAAAATACTGTAGACGCGATTATCTCGAAACTATACTTCTTGATGTTACGGTTGTCTCAATTAGGTCAGCAGCCTGTCAGAGAGAAGATGAGAGATAAGATGATGAGGAGCCTGACAGGAATTTATGATTCCAGAAATGTATGAAATGACGCGCACTTCATTTACATTTACAGAATTAAGGGGTTACTGAAGATCACGAGACTACTCCACGCGGTAGTCTGACCTTATCTATACTACAATATATAGAGGTAGAATTGTAAGTTTGTATTTATGTTTGTCTGAGCATATCTCTCGAACCGGTGATCCAATCTGCATGAAATTTGGTAAGTCATTATGGTGTATTTGAAATTTTTACTGGGAAGTATTTGAGTTAAATCTGACAGGGGGCCATTAAGGTTCCAAAGGTTCTAAGGGTTCTAAGGGTTCCAAAAAGGACCAAAAAAAATTTTTATACATCTAAATATGGGGCGTGGGGCGTCATATGAATGGGTTTTGTTTATACATTCAGAAATGGTTTTTATTTTATTTCTTGAATGTATAGTTTTTGAAACATGGTTGTAAGTTTGTATGTTAGTTTGTTCGAGTATAACTGTCGAACCGATGATCCAATCTGCACACAATTTAGTCGGTCGACAGGTTGTATTTGATTTTTTTGCTGGGAAGTATATGAGTTATATCAGACAGGGGGTCATCAAGATATGGAGTCCCATATCTTGATCAATCAACAATTTCCGTGTCTATTTCGTATTTTTCACATTGATTCATTGATAAATTACTTAATATTAGCTTTGTTTCAACTATACCTACCCGGACCTAACCAGGCAATGTAGGTTGGTACTTTTTATTCCGTACGTACTTATTAAGTGTAAAAATAACCATGTTCGGGAATTATTTTACAAAATGCCCATACCATGATAGGTATCTCAACTAGCCCACGAGATCTGGCTAGCTGCATCATAAAGCGAGCCCCCAATTTTCTCTATATATATAAAAGAAATTCGTGTTAGTTACACTATTTATAACTCAAGAACAGTAAGGTAGTTGTTGTTGTTTTATACTCATTGATTGCTTTTTCTTCTTCGAAATACTCTTTCATTGCTTCTTCAACTTCAGTATCCCCTTTAATAGCTATTCCCTTATGGATTTCCTCGTCCTTCTTTAATTCCTTCTTTAACATAAATATTCTCTTTAATAGCATTTTTCACTTTGACATCCTCATTGATTGCTTAATCCTCTTCAATATCTTGATGCAATGCCCGACCCCCCCACTGCACAAGTTCGACAATATTGCGAAGAGATTGCAAAACGTACCGTGAATTGGCCTGCACACAGTCCGGACGTTATGAAGTATTAAGCCTGCAATACATGTTGATGGATTGTTGCCGAGCGAAGGCCAATACCAACGTATAGATAGCACATTTGCCTTGCCTTGCCATCGCTCGGTGTCCTTCGCCTAGCTGGCCGAGTAAAAGCAAGCGCTAACGTGTCTAAAGTTCATTTGGCGTGTATTGTCACAACTCGCAGTCAAGCTCACCAGGGTGCCTAGTGCGAGTTTTTTACCAGCTCGATCGCGTTTGCGTTTACGCAAATTTATATGGAATCGAGGTAGCGCCATCTAGTGAAAAACGTATGGCACTGACTCCTTCCCATACAAATTTCCGTAAACGCGAACGCGATTGAGCTGGTAAAAAAACTCGCACTAGGCACCTAGGAAGGCAATTCACGGGTTTACTCGACACAGAGTCGTATCGACTAAGAGTCTCCCAACTTGGGTCGAGGGTTTGTGTCTACTCTAAAGTCACGATTCATAAAAATAGCTATGTTTACGGCCACTTGACTGAAGTCGCTGCGACATTTCCGTGACATGGCTAAAATACGTTTCGTTTTACGCGGGTAAATTTACAGTAGTTGGGGTAAAATTAGCCAATTTCGTACATTATATATTTAGGCTTAAAATCATGCAAAAATAGTAATTAAAAAATGCATTTGATTTATATTAACCATAGTATGCTTTAAAATGCAACTATTGAGGCTTATTGATAGAAAACAAGATTATTTTAGGTAGGTACTAAGACAAGTTTATAAGCTTGAAACGAAACGTAAATGCTTGGTTAGTTTCTTTACGCGCTGTCAAGCAAGTATCAGTCAAAGCGGGGGTTGCCGGTGGTCGGTAAAAACTTTATCTTTTATATATGTAGTAAAAACCTTACATTGCCCAAAAAAGATAATTATTTCAGCATCATCATCATCATCATCAGCCTAGAGCAGTCCACTGCTGGACATAGGCCTCCCCTAATGAGCGCCATAGCGCCCTGTCCTGAGCTCGATTATTTCAGCGTTGAAGCAGATTCTTTAGATTTAATCGATTTATCAGGAATAATAATTAGGTATCGATTGTAATACTGTTTCTGAATGAATATTCGAACTGTCTTGATTTTGAAGGAATAGAAAAATATATAGATATACCTATATTTATTTAATTAAAATCTAAGAACCAGTGAAAAAAAACACAAACACACGCTCATGCTTATACCTCATGCTATGGAGCTGATTTTGTCTATGCTGAGAAGTGAAATCCAAATTAGGTAGGTCAGTATTTAGGCAGGAAGGTAGGTGTATATAGGTATTACATAAAAAATGTATACAAATAATTTGTAACCTATATACCTACCTTCCTGCCTAAATATTGACCTAAAAGAAATACTTATTAATAGGTAGGTAGGTACTAAGTCGGAGCCAATCTTTAAAAGTAGATAATGCCGGACTTTTGTACACATCTTAGTCTAAAAGTGCCAAACGTAAGCAGAACCTGTACTAGTACTAAATATTACCTAGATCATTAATCAATGGCAGAGCTTGTGTTAAGGGTAGGTTTGGTAGTAGGTACCAAACCTACCTCGTTGCATGTCTCTTAATATGAGACGACTTTTGTCTGTAGGTGATTTCACGAGAATAATGTTTTTCTGCTTCGAGAGACAAAAGGGTGGATCAATCTACCTAAGTCTAGTAGAAATCAATGTCTCTGGCTTGAGAATTGCCCCCCAGTCGTCTCACTTCGGAGCTGGGTCAGTTTTTCTGCACAAATAAAAGGCGCTCGCCTGCGCTTGGCCAATCGCACAACGTGTGGGTAGTTTTCTTGGGGCAACTCTACAAAACTCTACAACTCAACATTGGCCGTTTGCAATAGTTTGCATAGACTTGCCGAACGTCTAGACTCTAGACGGTAGCTTTTTAAGTGTATCAATTTCGAATTGGCCTAAGCTCGACCAACATGATTGTAAGTATTGCGGGCTTTAGGTAACTGCTTAGCCAATGGAAATTATGAGGGAATTGAAGACAGAGCAATACTCGCGCCTCATAACAAAGATGTTGAAAAAATTAATGATGATATAGTTGCCAAACTTCTACTATAGTAAGTATAAAATCTACTATAGCCATGACTCAATGAAAGATCAACCTGAAAAAGCAGTCGAATTATCAACATAATTTCTCAATAGTGTCAACATTTCAGACTTGCCACCACACAAACCAAAATAAAAAAATGCGTTAAAAATGTTGTTGCGTAATTTAGACGTATCATAAGGACTATGAAATAATGTAAAACTTATTGTAATAAGTCTGTGCAATTACATAATAAAGGCAAAAATTGTTACTTGGAAACAATCTTGTAAAGAAGTACATATACCAAGGATAACCCTCGACTCATCAAAAGGACAATTGAGATGCACCATTCAGGATTATTATTATATTATTCATTCCAGGTAGGTATTAGGGAGGATAAATTTAGGAAGTTTAAATAATATGATAAAAATATACTTACGAAATTGATTGATTAACTGCAAAAAAGTAAGTACTTGTTTTTATTAAAATGATAAACTAATATGCACTTGTGATTTTTTATTTAGTAACCAGTTCATATTTTCTTAGTAATGTGTCGGTAAGATAAAAAAAAAAAATATTCATATTTTATCAGTAAGTAATTTGTGTTATAATTTCCAAAATCACGATTTACAAAAAAAAACGAGCAAAGCTCGGTCGTCCAGGTACTTGAAATCTAATTGCAGTGGTTGGTTCGGTACCCATCTAGTTGAAACTGTTATCTGATTAATAGGTACCTGCTGATTATAAAAACCGGATCTAAATTATAAAATCACTGAAAAGTAAAATCACCATTCATATTCTTACCACCGTTTATGAAGTTGATTATTGAATTGTACATCGATTGATATAAACATCTGAAAATGATGTTACTACTTTGCTTAGGTATTCTGGCTGTGATCTTCTGGTTGTACCTTCGGAAGGTGTATTCAAGGTTTAGCTCATGTGGAGTGGTACAATTCAGGCCATTCCCACTGCTGGGCAATAATGCTGCGGTGATGCTGAAGATACGCCATGTAGCTGAAGTTACGCAGTTGATGTACCAGGCTTTTCTGAACGACAGGTAAGCTTACAGTTTTACAGTTTACAGTTTTATTGTATACATTATAGCGTGTCAATTCTATTTTTGTTTTTTGATGTTATTTAATGAAGGAACTAAAACATTGGACCACCTGAGGTTAAGTAGTAACCATTACCTATAGCAAAGTTATTGTAATGGTTCAATTTAAACATTGTCTAAATATACCCAGTCGTTTCACTACTGGATGAAAATCAACACACAACCATAAACATAAGTTCTATTAACCCTTTATGGGTACAATTCCATGTTTAATGAAATAGGCATTAAAAATCCTAAACATAAATCCTCTCTGGCAGAGAGGTTTGATTTTTTAGAGAATCTCTGCTGACGAACCCTCGGGTGTTTAAGTCTGATAATAATGATGATCGACGTTGAAAAACAATTTCGATGTTTTTAGAAGAATACATTTTAACCTACTGTTCCATGCTCCGTTTTATTATTCGTACACTCAAAGAAATATCTACTTAAAATTCCAATGTTACATTAATATATTTTTGTGTTGTTAGAAAGTTTATGTTTCAGAGGAGTTTTAGTAGATTGATATTCTTCTGTCCAAGGTTCTTCGGCACCTTTGAGATGTTACGACCTGTCTTGTTCATCCGAGACCTAGAGCTGGCGAAGAAGATCACCGTCAAAGACTTCGAGTACTTCGTCGATCACAGGACGTTCATTGACGGGAGTGTGGACACGCTCTTTGGACGAGCCTTACTCTCGTTGAAAGGTTAGTGTTAGCCTTGTAAGAACTGTGATTACAGAAATGTATTTGCTTCTTCAGTATGTAAGAAAGACCCTCCATCTTTGGCCCATTATAATCATCCATAATCCCAATGTATTTGAGTACATATGAGAACGACCAGTTGATGATGTTGACCTTGACCCCCTGTTGTTTCTCAGTTATCTTTTATGGCCATATCTGCCAAAAAACCGATAACCGTTGGGGTAAAGGTATTCTCGAGTGCAGACCGCGGCTTGGCGAACGTAGTATGACGCTCTCCAGCCAGGTGGAGTGACGATCTGCGTAAGGCTGCTCGTAGAATCTGGATGCGTCGAGCTCTGGACAGGGCGCAATGGCGCTCATTAGGGGAGGCCTATGTGCATCAGTGGATTGCTATAGGCTGCTGATGATGATGATGATGATCTCTTGGGTTATGTAGAAATATACGACCCCTTTTTTCAAAGATATTATTTTTTCAGGTCAGGAATGGAAGGACATGCGTTCAAGTCTCTCTCCAGCGTTCACCAGCTCCAAGATGCGTGCGATGGTGCCTTTCATGATGGACGTCAATAAGCAGATGATCAATATGCTGAAAAATAAGATACTACAATCTCAAAGTAAGTACTAAGTATGGAATGAGTACATTAACTTATAAACCAAGCGGATCTAGCTGGGTATTTTGACGTTGGAATATAATTATGTTTGCATGGTTTGTAAATATTATTATACATATAATTTAAATTTAAATATTATGGTTAAATGTTGAAATCCCTTGACACTCGCAGCTTCTAAATGTAATGCTAGTTTTCTTTACAACAATGCCAAATAACGCAATTTTCAAAATAATGTTTTTTCAGCTGGCTCTATAGACTTGGATTGCAAAGACTTGACTACCCGCTACGCGAATGACGTGATCGCATCTTGTGCCTTCGGTGTGAAGGTAGACTCCCACAATGATGAGCAAAACGAGTTCTACACCATGGGCAAAGAAACCGCAACTTTTAGCTTTAAAAGAATCTTGGTTTTCCTTGGATACAGTGCGTTCCCGAAGCTTATGAAGGTTAGTTGAAAAAGTGCCAAGCATGTGTTCTAAATAATGAGGTATAGGTACATCATCATAATCATCAGTCTATAGCTGTCCACTGCTGGACATAGACCTCCCCCAATGAGTGCCATTGCGCCCTATCCTCAGCAGTTTGCCTCCAACCTCTACCAGCAGCCTTTCACAGATCGTCACTCCGTCTAGCCGGAAGGCGTCCTACACTACGTTTGCCGAGATGCAGTTTTCACCCCAGTTATCGAATGTGGTCTTCACACAAGAACTCGTTTACCCCAATGGTTGTTGGTTCTTTAGCAGATATGGCTAGCCCACGGCCATTTCAGCTTGCTAATGTTTTGAGGTATGTCGATAACTTTAGTTGCGGATTTTATCCTTCAGAAAAACTCCAACAAAAGCACGTTCCATAGCTCACTGAGCGACTTTAAACTGGTGAACTGGCGCCGTACCGTGAGTGTCCACGGTTTGGCTCCGTAAGGCCCAGGTCACACATATCGGGCAAGGACATGGCACGGACATGGCGCGGACGTGGCACGGACGTGGCGAGGACATGGCACGGGCATGGCGCGGACATGGCTCGGACAAGACGCAGAAATGACGTGACAGAGGCACAAGTGTAGTGCAGTCTGTTGTCCGGTATCGATGTGTCAGCATGTCGTCCTCAGAAGACGAAGATGCTCTTACTCTCGTGCATACAATTAATAAATATACAGATCAGGGCCCGTATAACCCCGATTTCGAGTTAGTTGCTTCGAAAGTGAAACCCCTTCATTGGGTTATACAGTTGACGGGATTACCCTTTTGTTTGGGTATTCTCCTCCTAACACAAGCGAAAGTGTAACCCGTTCCTTTTGGTTTTCAGTCGATAGGGTTAACCTCTTATGAGGTTAAACGAATGAATGGAGTTACCTCTTGATAGGTTTTTTTGAATGTTAAACAATAGTTATCATTACGCCTGACACTGGGTGGGGGAATTTAGATTTTGACTCTTGATTTATGTCGTCAATCATTAGTTATAAGTTCGGATCGCTTTATTTGGTTGAAGGAAGAGCGTCACTGCATTAAAGAAAAGTTTTGAAAACATAAGGAAAGTGCTGTGTTTCAGTCAGTTTTCATTGGTCATCATCGCAGAGTATGCGTTATCAATTATCATATATGAGACCCGCAGTCAACATATTAAAAAGAAAAAAAATGGTGTTTCAGTTTTCATAAGTCATCAGTTATGTCATGACTCATGACTAAGGCCCGCAGCCAACATGTTAAAAAGAAAAAAATGTGTTTCAGTCAGTTTTCATAGGGCATCATCGCAGAGTACTCTGCGTAGCGTTATTTTTTATTTTTATTGTATTTATTAGGCAAAGCCGACAGTACACATAATGAGTATTTTGTAAAGCGTTATGTCCGAGACCCGCAGTCAACGTGTTAAAAAGAAAAATATGACCTCTAAACTATTTCGAATAATAATTTTTGATTGTCACTGTCACTGTCACTCTAAAAGTCAAACTCAAAACTCAACTCAAAGCTCCACTCGAAACTCATTCTACAAATTCATCTATAAATGGTTATATCTCAGGAACTACTCATCCTAGACTAGCCGTTAATTGCTCAAAAGATAGCTACTGACAAGATCTTTATTTTCAATGACATATGTCAAACTTGAATTTGCCATATCTCGAGAAGTACTCATCCTAGACTTGCCGTTACTAGCTCAAATGATAGCTACTAATAAAATCTTAATTTTCGATGACAGCTGTCAAACTAAAAACTGTCATCGAAAATTAAGATCTTAACAATAGCTATCATGTAAGCTAGTAACGGCAAGTAAAGGATGAGTAGTTCTCGAGATATGGTCGATTTAAGTTTGATAGCTGTCATCGAAAATTAAGTTCATGTCAATAGCAATCATTTGAGCTAGTAAAAGCAAGTCTAGGATGAGTAGTTCTCGAGATATGGTCGATTTAATTTTGACAGCTGTCATTGAAAATTAAGGTCTTGTCAATAGCTATCATTTGAGCTACTAAAGGCAAGTCTAAGATGAGTAGTTATCGAGATATGGTTGATTTAAGTTTGACAGCTGTCATCGAAAATTAAGGTCTTGTCAATAGCTATCATTTGAGCTAGTAAAAGCAAGTCTAAGATAAGTAGTTCTCGAGATATGGTCGATTTCAGTTTGACAGCTGTCATCGAAAATTAAATTCATGTCAATAGCAATCATTTGAGCTAGTAAAAGCAAGTCTAGGATGAGTAGTTCTCGAGATATGGTCGATTTAAGTTTGACAGCTGTCATTGAAAATTAAGGTCTTGTCAATAGCTATCATTTGAGCTACTAAAGGCAAGTCTAAGATGAGTAGTTATCGAGATATGGTTGATTTAAGTTTGACAGCTGTCATCGAAAATTAAGGTCTTGTCAATAGCTATCATTTGAGCTAGTAAAAGCAAGTCTAAGATAAGTAGTTCTCGAGATATGGTCGATTTAAGTTTGACAGCTGTCATCGAAAATTAAGTTCATGTCAATAGCAATCATTTGAGCTAGTAAAAGCAAGTCTAGGATGAGTAGTTCTCAAGATATGGTCGATTTAAGTTTGACAGCTGTCATTGAAAATTAAGGTCTTGTCAATAGCTATCATTTGAGCTACTAAAGGCAAGTCTAAGATGACTAGTTATCGAGATATGGTTGATTTAAGTTTGACAGCTGTCATCGAAAATTAAGGTCTTGTCAATAGCTATCATTTGAGCTAGTAAAGGCAAGTCTAAGATGAGTAGTTCTCGAGATATGGTTGATTTTAGTTTGACAGCTGTCATCGAAAATTAAGGTCTTGTCAATAGCTATCATTTGAGCTAGTAAAAGCAAGTCTAAGATAAGTAGTTCTCGAGATATGGTCGATTTAAGTTTGACAGCTGTCATCGAAAATTAAGTTCATGTCAATAGCAATCATTTGAGCTAGTAAAGGCAAGTCTATGATAAGTAGTTCTCGAGATATGGTCGATTTAAGTTTGACAGCTGTCATTGAAAATTTATTCCAATTTTATTATAATATAATTATTATTGCGTAAAGTCTGCATTTCCACTCTTAATGCTTAGAACACAATTACCGCAATTATTTTTAATCTTTTGACCGAAATTCTTTTCTCCATTATCTCCTATAACCCACTTATAACCCGTGTTACAATGATAAAAAGGGTAACCCTAAGGAATGGGTTTTGGAATAATACCAAAACCCAATACTATTGATAACCCTCATGATCAGATAACCTAATCAAAAGGGTTTTGAATTGTTTAACCTATCAAATAATAGTGTAAACCATACGGAGAGGGTTAACTAAACTTTTGGAAAAACCCTGCCGAAAACCTCTTCATCGGGTTACCAAATCGGGCCCTGATACAGTTGAAGAAAATACGCGCAAACGAATTTGCACAAGGATCAGCTAGTATTACCATAGGTATTACATAAAAAATCTTAATACCGGTTTAGTTTAATCTCTTTCCGATTTCCAGCCACAATTTATCTTGAACATTTCAGTTACAATAATGGAACGACAATGATCATAAAGCGTTGCATATTTTACAATCAATTCAAAAAATTCAATATTAAATTCGATATCGTCATTCGTCACGCATTTTTACATCACTAACAGACGTATGTCGCAAGCAAGTACATACTACGAACTGGCGGCCATCTGACGCCCATCTGGCGGCGATCGGGCGCGGGCGCCGAAATGGCGCGTCATACGTCCGATCAACGACATACCGTGTGTCCTAAAATGTGCTTTATTTCCATGCATTTTGTATGAAATTTGAATGGAATAGGAAACCGCCTGTGCCATGTCTGCGCCATGTCCGTGCCCGATGAATGTGACCTCGTCGGACGCAGACAAGGCACTGGCGGTTTCTTATTCCATTCAAATTTCATACAAAATGCATGGAAATAAAGCACAATTTAGGACACACGGTATGTCGTTGATCGGACGTGCTTATGACGCGAAGTCGTCCGAGCTAAATTGTGCTTTATTTCCATGAATTTTGTATTAAATTTGAATGGAATAGGAAAGCGCCCGTGCCATGCCCGCGCCAGGTCAGACAAGTGGGGCCTGTACCTAAGTCATGACGGGTAAGACGGACGGACTGAATAAAAACTTTCATTTTCAAACATTGCGGCGTGGGTGACGAGAATACTTGACGTATTTTTTCAAATGCTGCTCAAACCAAATGAATCCTCCCCTTGGTTTCCTTCTTAAAGTTGTTTCTACCTAACTGCAATATCTGCCCAAATCTGTACTCCAAACACGTTCTTCGGGTAAATTTGGCAATCAGGTAGGCTAGAGGCTAAGAAGAGGAATCTCCGAAACCACTTCAAGAAGGAATGACGACAGGTCTTGGATCAATTTGGTCATTGACCATGACTTTGGTCTTCCAAATTCATACCAAGATCTTTCGTGAGGCTGGTGCTAGACCGTCCTGCATTTGTTACAGCTCCTCCAGGGATTGCCAGTAGAAAAATGTCATTAGCGAATTGTTAGTGTGAGATGTGCTCACCGTTTATGTTTATGCCCATGCTAATGATCCGAGTACAGACTCGGACACTCATAGTGGCAGCTTCGTACAGACATCTCAATACTTCGATATATTGATAGTCCACGTGGCGCAACTGCAAGGATTCCAGGACAGCCTAGGTTTTGACGGAGTCAAAGGCCTTCTCATAGTTCACAAAAGCTAGATACAGGGGCTGATTACTCCAAAACCTGGCCTGTTCCGGTGCCTGGAACTCGTTGAGTCTTCTGGCGAGACGATTCGTAATAACCCATGAGATCAGCTCATAGACGTGTGGCTTAGGGGCGAGATAGCTCTTTAGTTTTTAAGAAGGGTTTTATTTGTCTTATTATAAAACAAAACCACAAAGAAATCAAAAAATCTCGTTACGCCTTTGGAGTTCACCAAAGTGAAGGACGGAGTTGAAGACTTGATAAAGAAACCCGTTGCTCTTGTCAAATTTTTAACTGAAACTGAACTAATAAAGCTTTTTAGGAAATCATTTCATAGTATGTTGGTTTTATCGCAATATTTTTCATCTCCACGCTTGTTGCAATCTTGCATCTTGTATCTCGATAAAAGTGATTAGGCTCCAACATGTTGTATAAAAGCAAACATGTAGAGTATAGCTTAATATGGTTAAAATTTACAGACATTCAACTTTAAGTTCTATGAAGATAATATTAAAAACTTCTTCAAAGACCTATTGTTGACGAATATGAAGGAAAGGGAAACCCATAACATTCACAGACCAGACATGATCCATCTGCTTATGGAAGCTAAAAAAGGTACAGTATTTATGTAACATTATTAGTCATAACATAGGTTGATGTTGTTGTTGATAATGATGAGGACCAAATAATAGTTAGCCAAATTTTACTTAAAGCGATTATCTTAAAGATTTTGAAATACAGTAAAATCTAATTTTTCAGGCAACCTAACATACGATGAGAAGAAACAGGATACTGGTGCTGGCTTCGCAACTGTGGAAGAATCAGAATTTGGAAAGAAAACTATATTAAAAAGTAAACATATACATAAAGAATAATAATTTTATCTATCAGTGCCAAATCAGACAAAGTAGTTATTACAACTAATTCGTTAATCAATAATTTCTTATCAATGCATATTATCAGTGAAAGGATTTTTTTAATTTAACCTTTAGATAATGATAACTTTGTGATAGGTAATGGTTACCACTCAACATCAGGTGGACCATGTGCATGTTCCATCTTCAAGTAACATAAAAAAAAAAAATAGATTACTCTTGCTAGCACGTAGGGATCATGAATAAGCTAATTCTTATGCTCAGCAGGTGGATTGGTGAACGCAGTATTCTAGCTGTGAATTATAGAAGAGATAATTCTAAGTTTCATTTTATTTACAGCCTGGTCTGATGATGACCTGATATCTCAAGCATTCTTATTCTTTGTCGCTGGCTTTGAGACGGTTGCCTCCACCATGTCGTTCCTCCTCCACGAGCTGGCTTTGAACCCTGAAGTCCAGAATAAACTGGTTCAGGAGATCAGGGAGCATGATGAAAAGAACGGGAACAAGCTTGACTATAATGTTATCCAAAGCATGACTTATATGGACATGGTTGTTTCTGGTAAGGCCTTAGAGGGTATTGAACTTTATTTACAATAACCAACGTAGTTTATAACCGCTTGCCATTTTGTTATAAATTCCTGTCCTTTAAATTAGTGGTATTATTTTAGAGGTCTTGAGACTCTGGCCGCCGGTGGTTGGCATAGAACGAGAGTGCATCAGGGACTACAACATAGGAAAACCTAACAACAAAGCTAAAATTGATTATATTGTAAGTACAAGCACATAATCTGGGGTTGCGGAGCGACCCCTGCCAAGTCAAGCGGGGAAGCCGTATTAAATACTACGATAGTATATACCGGAACCAACTCGGGCATCGGGCATTTTCCAGCATATTATTTTACGGTTTGAAATTATAATGCACTTGTTAGCTTTTGTCAGTTGCTGACTGTTTTTGGATTATTGACATCGCTAAATGATCTTAGTCCAGTCAGCAGTTCTGACTTGTTAACATTTCTCTCAATACATATTATGATAAGATAAAAAAAAAAATTAAATAAAAAATAATGCTGGACTATCCACAGCATCATGTAGCCCCAAAGTAAGCAGAGCTTGTGTTATGGGAACCACATGATTGATATATAAATACATACATATCATACATAGAAAACACCCAGACCCGAGACAAATATCTGCAGAACATGCAAACATTTGTCCCGCGGCGGGAATCGAACCCGCAACCTTCTGCGTCCCAGGCGGACCTTCGCCCACTGCGCCACAGAGGCCGTCGACAATATAAGACAATATAACTCATGTTTCCAGATCCGCAAGGGCGAGTCGATCACAATCCCCACGTGGTCCATCCACCGAGACCCCGACTACTTCGAAAACCCCGAGAAGTTTGACCCTGAGCGCTTCTCCGAAGAAAAAAAGCATAGCATCAAGCCGTTTACTTACTTGCCTTTTGGTTCTGGCCCAAGGAATTGTATTGGTAAACCTATTTTTTCGTAATTTGTAGTTGGCCATAGGGGGAAGTTAATTTTGAGTAGTGGGCATAATTACGACTAGCTACTTTTACTTACTTTACAACTACCTACTACAATTTTGGTTGAAGGCAATGAAAGTACTTTCATCATCATCATAATCAGCTTATAGCAATCGCTAGGCATACGCCATCGAGAATAAAACAGAGGCTCTGTCAGTCAGTTTAGACATCGCGAAGGCCTTCTATCGGGTCTGGCACAAGGCATTTTTATCGAAATTACCAGTTTACGGAGTCTCCGAGACACAATGCAATTGAATAGCTAGATTTTTGTTATAACGCAGCATTAAAGTCGTTGTAGATGGTTCATGCTCCGATATAAAGCCTATTAATGCTGGTGTCCCACAAGGCTCTGTGCTGTCGCCTACCCTACTTACTGTATATATCAATGATACATGTAAGTATACATTTCAATGCAGATCGTAGTACTGGCGACGCTCAGTATACAGGCCGCGCAAACCTTTCTCGGGAACATGTGGAGGAAAGCCAAAAGAAACTTGTGTCTGAAATCAAGATATCTCCGGCAAATCTCAGACTGGGGTAAAGAAAATCTTGTCCGCTTTAACCCCACCAAAACACAAGTTTGCACGTTCATCGTTTAATTAAACCCCATTTGTTTTAGCTTCCAAATTTTATGAATACTCCCCGTAATATCTCTAAGAGCATTGGAACCCTAGGAGTCGCCATTTCGAGTGAAATCCAATTCCGCAGTCACTTGGAAGGTAAAGCCAAACTAGCTTCCAAGAAACTTGGCATTCACAATAGAGCGAGCTGGTATTTCACACCGGGTCAAAGATCTTTGCTTTTTAAAGCACAAGTTCGTCCGCATGTAGAGTGCTGCTCTCATTTCTGGCCTGGAGCGCTCAAATACCAACTCCTTCCACTTGACCGGATACAACGCAGGGCAGCTCGTATTGTCGACGATCCGCATCATACCGACGATCTAATGTCGATAAGTCTGCGGGGAGACGTTGGATCTATGTGGGTTCTCTATCGTCTGTATTATGGGGAGTGTTCTGAAGAGTTGTTTAGTTTGGTGCCCGCGGCCTCTTTCCACTTGGACGGTTGGTTCTCGACAACAGCGGGGTGATTGGCTAACTGTGTTGCAAACAAAAATGCTTGACACCGATCCTGTTTTAACAAACGACAGTTTGTCAATTGACGTTCATTTAATTTCGACAAGTTTGCAAAAGCAGGATCGGTGTCAATCATTTCTGTTTGCAACAGAGTTAGCCGATCACCCCGCTGTTCATTTTGCACGATCTTTCCTGCAACCTACGTGCAAGTTGTGAAACGAACTTCCTTCTGAGGTTGTCAATCAGAGCTACAACAAAGGGTCTTTCAAAAGGCGGGTATTTCATTACCTCAAGGGCCAGCACCGTATCAGTATCGCCTCTGGTAATGCAGGTGTCCATAGGCGGCGGTGACTACTTAAAAAAAGGCGTAAAATTAAAAAAACATGGAGCGACATCCAACTTTCAATCTTTTGCTGGAAATTTATCACATAATGTGGGATATGAGCTGCAATTAATAATGACATTCGATGTTTCAGGATCTCGCTTCGCGCTCTGCGAGGTGAAGGTGATGCTGTACCAGCTCCTGCAGCAGCTGGAGGTGTCTCCGTGCGCCCAGACCTCGCACCCCGCCAGGCTCTCCAAAGAAAACTTTAACCTCAGCATCGAGGGAGGACACTGGATCCGACTTGCTCTTCGAAAATAAACAAAAACATTTTTAATCTCCATAGATTTTGAAAATGAATAAAAATTTCACTATATCTTATCAAATGTTGGATATTTGTCTAATCAATTGTAAGAATAGTTGAAAATTAAGTTAGTACATTAACTATTCCATAGGAATAGGTATGCATAGGAAGAACAAGCCAAGTAAAGCATTAAAAGCTTCAAGCAAGATAAAAAAAGTTAGTTATAGTCTATGTATGGACGGTTTTGTACTTGATAAGAGTCATAGGTAGCCTAACTAAAGCTGTTGTTAATTTCCGGCCTGTAGGTACTTAGATATTTTATATTTTTAAACCCATAACGATGTGTGTATGTTAGCGTCGTAATTATGATGTTCATCAACAAATGGAGAATAAAAGTAGAATTATGATAAAAAAATATTATTAGCACTTCTAAAATTTGAGAGTTTCTTTTAAATTTTGTCCAATTTCATTTAGAACACAACGCACATAAATAGATCTAAATTCAAAAGTCACAAAAGTATTATAATTTTGTTTTTATTTATTTACTAGCAGGCCGCCCGCCCCGGCTTCGCACGGGTAGTTAGTAAAAATATCTAAAATTTTAACTTTTTACACACATACACACACACATGCACCTATTATTTCTTGATAATATTGACTACCCTTCCGTACCCCAGTAACGCCTATATATTGCTTATTATTTTATTATGAATGTATGTAGGCATAGTTTTCTTTTCGTATGCCTCAGATTTACATCTTTATTGTGCAGCACTAAAACAACACAGCAGGAGTTTACTAAAAGCGGGAAAGGTGGGTCCTCGCTTTATGATTTTTTATGAGTAAACCTATGGATGCGTATCACCCTGCCCTTGATATTGAGTTAAAGGTGGATCTAACTCGTTATCCAAATCGTGCCGAACCGAGTAACATAAATCCTGAAAGAGACTGGAATTTAAAAAAATGTAATTCCGACTGGCTCTATGGCCTGCTAACTGAAGTATCGTGGTGTAACGAAACAGAGGGGTGATCACGAATTTTTCTGACATTCGCTGCGTAAACGTATCGTGCTTACTACACGATAACTTTGTATGCAATCACGAAGCATATCGTTACGATATCGTCAACACGAGACGATCGCAAAAGTGACGTCATTCTGCGTAAATAAGGATGAGCGCCGATGATTGAAAAGTGAACAAAATGAATGAACATAGACCCAATATTTCATTCAAAATTGTAATATTTGAGTGGTTTATCCTCTTTGGTTACTGTCAGTGACGTTCGACTGTCGGTGTTGTGATATGCTCAACGATAGTAATTTGAAATTATTCAACAATTTTATTAATATAAAGTTAAAAACAAGTCAGCAGCAATACATGCATTTGTTAGAATTTAAGAAAAAGTAAGTACCCACCTACCGTAGTTCATTTATAAATAAAAGTTACTTTGTGATCGCAAATCAATCATACCGCATTTTTAGATAGATTTATTTATTTAGTATGGTGATGTAGTGTCAACGCAGCAAGCCTCAGCCCATGGAGCTTACGTAAGAAGACCCATGAAGATGATTACCTACTATTGGTAACATTTTATTTTTAACCGCAAAGAATGGAAAACTCGAGGGAAGCATTTCCCCAGCTGTGGGACAGTGCGGGCTAAAAACAACAACAACATTTTATTCAATGGTTTTCTAAGTTAGAGCTGGCTTAAGGCAAGGATGCGGAATCAAGCACTGCACTTGTCTGTTACCCTAACTAAGATGTTAGCCTATACATAGTAGTACTGTGTGGGTATTGTCTTATATTAATCCTGTCTATTTATTGTTTTAGAATGAAGTCAACCTGTGGTGGAGCCTTCGCCGGGGCCAAGCCAATCCGCCCTCACAAAAACTCCTTACTCGGACGAAGTCATGGGGCGTCCATTTATTAGGAATTATTTATTGTTACATTTACCTTTAAAAATGACGCCCTAGGTACAATGTTAAAACTAAAGTGCTTAACCTGAAAATATAATTGAAAAAACATGTTTCATTAAACTTTTTATTTAGTAATTACTGTGGTTTTTATTCATAACTTTAGAAAGGATATAATAAACTTAGAACTTAAATCAAGAAATACAGAGTTAAGTGATAAAACGAAACGATTATTAAGCGGACAGACTGTGCAGATAGAGAAACACGGTGGAACATACATTCTTATACAATAGCTAAACTGCCTATTTCCCTTCTTTCAAGGAAGTTAGTGGAAGGACTATCAAGGGAAACTCATAGGACCCTTTAGCTTGGTCTGACACAGGGTTGAAAAAATATACCGCATTATTATTATAGAATCATTACTTTTCTTGTGCAGTGAGCTCTGCCAGAAATACAATTCAAAATAACCCTTTGACTCACTTCCCTGATAGCAGAGAAATACCTAGACAATTTAGCAAAAGTAGGTAAACGTACATAAGATACCTAGACCAATTTCCTACCTAATTTAATATAGGTAGCTATTTAATGAAAGTTATGTTTTTTCTCTACTCCAATTAACTTGGCAGAAAGATAGTAGTTAAATCAATGAGTTCCTTTTCTTTTTCAAAAACCTTTTTAACACAATATTTTGCTTATGCTCATTCTTACAAATTGAGCCTTGTTAGACCCTTAGAAACATACTAGAAGAAAATGTAGGTCCCAGTGCATACCTACCTAGTAATTTATTTGCACAAAATCACCAGAAAACAAACAATCTAAAAATCTAAATACCTTACGAAAGTTTTCTCTCCGACAATTTCACGGTGAATAAACATTCGTACGCCTACGAAGGCGATGCGACGAAACGTACGTCAAAAAAGTGCTCGTGATCGCGTTTTCATACAAAAGTCTTTACGTAACTACATGCAGACGATAGGATGGTTACGAGAACGTATGTCAAATAATTCGTGATACCAAATTTTGTGTAGTTAACGTTACGGTATCGAATGCCATACAAAATGCTTACGTCTACGATACGATGACTTTGTCGCAAATATTCGTGATCGAGCTACAGAGGGGCAATCACGAATTTTTCTGACATTCGCTGCGTAAACGTACCGTGCTTACTATACGATACGTTGGTTGCGATCACGAATCACCTTTGTTACGGTATCGTCAACACGAGACGTTCACGAAAGTGACATCATTCTGCGTAAATAAGGATGAGCGCCAATGATTGAAAAGTGAACAAAATGAATGATAATAGCCAATATTTCATTCAAAATGGTAATATTTGAGTGGTTTATCCTCTTTGGTTACTGTCAGTGACGTTCGACTGTTGTTGTTGTGATGTGCTCATTAATAATAATTTGAAATTATTCAACAATTTTATCAATATAAATTTCAAACAAGTCAGCTGCAATACTTGCATTTGTTAGAATTTAAGAAAAAGTAAGTACCCACCTACCGTAGTTCTTCCATAAATTAAAGTTACTTTGTGATCGCAAATCAGTCCATACCTACGCTTTTTTAAATAGTTTTATTTACAATATGGTGATGGAGTATCAACGCAGGAAGCCTCAGCCCATGGAGCTTACGTAAGAAGACCCATGAAGATAATTACCTATCTACTATTGGTAACATTTTATTTTTAACCGCAAAGAATGGAAAACTCGAGGGAAGCCTTTGCCCAGCTGTGGGACAGTGCGGGCTAAAACAACAACAACATTTTATTAAATGGTTTTCTAAATTAGAGCTGGCTTAAGGCAAGGATGCGGAATCAAGCACTGCACTTGACTGTTACCCTAACTAAGATGTTAGCCTATACATAGTAGTACTGTGTGGGTATTGTCTTATATTAATCCTGTCATTTATTGTTTTAGAATGAAGTCAACCTGTGGTGGAGCCTTCGCCGGGGCCAAGCCAATCCGCCCTCACAAAAACTTCTTACTCGGACGAAGTCACGGGGCGTCCATTAGTTAGGAATGATTTATTGTTACATTTGCCTTTAAAAACGACGCCCTAGGCCTATGTTAAAACTAAAGTGCTTAACCTGAAAATATAATTGAAAAAACATGTACAATTAAACTTTTTATGTACTGTGGTTTTTATTCATAACTTTAGAAAGGATATATAATAAGCTTAGAACTTAAATCAAGAGATACAGAGTTAAGTGATAAAACGAAACGAATTGGATTAAGCGGACAGACTGTGCAGAAAGAGAAACACGGTGGCACATACTTTCTTATACAATAGCTAAACCGCCTTTTCCCTATTTTCAAGGAAGTTAGTGGAAGGACTATCAAGGGAAACTCATAGGACCCTTTACCTTGGTCTGACACAGGATTGAAAAAATATACCGCATTATTATAGAATCGTTCCTTTTCTTGTGCAGTGAGCTCTGCCAGAAATACAATTCCTCAATAACCCTTTGACTAACTTCCCTGATCGCAGGAAATACCTAGGCAATTTAGCAAAAGTAGGTAAACGTACATAAGATATCTAGACCAATTTCCTACCGAATTTAATATAGGTAGCTATGTAATGAAAGTTATGTTTTTTCTTCTACTCCAATTAACTTGGCAGAAAGATAGTAGGTAATTCAACGAGTTCCTTTTCTTTTTCAAAAACCTCTAGATCCTTGTAACACCCTTATGTACTCTTAGAAACATACTAGAAGAAAATGTAAGTCCCGGTGCATACCTATCTAGTAATTTATACACACAAAATCACCAGAAAACAAACAATCTAAAAATCTAAATACCTTACGAAAGTTTTCTCACTGAAAATTTCGCGGTGAATAATAATTCGTACGCCTACGACGGCGATGCGACGAAACGTACGTCAAAAAAGTGCTCGTGATCGCGTTTTCATACAAAAGTCTTTGCGTAACTACACGCAGACGATAGGATGGTTACGAGAACGTATGTCAAATAATTCGTGATACCAAATTTTGTGTAGTTAACGTTACGGTATCGAATGCCATACAAAATGCTTACGTCTACGATACGATGACTTTGTCGCAAATATTCGTGATCGAGCTACAGGTCTCAGGAGAGCGTTCCGTCGTTCACAAATATAAGCAAACTTATTTAAATAAACTCAAAACTAAATACTTTTTCATGTGATAAAAATAATATAGAGGAGATGGATAGTGACAGTGTAAGTGAAAAAAAAAATTTTGGGCAATTCGTGAAAAGGGTTTAAGGGCACAGGGTGTAGGAGGATGTGCCCTTTTAGCTATCGAGCCTAGGTACTTAGCTGTTTGTGGAAGGTAGTTGCGGTGCGTAGTAAATAATGTCCAACACAACTTTATGGTGTTCACAGTTTATTGAAAGCACAAGCACGATAGCACAGATTAGAGTACAGAAGGGAAACAGAGCACAGAGAAGAAGATACGAAAGTCTTATAGAATAACAACACAGATATGTGTACGCGTAAGCAACGAGGCGCGGGCGAAAGCAAGCGGCGGTATCCGAGCGACATGCGTTTTGCGTCAGAGGTAGGTTCGGACTGGCGAGTGTGTCGTAGCGCGGCCTACCGGCCGGCTCGCCAGAACTGTAGCTCGATCACGAATATTTGCGACAAAGTCATCGTATCGTAGACGTAAGCATTTTGTATGGCATTCGATACCGTAACGTTAACTACACAAAATTTGGTATCACGAATTATTTGACATACGTTCTCGTAACCATCCTATCGTCTGCGTGTAGTTACGTAAAGACTTTTGTATGAAAACGCGATCACGAGCACTTTTTTGACGTACGTTTCGTCGCATCGCCGTCGTAGGCGTACGAATGTTTATTCACCGCGAAATTTTCAGTGAGAAAACTTTCGTAAGGTATTTAGATTTTTAGATTGTTTGTTTTCTGGTGATTTTGTGTGTATAAATTACTAGATAGATATGGACCGGGACATACATTTTCTTCTAGTATGTTTCTTACAAGGTTCAAATTGTAAGAATGAGCATAAGCAAAATATTGTGATCTAGAGGTTTTTGAAAAAGAAAAGGAACTCATTGAATTAACTACTATCTTTCTGCCAAGTTAATTGGAGTAGAGAAAATACATAAGTTTCATTAAATAGCTACCTATATTAAATTAGCGAGGAAATTGGTTCGTATCTTATGTACGTTTACTTATTTTGCTAAATTGAAGTTAGTCAAAGGGTTATTTTGAATTGTATTTCTGGCAGAGCACAAGACAAGGAATGATTCTATAATAATGCGGTATATTTTTCAACCCTGTGTCAGACCAAGCTAAAGGGTCCTATGAGTTGCCCTTGATAGTCCTTCCACTAACTTCCTTGAAAGTAGGGAAGTAGGCAGTTTAGTTATTGTATATGAATGTATGTTCCACCGTGTTTCTCTTTCTGCACAGTCTGTCCGTTTAATCCAATTCGTTTCGTTTTATCACTTAACTCTGTATTTCTTGATTTAAGTTCTAAGTTTATTATATCCTTTCTAAAGTTATGAATAAAAACCACAGTACTTACTAAATAAAAAGTTTAATTAAACGTGTTTTTTCAATTATATTTTCAGGTTAAGCACTTTAGTTTTAAAATTGTACCTAGGGCGTCGTTAAAGGCAAATGTAACAATAAATTATTCCTAACTAATGGACACCCCGTGACTTCGTCCGTGTAAGGAGTTTTTGTGAGGGCGGATTGGCTTGGCCCCCGCGAAGGCTCCACCACAGGTTGACTTCATTCTAAAACAATAAATAGACAGGATTAATATAAGACAATACCCACACAGTACTACTATGTATAGGCTAATATCTTAGTTAGGGTAACAGTCAAGTGCAGTGCTTGATTCCGCATCGTTGCCTTAAGCCAGCTCTAACTTAGAAAACCATTAAATAAAATGTTGTTGTTGTTTTTAGCCCGCACTGTCCCACAGCTGGGCAAAGGAGTTTTCCATTCTTTGCGGTTAAAAATAAAATGTTACCTATAGTAGGTAGGTAATTATCTTCATGGGTCTTCTTACGTAAGCTCCATGGGCTGAGGATTCCTGCGTTGACACTACATCACCATACTGTAAATAAATGCGGTATGGACTAATTTGCGATCAAAAAGTAACTTTTATTTATAAAAGAACTACGGTAGGTGGGTACTTACTTTTTCTTATATTCTAACAAATGCAAGTATTGCAGCTGACTTGTTTGAACTTGATATTGATAAAATTGTTGAATAATTTCAAATTATTATCGTTGAGCATAATTATCACAACACCGACAGTCAGACGTCCCTGACAGTAACCAAAGAGGATAAACCACTCAATTATTACAATTTTGAATGAAATATTGGGCTATGTTCATTCATTTTGTTCACTTTTCAATCATCGGCGCTCATCCTTATTTACGCAGAATGACGTCACTTTTGCGATCGTCTCGTGTTGACGATATCGTAACGAGATGCTTCGTGATCGCATACAAAGTTATCGTGTAGTAAGCACGATACGTTTACGCAGCGAATGTCAGAAAAATTCGTGATCACCCCTCTGGTTTTGCGCTGCGCCTGAGTACTTACTCAGGTGATCGCGCGCGGCCGCGTTTCCACGGTCGTACGGCTGGATGGGTGACCAGTGGATACACATTGCTCGAGACGTTATTTATTGTATTGTGTTTCGAGTGCATCGAGTATTTAGAATAGGTAGTAATTATATATGTTAATAGATAATAATAATGTAGATACGATAATATGAATAAATGTTAAGTGTAGTATGTATATAGATATAGGTAGGTATATTCATAGGTAGGAATTTAAGTAAATAGGCAAGTATTATAAATAGGTGGATTTAGTTAATTAGGTAGGTAGGTAGTAATGTGGAAGAAGCCCACATCACTCCCCCCTTGAGACCCGGTTAGGGGCGATAAAAATCTGGGAATCGAACCTGTCGACCAGAACGCGTAGTTACAACTTTAGGTACGGCAGTTGGTGGAGTAGGTACGGCAGTGGGTGGAGTAGGTACGGCAGTGGGTGGAGTAGGTACGACAGTCGATGGAATAGGTACGACATTAGACCTACTAGGCGGAAGTGTGACGGTTGTACTCCTAGTGCTATCCTCAGACATATCGGTAAGTATAAAGGCTGGTTTTAACCGATCTATCGTGACGGTTACCGGTTTTCCTTTGACCAGGATTTTGAAAACCTTGTCACCCCTTTCTAAGACTTTGTAAGGGCCTGTATAGGTTGGTTGAAGAGGAGGACGCAAGGCATCTTCACGTAGAAATACGTGTTCCGCGGTTGCGAGCTCCTTAAAAACAAAGATTTTATGTTTGCCGTGGCGAGAAGCGGGGACGGGTTTAAGTTTTTCGGCGAACGAGTGTAGACGCGCTGTGAAGTCTGAGAGGTCAGATGTACAGTGCGTGTTCGGGTCGAAAAATTCCCCAGGAAGCCTTAGCGGCTCGCCGTAAAGCAATTCTGTGGAGGATGATTGCAGGTCCTCCTTAAAAGCGGTACGGATACCAAGAAGTACCAGAGGTAAGACTTCTGACCAATTATGATCAGCGTGGCAGGTAATGGACGCTTTCAACTGTCTGTGGAAGCGTTCCACAAGTCCATTGCACGCTGGATGATAGGCGGTTGTCCGTCTGTGCTGGAATCCTGTAGCTTTTGCCAGGTATTGAAACAGTGCGGACTCGAATTGCCGCCCGCGATCTGTGACAATATCGATTGGCACGCCAAATCTGGAGATCCAGCCAGAAATAAGTGCTTTACCTACTGTTTCTGCAGTTATATCTGGTATGGGCATGACCTCGGGCCACCGGGTGAAACGGTCTATGGCCGTGAGGCAGTATTTGTATCCCTGCGAGACAGGGAGAGGGCCAATGAGGTCTATATGAACCTGCTTGAAGCGGACGCAAGGCAAGTCGAAAGTTCCTAAAGGCGCAGACACATGTCTACTTACTTTCGCGCGTTGACATGACAAGCAAGCTTGTGTCCAATTTCTGCAGTCTTTCCTAACCCCAGGCCACACAAATCTTTCGGCTACCAATTTGGCGGTTGCTGAAGGGCCGGGGTGCTCAGTGAGTGGAGGCTCTGGGAAACCTGCTTCCTAAACTCTTTTGTGACGAATGGTCTGGGAGTCTGTGTACTAATGTCACAGTACAAAAGAGTACGGCTTCCAGGACAATTCATCTTTTGGAGTCTGAGAGATGAGCCGTCTGTGAGAAAGTGAGCCAGTTCCGGATCTGTCTCTTGAGCTCTGCTTAGGTCTGTCAGACATATTGGAGCCCCCAGTTTGTCGACGCGAGATAAGGTGTCGGCCACGACATTATCTTTGCCGGAAATGTGCCGTATGTCGGTCGTGAACTGGGCAATATAGTCCAAATGTCGGAACTGTCTGGGCGAACAGTTATTCTTTCTTTCATGAAAGGCATAACTGATCGGTTTATGATCGGTGTAGACCGTAAAATGTCTTGCTGCAAGCATATGTCTGAAGTACTTTATCGCTTCGTAAATAGCGAGAAGTTCGCGATCGTATGGCGAGTACTTCGTTTGGGAAGACTTCAGCTTGCGGGAAAAAAACGCTAGAGGTTGCCACGTGTCGTCATGGTATTGCTGTAGGACAGCGCCCATGGCCGTGTCGGATGCGTCTGTAACTAAAGCTAGCTTGGCTCCGCAATTTGGATGAGCCAGAAGAGCAGCTTTAGAGAGGTTTTCCTTGGTCTCTGTGAAAGCCTTCAGAGCGTCGCCGGTAAGGTGGATGGGCATAGAACCTTTTACTGAACCAGCAAGGAGGTCGTTGAGGGGTGCCTGGATTTGGGCAGCATTAGGCAGGAAGCGCCTGTAGAAATTGGCCATGCCCAGGAACCTCCGAAGTGACTTGACGTCCTTGGGTGGGGGAAAGTTGCGTATGGCCTGTACTTTCGTATCTAGTGGTTTGGTTCCTCTCTCCGAGATATGGTAACCTAGAAAGGTTACCTCGGGAGCCCCGAAAACGCACTTAGACAGGTTGATCACCATGCCATATTCACGTAACCTAGTGAACACTTGGCGTAAATGATCTTCGTGTTCATTTTCATCCCGGCTATAGATTAAAAAGTCGTCTAAATAGCAATATACAAAGTCCAGCCCGCGCGTCATCTCGTCTACGAAACGCTGAAACGTTTGTCCAGCGTTCCGAAGGCCGAAATTCATGTACGGGAACTCGTACATACCGAACGGCGTCGTTATAGCGGTTTTAGGTATGTCCTCTGCGCAGACTGGTATCTGGTTATAAGCCTTGACCAGGTCGATGGTACTATATACACGACAGCCAGCGATGTTATGGGTGAAATCGTGTATATGACGTATCGGGTACATGTCTGGGATAGTACGGGCATTTAGTTTCCTATAATCGCCACATGGACGCCATCCATTGTCCTTCTTTGCAGCAAGGTGCAACGGAGACGACCATGGGCTTTCGGAAGGTCTAGCTGTACCGTTTGCTAACATGGATTCGAACTCGTCCCTAGCTATTTTTAGTTTGTCTGGTGCTAAACGCCTAGGTGCACATGAAACCGGGGGACCAGGTGTTGTGCGTATGTGGTGTTGAGTGTTGTGAGGGATCGTGCGTTGTGTACCAGCTGGTCGCGTGATATCTGGAAGGTCCCGCGACAAAAGAAGATGGTATCGAGAATCACCAGTCAGAACCTTTACAGAGTAAATGTTTTTAGCATTAAGGGCCAGTGAAGCTGGAGCAGATAAATTTGTCATGTTATCGATAAGCTTCTTATTTTTACAGTCTACTATCAAATCGTAATAACACAAAAAGTCAACTCCAATGATTGGCTTGGTCACATCAGCCACTACGAAACGCCATGGATAAGTCCGTCGAAGTCCTAGGTCCAGGTTGAGATGCGAGTACCCGTAGGTGCCGATGGATGTCCCGTTGGCTGCGGTGAGTTTGTAGTTCATAGGTGCTCGGCGCTCTTGTAAGAGTGATCTCGGGAAAACGCAGAGGTCGCTACCGGTGTCGACCAAAAACTGAGTCTTCGTGCTACGATCAGTTACGAAGAGGCGACCTGGTGTGTCGGGGCAATCGTCTGTCGCCATTACTGAAGATTGCCTGTGGCATTTCCCGACTTGTTGTAGTCGCACGGTTTCTGACACTTACGTGCCTTGGATCGGTAGATGGTATGGTACCAGCAGACGGGGTACTGACGGTAGCTCGAAGTCGATCGAGTCGTGCTGCGCGATAATGAACGGCGAAGTCGTTGATCGTCGCGGCCGTGTCGGCGCGAACGTGACTCACGTGTGTTTTCGTCGAGTTTCACCGCAAGTCGTTCCACCATTTTCCTTAGCTCGGCAATCTCGCCGGAGGTGCTGCTGGCGGGTTTGGCACTGCTGCTAGCGGGTTCAGCATTGCTGCTGGATGCAAAAGCTGCTGCGACGTTGCTCGGTGCGGAGATTTCCTGAATCCGGTCTGCCAGGTCTGCCAGCTGTTCCAGGTTTTGGAAAGGTTGTGATGCCAATACCGTCTGGATGCTGCGTGGGAGGCGGTTGCTCCAAATCGATCGCAGGAAGTCCTCTGGAACACTCGGTCCTGCCAGGTCCTGAAGGTGACGTAAGAACTGGGATGGTTTTCTGTCACCAAGTTCCTCGTGTGTCAGCAGCTGTCTGACCTTCTTCTCGTGAGAGGCGCTGAGTCGCCTGGTCAGTTCATTTTTTATTTTTTCGTACCTGTTCTGAGTCGGCGGCTTCACGATTATGTCTTTAACGGCCTTCGCATGTACGATATCGAGCTTTGTGATGACATTATTGAATTTGACAGCGTCGTCCGTTATTCCGAAATTGTCAAATTGACCTTCGAGTATAGCGAACCAGATTTCGGGATCGTCAGGTGAAAACGGTCGTACCTTTAAGCTCAGTCTCGAAATATCGTATGTCTCGTACGATTCTCGTTCGACGTCAATGGACCTGCGCATTTTCTTCGGCGCACGGGTAGTGACGTTGTGTGATCCGAAACTTTTCAACGATTCACTGCTACTGCCATCCGCGTCGTTTTGGCTCATGTTGATGCTCCTTAGGGGTCACCAGTAAGGGCGCAGGGTGTAGGAGGATGTGCCCTTTTAGCTATCGAGCCTAGGTACTTAGCTGTTTGTGGAAGGTAGTTGCGGTGCGTAGTAAATAATGTCCAACACAACTTTATGGTGTTCACAGTTTATTGAAAGCACAAGCACGATAGCACAGATTAGAGTACAGAAGGGAAACAGAGCACAGAGAAGAAGATACGAAAGTCTTATAGAATAACAACACAGATATGTGTACGCGTAAGCAACGAGGCGCGGGCGAAAGCAAGCGGCGGTATCCGAGCGACATGCGTTTTGCGTCAGAGGTAGGTTCGGACTGGCGAGTGTGTCGTAGCGCGGCCTACCGGCCGGCTCGCCAGAACTGGTTTTGCGCTGCGCCTGAGTACTTACTCAGGTGATCGCGCGCGGCCGCGTTTCCACGGTCGTACGGCTGGATGGGTGACCAGTGGATACACATTGCTCGAGACGTTATTTATTGTATTGTGTTTCGAGTGCATCGAGTATTTAGAATAGGTAGTAATTATATATGTTAATAGATAATAATAATGTAGATACGATAATATGAATAAATGTTAAGTGTAGTATGTATATAGATATAGGTAGGTATATTCATAGGTAGGAATTTAAGTAAATCGGCAAGTATTATAAATAGGTGGATTTAGTTAATTAGGTAGGTAGGTAGTAATGTGGAAGAGCCCACAGGTTTTTGAGGCTTTTCAGGGAATAATCAGCATGAAATCATAGAATGTTCAATTCAAAAACAAGGAATGATGAGAGCTGATGTTCTCCATGTCAATTGGCGAGTGTACACAATGATAATGAGCGGAAAATCGAGCTATAGATATGTGTAATCGTGAGTACTAGAATGTGGGATTCTGCTCCTCCTAAGGGATGGAAATGTAGGTGGGTTGAGCACAAATAGGTGCAGTAAGGGACCGTAGATAAAAGGCAGGTACGGCGGGTTTAATTACTTTATTACAGCAAAGACTAGATCTGCGTTTCATAGTGAGACAGAAGGTCCACTAAGCGGGAGCCAGATGGAAAGAGTGGCTTTTACAAGCTGTGGATGAGGGAGCAGCGGAGTCTCTATCAATCCAAGCATTCAATGTTACTATGTGAGATAAAATTATTATAATTATTTATTTACTGGTAAAGATGTGGTCTGAACATAGATTGCTACTGTTGGGTGAGTTGCCAATATTTACCTTTAATGTTTTATGGTACTATAAAACTCAGAATCACAAGGTTTGTGAAATAGATACAATTTACTGCCATCAAGCAATGGATTATGGAACTAAATAAAAGTAAACCGTATCTCATATTATGGAAGTGAGTGTAAGTTTGATTGTTTGTTATGTTTTCACACTATGAATATTCAACCAATTATCATAGCATTTACATTGTCCGAGAAACGAAAGACATGAAGTACCTACTTTGATCCAGAGGAGGATTATTGTTCCTACGGGATAACAAAATACTTTTCTACAGTGAGACAGCAAAAGCTAGTTATCTAATATATAAATTCAATCTAAGATACCCCTTCTTAACCGTGGTACGGTTGTCCAAAGTAAAGATTCTTCGGGAAGAATGAGCTGTTCAGTTCTATGGTTCTTTATAAAACTGTCTAAGAATGAGATTCTTTAAATTCATATTAAATATTGTACCTAAGAGGTAACTGCTAATATATTTGATTAAGCTACTGAAGCTATTGATCTTACTATGACTAGCATGAGCAGTCTTTATCGTCACAATAAATCCTCACTAAGAAGAAAGAGGTATTTTACAGCCAAAAATATGAGACTTACTCTACAAAGACAAGCAAATGCAGTTCTTTTAGACAATCCTACGGGACTCTTGATGAAATATATCATTGAAACACATTTTAGCAAAGCTAACAATTTAAGAATTGAATTTCTTGGATATTTTGTATTGTATCAGCAGACAAATAACTGCTTCATTTTATCTGAAATAAAGGTTTTCATTAACCATTAAGTGATTTGATGCATTTTGCTGCAGATCACTCCTTACTTCTTTGCATAGCAAAAGACTTACCATAATATAAACATTAGCCAGTGATGAGGCATGCTCCCAATTCCAAAATGAAACTATGGTGGGGGGCTGCCCAGTCTGGTGACGGAATCACAGATGGCGCGGGGCGGAGCGCCATCCTTTGCCATTTAGATTCGGTATGTGAGAGATAAAACTATTCATGACAACATGCCGGTCAACAGAGTCAGAATGAGAGAGAATTATCTATCGGAGAAGAATAGGTTTCACTGGTTGTTGCGTAGGTAGAGCTCCAATCGTATGCCTGATGTAGAGTCGGAATGTAAGACATAATATTTGCACAAAATCTAAGTTGGTTGTAAAATCAGAAAGAAAGATACAAGAATATTCACGAATCTTTGAATCAGAATGAAAGAAATAATTCTACTCACAAGTCGATAAAAACTAAAGCTAGACTGTGGGAAGAATATCGTTTCAAATGTCTTGAAAGAACCATTGAGTTACTACATTCATTTCATAGAGTTCTAACTACTAAACTAGACGATTCACGTGTCCATAACAAATTAGTATTCCTAGTACATAGGTTCTTTATTAAATATAGGCAGGTAAATAGTTATTAGGATGCATAGGGGGGTATGTAACAGTGGGAATGTTTATTTATTTCTAATGACGTAATAACTGATACTTATGAATTTTATCACACAATTTACATTTAATTATAGATATTTTTGACTCTTGTGTGCCCAGGAAATGTCGAAAGAAAGCTGCATCTGCGCAATATCCTGTCTGGTTCTCTCTCTTTGCCCGCATATAAGGCTAACCTGGGCCGTTGATTCAATACAAAAGTTTGTTGACCACGTTTTCAACTTACAGAACTACGATGTCAACGAAACTAGGAAATGGGAGTTCATGTTGTAATGGTTATTGAATTTTAACTATTATTGACCTATTTCAAAAACTATATATTCTAGAACTAAAATAAAAACCATTTTAGAATGTACAAACAAAACACCATTCATTTGATACCTCACTCAATATATTTACATAACTTTAATTTTTTTTGGCCACTTTTGGGACTCCATATCTTGATGACCCCCTGTCAGATATAACTACTACCTACGACCTACTAAATTGTATGAACTTACAACCATATTTCAAAAACTATGCATTCAAGAAATAAAATAAAAACTAGTTGTGAATGTATAAACAAAACCCCTTCATGAGACACCCCACTCTATATATTTAGATGTATTTAATTTTTTTGGCCCCTTTTGGAACCCAATGCCTTAATGGCCCCCTGTCACATTTAACTCAAATACTTCCCGGCACAAATTTCAAATACACCATATCGACCTACCAAATTTCATGCAGATTGGATCACCGGTTCGAGAGTTATGCTCGGACAAACATAAATACAAACTTACAATTATACCTCTTTAAATAGTAGTAAAGATTAATCAAAAAGTAATAAATAAAAAAAAACTATTGATTAAAATACAGGTTTGTCTAAGTGCTTGTAAGAACTAAAAAAACTAGTTACTACTAAATACTAAAATGGTAGGTACCTACTAAAATTGGGGAATTTTATATGGTAATCTGGATACTCGTTATCGATGCTGGGTATTACCAAAAAGTCGGCAGTTTAAGGTCAAACCATTGATAAGCAGACTATATAAAATAGTTTAGTTTAAAAAACATTTTAGTACGTTTGCGATTTTCTAAAATGTTGGTTAATTTAAAGACGATTCTTCTTCTCGCACATATTTGTGCTTTGTGTTTGGGTAAGTGTGCAAATAAGTGTTTTGTTAATTTTTCAATTGGCCAAAGTCTAGTTCTTGTGAAGCCGTACAACCTACTGTTCCTACCTACCTACCGTGATGCATCCACTGTGGAATTATAAAGTTTTGATGCAAAATATTTATAGCCCCAGCTTTGAAAAACACGTTTTTATCAAATTTAAAATTTTCTTACCAGACACATAGATACCTAAAGCCAACGAAACGCATTTTCTAATTGTGCCAATACTTTACGAAACACACGGACTGAAGTCGTTTAAGTTATTGCACGTTAATAACTTAGCATAAAGCTTGAACTGGAACTTACTGCATTGGTAACTTAAGGCAATACATGTCAAACCTCCCTCTCGCTCGCACTATTCAACATTTTTGAAGATATAAAATCACTGAGTATAGTTATGCAAAATAGCAAACCTTCACATTCTAGACAATAACAATTCAAAGGTTCAGCTATTATATCATTTTGATTCTATCACGTTTTCTTACCAAAAAACTTGTACCAATGTGATCAAGTTTGGTCAACATTTTTTGGTAGGAATACGTGTTGGGTTCAACATGATATTCTTGCTGAACCTTTGTATTGTTATTTTTGAGGCTGTGAAGGTTTGCTATTTTGCATAACAACATTTAGTGATTTTATATCTTCTTAAATGTTGCATAGTGCGAGCGAGACATGTATCGATACCTTAAGGGGTTAAAATGTCAGAAGCCTTTTATTAATAAGTAACTAATATTTACAGAATATTTAGTTGTATTCACTTCAAAAATCAATAGGTAATTACACTACTCTATATACATACACTAACTAGTAATACATTTATAGATAATGGTACGGAACTGACGGGTTGGTTCGATTAAGTTATTGGCATTAAATAGAATTTAATATAAATTTAAATTGATTTTACAAAAGTAACAAAAAACTAAGGTTGCCGTGACAAAGACCAAAACCGAACTGGCTCACATAACTTCTCACGGAATGACGAAAAGTGCGAGCAAGTGTCTAGAATGCTTAAGAGGCATTTTTATTATTTTAAATTTCGTGGGAAATAATACTCTAAGAGTAAGTCTACCGTGTTCGTGCGCAAGTCGGACTTTGTGCGCGAGTCTGGTTTTTTTTGTTGTTGGTACAGTTATTATCTCAACTTCCCTTGGTCACAGAACTCGTTTACAACGTAACACATATCATTTTCAGGTTTAGACCTAAATAGAACGGGAGATCCCCCACGCACAACTTCACCACCCTTTGGAGACCTAGGTAAGAATGCTGTAGTTTAGGAATGTGCGTTACAAACTATATGTGTCAAACAGAGTACAGTGGCCTGAGTGCGAAGAAAATACTTAACGTCAAAGTTTGTGTTAATCTATATTTTTGTATGGAGATGTCAAGGTTTTAAAAACTTCCCGCTAGGGGCATTGCTCCATTTTCATAGAAAAATATACCTTTTTAAGTTGCAATTATCATATTGCATAACGCAAACTTTGACGTTAGGTATTTTCTTCGTACTCAAGCCACTGAACACATTAGGAGATTGATTATGTCCAACAGTGGTCCTTTTATTGTTTCAAGTGGTGTAGGTAGGGTTCCAATCTTGCAGGATTGTTACCCATAAAGTGTATTTACTATTTTGTTGTATTTTATAAAATATAAAGCTAACATTGTTTTTATTAATTATTAATTTGTAAGTACTTCCTACTAATATTTGAAAAGATACTACTGATATCTACTGATTAGTCATTCGTTTGAGTGTGCAAAATATACGTTTCTTTGCAAAATATACGTTTCTTTGCAAAATATACGTTTCTTTGCAAAACATACGTTTCTTTGCAAATTACTCATCTATGAAGCATCTTTATTGTTGTATAAGTGAAACAGAGCCCCCAGCGGGAAGTTTCTGGAATTTTGAGATCTCCATTATCACACACATGTCAAAAATATAGATAACACGAACTTTGTAGTAAGGTATATTTTTTACATTCAAGCCTCTGCAAGCTGAAATTACCTTAAAGTCTTATAATTTAATAAAATATCATGATTTTACTTATTTATTTAGTAACTACTAGCAACATCGTTTGCGCAGTTTTATAACAAACTTTTTTTTAAATATTTATATTTATTTTTTGCATACAAGTACATAGTTTGGTTGCTTAGGTCTAAGTAGTTTCAATTAGTCTGTACATGTACCCTGTCAGGGCGCAACAAATTGAATCGAGTTTATCATCACATACAATATTAATAAAAACTAACAAAATTATCCATTTTAGAACAAAATTATTTACACAAAAATTAATTACCTATGTACTAGATAATCAATAGAACATATTTAAAAAAGTAAAAATAAATAATGTCAAAAAAATTAAAAAATATATAATAATATCAGTTGCCTTATGTTAATAAATGCAGATTGAACAATTTGAATTTGTCAATTTAAAAATAATGTCAAAAATAAAAAAATAGTTTAATAATGTCAGTTTTACATAGAATAATCAAAATGGTTCTAGTCTAAGTATTTTTGTCGCATAAGAATTCTTTAACAGATTAGTTAGTTATTCTTTTATATTTTGATAATAAAAAGTCGTTAAGCTTAGTCCGAAAGGTGGAAGCTGTTTATGTCTACAATATTATTAAGGATTTTGTTATAAATTTTAATCAGTCTGTTATAAGGGCTTTTGTCAAATGTCATTAAGGTATTTTAGGATTTAGGCAAAATTAATTTATCCTTGTTTCATCTGTTGTAATTTTTGTTAGCTTTTATCTTTGATTTAAATAAACTTCTAGATTTTCTTGCGAATAAGGTCATTTGCATAATGTATATACAGGATAGTGTCAATATTTTCATTGCTTTAAAGTGAGGTTTACAACTTTGTGTCTGTTTAATGTTTGCTAGTATACGAATCAGCTTTTTTTGTTTTATGAATATGTCGTTGAAGTCTACACTACATACGACAATTGAATAGTTGAACCATGCAAATGCGTTGGCGTAGTATGCTGTGCTGATAGAGCGGTCGTAATTTGTGTTACGTTTCAAAATACTGAGGGCAAATATAAATCTGGAGAGTTTGGTTTTTAATGAGTCTAAATATTTCTTCCAGTTTAGATGGGTGTGTCCAGTTAAAATTAGTAGATTCCTCGATTTTGACAGCAGAGGTCAGGTTGTTCAGATCCAATGGCTTTATTTGACTGGTTCTAAATTGAACAATTTTTGTTTTATTTAAATTTATGTCCAAGTTATTGTCTCCTAGCCATTGTCTGGTGCAATCTAAAATCAATATTATAGATTGAAAGTCATTAATTTCTGAGATGTTGAATAATAATGATATGTCATCTCAGTGAAAAGTACACTTTTTATATTTATTGCTTTTGGTAAGTTTATATACGCCAAGAATAAAAAAAAACGTCCGAGCACACTACTTTGGGGTATTGAAGTATTTATTATTCTATTGGTTTAATTTTATTTGTAAGTTCATTTAGGTAATCAATTTGCACGTATTGGTTTCTGTTGCTAAGATATGAACGGAACCAGTTGAATACTGGTCCTCTTATTCCTAAATCGTATCATCATCATCATCGGCCTGTAGCAGTCCACTGCTGGACATAGGCCTCCCCTAATGAGCGCCATTGCGCCCTGTTCTGAGATCGACGCATCCAGCTTCTGAAATGCACTAATTGAATAAGATTGCCAGTAAAAACTCAAATAATAATTTAATTTTCCACCAAAAGGGGTCCATAATAAAAAAATAAAAATTTCAAACTGGGACCAACAGGTCGAGTGCAGTATCATATCAAAGGGCTTAATTTTTACTACTCAAAACCGTTTTTTATTTATTTATATCATGCACAGTTTTTCATTAATGATAAAACAAGTCAAAAAATCGACCATTATCCCCCATAACTCTGAAGTTTGCAAAGTGAGAAACATGTTTTTTTATGGGTGTTATCTGAAAGGCCTTGATTTGCCTATTCTATAACGGGATTTTATTTTTATTTAAGACGTACAGTTTTTAAATTCCAAACACAACTTAATAATAACAAAAATACAACAGAATTAAGAACCTCCTCCTTTTTTGAAGGCGGTTTAAAAAAACTACTAGATAATTTCTTCACTTACTGTTCCAAATTATGATGCTCAGCCACGTAGATGCAACTAACTATAGAAAGCAAAGTATGAAGAGGGGTAGAAAAAGTCCTACCCCTCATCATACATCGAGTGTGAGTGAGAAAAACTATATATTTCCCTCACCCTAACTCACTTTCTCAATCTATGATATCCACGAAAATAAAATACTGAATGTATGAATTAGACTTAATTGACGTCACCCGCGGTGGGCGAGTTAACTTGCACTTTACCTGTCTTATTATTCCCTACACAGGATACGAATACGAACAAAAAACCGGACAGTGGTACAAATTCCACACGGAAGGAGCGCGATGGACAGATGCAAACAGTACCTGTGTGTCGGAAGGCGCCCATCTCGCCATCATCAACAGCCCAATCGAGGCGCGAGTCCTCAAGGACCTTATCAAGGAGCACTCAGTCCAAATCCATGACGCTGACTCGAGGTACTGGGTGGCCATCGGCATCTATAGAGAGTCTGATGTAAATACAGAGAATATGTCGATGGGGAACAGTCAGGCTGCTAATGAATCCTGGAAAACTGTTGATGGTATGTTTAGAATTTTTCCTTTAAATCTAATCTAGATCTCGACACAGTCAACAGGTAACTTTAGGAGATGGTTAGTGGAAGTAGGCTCAACCTGCATATACTATCTCTACTCGCAGCCCAGTCGGCCTTACGAGAATGATTCGGTCAATACGTCTGGAGCTGCGCTAAGCTAAACAGCGGGTTTTCTCACGATTTTTCCCTGCACTGTGTATGAGTGCCCATATACATTTAATAATTAAAAATTGATTATTATACATGGCCGATATCCTCTCGGAAGTGGAGAACCCATGACCTCCGGATTAGATCCACTATCTCATGTCCAGTCAGAAATGTTGCTCACCCAAACTGGACCTTACCACTTAATCTTACATGCTGTTATTCCAGGTCAGATCCTGGAGCAGACGGACTACTCCAGCTGGTGCAGAGAACATCCCTTGCCATATCCTGCAGCGGCGTATGGGTTCATGTCATATGCTCCCTGCACCCTGGTTAGCTTGGATAATAATCACACTTTTGCGTTCATCTGTGAGAAGTAGTCTTTCACAACCATATCCTCTCGTCCCGACCGAACAAATGAGATCTGTGTTGGTATTTTAAAACGTTCGAAACGATTCCGAGTCAAATCCGACAGTGACAATTGAGCCAGAATTATATTATTGTGTCGGGGTCTGTTGTGTTGTGATGAGCCATCGTGTCGTAGCGTTCTTCAAAATCACCGTCTACAGCTTTTAAGACCCCAGAAATCTGTCAGAATAAAAATACAATTGAACAAAAATTGACAGATTCGATTCGGAAACTTTTCGAATGTTTTAAAATACCCCTCCTAATCGAAAAAGATGACAAGCAACCGATATCGGTTGCTTGTCATCTTACAGGTTACACGTAGTATTGAGAATTTTATAGATTGAATTGCCACATGGCAATTCAATTCAGCGTGGGCTGGGCTGGCTTTAAAGTTACTAGACTAGAATAAGCAAAACTAGGTAATTAAAAATATATATATATTTGTTTAATGTTTTTTCATATTTCGAAAGGTTTTAGAGTTCGAATAGGACTAGGCTAGAACTTAGAATAGGAAACAAAATTAAACATAAGCTATATAATTTTTATCTTTGATATAAATGTAAACATAACTCCTCGCTCTGAATTTTTATTTGTATGTAGATACTCCCTCTCGTGTTTCTCACGTTATACAAGAAGAAGAAGAAGGCCGTGGTAAGGCTTCGGACACATTAGCCAGAAAGGTAGTTTGTTGCTGGCTAGCTGTCATGCAACTTGATGCAAACCAAAAGGTAAAAACTGTTTACTAAGCTGATTTGCGTTATATGTTTAAACACTGCAAATCGCGCGCTGTATTGAATGAGTCGGCAAGCAAAACGCCGCAAATTGCGTAGTACCTTCTTATTGTATAAATACTCTCATACTTATAAAATAAGTATTGTGTTTAGAAATATACAATATTTCTAATGGGTCTGTCCGAAGTCTTATGAATGTACGAGTAAAATCAGAATGAATAGAATGTAAGAGCAGTTTCTCTCGAGACATGGAGGTGGCGTGTTGTAGACTACATTCTAATCTTTATATTTTCTTTAAGTATTGGTCTCTCTGCAGGTGCCCATGTAGTATGTATCTTTAATTTTTCACAAATAAATAAATGTTTTATTCTCATCTTCATTATAAGTAATTAACTAGATTCATCTATTCCTTCCTTGATTTTAAAATTTAATCCAATAAAAATCTCTTTTCAAATACCAAAGAGAGAACGTTCACAAAACTGTTTACGTTCTGTAAAAGCTTCATGTACAGTCGTGCACAAAACAAAAGATATTTTAAATGCCAAGACGCTGTCAAAGAGTCGCTTGACTGGAGTGGACGGTCGCGCACAAAGGTGTTCCGCCTTTTGAAGATATTCGACTTGATATTCGACATTTGATTGCCTTTCGCACTGGTCAAGGGTCGCTTTTCCTGGTGCAGTTTTCCGTTCAGGGGTTGATCATGTGGATCACTCTTGCAAGTATATGACCTTTAGTCCGCGGGGAAGCTTTTTTAATGTTTGAAATTATTTTTGAATAACATATCAATGTCTATCAAACTATGAGAACTACAAATTGGTATGTTTAGGCACATTATTTAACAAGTCTCTATAATTAAAAAATAAAAAACAAAGAACGATGACTTGAAAGTTATAGCTAACTAGCTTCTACCCACGACTTCGATCGCTTGGTACCCGAATAAAAAGTAGTCTATTTGTTAAGTCATAAGGTAAGTTTCATCCAAATCCGTTCAGCCGTTATGCAGTTGAGTGGGAACGATCATACTCACACACACACACACACAAACTTTCGCATTTACGAGCATAATAAATATTAGAAAGATTACATTGCGGTTCGCAGACGACAGCACTGTAATCTTTTATCTAAGAGAAGACTTATATGACTTGGAAAAGGATATTAAAATTAATTTAAATTACATTTTTGACTGTGGATAACCTGTAATTATTTAAAAATTAATCTTGACAAAACCAACATTTTGACTGAAAACTAAGGTTAGGTGAGGTACTAAAGGTTTCGGCAGAATACCAGCGCCTAGCTACTTCTTCGTGGCAAGGCATTAATGCTGAGTCGAATCCTGTTTGCTGCTGTGGCACACAACTACATGCTGCTTACCGTGCTGACCTAATGTTACTATTTACAACTTACATAAGAAAGTTGTTGTATGTATTGTGTGCTAAGTGGTAAATAAATGTTTGTTTATATATTGTCTATATTCAATGTCATTTTTTTATTTTAAATGTCATTGTGTTGGCTTTGTCAAGAATTATTTTTAAATAATTACAGGTCGTCCGCAGTCAGCTATGTCATATAAAGTATTGATAATATCCTTTTCCAAGTCATATAGAGAAAAGATCTTTTACCACGAACAAATAGCTAGGTGCTGGTATTCTGCCGAAACCTTTCTTCATTCACCCAACCACCAGACCCTGTGAGACCAATAATATAATGCATAAGAAAATGTATGATATGGTGAAATAAAAGCAAGTATTCCGAAAGAGGGTTGACGTCAGGCAAGCGGTCGGTCATAAAAAAAAATATTGCCAAAACTCTTACAATATGATTTTAAGTACGAGAAAATTATGCGATAATGCTAGGGCGTACACCCGAGGCGACGCGCAGGCGCAAAACCCGGCGCCGGTGAGAAATGGACAAGGGTTGTTGCATCAGGGACGGGTGTGACGTAAGAAGCGAGTCCGGGAAGTAAGAATGAGGATGGTAAGCTGGAATGTAGGGACGATGACTGGAAAAGGAAGAGAGCTGGCCGATGTGTTAGAAAGGAGACGAATAAATATTGCTTGTTTGCAAGAAACAAAGTGGAAGGGAACGGAGTCTGGTAATAGTTTTTCTGCTGTGAAAGTGATGGTAAGTGAAACGGAGTGGGAGTAGTATTAGATAAGGAGCTGAAAAAGTGCATGACAGATGTTAGGAGAGTGAATGATAGAATTATAGTTGTTAATTGAATGCTAGAAAATGTAGTTTTAAATATAATAGTGTAGGTATATGCACCGCAGACTGGATGTGATGATGTAGTGAAAGAGAAGTTTTGGGAGGAATTTGAAACAGTAGTGATGAGTATCCCACAATGCGAGGATATCTATATTGGAGGAGATTTCAACGGTCATGTAGGAAGAGTGAATAAGGGATATGAGAGAGTACATGGTGGGTGGGGCTATGGGGACCGGAACACAGAGGGGGAAACATTTTTGCAAGCTGCATCTGCCTTGGATTTAGCAATAGCAAATACATATTTTAAAAAACGTGACCAACTTCTAATTACTTACAACTTACTATCGGGACCAGTCGCTGTACCATTTTTCATACTTTGGACTGCCATTCTTACCTCATCTAAGCTTACCTCATCTTCCACAGTAGAAAAACTTATACCCGACTCCAGGAAACAGGAAATTGTAACTTAACTTATGAAGAACTAATCACTGTCCTAACTCAGATCGAAGCAATCCTAAACTCAGCCGCTTACTCCTCTTTCAAGCGATGCAGATAATCTGATGCCGCTCACGCCTGGACACTTCCTCATAGGAAAGCCTCTAAGTTCACTCCCAGCTCCTAGTTATGACGCTAGCCCTACGAGCCATAAGATTCCAAAGACTGAAACAACTTCGGCAACGTTTTTGGACCAGGTGGTCTAAGGAATATATCAGCAAGTTGCAGCAGCGAGTCAAATGGAACTCACACAATTTGTCCCTAGAGCCCCACAGCCTGGTTTTAGGGAAGGAAGATAATCTCCCACCACTAAAGTGGAGACTTGGCCGCATCGTAGCTGTTCATCCTGAAACTGATGGTATCAATCGCGTCGCCGACATCCGAGTTACAAGCGGTGGAGTAGTCCGAAGATCATTCAGCAAGATTTGCCCTTTGAGTTTGTTAAAAGGCAAGCTTTCAACGTCCGAGGGCATGTTTGGAAACGCCTTTCGGTTTCTAGCGAGCTTGCATGGCGCCCCCTGCTGCCTCTGTTTTGTTTGTGTGCTTAGAACTGTCTGCCATTACACATGCTAACGATGAAAATTTATCTTTTAATTAATTCCAACCAAAATCAACCTAGACACTAAGAAGGGTCCACTACAATATAACATCCCTAGTTACAGGTGACAGTCAAGTGAAAAAAAACTTTTTTACCAAAAATGAAACCGCCGATAAACTGAAAAGCAAAAAATAATAAACATTTCTCATTTAACCTTAACAATTAAGTCCTTTAACTAATATATGTATACCTAAGTAATTACGAGTCGGCGCGCGCCCAAACAACGAGTCAACAATGTGTCGCGCCGCGCCGCCGCCGCGCCGCCGCTGCACCCGCCGAGCATCACGTTTTACGTAATTAATTAATTTGCTTGTTTGGCGCCGACTCAAAATTACTTAGGTATACTTATATTAGTTTAAGAACTTAGTTATTAAGGTTAAATTAGAAATGTTAATTTTTTTTTGCTTTCCAGTTTTTCGGCAGTTTCATTTTTGGTAAAAAAGTTTTTATTTTATACGATTTGTGACTTTAACCTACCAGGAAATAAGAGTTGAAATTTTGATTACTTTTGAAATAGCTGCCTTCCTTACTTTAGCTATTAACTGTTAAGTGATACACAACTCAGTATTCTAATCTGTGAGTGAACAATAAGTCACTCCAATTTTCCCACCCTAGGCTAGTTTTTTTCTGAATTTTGAAATAACCAACTTCAAGGAATATTTCTATACAATAAAAAAAGAACGATCACAATCAGACTACTCTATAAAAAGTTATGCGTGGTCATACATTACAATCAGCGTGTAAATAATCAATAATCCCCTGTTTTCCTACCCTGAGGGTTGTAATTTTTTTTCTAAATTTTTATGGGACCAAATTCGGAGTATACCCTTTCCATTAAAAAAAAAGAATGATCAGAATCGGACTACTCTATAAAAAGTTAGACGCGGTCATACATAAAAAAAAATACGCGACGACTTGAAATCCTCCTCCGTTTTTTTCGTCGGTTAAAAAGAAATGAACCTTTTTCACAAGAATAATCAAATCACTAAATTTTTTTTTCATCCAAGAGCACATTTGAACCTATTATTTACATAAATAATTAGATAAACGTTATCTTTACTTATAAAATCCTTTGTCCTGAATCACTGACGGATCAACGCACAGCCTTAACCACTGGTTTTAGAGACCTGAAACTTAGATGGTGTGTTCTTTGTATGACGTAGGTATCCGATAAGAAAGGATTATTCAAAATTTTACCCCAAGAGGGTGAAAAACTGGGACAAAGTTTGTATGGGATAACGTGACTCCTTGGTCCAATCTACTTCAAATGAACATTATTTAACAGAATTGATGGAAGATGTGGTTCGTATTTTATTGAAACTCCTTGCCTAACAGGGTTAAAAAGGGGTAGAAAGTCATTTAAGGGGTGATTTGCATTGAAGTTGATTTCAATACTATACTTCATAGTGCTTTTAAATCAAATCAAATTTTATTTTGACAAGTTGAGTATGAGTGTAGCATTTGGAAAACTACGTCGAGTTTTCTCGTCACCCATACCGCAATGTTTGAAAACGAAAGTTTTCAATCAGTGCGTCCTACCCGTAATGACATACGGAGCCGAAACGTGGACACTCACAGTACGGCTAGTCCACCAGTTTAAAGTCGCTCAGCGAGCTATGGAACGAGCTGTACTCGGGGTTTCTCTGAAGGATAAAATCCGTAACGAGTTTATCCGACATAGAACTAAAGTTGTCGACATAGCTCAGAGAATTAGCAAGCTGAAGTGGCAGTGGGCTGGCCATATCTGCCGAAGAACCGATAACCGTTGGGGTAAACGAGTTCTTGAATGGAGACCGCGGCTCGGCAAACGTAGTGTAGGACGCCCTCCGGCCAGGTGGAGCTCAGAACAGGGTGCAATGGCGCTCATTAGGGGAGGCCTATGTCCAGCAGTGGACTGCTATAGGCTGATGATTATGATGATGAAGTTTATTTATGTCAAATACTCGGACGATTTTTGTCAGTTTTCGCTTGAAGACTGTGACTCTATATAATATCTGCTTTCTTATCTCGAAGTGTCAAATGTGTTTAAAATAATTTAAATCAAAAGCACTTAGGAGTCCCATTTGTTAGAATATCATTGATATCGTAGTTCAGTGATATTTCGTATCGTACCTATGTATGTTTGTTCGAGCATCACTTTCAAACCGTTGATCCAGTCTGCATACAATTTGGTAGGTCGATAGGTTGTATTTGAATTGTTTGCTGGGAAGTATATGAGTTATAACAGACAGGGGTCATCAAAATATGGTGATACAAAAGGGGCCAAAAATAATTAACCGTATGTAAATAAATATATTGAGTGAGGTGTCTTAAGAATGGGTTTTGTTTGTTCATTCCAAATTAGTTTTTATTTTAAAGTGTAGAATGTATAGATAAGTTAATCAGTGATAGTCAGAGGGAAGTACAATTATTCTGTTTGGCACACATGCCTGCTTACTAAGTGCACAGTGCTCACAGTCAGAATACATACAAAACAGTTCGCTCCCTAGAACAAGTGTGTTTTCAGCACTCATACACTAGACACTAGCATATTGACTGCGGGCCTCGCAGCAGCGGGTCGATTAGCCGATCGCTAAAGCCTTAAAGCAAGTGTGTTTTCAGTACTTAAAGTATTAGGTACTGAATAGTAACTCTATGCTATGAGGGAAGGCCAGATAGAAGATGAAACTTTGCATGGAGGGGAACTAATTATTTATGAAGTTATGAGAAGGGATATAATAATTGATGATATATATACATATAATTATATACCTATACTTTTCAACTGGCTGTTGACTTGGCAAAGGGTCGCCAACGGAAAAAGGAGCAAGAACGGGCTCGGAAAAGGTAGGGGAAGTGGGAGTGGGAACAGGAACGGGAACGGGAACGTGAACGCGCCCGGACCTAACCTGTTAATGTAGGTTTAACTTAATGTTGGCAACTTTTATTCCATACATAATTACGGTGACAGGCAACATAAAATTCGTATACACGCAAACAAAGTACCAAGTAGTAGTATAATATAATACCTACTCATAAAAATCTACCCACCTAAAATCTAATGCATGAAAGCCTCGGTCTGCCTTCTACATATTGCCATGGCCTAAGGGGTCCACATGTGATACTACCACACAATACTGTGTTAACTCTGTTACCTTATAACCATGTGATGACAATAAATATATTGAGTATTGAGTATTGAGTATTAAGTTGTAGGCGGCTCAGCTAGTTCTAAATATAAGTTGTGCATTCTTCAAAAGTAAAAAGTAGCATTTTGATAAAATGAAATAAACCAATGATGTATATTTCGAAACACACCAGCAAACCACAACGAACGGACATGAATAAGTAATTATTTAATATCAAAAGAATATAGTCCGAGATGAATAAAAAATATTATTACAACGACCTAAAAAAGAGTGAATTTATGAAGATAATTTTGTACAGTTCTTTGGGTTTTTGGATATTCAAGCACGAAACTACTCTGAGACAGGAATGGACCATCTCCTTTGCATGCTGTTGTAGCTATAAGTATTGTTATTGTATTCCAAACCTTTTTATGAAAACTGTGCATGACACAGCATATCGCAAACTAATTATATTGTACTAATATTATAAAGGCAAAGTAAGATTATTTAGTTGTAGATCAGGAATGACATGATAACTTTTATCTGGTTTCCAAGTGAGCGGAGTTGGTGGAAGCGATGAGTTTCACATGATGAAAGTTTACAGTAAAAACGTGGTGCCACTTTCAAACGAGAACTTTTGTTTGGCATTCATCACATTATGTGGGATATGAGCTGCAATTAATAATGACAGTCGATATTCCAAGATCTCGTTTCGCGCTTTCTGAGGTGAAGGTGATGCTGTACCAGCTCCTGCAGCAGCTGGAGGTGTCTCCGTGCGCTCAGACCTCGCACCCCGCAAAGCTCTCAAAGGAAATCTTTAACCTCAGCATCGAGGGTGGACACTGGATCCGACTTGCTCCTCGAAAATAAACATAATTAGTAAAATCAATGGAAAAACAGACGTTTATCAAAGTTTGGACATTTGTCCAATCCTTCTGTAAAAATATGTTTTGAATGCTTATAAAACATAAAACTTGATTGAGCATGGTTAAAGTCAAGTAAGTAGGTAAGTACGTTTACTATTCCATAGATGAATGGTATGCATAATAAGAACAAGCCTAGTTGATTAAAAGCTTCAAGCAAGTTAAAAAGTTAAGGAACAAGAAAGCGTTCGATATTGTTGTGTATTCAATTCAATATGTCTTGAGGGTCTCGTATGTGCTAACAGTTATAGGTAGCCTAACTAAATGTGGACTCATATATTTGATATTTGGAAACCAATAACGATGTCTGTAAGTATGTTACCGTCGCTTGACCTGACTATGACGTTCATCGACAAATCGAGAATTATAGAGAAAGTAGTAGAATTTATGATCGAAAATAATTAATTCTTCGAAAGTTTATGAGTTTCTTTTAAATTTTGTCCTATTTCATTTAGAACAAAACGCACTTATATAAAACTGAATTCAAAAATCACCAAAAGAATTATACTTTTGTATTTATTTATTTATTAATCAAAAAGTAACAAAAAACACTATTAATTCAGTTAAAGTTTTGTCTAAGTGCTTTTAGGAACTAAAAAAACTACGTAATAATACCAAATACTAAAATACATACCTACTAATCATTATCGACGCTGGGTATCACCAAAACAAAAGGTCAGCAATTTTAGGGTCAAACTATTGATAGGCAGACTATATAAAATACTTTGGGTTTAAAAAAACATTTTAATCGGGTTATGATTTTTAAAAATGTTGGTTAATTTAAAGACGATTCTTCTTCTCGCACATATTTGTGCTTTGTGTTTGGGTAAGTGTGCAAATAAGTATTTTGTTAATTTAAAAATATTGCACGTTAACAACTTGAACTGGAACTTACTGCACCGGCAGCTCAAGGGGTTAAAATATCAGAGGCCCACTCTCAACTTTGTTTGCGTTTAAACGCTTTCTTTTTGTATGCACATACATACACTCCCTTTTTCGTTCCCGTTCGCCACTACTACACGCCACTAAACATAAATGGAAAACCTCTTGTACTCAGGCGTTCCTTTGGCAAATTTCCCATAATTGGTTGTATAAATAAATAATCCTGGACGTTATCACATAGCATCATGTAGCCCCAAACTAAGCAGAGCTTGTATTATGGGAACCACATGATTGATATACTACATAGATACATATTTTTCGTTCTTCGTTTTTTGGCATAAGCTAAATCAAAATTACCTAATCTTCCGCCTACTCGCATGATATTGTTTTCATCTAAAAACATATTTAAGCTATATAAACTACGATTTGATTTTATATCTTTACCCTTTTGTAAGCATTTGTAGTCATCTGGAAAAGATTGCATTTGAGTCTGTTTCATAAGGAAATCTAATGACTTATCCTGAATTGCATTACCTATATTCCTGAACCGCTCGATTTTATTTTTAATACGTGTGTTATGAATAAAGCGCATCATATAAGCACACGCTCGTTGCAAACGATTCAGATTCGAAAACCTATAAAAATCAATGATACTACTCGTTATAGAAGTAGAAATATCGCTACAATTCATACTCACAATTGTATTTTTCATTTCTGGCAAGTTAGTTATGTTATGCGAACTATCTTGGTTATATTGTGACCAATTTGTCACATTTTCCTGTAAAAAAGAGGGCCCGTGCCACCATAAAGACAATGTACCTACTTAGCTCCTTTAAACTGTTATTACCGCGCGTAACGAAGTCAGCAGGGTTTTGTTTGGTTTTCACGTGAAACCAACGCGCATTACTAGTTAATTCATTAATTTCGACCACACGATTTTGCACAAAGGTTTTTAACTGGTGAGGTGATGTTGTTAACCACCCAAGGACTATTGTCGAGTCTGTCGAAAACACTACATTATCATACTGCAAACGTAACGATTTATTAATTTTGTCGTATAGCTTTGCACCGAGCAATACGCCGCATAGTTCAAGCCTCGGAACAATGACCGCTTTTGTTGGAGCGACTCGACTTTTAGGCTAAGCGCAGACCTTAGTCAAGTCAGTCCTAAGACATACTGCCGCATTGTAAATAGTATGAAGCCGCGCACACTGCGACAAAGACGTCTCTTAGTCAAAGACGTCTGCAAGACAGCACAAAGACAAGTCTGACTAGCGACTCTCAGCTCAGTGTTGCCGGCAGTCAAACAGAAAAAGATCCGAATCCAAGGTCAAAATAATCTGTTCTGTAATTTCACTAGGTAGGTACCTGTTTCAAAGAAACCTCCAAAAATCTTAATTTCTCTTTCTTGCTTCATCATCAGACCCTGATCTCTATATTTTCTATATAAAATACAAGCTTTTGCCCGCGGCTTCGCTCGCTTTAAAAGTTATTTTCCTATCCCTCGCGAGAACAAGGCTCAACGCCCACGACCGATTTTTCCACCGATTTTTTGTAGTTAAGGCCTTAAATGGTTGGAATTGGATTCTACGTATTGATTTAAGTATTTTATGTTCTATTTTTTTTTTTTCATTAAGTTCATAGTTTAGGTGTTAGGGCACTTTGAAATATCTATGAAAATTTCGTTTTCTGGATTCAGAAAGGCCTTATGAGCAAAAATGGTTGGAATTGAATTTTACGTGTTGATATAAGTATTTTATGTTTCAATACTTTTTTTCGTAAAGTTCATAGTTTAGGAGTTTGGACACTAAAAATATAAATGTAAATGTATGTTTCTGGATTCATAAAGGAAAGCCTTAAGGGCTAAAATGGTTGGAATTGAGCTATACGTATTGATATAAGTATTTTATTTTCTATTACTTTTTTACGTAAAGTTCATAGTTTAAAAGTTAGGACACTTTCAAATATGTATGAAAATTTCGTTTTCTGGATTAAGAAATGCCTTAAGAGTAAACATGGTGGGAATCGGATTCTACGTATTGATATAAGTATTTTATGGCCTATTACTTTTATTCGTAAAGTTCATAGTTTAGGAGTTAGGGCACTTGTAAATATAAATTATAATTATTTTTTCTGGATTCAGAAAGTAAGGCTTTTAGGGTTAAAATGGTTGGAATTAGATTGTACGTAATAATATAAGTATTTTATGTTCTATTACTTTTTTTCGTAAAGTTCATAATTTACGAGTTCGGACACTTTCAAATATAAATCAAAATTTATTTTTCTGGAATCATAAAGTAAGGCTTTTAGGGTTAAATTGGTTGGAATTAGATTGTACGTAATGATATACGTATTTTATGTTCTAGTACTTTTTTTCGTAAAGTTCAAAGTTTAGGAGTTCGGGCACTTTCAAATATAAATGAACATTATTTTTTCTGGATTCAAGAAAGTTAGGTCTTAAGGCGAAAAATGTTTGCTGGAATTAGATTATACGTATTAATATAAGTTTTTTTATGTTATATTACTTTTATACGTACAGTTCATAGTTTTGTAGTTAGGACACTTTGAAATATGTACGAAAAATTATTTTTCTTCAGAAAGTGTGTCAGAAAATTATAAATCATTAAATACTTACTTCAATACGTAGAATCCAATGCCAACCATTTTAACCTATAAGGTCTCACTTTGTGAATCCAGAAAAAGAAATTTTGATACATATTTGCAAGTGTCCTAACTTCTTCGTTCTTCTAACTTCTAACGTTTAATCTAATTCCAACCATTTAAGCCCTTAATACTTTTCTGAATCCAGAAAAATATATTTTCATTTATATTTGAAAGTGTCCTTACTCCTAAGCTATGAACTTTACAAAAAAAAAGTAATAGAACATAAAATACTCATATAATTACGTACAATCCAATTCCAACCATTTTGTCTCTTAAGGCGTTACTTCATTCGTCGATCCAACCTGGTTGGTATATACTCCGTGCATGAGGTTGGCATGAGGTTCCCCTCCCTAACTGTCCTACAAAAAATCGGTGGAAAAATCGGTCGTGGGCGTTGAGCCTTGTTCTCGCGAGGGATAGGAAAATAACTTTTAAAGCGAGCGAAGCCGCGGGCAAAAGCTTGTATTTTATATAGAAAATTCAGAGATCAGGGTCTGATGATGAAGCAAGAAAGAGAAATTAAGATTTTTGGAGGTTTCTTTTAAATAGGTACCTACTTAGTGAAATTACAGAACAGATTATTTTGACCTATATTCGGATCTCTTTCTGTTTGACTGCCGGCAACACTGAGCTGAGCGTCGCTAGTCATACTTGTCTTTGTGCTGTCTTGCAGACGTCTTTGACTAAGAGACGTCTTTCTCGCAGTGTGCGCGGCTTCATACTATTTACAATGCGGTAGTCTGTCATAAGACTGACTTGACTAAGGTCTGCGCTCAGCCTTAGAGTGCCTAATCACGCATCAACCTTGGCCGGTTGATAAGGTCTCGGGAACTGAGTTGTTACAATTACATTTTTGTTCTGTGGCTTAGGCTGTAACTATACAGTCAGTTAGCTAGGGAATGATTACATTATGTTTTTAATATCTCCACAGCATACAAATACGAACCCAAAACCGGACAGTGGTACAAATTCCACACGGAAGGAGCACGTTGGACAGATGCGAACAGAACCTGTGTGTCGGAAGGCGCCCATCTCGCCATCATCAACAGCCCAGCCGAGGCGCAAGTCCTGAAGGACCTTCACCAGGAGCACTTGGACCGTATCCACGACGCTGACTGGACGTACTGGGTGGCCATCGGCATCTATAGAGATCTTGATTTAAACACTGAGCACCGGTCGATATGGGCTACTAATGTACCCTGGAAAACTGTTGATGGTATGTATAGACTGCACAGATTAAGTCATATTTATTGGCTACTCTTTCTTTGCACCTAAGCTAGATATCAACAGTATGTGAGAGACATTTTATTTAAATTAAAGCGACGTGAGGCCAATTTTGACCACGTGAACAATGCAATAGCGAAAATTGTTAACTAATTTATTAATGAACGACACTAAAACGAACGAATTAATGAAGGAATCCTCGGTGTCGACATATCGAGTGAAGTCCAATTCCGCAGTCACTTGGAAGGTAAGGCCAAACTAGCCTCTAAGAAACTTGGAGTCCTCAACAGAGCGAGTTGGTACTTCACGCCGGACCAAAGACTGTTGCTTTATAAAGCACAAGTCCGTCCCCATGTGGAGTACTGCTCTCATCTCTGGGCTGGAGCGCCCCAATACCAACTCCTTCCTCTTGACCGGATACAGCGCAGGGCAGCTCGTATTGTCGACAGTCCTAAGCTCACAGACGATCTAGACCCTTTAAGTTTGCGGAGAGACGTAGGATCTCTCTGTGTATTCTATCGTCTATATTTTGGGGAGTGTTCTGTGGAATTGTTTAACCTAGTGCCGGCAGCCGCTTTCCACCATCGCACCACACGCCGCAAAACCAAATTTCATCCGCACCACCTGGATGGTTGGTTCTCTAAAACCGTTCGCTTTGCACGATCTTTCCTGCCACGTACGTGCAAGTTGTGGAACGAACTCCCTCCTGCGGTTTTCCCTCAGAGCTACGACATGGGGTCCTTCAAAAGGCGGGTATTTCATTTCCTCAACAAAATGTAGAATAATATTTTTAGGCATAACTTTAGATGAATGAATGCTCCAAGGGGCCGCTCACATAGATGGATTGTCGAATAGAGTCAGTATTGCAGCATACGCAGTCAAAAGAATCTGTCAACTTCCTGACGTTTCTAGCTAGACTGGTTTATTTCAGCTACTTCCACAGTATTATGTCGCACGGCATTTTGATGTGGGGGAATGCTGGCAGATATCAACACCATATTTGTGCTGCAGAAGAGGGCTGTTTGTTTGTTTGAAAATTTTATTGCACATACTTAAAATATGTTACAAAGGGTGGGCTTAATGCCATAGGCATTACCTACCTGCCAACCAGTAACAGGTTAAGATAAGAGGTTGGCGTGCTAACCTTAAACTACTAAAAAGATCAATGATGCGAATAATATAGGTACTAATAATATACATATCAACACTAAACCAAAACTATATAATTAAAAAAATATTATAAAAGCTAATTAACGTAACAAAATTTATTTATACATAAAATATTACAGACATACTTGTCGATACAATAATAAGATATACCGAAAGTAGTTGATGGATTCAGCTTAATGTTGGGTCCATACAGACATGGTCTAATGAAGAAGGCCTAAGCGACGGGAAAGATTCGATCAATACGTTTGGAGCTGACTAAACAGCGGGTGTCCTTACGATTTTTTCCCTTCACTGTGTTGCGTACGTGGCGCCTTCATCATCATCATCATCATCATCATCATCATCATCATTAGCCTATAGCAGGGCACAGCTGGACATAGGCCTCCCCTGATGAGTGCCGATATACATTTAATAAACAAAAATCTATTAGTACACGGCCGATATCCTCTCGAAAGTCGAGAACCCATGACCTCCGGATCGGATACATGATCGAATGTCCAGTCAGAACTGTTGCTCAACCAAATTGAACCTTACCACTCAATATTACATGCTGTTATTCCAGGCCAGACCTTGGAGCAGGCGGGGTACTCCAGCTGGTTCGATGATAATCCATTGCCACATCCTAAAATGAGGTATGGGTACATTATGCCAAGGAGCACTCGAGGCACCCTGTTCAGCTTCAACGATGACCACACTGCACCCTTCATCTGTGAGAAGTAGTCTTTCACACCCATATCCTCTCCTCCCAACTGAAGAAATGAGATAATATCTTGTAAATCTAATTGGAAAAGATGAGAAGCATCTGATATATGTTACACATAGTTAATTGAGAGGATTGTGGTATTGCCATGTGGGCTGGCTTCAATATTTCTACATAAAACCAGGTAACTATCTGATAACTATAAAAAAATGTATATTTATTTTTTTTTATTTTTTTTTAATTCTATATCCTGAATGACTCACTGACGGATCCACGCACAGCCTAAACCACTGATCGTAGAGACCTGGAACTTGGAGGGTGTGTTCGTTATATGTCGTAGGCATCCAATAAGAAAAGATTTTCCAAAATTTTCCCCTAAGGGGGTGAAAAACCGGGGCAATGTTTGTATGGAACAACGTGATTCATTGGTTCAATCTACTTCGAATTTAGCATAAGCATACCTTAAAAAAATTATTAGAAGACATGTTTTGTATTTTATTAAAAATCATCGCCTAACGTGGTTAAAAAGAGGTAGAAAATTATTTTGGGGGTGATTTGTATCGAAGTTGATATTAATCATTGAGGTAAATAACAAAAGAAGCAAACCTCTTTAACAAGTGTCAAAATATAGTAACCACTTATTGATGGCGAAGACGTAGCTTTGAAAGTGATTGTCATTTTGAAGTAAACATATAATTATCTCTTTTATTTAAACTGGCCTGCTTCGAGAATGGCAATTGATATTATAGAGATAGCTTTAATGCTTGAAATAAAAAGCTCGATGTTGCCTGATCTCGATTTTTTTCCCTAAAATGAAAATTATTTTTTTATTTATTTATTCATATCAACGGGATATTTACCATGATTTGTGAGTTCTATTGTTTCCCGATATTTCGACGCAGTTGCATGCGCCATGATCACGAGAGAACTGAAGTCTGTGCGAGTGGGTAGTTACTGGCAGACGAATCGATCTACCCTCTTTATCAGTCTTTTATTACGAACGACTTTTATTTTTTTATAGGATATTAGTTTCCGCCCGCGGCTTCGCTCGTGTGGTACCCGGATAAAATTTCGCCTTTGTGTTAATCCAGGCCATAAACTACTATGTATATTTCAAGTTTCATTCAAATGCCTTATATAGTTTTTGCGGGAAAGAGTAATAAAAATCCATACATCCATACTCACACACTTTCGAGTTTATAATATTAGTAGGATACTTCCTACTAAGTACTAATACTAAGTACTAATAGTAGTTTATTGAGATTGATGTTTATTAAGATTTTTTAATCCTCTCCCGTAGGAGAGGCCTCCTACTGGAGAGGATTAAAAAATCTTACATTTTCCCTGAAGTGTGGGCTAAAAGTTTACTATTTCAATCCACTAATATGATCAATCATAATATCACAAAGTCATGGCAAACAGTTATTTTCTTAAACAAATCACTTTTGAGCGATATGGTGATAATTAACTGGTGACAATTTGTACTTTAAGGAAACGTAAGGCAGGTTAAAAGAAAAAACTAAATACTTTTAAAACCATATGGTATATCGAGCTCACCGAAACCATCACACGGATGGTATGCAAAAAACTCATGGTAGGCCCTCAGAACTAAAATGAAAACGGTGTGTGGCAGAAATACGTCCAAACAGAAGCAATGACGAATGAGTGTTATAATATTCGCGCGCGGCAGGTAGACATAAGCGTTCGCGCGCAGCAGTCGTCCAATCACAGCGCCACAAGCCGCGCGCGGCATTCCGCGCCCGATTGCCGCGCAATGTTTGGACACACCTTAAGAACACTAGCGATGACGCTGTGCTATGTGCGCTCATTAAGAACCCTAGCGATGTTGCTACTCAATGTGCGCTCTTTAAAGTTCTCTGCACAAAGTGCGCTTATTAGTCCCCTAGCGCAAAGTGCGCCTATAATGTAACTGCGCAAAGTGCTCCTTTTACTTAATTTTTGTAAATAATTTGCTTACCTATGTGATTTTAAGTAATGTCATTGTTACAAACTTATAAATTACTAATAATAGTAACTTTTATTGTAAAATAACCTTCCAAATTACATAGATAGGTAATTTATGTTATTTATGGTTTTAATTAAGATTTAAAGTTGTAAAAAAAAACATATTTTTATTTAAGTGTTCACGGGGACGTGAACTTTTATCAGGATGGACGAGCTGTTAGATTATAAAAACAATAATTAAAATAATCCATACTATAAAATGTATCAGAATGAATGAATAATATTAATCTTTAATTAATGAAAACATTTAAAAAGAATCTATTTCGAATTTTATAAAAATGGAATAATGGCAAGTAAGACTTTCGTTATAGTTGAGGATTTAAAAAAAAAAGAGGGTAGCCGAGGCGGGTAATGTACGCGCTCGGCAGTATTTTTTGCCTTGGATAATGTTATTCGCGCGATTTACATTAATAAAGTTGATGAAACGATAGATTGATATAAAACCTAAAAATAAACAGTTTAAACGTATTGGAGTGTTTTTTTGAAGTATGTCTTTCATAAGTTAGGCATTCTTTTCTAGCTGACCCGCGTGCAACTTTGTTTGCGTGTATTTTTTTTTTCATCTTTTTTCCAAATAAAGTTGTTGTTTATTTCATTTTTGGAACCCAAACCGGCCGCACCGGCCCGTGGTGCACCCTCCTATAAAAAAGGGGCTTTGACGGCCGGCACGGATCAGTACCTGTCGGTGGTCAAGGAATTCAGCTGTGTCGATGTCCCGCTGCGCTACGCCAAAATCAGCCGGCTGTCAAAGCATTTTTTAATACCTCGGGCTAAAAAGTTTTTTTTTTTTTTTTAATTTTTGTCTAAAATCATCAGCCCGTACAAAGCATTCGTTCTCTTACATAAAAACTCGACTTCTTGGTGCTCCGTCAATCTTTTTTTTTGAAAATAGAACCGTCTTTGTGATGTTTTATGAAGGTTGATTAATTATTATTAAAATTTCTGAAAATTGTCTAATTTTTAATTGTTTTATTTTCTCGCAACCGAAGTGAAAAGTAGAGTGTTTTACTCGGGCCAAAACCACCCATTATAACTCGGTCTTGTCGGGCCTCGCTACGCTCGGGAGTATAACAACCTCGTATATAATGGGATGGTTTAGTCCCTTGTAAAACAATCTACTATTTTTGATAAGGGGTGCCATCTTTCGTCTTCAGAACCCAAGCCAACCTCACCATGGTGCACCCAGCTAAATAACAAAGGGGGTCTGGTGGCCGGCTGATTGCAGTATAGCGTAGCCTAACACCGGCATAGCTAAATACCCTGGCTGCCGACGGGCACCAGCGTCGGTGGTGCGAGCTGTGCGCTGCGATCCCCCGCACCCGCGTGCCCAGCGTGGGGATTATGGGCCTATCCCCTTCTTATCAGAGGAGGCCTATGTCCAGCCGTGAACTAATATAGACTGGTGTTGTTGTTGTTGTACCTATATTATAAGAAAAACATAAATTTTCCATGTAAAAGTAATGTAGATAACAGAATCTGGCAGAATCAAAAGTGACATCTACTTTAGTACTAGACATTTATATCTGTGGTGACATCCAAAAATTATCCAATTGCGCAACCTGTCACGTCCTAACAAAGAGTTTTGAAAGTATGGTAAGGAGGTCGGTTTGTTAGATGGGTGCCTCGAATGCATTTTTCATCGGTAGTATTTTTCCCTAATCGCATTTTGCCTCGATAGTGTTTTGTCATGTGTGCAGTTTTTATAAACGTAATTTGTCCTATGGGCAATTTGCCTAGTAGTATGGATACTTATTAACTTTTTTTCTGCATTGATAAATAGCCTTACTGATTTTTGCATTGATTTTATTTTGTCATGTGTGCATTTTTTTTTGTTAAAGTATTGCCCTATAGGCAATTTTTTGAATAGTATGGTGACTTATTAACTTTTTCTACATAGATAATAATAAATAAATAAATAATGCTGGACATAATATCACAACTTCATGTAGCCACAAACTAAGCAAAGCTTGTATTATGGGAACCACATGAATGATATAATACTACATATACTTTTTTTTAAATACATACTTATTATACATAAAAAACACCCAGACCCGAAACAAATATGTGTAGAATATACAAACATTTGTCTCGCGGCGGAATCGAACCCACAACCTTCTGCGTCTCAGGCGGGCCTTCGCCCACTGCGCCACAGAGGCCGTCAGATCAGATGAATAGCTTAAGTTAATTGCATATCGCCTTCAGTAATTCTCGCCCTAAAGGTAATTTGAGGCAAATACTTTAGTTTTTAGCATCGCATTAGCAATATGCTGTTACTCTCAATGCTTTTTAGGATAACCGTACCCCAAACAGAAGACAACAGTATTATATTAAAATTAATTACTCTTATTATGCGCACGTTTTCGCCTTAACCGAAGTCAAAATCAGAATCGAAATAAAATCTTACCTTCTATAAGTAGATAATTGATAACGTGAATAAGAAATTTTGAACCAATAGTTATATCTACGTATTATCTACGTTATTAAAGGAAACGTGTGCGAATTTGAACGTTATTATTTTAATGTTAAATGAAACGAAGTATAAATAATTAGATACTCGTAAGTATAGGTTTAATATTACAAGGATAGTAACTATAACCTTATCATCTATAGGTTACGCGTCGTGACGCGTTTTTACACGTAAAAAGAACGCTTAGGGGAAGCTGCGCAATAGGCGATTTATCGGTATTTACCCGTGCGCAAACACAACCTCGCCGCTTCTTACAGCGGTCTTTTTACGTGACGGAAAAGTACCAGTCCCTCAGGAATCAAATTTATATGTGACCACCTTTTAAACAAAAAAAAAATTTGAAAATCGGTTCACAATTGACGGAGTTATCGGTGAACATACATAAAAAAAGTCGAAAAATAAAAGGTTCCGACGAATTGAAAACCTACTCCTTTTTGAAGTTCGTTAAAAAAAAACAAAAATTTAAAAAAAAAACAAAGTAAACAAGTATAAACAAGTAAGGAATTATTGATGTTTAATGCGACGAGAAATTTCGAGTTTATTAAATGTGCGTTTGGGACAAAATGCGACAAGAAATATCGAGATTATAAAATAAACGTTTGAAGTAAATTACGTTCATAAAAAATGCACGACACATGACATAACACTATCGAGGCAAAATGCGATTAGGGAAAAATACATACCGATGAAAAAAGCGTTCAAGGTACCCATCTGACAAACCAGGAGGTCCGCCATATAAATGTATGAAGCATTGTGGTATGAAGGGTAAGCGAACGATTCATTTTTCGTTTATAATTCTGCTTTTAGACATTGTAGAGAAATAAAATGTAGCCAAATGTAGCCTAAGCTTTCTCGTTTTACAAAGTTCATCAAAATCGTTACCATTTTTCACGCCAAACATCCAGACAAAGTATTCCGATCCAAAATTTTTTTCGGTTTTAGCTTTTTTATGCTTTACTGAATACAATTTTGTTAAAAAAACATATGTACAAGTTTTTTCTGCTCTTCTCTTTTATTATTATGTATAGATGTTTACCTACCTAGTACCAACATCTGCATACTTGACTGACGAAATTGAAGCATTTTACGACCAACTCAATAAAGCATGCCAAGAAAATCGAGGCACTTTGGTGACTTTAACGCCAAATTAGGAACCAGGCAAACAACGGATGATTGCACTCTCAGCCAGTTTGGCTTTGAGCAACGCAAAGAGCAGGCACCAGACTCATCCAGTTTCCTTTAGGACAGTCTATGGCCGTTGCTAATAATAGTTTCTTCTTCAAAAAACCCCAGACTGACAAGCGGTGGACTTGGATGTCCCCAAATAATTTATTAACAAAAGAAATATACTTTTTTTCTTAGTTCAGATCTATAAATAGTTAAGGGCGTCAGTGTCATATCTAAAATCAAATACAGTTCTGACAATAGACCTGGGGGGTGATCGGCTAACTTTGTTTTTTGACGACCTCTGTGGCGCAGTGGGCGAAGGTCCGCCTGAGACGCAGAAGGTTGCGGGTTCGATTCCCGCCGCGGGACAAATGTTTGCATGTTCTGCAGATATTTGTCTCGGGTCTGGGTGTTTTCTATGTATGATATGTATGTATTTACAAAAAAAAATGTATATATGTAATATATCAATCATGTGGTTCACATAACACAAGCTCTGCTTAGTATGGGGCTACATGATGCTGTGTGATAGTCCAGCATTATTTATTATTTATTTATTATTTATTTATTTATTTGTTGCAAACAGAATTGATTGACACCGATCCTGTTTTTACAAACTTTGACATTTCATCAGACATATTGTATCTGTTGTCCATCTACCACGACTCTACGTTTCGTGCTATTAGACATGATCTGCGTCTTTGACCGGTTCATTTGCAGTCCAACCTGAAGGCTTGCCGTGCATTTGTTGAAGTTCATGCGCTGTTGACGCAAATGGACAATATCGTCTGCAAAACGCAAATTTGTCAGTCGCTTGACATATTTACTTGGGCCAGTTAGTGAGCTTCGAAAACAGGCAGGATAAAGAAATCGATCGCCACAACGAAAACGCCTGGAAGAGCTACTGGTCCATGAAGATGCATATGAGGTGTAACCTTCATCTGACTTTTAAGCGCAAACTCTTCAATATGTGTATCTTGCCCGTCCTAACCTACGGTGCGCAGACATGGTCGCTGACTGAGGCGCAGAAGTCCAAACTGAAAGTATGCCATAGAGCCATGGAACGTAGCATTATCGGTATCAAACGAACCGATCGAGTGCGTAACACCACACTGCGTTCCTCGACCGGTGTTGCCGATGTTGGAAATAAAGCTGCCAGGCTCAAATGGGATTGTTCGGGACACGTCAGCCGGATAGCTTTTAATAGTTGGGCGACCATCACCACTGCCTGGACGCCTGAGAGACAGCGGTGTCGGGGTCGGCCGAGGATGTGTTGGCGGGACGAGCTCGATGCCTTCAAAAGAGAGTGGTGGAAGATGGCTAGGTTTAGACATGTTTGGAAGTCTATGGGGGACCTTTGCCCAGCAGTGGGACGAGAGAGTTTAATAATAAAAAATAAAGATTTTTGTGTTAAAATTTTAAAGTACTTCCAATTATGTGTTTGTGATAAGTACATAGTTAAATGCTTAAAGGGCTTGTAAATACATATTGTATCTATTCAGTTTATAGGTTAGTTTGTTTTTAAGTTTGGTTTTTTGAAAGCCCAAGGTCAAACGCTAAAAGGTATGGGTGTGGATCTAAGTATTAGCTGTTTTTCGCACAGTCAGCTTTATGTGGCTCTGTCACGTGTTAGTAATTCTAGCAGCCTGTATGCTTTGATCCCCGATGGCTATACGTCTAATATCGAATATAGAGAAGCCTTCGTATAGTATTTTTTTTGAAATACTCAAACGACTGTGTTTATAATCCAAAATAAAATGTTGTGTTTTTTAAAAATGCTGCCCAGTCACTATTCCACGCGGACGAAGTCGCGAGCACAGCTAGTAATATAAATAATGCTGGACACTATCACACAGCATCATATAGCCCCAAACTAAGCAGAGTTTGTATTATAGGAACCACATGACCGATATACTAATTAAAAACCTTTTTATAATGTTTAAACAGGTTACGAGAAAAAGTATTTTCTTCAATAATCATATCACTCGAAACACTTGTCGCGTGTGCTTGTTATCGTGAGAATTTCCGATAAAGCTGGGCTAATCATTACTAAGATTGATTGATTATGCATCAATAATACCAAAACTAGTATCTGCACTTGATGTTCTAGTAAAGATAAAGTGTTGCGGAGATAAGATTGGATGAGGGACTATGGTCGATGCCCATTGGGCATAACCCCCGTCTTAATGAGGAAACCTATGCCTAGCAGTGTACTGATAAGTGATGGACTAAACATTAGATAAACCAGGAATATTTAATTGTTATCAATGCTAATAGGTTTTGAATAAATTTTTGAAATATTTGAAATGACTCGTACTTCATTTTCAACCGATCTACAGGAATAAGGGGTATGAAGTCGGACCTAACACAATTATATTAAAAATATCGACTAATTTGTACTTGCATCATTACTTTCTCTCCTAGCTCTTTGCATTCTGAAAGAGACAGCAATGGAAAGAGATTAGTGGAGAGAATTACATCACTAAACCAACAAGAGCTAAACTCTTAAAATATAATGATAATAATAATAATCAACTAATTATTAATATTTATTATTTAAATTCAAGTTATTGGGCGCCATTCTTGCATTAAAATATAACTATGCAGAGCGATTGGTTCGGTACTCATCTACTTGAATCTGTTATCTAATTATATGTACCTTCTGATTATAAAAACCGTATCTAAATCATAAAATCAATTAAAAAGCTCATTCATATTCTTACCACCGTGTGAGAAGTTGATTATTGATTTGTACATGGATTGATATCAACATCTGAAAATGATGTTACTACTTTGGTTAGGAATTCTGGCTGTGACCTTCTGGTTGTACCTTCGGAAGGTGTATTCAAGGTTCAGCTCATGTGGAGTGGGACAATTCAGGCCATTCCCACTACTGGGCAATAATGCTGCGGTGATGCTAAAGATACGCCATGTAGCTGAAGATACGCAGTTGATGTACCAGGCCTTCCAGAACGACAGGTAAGCTGGTATCCATTGTATCTTCTTCTTAGTCAGACACTCTTCTCAGAGAAGTTGAGGTTATAGAGGTCGAGGATAAATGGTTCTTGCAATATGCCTATAACTATCTGTAGCTTGATGGAAACATTCGGTATTTTTATCGATATTCTTCTGTCCAAGGTTCTTCGGCATCTTTGAGATGTTACGACCAGTCGTTCTTGTTCGAGATCTAGAGCTGGTGAAGAAGATCACCGTTAAAGACTTCGAGTACTTCGTCGATCACAGGACATTCATTGACGGGAGTGTGGACACGCTCTTTGGACGAGCCTTATTCTCATTAAAAGGTTAGTTAGTGTGTTGGTCTGGAATGAACAGTGAATACACAAATGCTCTTCATTCATTTATTTTTCTTTCCACATTCACAATGCTTTAGTCTGTTCTGCAGTTTATTACCTCTGTAGAAACTGTAGCTCCGTCTTTGGCGTATTATAATACTTTGTAAGCCCAATGTGTTTGAGTACAGTTAGATTATGTCGACCACCTGATGTAATTTCTCAGTCTTCTTTTAAAGCGGAAATAGAAGACCGTTTTGTGCCAAGGTCACCATGAAATAAATTGGAAAACTGGTCTGGAAAGATAATTTATTCCAGGTCAAGAATGGAAGGACATGCGCTCAAGTCTCTCACCAGCGTTCACCAGCTCCAAGATGCGTGCGATGGTGCCTTTCATGATGGACGTCAATAAGCAGATGATAAATATGTTGAAAAATAAGATACTACAATCTGAAAGTAAGTACTGATTACGGAATGAGTACAATAACTTAAAATCCAAGTAAATGTAGCTGGATATTTTAATATAAGATGTTTGCATTTTTTTGAAAATACCTATATTTATGATTTCAACATAAATAATATGGTTTAAAAGTAAATGTTCTGGTCTCCTGACACTCGTAGTTTCTAATCATAATGGATGAACCTCCAAATCCAAAGTTAATTTTCTTTAACACGTTGTCGACTAACGGAATTTTCTAATAATTCTCATACTTTTCCAGCTGGCTATATAGACTTGGATTGCAAAGACTTGACTACCCGCTACGCGAATGACGTGATCGCATCTTGTGCCTTCGGTGTGAAGGTAGACTCCCACAATGATGAGCAAAACGAGTTCTACACCATGGGCAAGGCAACCGCATATTTTAGCTTTAAGAGGATCTTGGTATTTCTTGGATATAATGCGTTTCCGAAGGTTATGAAGGTTGGTAAAAACCCAAATATGGTTGTTATCTGGTGCTTATAATAATAGAAAATATCTTTCGTTCAGTAAAACACCACCCAGTTGCTATTATTAAATTGCTAACTGAAACTCAACTTATTAAGCTTTCTAAGAAAGCATTTTTGGTGTCAGAGCTTGCTGGTTTCATTGTAATATTTTATTACCACGTTTGTTAAAAGTTTCTAGCTTAATAAGGTGTAAATTTACAGATACTCAACCTTAAGTTCTATGAAGATGACATTAAAAACTTCTTCAAAGACCTATTGTTGATGAATATGAAGGAAAGGGAAACCCATAACATTCACAGACCAGACATGATCCATCTGCTTATGGAAGCTAAAAAAGGTACAAATATGTAAAGGAACATTAGTGGACATAGTACTTTTTTTTCTATGTTTTATCTGCGATCAGTTTGTCCAACTATAAGCAAATTGTTGGTGGGTTGGTTTGTGTCGGGTAAAGTACACTCCTGTTCTTCTCTTCAGTCCTCAATTTAGACATAGTACTCTTGGTTTTTGATGATAATGATGAAGATGTAATTAATTGATTAGTAATTAAAACAGCAAACTATCATGTTAATAGATAGCGAGAATTAACTAAAGGCGATAATCTTGAAGATTTTGCAATTCAGTAACATCTAACGTTTCAGGCAACCTAACATACGATGAGAAGACACAGGATACTGGTGCTGGCTTCGCAACTGTAGAAGAATCTGAATTTGGAAAGAAAACTGTATTAAAAAGTATAAGAGTACCTATACAATAATAACCTATATAATAACCTATCTACTGGTCCAAAAGTAATTTGTGATACAACTAATTTGATAATCCATCATTTTCTTATCAATGCATTTATTATCAGTCTGGCCCAGGTCACACATATCGGGCAAGGACATGGCGCGGACATGGCGCGGACGTGGCACGGACGTGGCGAGGACATGGCACGGGCATGGCGCGGACATGGCTCGGACAAGACGCAGAAATGACGTGACAGAGGCACAAGTGTAGTGCAGTCTGTTGTCCGGTATCGATGTGTCAGCATGTCATCCTCAGAAGACGAAGATGCTCTTGCTCTCGTGCATACAATTAATAAATATACAGATCAGGGCCCGTACAACCCCGATTTCGAGTTAGTTGCTTCGAAAGTGAAACCCCTTCATTGGGTTATACAGTTGACGGGATTACCCTTTCGTTTGGGTATTCTCCTCCTAACACAAGCGAAAGTGTAACCCGTTCCTTTTGGTTTTCAGTCGATAGGGTTAACCTCTTATGAGGTTAAACGAATGAATGAAGTTACCTCGATAGGTTTTTTTGAATGTTACACAATGGTTATCATTACGCCTGACACTGGGTGGGGGAATTTAGATTTTGACTCTTGATTTATGTCGTCAATCATTAGGTATAAGTTCGGATCGCTTTATTTGGTTGAAGGAAGAGCGTCACTGCATTAAAGAAAAGTTTTGAAAACATAAGGAAAGTGCTGTGTTTCAGTCAGTTTTCATTGGTCATCATCGCAGAGTATGCGTTATCATATACGAGACCCGCAGTCAACAAATTAAAAAGAAAAAAAATGTTGTTTCAGTTTTCATAAGTCATCAGTTATGTCATGACTGAGGCCCGCAGCCAACATGTTAAAAAGAAAAAAATGTGTTTCAGTCAGTTTTCATAGGGCATCATCGCAGAGTACTCTGCGTAGCGTTATTTTTTATTTTTATTGTATTTATTAGGCAAAGCCGACAGTACACATAATGAGTATTTTGTAAAGCGTTATGTCCGAGACCCGCAGTCAACGTGTTAAAAAGAAAAATATGACCTCTAAACTATTTTGAATAATAATTTTTGATTGTCACTGTCACTGTCACTCTAAAACTCAAACTCAAAACTCAACTCAAAGCTCCACTCGAAACTCATTCTACAAATTCATCTATAAATGGTTATATCTCAGGAACTACTCATCCTAGACTAGCCGTTAATTGCTCAAAAGATAGCTATTGACAAGATCTTTATTTTCAATGACATATGTCAAACTTGAATTTGCCATATCTCGAGAAGTACTCATCCTAGACTTGCCGTTACTAGCTCAAATGAGAGCTACTAATAAAATCTTAATTTTCGATGACAGCTGTCAAACTAAAAACTGTCATCGAAAATTAAGATCTTAACAATAGCTATCATGTAAGCTAGTAACGGCAAGTAAAGGATGAGTAGTTCTCGAGATATGGTCGATTTAAGTTTGACAGCTGTCATCGAAAATTAAGGTCTTGTCAATAGCTATCATTTGAGCTACTAAAGGCAAGTCTAAGATGAGTAGTTATCGAGATATGGTCGATTTAAGTTTGACAGCTGTCATTGAAAATTAAGGTCTTGTCAATAGCTATCATTTGAGCTACTAAAGGCAAGTCTAAGATGAGTAGTTATCGAGATATGGTTGATTTAAGTTTGACAGCTGTCATCGAAAATTAAGGTCTTGTCAATAGCTATCATTTGAGCTAGTAAAAGCAAGTCTAAGATAAGTAGTTCTCGAGATATGGTCGATTTAAGTTTGACAGCTGTCATCGAAAATTAAGTTCATGTCAATAGCAATAATTTGAGCTAGTAAAAGCAAGTCTAGGATGAGTAGTTCTCGAGATATGGTCGATTTAAGTTTGACAGCTGTCATCGAAAATTAAGTTCATGTCAATAGCAATCATTTGAGCTAGTAAAGGCAAGTTATGATAAGTAGTTCTCGAGATATGGTCGATTTAAGTTTGACAGCTGTCATTGAAAATTTATTCCAATTTTATTATAATATAATTATTATTGCGTAAAATAAACAATTAGTAGTCTGCATTTCCACCCTTAATGCTTAGAACACAATTACCGCAATTATTTTTAATCTTTTGACCGAAATTCTTTTCTCCATTATCTCCTATAACCCACTTATAACCCGTGTTACAATGATAAAAAGGGTAACCCTAAGGAATGGGTTTTGGAATAATACCAAAACCCAATACTATTGATAACCCTCATGATCAGATAACCTAATCAAAAGGGTTTTGAATTGTTTAACCTATCAAATAATAGTGTAAACCATACGGAGAGGGTTAACTAAACTTTTGGAAAAACCCTGCCGAAAACCTCTTCATCGGGTTACCAAATCGGGCCCTGATACAGTTGAAGAAAATACGCGCAAACGAATTTGCACAAGGATCAGCTAGTATTACCATGGGTATTACATAAAAAAAAATTAATACCGGTTTAGTTTAATCTCTTTCCGATTTCCAGCCACAATTTATCTTGAACATTTCAGTTACAATAATGGAACGACAATGATCATAAAGCGTTGCATATTTTACAATCAATTCAAAAAATTCAATATTAAATTCGATATCGTCATTCGTCACGCATTTTTACATCACTAACGGACATATGTCGCAAGCAAGTACATACTACGAACTGGCGGCCATCTGACGTCCATCTGGCGGCGATCGGGCGCGGGCGCCGAAATGGCGCGTCATACGTCCGATCAACGACATACCGTGTGTCCTAAATTGTGCTTTATTTCCATGCATTTTGTATGAAATTTGAATGGAATAGGAAACCGCCTGTGCCATGTCTGCGCCATGTCCGTGCCCGATGAATGTGACCTCGTCGGACGCAGACAAGGCACTGGCGGTTTCTTATTCCATTCAAATTTCATACAAAATGCATGGAAATAAAGCACAATTTAGGACACACGGTATGTCGTTGATCGGACGTGCTTATGACGCGAAGTCGTCCGAGCTAAATTGTGCTTTATTTCCATGAATTTTGTATTAAATTTGAATGGAATAGGAAGGCGCCCGTGCCATGCCCGCGCCAGGTCAGACAAGTGGGGCCTATACCTAAGGAAAATTTTCTTTAAGCCTTTGATATTTTAAATACTTTCTAATCTGTTTTTATTACTGGATGACTTTCGTTTACCAATAGCTTCAATGTCATCACTAATCCAAACTCTCCTCTGATTATAGCGGCTATCCATTCCACGACGATGACGATGCGCCTACGCACCACAATATGTCCCGTGTAACGGACTGTTTCTGTATAGTAGCTAATCATACCTATTCAAAATCATTATTTTCAACTTATTGTATAAAAAACTATAGGAATCATGTAAAAACAAATCTTGTGATTTGTGAACGCAGTATTTAACTGTGAATGAGTTAGTTCTAAGTTTCATTTTATTTTCAGCCTGGTCTGATGATGACCTGACATCTCAAGCTTTCTTATTCTTCGTCGCTGGCTTTGAGACGGTGTCTTCCACCATGTCTTTCCTCCTCCACGAGCTGGCTTTGAACCCTGAAGTCCAGAATAAGTTGGTGCAGGAGATCAGGGAGCATGATGAAAAGAACGGAAACAAGTTCGACTATAATGCTATCCAAAGCATGACTTATATGGACATGGTTGTTTCTGGTAAGGCTTTTTGATAAGCGAGAACGTTCCAAACAGCCTTAAAATAAGAGGCCTTCGGCCAGCCGATAAAGTCATCAGACTTTGCTACTCATATGAAGAAAATTTAGTGAATGAAATGAAAATTTATTTATTCAATTGGAACTTTAAAGTACACTTTGAATCGTATTTTTTTTTATCTACACCAATTCACAACGCGACCAAACAGAGAAGAATTGGCAAGAAACACTGCTTATATTTTTTTTAAACTCATTGCTACAATTTGTATTCATAACTATTACATTTTTTTTGAGGGAGTTGTAAACAGTTTCATCCCAGACTTTTTTGTCATCTAAATAATCAAAAAAATTATTATTATAAAGATAAGCTTTATCACAGAGATTACGTTTAACAATATTTTTTAATTTATTTACAGATAAATTAATCATTTCATTTGGGATTTTGTTAAAGAAACGTACACTTTGCCCTTTAAATAATTGACTAACTTTATGGAGCCTTACAGTAGGAACGTCTAGTTTATCTTTATTACTAGTACTAGCTGACCCGCTCGCAACTTCGTTTGCGTTTATACTCTTTTTTTACGTATGTCCTTTCATGTGAAATGTTTCCCAAGCCCGGTAATTTGACACGGAACCTTAAATATGAATGGAATAATATGTACCTACATATTACTACATTACTTACCCCGTAATGTAGTATGTAGGTACCTGTTCCCGTTACCGCTCTCACTCCTTTTTTCGTTCCTGTTTCCGTTGGCAACCCGTTGCCAAGTTAACAGCCGGTATAGGTATGATGAATTTGTATATGCCTAACTCTTGATTATGATTGGTTACCCATGCAAACTTTCATCACATAAATCACCCTCTTTAAGTTTCATTTTCGCTACAAAAAGCAGCAAGTCCTTCTCCAAGGTCCCATGGGTGGGACCTGGATATGCTTCAGCCCTTTAGGTGTTTATTTATTTTCGTTATAGTCTCCATGAAAAATCTCAAGTCTATATGTAAAAAAAAAACTTGCTATCCCCGTGGTATTCAAATATCCAAGAACAAATGAATGAAATTGAAATTTCGGATTCTAATCCGATTTAAATAGTATTTATTATTTGACATTCCAATTTTAAATAGTATCGCATTGCACCAAGCTTTTAAGGCTCCCCCACACAGGTGTGTTATTATCGGTGATAATATTGCATGCGTTATTGCGATAATGCGTTCCAATTCCTTGCACATAATTGCGTTATCGCAGCAGTATATAAGGTTTTTTTAACGTTTTTAGCCGTCCTAATACACAATGTACTAAAATTCTACTGATCTCACACTACGCGCAACTATCAAAGGCATTGTAAATGTAATTTAGAAATAAAGCACACGATAAAATTTGACCATAATGTACTGACGAAAAAGTGAACGGAGTGCAGAGTGGCTTTGCGCATAAAGGCCCTTCTACTGCCTACAGTTATTGTCCGTCTGCCTCCTAAGATGGCTCGAGTTGTAGCTTAATTCAATCTCGAGATATCATTTTTTCCGTTCCTTGAATAGCTAACTCAAAAAAAAGTAATTGGGAAATTCTCGATCATGAAAATTGTTGAATTTTGACAAATTTGGGAAAATCTCAAAAAGTTACGATCCGATTTTGGAAATTTAAATTGCACTTTAAAGCCTTCCGGCAGAAGCAAATATTGACATAATTGTGACTGATCACTTTATTCACCTACACATCTTTTTTAATGCATGTGACGAATTTACTTTCAATGTATGGAGTTTCAAAAATGTGACGAATTTACTTTGTGGCAAATGTACAACAACCCCTCTCGTATCTTTGAAACTATAGGCAAATGTCAGAATTTCATGAATCGGGGCACTATACTCGATCTGAAAAACTTAAACATTTTCAATATTTGCACATGCGATATTACGATATATTCTGTTATATTTGTCTGATATTATCGCCAATAATAACGTACCTATGCCCACACACCTGTGTGTAGGAGCCATTACGTTTTTGAATAAATTTGGAATGAGTTTTCAAACACGACAGTGTCAAAATAAAATGGCATAACATGTGTCACTAAAGAGTATTGATATCAACTTCGATGCAAATCACCCCTAAAAAACTTTGTACCACTTTTTAACCCTGTTAGGCGATAAATTTCAATAATATACGAAACACGTTTTTCATCAATTTTGTTAAAGAATGTTTATGCAAAATTTGAAGTAGATTGGACCAAGGAATCACGTTGTTCCATACAAACTTTGCCCACGTTTTTCACCCCTTTAGGGGTAGAATCTCGGAAAATCCTTTCTTATCGAATGTCTACGTCATACAAAGAACACGCCCTCCAAGTTTCAGGTCTTTACGATCAGCGGTTTAGGCTGTGCGTTGATCCGCCAGTCATTCAGGACAAAGGATTTTATTAGTATAGATTACCCTCCATAAAGGTATTTTTTTCAAAAATCTGGTATGCGGTCTTTTTTTATTTAATATTCAAAGTGTTCTGACGAAGTTTCAAGAAAATCACACCACGCGTTAAGATTTTCCCATACAAACTTTACCACCCCATTGCAACCCCCTCGAGGACTATTTCAAATTTTGAATGACACCAATCTTCATTGATTGTATGGAATAATACATGTCCCAGGTTTCAAGTTTCTAAGTTCAAGGAATACGATTTTTCATACAAACATTTTTACCCCTTTTCACCCTCTTAGGGGTTGAATTTCCAAAAACCGTTTCTTAGTGAGCGCTCACACTCTTTAAAGGCTACCTGTACGAAATTTCAAACCTTTAGGCCCTGTAGTTTCTGAGATTTCGTGATGAGTGTGTCAGTGAGTGAGTGAGGATAGTTCTCTTTTATATATATAGATTAACATTATGATGGTCGCTATATTTAAATAACAAATTAATATGTTTTCGGAAAAACATTAAGTTTTCATATATTGGCATGGAAGTGTCATTTTATTTATTTCTGTAAACTAAGTTCCTAGTTGTACTGATACTATAGCTAACAGATGATTTTTCTTCATAGATTGCATAATCTAAAACATAGATCGCTATATAAGACCGTAGGTGATTTAAGATTTTGACGTTAAAAAAATATAAGCCAAGCAGAGTTTCTTGCCAATTCTTCTCTATTTGGTCGCGTTACGAATTGGTGGTAAATGAAAAAAAATGACATTTCAAAGTGTACTGAATAAATGAATTTTGAATTTTGAAGTTTTGAATTTTGAATTCGTTGCTGTAAGAAATTATTGTTCAAAGGAACTATAACAATAAACAACTATTTTTAATCACTTGCCATTTCGTAATAAACCCTGTCGTTTATATAAGTGGTATTATTTTTAGAGGTCTTGAGACTCTGGCCGCCCCTAGTTGCTATAGAACGAGAGTGCATCAGGGACTACAACATAGGAAAACCTAACGACAAAGCTAAAAATGATTATATTGTAAGTACAAACTCACAACTTTGTAATCAATCTGTGCGGAGCGACTCCTGCCAAGTCAACCGGGGAAGCCGTATTATACCTTTACCGGAACCAACTCGTATACATACCTCGGGCAGATATTGCAGTTGGGTAGAAACAACTTCGAGAAGGAGGCCAAGAGGAGGATTCAGCTGCGTTGGGCAGCATTGTGGAAACTACGTCGAGTTTTCTCGTCACCCATACCGCAATGTTTGAAAACGAAAGTTTTCAGTCAGTTCGTCCTACACGTCATGACATAGGGAGCCGAAGCGTGGACTCTCACAGTACGGCTAGTCCACCAGTTTAAAGTCGCTCAGCGAGCTATGGAACGAGCTATGCTCGGGATTTCTCTGAAGGATAAAATCCGTAACGAGTTTATCCGACATAAAAAGTTAGTTGATATAGTCCAGAGAATTAGCAAGCTGAAGTGGCAGTGGGCTGGCCAGATCTGCCCAAGAACCGATAACCGTTGGGGTAAACGAGTTCATGAGTGGAGACCGCGGCTCGGCAAACATAGTGTAGGACGCCCTCCGGTCAGGTGGGGTGACGATCTGCGAAAGGCTGCTGGTAGAAGCTGGATGCATCGAGCTCGCGATGGCGCTCATTAGGGGAGGCCTATGTCCAGCAGTGGACTGCTATAGGCTGATGATGATGATGAACCAACTTGGGCATCGGACATTTTTCAGCATATTATTTTACGGATTGAAATTATAATTATAGTCAGCTTTGTCAGTTGATTATTGACATCGCTGAACGATCTCAGTCAAGTCAGCAGTACTGACTTGTTAACATTTGTTTTGAAAGACATTTTGATAAGACAATATAACTCATGTTTCCAGATCCGCAAGGGCGAGTCTGTGTTAATCTCTACGTGGTCCATCCACCGAGACCCCGCATACTTCGAAGACCCCGAGAGGTTCGACCCTGAGCGCTTCTCTGAACAGAACAAACATAACATCAAGCCATTTACATACTTACCTTTTGGTTCTGGCCCAAGGAATTGTATTGGTAAACTAATTTTTTCCTTGTAGCTTGTACTTGAAACTAGGAGGGGGATGATAATTACGTGCAGCGGGCATCATTACGACTAAGTCGCTACTCTTCCTTGATGTACTTATCAAATTAGGTATACAAAAACTGTCCATAAACAGCCATTGTTTTGGTTGAAGGCAATGAAAGTAAACTTTGCGTGCTGTTGTCGCTTTAGGTATTGTATTTGGATTCCACGTCTTTTTATGAAAACTGTGACACAGCGAAGCGCAAACTAATGGTATTTTACTAATTGTTATAGTCGACCAGGCATAATTGTGGTTGACCAGCAATAAGACGATTACTTTTTCCTGGATTCCTATCGAGTGAAGCCGCAGTCTCAAGCTAATTTGACATAGTAAAAGTGTACAGCATAAAAATAACGGAGCCACGCTCAAATTTCATTAACTTTTGCTGGATATTTATCACATATTCTAAGGGTATGAGCTGCAATCAATAAAGGCAGTCGATGTTTCAGGGTCTCGTTTCGCACTCTGTGAGGTTAAGGTGATGCTGTACCAGCTCCTGCAGCAGCTGGAGGTATCTCCTTGCGCCCAGACCTCGCACCCCGCTAGGCTCTCCAAGGAAAACTTCACCCTCCACATTGAGGGCGGACACTGGATCCGACTTGCTCCTCGAAAATAAACTACAGATGTTTTTCTTCATAAATTTTGTTTCATATCTAATCCCTCTGTAAAAAAATGTTTTGAATTCCTACAAAATAAAATAATTGATTGAAAATCAAGTAAGTACATTTTCATCCCATCTATTTGAAACGCGGCGAAGGGTTCCTCGATAAGTGCAAGCAAAGTGGGTCATTCCGGCACTTTATAACAGTGACAAATTTACTTTTGAATTTGGAACTATTTTTAATTTAATAGGCAATAACGCCAACAATGTTGTAAATGGAAGTTGCTATATACCATTACACTCAATGTAACGTTACCATGCCTTGTTTTAAATCAATTAACGGGACACCTACCCAAAACTATAAGCAACATCAGCTCACTAAAGTTGCCCAAAAACATTCGGTTAGCTGATCCCATGTTCCATCAACCAGGCCCTATATATATTGATAGGCGCCGATCTGTTTTAGGATATACTTGGCAATTACCAAAAACTCGCTTTTAACCCTCACATAGCTGAGTTAGCAAAGGAGTCATTCAGGCGCCTCGGATTTATACTTAGGAATGCCCGTGACTTCCGCAGTGATCATGTGGTTTGACTCATCTTTGGCGCACTTGTCCGAAGCAAGTTGGAGAGTAGTGCTTGCTTAGGGAATCCTCATGAGAGCACTTATGTACTCCTACTTGAAAAGGTGCTGAAGGCTTTTCTGCGATTCATATACAAACGCTGTAACGGGTACTGTCCCTTCTTGTATCCTACAAAATTTCTGCTAGGCAGCCTGGGCTCCCTGGGCAACTCGTTGGAGGTTCGAATGAAATTGTAACTGCTTGTAAAATATGTCATAGCAAAATTGACTCTCCTAATCTAAGGGATGCGGTGTGTTGTTTCTACGTTCCTGACGAATACTATCGTGGTCGGAAGCTTAAATTGTTTGCCGTACCTTCGTCCCGTACGGTGTTCGTCCGTTCAGCAATTATAACATTTTGCTTCTATCACGACTCTCACCAAATAACTTGCACCAATGTGTAAATTTTGGTGCAATATTTTGGTAGGAACACGTGTTGGGCTCACCTTGTTATTCTTGCTGAACTTTTGTATTGTTATTTTCTATTTGGCCGTGAAGATTTGCTATTTTGCATAACTACATTCAGTGATTTAATATCTCCAAAAATGTTGAATAATGCGAGCGAGGGAGGTTTGACCCGTATCGTCGCCTTAAGAGATAGGATCATTCATACAACAAAATGTTGGATGGAACCTGATTCTGACTTTGCAGGTCAGCAATCAATCAAATTCTCATTCATACCAGCTTACACTCTTCATTTCGGTGGCATATGGGAAGCCGGTGTCAAGTCGGCAAAACACCATATAAAACGGGTTATTCCCGGTGCTCCGATAGAAACTCCGATTGGTAGGAGGAGTGGGCTTTTTTTCACATCCCTCCGATTGAATGTTCTTGTTTTTTATCACTTAGTTTATTTCACCAAAAGTACATTAGGGCCGGTAAACTTACGTTTATACTAACTGGAATTGAATTGCTAAAAATTTGTCCTAGCTGTTGGATTTAAAATTGGACAAGCTGAATTTTTACTGAATTATTCCTACCAGTCCGACCGGTAGCACGGTTTTCCAAACCTTAGCCGGACGCTGAGTTCCGGTCAGGCTTTCAGACATTTTCTTCTTGAAGTACCAGTGTAGCATAAGTCAGAAAGAGATCTTACATCTTGAGCCAGTAGGTAGGTATTAATTATTCGACTGATTTGAAGCCCATTATCATTAGTTACCCTTAGCAGTCCACTGCTGGACATAGACCTCCCCTAATGAGCGCGATTGTGCTCTGTCCTCAGCTCGATGCATCCTGCTTCTACGAGCAGCCTTACGCAGATCGTCACTCCACCTGACCGGAGGGCGTCATACACTACGTTTGCCGAGATGCAGGCTCAAGATTTAAGATCTAGTTGTGACTTATGCTATCCTGGTACTTCAGGAAGAAAATATTAACTAGTCTGACCCCAATTCAGCGAGTGCAATTTCGGCAAAAGTACATACAGGCCATAATACGATTAGAAAACCGGAAACAGTTGCCATATTTACCTCCTGCTGTTTTCTGATTGCCTAGTACTTTTAGATCACAACTTCTATACGTATTGTAGTAGTAATTACATGGTTATTTTTGTACATTGTTTGACAAGCCTCTAACTCCTGACGACTAATACTGCCCTGGTAGTTTTGATTTTCGCTGATCTTTTTGCCTATACCCTTAAAATATGTAGTCTCGACACCAAATACCAGGAGAACATAGCTGACCAAGAGGTTACTTACTGTTTGGAATAAAATTCTTTACTTGGTAAAAAATATAATCTTCATAGCCTATCGAGTTATAATCCCCTGGTACTTTATGGTCTTAACGAACTCCCTGTTGCGGTTTTCCTACAGAGCTACAACATGGGGTCCTTCAAAAGGCGGGTATTTCATCACCTCAAGGGCCGGCAGCGCATCAGTATTGCCTCTAGTAATGCAGGTGTCCATGGGCGGTGGGACTACTTTAGCCCGCCTGTTCTTCTGCCAGCTTTGGCATAAAAAAAATCCTCATTTGTAATTTTCGCCCTATGATCACCAATACCTCCGTCAATTGTGAACCGATTTTCAAAATTCTTTTTTTTTGTTTGAAAGAATATACTTCACAAGTGGTCTCATATAAATTTTATCCCTGAGAGTTTGGTACTTTTCTCGCAAAACTCAAAAAAACTTCATCCTTACTTGTAATTTTCGCCATGATTCGTCCCTCATGCGGGCGATACCTTTAGTTGGTCTGCCCATGGTGCTATTTTATGTAGAAGGGCCAGTCCAAGCATCTGAACGAGACTCTTTCAGTGTAATGGCTCTTACGATGCCTTTACATATTGTAGACTTATTTTGGATCGAATCCTCTATGTATCTCTCTACAATCGCATTGGAATTCCAACCTCCATGGCGCTTAAGGGTCAGGAGATCAGCTCCTGAATCAGTTAAAAGTGTGGCTGAAGTTCGTCGGAAACAATGACCCGTGTACAACAGGGGTTCTGGAAATTAGTGGGCTGGCCATATCTGCCGAAGAACCGATAACCGATGGGGTAAACGAGTTCTTGAGTAGAGACCGCGGCTCGGCAAACGTAGTGTAGGACGCCCTCCGGCCAGGTGGGGTGACGATCTGCGAAAGGCTGCTGGTAGAAGCTGGATGCGTCGAGCTCAGGACAGGGCGCAATGGCGCTCATTAGGGGAGGCCTATGTCCAGCAGTGGACTGCGATAGGCTGATGATGATGATGATAATGATGAAACTTCCTCGTCGCTAGAATCACTCATTTTAGGTTTTTCACTTGTTTTAAGGTTTCTTGTTTTTATCCTAAAGTTTTAACAACCTGAAAAGAAAAGGGCGCGCGCAAATCAAATTAAAAACAAAGTACACCATGAAGGTGCTGAGTCTGAGTTTTTAACAAATTATAAAAGGTCGTATTGGTAAATTCGGCACCATGGAAGAAGTAATAAGGTTAAATGATGTTTTGAATTCAAATATATATATATAATATGAAAATAAACTTTTCATCCCCCCATCTCGGAAAGAGTATTTTTGCTCTTCGATATCTGAGTTCAAAAACAGTTTTTATCCGCTAGAGGATAAAGTAAAATTGAATTAAGAACATCGTGTGCACTAAGTTTGTGAATTCAAAACATCATTAAACCTATTTACTTCTACCTTCATGGTGCCGAATTTATCATAGAACCTTTTTTAATTTGATAAAACCTCAGACTTAGAACCTTCTTGGTGTACTTAATTTTTTTTCGCTACACTCGTGATTCAATTTTAGAATCCTTCGCTTGCTCGGTCATCAAAATTGAGCACGCGGTTAAAAAGCAACTTTGCACTCTTGTATAACAAATAACTATTTCCACTGTTTAGGGCAAGGAGTATGAAGTGATTTTTTTGAAGTCGGTTTTATTTATTTTTTAAGTTTTTAGTTTATTTTAGTGTTTCCTATAATAAGTACCGAACTGCAATCCTTTTGGAATATGAAAAAAAGTGATACAAATAACTGTGTAATATGTTATTTTGGCTTCACAATTTCAATGTATTATTATTTTAACTCTTTTTTTCTTATTTATAATTTATTTCTGTTTAAGCAATGTTGTTAAATTACATTTCGATTTGTGCCTGTAATTGAAGTTACACTGACTTACAAAAGGAGAATGCCGTCTGATGTATGGCGCTCGGTACCAATGCTAAAGTGATTGCGTCAAAACGAAACCTAATTTTTTTGAAAGATATTATACTGTTATTTATGGAATACTAAGTATTTATTAAGATAAACGTTAACAAATTGTTTTTATTTGATATTAGTTTTAGAGTTTGTTTTTGAAAAAATGCTTTCCCGAGACCTTGTGTGTTCAGTTTTGTCTACATAATTATAAATATTACACTATAAACATTTAAATATGATAATATCTATAAGAAAAGGTTTATATACCTTACAAAGATAGGTAAAAGGGTGTTTTAACTTCTACTTCGTAGGTAGGACATTACATACATTACTACTGTGTTCTACTTTATATTATTTTCAAATAATGATAGTGACGAGAAAGTAGATAGGCATTTACATCATTATAATAGGTATTAGTACTTACTGGTGAAGGTGAAATCCAAGCTAAGATCCAAGATCTTAACACATTAGTCACAACGACGAAAAGGCCATGCCTCGATTGTTTATCGTTCATTATTGTGATTATGTCTAATAAAATATCTATTTTCAGAATAAACACTGCTACACAATATAACTTTTGAAACTATCATGGTTGAGAACATAATTATTAATATCAACGGGATATTTACCATGATTTGTGAGTTCTGTTATTTTGCGTCGAAATATCGGGAAATAACAGAACTCACAAATCATGGTAAATATCCCGTTGATATTAATAATTACTGCTACACAATGCCACAGAACACTCTAGTAATACATAAAAATAGGAGATAGTTTAGTAGTACCACAAAAAAGTTTCTGATCCAACCTCTTTGATTATACAAAGTGAAAAAACCTCCAATGTTTTCATTAAATTCTACCACAGAATACAGAAGGGACAGAAGCTTCACTCCGCGCAATCATTTAAATAAATAGCGACTTTAGCTGCTACGCAATAAAGTGCTATTCAGCTCGTACCGAACTCAGTGCCTAACATTTATATTAACCTACACCTTGCATCCCTTTCTATCGTATAGCTCTATCTCTACTGACGTGGCACGTGTAACGTTAGGGTTGTCTTGAGAATTATTCTGTGACGAATAATAAGAACCTGGCCGCCGACGGGCAGCAGCGTCGGCGGTGCGAGAAGCTGTACCCTGCGATCCCCAACCCGCATGCCCAGCGTGGCCAAAATTTTAGTAGGTAGGTACCTACCTAGATATTTGCAAGAGAAAAAAACAACATTTGGTTTGTAGGTAACCTAGTTATCTAGTTTTAGTTGTTAGTACGCCTACCTTTAGGTAACTTACCACATCGATTTGTCTACCTACACCTACCTACCCGACTGTTTTTATTTTAAGCAGGTAACCTACACTGCCTACTTAAAGTTAAATCAAATAAAAATGTACCTAGGTTGGGTTTCTAATCTTGCTCTCAGTCTACATAATCAAAATCATTATACCTACTTACTACAGCACTATGTAGGATACCTACCAGATACCTACCAATGGCACAAAAATTGTCTATGAAAAAATACCTACATTATAATATTACGTTTATTTATATAGGTAGGTAACGCATTCAAATAGAACTTGTACCTAAGTACCTATCTACTTAAGTAAATACGGGAGACTTTGATATCTAAACAACGCATTATTTGGTAGAAAAACTTTCAGTTCTGTACCTACTATTGGTATTATTTACATTTTCTTATTATTATTCAGGCAACCAAATCCTATGCAGTATTTTTTTGCCTTCATTTGGCGTAAAATATAGGTACATTAACAAAAACAAAGTAAAATGCCGCGGCTGCTCAAAGACACTTTCGTTCCGGGCAGAACTCGGCAACCGACGTAACGAACCATGCTAGGAGGGCCGGCGAAGCGTAGGTATATTTTTATACCTATTCTGCGGAGTGAAAGAGGCCTGATTCTACTGTCTAAAATTAAAAGTGAGGGTGGTTGCAATGTCATGGCGCCGTGCGCCGGAAACCAAATAAACGAAAGAATTTTTTACGTGATTATTAATCGAGTCGGTCTGTAAGACTAAAAAAAATGTTAATGTTATTTTTAAAATATAGCCAATTTTATGGGATACGTTTGGTTTTGACGCACTTGGTACGGGTTATCGGCATTCTCCTTTGTGTTAGTATTAATAAAATGCATGCCTTAGTGTAAACTTTTTTGATGCAATTTAATAAATAAAATTAACCTCTAACAGATGCTTATAATCTTTTCCGAGTAGATTCACAAGGTATTATCTCATATTTCGGTTGGGACGAGAGGATATGGGTGTAAAAGACTACTTCTCACAGATGAACGCTGCAGTGTGGCTATCGTCGAAGCTGCTGAGATATCCATAGAACATGAACCCATACCCCGTGCTAGGATATGACATGGGATGTCCTGACCACCACCTGGAGTACCCCGCCTGCTCCAGGGTCTGACCTGGAAACGCAGCATGTAAGATTGAGTGATAAGGTCCAATTTGGGTCAGCAATATTTCTGACTGGATTTCCGATCCGGAGGTCGTAGGTTCTTGACTTCTCGACTTATGATGATGATGATTACTACGTGCTTAACACGGTGAAGGAAAACAGTCCGATAAAGTGCGAGTTAACTCGTCCCAAAGAGTTTGGATTTTTATCTGTGATCTATGACTCATCCACCACGGGTGACGTCAAAGTTTTATAGCCGACTTCAAAAAAGGAGGAGGTTCTCATTTCAATTGTATTTTTTTAAATTACTAAGTCATCTTTATAATTCTACAACTGTAATAAAAATAGACCTGTGAATAGAATGTGCAAATCCTGGAATTTTAGATATTAACTTATTTAACTTTTTTTTGTATTGTTTATACTGTGGATCTCGTGTCTCGTGTATTTAACTAGAGACTTATCTATTCACTTTTCCCGTAATATATAGATCACATTCTATAATATATAAAAAAGCGGGTTTGCGACTACGAAAATAAGGGCCCTTCTTTTATCTGAAACGGGCCTATTCTGAACGGGTTTCATCATAGTTCAAAAACTGTACATGATATAAAAAAATAAAAAAATGTTTTAAGTTGTTCAAATTGTTCAGCCTTTTTATATGCCGCCCCAATCGACCTAGACCCCTTTTATTTAGTGAAAGAGTGAAGAAACCCTCTATTTAGCCTCCACAAGTATTGACCGATTCTTTCCCGTGGGTAAAACCGACTAGGCTGAGAGGACGTTAGAGGAAAGCCTGCTTTTTCCCTTTATCCATGTTCGTAACTGATCTTTTATAACCAGATATCTAATGCCTGGACAGTCCTGGCCAATGAGTAAAAGGTTACCTCTTGACGCTATTTTATATCTATTATTATTATTATACTTTATTCATTTTAAAACTTATCAAAAATACATTTTTTAGTATAAAATTTAAAACATTATTCGTCTACTATATACAAAAATAACTTAAAAAACATTATAGTAAAAAATATATCCAAAATGGTGGACCACCGACTGCGGGGCAAGGCCATTGACAAACCATTTGAGGTTGGTGGCTAGAGCTGCAGAGAGAGGAACCTCCGCACAATGCATGCCGAGTCCAGGAGAGCCGCCTTCTGTATCTGACCCTTGATATAGCTGCCTAGCGAGAGTCTCTAAAGGTGACGATACATGTCAAATCCCTCTCGCTCGCACTATTCAACATTTTTGAAGATATAAAATCACTGAATGCTATGCAAAATAGCAAACCTTCACGGCCTAGAAAATAATAATATAAAGTTTCAACAAGAATGTCATGTTGAACCCAACATGTTTTCCTACCAAAAAAATTGCACCAAAATTGATCACATTGGTACCAGTTTTTTGGTAAGAAAACGTGATAGAATCATGTTGTAATACCTTATTACTATTTAAATTAAAACTTCTTGTGTTCTATGTAAAGAAAACATACTCTCATTATTGTTTTAAAATATGAAAATGATTGATGTCACTCAAAATAAAACTTTTCTCCAGAAAGGGTTCTTTTACTTAGTTTCTACAACAAAACGTTATCAGCACGACGAACAAGTGAAATAATAATAAACCAGACGAGAATTTGTATTTTGTGTCACCAGAAATTGTTTTAGAGGTAATTTTTGAAAATGGCTAGCGGCGATCATGCCAGGAATCCAACATCACAGCTGTTGCCCTAACTCCGCCTATCCAGCAGAGAAGAATACTCTACTTGGAATTTAAAATGAGGAACTATTCGGTACATGAGGACTTGTGGTGTACAGTAAGTGGTTATACTGTAGGAGATGCTACCACTGAAACGGTTAGATCTAGAAACGACACAAGAGCACTAGCCAAAATATGCTTGACAGTAGATGGCTCTGCTATAACGCACGTTAGGAGTGCGAAGTCTGCCCTAGAAGCATGGAAGGCATTACAAGACGTCTATGAAGATAAAGGTATGGGCAGAAGGTTAAATCTAGAGGGGAAATTGTACAGGCTGTCACTACCAGATTTTCAAAACGTTGAAATGTACAGAAAGCGTCAGAGTCTGGTAACCCCCCTAGTTAACGTTAGTAGGTTCAAACCGTCGCGGTGTCGGTCGTGGATCTCGAACTTTTTGCACAAATGTGTGTTTTATAAACCTTCTCCTCCTTGCTTAGGCATATTTAATTTCGTCCATACATCTACAAAAGACGATGGAGTGGCGGTTGCAACGCTCGACATCAATCTATATGTTATAAGAGTACTATACTGTAACTTAAAATTTCGTCTTAATTGCCAACCGTTACGATAGCTCAGTTGGTTAGAGCGTCTATTTCATAAACTGGTGTGAATAAATTGCTAGTTCGATTCCCCAGCCAAGTATAAATATTTTTGTTAAGATTTTTCCATTTTAATATAGTAGCCTCCACGGCAGCAGTTTAAATTTATACTTGAAAGGGGTATACCAGATCGTGACGCTGTGTGTACATAAACGCTGTTATGAGCACAGCACAAGATTTAGCTGATATCGGCAAGGTAATTGATGATGCTTCAATAGCTGCAATTTTATTAGGTGGTCTTACTTGGCATTAGAAAATAGCAATGTGGAAGTAAATACCGATTTAGTTAAAAGAAAGCTACTTAATGAGATGTCCAAAATAGACTCCACAGAAAGTGATGCAGCTTTTAGATCGAACAATAATGATGTTCGAAAACCTAAAACGAAGAAACAGATTGTATGCTATGAATGTAACAAACCAGGACATAAACGGCCTGATTGTACTCTAAGGAATAAGGAAAAGAAAGGCGTTAAGTCAACAGAGGAGGCTACTTCATTTAGCGCTCTTGGTACGTCTTCGTGTGAGGATAAAAACAAGTGGTTTATTGACTCTGGCGCGTCAAAACACATGACACCGAGACGAGATTGGTTCAAGAAAATTACACCATTAGAAGGTAGCACTGTAACAGTTGCCAATGGTGAGAAGATTGATTGTGGTGGTATTGGCGACATATCTATCAACACTTCGTGTGGTGTGGTAGACAAAATTAAGGATGTAGCGTATGTACCTAAACTTAATAGTAATCTTATATCTGTCAAAAAGGTTGTAGACAAAGGTTTTGTAGTACTTTTTGATAAAAATGGATGTACTTTTTATAAAGGTGATTTTTCGTTCAAAGGTGAGGCGGTTCTTCATGGTTCGGCTGCTGATGGACTATACACACTCGATTGTACTACCAATCCCCTCCAAAATGTGGCGTACGATGTGCATTCTGACTCGTTAAGCAGGTATCAATTATGGCATAAACGGTTAGGTCACTTATGTCGTTTAGGAATGGACCAATTGAAGAAAACTCACGTAGGTATCGATTATACTGAAGTAGAAAAATCGAGTTGTATTGCTTGTGTTGAAGGTAAACAGGCGAGGAAATCTTTAAGACAATTTGTATAAAAAGGCTACTTCAAAGTTGGAATTGATCCACTCTGACTTATGTCGACCATTGTCTGAGACATCGTTCTAAGGAAACAAGTACGTTTTACTTTTTGTCGATGATTTTTCGCGACTAATTTATCCTTATTTTGTTGCTTCTAAAGCACAAGTGAAGGAAAAGTTTTGTGAATTCCAAGCATTAGTAGAGAGGCAAACCGGCGCTAAAATCAAAACATTAAGAACTGATTGTGGAAAGGAGTATGTCAATAAGGAGCTTACTGATTACATGTCTAGGAACGGTTTAAAACATGAGACAACTGTAGGATATAGTCCTCAATCTAACGGTGTAGCAGAGAGAACTAACCGTTCAATTGTAGAGAAAGCGCGCTCTATGTTAGCTCAAAGTTCACTTTCTAAGGCTTATTGGGAAGATGCTTTTAAAGTCGCAGTGTACTTAAAGAATAGGTCACCGCATCGTGCTCTAGAAAGAAAAACACCATTTGAAAAATGGTACGGCCACAAGGGTAACTAGAGTCATTTGCGTGTGTTTGGATGTAGAGCACTTATACAAGTTCCCGCTAGTAAAAGGAAGAAATTGGATCTCAAGACAAAGGAAGCCATATTTGTTGGATATTCAGATGATCCAAATGGGTATTATTTTAGGGATTCTTTAAATCCAAGGTGTATACAAAAGTCGCGAGATGTGACATTTTTTGAAGAACACTTTACCAATTTAAAGGGGAATGCTGTTGAGGCTATGAAGCCAGAACCTATAATATTGTTCGATGAAGAACAGCAGAATGAAAATGTGGTTCTTCAAGAAAATCGTCCTGTATGCAGTGATGAGGATGATTATAATTCAGCAGAATCAGAGTGTCCTACAAGTCCTGAAAGGTTGGTCCCAGCTGTAAATGAGCAAGATAGTAGATATCCTACAAGGACTCGTAGGCAGCCAAATTTTTATACGGCTATGGTAGCTGATGAGAATAATGAACCAAATAATTATCTAGATGCAATGAACGGTGATCATGCTAATAAATGGCAGTTGGAAATGACTAATGAATATAATTCTTTAAATGAATTGAAGACTTGGAAGCTTGTTGATTGACACAGCTTTCCTTAACGGGAAGAGGAAGTTTATATGGAACAACCTCAAGGTTTTGTAAAGAAAGGGCAAGAAGGTCAAGTTTGTATGTTGCAAAAGTCATTGTATGGACTCAAGCAAGCATCAGGAGCATGGAGCCAAATGTTTGATAAACATTATTGAAATTAGGTTTTTCGAAAACTCCTTGTGAACCATGCGTTTATAAAAAACTTTTTGGTGATGAGTTAGCCATTTTGGCAGTTTATGTTGATGACGTAATTGTTTTTTACAATAATGACAAGACATTTGACACTGTAAAATGTGATTTGGATAATATTTTCTCCGTGAAAGATTTGGGAGAATTAAAATATTATCTTGGATTTAATATCCACAAAAGCGATGATTTTGAAATAAAGGTATGTCAACGAACATTTATTTCAAGTTTGCTGAGGAAATTTGGAATGGAGATGTGTAAGCATGTTGATACACCGTCAGCTCAGAAAAAGTTGAGTGTTGTAAGTGGAGAAGAAGATTATCCATATCAGAGCCTAATTGGATCTTTAATGTTCTTGGCAGTGAACACTCGACCTGATATAGCTTTTGTGACGAGCTATCTCAGTCAATTTAATACGAAATTCGGCAAAGAACACTGGCTTGCAGCAAAGAGAGTGTTACAGTATTTGAGAGGTACTATTGATTATGCGCTTCCTTACAGAAAGACTGGACAGTACCTTAAAGGTTATACGGATGCAGATTGGGCTAATTGCAGTATTGACCGGAAATCGTATACTGGCTATTATTTTACGCTCGCGGGAAGTCCAGTATCATGGTAGTCTAGAAAGCATCCAACAGTAGCACTGTCATCTACCGAAGGCACTTACAGCTGCAGCTAAAGAGGCCAGTTATTTGAGACAGTTTATTTTGGAACTTATTGGTAAGTCGGATATTGTTACTGTGTTCAACGATAGTCAGAGTGCACAGAGTTTAGTCCACAACCCTGTACACCATGACCGAACCAAGCATATAGATACAAGGAATCATTTTATACGGGAAAAGGTTTCTGACGGAATTATTGATTTGCAATACGTCAGATCCAATTTAAATTTCTCTGATGTGTTAACAAAGCCATTAGGACGTTTTGCACATAAAAATTGTATTGTCGGCTTAGGGTTAGCATGAGTTTTTTTCCTAGTTTTTATAATGATATTTACATTTTATAGAGAGTTTCAATTGAGGGAGGATGTTGTAATACCTTATTACTATTTCAATTAAAACTTCTTGTGTTCTATGTAAAGAAAACATTCTCTCATTATTGTTTTATAATATGAAAATGATTGATGTCACTCCAAATAAAACTTTTCTCCAGAAAGGGTTCTTTTACTTAGTTTCTACAACAAATCAAAATTATATTATTGCTGAACCAATGAATTGATATTTTCTAGGCCGTGAAGGTTTGCTATTTTGCAAAACTACATTCAGTGATTTTATATCTACAAAAATGTTGAATAGTGCGAGCGAGAGGGAGGTTTGACATGTATCGTCACCTTAAGATATTGGTCAAGGCTCTTCGCTATCAGACTGTTCGCTGAAACGACTATCGGAACGATAATTGTTGAGTCGACATCCCACATAGCGGTAATCTGGTGGGCCAAGTCAAGGTACATGCTAAGTTTGTCTTTCTCAGCCTTCATGAGATTAGCGTCGTGTGGGATGGTGATGTCAACAAGTATCGCCCGGCGTTCCGACCGGTCTATCAGCACGATATCAGGCTTATTCGCAAGAATAGTCCTGTCCGTGATGATAGAGCGAAAAACATATCGCATCATCATTATTATTATTATTATCATCAGCCTGAATCGTCCCACTACAAAGCAAAGGCCTCCCTAATCCCCTTCCACTCCTATAAACTTATATATCTATTAGATACAATAATATACAAAGGATAGGTATCCAACAAATGTGACCTATACCTTTCAGCCTAAACATACCATCAACAGTTTTCCAGGATCCATGAGCATCCAGCCTATCCCACATCGACATGTTCTCTGTGTTATCAGGCTCCCTATAAATGCCGATGGCCACCCAGTACGTCCAGTCAGCGTCGTGGATCCGGCCCAAGTACTGCTGGTGAAGGTCCTTCAGGACTCGCGCCTCGGCTGGGCTGTTGATGATGGCGAGATGGGCGCCTTCCGACACACAGGTTCTGTTCGCATTTGTCCATCTCGCTCCTTCCGCGTGGAATTTGTACCATTGTCCAGTTTTTGATTCGTATGTGTATCCTGTGCAGATAATAAAAACATATTGTAATTATTCCGTAGCTGACTGACTGACAACGTATAGTTACAACCTAAGTCACAAAACAAAAAACAGTAATAACTCATGTCCCAGAGATTGCATCAACCTACCAAGGTGTGGAGTTGATATGTGATTTGGCACTTCTAATTGTGCCTTGTAGATTTATAGAAAATAAAATAAAAGTTTGAAAAAAAATAGCGCATAAGATATTGCTAGGAGTTCATTAATGATCCCATCAAAACACAAATGTAAAATGAGAGCCAAGTTCAATATTATGATGCCTTAGTTGTTGACTTCAACAATTAAATAAGTGAGATCTAAATGGGTGTCAAGTTCAAAAGTCAGTCTTGAAATTTATTTATAACAACATAAAATATTTTATAACAACTTAAAATATCATTTCTTTTTATAACAAAGGATAATATATTAAAGCCTAAGGTCTGACTTGGCTCAGGTCAAGTGGTATTGAGAGGCAACCGGACAGCAAGACTGCGCTCGCGCTTTTTTCTTTGACACGCCACCGCGTGTCTAGTTATGTTAAGTCACCAATGAAGAAGACCAATATCTGAATCATCTAAGGCGCAGGTCACACATATCGGGCAAGGACATGGCGCGGACATGGCGCGGACGTGGCACGGACGTGGCGAGGACATGGCACGGGCATGGCGCGGACATGGCTCGGACATGACGCAGAAATGACGTGACAGAGGCACAAGTGTAGTGCAGTCTGTTGTCCGGTATCGAGGTGTCAGCATGTCATCCTCAGAAGACGAAGATGCTCTTGCTCTCGTGCATACAATTAATTGATATACAGATCAGGGCCCGTACAACCCCGATTTCGAGATAGTTGCTTCGAAAGTGAAACCCCTTCATTGGGTTATACAGTTGACGGGATTACCCTTTTGTTTGGGTATTCTCCTCCTAACACAAGCGAAAGTGTAACCCGTTCCTTTTGGTTTTCAGTCGATAGGGTTACCCTCTTATGAGGTTAAACGAATGAATGGAGTTACCTCTTGATAGGTTTTTTTGAATGTTACACGATGGTTATCATTACGCCTGACACTGGGTGGGGGAATTTAGATTTTGACTCTTGATTTATGTCATCAATCATTAGGTATTAGTTCGGATCGCTTTATTTGCTTGAAGGAAGAGCGTCACTGCATTAAAGAAAAGTTTTGAAAACATAAGGAAAGTGCTGTGTTTCAGTCAGTTTTCATTGGTCATCATCACAGAGTATGCGTTGTCATATACGAGACCCGCAGTCAACATATTAAAAAGAAAAAACATGGTGTTTCAGTTTTCATAAGTCGTCAGTTATGTCATGACTGAGGCCCGCAGTCAACAAGTTAAAAAGAAAAAAATGTGTTTCAGTCAGTTTTCATAGGGCATCATCGCAGAGTACTCTGCGTAGCGTTATTTTTTATTTTAATTGTATTTATTAGGCAAAGCCAACACATAATGAGCATTTTGTAAGGCGTTACGTCCGAGACCCGCAGACAACGTGTTAAAAAGAAAAAATATTACCTTCTTCTTCTTAAAACTATTTTGAATAATAATTTTGGATTGTCACTGTCACTGTCACTCTAAAACTCAAACTCAAAACTCAACTCAAAGCTCCACTCGAAACTCATTCTACAAATTCATCTGTAAATGGTTATATCTCTGGAACTACTCATCCTAGACTAGCCGTTAATTGCTCAAAAGATAGCTATCGACAAGATCTTTATTTTCAATGACACATGTCAAACTTGAATTTGCCATATCTCGAGAAGTACTCATCCTAGACTTGCCGTTACTAGCTCAAATGATAGCTACTAATAAAATCTTAATTTTTGATGACAGCAGTCAAACTAAAAACTGTCATCGAAAATTAAGATCTTAACAATAGCTATCATGTGAGCTAGTAACGGCAAGTCTAGGATGAGTAGTTCTCGAGATATGGTCAATTTAAGTTTGACAGCTGTCATCGAAAATTAAGTTCATGTCAATAGCAATCATTTGAGCTAGTAAAGGCAAGTCTAAGATAAGTAGGTCTCGAGATATGGTCGATTTAAGTTTGACAGCTGTCATCGAAAATGAAGTTCATGTCAATAGCAATCATTTGTGCTAGTAAAGGCAAGTCTAAGATAAGTAGTTCTCGAGACATGGTCGATTTAAGTTTGACAGCTGTCATTGAAAATTTATTCCAATTTTATTATAATATAATTATTATTGCGTAAAATAAACAATTAGTAGTCTGCATTTTCGCCCTTAATGCTTAGAACACAATTACCGCAATTAATTTTCATCTTTTGACCGATTTTTTTTCTCCTTTATCTCCTATAACCCACGTATAACCCGTGTTACAATGATATAAAGGGTAACCCTAAGGAATGGGTTTTGGAATAATACCAAAACCCAATACTATTGATAACCCTCATGATCAGGCAACCTAATCAAAAGGGTTTTGAATGGTTTAACCCATCAAATAATAGTGTTACCCATACGGAGAGGGTTAACTAAGCTTTTGGAAAAACCCTGCCGAAAACTTCTTCATCGGGTTACCAAATCGGGCCCTGATACAGATGAAGAAAATACGCGCAAACGAATTTGCACAAGGATCAGCTAGTATTACCATGGGTATTACATAAAAAAATCTTAATACCGGTTTAGTTTAATCTCTTTCCGATTACCAGCCACAATTCATCTTGAACATTTCAGTTACAATAATCGGAACGACAATGATCATAAAGCGTTGCATATTTTACAATCAATTCACAAAATTCAATATTAAATTCGATATCGTCATTCGTCACGCATTTTTACATCACTAACAGACGTATGTCGCAAGCAAGTACATACTACGAACTGGCGGCCATCTGACGCCCATCTGGCGGCGATCGGGCGCGGGCGCCGAAATGGCGCGTCATACGTCCGAGCAACGACATACTGTGTGCCCTAAATTGTGCTTTATTTCCATGGATTTTGTATGAAATTTGAATGGAATAGGAAACCGCCTGTGCCATGTCTGCGCCATGTCCGTGCCCGATGAATGTGACCTAGCGTAGATTCGCAGACGACATTGTAGTGCTAGCAGAATCACCTAGAAAACTCGATGAAATGCTCTGCTCCCTCGACCAAGACCTCCAAGATAGGTCTAGAAATGAACGCTGGTAAAACCAAGCTAATGACCAACAGCAACAGAATACTAGTACTGTCAGCACTAGAGAGAACATGAAAAACATTTGGCATTCAACAAATCGAACAATGATGATCTTCTTCTTCTTCTTCTTCTTCTTCTTCGTATGAACTAGTGACCAACTCTGGTCAACAATGATTCTAGTAGTGATCAACAATGATGATGAAATAGAAAATCAAATCGAAAAGTTGTTGCTCTGCAAAAACAATTCTGAAAGGAAACTACAGCTTGGGAATGAATTAAATTGCCATTGAGACCTCTGTGTTACCTTGCTTACTATACGGCTGCCAAACATGAGTATTCACAAATAAAATAAAACAAAAGAGCCATTACACAAAGGCTAGCTGGTAGAGAATGCTTCTTAGCATTAACTTTGCCAATGTGCATGTAATTTAGTGCATAAAGAATATTATATCTATCTATCTAGCCATACAAAGAGCAATAGAAAGAAGTATTTAAATATCAAGAAAACACATAAGGTAAAAAGCACTATTATAATCATAAGGCAGAAAACATTACTAATAGATGCAGTCTTTTAAGCTTTGAAAATAAAATGGCAATGGGCTGGCCACATAGTACGCTACCCTGGTAACAGATGGACTTTACGAACCACAAAATGGAAAGGATCACCAGGAAAAAGAAATATAGGTCGCTCCAGCAAACGTTACGAGGATGATATAAAAGAAATAGGTGGGTCTGACTGGACAAGCCTTGAAAAACGACCGGTTAAGTGCGAGTTGACTCACCCACCGCGGGAGTGGCGTCAGTGGGGTGCGAAACTAATTAGTAAGGTTTCTTCGTAATTAAAATCTATACGTCTTATAGAAAAATAGAAACCAACTTTAGAATGGGCAAGAAATTGCCGTGCCAATATATATATATGAACGTAGCCTCTATAATAAGGCTTATTATAAAATATCTGATTATTTAGATGATAAAAAAGCTTGGGATGAAATTGTCTCCAACCCCTCAAAACAATGTAATAGTTAACAAAAATTGTAATAACATGGACTTTAAAAAAATATAAGCCTAACAGAGTTTTTTGCCAATTCTTCTCTGTTTGGTCACGTTAAAAATTGGAGTAAATTAAAAAAAAGACCGGTTAAGTACGAGTTGACTCGCCCACCGCGGGTGACGTCAATGACGTGCGATACTTATTAGTAAGGTTTCTTCGTAATTTAACTGTGTACGTCCTATAGAAAAATAAAAACCAGCTTTAGAATGGACAAATTAGGGCCTTTTAGATATCACCATATTTGACCGTGTAACTGGCTTTATAGCTTGACCACAGCTGTCTTTACATTTATTGAGGTTTATACATTATCATAATCATAATTGTTTATTTGCAAAACCATATTAGCTGGAGACTTTGCTATAATTTTCCTGTAATATATAGATATACTTCTATAATATGTATAAATTTCAGGGTTAAGGGGGCGGGGGGGGTATGGAATTTTTTTGGACTTTTTTCATCCTAAATCAAGAACTATGCAAAAAAATAAAAACCAATTTATATTGTTCAAATCAAGCCGTTTTATTTGATACCCCACTCGATCTAGCTACCCCCATTTTTATTTCCAACCCCCCCATTTTGGAAGTTTTCTCAAAAACTGTTTTAGGTTCTTCGCTATGATTTTCAAGTTAAATATAGCTATTCTTCTTTAACATAATATTAGTTTCAGATTTCTCGCTTTGCAAACTTCGGAGATTACGGGGGTTATGGTCATTTTTTGGACAGTTTTGATCATTAAATGAAAACCATGCATCGTATAAAAAAATTAAAAACTGTTTTAAATTAGGCTAAATTACCCCTTTCATATGATATTCTACTCGACCTATTGGCACTAGTTTGAAATTTTGACGATTCTTATTTTGGACCTTTTGGGGATGAAAAAGATTTCTTTTTTTTACTGGCAATCTTATTCACTCAGTGCATTTTAAATCTATACCTAAGTCGGTAGCTTATGTAGTTCCTGAAATAATCAGCTGTGACAGACGGACGGACGGACAAAGCGGCACCATAAGGTAACGTCACCCTTAAAACAGAAAATGTTTTATGTTACGTTGTAAACTCTGTTCCATGACAAAGGAAGTTGATATAGCTCTACCGACAATATTTTAAAAATGTTGGCTGTTTGTTCGTTCGACTTAATATGATTGCATTATTCCATTATTTTCCACAACAAAACTTTGAATCGCCAAGAAACACTTTGATGGTTACTCAAGCACGGATTTATTGACAAATTAATCTTGATCAAAAATATATTCTCAAGTTACGATCATATTTGGTTTTTGCCCACCTGATGTTAAGTGGTAACCATTACCTATCACAAAGAATTGCATTGTAGCATTGTAAGTCACGCTTGTTGGAACATGCCCTACGATGCAACGCCCTGAGTCCATCAAATTGAGGCATGAAAGTGATAGCCTCATGTGCCTATAATTTTACCAGCACTCACACCCTTCAAACTGAAACACAGCACAGCTGCTTCACAGCAGAAATCAGCATGGTGATAGAACTTCACAAACTTTGACAAAAGTTTTGTTTGGGACGAGCCCTACACAAAGAGCTCTACTAATATTCTTGAATACAGTTAATACTCAACGCAAGAACCAGACTAGCTGGACCAGGAGCATAGCTGTTGAAATTGAAATGAATTACTTACCCAAGGCTTTTGAGGGTTTCCGCGCTCCATATTGGGACCCCAAGCCTACCTCACCGGCCCGTATTGTACCCTGCCTACTAACAATCGAGGCCTAAGCGACGGCTGACTGCGCTAAAGTGCAGCCTAACACCAGCACAGCCATATTCCCCTGGCCGCCGACTGGCTGGCATCGACGGCATTGCGAGACGCTGTGCTCTAAGATTGCCATCATGAGAAATATGAGTATATCCCCTTTATTATCATGAGAGGCCTATGTCCAGAAGCAGTAGTGGACTCTGCTTCTGGTGGGCTGGTGTTATAGTTGTATGTACTTACCCAGACACAAAACACAAACATGTGCCAGAAGAAAAATAATCTGTAACTTCACCGACATTTTTGTATATCTCCTTGTATGGTAAGAAACATACTGAAGTCTATTAATGAAGCAAATTTATATTATCAGTTCATACTTTGACCTTATTTAAGAGTCCCCCACACATGGGCGCGGTCTGTGGCGGTGGCGGTGGCGTGGCTATGATACTTTGTACACGTACGAAGTCTTCACACAAATGCAGCCGTGATATGGCCCAGCCGCTAAGTAGACCTAGTTAATTTTCGAATTGGGACGGGGGGTTACGGAGTGATACTGAGCCGGGGTGGAGCCTGGTGTTAAAGTCCGTATTCGAGGCGTAGCATGCCCGGAAAGGGGAGAGAGTCGGTACATCGGGCGTCAGTTTTTGTTGACTGAACATCGACTACCCAAGTAGTGCATCCCTTACTGATTCGGTGTGTATAACGAAACGGTTGGTAGGACCATGGGAAGGCTGGAGGGAATGGCAGCCACCACCGCCACCGCACACCGCGCCTGTGTTTGGTATACGTTAACCATTAGATAAGTTGTTTCTTTTGGGTTTACCCGGTTATTATGGAGAACCTACGTTACCTTATCGATGGACTCCGGTTTGCATTAGATGCCTACTATTAATATAATATATGTACTTAGATAGGGAAAAACAGGTTTTTTTCCTCAAAAACAAGTGGTAAATCATGTTCATTTTGCAAGTAGGTATTTATGTATTTCTATAGTTTCATTTTTATTTTATTAATATTTTATGTATTTTGTATATTTTATAAGGTATCTAATGTATTTCTTAGTTAGGTATGTGTATGATATTATTTATGTAGTTACTTTCGTATGTACAGCGCCGTCTTTTGTTTATCTTGCTATCCTGTCCATAAAAGGTTGTCTGGAAGAGATCGCTATTAGTGATAAGACCGCCCTTTGTACCTTTTTTTATTGTAATTTTTCCTGTAAATTGTTGAATTTTTTTGGTTTACAATAAAGAATTTATCTCTCTATCTATTATATTTTAAAAATTTAATCATTATATTATAAAATTTATCTATTATATTATAAAATTATAATTTAAAATTTTCGCTAATTCTTACGATGTGATTTGGTAAAATTTGGAAATGGAAAATATTCCTGTTGATCATAGAGCTAATTGAGACCAACATGTATTTTTTCATATTTAAAAAAAAATCCGGAAATGACATCTGAGACGAGCGGGTGAAGTCGTAGCCTACCTTTACCGGAATAAACTCGGCCATTTTTTCAGCCCCTATAACTTCGTGACAACTTACAGCACGATGCTGAAAATGAAGCTACAAGGACATCAATTACCAAATTTTCAAGATAAAGAATTTTTTTATTCGAAATAATTGAGTATCCTGCTTTTGAAGTATTATTAGGTACTCCGTACTCTTTGTTGTTGGTATGGTTGTAATTGGAGTACATTAAAAAATTACGATTCAAAGTATACTTTTTATTTATTTATTTACCATTATAAACTAACGTTACAAGTTACGATGTAATAATAGTCACAATAAACCACTAAGGTTTGTACTTGTGCTATTTTAGTGCGACTCTTGGCCATGATAGTAAAAAATATTTATGTAAAGTACATAATTATGTATCATAATTATCTTTAAAAACTACCTTCATAAATAAAAAACAACATGTCTACAGAAATCTTACCTACCTACTTAAAATTAAATCTAAAAAGTATTTTTTTTAGCTTACACCTAATACTTTTAGGAGTTTTACAGTGCTTATTGAATAAATACATTCACTACGCGAAAATAACGAAATACGTTCACTACGCAAGTTCCTATCGTCTGTAATAACCAAAGAGGTTAGATCATAATTTCCTAAGTCCCAACCACTTTAGCCAGAATGGTCGAAAAAAGTGCGCCATTCCGTGTTTTGGGTAATTAAAAAACAATTGCTCGTTTGTTTGTTAGTGCTGATCTCTTTTGGTCGAACTTGATTTAACACGTTGACTGCGGCCTTTGGACATGGCGCTACGTATCATGCCCGAGGAAAGCAGCTGGCTCCTACAGCTCACTTATTTTCAGCATTCAAAGCGTGAAGTAAAAAAAATGAAATTCCGTCTGTAAAATAAAATATTACCTTTTGAAGACCTTTCTAGAAATTATATTAATTAACCTCTCCAGCCTACGATCGACCTCTGCAGCCTCCATGGACGACCTCTCCAGCCACCAATCACTTCTTCAGTGTTAATATTGTAATCTGTTTAGGTATTTAGGTTTAGTACAGCAGAATTAAAGGACATTGGATATGAAAATTAATTTTAAAATAAACTTAAAATACCAAACGTACCTTTCATTCCAAAGGAATAGGTTAGATAGATTTCAATAACTTGTTGTTTAGTAGGAACCTAAGTTTACTAATATTGCATGACAGTAGGGGGCACCTTGCTCAAACTAGCGCGGGATCAAAGTAAAGATAGACCTCACTTTGCCCACGGCCCACTCGGCCCCTCGAAAATGACCGAATTAGATGATGATGAATATATGGAATAAGTTTACATAATAAGTATTATTTCTTGTATCAACATTGTCTTGGCCTTATTAAAAGAAATGAGATCTAAACAAAAATATTTTCAACATTGAAAATGCAAAGTAATGGCTGAGTCTCACTATCCTGCTACCGCACAAAAAAGTTCAGAGATCTAGTGTACTGCCAAGTCAGCCATTCTCAATGAAACTATCTTGAAACAATGAATAAAGCCTATTATTTTTAGTACTTGGTTGAATTTTATATGTAAAACGCTTGCTGCTTTTATAGCAAAGTACTAAAATTATAGCAACCTGTTAGTTACTTATTTAGCTAGTTACCTAATTTTATTTTTCTTTCTTCGTTTTATTGACGGCCTCTGTGGCGCAGTGGGCGAAAGTCCGCCTGAGACGCAGAAGGTTGCAGGTTCGATTCCCGCTGCGCTGACAAATGTTTGCATGTTCTGTGGATATTTCTCTCGGGTCTGGGTGTTTTCTATGTATGATATGTATGTATTTACAAAAAAAAAATGTATCTATGTAGTATATCAATCATGTGGTTCCCATAATACAAGCTCTGCTTAGTTTGGGGCTACATGATGCTGTGTGATTACGTCCCGCATTATTTATTTATTTTATTATTGATTATTAAATTAACCAACATTTTTGAAAACCGTTATCTGATTATTTAAGCCAAAGTATTTATAAAGGGGAGTGACGATTTGCGAAAGGCTGCTGGTAGAAGCTGGATGCGTGGAACTGAGGAAAGGGCGCAATGGCGCTCATTAGGGGAGGCCTATGTCCAGCAGTGGACTGCTTTAGGCTGATGATGATGATTTATAAAGTCTGCATAACAATAGTTTGAACTTAAAACAGCTGGCCTGTTTGTTTTGGTAATACCCAGCGTTGATATCGAGTATCCAGATTACTAGGTACCTAGGTTGCTGTATTCCCCAATTTTAGTATATTGTTGTTGTTGTTGTTGTTGTTGTGAGCCTGCACTGTCCCACTGCTGGGCAAAGGCTTCCCCTCGAGTTTTCCATTCTTTGCAGTCCAACGCCAATGCCTGCCACTGATAGTCGCTGAAGATATCAAGATAGTGTAAATAAATAAATGTTTTATTTTCTATTTAGTATGTATCACCTTTATTTCCTTCCTTGGTTTTAAAATTAAATGCAATAAAAATCTATTTTCAAACACCAAAGCGAGAACGTTCACAAAACTGTTTTAGGTACGTTCTGTGGAAGCTTCATGGTACAGTCGTGCATAGTACAAAGGTTAATTTAATTCCAAGACGCAATCAAAGAGTCGCTTGACTGGAGTGGACGGTCGCGCACAAAGGTGTTCCCCCTTTTGAAGGTATTCGATTAGTTATAAGACAGTGAATGTTGGTTGACCTGGTGATGTTTATTTCGGTGATGAGGACTTTGAATAGCCAGGATAAGCGCTGACTGCGCATTGTCAATATTGTCTTGATTAATCTGAAAACGATCGAATAATTTGGGAAGTCATTTTTAGGGTTCCATACCCAAAGGGTAAAAACGGGAGCCGATTACTAAAACTCTACTGTATCAGATGATAAATTTATGTTGCCGGTATAACAAAAAATACAAAAAACAGGCTAAAATAAATATTTAAGTGGGGCTTCCGTGGTGCGGAACTTTTCGTGTGCTAGTCCGACTCGCACTTAACTGTTTTTTTGCATAACATCCAACTCCCAATAAAGTCTATCAAAACTTATGAGAACTGCAACCTGGTAATTTTTAGCCGCAAAAATTTTTTCGATTCGAAGATTCAGTCACGTTGATTTTGAATTATGATTTTTTGATAACACAAAGAATAATGACTTCAAAAATATATTACTATAAGGAATTATTATATTCCTATACATATCAAAAATAGACTATCATATGTATCTATAACACCTTTCCTAATATGTCGCTCCTTTCGGGCAGGTGGAGTAACGACGATCGCAGCCCTTCACAGATGGCTGCTGGTAGAAGCTGGATATGTCGAGCTGAGGACAGGGCGCAATGACAATAATTAAATTTTCCACTTCTAAAATTTTAAAATATAAAAAATAATAAATAAATCCTATATCCAGCAGAGGACTGCTGATGATAATAATGTTGGAACTCGCGGTTTTTTCGTTCTTATGGAGAGGTAAAGAGGGTAGATCGGAAAATATTCAAGGGTAAGATTGATGGAGGGCGTGACAGCTCGGTGACAAGTACCCGATAAGGGATGATGCTTCGGAAACCTATTTTATTGCTACATTAAAGCCTCTTGAAATAAAGGCTTGAGTGCGGAGAATCACACCAATCAATAAATCTACTTTATATTTGACCTAAACCACTAGCCCTCAAAATACATTTATCTTTTCTTCTACTTCTGAATAATCTTAAATCAAGATGGGGTCTATGTTTGATGCAGGGCAAGTCTAAGAAAAGACCTGAGTGGCTGAAGGCAGAAAACTTCATATGTATTTTATGAACTAACTAGCTTCCGCCCGCGGCTTCGCTCGCGTTGTACCCGGTAAAAAGTAGCCTATGGGTTAATCCAGGTCATAAACTATATATATTCCAAGTTTCATTCAAATCTGTTCTGTAGTTTTTGCGTGAAAGAGTAACAAACATTCATCCATACATCATACCTACTCACAAACTTTCGCATTTATAATATTAATGTGATAGTGTGAGTGTGATAGTGTGATGTGATGTGATGTGATTGGTGTGACTAACAAAAACACTAATGGCCTGCGTAATCCGGAACGGCATGGCAAGGGGTTTAAATTTTTTAGCAATGTACATTTAAACCTATCGAAATAGAAATACGATACAAATTCCTATGCTTCAAAATAATGCCGTGGCATCGAAAAGTATGTCATGGCATTAAAGCATAGGAATTTTTGTCGTATTTCTATTGTGATAGGTTTGAATGTCCATTGGTAAAAACTGAAATCACTTGCCATGCCGTCCCGGTTTGCGCAGGCCTTAAGACTTTACCCCTTAACACTTGACCCCTTAGTGAACTTCTTTAGATCTATTACTTCGTCGAGCTATGACCGCTGTGGGCAGAGACCTGCTTGAGACGTAGCAGGTTTCAGGTTCAATTCCCGCCGCGAGACTAATGTTTGTATGCTCTGCTTAGTTTGGGGCTACATAATGCTGTGTGATAATGTCCAGCATTATTTATTTATTTATTTGTAATCTATAGCTAATCTGTTGAGGATAGGTACCATAGCAGGTTGTATTGTGGTTGGCATTCATTAGCATTCCACGTGACGTGCAAGCCTATAGCCAAGCATCGCATCTTCTGATCAGATTAACTTTGGCTATATATATACTATATATAAATAGTTTTTCTTCTTCAAATGGACAAGAATTGGCAAGCTGAAGTGGCAGTGGGCTGGCCATATCTGCCGAAGAACCGAAAACCGTTGAGGTGAACGAGTTCTTGAGTGGAGACCGCGGCTTGGCAAATGTAGTGTAGGATGCCCTCCGGTCAGATGGAGTGACGATTGGCGAAAGGCTGCTGGTAGAAGCTGGATACCTCGAGCTCAGGACAGGGCGCAATGGCGCTCATTGGGGCAGGCCTATGTCCAGCAGTGTACTGATATAGGCTAAAGATGATGATGATGATGCGCAAGTAGACCCTTATTTCTGAGTTTCTTAACCACCAAAAGCTTAGGCTTAGCATATATATTATATGGTTTATCGACTGAAACGTCTTAACATCTATCGAGGTTAAAGTTATTTTCTCCAATAAAAATTCTCTTGATCCAAGATTCCACATTCCCCTTTCTTTTATCTTATCGAAAACCTGAAACATGCGTTAAAATTCTTTGAATATCGTCTCCGAACCTTTATCAAACGTGTCCTAACGCGAGAGTAATGGTTGCGGAGACACGCAGTGTGAGCGGCTCTGTGCACAGCGTTGCATCATCAGAACATAAACTTAGTACCGTTGAGCGCTCGTGGAGTGGCTTGCTTCAGTGTTTATAGCTCATTATCCGCCCGGTCATTACTTGGATGGGTGACCATTTAGTGGCATTTAGATCTCAACGCTTCTGTGCTTTGGAGGGACCGTCCGGGCTTTTGTAGTGATGCCATGTCAGAGGCCGAAAAATGTTAAAATTATAAAGATTCTAACAGGAACCTCCAGTAATCATAGAAACGTAAAAAGTAGATAGAATTATACAGACAGGGTTTGGTTTGAACTACACTGTTTAACGTAGTTGTAGATTTTTTTTAAAAGGAGCTAATGCACCACTGTACTTATATGGTAAAAGTTTTTTGTGGAAAGAAAGAGTTCGTAAATCTTGTACATAAAGTTTTATTGAATCGAAGGCCTTGGTGAAGTCACCTTGTCTTTTTAGAAGAGGAGTTGTTTTACTGTTCCTCAAAAACTGTGTCTCCTTGACAAGATTCCTCAGGCTCGAGAGCGTGTTTAGAAATTCATCAGTTATCCCAACGGACACCGGGAAACCGCGCATTCGTTTTACAATATTGGTTTTTCAGATTTTCGCTCAGATAACATTTTCAGGTTCAGTATCTGCTTCCCTCTAATTCCAACTAAGAGTGATGTCACACGGTGCGTTGATGCTGATTCTTTATAGTAAATAAAATATAGTAGTTATATCACTATCACTACATAGTATAATACAAAGTCGCTAATACAAAGTACAAAGTCAATGATGATGATGATGTCTATGTATACTCTACTCGCCCTATGTATACTAAGATCTTTAAAACCACACAACGGAATTTGATGCGTTTTTTTAAATAGATAAAATAAAATAAAATATTCAAGAGTTTAACATTATAAGACAAGATAGAGTGATTCAAGAGGTAGGTTTATATGTATAGCTTGCACCCGTGCAAAGCCGGGGCGGGTCGCTAATGTATAATAAAAACAAAAGCAAAATAATGAATTATGTGCAATATCTAGTGCATTATCATATAAATAAGTATTACAGGCTACAGACCTAATGATTCTAAAAACAAAATATCGAAGTAAAAAAACCACCACTCACCAATTCTGACCAATTGCCGTGAAATTGAGTGCCTGCTATTTTAGCAGGCGCTATCCATCACGGGCGGCGCTCATAAAACACGCCCCCCCGCCCGCCGCGATCCAATTAATTACCCTTTCAGCTCATTAAGCATTTTACAAACGATATTGGCCCGAAACTCATTAATTAACGTACTGATTGCAATTAAAATTGCGTAAGAGTTGTCATCGAACTTTTCATGTAAAGTTGCTGTAACAGCATATTGAGAAATTTTATTTGACATATTTGTTTGGTCTCACTGACGGAGTGCGGCATAGTATAACGTATAACGTAAACCTTGCGTTATGAAAATGGGGGTTTTCTTACTGGATACTGATTTTAAGAAATACTTTCTCAGTGTAGGTAATTAGCACCCATACACTACAATCCTTTTCAAATCTGTAGGAATTACGGTTTAGGGTGTGCGTTGATACCACCATTTTGACTCATATTATGTTAAGTTGAAAGGACACCGTGTCCGCGCCCCACCCTAATCAATTTAGCTTACACTCAACGTCGACACTCTCAACATGTTTTCCTTTGCTTTTTCCTCACGAATTCTTAATACGAAGTCAAGCTACCAATTTGCTCATTCGTTATTCGGAGGCGCGCGGTAAAAGTGGCATTAGACCACTTTTATCTGCACAGAAAGCAGACAACTGAATAAAAACTCAATACATGTATACAATTTTACAGTAAAACACACCAGGATAATTTATGATTTTATAAATTATTCTAAATGCATCTGAGTCGGATGATCTCGATTGAATGGCCGTCCACAGCGATACTTCAAGCTCGCTCGCTCGTCACCGCGTCGTGCGTTCTTTTAAAAACCGATACACGACGGTAATTTTTTAAGCTTCACAATAATTTTAGTTATAACTTTTGAAGTAACGCTAACACAAGGTACCTTTAATGATAAAATGAGCGAAAGTTAATTAAGCTAGACGACTGGAAAATTTTAATTAGTCCGTCATTTACATATCCAAAAAATATTGGACATGTACCTATCTTTTCTTTTGTCAATTAAACAGAAAATAACAAAGATATAGTGCGTTAAAGTTCCACGCGACGTCACGATATAGTACATTTTTTACCTAGCCGTGATGTCACGAGCCCCCACTCCCGGACTTTGATGTTCTTTACCTCCGTCAATTTCTATTGATTCGATAAATAAATAAAAATTGGATAAATAAATAAAAAGTGTCCAGTATTTTTTGTTTATATAACTGACGGAGTAATTGGAATTCTTATTTTATATATATATATCCCTAATACGACGACTGGGAATTTTAAATCAATTTAATCAATCCCTTTGAAATATAATTTTAGTCAAACTCAAGTTCAGTACCATTTCGATAAATTTTGTTGTTTTTTTAAATTAATAATTAAGCAAACAGCAGCCATTAGAGCTGGTAGATCGACGGTATACCAGATCTAGCGCCTGCTTTTTGCTTGAATGTGTTTGTCTGCGGTGAAGCGTCGATAATCCACTCGCGGGACGGATGCCCACCTGTAAATTGTATTGACGCCGAGATCCTGTCACAGTGGGTATAAACAGAAGTGCTGATCCAGTTCTGCTACTTATAATATGTATGATATGTATGTTAGTCTCTAAGGTATATATTTATATGGGCCGTAGAATAAGTAAAACACTATCTGTATTTATTCTATTGTAGCCTGAAATAAAGTTTATATTATTAATATTATAATAAGTCAACGAAATTTTAACTACTTAAGAGTTCTCCTACACTACGTATTCCGACGTAGTGACCAGAGTAATGATTTGCGAAAGGCTGCTAGTAGATGCTGGATGCGTCGAGCTCAGGACAGGGCGCAATGGCGCTCATTAGGGGAGACCTATGTCCAGCAGTAGACTGCTATTGACCGATGATGATGATGAGAACACATCATGTGCTGGACGTAAAATTGGTCACAAAGACATTCTTAAGAAAAACAGAATTGATACATAAACAAAAGTAGTGTAAAGTAAAAAATTCTTCTTTATTCATGACTCACTTAAATTACACTCTGAGTAGACTATAGTAGAATAAGAAAGGGGACCACGATCGTAATCCCTACGCTGGTTATTCCAGTTGGAAGCACCACTTCTCGCACCGTAAGCGCTGCTGCATCCGGCAGATTTCAGTGATATTTGGCTGCGCTAAGCCGCAGTCGGTCTCCAGAGAGACCTGTTCCATGCCTATATCTCATACTAACTTGGAGATATCTTAACGTAAATAAGATGGAGAGATATAAATTATGGAAATGATATAAGCGTGTTTTGTTTTTCAACTACCGCTACGTATATTCTGTGGCACAGTATTTTGCGAGTGCTCTGCAAATTTCTCACTCCCGTCCTCATTATTACTACTTCTCATTCAAATGAAGTCTCCGGAGTCTTCGGTTGAAGCTCATCGCACATGCCGTTCAATCAAATTTACCTTGTGTTTTCGGAATCTTGTATATTCTTTCGAGTGTCCCATCCTATATAATAATGGAAGGTAAAATTCTATTTTCTTTGCATAAATCATTTTTTTATGAAGCTCTACTTAGGTTCTTTAATAATGATTGGTCAGGTTTACAATTATGTTGATACTAGCTTCCGCCCGCGGCTTCGCTCAAGATGTACCGGGATTAAAAGTAAAAAATTTCAAAATCCAAGGTTAAAAAAATCCAGGTCACAGACTATGTATATTCCAAGTTTTATAATTATCTACTCAGAATTTTTTGCATGCAAGTGTAACAAACATTCATCCATTCATCCATACTCACAAACTTCCGCATTTATAATAATTATGTTTATGTTGGCATTCAAGCATCATATTAATCAACACTTAACTCATATTACAAAAACATAGGACAAAAATATCCAAAATTTAATAAAAATGCTTTTAAGATCATGGGATCAAAAATCAGTTGTTTATTTTCGAAGAGCAAGTCGGATCCAGTGTCCGCCCTCGATGCTGAGGTTAAAGTTTTCCTTGGAGGGCCTGGCGGGGTGCGAGGTCTGGGCGCACGGAGACACCTCCAGCTGCTGCAGGAGCTGGTACAGCATCACCTTTACCTCGCAGAGCGCGAACCGAGATCCTGGAAAATCGGCCATCAATTTGCAGCTCTCATTACATTACATCTCGGTTGGCCGAAATAAAGATGAATTTATTATGCTAGGCATATGTTACGGTATATGCCTAGCATAATAAATTCATCTTTATTTCGGCCAACCGAAGGCTTCTGACATGGCTTTAAGGCTACGGACACGAAGTCAGCGGGAGCGAGGCGGCGTGGGTGCCTTTCAAAGCAAGAAGGAAGTAAGAGCTCTTATCTAAATGCCACAACGGTCACCCATCCAAATAATGACCGGGCAGAGCCGAAATACCCTAAGAACGCTTCAGCTCGCTCATTACTTTTTTCGTAAAGTTCATAGTTTAGGAGTTAGGGCACTTGCAAATATGTATATTTTCATACATCTTTTTCTTTTTATTTTAGCTCATAAGGCGTTACTTCATTCGTCGATCCAACCTGGTTGTACACTCTGTGCATGAGGTTGGCATGAGGTGCTCCTCCTTAACTGTCCTACAAAAAATCGGTGGAAAAATCGGTCGTGGGCGTTGAGGCTAACTCTCGAACTGGTGATCCATGAAATTTGGTGGGTTGTTATGTTGTATTTGAAATTTTTGCTAGGAAGCATTAGAGTTAAATCCATCAGGTATAGGGTTCCAAAAGGGGTCAAAAAAAAAATTAAACACATATAAATATATCGAGTGGGGTATCATAAGAAAGGGTTTTGTTTGTACATTCAAATATGGTTTTTATTTTATTTCTAGAATGTTTTTCGAAACATACCGAAAAGTATTGGTATATGTATGTTTGTTCGAGCATAAATCTCGAACCGTTGATCCAATCTGCATGCAATTTGGTAGGTCGATAATTTGTATATGAAATTTTTGCTGGAAAGGGTCATCAAGGTATGGAGTCCCAAAATGGGCCAAAAAAAAATAAACTTATGCAAATATATTGAGTGAGGTGTCATATGAATGTTTTGTTTGTATATTCCAAAATGGTTTTTATTTTAATTCTAGAATGTTTTTCTATTTTAAAATGTTATCGGCCGGTTCCTATGATATGTTAACGTTGCCGATGAAATATTGACAGTTTTTCAAGGGAAAACGAAGCCTCATCAGTTAGGAATCGGCCAATAGAAGTCGCAATATACTCGTACTTTATTATTTCTTGAAGATTTTATAGACCTTGGAAGTCTGAGAAACCGTAGTTTTTTTTTGTAGTCGTGTGGAATATTTCTTTTAAATTTATATAAATACCTAAAAATTAAAATTAATTACATTAATAATTTAATTGGCTTTAGCTGAAACAATGGTCTTTTTATTTTTGGTTGGTATAAATGTAGTTACCTTAAATAATGAAGGAAAAGTGGTTAGTTTCCGTAAATCTCGTTAAATAAACAGTTTTTGAGTAATCTAACCATGTTATGTAAATCTTACCAATACAATTTCTAGGACCACAGCCGAAAGGCAAGTAGGTGAACGGCTTGATGCTATGCTTGTTCTGTTCAGAGAACCGCTCAGGGTCGAACCTCTCGGGGTCTTCGAAGTATGCGGGGTCTCGGTGGATGGACCACGTGGGGATTGAGACAGACTCGCCCTTGCGGAGCTGGAAACAAGAGTCGTCTTAACACGCTGATTGCGGGTCTTGAACACTACGCGCCATGCTCGTGGAGCATGGCCGACGCCAGCAGCTCAGTAGTGTTATTCACTGAACTCAAAGCGTTAAACTAATGTAATACCAGTAGGCTAGACGACTGAAAAATTCTAACTAGTCCGTCATTTAGATATCCAATAAATATTGGCACCTATTTTTTCTTTTGTCATTAAACAAAAAATAACAAAGATATAGTGCGTTAAAGTTCCGCGTGACGTCACAATATAGTACATTACACTACCAAACTTTCATGTTTTTTATCGCCGTCAATTTCTATTGTTTCGATAAATAAAAAAATACGGGTCCAGTTTTCACCGACACCCATACCCTTCAAACCGAATCAAAGCACAGCAACTTTACGGCATAAACTAAAAAAACCTATATCAGACTGGAAACGGTATCCGTGGGCGAAACTTTGTATTCAAGTACTACTTATGTGCCGTTTTGTGGAAAGGAACTATCCTATCCTACTTCCTACAACTAATAATATTATAAAAGCGAAAGTTTGTGAGTATGGCGAAAGCGAAAGTTTGTGATGATGATGATGAGTGTACGAATGTACTCACGATGAAATCAATTTTGGCCTCGTCGTTAGGTTTCCCCAAATCGTAGTCTCTGATGCATGCTCGCTCTATGCCAACCAAAGGCGGCCAGAGTCTTAAAACCTCTAAAACAAAAGCAGATACTTACTGATTTACCCCTTTTCGAAAGCTTTGATCGTGTCTCAAGTTTATATCTATACATACAAAGAGAAGAGTAAATCTCTTCATGTTTTGTGTATTCAGTAAAGCATATAAAAGCTAAAACCAAAAAAAAATTTTGATTGGAAGACTTGGTCTGTCTGGATGTTTGTTACCAATGAGCGCATAAAACACTGAACGGATTTTGATAAATGGTGTAATATAAGATAACTTACCATCCAACTTACATAATAGGTAACATATAATGTCTAAAAGCAGAGTTATAAACGAAAAACTAATAAAATTCTTTATATTGAGGGAGGGAGAAAACGTAAAAGAAAGTACACACAAACGACATTTTAAACGAATACACGCGGGTCAGCTAGTCTAAAAATAATACTATTCATCAACGAAATAACAATTTGTTATCTAGGTACGCTTAGGTAACGGCTGTATTCTTAGACAGAGTTAATGGTAGATACCTATAATGTGTACCTGCAATTTAACACCATGTGAAAGCAATAAATGCATGTTATATTATTTATTTCTCAGCAGTCTCGCCAAAATGGCTTGCACTGATCGCCTTATCACCACTAAGGTGCCAGGTTCTAGGGTAGGTACATGAAAGATGGCGGAGAGTCTTCGCGAATCGCATTTACCCTGATATTGGACATCAGTAGTGTTTGAAACCACAGACATTTTGTAAATAGAAGACGACTTCTGTGGCGAAGTGGGCGAAGGCCCGCCTGAGACGCAGAAGGTTGAGGGTTCGATTCCTGCCGCGAGACAAATGTTTCTATGTTCTGCAAATATTTGTCTCGGGTCTGAGTATTTTCTTTATATCATAATGTACATATGTAGAAAAAAAGATGTACATTTGTAGTCTATCAGTTACGTGGTTCCCTTATTACAAGCTCTGCTAAGTTTAGAGCTACATTACAGCTTATTACTATTTATACCTACATAATTACCTTTGAATTAAAAGTGTTCAACCTACCAGAAACAACCATGTCCATATAAGTCATGCTTTGGATTGCACTATAGTCGAACTTATTCCCGTTCTTCTCATCATGCTCCCTGATCTCCTGCACTAGCTTATTCTGGACTTCAGGGTGCAAAGCCAGCTCGTGGAGGAGGAACGACATGGTGGAGGACACCGTCTCGAAACCAGCCAAAAAGAATAAGAAAGCTTGAGAGGTTAGGTCATCATCAGACCATGCTGAAAATTAAGCCCAGAATATTGGTTTTAGTAGACATACTTAAACTAGGACATCATTTTCTCTTGAACTATTCCTAATATTAGTATTTCTTTGACGAAGAAAGAATAATCAAATTACTCTTTCTAGACACAAAGAAATACAGTTTACTTAAAAGCTTTGGGTCTAGAGAGAAGGTATGTTTTTTTGCAACTAAACACTCTTATCACATAATGTATAGCGAAAGTTGAACAGGGGGCAAATAGGAGGACAGAAAAGTGGTATGCCTGATCAGCTAATATTTGCTCCGGAACTGAGTTTTGGTACCGTGATGTACTCGTCGTTCCTGATACTCACAACTTAAATAGGTGTGATTTCTATAATAGTCTGTAACCGATGGAAGCGCTCGTGGCGTGGTTAACTTCGGTGTTTTCTTGTCAAGAGAAAACGAGCTGTCATTGGTTAAGGTTCTGACCCCACACAAAGTTTGTGTTTATTCAGGTTAGAGAGAAATTTATTGCTCAAAAGAACACAGTTCACTTATAATGAGCTTATAAACTATTTATAACTAATTAAGGTTAAGTTATTTTAGTAAATATGCTCCAGAGGTCTATGAAATAGGTATCTTAGATTATTTTATTTTATCATAGATGAATTTGTTCAGTCTCTTTTTAAACACGGACATTGATTCACAGGTTTTAACATTATCGGGCAAGCTATTGAATATCTGTGCTCCTTCGTACATGATATTACGTTTACCATAGTTCGTTCTAGGTTTTATTAATTTTAGTTTATTTGTTTGTCTTAAGCTATGTTTGAAATGTCTTTTTTCAAAAGTTATTTGTGTGTGTATTTTTCCCATTAATATTTTTTTAACTAAAGTGCATGTTGAATACGTGTAAAGTTGGTGTATATTAAATATTTTAGTCTGTTCATAGATCGTTTGCGTGTGCGTTAGGTAGTGGTAGTTATATAGTGTTTTAATCAATTTATTCTGTGATACCTGTAATTCTTTTATATTACTTTTAGCAGCACAACCCCAGACTTCTATGAGATATTCTAAATGCGACTTCACTAAGGAATTATATATAGTCATTTTAACTTTGTGAGGTATGCAGCCTACAGTTCTTCGAAGTGCTCCGGTAAGAGAGGCAAGTTTAGACCTTATATGTGCGATGTGCGGTTTCCAAGAGAGTTTGTCATCTAGCTGTAGGCCGAGATACTTTTCCTGGTGCGATCGGTGAATAATTTTATTATCTATAGTAAGGGGTTCGAATGGTGGTATTTTTTTATTTTTTGCTGAGAATATAATGTATGAAGTTTTGGTTGTATTAATTGTTAAAAGATTGCTTTGGCACCAAATATTGAATTTCATTAAATCAGTTTGTGCTTTTTGCACAAGGTCGTGCAAGTTTTTACCAAAGTAGAAGAGACATGTATCATCTGCATATAGTGTTACATGTCCCTTTAGTCCTATGTTGCAGACATTATTGACATAAATAAGAAAAAGCAACGGGCCCAATACTGATCCTTGAGGAATACCGCACTCTATTTTAAGAAAGCTGCTTTGATGTTTCCCAATTTTTACAATCTGGTTTCTGTTAGTTAAGTATGATTCAAATATTTTCAGAGCTAGTCCCGTTATACCCAAATTTTTTAACTTATCTAATAGAATCTGATGGCTGACTGTATCGAAAGCCTTTTTTAGGTCGATAAATATGCCTAAACAGAAGCATTTGTCATCTATATTAATTTTAATTTGCGTTAAGAGATCTATTGTGGCTGAGAGAGTATTAGATTTTGGCCTGAAGCCATATTGATGATTATATAGAAAGTTCAGATTTTGTAAATGATTTTCAAGCCTATTATAGATAACTTTTTCGAATACTTTAGATATAACGGGTAGCACCGATATAGGCCTATAATTGCCTGGATCAGTATTTTTGCCAGATTTAAATATTGGGGTAACCTTGGCCATTTTTAGGTTATCCGGAAACGTGCCAGTACTAAAACAGTTATTTATGCAGTCAGCTAGGTTTTGAGCTATTACATCGATTATACACTTTAAAGATTTAGTACCAATCCCGTCAATACCAGTGCTTGTATTTGAATCAAGCCTATTTACAATTTTTGTGACTTCATCTACAGTGCACGGCAGTAGGCTTTCCATTTCAGTTATAGGTTTATTATTGGTGTATGTCATAGTGTAGTAGGTGTTATTTCTGTAAGTGTTTGGAATTTCATTTGCAAGTTGTATACCTATAGATGAGAAGAAAGTATTAAAAACGTTACATATTTTATCTGGGTCATCTACCTGTATCGAACCATCGATAATTAGTTTCGAAGGGGCACAGTTTTCAATAGCTTTGTTTTTTACTAGGGTATTTATAAGTTTCCAAATGGTTTTAGAGTTTTTACATTGGTTAAATTCTTTATTAAAATAGTTTTCTTTCGTATTTTTAATCAGCATACCTATTTCATTACGTTTTTTTCGAAAATCTGTTTTTAGTTCTTTGTTTTCAGGATTTTTCTTTGACTGGGCCCATAAAATATTCCGTAATTGTATTCCGTCCGTTATTGGGTGTTTTAATATTAAATTATTATCTAATTATTATTATTTTCTAATTTATTAATAATAAATTATTATCAATTCAAAAGAGATTAGAATAAAGTAGGCAATAATTACATTTTCCTTTGACTGATAAATGCACTGATAAGAAGTGATGGATTATCAGTATAGTTAAGCCTATCAAAATAATTTTTATTTTGCTTGATTAGATAATTGCACTGCCTACTTACTTTTTACAACAGTTTTCTTTCCGAATTCGGATTCTTCCACAGTTGCAAAGCCTGCATCAGCATCCTGGGTCTTCTCATCATATGTGAGGTTTCCTGGAAATATTTCATCATAATCATCATCATCATGGAAACATTTGATGTTTTTGCATTCCTCAAAGTTTGTGAGGAAGGATGGATGTAGAGACGTATTGGTGGATGAATGTATGTTAGGTACTCGTTCACGCAAAAAATACTAAACGGATTTGGATGTGGAATATATTGATTATGACCTGAATTAACATGTAGGCTTTTTATCCGGGTACCACGAGAGCGAAGTCGCGGGTGGAAGCTAGTATTATGAATATGTAAGGATGGATGGACGGATGTTTGTTACATGTCAGAACGGCTGAACGAATTTAGATGATGCTTGGAATATACATAGATTGTGACCTTGATTAACGCATGCATGGGCTACTATTTATCCGGCTATCACGCGAGCGAAGCCACGGGCGGAAACTAGTCACTTTTATTACATTCTTGCTACCTGATGGCATCAAGCTTGGCCACTTTAAAAGTATACCTTCAACATCATTATTGAGAATAGCAACAAAATTCTACTATAACCACCATTGATAAATATATTTTAAGTTAAACACAGTACCTTTTTTAACTTCCATAAGTAGATGGATCATGTCTGGTCTGTGAATGTTGTGGGTTTCCCTTTCCTTCATGTTGTTCAACACTAGGTTTTTGAAGAAGATTTTAATATTATCATCATAGAATTTTAGGTTGAGTTTCTGGAAAATTACATTAGAATTTTGGGTTGAGTTTCTGGAAAATTTTATTTCTCATATTCGAGTAACTATTCAATACTATTACTGACGCTACGACCCGACAGCGTTGCCATGCGCTTCGCTTTCAATGCACGATAACGATATTTTTTGTGATAAAACCGGCAACTACAATAGTGAACATGCTTGGCCATGGAGTCCTTTTAAAAACATGTTCAGTAAGTATCAAAAAACAAACACCTTCTTGAGGTGTCTTTTCACTCTTATTGTTATTCAACTACAATGCACATGCTTTCTAACTAAGCTCCTACCAGTTTCCTTAAAAATATTTAATATTTTGGCAAAAATATTTTCAACTAACCTTCATAAGTTTCGGGAAGGCATTATATCCAAGGTACACCATGATCCTCTTGAAACCAAAATGAGCAGTATCCTTGCCCATCGTGTAGAACTCGTTTTGCTCATCATTGTGGGAGTCTACCTTCACGCCGAAGGCACAAGATGCGATCACGTCATTCGCGTAGCGTGCAGTTAAGTCCTTGCAATCCAAGTCTATGATACCAGCTGGGAATATCAATTTTGAATTTTACGTTAACATCATGGGCAAGAAAATCTTCATTGGCATGTAGAAATTACGAGTACCAGGAGATCATAGTAGATTGTTTTACAAGGGACTAAACCATCCCATTATATACGAGGTTGTTATACTCCCGAGCTTAGCGAGGGAGGATGACAAGACCGAGTTATAATGGGTGGTTTTGGCCCGAGTAAAACACTCTACTTTTCACTTCGATTGCGAGAAAATAAAACAATTCCAAATTAGTCAATTTTCAGAAATTTTATTAAAAATTAAATGTGCAGTTAGAGCAATTTTGAATGTTTAGTGATATGTTTTTCCCGGGCAATTTTATTTCGGTTCTCTGTGATTGGGATGTGATAATATTTTGAGTTGATTGTTGTGGAGTAAAAGTTGGAGAGACTCGAATCATGCTTGAGTTTCCTGCATTATTAAGATCTGAGTGCGGCTTCAGCTGAGTTGACATATTCATCCAATCCCGCGATGTAGATGCTTGGGGTTCTGTAATGTTTGGTAGAATATTGATTCCTTCCATAATCCGCTGCGTGACGTGATACTTGTTTTGTATAGAGTCCTCTATATAACCTTCAGCCACTTGATCGGACCTCCATCCACCGTGGCGTTTTAATGTCGTTATATTCGCACCAGAGTCCGCCAACAGAGTCGCGGATGTTCTGCGGAAACAATGGCCCGTGTAGAGTTCCGGATTTGGTAAATTTAGATAAGTGGCAATATCTTTAGGCATGTTACCAAATTTATTTTTGCCTATGACTTGCCTTGTGCATTTACCATTTTGATAATTTAGAAAAAATCTTCTTGTTGAAACATTAGTGGGACGTAACTCCTGATAGGCTTTAACTATATTAAGGTATTCTCCACTGATGACAAATTTACGCTCTTTGTTTGTTTTCGTGTTCGGCAGACTCACAGCTTGTAGGTTTGTATCCGTTTCTACGTCTTCTAGCGTTATATTGGCAAGCTCTATTCCTCTGCATGCACCGCTGATTCCATAAATTAAAGCAACCTGTTGAACAAAAAAATAAGTGTTAATAATCGTAATAATCTAGGTACATAATTTAGGTATGTAGGTAGGTATCTATTTATTTAGTTTGAGTAGAGTACATAAGTAGGTTACCTTTGTTGCCAAGTATTGTTTATTTGGAGCGTTATTTAAAAATGTTTCGATTTCTTGTGTCGTCAAGACTTTAGATTTTTTTGCCTTGTATCCAGTGGACAATTTCTTCAGTAAAGCCGTTAAATTTACATATTTTTTAATATCGACGTCGTGTCTCGTTTTTAAGGTCATTCTTAACATTGAATATGTGCTCCAAAGAGTCGACGATTTGAATTTTTTCGATAATTCATCAAAATAAGTGAGAAAAACCCCTTCTGTAAAAGAATCCACACGTTTCTCATCTCTCCATTTCATAAAATTTTCGTAACTCTTTAAATATATTTCACGTGATTTTGTCGGCAACAGATTCATAATTATTTCTTTGCCCTTTTCTTCCATTTGCATATTAGCATCTTCACTATCACTTGATGACATTTTTCACGTTCACAATTTGAAAGTTAAAGTCAGGAAGTTAAACGTAAAAGTTTGTGATTTGGAATGAAGAAAATTCTAGAGATTTAGCGCCAATACCATCTTTTTTTTAAAATCTCTATACCTTCAATAACCCTCAACGAAACAGTTCGCATTCTACCGTGAAGGGAAGAATCAACCTTCATAAAACATCACCAAGACGGTTCTATTTTCAAAAAAAAAGATTGACGGAGCACCAAGAAGTCGAGTTTTTATATAAGAGAACGAATGCTTTGTACGGGCTGATGATTTTAGACAAAAATTAAAAAGAAAAAATACTTTTTAGCCCTAGGTATTAAACTCGAGTTTTAGGCCCGCTAAGCTACACTATTATGATACACTTTTTGAGCAAGAGAAGTGAAAAAATATTTAGATCCGGGACAAATATTTGCATTTGTAAATATTGTGTCCCAAGTAAGAAACGCTGCTTTTACAAAAACTTTCCAACCCATCTGGATTCTACTCTTAGAACTCAAGTACACCAGGTCTTACTTTCTGATTGTTCTATCTTGTTTTTAAGCATGCTTATCATCTGCTTATTGACGTCCATCATGAAAGGCACCATCGCACGTATCTTGGAGCTGGTGAACGCTGGGGAGAGACTTGAGCGCATGTCCTTCCATTCCTGACCTGGAAATAGTGACTTTGATTGACCAGTTTTGGTTGTTCCATGGCAATTGATGCAAATGGGCTTTCTATTTCCACATGACATACATAATAGTCGACTAAGTGCCCTAATGGGTACATGGGTGGTGAGAACATCATCCAACTGTGTACTAAAAAAATAGAATTTCGAATCTTTCTGCTAAAATTTGTTTAATGTCAATGTTGGCGTAAGGGGTAAAGGCCTGAGACGCAAGAGGTTATGGGTTTGATTACCTGCGAGATGAATAGGAAATTTTTGCATGTCTTAGCTCCGGTCATAATACGGAGCTGAACCTTGGACACTTAAATAACGGTAACTCCACCAGTTAAACGAGCTATGCTCGGAGTTTCTCAGAAAGATTTATCCGCAAAGAGACTATCCGACATAGAACTAAAGTCGAAGTGGCAGCGGGCTGGTCATATCTGCCGAAGAACCGTTAACTATTGGGGTAAAATTATTGAGTAGAGACCGTGGCTCGGAAAACGTAGTGTAGGACGTCCTCCGACCAGGTGGGGTGACGATCTGCGAAAATCTGCTGGTAGAAGCTGGATGCGTCAAGCTCAGGACAGGGCGCAAATGCGCTTAGTAGGCCTAGCTATGTCCAGCAGTGGACTGCTATAGGCGGATGATGATTATGATAATGTTGCGTGTTAAGAACCATGGTAGTGTCTTCATAGTTCCTGATGATGGAGTAGATCAAGGATATCGAAATGAAAGTAGAAGTTAATTTTATGCTCATTCTCGTCATATACTATGACAATTCTTTAAAATAAGCCTTACATAGATTGTTCGGTAGAAAACTTCTATAAATTTAAAAAGAAGTAAGATCGTCTAATAATGACTAGCTTTTGTCTGCGACTTTCATCGCGTTAGTCAAGATTTTGTTATTTTAACAGTTATTTTTTTATCCCTTGTACCCTTGACAACGTGTATATGAAATTACATGACAATTTGACTATATAAACATAAGCATTTATAATATTAAGATAGGATTAGTAAGAAACCTTTTAACGAGAATAAGGCTCGTCCAAAGAGCGTGTCCACACTCCCGTCGATGAACGTCCTACGATCGATGAAGTACTCGAAGTCTTTGACGGTGATCTTCTTCACCAGCTCTAGGTCTCGGACGATCACGACTGGCCGTAACATCTCATAGTAGCCGACGAACCTTAAACCGAAGAATTAATCATCATCATCATCACCATCGGCCTATAACAGTCCACTGTTGGTCATAGGCCTCCCTTAATGAGCGCCACTGTGCTTTGTACTGAGCTCGACGCATCCAGCTTCTACCAGCCTTTCGCAAATCGTCACTCCACCGGCCGGAGAGCGCCCTACACTACGTTGGCCGATCCGCGGTTTCTACTCAAGAACTCTTTTGCTCCAGTGTTTATCGGTTCTTGGATATGGCCAGCCCACTGCCACTTCAGCTTGCTAATTCTCTGAGCTATGTGCTGTGAGCTATCTTTACAGCAGCGCATTATTTTCAGTCACAAACCATACAACATTAAAAGAAAGTTAATAGGCATCTTCAAGGAAAGCTAGCACCATCGTCGACCTTATCCTTGCCCACACAAGCCTTGAGGTCAAGAGCATCTGCATGGGATTCCAATGTCCATCTTTGAAACCCAAATCACCCTTACCGGCCCGTGGTGCACCCTGCTAACTTTCAAACGGGCTCTGGTGGTCAGCTGATTGCGGCACAGCTCAACCCAACACCGGCACTACCTAAGTTCCCTGTCAAATGGACATCAGCATCAAAGGTGCAAGAAGCTACGCCTTTTGACCACTAATCGGCAAACCCCATTATGGGCATATGCCCATCTCTACGCTCCGAGGGGTTTAGGGTATATATGGGTATGTACCCCTTGTTATTAGGAGAGGCCTATGTCCAGCAGTGGACTAATATAGGCTGGTGTTGCTGTTGTTGTCGACACACTGCAGCGGTCTTGTGTAAATACATAATGCTGGATCTGGACTTCACTATCACACAACATCATTAAGTCCTAAACGAAGCAGAGCTTGTATTATGGGAACCACATAACTGATATTACTACATTTTTTTTTATATACATATTATGCATAGAAAACCTCCAGACCTAAGACAAATATCTGCAAATAATGCGAACATTTGTCCCATGGCGGGAATCGAACCCGCAACCCTCTGCGTCTCAGGCGGACGTTCGCCCACTGAGCCACAGACGCCGTCAAAATACATGACATTGCATACCAGCTCACCTGTCGTTCGTGAATGCTTGGTACACCAACCCCATATCTTCAGCTATATGATGTTTCTTCAGCATCACACCAGCCGTATTACCCAGCAGTGGGAACGGCCTGAAGTGTCCCATTCCACATGAGCTGAACCTTGAATACACTTTCCGAAGGTATAACCAGAAGGTTACAGTCAAAATTCCTAACCAAAGTAGTAATATCATTTTAAACGTCGATACCAACTGATGAACAATTCTAGATTCTACCTTTTCACACGGTGGTAAGAATATGAATGAACTTTTTCATTGGTTTCCTTAGATGTGATGTTTAGGGTTCCGGCTCTTACAGGTCAGACCCGTAAAGTTAGTTTGCCCGACTGTGGTTCGTTTTGGAACAGCATTAGCTTTTGAATATTCCACATCCTAATAATATTATAAATGCGAAAGTTTGTGAGTATGTATGGATGGGTGTTTGTTGCTCATTCACGCAAAAAATACTGAACGGATTTGGATGAAACTTGGAATATACATAGTTTATGACTTGGATTATATATTATTATTATTGATTACATAGGCTACTTTTTATTTAGGTACCACGCGAGCGAAGCCACGAGCGGAAGCTAGTATTGTAATAATACAGCGGATACATAACCTTATATAACGAGTAAAAAAATAATAGGGATCACCGTGGTGAAAAATATATGTTTCTTCGTTTTTAGTATTTAGTATTTTTTTGTAATTTATTTATTTAACCATTTCGTTATATAACATAAAATTGGCAAGTAAATTTTTACAATATAAATTCTTATAATACTTAGCTGTAATACCCACATACAAACGTTATTCTGTGTAATTATGAAGAAACTTCTGTAAGATATTTAAAAGATAAAATATTTAGTACAAAGTCCGCCAACTCTTTCTGACGAATTTCATAAAAACTCAACAGAAATTCGACAATGTTTCACCTTCCCCATAAGGCATCATCAGGAAACGATAGACTCGCTGTCCGTAGTCAAACCTGATAAAAAATATTTATGTGTGAGACTCGAATTTGATCATTTATGTACCAGAAAATTATCTGAAATAGTTATATATTAACCAGACTCTTATGGGATTGGGGGAATCAGTGTAACCCATACACACACATTCACTCACGTCTAATTATAAAATCTAAGTCATACATAATAAATATAGTCGAAGTATAAAAGTTTTTCCTTTGCACACCTCTGCTTATCGTGCTAACTCATTTGAAGTGGTGGCAATGGGTCTCTGGAATGCTCTTAGCATCAAAAAATCATCCTCCAAACTGGCGTTTAAACGCCTTGTGCATAATTTCTATTTCAGTTCCAATGACAAGCATTATTCTACCTAATTAGCTACTTAATATTATTTGCTACTTTGTTTTGTTTTAATTATCCGTATTTTGGTAGTAAGTATTATTATTGTTATCTTTAATGTTGTTAATGTGTTTTAATGGTTATGTACCTACCGTTTTTTATATTATTGTCTCATTCTATTAACTATTTTTAATATTATATATTCATTTATTTTCTTTTTAAGGAGATTTGTTTGGTATGTTAGTTGTTGTTTGTGTTTTAATGTATAATTTTCTCTTTTGTAGTTATTTTTGAAAAGTTCATGCACGCCAACCACAATTTCTTACCTGTCATAGTTGACTGGCAGAAAATGCTTCCTAGCATTAAGTCCACCAATTGTACTATTATCTTTGTAAAGAGCACTAAAGATTTAAATAAATAAAAGTAGGTTGAAGTATTTATTTATATGTATTTTAGTGGTATATTTCAACTAATAACGTTTATGTAGTTTATTAAAGAGTGAATCTATATAATCTGACACACAATTATATTATTTTTCCTTATCCATTAATTATTATACGATTGGTCTCACAGGGTCTAGTGACTGTAGGACGATTTCGGCAGAATGCCAGCGTCTAGCTACTTCTCCGTGGCAAGGCATTAATGCTGAGTCGAGGCCTTTTTGCTGCTGTGGCACACAACTATATGGCCAGGACGAAACAGCTTACCTACTATTTAACAACTTTCTTAATTGTTGTTGTATGTATTATGTACCAAGTGGTAAATAAATGTTTGTCTATTGTTTATTGCAAAAATTTTATTCCCAAAAAATACTTCCTTTGGTACAGAACCCTTGGCATTTGAGTTTGACTCACGATTGTCCGGCTTTATAGTAATCAACATATTATAACATAGATAATAGATTAGGTAGGTATCTATAGAATTGGCGAATAACGTCGTAAATGGCTCAACATCCGCACTGCTCAGCTAAACGAAAACTAGCTAGACTAGTTTTTTTGCATGCAAATTGTCCAGACATCATAATAATTCAATTTTTGCGATGACTTTTGTGAAACTAGACACAACAAAAATTCTAACAAAGTAGATGTAATTTTGAGTAACGTTACCGAAGAAAGAGTTCAAACGGACTAGGGCAAGATGATTGGGCCTCTTGACACTAGCTGACCCGCCCGCAACTTCGTATGCGTGTCTAGGTACTTGTGGTATGACGTAAAATGTTTCCCGAACATGATTATTTTACGCAGAATTCGGATTAAGTAGTTACGGAATAAAAGTAACCTACACCAGTGAAAGGCCATGATAGATCTGATCTTCAACTTCACCACCAGAGTTGGCCACTAGCTCATAAGAAGAAGAAGGAGATGGGTCCGACATAACGGGTACATATGTATCAAAAGAAGGGAAGACCAGGAATAAATTACATCAACCATCTATAAAAGAAAGAGCTGTCAATTTCGTATCGGGATTTAGGGAGGCTGCTTTGGAAAGAGGCTTATGTAGCTGCATCAGTTGCATGCATGCGGGTCGGGGATCGCAGTGCACAACTTCTCGCACCGCTGACGCTGCTGCCCGTCGGCGGCCAGAGGATTTAGCTGTGCCGCCGTTAAGCTGCGCTATGCCGCAATCAGCCGGCTGCCAGAGAACCGTTTGTTAGTTAGCAGGGTGTACCATGGGCAGGTGAGGTTGGCTTGGGTTCGTAAAGTTTTCCTACCTATGTTTCATCATCATCATCATTATCATCAGCCTGTAGCAGTTCACTGCAAGACATAGGCCTTTCCTAATGAGCGCCATTGCGCCCTGTCTTCAGCTCAATGTATGCTCAATGTTTGCCGATAGTCTCATTGCGGATTTTATCCTTCAGAGAAATTCCGAGCATAGCTCGCTGAGCGAATTTAAACTGGTGGACTAGCCGTTCTGTGAGTGTCGACGTTTTGGCTCGTATGCCATGACAAGTAGGATACACTGATTGAAAACGTTTTTCAGACATTGCTGTAGTATGGGTGACGAGAAAGCTCTGCGTAGTTTTCAAAATTCTACCCAACCCAGCTGAATCCTCCTCTTGGCCTCCTTCTGAAAGTTGTTTGAACCGCCATCCAAACTCTTCAACCCAAAACATAAGTATGCACTTCCTTGGCGGAGCCCTTCACAAAGCGCAACTGCTAAATGGTGCACTATCTTAGCAGCACGATGTGGGTTCTCATGCCAACCATTAACATGTTAGTTTATCAAGTGTAAACACTTGTTTTGGTTAATCACTAGTATTTATTGATTAGCGGTCTTTATCAGAAGTTCTCACGATAATAAGCATACACGTGTCAAGTTTGAATCACGGAATTAAAGTACTTCTATGAAGTAGTCGATTTTTAACCGACTTCAAAAAAAGGAGGAGGTTCTCAATTTGGTTGTATTTTTAAGTCGTTTTTTCTTGCTTCCAATAATATCGCATGCGTGGTACCCGGATAAAGAGTAGGCTTATGTTATTTCTGATCAAGAACTACATTTTTATTTTATAGGTACAATTCGCATAAGGTGGGTCTACACTTGTGATATGAAAACGGACCGGACTACGTGGCATCACTACAGGACACGCTGTACGCTGTAACGCTGTAACGCTGTGTTACGCTTAATATGTAGGGTCTTGGGTTGTGCTGACACGGTGACAAACCATGTAGGTACGATGAAATATTACAAGTGTTGATGCTTGGTGTCGAACTAGACTGCATGTCATCGCTACTGGAGTCGAACGGTGGTGTTATTTAAGCTCTGAACACCAGGCAGTTATGTGCTCGACGTGATCTACTCCTATTCCGTGTCTGTATCTGTGTCATCTGGCGTACTTAGACGCGTGTCATAAACGCAAATATAACAGTCTCCTGGTCACGCGGACCTTAACGAAAATCCTTTAAAAAAAACGACTTGATGGATCAGCTCGTAACACGTGACTTAGATGCGTGACAGTACACAGACCAGCGTCCAAACTGGACCCGGCTAGTACATCGTTACTTCATACATTGTCCTGCCGTATATGCTGTGCTTTCATATTCATATTCTTTATTGTTTCATGTGATACAGTACAAGGTAAATAAAGTTTGGTCCGCAACATGAGCTGCAATCGTAACTGCAGTTTGTAGCAAATAATCGCATAGAAAAAGAGGTCCACATTATAGGTACTGATACGATCACGGGATAAGACAAATACTTACATGATTTGCTGTCATTTTTTAGGGTCTGGGTGATGTAGTATATTATACCTTAACTCCACACTAGGATTTATCTATGAGTACACCAGTACTCATAGATAAATCCTAGTGTGGAGTTGCCTGTTGGTGTATATATGTGGTTTTTGTGTTATAATTATTTATATAAATAAATAAATAACTTTGTTCTTTAAAGTACAAGTAAAGTAAAGTAAAAGTATCATTTATTGCATAAAATACAGGTTTTTAACAAGGTGTTACATATTTTTTTAGAATTTCACTGTATAACTACCCAACTCAGGCGTGCAATTTCATTTATACAAATATTAAAATACTATATAAATTCTGTATTGGGAATCGAAATAACACCCATCAATAACTCGTCTCTTGAGTTACCGATATAGCACATGTTGGTACCACTGATAGAAATATCTTAATATATAGTGATAATGTCTATTTCTAGGGTTAAAAAGTTACTAAAACCAGGCATAACGCGAGGCTAAAGTTGCTAGCCATCGTTTTCTCCGTCACGTCTGGCCAGGGTTACGCGTGGCGCTAATATCCGGAGTCGGCCGCCGGAAGCTACCGAAGTCTGATGGAGGCGCAGTGGATTAACTGGCTTGCTGAGGGCATGCGAGATGAACATAGGTTAGCTTCAAACTCAAAGGCAGAAGTCAAGTTTTTTATTGCTTGAAATACATGTAAAATTCTCCCTTATAAAATGCCATGCAATATTTTAAATTTACAACACAAATGAAAATTATGGAAAAAATGAAATAGAATTATTATTACATTAAATTAGTACATGTCGTCAAATCAATTAATCACTTAGCTTAAGTGTTTAAATAGATTCCTTTAATTAATAATTAATTCTTCGGCTTTTGATTTTACATGCTCAATTGACATAGCGTTTCAGAAAAAAAGAGGCCAGTGAATGGCGCTGGTTCGACGCCTAATAAAGTTAATTTTCTTACATAATCTACTTAGTAAAGAATTATTTCGGTATTTCTCAGTATGATGCCAACAATAATCCATGCCTACAACTTTTTCACTTAGGGAATTATTTCAAAACTATAGCTCAATAAGTAAAAATTGCGGGTTACTCGGGCTTTACTTTTAAGTATTCTCGCCACCATTCTCTCTCATCCACTGATATGATTCCTCCTCACACTCTTCACTTCTCTCCACCTCCAAAATATCCAGAACATTCTATTCTTCCCAAAAACACTAGAAGTTTTCACTCTAAGTGCAATAGGAATAAGTGGAAAAAGGAATAGGAAGAATAGAATGCGTTGCCGATATAGGCTACTTCTTCTTTGCATGAGCTAGTAGCCAACTTTATTGTCGGAGTTTCAAGCTGTTTTATTGTTACGTAACTTATACTATAAATGCGAAAGTTTGTGTATGTGTGTGTGTGTGTGTGTGCGTTTTGTGTCTGTAATATTTGTTCCCACTTATATCTGTAAAGACTGAAGGTATTTGGATGAAACTGAACTTTACGCGTACATTGTTTGTGATTGTGACATGGATAGCCTGCTACTTTTTATTCGAGTAGCACGCGAGCAAAGCCGCGGGTAATTTTAATTGTCCAATACCTTTATAATTTAAAATACTGAACTGGTAATATTAATAATATTTTTCAATACCTTTATAATACAATATGTTTAATTTTTCAATGCGGAGGAGGTGTGCATCCCTCGTGCGAAGGACACGGGCCAGCACCAACGCCGTTCTGGCGATGATCGCCGGACGAACAGACTGTCCCTACGATGCTGCTCTGTTGCAGAACAGACATGTCGTGTATAGGGGTGCTCATTAAACTTGTAAAATGTTAAATTTCAATAAGAGCCCTGTTTGTTGCTTGAAATAAAATGATTTTATTTATCATGAGAAACCAGAGTGGGTTCAAAAATTGTAACATAGTATAGGTTTTTGATTCCTTACTGTTTTCACACAATCACTTATTTCAGTAGAGGAAGTAAGTATCCAATTCTCATCACGTACCAGTTCTATGGAATTATCAAGTGGCGTGACATGCCCCCGGGCCGCCAGGGGGCGCTTAGGTGTATGTGCTCATTCAGCGGACGAGTGACTGGAATCCGCTAGTGGCTACAATAAACATCTAGCGGACTGCAAGATACTTTCGAAGCTACATTACCGGTTAATTGCACTGGGTTTTGTTATTGAGCTGTTATTTTACAATATGCACCAATTAGCTCCTTCTATTCGAATATCGTTTGAATCGAATATACCTACAATAACATAGCATATACATGGTCACGTACACAGTTCTAGTCAAAAGGTATATTACATCTTGAGCTTTAAATAACACGTGATCATGTGACAATTCTGCACATAAACTTCACAATTCAAACTCAGGGCGAGGCAGGGGGAGGCGGGGTGTACGGGGATGAGTTCGTACAAGATGTATGATGAGCGATAAAATATTTATATCTCAAGATGTGTCCCATAGTCAAAAGCAGGCTTAAGGTGCAAAATGGCGCCTGTGTTAAGCAAAATGGCGCGCATTTTTTAATGCATCTTTTATGTAAACACCTAGACTTTCACTTTTTTTTTCTCAATTGACAGCCAATGGGGCGAATTATCTCTTGAGCAGTGGGTTTCAGGGAATCTGCTACCCATTCACCCAGACCAGAACAAAGACGACTAGCCTTGTTGCTTAGTTGGTCTTGGCAGGTCGGAAGACAGCACCACCAAGACCAACTACTGAACCGTGACCTACCTACAGAGTACTGTGGTCACGGTTAAATTCCCACCCCGAGTAAACATTTGTAAATGCTAATATTATAAATGCGAAAGTTTGTAAGTATGGATGGATGTATGGATGAATAGATGAATGTTTGTTACTCATTCACGCAAAAACTACTAAACAGATTTGAATGAAACTTGGAAGACACATAGTTTTAGACCTGGATACATATAGGCTACTTTTTATCCCGGTACCACGCGTGCGAAGCCGCGGGCGGAAGCTAGTATTGAATATTATACACTTTTTTATATTTGCATCTTGGTACATTCAGCAGTCTTCCTAACCATTTTAGTACGAGTAGAACATGCGAGAAGTCTTATTTTAGTAGTAGATACTTTTTTCAATTATTGGTGCCTCGCGATTGTTTCCGTTTAAAGTTTGAATAGCCATTTAGGGTCAGATTTTCAGGAAATACATAATTTCTTAATGCACCCCTACACTATCATCATCATCATCAGCCTATAGCAGTCCACTGCTGGAAATATGCCTCCCCTAATGAGCGCCATTGCGCCCTGTCCTGTCCTGTCCCTACACTATAATGTATAGCAAGGAACAAACCCTCTAAATATCAACTGTCCAATTCTATAAACGTCAGATAGCTAAAATGGCGTTAAAATATCATGTCACCTTATTTTATTTACATTTGAATGACAGTGTACCAGCATTTAATTATAAATAAGGGAGCAAGTCTCTAGAACTTATGGGCTGCGACTTGGTTGTCAGTCAGTGAGAATTATGGTATGTAATACTTTACTTCACTCAGATTTTCTTACTTTAAAAATGTAAACTCATTTTCTTACACAATTCATGTTGAAAAATTGTGATTTCTCATGAAGTAAAATGAAAATTTACTTTACCTTGAAAAAAAAGTTCAATATTATTATTACAGTTCTATAAGACTGGCCAGATTTATTTAGCGATCAGTTTTCCGTACCGTGTGTAGCATCCATTAAGAGACTTACAACACATGACAGTGGTTCTAAGTAACGTAGGCCAGAAAGGCGAGGAGCCAAATTAGGGGAACGTGACTCCGTACTCCGAGAAGGATAATGCTCTGACCCGGAAATTATGGCCATACGTCGTATAAGAGTGCTATAAGAGGCAAAGAGAAGTGGAAATTGTTGCTTTATCATTTGTAGGGATACTGTCAAAACAACATGATTTCACTACTTTGACATTATTAGATATTATTCATCATCATCATATTATGAAGTATCATTGGATACTATTTAAGACTTTGCGGGCCTCGGAAATGCCACGGAATGGGGTGTTCGGGGCTTTAACCCCCATCTTTGGAACCTAAGCTAACCTCACCAGCACGTGGTGCACCTTGCTAAACAACAAACAGGGCCCTGGCGGTCGGCTGATTTCGGCATAGCACAGCCTACATCGGCACAGCTAAATCCCCTGACCGCCGTCGGTGGTGCGAGAAGCTGTGCCCTGCTATCACCAACCCGCATGCCCAGCATGGGGACTATAGGCATATCCATCCTTATTAGGAGAAGCCTATGTCCAGCAGTGGACTGATATAGGCTGGTGTGGTGCGGTAGAAGTGTGGACATGATACTATGCGCCAAGCCTGAGAATATATAATATAATATAATATTTTGTTTAATATAATATTTTGTTTATTGAGATAAAAACTGGTTTGTACAAATTGTCAATGAAGTCCCTGACTTCTAAGCTAGGTGCGATGACCTGTGTTACAGAAGTCAGTGTCTTCTCCCATATATGGTCACAAAAATGTTTTTATGAAATAAACAATTCTAAGAGTGAAGAGGTTGTCTGTGGTGAGAAGCAGCAACTACGACTGCAGCTCAATTGTGATATCAGTATTCAAAGCGTTCTTAATAATAATAATAATTCATATATTTGACGGACTCTGTGGCGTAGTGGGCGATGATCCGCCGAAGGTTGCGGGTTCGATTCCCGCCGCGGGACAAATATTTGCATGTTCTGCAGATATTTGGCTCGGGTCTGGGTGTTTTCTATGTATGATAAGTATGAATTTACAAAAAAAAACTGTATATGTGTAATAATACAATAATACAAGCTCTGTTTAGTTTGGGGCTACATGATGCTGTGTCCAGCATTATTTATTATAAATTCGATCACAAATGGAATAACAATTACTTTGTTATAATAAAGTATTCACAGACGGATGTCAGAGGAGGTGGCGTTCAATTCAAAGGAAGTCTTCATACAGGTGTAGTTATCGTGTGAAGTGATTGGGCGCCACCGCTCCCGCCACTACAGGTCTTGCCTGTGTGTGGAGCACTTTATCTGCGACAGTTTGTGTGAGTGTATGTATGTTTGTGGTCGCTTCACTCTGTAGCGTGATACGTAACATGATCACATTTGGATGAAACCTTGAATATATATATAGATTAAGATCTGGATTAATTCATAGAATACTTTAGCCTACTTTATCCTTTAACCCGGTATTACGAGTGAAGCCACGGATGGAAGCTAGTTTACTACATAGTTATTGTGATTTGCCAAGCACTGCAGTTGGGCATTATGGGAGAGACGCTGCCACAGCGCACTAGCAGTTATAACAGCATCCTGAAACGCCTCACAAAGCGACCAACCCTCGTTACTTACTCTGTGGACTGGTGTAGTGCTGGTAGATACAGTATGAAAGGTTTATAGTAAAACCAATATAATTTAAAATCTATCGGGGGCCTTCGAGTGACCTGAAATCTCCGACACCAGAGTTTTTTTACTTTTTATTATGGGCCAGCTCTTGATCTCGAGGCTTGCGTGGGTAAGGATGAGGTCGACGATGGGGCGAGCTTTCCTAGAACATGCCTATATACTTTCGTTGGCCACTAGGTCATATGCAGAAGGAAAGCTAAAGCTAAATTCAAATATCCTTCTTCAAAACCTATCACGAGCTACCTCCCACCCTCTTTTGAAGGTATTCGCTCGTCCCGCCAAAGTATCCTCGGCCAACTCCAACGCCGCCGCTCTTCATTGTAAATTTAGTAATATTTTAACTTTAATTTTTAATTTTTTTGTGATTTATATATTAAACATATTTAAAAACCTCATCATTGTACCTAGTGTTTCAACAATAAATATACTTTGACTTTGACTTTAAGGAGTATAAACTCCTTTTTTACTTTATACTTTAATTTTAATAAAAATGTCAACAATAAATATACTTTGACTTTGACTTTAAGGAGTATAAACTCCTTTTTTACTTTATACTTTAATTTGAATAAAAATGTCAACAATAAATATACTTTGACTTTGACTTTAAGGAGTATAAACTCCTTTTTTACTTTATACTTTACTTTTAATAAAAATATTCCAATTGTAAGATTGCATACACTGTGGCACTGGCACCTCGGGCCACCGAACACTTTGTCTCTGTTATCTGCGGACGGTGAATACTATCTGATACGGCGCGACACAGAGCAACTAATACTTCCAACTACACAGTATAATCACTACACCTCTGTGAGTTTTGACGACCGCTGTGGCGCAGATGGCGAAGGCCCGCCTGAGACGCTGAAGGTTGTGGGTTCGAATCCCGCTGCGGGACAAATGTTTGCATGTTCTGCAGATATTTGTCTCGGGTCTGGGTGTTTTCTATGTATGATATGTATGTATTTACAAAAAAAAATTAGTATATCAATCATGTGGTTCCCATAATACAAGCTCTGCTTAGTTTGGCTACATCATGCTGTGTGATAACGTCCAGCATTATTTAATTATTTATACGGAGCTTACTTGGCTACACTACCATCCGGTTTGAGCTGCATCAGAAGAAAATTAAAGATCGGTTCTTCATTGCGGATTGAAGGCCTACGGGGACTTATCGTTTTCAATACTAAATACACAACTAGGCAGGAGCAAGGCACTTGCCCCCAGCCCGTAGTCAACGTGTTAAAAACGATGTAAGTAAACAAACCTTTTACCACAATTCAAATATATTTTTGTGTCAAAATTTTCAAAATATAGCGATTATTTATTATTAACTGGCAAATAAAGCGCATTTTCCTTGGCATAACAAATTTAAGAGACACAAGCTATCCTAGCGACGGTGGCGGCAGAAAATTAACACGTTTCGTGTTACAACGAAACAATTACACCGTACCACCTGGTTGTGGAAGTAAGTTTGTAAGTTTGTGTAAAAAACATTGATTATTACTGGGAATACAAATACTAAATACAAATAAAAATAGTTTTATTAGAACAAAAATAACATAGTACTGTATGGAATTGTGAGTGTCAAACTCTTTCATCAGTTTTCAATTAACAATATAGAAAAACAACGCAGGGGTTAAAAAGGAGACTTTATCTTCATCATCATCATCATCATCATCTAATAGCAATTCACTGCCTGACATAGTAGTCTCGCCTAATGAGCGCTATTGCGCTCTGTTCTCAGCTCAACGGATCCAGCTTCTACTAGCAGCCTTTTGCAGAGCGTTACTCGACTTGGCTGGTGGGCGTCCTACACTTCGTTTCCCGTGCCGCGGTCTCCACTCAAGAACTCGTTTACCCCAATAGTTATCGGTTTTGCGACATATATGGGCAGCTCACTGCCACTTCAGCTTGTGCATTGTTTAACACACTTTATTGCACAAAAACACAGAATTGTACAAAAGGAGGACTTAATGCTAAAGTGTTTACTGCCAGTCAACCTTTCCTGGTAGAAAAGCAAGGTTGACGTGCTAACTAAACTAGGTAGATACTTACGTTAAAAATATTAAAGAATTAACAGAAGGACAGAATTACAGAAGGGAACAAAAAAAAACAAAAATTTAATACTACCTAAAATAAATTTGAATGTAAACAGTTTTTTGAAACTCATAAAATGTATATTTTATATGTATAAATATATTTATGTATATAAAATATGTATCATTCTCTAAGCTGTGTCGACAACTTTAGTTCTATGTCGGATTGACTCATTGGAAAGTAAACTTACCAAATAGATTTGTGCATAAAGTGATTTTAAAGAATTTTTTCCATGTTTATTTCGTCGTATTAGTATGTTATCCAGAAAAGGGATAAATCTACACCTGAAGGTCAAAAAAATTTAATCAAGACTTTTCCGATACTGTTAGTTTTTATTGGCTTGTAAAGTTACGTAATATTTTTTTTATAATAAAGTGAATAGGTGTCTTCTGGACCTTCGGGGTGTAAGGGTTTCCAACCCCCATCTTTGGAACCCAAGCCAACCTCACCTGCACGTGGTGCACCCTGCTAACTAACAAACGAGGCTCTGGCAGCCGGCTGATTGCGGCATAGCGCAGCCTAACACCGGTACAGCTAAATCCCCTGGCCGCCAACGGGCAGCAGCTTCGGTGGTGCGAGAAGTTGTGCCCTGCGATCCCCAACCCGCATGCCCAGCGTGGGGATTATGGGCATATCCCCCTATATTAGGGGAGGCCTATGTCCAGCAGTGGACTGATATAGGCTGGTGTGGTGTGGTGGACCTTCGTGCTCCATCTTAGACTACAACGTTACTTAACATCAGTTGAGTTCGTGTTCAAACAAAGGTCCATCCAATGTAAAAAAAAACCACTCAAAACGTTTAGCAGCCCTAAAATACCTTATTCTATTAAACTTTGTCTTTGACTTAATGATGATGATATTTGTAGCTCTCCCTTGATTTTAGAAATACCACACACAACAAAAATATACGCTTAAAGTTTTTGAAGAAATATATTGAATCATGTATTTTTAACTACTATTTGGACAATGATTGTCCACAACTTGATGGACAATTATTGTCCAAATCACCCCCGTGCGGTAACATCCACCCACACCACTCCAGCCTCTATCAGTCTACTAGTGGACCTAGAACTCCCCTAATAAATGGAGATATGTTCATAATCCCCACGCTGGGCATGCGGGTTGGGGATCGCAGGGCACAGCTTCTCGCATCACCGAAGCTGCTGCCCGTCGGTGGACAGGGCATTTAGCTGTAATTTTAATTATTTATTTTTTTATTTTTTTTATTTCATCAAATAGGCACAATAGTACACTTTTGAACGTCAATTTTTCAAGATTCATAAATAATCATTTCTATAAATGTAAAATATAACCTAACATCGGCACAGATGATTTTCATAAATAATCATCTGTGCCGATGTAGGCTGTGCTATGCCGCAATCAGCCGGCTACCAGAGCCCCGTTCGTTGTTTAGCTGGGTGCACCACGTGCAGGTGAGGTTGGCTTGGGTTCCGAAGATGGGGTTTGGAACCCCATACACCCCATTCGATTTACTTGTCACTCCAGACTTGATTTTGACTTTGACTTTGATATATTCCTTAGGTAAGGGTGTACTAAGAAATTATTTCTTGAAATTGAAGGATTGCAGGAAAGACCTCCACGCAGACAAAGTTGCGAGGCATCTATTAGTAATTCTATAATCGTCTAGAATTTAGCTACTTATGAAGGACATAGTTTTACGCAAGAGACCAAAAAAAACTGCTCATCAAACCGCAATTTTACATTTAAAAGCATCGACCATCACTCTCCCACTAAAAGGCTCTAAAAGTCTTAGCAACATGAACTCTATTTACATTACAAGTGTAAGGAGGGTCGTGACGTCATTAAAGGCTGCTTTATGGCCTGTTAACAGATAACAGGCCCAGGGAGGGCCCAGGGGGCTTTGTACTGAGACTAATTTTAAAAAGTTGTTAGATATTTTGACATTTTTAGCGATATTTGCTAAGGTATCCTAACTAATAATATAAAACAAACTCTACGTCTGTGAAGGCAACAAAGAAGTTATTTCCCTGAAAATCAGCGCCGGGTAGGTTCATAACTTACACAGCACAAATTCTGAGCCAACCCCCTTTCGGCCCATGGCATGTAGGAAATCATTAATTCCTTTATCAAGATAATGTTGAGTAGGTACATACTTAGTAGCTTTATATTTGGCTTGTTATTTTTTAGTTTTGTTCCTACCGATATTGTCACGTGTTCCGAAATTAATGTTTTTGTCTATATATTTATCTATCTATCTGTCTATCTGTTTGTCTGTCTGTCTATCTATCCATCCATCCATCCATCCATCCATCCATCTATCCATCCATCTATCTATCTATCTATCTAAAACGAATGTGGGTCTGTTTGTTACGCTTTTACACCTTAACTACTCAATCGACCATCATGAAACGCATACTCACTGATGGACATAGGCCGGCAAACATTGATATATATTGTTACAAACCTCTGATAATGCCCGTCATGGTTTGTCAATTAAAAAAGGTGACAGCAACATCATAACTTGCCTTTCAACTCCAAGTTGTTCAAAAAATCTAAATTTGTAGTGCTGAAAGTGTATTACTTGGCGGTCAACCATTTAACACGTTGAAATGACCCTCATGCATGACGAGCAGCAACTCGTGCCCTAGAGCAAGTGAGTTTTCAGCACTCAAAGTGTAAAATAGTAATGAGACGAAGGGTTTCTTAATTTTGAAGCGAAAATAAAAAATAATCTAGTCAAAATGATAACAATCATGGCATTAGACGGGGTTCACCGGTATCTGTGTATTATAGAGTCATCCCAAACGTATTCCAACTACACACGTTACTGTGTTCACAGCAATCTCTAAACCAATTAACAGCTTGCATTTTGTCGAATAAAACATTTTGGTGTCAAAAACCATAAAAACTGGTAAACCAACATAAAAAAAATAAAAAACCGCTCGCGATGCATGTACCATTTCGTACAATGACCTGTTACTACCTGTCTCTGTCATTCCCGCGTTAATGTACTGCGTTCACGCTTGCACGGCCCTACCACTGTGACTTTAGCTGTGTTCACTGTGACTTTAGCTGTAACTTTACCTGTGTTCATTGTGACTTTAGCTGTGTTCACTGTGGCTATAACGCACTTTACAGTGTTTACGTGACATGCATGCAAGTCCAAAAGACACCATGTATAACTCTCGTTTTCTCCATGATGTTTCAACTGTTACACCCCTAGACAATGGACTTGGAGACGTAAAGCAACGTAATAAAATTAAAATTCCACTGTCATTGCACGTTTTACTGTGCCTAAGAGGCCTCTAGTAAAAACGAAAATAGGTACTATGGGACTTTAACGAGAGAATAGGTAGACAAATTTATTATAAGTTTACGAGGATACATTGGGGTCAAGGTGAACATTTCAGTAAAACACTCTATTTGAGTAGGTTAAATTATAACCAATGAGAGTAGGTAATTGACTTAATATTAGTAAACTTTAAGAGTAGGTACATTCTTTTGAATGACAAGCTAACGGTCTGTTAGCTGCTGCTACTAATCTGTTTTCAATCTCTCGTTAGCAATAAATTGAGGATTTTTGGTTTATTTATGTATTTGACTAGCTTCATTTCGCGGCTTCGTTAGCGTAGTACTCAGATAAAAAATAGTACAGTAATATTATACTCCAGGTAGTGAGCTACATGTACAAAGTCTTAGCTCAATTCGTGAAGTAGTTTTGGCGTAAACGAGAGATTAACATTTCAAATTTTACATCTCACATGTTCTCACATTTCAAAAAATTTAAAATACGCGCATTTTCTATTAAACTTTAGTTTACTATTAGATTTTTTTTTTTTTTAAATCGGTATCCTCCACAACACAGTAGAATAAATTATAAATACAATTGCCAACTAGACGCCAACACAGACATTTACACAATTAGTCGTACTTGTAAATTACTTAATAAGCCCTCGGGAAGATATTCTAGAGACCTAGTCCACAATCAGCTTTGTGTCCTAAAGACTGGAGACTAAGGTTGGGAATCAAAGCTTGGCTATGTCATTAGAGGACAAGTGTTAGTATTCTGTGCCCAAGTGTCTGAGGCAGACTTGGAAGATTGCTCATCTCAGACATTATGTTGCTGTTATGATGGCGGTATAGGGACGTGGTTCCGGCATTTAAGATCCTTTCATCCCCACACGTGCATTGTAAAAGGTGATTATGGAGAGACAAAAAAATACTAAAAATTAAAAAATAATTATGTTTTTCTTTCTATTATAACTTAAAATCAACCTCTTTTTTACTCAATTTATCCTGTATTATCTATGCGTTTACCTTGTACCTAGGTAAGGTACCTACTACGTGGTAAACGCATATTATTTTAAAGCTTTTTGTTGAATTAAAATAATTATGTTTAACAGTAGTAGTATGTAAGTTCCGACATACTTTGTTTTTATTATTTTAACAACATGTTTATAAAATTATTTGCATAATATACTACTATAGTTAAAAGTGAACATTCATAAAAATAAACCAATTTGACTGCATTTAATAGACTTTTTGAAAACGTGCTATTGCTCTACCTGACTGAACCTTTACCAATACATTTATCAAACTTAGGTACTTAGGTTCTTTTGATTACGTATGGGTTAAAAGAGAAATGGAAAAATCAAGTGGTGCGAATCAGCAAAAAAATTTATTACTTTTGGCTTCTGGTATGAAAAAGAAATACATCGATATTGGTGTTATGGAGTCGGTCCAGCTTATAATTAAAATAGCATCTTTCAGTCACCATATTGGACACTTCATTATGATCTACATGTCAATCTAATGATCAGTTAAATCCAATTACACCTAATTTGTGGAAATGGATCAGGTTTTGCTTCTTAGTTAAACGTTAATTGAAAATGGCTTCTTACAGTCGCCATATTGGATTTTTTGACATTTCATGTAGCCTATGTGATCTAGATAAATTCAACGAAACCTCATTAGTCAAAATCCGTCCAGCCGGCTACAGCGACGTACAAATAATATTATAAACATACATACACCCTAAAAAGATAACCCGACCGAAGAGGATTTCAGTCGGGTAAAAATACGTGTCCAATATTTTTTGATAATGTAAATGATGGACTAATTAGATTTTTTCAGCCGTCATCTCTATCAATTTACCTACCCGTTTATAATTTTTGTCTCCTGCCGGCTTAGCACAGAAACCGTAGACAAGGTTTTGTCTACGGTTGAATAGAGAAAACTTATTTTTGGTTGTAGATGTAGCAAAATTTGAAAAGTTCTAAATACGGTTATCTAAAGAATATATAAAAATAAGCGTTTAATACGTTGTCTTCTATATCGTAGAGTAGACATAAAAACAGCATGCTAAGGGGGCAGGTGGCCTATAAAGCTGACACCTAACATTCTAAGCTCATACAAAACTTTGAAAACTACTACATAGAATAGCAACTCATTACTAGATAAGTTATAGCTTATATTTTTCGACATGTCTTTTAACCTACACGGTCAGAGCGTTTATATATCAATAGCAACCTTATCTACATCACTATATGATTCAAAATCGACTGGCACGATGACGTGGTCCTGTATCCATCCGTTCAATAATACAACGCCTATCAAAAGGTTAGTACAATAGGTACTATGTACTATTTAGAACTGAAACTCCAACTTAGAACAACTATGTCATGTTTTACGTCTCTTGTGTATCATATAAACTTTATGTGTAAAATCCTTTAGGTCGTTAAGGATTTTGAAACCCAATGGTATGTAGTTTTACGCTCTACAATGAATACAAACCTATATTACAAACACACATACACACACACACCAGCCTATATCAGTCCACTGCTGGACATAGGCCTCTCGTAATAAAAGGGGATATGCCCATAGTCCCCGGCCGACCAGATGGAGATCATAATAGAGATGCTGGGCAAACATACATCTTATCATGTACGAGATACCAGTACTAGGCCATAGTTTTTATTTTCTTTCTTGAGTAGCGCTTCTATACGCCATCTATACAAGTTACAAAAGGTCAGCCAAGCGTGCATTATAGAGTGGTTTCAACTTGTTTTGACATGTTTCCAAAAATATCGAAAGAAAACTTTATAAATCGTATACGGTATTTCAACTAGTTAATCCTCACTTCGCAGTTTATTGTCTAACACCGTCCAGTCTCATAAATATTCATTTGGTCAATATGTCCATAAAGCCTAATTAATACCCAGCCGCATTTACACGGAAAACGGGTCAGGCCAACAATCGGAATCGGCGCTGGCAATATTAGAGCGAAATACTCAATGTTCAAAACAATCAAAAAACCCCAGAAAACCGTGAAGATAATGGCAACATTGTTTCTGAGCTGTCTTCTTTTTTTGTATGTAATAATGCTTAGTTGTTACAAAGAATTTGTTGTAATATTTAAATTGCAATAAAATAAATATATTTTTTTATTGTATTGACAACTACTTAATTTTAAATGTTTGGAACGCGACGGAAAATGAATTTGCGAGGTTTCGACCTAGACATGTTTTTTCCATGTCTGTAAATTACTCCAACTATGCTAATCCATTTCTGCCATGTATAATTACCCTATTCCAATGTAAATATAAATATTTTATACCTAATGAAATATATCATCGGTCCATGTAATGATCGTACAATTTGTTTTACGGTTAGTGAAGCAAGCAAGTCAGATTGTTTAGTAAATTACTGACCTTTGCCATTTTATTCCCGTTTGAGTCCATTAAAGATAGACCTCTGCTAAGTATGGTTTGCACTCATCTAAGGTCAGCTGTCTCTCAGTTCCTTTAAACCTAATTTTAGTAAAATTCCTAGGTTTTAGATAAGCTTACTATTAATATCTAATCTAAATTGGCTTTTTTTATCCGCACACAAACTTTTGACATTAGTTTTATAGTTTTTTTTAGTAAGATTGTGTGGTAGCGAATATGAAACAGTTCTGCTTGATTTTTCAAGGGCCTTTGACTCTATAAATATTCAACTCCTCATTTCTAAGTTGGGGTACTACGGCTTTGACTACAATGCTTTGCAATGGTTTAGCAGTTACCTCAGCAACAGATATCAATACGTCCAACTTACAACTAATAGTGGTACAACACAGTTTTCGGATATGGTTTCTGTTAATAGGGGAGTGCCTCAGGGTTCTATTCTGGGGCCAATACTCTTCATCTTATATTCTTCGGATATAGAGTATCATATTGAGCATTGCAATTTCCATATCTATGCTGACGACATACAAGTTTACATTTCGTGTAAGCCTTCAGAAATTGATAATGCTATATCTAAGTTGAATTCCGATCTGACACGAATATCATTATGGTCCAGGAATAACAGCCTTCTGCTTAACCCTAGTAAATCAAAATACTTAATATTTGGTAGTAAATACCACTTGGAAAGTCTAAGACCATCAGTCAAAGTTATGCTCAAAGATGATCCGATCGAACGTGTCTATAAGGCACGCAACCTAGGACTCCATATGGACTGCGATTTACGGTTTGAGGAACATGTGGCTGAGTGTGTCCGCAATTGTTTTTATAGGTTAAAGGTTCTGTATAGGATGAGGCCACATATATCAGAAGAACTTCGCATTCGGCTAGTAGAGTCACTTGTATTATCAAAATTAAATTATACTGACGTAGTTTTTGGTCCTCGTCTTTTGGCTAAGACGCAAAAACTGATTCAAAGAGTCCAGAACGCCTGTGCACGTTTTTGTTTTGATATACCGTTCAAAAGTCACGTTACTCCATATCTTAACAAGCACTCTATATTAAAAATGAAACATCGGCGTAAGCTTCACTTAGCATGCCTACTTTTCGGTGTTCTATTGCACAATGCTCCGTCATATCTTAATACGAAGCTAAATAAGTTATCCACCTTAAGATCCTGTGAGCCCAGACAAAAATCGATGCAGCTCTCCACTCAGCGTCATAGGACAGCTGCTCTGCCGCACAAAAGATAACCACAGTAAGTACGATTTTTTGCGGTATTGAGTTATATATATATTCGAAATCAGCACAAAAACATCTTTATTTCTGTATATTCAGAGTTTGTAAATGTGGCTTGTAACCTCCTGTTTGAGTAAGCAAAACTACAGTAAGTCTTGTTTGGTGGTATGGAATTCATATTATATTCATAGTAAGTAAACATACGGTTAATTGTTTTATTTTATTTTAATTAAATCCTAATTATTTTTGTAGTAAGTTATTTTGCCCTCATTAAGTTAGGTTACGGACATTTCATATTTCGCACTTTACCAAAGATATGTACAGTAAGAAAGACTTACTTTAAATATGCCTTGGCTTCAGTTTTAAAATAATGTATTACCCCTTATTTGTATCACAGTAAGCGTTTTTACTATATTTATGCTTGGGATAACTTTACAATTTTTACTTAGTTTTACCTACAAAAAAACAAGTAACATTCTACTTACTGTAATAATGCTAAGGAGTACTGCATAGCGGGGGCTGTGCGGGGTGAAGTGAGTTAAGTTTGTTAATGGAAATGGCCGAGCAGAAAAGACCTATCGATAAACAAAGCGACCGCAGGGGAACCTATGAAAGAACAAACAAAATCGATCGAAATATCATAAAAGACCATATTTTTAGCTACAATCCAGCTATCTCGCATTATAGAAGGGAACATGCGCCATATAAATTATATTTGCCCAGCGACCATAAGTGTAACACTTATGTTCAAGAACTTTCGCGAGAAGTATCCTACAATGCAAATTTCACAAGAAACTTACCGCACAGTCGTCAAAAATGATTTAAATATTTCATTCACGCATTTAGGGAATGAAGAATGTGAAACATGCACTATTTTTAAACTGCATAATCCAGAAAATGTGGAAAGTCTCAATGATTCCTGTGATATTTGTAAGAACTACACTGTTCACAAAAAAGGTACACCGAGAGCAGAATCAAATACCAGGATGACGTTGAGAAGGCTGTCATAGATAAAACTATAATTCGTTATTCTGTTGACCTGCAAAAAGTGGTGATGTTACCTCGAATTGACCAATTCAAAGCAGCTATTTTCTGCCCAAGGATAATTGGGCTTTATCGTCGTTTTTGGTCGATATGGTAAGTAGTTCGTTAATAACTGCCAAATCCATCGAGTTGCGATATTTCGAACCTGGACATACATTTATGTCTGCAGATCATTTCCACCATCAGGTTGAGAAAATGTTAGGCAAAAGAAAAGTTTATGACTATGATGATTACATCGATAGAGTTAAAATGGCTAACAATGGGGAAAATATAATGAAGTTAATGGATGTTTCAGACTTCTTTTCTTACGAAGATTTATCATCTCAGCACAAACTTAGAAATAAGGAACCTAGGATATATCTTAAAGATATAATGGTAGTCAAGGCAGAGAGAGGTCAGTGGGATCTCAAGTACAAAACAGGCCACAATGAAGAATATGAAATTCTTGACTTCCTGCAGATGAAAATAAAGAAGACGCAAAAGTTCCCTGAGGTACTTTCTAAGAAACATCAAATGGGAATTACTGAAGAACGTAAAGCTGAGATTTTGGAGAAGCTTGTACCATTAATGCCGGAAAATCTAAAAAAAATCTGGCGAAATATTCCAGTTTGCAACTCAGCGACAAACCTACTTGCTGAAGAATGTTAATAATTGAAAACGGACAGAATATTAAATATTGCAGAAGAATAAGACTGATTGGTCATAATTTAGTACAACTAGATCTCATAGTTTTTAATAACTTTTTATCTTGAAAAGATCTCAAATTAGATTAATAAAAGGTCACTCTCACTCACAATTCTCATAATTATGTTCCTAACTATAAGTAACGGTGATAAAGTGACAAAATAATACTTTGTGTAATTTTTATTGATGTTTTGAATGGTTATAGCAATAACCTTTTGTTTGTTTTACTTTAACAATTATATTTTCTGATTTTGTTACTATTTTTAATGTACAAAGTAGTACAAATACAGATTATGGTGTTTCAATTAATATGTTGCAATAAATAACATGTGATTCTTGATAATTTACTTTTATTTAATTTCTTTATATAATAATTAAAAACGTAAATTGGTACATTAAGCGGAATCACTTCATGAGATGGTAAAAAACTTATCTTTAATTAGTAGTTCCATGCGATAACTGCAGCAAGTTACAGTGAATATCAAGTAGATTTTGCTCAGCTATAAACAAACTATATGGACTTAGTAATCATTGTTACAGTATGTTCTTCTGCCTAAATATTCTCACAGTAAGTCACCTTCTTGCTATATTTATGCTTAGGAATGAAAAAAATATATTTATTACATTCCTAAACATAAATAGTTTTTCGAGGTTTTCTATATTAATAATTTATTTATTGACTAACTTAGTCATTCCACTTATAAAGCAAACTACTTTGTATAATAAAAACCGACAAAAATAAAAATATGCCTAATATTTGGACCATGGTAGCAAAAACCGTAAAAAAAACTTTAACCGCCGTTTTCTCGAAAATGTGCTCGGAAGACTTACTGTGGTTATTCTTCGTGGGGCAGTGCTTTTAAAGGTAGCTTTCGATACGCGGCATCGAAATGCTGGAATAATATTCCACCGCCAATTAGGAACCTGCAGACTGTTTATGGTTTTAAATCTAAACTTAAACTATATCTTATTAACTGGCAGAAAAAGCAGGAGAGTCTTTTGCATGACACAAGTGCTATATGATTCACAGATCGCAGGTTGCTAAATATACTGCCTAACCTAAATAATTGAATGTAATGCTTTGTATTTTTTATTGTTCATATAAGATCTTGTGTTTCTTTTGTTACCTTTTCAATTTTGTCTTTGTTATGTAAGTAGTTCTAAAATTGTGCTTACTTACCTTTTTATTGGCGATTTGCTGGGGTTTTTGTTATTTTTCTTTTCTAATTTGTTTGTTTTTTTTTCATATGTTTGATTCTTGTGAAGTAGATAAGTAAACGTCCGCTCCGCATGTTAATTAAACAGAAAGGCCATAACGGAAGATCAGCGCTGGTTGTCTCAACCAGCATTACGCTGAGTTACGGACCTTTTTGCAACTTCAGTACTGTCTAAAATGTTAATTATACCACCAATATTATACAATATATAATACAATAGTTTTTAAGACCGTTTTCTGTGGTTGCAAATAAATACCTATTCTTATTCTTCTTATTCTTATTTAAACATTACAGTTCCAAGTACGGAAAATCCAATATTCATAAATAACTAGCTTCCGCCAACGGACAGCATCGCTCGCGCGGTACCTTGATAAAAATGTAGTGCATATGTTGTTTCTGGTCAAGAACTACATATGTGCAAAATTTCAGCTCATTCGGTTCAGTAGTTTCTGCGTAAATGAGAGCAACCAAACATTTCACATAAATTTCACAAATTTTCGCCTTAGTACGATAATACTCACCATATCAAACAAAAATCAATTTTATTATGTTCTTCTACGCCGTTTTCTCTTTATTTATTATGTCTACCGGCTCTCTCATTGTTTATCCTGTCTACCTGCATCCGGTGTAAGTGTTTGGACGGTCAGAAGGAACGTGTTAAACTATCGCTGGTAATTACTGTAAAACTATGTAAATTTATGTAAATCTTTTATCGCGGCCATAAATGAAAGGAGTTTCGTCTACAATCTGAATAATACATTCTAGTCTCCGACACTTTGAATTTCATCCGTGGACGAATTCATCGTGGATATAAACACAAATTTATTTACAAGTACGAAATTAATCATTCAATTTTTAAAGTTTGTACTCATTAATTTGACGGCCTCTGTGGCGCAGTGGGCGAAGGTCCGCCTGAGACGCAGAAGGTTGCGGGTTCGATTCCCGCTGCGGGACAAATGTTTGCATGTTCTGTAGATATTGGTTTTGGGTCTGGATGTTTTCTATGTATGATAAGTATGTATTTAAAAACAAAAAAAATGTGTAGTACATCAATCATGTGGTTCCCATAATACAAGCTCTGCTTAGTTTGGGGCTACAGAATGCTGTGTGATTACGTCCCGCATTATTTATTCTTATTTATTTAATAAAAACATAAAATAATGAGAGTAGCATAATCACGCTTAGCAGCTGATGGCTACATTAATAAAAAGGTGGTACATTACATATAGAAGAATACATGTAGATAATGCTTTAAAATAAGTGAATAAAGACACATTTTCCAGTTGTAAAATAGTTTGTACAGTTCAAAATGTATAAAATTACGAGTCCCCTTTTCAAATTATACACGAGTTATTGGTAACTGACGATGACGATTGAGAAATCAGGCCTAAACTATTTGGACTTAGTGGTATGTTTCCAAATGTCCTGAAATCGTGAAACAAAGCCAAAAAGACATACACAATATTATCCATTTTAAATCTACTAACAAACAAGGATTTGAAATGAACAAAACAAAATATTTTTTTCACATTTCTGATCACAAAGAAATGCTACGCGGAACAGTTTTCTTTAACATTCAGCTAACATTAATGTTTGTAGCAAATAATAAAATAGCTCTAATATTCAAATGCTTTATCCTGTACAATTTCCATTAAGCTTACATTTTAAAATTATATTCACTCTTACTGGCAACGGAATAAGGTGTATTTTCAATTTACCATGTCCACTTGTCAGCCCGCGGCGGACGGTTTCAACAAAGCCTTAAAATATCTAGTTGTAAAATGGACACGTGATTTCCTTACCTCAGCATTTCCATGATATCTGTCTTGTTTAAGGCTGGCTAATACACAACGCGATTTTTATTCGCTCCATACAGCAACACACCATTGAAATTATAATTACTATTTCTTAACGGGTCTTCCTCGCGTTTTACAAGATCAAGATCAAGATCTATCCCCCACCCTCCCCGTCGCGCACCACAAAGTGGCTTAGAATACTTTCAACTAGATTTTTCATTTTTATAGACTTAAGTTCTTTATATATGCCTATAAACACAAACAATGACTTAGATTGCATTTGTTTTGTACACAGCCTGTTTCTACACCTGACAATTATTAAGTACTTTACTTACCCACCCCTGGAGTATTTAACATTATCTATTGGTCCAGTGGACTGGTTTGAGTTGTTCCTGATTTGGATAACTTTACTAAATGCTCCCACCTCTTTTCTACTAATTTTTTGCATATACCTATATAATAAATTAACAATCAACCCCAGCTATGGATACGCACCTTGTAGCCAAGCACTAATCCTATTACATTTTATTTTAACTTCTAGTTTAATATTGTTCATAAATATGCCTACAACCATAACTTACACCGGATACATGACCATCTTAGTCAATCATGATGAGTCCAAAAATACTGTTCCAAACCAAATAAATCGAATGATCTCGTTTAATACCAAACTGCTTAAGGCTGGTTCAAAACTATTTTGGATATCTTTTCTCTTCCTAGTATAATGCTTTTCCCTGATACGCTTGGTTTAGAACTGGATTCTATTAAAGTTGATTGCGAGGTGACTACTGATCTTGAGAAATGTCAAAAAATGTTCAAACTTCAACATAACTTTAAAGTACTCGCTCAAAATATCAGAAGTATACAAAAAAAAATCGACATTTTCTTAGTAGCGCTTAAGCGGTTAAATGTATCCTTTGACATAATAGTTTTGACAGAGTGCAGACTAAACGACTCAGTGAATATCCCTCATATTTCTGGATATAATTCTTTTAACTCCACCAAACACACAAACCAAAACAGTGGAGTCGTCGTTTATGTAAGCGATATGTGGAACGCTACACCTACAGAACCACTAATTAATGATACTGATTGTATAAGCGTCTGCATACCTAAAGTTGTGAACTTTCTCGGAATCTACCGATCACCATCTGTACGGAAACTGGAAAATTTTCTTACCTCGCTGGAACCCGTAATTAATCAAATGCGCGAACTACCACTTATTATTGCTGGTGACTTAAACGTTAACATCATAGACACAACGGAAGATTCCGAGATACTTGAATACCAATGCTTTATGGCTGAAAATGGACTACTACCCGCAATAACAGTACCCACTAGACTACGCTCTTGCCTTGACCATATATATATTAAAAGCTTGATCTCCAACACAGAAACTGCTTTAGGGATTGTTTCTCAATCTGATATAACAGATCATTACCCAGTAATGCTTGGTATCAACTTAAATAAACCAAAACCAATCCGTCCAAGTCGCCTAACTACCAAAAGAGATTTTAATACTATAAAGAATGATCTTAGTTGTATAGACTGGTCAACGGTTACTAAATTAGACGAAGTTAATAAGGCTAGTGATGTTTTCAATAATACTCTGGCAGATATAGTATACAAACACACTAAAGAAGTGATGATAAGCAGGTCGAAATACAACCTAAAGCCCTGGATCACCCCAGGACTAATACGATACATGAAAAACCGAGCACGTCTGCACTTACGTGCTAGAAAAGAACCAAAAAATAAAGTCCTGCAAATAACATACAAACGTTATCAAAACTTCCTCCTAAAGCTACTGCGTAATATTAAAACTAACTATGAGAATCAAGAACTTACAGCTAACAAGAATAAAACTATTTGTAATCAATCACATCTTAACAATAAGGAACCTAAAGAACTATTAACACTTGAGGGCACCTTGAATCCTAAACAATCTACTGATTTAGCTAATAAACACTTCTCCACTACAGGAAAACGGCTCGCGGACCACATCCTTACTAAAATAAAAGCTACTGAAGCTGACCTCGCGTACTCAGCCAAAGTCTCATCATCGCCAAAAGAATCACTACACACTTTTTTAAACCAACGAACTCTGAAGAGATAATTTCAATCATAATGAATCTACATAATGCCAAAGCCCCAGGTATAGATGGATACAACAATTCTCTTATAAAACATATCAAAGAATTTATCATTATCCCGCTCACACATATTTTTAATTTAAGCTTAGTAACTGGTGTCTTTCCACATGATTGGAAGATGGCTCTAGTTTCACCTATTCATAAAAATGGGTCAAAAACATCCCTAGATAATTATAGGCCAATTTCACTTTTAGGTACATTCTCTAAAATACTTGAAAAACTAGTAAACAAACGACTTATCAGTTTTTTGGACCTCCACAATTTAATTTCCCCCAATCAATTTGGCTTTAGAAAAGGAAAGAGCACAGAAGACGCTGTCAATTTACTGACTGCTGCAGTATCTTCGCACTTAGATAAACGTAAACGTTGTGTCGGTATCTTTCTCGATCTGGCAAAGGCCTTTGACACTGTCTCCGTTCCTATAATAATATAATAATAATATAAGCTTTATTTTTCCTCACACACATTCTAAATTAGTACATACATATAAAAGAAAAAAACTAACATATTTATAAAACCTTAACTGTAAACACTAATAATAGTATGTATATCTATTTATTTTTATTAATCACTATTTGAGTGAGGACCGCTTTCTGCGGTAAAAGCCTCCTCCAGCTCTCTCCATTTTCCTCTGTCTCTAGCGGCTCTGCTCCAGGTTTTGCCTGCTATTTTTAACACGTCGTCTTCCCATCTTTTATGCGGTTTTCCCTTTTTTCGTTTTTTATGAATTGGGTACCAATTTGTTATGGTTTTGGACCATCGCTCGTCTTGCAACCTCTGAATGTGTCCTGCCCATTTCCATTTTAAGGACAAAACTTTTTGAATAGCGTCTGTTGCTTTGGTCTTTTTCCGAATTTCTGCGTTTCTTACTTTATCTTTTAGTCTTAGACCCAAAAAACTCCGCTCTATTCCTCTTTGACACACCCCTATGCGCCTAAGGTTTCGCTTCGTTAGAGACCATGTCTGGCATGCGTAGGTAAGGCATGGGATGAGGCATGTTTCCATGGCTTTAGTTTTAAGTTTTGTGGGCAATTTGCTTTTGAAAATTTCCTTCATTGCCCAGTATTTGCTCCAGGTACTTTTAGTTCTCCGTTCTATTTCCAGTTCAGTGCAAGCTTCGAACGAAATTTGATGTCCTAGATATACGTATTTGTCTACGTACTCTAGATTTGTAGTTAAGAGAGTCATCGGTATCTTATGTCTGTTTGACATGAGCTTGGTCTTTTCGCGGTTGATTTCCAAACCTACTTTTCTACTTTCATCGCAAAGCGTTCTTATCATGTATTGCAAGTCGGTTGGATTCTCTGACAATATGACGATGTCGTCGGCAAATCTGAGATGAGATAGGTATGTACCGTGTATATTCAGTCCTTTTTTATCCCAATTTAGAGATCTAAAAATTTGTTCTAGTACGGCTATAAAAAGTTTTGCTGAGAGAGGGTCACCTTGCTTTACCCCCCTTTCAATTTTAAAACTCGGACCTGGCTGTTCTAGCATGATTCTGGAGGTACTATATCTGTATATTTCTTTTATGATATCGATGTAATCTTTGTTTACGCCTTGTTGTGATAGAGCTTGCCATATAGAGTCATGTGTTATGGAGTCAAAGGCTTTGCTATAATCTACGAAACATAGGTAGAGGCCTTCGTCATATTCTTTATATTTCTGCAAAACCATTTTCAAAGTGTGGATATGATCTACAGTAGAAAAGTCTCGCATAAACCCTGCTTGCTCTACCGGTTGGTTTTCATCTAAGATCTTGCTGATACGTCTTAGTAAGGTAGCAGAGAATACTTTGTATACACATGACGTAAGGCTTATAGGTCTATAGTTTGATATCAACTTCGGGTTTCCTTTTTTGTATAGTAGCACTATGTTGGAACATGACCACTGTTTTGGAATTTCTTTGTTGCGTAGAATGATGTTAAATAGGTCCGTTAGCGGTTGTGATAAAAATTCTTTTCCGGTTTTTAGCATCTCGTTTGTTATGCCGTCCGGCCCTGGACTTTTTTCTGGTTTTAACTTTTCAATTGAGTACTCTATCTCATTTATATTGAATGTGGGTGCTGGATCTTCATTCGTAGCTTTTATTTCCTGGTGAACAATTGTATTAATGTTTTTTCTGTATAAACTTGCATAAAAATTAGTAGCAATCTGCATCAATTCATCTCTGCTAGTGACTATAGTACCAGAATTATTTTGAAGTTAATTCATGATCTGTTTCGTTCTGTTTAAGGTCTTAAAGGCTTTTTTGACTGCACCTGCCTTTACCAAATGTTTTTCTATTATATGTAATCTATATTTCTTAGAATTGTTTTTTATTTCTCTGTTTATTTTTCTGTATAATTTACTTAGTTGATCCTTTTCGAGCTTCGTTTTATTTTGTTTTTCTCTTAAAATATGTCTTTCATCTATTAACTCTTTTAGCTGTTCCGTGAATATAGCTTCTTTTCTGGTTATTTTCTTCGTAATTCTGGCTTGATTGGACGATTTTGTTATGGTTTTTTCTATTTCTTCATAAAACTCTTGTACAGATTTATTTGTTGTATTTTGGCATTCATATTTGGAAAGTTCATCTTTATATTTTATGTAGTCAATATTATGACTTGTTGACTGTAGTGAAAACTTTGCTCTAGATTTTTTACAGTTGATATTAAACGTTGCTCTTACTAGGCGATGATCACTCGAGTGTTTAAATTGACTAAGAACGCTACAATTTTCAACTAGCTGTGGTTTGTTCGTTGCAATGAAATCTATTTCATTTTTTGTTACGTTATCTGGGGATAGCCACGTCCACCTTAATTTTTGGGATTTTTTGAACATGGTATTTATTATTTTCAGGTTGTTTTGGAAGCAAAAGTTTATGAACATTTCACCTCTGCTATTCCTCTTTCCATATCCGTATTTGCCCATTATACGACTTTCTCCATCTTTCGGGTGGCCTATTTGGGCGTTCATATCTCCAAGAAATATTAGGTTTGTTTCGCTGTTTCTTGTGACCTGCTCTAAAGTACCATAAAAGTCTTCTATATCCTTATCTTTTGAGCTTGAAGTAGGTGCGTATACTTGTGCTATTGTAAATTTTTGTTCATAGATTTTGACGTTAATTATAGCAGCTCTTTCGGAAATCCCAATAAAATCCTCGACTGTTATGTGGCTTTGTTTTTTCACTAGAAAACCTACACCATTTCGTCCTTTTGTTTCTCCATATATGTATAGTCGATATTCTTCTCTATCTTCAATTGCATATTCTTTTCGACGTACTTCGCTTATTCCTATTATGTCCCATTTTATTGATGTTAGTGCGTATTCTAATTCTTTTATTCTTGATTCGTTGGCTAGGGATCTGACATTAAATGTCGCTATATATATTTTATTCTGACTGCTTTTATTTGTTGGAGGGTTTAGGTCTACTGCTCCCGTGGTGACCAGCCATTCTGGGAGAGCATTTTTATGTTTTTCTAGATTTTTATTTACTGTAGAGTTGGTAGAGTAAGAAGGCTTTGTTGGTTGCTATTGGCTTGAATCTAGGGCGGTTGTATTTAAAGAGTGTCCTGATGCTGTAGGCTCGTTTCGTTTTTGGAAAAACATTCTCATAGAGCTCTGGTTCTCCTTGGTTATTTTGTTCTTCTTCGCCGTTTGATATGTAACCAGCCCATCTACATTCTTCAAAGATGAGTTTATCGCATATTGAGGAGGAGTAATTTCTAGTTCCCTCTTTTTTGAATTACTATCTCGTTGATTCTGATTTGGCTCTCTTACAACAATTTTGTCATATCTTATGTAGGCATTTCGTCCCTCGTTTCTTTCTTTCTGGAGTTGTTCTTGAAGCGATTTCCTGACCTCCTCCGTTCCTCCGTTCCTATACTACTATATAAATTGGAAAGCGCAGGAATTCGAGGGGTTTCTCTTGACTAGTTTAGAAGCTACCTTACAGAACCTACATATGTACATACACTTGTTAGATCTTAAGGAAAACTTGTATTTGCAGCAATAAACTTATTTCATTTCATTTCATTTCATTTCACATTATTTAGCTCCAGTACTCCAGCCATCCCGTAACCACGATCCTTGCGATATTATTGCGTTGGGAAAATAAATAAGGTAATATAAAATAAATAAATAAATAAATAATGCTGGACTATCACACAGTATCGTGTAGCCCCAAGCTAAGCAGAGCTTGTGTTATGGGAACCACATGATCGATATATTACATATATACATTTTATTTTGGAAATACATACATATCATACATAGAAAACACCCAGACCCGAGACAAATATCTGCAGAACATGCAAACATTTGTCCCACGGCGGGAATCGAACCCGCAACCTTCTGCGTCACAGGCGGACCTTCGCCCACTGGGCCACAGAGGTTGTCAATATGCGAGAGAGAGTTGTCAATATGTCAATATGCGAGGAAGACCCGTTAAACAATAATAATAATTATGTTTAATGCTCGTGAAAGAAAAAAATACCATTGAAATTGTATCTTACAACTATTTATTAATAAAAAGGGTTACATGATAATTAATTGATTCAGGCGTGACTTTGCGGAAATCTATTACAAGATCTTCTTCAATGTAAAATATTAAGTGCAAATTCCGCTAACCTTCTCTGACGAGTTCAACAAAATGCACCGCCCTAGCGCTCGCACATTTACATGCAAATCAGAAAAAGAACAAGCAAACAAGCAAATAATAAATGCAACCGCTTACTTATTTTTTCGCAAAATATAAAAAAAACGACTTAAAAAAAACGAAATAAAAAACTGTACTAACAAGTAAAAAAATACGTAGTTTTTTTTTGTTTTACAACGTACAATCAATCTTATTTCTACACAATTGATCCGTACAATCTATGCGTTTACCACGTAAGAGTCAGTAATTTAAAAGCCTTACAAACTTTTGCTTTCACAATGTTATCAAAATTGCGATCTCCGAAAATGAAAGCAGTTCGCATCATGAATGTTCTGCCTTATCAAACACAAAGAACTTACAACGGAAACTCAGACTCAATATTGTATTGTGGCACAATGTATTTTAACTTGCGGTTTCAAAACCCGAGCTTATAGAAAAGGTGCGCTTGTGGCTCGTAATCAATAGTGCCTCTTAGCAACACTGTTTCCTTGTAAATTCATTTTGTTTACCTTTTCTGATGTATTTGTAATATCCGTTTCTGTTTCCAATATATTTATGGAACGTTTTTGATGACGAGTTATATAATTTTACGCTTCCGTAGCTCTTTTGTAACGTCTTAGTGTCTTCGTAGTACTTTCGTAGTCATTTTAGTTAGTATTTGGTTTTACAATATTGAAATTGTTCGCTCATAGTTTTGACAACTAAGCATCTCTTCTCTTCTATTCTATTATAACAGATAAAATAACAAATGTTTGTTCGAAAATCAGTCGCAATCAGCCGGCTGCCAGAGCCTCGTTGTTAAAATAGTTTTTTAAATAAGGCACCATCTCTAATGGCCTACCTTTTTACTATTCCGTCTGACATAGAGGATCAGAGTCTTTGTACAGCGTTTTTAATTATTTTTTTATTTAAAAGTTTTTATTTAACTTGCATTGTAACTATGTATGTGCGGGTGGAATCTTACAACTTAATTTTGAAGCAGATATCCTCAACTGATTGAGCTGAAATTTTGAATACACATTTAGTTTGGGTGACAATGCATGGTATGAATGCATGGTTTGGAGTATACATACCTCGGGCAGATATTGCAGTTGGGTAGAAACATGAACACAACTTCGAGAAAGAGGCCAAGAGGAGGATTCAGCTGGGTTGGGCAGCATTTGGAAAACTACGTCGAGTTTTCTCGTCACCCAAACCGCAATGTTTGAAAACGAAAATTTTCAATCAGTGCGTCCTACCCGTCATGACATACGGAGCCGAAACGTGGACACTTACAGTACGGCTAGTCCACCAGTTTAAAGTCGCTCAGCGAGGTATGGAACGAGCCATGCTCGAGGTTTCTCTGATGATGATGATGATGATGTCCAAGATGGGGAACTTGTTAATTTTCGTAATATAGGTATCAAATTGTAGGGTTTGCTAAGAAGAATAGGAAGAAACTAACGTTTGCGTTCAACCCTTCGTCTCCATAATGAAGATTTTGTAGACTGTACTAGATTAAAAAACAAAATACCAGTCAACAATGACACTTTAAATTAAATTAAAAATTATGAAACATTTATATACACTATAACACAGTAATAACTAAAAAATAAAAAATAAATTATTGGTAAAAACACTTAAAAACAAGCTTTTATTAAAAGCTCTTAAAAGAAAAAAAAACTTTAAATTAAATCAAACCCATCAATTTATAACATTACAATTTATATGATATAAAAGCTTGTCGCGAGCTTTTGTATTCCGGCAGCACGTGAGTGGAGCCGCGGGTGGAAGGTAGTGCTTGACACTTGTGTAATCCTAAGCAACAATTTACCGGCAGAATTGTAAGTGCACGTAGCCAGGCAGTCGGGTAACGGCCGTTAGCGTTCTAACGAGCTCTAACGACGCAGGCTAGTTTAGATGCACTGACTTCTATTGTTTGTACGGCCTGTAAAACTTCAAACAAAGTTATTATGTCTATAAACAATCAAATTGAGAACTTCCTTTCTTTGAAGTGTAAATAAGTAAAAATATCCAAGATTAACAGCGCTAAACTAATAATGCGATTATCGATGCTTTATATAATAAAACAATTAGTGATATAAATAACCAAGATTACTAAGTTAAGGATACTTTCTATCTTTAACGTCGTTAAAAAATGTATTATATATATATATATATATACAATAAAATATGGACGCTACTAGATACTAGTACAATAGCAGATTGTAACACGTAGGAAAGTTAAATTCGACTGGATGGTTCTATAAAGTAGATAGCGCCAATGGGAGGCCCGCGGCGCGAACCAACTTCATCCGATAACCAAGTTTTTTGGACAGAAATATGGGAAATTCTTGCTCAACAATAATTCTCTCTAAACTTTTATTAGTGGTGTCACAGTGAGTTTAATTCGTACGATTTTGTATCCTCCGAATTCGACATTTGAAATGTTGTCCTGTCATTCTCACCATCTTCCAAATTAATCAAGAGATAAAATACGATATCCATTATCATGATGAGGATCCATGATGATCAGTAAAAATAAACAAAATAATACACAACCACGTCCAGACAACCTGGCGTTAACGTGTTAAAATACGTGGGTAATAAAATGTTCTCATGAATATAAAACTGTTGACTTCGATACAGCGAACTAAGATATCGCGAAGGACGCACATAAAAACATTTTACCTATAAATAACCACAATTTTTCAGATTCACAAATAGAAACATGCGGTTAGATTTATTTTACGAATCCAATCTCTCGAATGATCCTTTTGTTCGCCAAATCACGCTTATATCGAGCTCTTAAATCGAATGTAGGTAGATTACGGTCTCGGGTTTGTTTACGGTCCTCTTGAAGGATCAGTGTTGCTTCGACAATCGACAAAAATCTGTTTTATTTATAGCATGCGTGTTTTAAGCTTCTTCAAACAGCCGGGCAAACAGGAGGAAGTTCTAAATAAATTTCTCGATTTTATTTTTCTTTTACTTGAAATTGTAACTAGCACAACACCCACCTGATGTTATGTGGTAACCATTACCGAAGCATTACATCGTAGATCGCGCTTGTTGAAACATGGGAAGGACTTTCCTTTATGTGTAGTGAGCTTTTGGGGGGTAAGGGGGTGGGAGGGGTGGGGGAGGGGGGGAAGAAATTGCCGCAAAAACCACGAGAAATGTCATTGTCATTGTCAGATTACCAAATAATTTGCAATCAATAGCAAACAACATCAAGTTTGACGAAATTACGTGAAAAATTGGAATTTTCAAAAATTCATCTCTCAAAAACTATTCGTTTCCGCACTACGCCATTTCAGATTTAGGCTTCCTAGGTGTAACCCTACCTGTGACAAAAGTTTCAGCCGCCTAGCTCACTACACATAAAGGAAAGCTGAGCCGAAACATGCCCTACGATGCAACGCCCTTCGTCCATCAACTTGAGACATGAAGATGATAAGCCTCTTGTGCCTGTAATGTTACCGGAACCCACACCCTCCAAACCGAAACACAACACAGCTGCATCAACACGGCAGAAATAGGCATGGTGGCAGTACTTCCCCGGACGAGCCCTCCACAAAGAACTCTACCTCTTCTAAAATGCATGTTCAGTTTTATGTATGTCCAGCCATAATTTGAATATGACGTTGTCCAATTTCAATGATTCTTTTTTTATTAAAAAGTGACCACGTGACCATTGACCACGTCTCGTTTGGTTAAGATCTTGTTAAGAAGAATTTGTAAAATCATCAGCGTGAATAGTGATGATCTATCATGTCAAACTTTAACTCTTCTTCTGCACTAACCTAGGCCGTCGATTTGATTCAAACGTTTTACGATTCAACTTTTGAATTATTAGTTATTATAGCCATAATTATTCCACTACAATGTTTTACAAGTATCCTTCATAATAAAATATACCGTCCTATCAGTCATATACTCTGATAGTTAAATAAAATTACTCTATTTGGTCAAAATATTATATAAGATGATGGTAAATTGCGATTTGACATTTGAGTTAAAAAGTGTAAATCCTTGGACAGCCTACCCCCCAAGACGGGCTGATCTCTCTTAAAAATGCAAGAGTATGCTAGTTTGTTTCCTCCCCATTCCAGCAGTTATCCAGCACAATGAAGCCAATCCACTGCGCAGCTTGCACAAAGGCCCAGAAAGAGCTGTTTGTGGCGATAACAGAAAATGCCTCCATTCCTCATCCATAGATTTGGCTGCGGACCCGCGGGCCTATTGTTGAGAGCCACTGAACCGCGCGCTGAGACCAGCGGGCCTACTCCGCAACAAGATTTGGTAACAATATTCCGGGTTTTTACAAATACGAAAGTTTAGTGGGATGTTTAATATATATTGCTATAATAGCACCCTAGAAGGTTGAGATGTGGCTGTGTGTGTGTGTGTGTGTGTATCTAGGTGTATGTGTGTGTGTGTGTGTGTGTGTGTTTGTGTATGTGTGTAGAAGCGGTCGTATCATGGCTAACTTTGGTGTTCCTAACCGATTATTTTAGTTAAGCTACACACCGCACGATTACTACTTGGCCTAAAAATTTAGAAACCTGAGTTTTCCACTAGCTCATACGAAGAAAAAGAAAAAAAAAAATCTTCGTTTTGTTCATGTCGAAACGTAGTAACATAAGGGTTTGACATTCTTATTGTTAGATTTATCGTTTGTTTTGCGGAGTAGACCCCCATTTATTCAGTCTTTTTGTTGGTTCAGGACGAACGCAAATGTTTGCGAAACTTGTGAGAATTGGGCGTGTTCTCAGTGATATGATACCTAACAACGGAGTTGGAGTGGAATTTTATACGGGACCCTTAAGTTCAGCTATGATCATCAATTTTCCATATATTATGTGATTGTTTATGGTAATTGAGGTTTACTCACCATTTCACTACTGTTTTGCACTCCCTACATAGTGTCATTTGAAATATTCCGTTTGAGATGCTTTTTTCTGCTGCTAAAATTTTAGTCGTTTTAGCGTCTCCTGTAACACTGCAACGATTTTAGTAATTACCAACCGATTCGTAACGCACGAGCGTGGTGGAGCGTGTGAATACAAAGACCCGAGTGACATCAGTCTAGGAGGAATTCGAGCTTAACCTAGCACATGCCTTTCGAATTTTAACACGCTTTTATTAGTTTCACCTGTATGTATGTATGTATGTATGTATGTATGTAACCGACTCCTTTGAGCTCGATTTTGCCCTACTTTGAACGATCAGATTTGATTCAAACTTTGCACACCTGTCAAAGGACGATGACAATGCAATAATCCGATAAAAATATCCGATTATCCTAATTAGATTCGCCAGGATTAATTAATTTCTTTCCGCATCCTTTGCATGCGAGTAAGAGAGACAGAGCTAGTGCGCGAATAACGCATGCGTGCAAGCGAGTTTTTTTAGTTTTTTTAAACTATTATTTATTAGTTCTATGCCTTGAGTTGTAGGTTCACTGTTGATGATTTTCTTCACCATTTCGAGTATGAGGTAATGCACATTTTTTAAACCAAATGCATTTGTGCACTGGCCTTGATTGGATCGAAAGTCAAAAATCGTCCCTCTATTTACTACGCCACTATGGCTCTCTTTTTGATTAAAGTTGATTTATTAAGAAGTAGTTTAAATCTTTTGCATCGGCCGCAAGCATTCAGGTACAGAAATAAATGAGCTCGCTATTTTTTAGCCGGAAGTAGGTAGTTACTGTGAAATATTTTAACGGATCGCAGCTGCTCTCACAGTTAAGCAGAGTGCTTGTAAAAACGCGCGGTTAAATTCATTTCCATTCTGCTTATTTTGGCGGCTAAGTGTGCAATTATTTTGATACTTGGAGATATTGCTATGTTTTTAAATTATATAAAAATTGTGAAAGCCGTCGGTGCCTTCACCGATGTAACGGTACGTGAAAACTCCTGTTTTTTAATATGAATGAGTTAATTCACGTTTATTCACGTTAATTTCATGAGTAAAATATAAAGATTAGTAAAATATAATCCATTATTATTGAAAAGTTAACTAGAGCACAATGGTTCTAATTCAAAGATAAAATATTCTGAATATAGTCATCATCAATATCCACCTGTAGCACCCCCTGCTGGACGTAGCCTCCTGCGTTAACATTGGGCTTTAAAAAAAAGCAGCAAAGCTGCTATGGTGATCCTCGCACTTCCTTCTGTAGTGGTAGATGGTGGTTAAAATGATACGTCCACGTTGCACTTCATTGGTTGTTTATCGGTACACACGGATACGAAAATGGAAATAGGTTTATGGTAAATCATGGTATAATTGATAAAGCTAAGTGGTAGGATATTTATGGTTTACAGGGTAATAATAATAATGGCGATTGAGTACGTACTGCCTTTCCGGCGGCTATAGTAGAGAAGTACTGATCATTTTGGCAATTCTGCGTATTTACTTGTAAGACAAATATGCAGAATGGCAGTACTCGATATAAGCTCGAACGTCGCCTGTCCTCAGCTTGATACATCCAATTCGAATATTCGTCCTACTTGTGACAAAACCCTGGCAACACGAAATATCACTCCCGTCAAAAAAAGTTGGTATGGATTCACTGGCGTAGTACCTCTACTAATTAAAAATCTAAGCCGTTGATGGAACGGACGAACTGCCAACAAAGACTGGAAGGCTCACTTGTGGCGCAGCTTTGCTAAATCCAGTCACCAAAACGCGAGGTTTACACTAGTTCTTGCTACAATTTCTTGAGAAAGTACTTGCTGTTCTGTGGCAATCTTGTAGAATATTGCTTACTGCATCTATTTACTCAATGCTTGTGGAAGTTGCGAAACACTGGATCAACACAAGAGATAAGTGTTGGATCAGAGTCATCGAATCTAGACGAATATACAACGTCAAGTGGAAATGCTTTTAACCATTGTCACGACGATGTATGTACATACTTGTATTTTTTCGGTATTTTTTATTGAGTACCGTAACATAATTCCCACACTGCTGGGCAAATTTATTACAATGTAAATGTTATTACAAACTGAATGAATGATAATTTAACCTTGACATAGTAATCTTCCAATATGTTTAATTACAATTTTTTAATTTATTATCGTTCAATATTTTTGATTATAATTTTAATTTAAATAATTGTTTTAATTTATTTTTATTTTATTTATTTTTGATTGTAATTTTTATTTTTTAATTGTAATTTTAATAGTACTTCTATTTATAATTTTGTTTTTTTTTGTGTTTTATGTAAAAAATATGACACCCGTAAAGGGTAGAGCACATTAATAAATAACATAAAAACATCACCATTGTACCTCCAAAAAAAAATAATAATAATAATAGACTGACTTTGCCTGCCAATGTTGCTGCCCGTTGGCGATCAGGGAATTTAGTTGCCAGTGTTACTGCTGTACTATGCCGCAATCAGCTAGCTCTGACGCCTCATTTGTTAGTTAACGAGGTGCACCCCTTACAATCTTAACCTGTAATCTTTCTCCAGCTGACAGGTTTAAAAAGCATACGGTATTAAAACCACCATGAATATCAAAATATGTGAAAAGGATGAAACAAACAATTTTTTTTTAAACAGTGCTACAATCTAACATCATTACTTTATTTTGTATTGTATGTTCATTATTTTTCTCATAAATTTGATCCTCATTTTTCTGTAGCGTATATGAATATATTATTCGTAAATTATTACTCACTGTTACTTAACGCATGTAGTCTACACCTATATTTGTAATATCACTTGATCTGTATCTTCTCTAGTATATGTACTAGCCTATGTTTTGGTGCTTATTATGTACTTCTTCTTACTTCTTTCGTATGAGCTAGTGACCAATTTATTATGTTGGTGTTCGTGAATAAATAAATAAATAAATCTATCAGTCAGATGACAAAACCTGCACCTCGTGCAAGTTGCACAAGCAAGTGCCCCAGAGCCACTTCCCCTCGTACATTTTTAAATCCCGTTGCGCGGGAAAAGTTTTGAGTCATTCGAAAACTATGACAATGATTCACGTTCATATCGAACAGCTGGTTTGAAAGATGAACCAACTTTTATAGGGTCACTATTATTTGAATTGTAATTATTACCAATTTATCATCATCATCATTAACAATCTATAGAAGTCCGTTGCTGAACATAGGTCTCTCCCAAGGAATTCCACGAAGAACGGTCTTGAACCCTCTCCATCCACCGATTAACTGCAATCTTGACGATGTCGTCGGTCCATCTGGTGGGATCTCCCTACACTACGTCTTCCAGATCGCGTTATCACTACTTACGATGCGTTGTCATTATTATTACTTACTACGCGTTAAACTATTAAGTTTCACTATTAAATTTCAGTTTAATAGTGCATAGGTGGGTCGATTTCAACAATTGTGATTTTTTCCTAATTTTGGTGGCGAATTTTATTTATGAGTTTTCAAAAAATTTTATGATGGGATATAATTAAGTAAGTTATTCTTATACCAAATCTTTAAGTATGCCAGAAAAAAACCCGTTAGTTTAAGAAGATATTCGACTTTAAAATTATATGTGCCCACCAAAATTGTATTATACCACCAAAATTATAAATCTTCTTTGCTTTAAACCATTTATAACAAGAAAACTAGTAGTGAAATTTAACATACTTGAAGTTCGACTGTTTGGACATAAATTATATTTTCAACGTAAATTATTATAATCATCATCATCATAAGTCCACTGTAGCGTGGAAATGGCATTCCCTACAAAGCGCCATTCACTCTTTCCCTCATTTTGATTCGTTAGCTTCTATTAGCACAGTCTTTAACAAGTTGTCTCTCTACATGGCTGGAGGGAGTCCTACACTACGTTTGCCGAGACGCGTTTTCCACTCAAGAACTTGTTTTTTTTCGGTTCGGTGGCAGTATGGCCAACACGAAGTTGCCACCTCAGTTTACTAATTTTGTGAGCCATGTCGATAGCTTTAGTTCTCTGTCGGATAGTCTTGTTTGTTGTAGATCCTATCCTTCAAGTCATACGAAACTCATACGAAAGCTCGTTCCATATAACTTGCTGTTGAACTTGTAGCGTAGCTACATTTTTAGCACAACTTTTTCACTTTCGCATTGGTTTTTCAGCATTTTTGATGATTATTTACTTCAATAAACTGAAATCCATTCATTGTTTTGTTTTGTTTACATTTGTTTCGAAACTTTTGCAATTGTTTGACATAACTTCATGCTTAACGGTATTTCATATTTGAGGTTGACGTTGACAGATACGCTGTACTGTCATCAGTCGTTTGCTAGATCGATGGATCGATTTTTCTTTAGAAGTTTGTTCTCTGGTTTGACAAGAACGAAACGTAATTTTTATTAGCTTTGTGAATTTTCTGTTTATTTTGTTTGAGAAGTGAAGTTCAAGGAATATGTATTTGTGAAACTTGGTGATAACGAAACGCAATGCTTTCTCTGTGATTGATTCGGTCATTTTTGACGTGCTTCTTTCCGACGGAGATGTGAAGATGGCTTCCTTTTAGAAATGATTGCGAGGCGGAGCGGCCGGAATCCTCGTCCATATACAATGGCAGGATATTTTAAAGCCCGTAAAAAGGTTAGTTCGCAGTGATTGTCTTCTCGTTAATTGCTGCTTAGCGGCATTTATATTTTATATGATTTCGAACGAGCGCGTTGTCGTGTTGGCGGCACGCGATCGTAACCTCATTTGTTTCATTTTCTAAAGTCACCATTGTATCTTTACAGCGGGCTTTTTTGGTTACGGATGGTTAAATGAGAAGCGATGAAAATTTAGCGGCGTACAACCCGACCCCAACCTGACCTTGACGCGCGGAGCGTATGTAACGCAACACCAGCCAAGCACACCTGGACCAGCTTCCATTTGGGTATCCTCGCTCGGGACTCCACGGTATCGTGATCACAATCTCATTTACTTCAAATATGACCCGAATGCTTGTCCTCATAAGACGGTAAACTGAATGTGCTTCGGTCACACACAAAAAACTTTATTTTGTCTATTGTCACGACGGTAAATTGAACCTAGTATTTCCACTACATTTGGAGAAGTTTGTCCCGAGGACGGTAAACGCAAAGTACATGATTCGGTGCAAGTGATAAACTCCGCCAGTTTACACAAGGAATTTGTATACTATTTAGATTGATAAGTAATTGTTTGAATTGATAGATAGTTGGAGTCGTTGCCTAGCTAACAACGTACTACCCCGGACGATTTAGTCAAACAATCGTTCCATCTTTTCGCTATATTATATTATTGCAAAATTAACATAAGTTTTAAGTTTAAGTGTACGACTTAAATGTCAGTGTTACTCCAAATAGCTTTTAAGAAGTGTTTTCTACAGCGTCGGAGGGTTCTTTTGTTTTCAATATAAGTCTAATTTTCATATATTTAACTTTGTTTAATTTTACCACCGCACATTCCTTCACGGACAGCTAGGCTGCTGGAACGGTCCTTGATCGAAAGGTTCACTGTTCTGAAGACTTTGCTTATCCAGGTAATTTAATTATTTTGTGTGAAGCATGAAATGAGTCTGCTGGGTTACCAGTTCAGTTTCTTATGTGTAGGCTTGCTTCATCGCTTCATCTAACCTAGACAAATACAGTGTAACGTACAATTACATCCACTTTGGAGCGTAACCCAACTTATTGTAATTTTGTCTTTGGGGTTACCTCAAACCCTTTATTCAGAAAAACATTTTTTTTTTAATTTTTTTATTACGTTACAAACTGGTGGATTAACCACACATGTTGTGAGTGTCCGGCATCTTATGTCATTACAGATACTGATACACTGATTGAAAGCTTTTATTTTTAGGTATAACAATAAAGAATGAAATAGCATAATAAATATTGCTCAACACAGCTAGATCCTGTTGGCTCACAGCCTACTCATAGTCTACGAAAGCCAGACACGAGAGCTGATTATACTCTTAAGACTTCTCTATTATCTGCCATACTGAGTTGTGAATGCGGTATTGGCACCTATCCTCCGCGAAGCCCAGCCTGTTCATCATCATCATCATCATCAGCCTATAGCAGTCCATTGATGGACATAATCCCCTAATGAGTGCCATTGCGCCCTGTCCTGAGCTCGACGCATCCAGCTTCTACCAGCAGCCGACGGCAGATCGTCACTCCACCTGGCCGGAGGGCGTCCTACACTATGTTTGCCAAGCCACGGTCTCCACTCAAGAACTCGTTTATCCCAACGGTTATCGGTTCTTCGGCAGATATGGCCAGCCCACCGCCACTTCAGCTTGCTAATTCTCTGAGATATGTCGACAACTTTAGTTCTATGTCGAATATACTCGTTACGGATTTTATCCTTCAGAGAAACTCCGAGCATAGCTCGTTCCATAGCTCGCTGAGCGACTTTAAACTGGTGGACTAGCCGTACTGTGAGTGTCCACGTTTCGAATCCGTATGTCATCTCGGATAGGACGCAATGATTGAAAACTTTCGTTTTCATACATTGCTGTATGGCCAGGCTGTTCCGGTAGCGGGAACTCACGAGTGTTCGTGCGACATGATTCGTAATATCACCAGAACAACTTAGTAGGCGTGTTTCTGGAGCGAGATACATACCTAGGTATGTTGTTCTCAAGAAAGATCAGGCAAATAATGTTGTTGTCAGGTCTCCCTTCCTAAAATAGAAAACCATTCAGCTTGAATGGAAGCCAACCTCACTAGCCCATGGTTCAACGTATTTACTGAGCAGCTTGGGAGGAGCCACTAGAAAAAGCTCACACGATGGTCAAACCGTATTATCAATAAATACCTCAACCAAAATCTCCGGTATAAGCCGATGATTTCTGTTGAAATCGAGGACTTTTATGGCCGTCGTCGGGGCAAGAAGCATTAGCAGCTTAAGCTAATGCTTTTTGCCCTGATGAGAGAAGCACAACTCTAGAACCATCCTGATCAGCCACTACATCGAAAAACTATTAGAAATCAGACGAGACGAGATCGTATTGGCTTGTACTCGTAATTGCTTAAAAATGGAAAAGCCGTAGTTAAGACGGAGTTCAGATGGAGCATCAGAACTTATAAAAACTTATGAAGGTGGCAGTGTACGGCAAAAAAGAACGAGAGCATAGTGGTTCATTTGTTATAAATTTTAGACTTTTCTCACTCCTGAGCGACATTTGTAGGCTGTTTAATAGGGTTATTTCAAATCGTCTCACCAGAAGACTCAAAGAATTTGCTAACGGAACAGGCTGGGTTTCTTGTAAGATATAGAACCAACAGACCCCATTCACACAGTGCAGCAGATTAGTCAGTCCCTGTCTAGCTTTTGTGGACTATGAAAAGGTATTCGACTCTGTCGAAACCTGGGCTTCCTTAGAATCATGTCATGTAGAATATCGTTATCAAAGTGTACAAGTACAGGAACAGGAGACAGACCCATCCAACTGAGCAAAAAAGTGATACAGGGAGATGTCGTATCTCGAAATTCTTCACAAGCACGTTTGTGGATAATGTGGACTGGAAAGGTATGTGCTTTGATATTAATGGCAAACACATCTTACACTTATGATTTCCGAATTTAATGGCTGGCGGAGTTGCTGGAGAAACAACCTAGCATCAATTCTCATGTAGTTGATGTTTCTCGTACCTAAAGGTCTCAGTACAATTTAGATTAAACCATCTTATTTAATGGCCACCTTCTTGAAGGCTTTTTGTATGTGTACTCACAGCATAGCTAGTCCGTCACTTTGCTCATGAAGATCATAAATCAGAAGAGGATCTACTGATCCCATCAGATGAACCCTCTATCAGATAGACGACAGCATCATCAATATTACGGGAAGTCTATGGATGGAAGAAAAGTGATCAAGATCGTTCCTCGTGGAAATCTTTGGTGAATATCTAAATTCATGCTCATTAAATACAGCAAAATAGGGGTATTTACTATGACAAGAAGCTATAAAAATTTTTGATTTGATTTGATTTGAAAATTGTGGCACCAAAATTAGAAAAATAATTAATAAAAATGTTATGGTTTGTGTTACTTTAAAACTACCCTCACTTAGTTATCAAGAAACATATACTACATCCAAAAATATAAGCTTTGAATAATTTGACATTACTGTAAATTAATTATTTTCCTGCAGTGCCCTGACAGGGTCAATGTACCTAACAACCTACTCATAAGCTATACTAGACCTAAGCTATACCACTGTAATGTAGGACATTGAAGCATGAATAAATGAATATGAATATGAATATGAAATAGCAAAGCATAAAATTAAACTTAAGAAAATCCGTAATTAAACTGGCCACCTAGATTGCAAAAAATGTGATCCTTGGCCACCAAGGAGAACATTAACACGTTTGATGAGAAACCCCAGCAACATGTAGAACGTGTTACACTCACAAGGACTAGAACCTGACTGACTGTAGGAAGGAGTATAATAGTGATAGGTCAATAAACATTTTTCTACGAGATATGGCAAAAATAAAATTGTCCACCAAAATTTACTTTTTTGCCTGGACACTACTTCTAGCAGTGATATCTTTTTTAGTAAGTCATATATATTAGTGGTGATACTAGTACTGTGCTGTAATTTATACAAAATAGTATGGTAAGGTTCAATCTTCACAAATATTCTGCGTTATTTTTTAATCATATAATTAAATAAGGAAAACAGGTTGTGGACGCGCCACCAAAATTATAAAAACCACTTTTGATAATTCATTTTCCTAACTAAATTAAATAAAAATATAATTTTAAGTATTGCCCCTAGTGAAGATTTACCTATATTTTCATAATAAAAATATGAATTTCAAATATATTGTGGTTTCAGTAGCATTTTCAGCTGCGCCGCACAAATTTTACACTTGGGATATCCACCCAGGTATCAGTTGGAGATCAAAACAAATTGTAACTTCATAATTTGAATTGTAAATTCCGTCAGTAGTTTCGCGTAGTGCTCCAAATAATAAACCCTTTAATGTGTATTTTTTTTTTTAATAATAAATAGGCATACGTTTGACTGCATTTCGCCTGATGGTAAGCTAAGATGCAGTCTACGATGGAGCACGCTTGCCTAGAAGAAACCTGTTCACTCCAGACTTGAAGAATCATCGGGGAACACACATTCGGGTAGAGCATTCCACTCATTGGCGGTGCGCATGATAAAAGTGGAGGAGAAGCGCTTTGTGCGCATGTGAGGTATATCTACCATATAAAGATGTCGCCATGCAGAGCGCCTGGTTGTCCGGTAGTGAAATGGAGCTGGTGGAATTAAATTGTGCAGTTCCGCAGCACACTCTCCGACCGATAAAAAACAGAAAGACTGGCAACCTGGCGACAATGCTCTAAGCTCTGGAGTCTTGTGTCAACCAAATCCTCGTTGCCTATGAGCCTTATGAGTTGCCTGAGAGAAATCTTCTTCTTCTTCGTATGAGCTAGTGATCAACTCTGGTTTCGGAGCATTTAGGCCGCCCGAAGGCCTCCGACATGGCTTAACGACTGAAAAGCCGAGACTAACATCTTAACGTGCCTTCTGAAGCACAGAAACGCTCAAACTTTTATTGTTTTTTAAATGTTACCTAACGGTCACTGAGTGTTGCTTAACCAAGGTGATCTGCACTTGTTCTTGTGTTGTCTTTGTTTTGTCTTGTTGAAATCTGATTATTAAAGCGCTTGTGCGCACAAGCGCTATCTCATTCAAACAAAAATAGACGCCAAATTAAGATCTTTAACTTGTAATTAAAGAACCAATGGTGATTAATTTGCAAATTCGTATTTTAGTCCCTATCCTTAAACCAATAGTCAAGCTGCAAACATCCCGCTCCCTAACTAACCGAAATGGATAAATTCTAGGATTAATTGAGTAGTGGCACCGTACAACCTACAAGCAGTATCTATACAGTCACATAGTCCTTACCCCACAAGAGAGATTCTCTTCTGTATCAAAGGTATCAGGAAATATTAATACAGGTAGCGGTACGAATTAAGGGCATCAAAGAGAGTTAGAGCCTGGTGTAAAACCAATTGGCGACGAGACAAGGTCGGACTCATGCACATAATGTTGCTGATCGTGCCACCATGCTGGTCGCGTCACCTCTAATTCAGCGCTGTATGGCGTCTCACTCACTCGGCCGCCAGTCCGGCCGTCAGTGACGCCCTCTCCTCATCGCATGCAACACCCGCAATCCTGTGATTCTCCCTAGCCCAACACCTCTTGTATTTTTCCCGCGTTTTAGTTACTGTGAACTATATACTGTGCGTTGATTATTCACGTAATCCTGAGAACTCGTGATACGACTAGTTCAATATTGATGTTGGGTTTGTCACCTCCAGCCGATAAGGAACCCCTGTGATTGGTGTTCGGCTGTAATTCAAATGAACATCGTTAGTAAGGCTTTATGCTAGCAGGAAACGAGTATACTTCCTTTTTAAGCCGATATAATTTTCTGTTTTTTTTATCAACTAATTGGTTGTAAGAGAGTGGTGTGGAGTGAATGAAGATATAGTAACAAGGATTGAGAAAGGTATGATGAGGTGGTTTGGGCTTGTAGAAAGGAATGGATGAAAGAAGATTGACGAAAAAAGTATATGAGGTGAGTGTGAATGGGACAGTTGGAAGGCGAAGACCTCGACGTACGTTCTGCGATTAAATCAGAGACGTGGTTGAAAAAGGCCAGGTCATGAGTACCTGGCGAGCATGTATGAAGAATGTGATGAGAGTGAAAGAAGCAAAAGATTAATGCCAGGATTGTAGCAAGTGGAGATCCGTGGTATCTGCCTACAACTCTGGGAAATAGGCCGGACTGTATGTATGTACTTGTTTGATTTTTCGGATCATGCGAATTGCATTTTATATGCATGTCAAATTTACAGTGCCTCGCGAGGCTGCTCGATCGGTCAGTAAACGGCTAATCGCCCCATTGATAAGGATCTCAAGTGTTTTTCCTGTTTTTTATGCTTAAGTTTATTATGTGTATATTCAACGGTGGACCTCGCAGGAGACTTATTTTGATGATCATGAATGATTGAGTGAGAAAGTGGCAAAATAAAGGTAGCTTTGATGAGACACAAACACGATTTTTAATAAAGTTGTGGTTGGTATGATGTGCCTATGACCTGTATATTTTGTTAAATTTCAGTACAGAGTAAGGTGTAACGAAGTTATAATGCCTGAAAAGTGCCCAAGTTGCTTCAGAAAAGGGTATCGCTACTGCGACCCAAGATTTCAATTAAGTACCTATCCATTATATAAAATATATAAACGTCTGCATTTAATATTCTAAGGATTCAAATAATTACGTAATTTACTTCCCAAAAACATAATCTCTTAACCCCTTGACATTGAAAACAGATCCAATTTACCCCAAGTGCGTGACAGCTAGATAGATTAATCATTCCTTTGGAGGGTAGTTACTACCCCAGATAAGGGTAATGGCCGGATAGCAGTTACTTCGGGGTAGTTTTGAAGCGCCTCGGGGTGAGAAGCTAAATTGTTTATTAGTTGGCTCGTCGAGGTTTTGCTTGAACAAGTAGGAATGGCAGAAACATGGAAAAAATACCAGATAATAATTGCTTTGACAGCGTTTCTCGATCGCTATCATTGGATCAAGTTTATTTTAAAAGCGTGAACTTATAATATTCAAACTCAAATATAATATACCCAAAGCGATAAAAATAGAAATAAGTTAAAACGACATCATGTCACTTAAATTATCTTAAATTATCTAGTCGTTATATATTTGTGAGTTTGCAATGATCATCACGCTGGGCGAACACGTTGGTGACCACTGTAGATTATATAGGTAGACTCTACTGCCCAACCCCTGATAATCCCTTAGTAAAAGACGACATCCACAGCAAGTGTGTAGAGGCTCTAGACAGAAATGTGTGAAAAGGGTAAAAGCTCTTTCTCTAGCTATGTTATCCAGCAGGCTAACTAGGCTAGGCTTATTATTAGACTAGTTTGAGACTACTACTGCTTGTATTGCTCAAGTCTTCTAACTTTGTTCAGCCGTTACGTGGTTTAGTCTGAACTGACATACATGCATAGCATCCAGCTTCTAGCAGCAGCCTTTCACAAATCGCCACTCCACCTGGCCGGAGGACGTCTTTCACAACTTTTACCGAGCCGCGGTCTGGACTCAAGAACTCGTTTACCCCAATAACAGTTGTCAATGGTTCAACGGTTGCTTTTTAGTATTTCGTTTAAAATATTCCAAAGCTCATTAAATATGGGATAATTGGTTTTCCAAGAATAATCATTAAATGTTTCTTTGTCCATAAATAATTGAAACATAACCAACTTACCTCAAATCAATTCCCACCAATTTAGCTGAACCTCTGTTTATTTTAGAAGTATTTAAGTATTTAGGCAGTTTGTGAGCTCTCCAAACTTGGTAACTTGATGTTGGTCGAGCGAAGTATTTTGTAAGGAATTGTTGGAAGTCGACAAAGGAAAAGGGCTTTTATTGCTAGCTCAAGTAGTTCCAATCGGAATTTCAATTTTAATTAGAAGTACCTTTTGATCTGAAAACAAAAACTTGCTTCAAAAAGATTACTTAGAATGTACTCATGGCCTAAAGTGGTAGGGTTGGCCGCAGTGATATTATAGCCATATTAACAAATAAATAAATAACTAAGAACATACCCATGGCATACATCTTAACTTTATTCTTTATTAAAACTGAGCCTTTATATTAACCTCGACCTCACTAAGATTCGTATGTGCCGTGGGAATCATGTTTATTTTTTCAAATTTCACAAGTTCTTTATAATAACAGAAAGACTAAGTAGTACAATATAGTGTTAATTTTATCAAACGCTTCTTATAACTTTATAATAATAATGGTTAACTACGAGTTAAGAAACTTAAGAAAATATAAATAACAGCATAGGTACCGTACCTATCATAATTTTATGTAAGCTTTAGGGGTATCATGATTGGGGGGCATTATACAACAACATCCAGACCCGGAACAAATATCTGCGGAAAATGCAAATATTTTCCCCGCAATGGAAATTGAATCCGCTACCTCTTGCGTGTCAATAGGACTATATGCACATTGTACGAACGAGGTGGTCTAAGGAACATTCTTACCATCAACTTTTATACCCTCAGTCGGGTTGACACAGAGCAGAATTTTATAGTTTCAACACGATACTGGAAAGTAAAAATTGGACGTACATCTTATAAATACAATTTTTATATTATGAATGCAAAAGTGAGTTTGTTTGTTTGTTGCGCTTTCACATCTCAACTATATAACAGGGTGCCTAGTGAGGGGTTTTTTTACCAGCTCGATCGCGTTTGGGTTTACGCAAATTTGTATGAAAAAGAATCAGTATAGTTTTAACACGATACTAGAAAATAAAAATGGGACGTGCTAGTACATCTTTTAAATACAACTTTTATATTATGAATTTCAAAGTGAGTTGGTTTTTTTATTACGCGTTCACGTCTTAACTATACAACAGATCATTATACATTTTTAATACACGTTGTCAGGGCTAGGTACAGAAAAAGAATTTTCCCGAGGGTAAGAAAAATAACTTTAAACGTGAGCAATTGAGCATAGCTGCGGGCAAAAGCTAGTGGTTAATATTCGAAAGCGTTTTATGCCTTTATTAGTTTATTCTCATTCCGAAAGTGGCTGTCTAGATTGTAATTGCTGAACATGTTAGTTGGTAAAATACATTTTAGGGGAGTGGATTAAAATTATTCCTTCTGAATTCAGCAAAAGGTAAATTTTATAATAAAACATGGAGAATTTTGGAGATTGCACGTAGTAGAGAATAGGGACAGATGGTAGGACTTGAGGGAGTGGAGTTTTGCCCAGCAAATACACATTAGACAATAAAAAACAGAACTTGAGCACCGAGGGCTCCGTACAAACGTGTAGTTTTGATTTTTATGTAATATATTATGGTCATATCCCTTCTCATTAGCATCAAAACTCGGCTTCTCGCACCGCCGACGCTGCTGCCCGTTGGCGGTCTTTAGCTGTGCCGGTATAAGGCCGAGACTATGCCGCAATGAGCCGGCCTCCAAAGCCCTGTTCTAAGCCCATGATCAGCAGTAGACTGATATAATCTGGTTTTTGTATGGCAGCTTCGACAAATTCTCTTGGGTTTCGTACGAAAATCGTACCAGTCAGGGGTTTGAAAAAAAAATCCTCTTTCGATTTTATTTTCCGTCGTAGGTTCATTTTAAATAAAAAATAATTTTGCTTTTTAAATAAATCATTATCTACTTGTGACTGAACTTGTACTTGTGTGTGAGCGTCGGCGGTGCGAGAAGCTGTACCCTGCGATCCCCAACCCGCATGCCCAGCGTGGGGATTATGGGTATATCCCCCTTCTTATAGGGGAGGCCTATGTCCAGCAGTGGACTGAATAGGCTGTTGTTGTTGCTGTTGTTGTTGTGACTGAAAGTTAAATATTTTATGAGTCACATATACCGTTTTTTGCTCCATGTTAATAACGGTAACAAGTAGACGCTTGAAATATTCACACAATATTTAGTTGTTTATTTCACTTCAAAAAAATAAGTAATCAAAATAAAATAAATTAAGGGGGGCTCCCGTACATGTTATAATATAAATATGTATGGTAATGTTACGGAACCCTTCGTGCGCGAGTCTGACTCGCACGTGGCCGCTTTTTTTAACTTTAATTTTAATTATTAATATCAACGGGATATTTACCATGATTTGTGAGTTAATTATGTTATCAACCATGATAGTTTCAAAAGTTTAATTTTAATTTTATAAGGTATGGGTACCTTAACATAAACCTTAAATACTTATTGTTAAAACACATGTAATGTAAATTGTAAAAACATGTGTTTTTACAATGAATATTTATAGACTTTGACTTTGACTTTAACAATGGGTAAAAGTTATTAACTTACCACACAGCAACCACACCAGCCTATGCTGTACATAGGCCTCTCATAAAGGGGGATGTAAAATAAAGGGGGATATGCCCATAATCCCCACACTGGGCACGCGGGTGGGGGATCACAAGGCACAACGTCTCGCATCACCGACGCTGCTGACCGTCAGCAGCCAGAGGATTTAGCTGTGCTGGTGTTAGGCTGTGCTATGCCACAATCAGCCAGCCGCCACAGCCCCGTTTGTTCGATGGGGTTGGAACCCCAAATTTATTTACTTGACGTTTTATATTATAGTCTAGATGCAGAAGCTAAGGATAATCGCAGTAAAAAATAACGTTTTATGACAAGGTCGAGAGTGTAACTGGAGACTGTTTCCTTCACTGTTGCGTGCAAAGACGAAATTAAAATTCTTCTGTTTCGCCAAGGGATATACAGGGTGTTACCACAGAATAGATCGATAGAAAATTCGTTATTGCACAAGATAAAATACAAGTACACAGGTGAAATGAATTCTAAATAGCATTTTCTTCCAGATAACCTTTGTGTAGTGTGGAGATTGGTAGTGCTACTATACAGAAAGAGGACGATTTAATTAACAGTTTCACAAACGTGTGATTTGTGACAAAACGTTCTAAAATTTGTACAAGTAAAATATAAATTACAAACAAGTTAATTTATATTTTACTTTATTAATTAGTTAATTTATATTTTACTATATTATATTTTTTTCAAGTAAAATACAAACAAGTTAATTTATATTTTACTTGTACAAATTTTAGAACGTTTTGTGACAAATCACACGTTTGTGAAACTGTTAGTTAAACCGTCCTCTTTCTGTAAAGTAGCACTACAACGTTTTCAAAAATAAATTGATGTAAAAACACTTCACAATAAAATGTAAATCATTCCATGAATATTCATTGAAATACAACGTTATTTTATTTGAATCTAAAATACGAAATTCATATTATTTCAGTAGAAAATGTATCACCTATATCGGTATTTATAAACCCAATCGTGGGCGGCTATACGGCTGAAGCATCTTCGATATCAGTCAATTTCCTTTTTTTTCTAAAAGAGTTGATTTTCCATTCATGTGGTGGAGTATCATCCACCTCGTCAAATTAGTTTTCTATTACAACTCAAATATACTTTAATAATAAAATAATGAATTTGAGTGATATCTACAAATGCGTTCTACATACACAGAGACATTTATTCTAGCAGGTAACTGCAAAATTTATAATCACTAAGGGGCTTCATTTAATCATTCTTTAAGGGTTTTAACTTACAGAAAAAATGACGATTGGCCGGCGACAGCTTCCGTTCCGTTTGGTTCACCATAAAGCTCTGTCCCATTTGTTTGTCCACCCTATATAAACCTTTTATTTTATTTTCTCTACCAGCAAGTATTTAGATTATTCAGTAAATAGCTTCGCAGTTATTTCTGATAAGGATTCTTGAAATTATTGTAATGAAACTCGCCGAATGCTTCCGTCGTGAGCGCGATTACTGAAATTGTTTTTACGAATAACTTATTTCCTTTTGCTAAGTGTCGCGGCTTAAAGTTTAAAAATATAATTCCATTAAATACATTCTAAAAAAGATCGTGTGGGTTAGATGTTATTTTATGAAAATTCTGCTGGTACTGAAGGATTACAGATAGATCCGTTATGTAATCGGGCCTTCTAGTTCAATGGCCAACTAGATTGACAAATGAAATTGAAAATTGAAATTACCTATTTATTGAAAAAGATAATAAATTAACAATTATAACACTTTCATATTGAAAAACGAGAATTTTCACGTACCGTTACATCGGTGAAGGCACCGACGGCGTTTCGACTCGTTAAGAGAGTCTTCATCAGGGTGAGTGAACGCGACGCTCTCCCTCCGCGTCCCGTCAACGTCCCGAAACGCCGTCGGTGCCTTCACCGATGTAACGGTACGTGAAAATTCCCGTTTTTCAATATGAATGAGTTAATTCACGTTAGTTTCATGAGTAAAATTATAACACTAGTTAACCTAGTTAACTGCCATAAGTTTCGTATTCAAAAACCTTAAATGGATTGTTTGAAAGAGGGTATGAGAGTCAAAAAGGTGAATACAGAGTTCACAGCCGATAGGAGTTAATGGAGAAAGAAAAAATGTTATGCCGACCCCACCTAGAGTGGGATAAGGGCAGGGAAATGATGATGATTCAAGAATTATGTTCACTTTCTAGGGCCACTCTTTCCCTGAGTAGTACTGAGCAGAGTTTCGTATTGAAAACTAACAAAAAATATATATTTAATTCAAAACCACCTTTGAATACAGTTCTTGAACGCTCAGTGAGCACAAAAGCTTTTACAGAAAACCACAACTAGAAATCTATTAGCAAATGAAAACTTACCTTTATGGACCACAAGAAAATCCTATTTGCAAGTAACCTCATTGACCTTTCCATTGACATTTCATAGCTAATCTAACCGGTTCCGGGATCAAAAGATAGAACTACAAACTGTAATTTCCATGAGGACAAAGCGCAGCGGACAATGGGAACTACTCGCGGACACTGCGAGGGCTCTTTACGAAACTTTTTAATCTACTGTCTAGGACCAGATAGCTATTAGATAATACCCGGTTTGTTAACTCTAACTTACCGTAATCCCATAAAAACCATTTTCAGATTGGTAACTGAGATGTATGAGCGTAATGAAACAACCGACTTAGTAGCAAGCTAGTTTATTACTGCCGACCGAGCGCGTTCCGGCTAGCATATACATTATTCCTCCACACTTAGATTTCGAACCTGATGACAAAAACTCAATTAAGATATTTTTTTAAACACAAAACTTACTTAATTAATGCCAATTACTTAAAGTACTTTCTATAATCAACATTTTTTCTTATACGCAACTGGCGGCGTGAGAATGTGGGTGACGGTGCCGGCGGCAATTCAATCAAACCCTGAGGTGGCTCGCCTTCTGGTTCCGAAATCTCGGATTGCGACGGCACGGACGCGTTATCCGCGGTCGCTTCCTCACTCTCTCCAGCCTCACAGTCACCCCATTCTTCATGATCATTGCCATGTGCGCCTTCCTCTGGCTCTGGCACCAATATTGGTATGTCTTCTTGGACAGTCTGTTCGTTAGTGACATCTGCAGAACTATAATTATCAGTTTGACTTGAAGTACTAGAGCCTGAGGGAGACTCAAGCCTATCACTACTTATAGTAAGGGGCTGAACATCATTTCCTGAATACCTAATTATCTGATCCACATGTCGTATACAAGAGACATCGAGGTCATTTATATAGATACTGTACATTCTGTTTCCTACTTTATTTCTTATTATTCCTAACTGCCAAATTTCTTTCTGTGCACTATACCATCGCGCCCAAACTATATCTCCTATTGCGAACTGTCTTTTACCAGGCACCGTGGTTGAACCAGAGTGCGGCTCACTTGACGGAAGCACTAAATCGAGGCGAGATCGTAGATTTCTTCCGAACATTAGCATCGCTGGGGTTTTGCCAGTGGTACAGTGCACGGTATTCCTATAATTAAATAAATAGCCCAATAACAAATCATTCATTTGAGCCAGCGACAAATTATCTTTCATTATACATTTTAGCATCTTTTTACACGTTCGCACAGAATTTTCAGCTTGACCATTACTAGGGGCGTGATAAATGGGGGACGTCATATATTTAATACCGTTACTCGAACAAAAGGTTTTAAATTCATTCGAGTTTATTTTAACGTCATTATCTGACACTAGCACGTCAGGTATACCAAAGGTAGAAAAAATTTGTTTTAATTTTGTTATCAAAGCTTTAGTCGTAGTACCGTTTTGCATGTGTAAACATTCTACCCATTTACTAAATGAATCTATCACCACGAGATATACCCTTTGCCCGACGGTCATATAGTCGATGTGCACGCGCTGCCATGCGGCGGCGGCGGCGGGCCAGGGGGCGGGGGGGTCGCGCGGCGGCGCGGCTCGCAGGCTGGCGCACGTCGTGCACGAACCGATCCAGCGTTCGATGTCACTGTCGATGCCCGGCCACCACATCCTACTCCGCGCGTTACTTTTAGTTTTTATTATGCCAAGGTGAGTATCATGTAATTCGCTTAACATCCTTTCCCTGAGGGCTTTAGGGATAACTATTCTGTGTCCCCTAAATAAAACGCCATTTTCGAACTGTAAGTCACACTTGCATTGAAAAAAAGGTGATACTGATTTACAGTTAATTCTCCGGGGCCAACCTTTATTCATGTACCTTATTACCGTTTGAAACGTCGTATCGCGCTCTGTTGCTTGGACTATTTCCCGAACAGTAATAGCGGGCGACGCTGCATCTAAAAATTTAAGTGCATAATAGGTATATAGATCGCTCTCCGCTGCCTCAGACTTGTTTGTGCCTTTTAAAGGCGCGCGTGAAAAGTAATCGGCCACTAAGTTCTTATCGCCCGAAACGTATTGTACTACATAATTATATGCCGATAGAATAATAGCGTATCTCTGCAGCCTCAGAGCTGTTGTTACCGGTATGCCGATTTTTTTGTCAAAGATCGAGACCAATGGCCTATGGTCGGTTTTTAAAATGAAGGGGTCGCTTCGTCCATACAGATACTGATGAAACCGTTTTACAGCAAAAACAATAGCGGTGGCCTCCTTCTGTATTTGACTGTAGTTTCGCTCGCTAGCAGTTAAAGAACGAGATGCATAGGCTAGGGGACGCTCGTGCGTATCTTGATCGCCGCGCTGCGCCAGTACGGCGCCGAGCCCGGCCGGGCCGGCGTCCGCCGTGAGTACCAGCGTTGCCGCGGGCTCGAAATGCGCCAGCACGCGTTCCGACGCCAGCTCGCGGCGCACCGCCGCCATAGCACGGCGTTGCCTCTCCCCCCACTGCCAGGGTGCTTCGCTGCGGAGCAGCTCGTGGAGAGGGCTCAATAAGGATGAATCGTTAGGTATAAAACTACGATAATAATTAACGACACCCAAAAACCTCTTCACTTCGGTGATGTTTGTTGGCTCCGGTGCACTCAATATAGCCTTAACTTTATCGGGATTAGTCATTAAACCCGCTTTACTGATCACGTAGCCTAAATAAACGACGCTGTCCCTAAAAAATTCACACTTATCATTTTGCAATCGTAGACCAGCCTCACTTAATCTACCTAAAACGTCTGTTAGTCGCTTTATGTGAGAATTCCGATCGGGGCCTGTGATACATATATCGTCGAGCCAAACGCTCACTCCATCTATACCGGCTAGCAGTAGTTCCATGGATTTTTGAAAGATAGCTGGGGCGTTAGCTAGCCCATATACTAACCGGGTATATATATACAGCTCTTTATGTGTGTTGATCGTAGTTAATTTCTGGGAAGCCTCATCTAAAACGAACTGATTGTAAGCATTTTTTAAATCAATTTTACTGTATAATTCACCTCCTCCGAGCTTGGCAAAAACCTCCTCTATCCTAGGTAATGGATATTTTTCAATTATTAGGTCTTTATTTAGTGTGACAGAAAAATCACCAGCGATTCTAACCTTGCCATTTTCCTTCAGCACAGGCACTATCGGAGTGGCATATTGTGAATGATTTACTGATACCAAAATTCCCGAACTTACTAGACGTTCCAACTCCTTTTCGACTTTGTCGTCCCTGTTGTCCCTTAGGGCAAAGGGTACCGGTCGAGGCTTAAAAAATTTAGGTACCGAATTTTCTTTCAGTTTTAGGCTTACTTTAAATTTGTTAAACGAACCCAATTCATCTCGCCACAGATCAGGATATTTCTCCAGTAGGTCAAGTACGTCCGCATCACTACAATTTAAAGAATTTATCTCCGTTGTAATAATTAAATTGAAAGCGGACATGAAGTCCCTACCTAGTAAAGGGGGGCCTCCATTTTTAACAACAAATATTTTGATATTTTTCCTTATTTTATTAAAAGTAGCTTCAACTGTGAAAACCCCCAATGGAGAAATTTTATGACCATTGTACAAACACATTTTAATATTGCAGTTTTGTAATTGATAATGCAAAAACTTGTCGTTGTACAGTTTTTCAGAAATAACATTACTGCCTGATCCTGCGGCCAATTCAATAGCCCGCATAAGCGTTAGCGTGGATGGGCTCTGTTCAAACAGCTTGTCGCGTTCTGGACCAGCACCCAGACCTAGGACGAAACGATCCCTCAAGTTCGTTTCCAGAGCGGTGCCGAAGTCGCAGTAGGTAGCTAAACCTCTTAATCGCGCCGCCCATTCACCTAAAGTTTCGCCTGTTTTTCTGCTGGCACCAAAAAATTTCGCCTTGTCCACAAAAGTGCACTTCTTTTGCTTGAAATGACCGTCGAGTAATTCAACTAGATCCTTAAAGCTTAGCGCATCCAACTCTTTTGGAAACGCTAAGTTAAGCACCAAGCGGTACGTCTCGTCTGTGAGATGAGTTAGCAGGATACCACACTTCTTTTCATCGTCCACAGTATTGATCTTCAAGAACTGAGTTAATTTCCCTTTATGTATTAGCCATTCACTTGTTTTATGGTCAAAAATAGGCAAAGTTCCCAAATAAGCGTTCATTTTTCTTTATGCGTGGGTAGATCAACTTCGTTCGCCAGTGAGATGTATGAGCGTAATGAAACAACCGACTTAGTAGCAAGCTAGTTTATTACTGCCGACCGAGCGCGTTCCGGCTAGCATATACATCAGTAACACTATACCCAGCAGTGGGTGTTTCTGGGCTGAGATGATAATGATGAATTATATCTTAGTGATAGACAAGTTTATTTACAATGAATTGAATCAGGCGTGACTTTGCGGAAATCCATTACAAGATATTTAAAAGATAAAATGTTTAGTACAAATTCCGCCAACTCTCTCTGACAAGTTTCATAAAAACTCAACAGAAATTCGACAATGTTTCGCCTTCCCCATAAGGCATCATCAGCACCAAGCAGAAAGCTTTCTGCTCTGAATTTTTGCGGAGTGTCGAAGGTGGACAGCGAGTCTATCGTTTCCTATCGTATTATTCGTATGCCTTATGGGGAAGGCGAAACATTGTTAAATATTTTAACTCAAGTTTATTTACTACAATTTGTATTTTATTACTTTACTATAAATAAATTCCAAATGCTTTTCGAAAAAATGAAAATAGAAATGGAAAAACAAACTAATACTATATTCTAAAAAATGAACGAAAAATTAGAACCACTGATTGAAGACAACAAAATAATGAAAAACAAAATAGAAATGTTGGAAAAGAAAATTGAATATTTAGAAAGGGAAAAGAAAAAGAATAACATTTTGGTTTTCGGTTTGGAAGAAACAGAAAAATCTTCTTTTGAGCTACTTCAAAGAGTGCAGGAAATTATAAAAGCAGAATTAAAAATCACCTTAGAATCAAACGATGTATCAAAGATTCACCGTATCGGCTTCAAAAAAGAAAATAAAGTACGACCTGTTCTTATTGTTTTTGCAAACAATTGGAAAAGAAGCGAGATACTTAAAATGAAAAAGAGCCTGAAAGAGATATACGTCACCGAAGATTTTCCTAAGGAAGTATTAGAAAAACGAAGAGAATTGCAACCTAAGCTTAAAGAAGAACGTGAAAAAGGAAATTTTGCGTATATAAAATATGACCAATTGATAGTAAAAGAAAGAAATCCAACTACAGAAAAAAGGAAAAGAGATCAATCAACTTCGCCGGAAAATCAGAATCATTGCCAAATTATTGCCAAGAAATTAGTGAGCAATTCCTCAGCAATAAAAGAAAACAGAAAGAATGCATTCGATATGATGAGACCTAGGTCAAACTCATTTTCCAACACAAAACCAAACCAAATTAAGTAGCAACTAAGTACCAGCAACCAGAGGCGGAACAACCCCAATCCGGCTGGTCCCCGTGGGGTTGTCAGACCACCACCCCCTAGAAATACAACCTCGAACCAAAAAAGAACGGAAAAAATATACCTTGCAACGTTAAACGTCAGAACGCTAATGACAGATACCAGATTGAAAGAATTAGAAGAAGCCATAAGATTTATAAAATGGGATGTCATTGGTCTTTGCGAAGTGAGAAGAATAGGAGAAGAGATTCGAGAATATAACGAATACATATTTTACTTTTATGGAGAAAAGCAAGGCATATACGGAATGGGTTTTCTAATTAAAAAATACATGAAAGACAAAATAATTAGTTTCCAAGGAATCTCAGACAGAATTGCAGTCCTCAACATACAATTGCCTAAATTTAAACAACCAACGTCGATAATTCAAGTCCATGCACCCACAGAACAAGATACGAAGATAGCGAAAGATAAATTCTACAAAAATTTGACAGAATTATTGCAAAATATGAATAAAAACATAATTTTGATGGGAGACCTTAATGCCAAGGTAGGCAGCAAATCAAATAAAGATGAATTTGTCATAGGAGAGTACAGCTACGGAGTAAGAAACGACAACGGACAGCGGCTCAAAGAGTTTTCGCTTGCGAATAATCTTAAAATAATGAATAGCTTCTTCAAAAAAGGAAAGGCAAGGAAGTGGACATGGACATCTCCAAACGGCAGAGATAGAAACGAAATAGATTTCATTCTGACAAGGGAAAATAGGATATTTAGTGACGTTCATGTAGTAAATAAGCTAAATTTCAATACAGACCATAGAATGGTAAGAGGAGTTATACAATGTGAACATAAAAAATCAAGAAAACATATTCTTTCGTCAACCAAAAACATGATGATAACATCGCTTATACCACAAAATGTCCTAAATGAACTAAGGAATTCACTAGAAGAAACCGAAAAACACCAAACACTACAAGAAAAGTATGATTTCCTGGAAAAGACGCTGGCGAACGTGAAAAAATTGCTCACAAAAAAAGAGAAGAAAAATAAATTAGGAGAAGAAACGATACAATTAATGAACGAGAGGAACATCATGCTAGAGAAACGAAAAGAAAATCGCCAAAACATCGAATATATTAGCAAAAAAATCCAATCATCAATACGAAAACACAGGAAGACAGAAAGATTAGAAATATTGAGAGAACAAATAGAAAAAACAGGTGGAATTAAAAAAGGTCTAAAGCAACTGAAAGAATACTCACAATGGATACCTAACATGAAAATAAAAAACATAAAAGGAAATGAGAAATTAACGACAAAAAGATCATCAATAGCTAAAGTAGCCACAGATTTCTATAAAAAACTATACACGTAGACAGATAAAATAATATGCACAGAAGCAGAAAAGTATACGTATGAACAAGAAATTCCTTGCATACTAGAAACAGAAGTCGTAAAAGCTATAAAAACACAAAAAAGTGGAAAAGCACCAGGAGACGATAAAATTCCGAACGAACTACTGAAAGGCACTTTAACCATAATATCCAAACCTGTGACGCACCTATACAACGAAATATTAACTACCGAACAAATACCAACTCAATGGACGAAGTTCACTATTGTCCTGTTACACAAAAAGGGTGATAAAAACGAAATAAATAATTACAGACCGATATGTTTAATGTCCAATCTATACAAAGTGTTTTCTAAAATAATACTTGGCCGACTAACGAAACACCTAGAAGAAAACCAACCAAGCGAACAAGCGGGGTTTCGCGCCGATTATTCTACCATTGATCATATTCACGTGGTGAAACAGATAATCGAAAAACTTAATGAATATGGCCAAAACTACTACATGGCATTCGTCGATTACAATAAGGCTTTCGATTCTCTGAGTCATACCTATATCTGGAAGACGCTAGAAAACCAGGGCGTAGAAACCAAGTACATAAAAATCTTAAAAGAAATATACAAAAACTCCACAGCAAAGGTCCAGCTTGAACAGCAAGGACAGGAATTTAGTATACAGAGGGGTGTCAGACAAGGTGATCCACTTTCCCCAAAACTTTTCACGGCTGTTTTAGAAAATATATTCAGAAATTTAGATTGGCAAGATTTCGGAATAAACATAAATGGAACAAACCTAAATCACCTAAGATTCGCTGACGATATTGTGATATTCGCAGAGAGACCAGATATACTACAAACTATGTTACAGCAATTAGATAATGAAAGCAGGAAAGCGGGTTTATTAATGAATCCAGCAAAGACTAAAGTAATGCCGAATGCAATAAAGGAAAACATAGAAATAGGACAGGAGGTTGTCGAATATGCTGATGAATATATATATTTAGGACAGATAATTTCAACCAAAGACCAGTATTCAAAAGAAATCGATAGAAGAATATGCAACACTTGGAAACGTTACTGGTCACTAAAAGAAATTGTTAAAAACCAAACAATACCAATGTCGATTAAAAGCAAACTGTATAATACGTGCATTCTCCCATGTCTCACTTATGGGTGTCAAACTTGGCCTGCTACGAACAAAAACAACCAAATACTTATAGTTTGTCAACGCAATATGGAGCGAAGCATGCTAAACATAAGGCTACGTGACAGGTGGACGACTACAAAAATAAGGAAAAGGACAAAAATAAGTAATGTTTTACTAAAAATAAAAAAACTCAAATGGAACTGGACTGGTCATATTATGAGAACGAACAAGGAGAAATGGACAAAAAAAGTAATGGAATGGTATCCTAGAAATGGAAAAAGACCAAAGGGACGACAAATCAAAAGATGGGAAGATGACCTACCAAAAGGATGGAGAAGATTAGCTCAAAACAGAGATAAGTGGAAGAAACTAGGGGAGGCCTATGTCGAAGGACAACCTGATCAACAAACTGGTTGCTGAAGAGGTTTATTTACTCAAAACAAGTTTTTCTTTTAATTAATATACATAATAAAAATATTTGTGTAAGTTTAAAGTGTAGCTACTGTAATTTGGTCAGTGAATAAAGGCTTTTATTATTATTATTATTATTATTATTACTTTACTATAAAAAATTAACAGTTAGAAACGCTACTATAGGTTATATTGCCTAATGTCCTATATTGCAGGAGGATGAGGTATTGTTGTGGTTTTTGGCTTTATTATGTGTCTTAGAGCGTGCTCGGGGCCTGGTGACTTCGGTGTTCTAAGCAGATCATATTGCTTAAGCAACACTCCGCCTGGTCATTACTTGGATGGGTGACCGTTTAGGGACATTTAGATTTGAGCGCTTCCGTGCTTCGTAAGGCACGTTAAGATGTTGGTCCCAGCTTTTCAGTCGCTAAGCCATGTCGCAGGTCTTTGAGCGGCCTAAAAAACTCCGACACCAGTGGGTCACTAGCTCATACGAAGAAGAAGATGTGTCTTCAGAATAAGTTCCTACTCAGCGGCCTACTACTAAATATTCTGACATCGTACACCGATTTCATGAATAACTAGCTTTGGCCCGCGGCTTCGCTCGCGTATTACCCGGATAAAATGTAGCCCATATGTTAATCCAAGTCATAAACTATGCAAGTATATATCCCCAGCCCAAATCCGTACGCGACTACAAACAAACTCAGACACACAAACTTTCACATTTATAACACTAGTAACAACATAACTTTTGAAACTATCATGGTTGTGAACATAATTATTAATATCAACGGGATATATCGGGAAACATTAGAACTCAGAAATCATGGTAAATATTCCGTTGATATTAATAATTATTAGTAACATCATTTAATTACTTTTATAATAGGAACAAACTGACCTAGTCCTAGGAGGTGGGCGTTGGTGACTGCGCCACAGTTATTTATTACTATTGCGCTTACCATCGTTTTCCAATTTTATTATGTACTTATGTATTTTGTTCCAGTAAAACTATTTGTATTTGTATTTGTATTAGTGAGATACGTTGTCCAGTAGGTGAACAGCCCGACTTGTTCCGTTCTCTCATTTTATTAAATTAGAGCCATTGTGATCTCAGTCTAACAAAGATGTCGGCCATTCTAATTATTATGTTTTTCTTTCATTTTTAGAGCCCATCGGATAGAGCTTATAATTAACTTTTGATTATTGTATCCGTACTTATTCTCACATCCTGTTTCATTCAAAATGTACTTACAAAGTGTGTTTGTTATAAAGTTACCTGTAACTGTTATTCTTTGAGTAATTTCTTGTAAGTGTTTGTAAATTAATTCAAAAACGGCTGGACTAATTTAGATCCAATATATCAGCAAAATACGACCTTGGGTTCGATTCCGCCACGAGACAAATGTTTGTTTGTACGTTCTGCAAATATTTGTTTCGGGGTCTGGGTTTTTTTTATAATATGTATGTATTTACAAAAAAAAGACGTGTGGCACTCGGGGACTGCCGCGGTAAAGCTATTGCATAGCATTTTGTATCAACTTATGCAATTATATTTATTTATTTATTTTATTTATGCAGTATTTCTTTTTCTTTGATATTAATTCAAGTTACACTTTTGGAGCGTTGTGATCGTCTCGATTCGTGCGAGCTTCGTAGAGTCGTACAATACGTCTAGTTGCACGCACACAAACACCGCGTCGAAGACTGCCGAAAAGAAACGACGTTAGACAATACACGACCTTCAAGCCACACCTCCGTGCCCGTCGGAGTGGGGAGCGTGAGGTTTTTTTTCGTTACGGAATTTCTGAATTCGGTCCCCGCGCTCAAGGCCCTCGATAGAAGCTATGCAATAGCTTAAAATGTATTTAAGTAGTTTATCAGTAATGTGGTTCCCATAATACAAGTTCTGCTTAGTTTGGGGCTACAAGATGCTGTGTGACAGCGTCCAGCATTATTAAAGATGTATCAGTTACTCCTTCACTCCAATTCCCACTATGATTCTCTTCACACAACACCCAGACCCAGAACAAGTATCAGCAGATTATGCAACCATTTGTCTCGCAACGGGAATTGAACCTGCAACTTTTGAGTCGGCTATACGCCCATTCGCCAACGATTATTAAAACATTTAAATGTTGTATTTTACCCAGGCTGTGGACTCTGAGGATAAATAAAGCTAGTAAATCTACAAAAAACTTAAGATTTAAAGTAAATAAGCTTTAAACTTCAATATTCGCTTAAAAGCCAAAGCTTTCATTAGCCTAAGTAAATATATTTTGACAATATCTCACACAGTATATTTCTAAGCCACCCTTCATATTGCAATATATAGAGCTATGTAGTTGACCATGGAGGTACGAATTTAGAGAAAACATTTTTTTTTTGTGTGGGGTTATCTCAATAAGGGAGGCCTATGTCCAGCAGTGGGCTGCTATAGGCTGACGGTGATGATGATGATGAGTTATTATTAAATAGTTTTTTAACAGAACCCTTGCCAGTATATTCTTAATCCAAAGTAAACCTCATTAACAAAAGTTCAAGTTGAAAATGATCAATAATTTTTCGGAGCATGTCTTGTTATCCTCTCCCAAAAAATTAATCTTACCTTCTCAGGTAAGTCTATTATTATTATTTATTATATAGAGAAAGATTATCTACATCCAGATAGAGCACTGCTGGGGTAGAATATATTCTTTATGGGGGTGGAAAGGAGACGCACTAAACTATAGGAACCTTAGGTGCAGGCCACATGTAAATGGCGTCGGGCGCGGACATGGCACGGGCAACTTTAAAATTTCAAACAATTTAGGACACACGATATGTCATTGCTCGGACGTGGTTGTGACATGGCGCATCATAATCACGTCAATCATAAATTGTGCTTTAATTCCATTATTTTTCTTTGAAATTTGAATGGAATAGCAAACCGCCCGTGACATGTCCGCGCCCGACGCCATTTAAATGAAGCCTGCACCTTAGCGTGATCAAAAATAAGTATTGCCAGCTCCTCTCAGTGGAACCTCCATGTTAATAACTAGCGTTCAATTTTGTGCAGTGGCCATAAATTGTGTAGTTCGCGGACGGCGATAACGCTCGATTTATGCGGAGTGGAGCGGGGCGGGGGAGCGGGGCACAGAGCCTCGTTATAATGGTTATTAATGACATTTATTGTGTAAACATTGTATTTACAAGCTTATTTTGAGTTTAATGTAGAGGGTTACTGCAATATGAAATTATTTTAAAGCCGTATCTTCTTCTTAGTTTCACTCTTGACAGAGCGGGCGTGGTCATTATGTAGTATTATTAGGGGCTGATGTGGCTCGCCTCATGATATCTCGCCATTTGTCCATCGGTGGACATCCGGGTACACGTATGGAGATTGTCGCCCACTGCAAAAAAAGCCGTATAGCCTTGTGAAATCAGACTTGACTGGCGTTTAAAAATCTATACTTAGGTCATCATCATCATTAGCCTATCGCAGTCCACTGCTGGACATACGCCTCCCATAACATAATTATAACAGGTAAAGGTTGTACTTTACTATGTTTGTAGGGAGTAATCTCTAGGACTAGCTATCGATAAAATATTATGAAAACTTTTTAACTGATAGGAAGCTATACAATTCAATCCAGAAAAATCACACCCTGTGTTAAATGTTATTATTTAAAAGATTAAAAATGAATTATTATATATTTTAATAAAGAGACAGAGGGACATTTTTACACAACGTTGTGGAGCTGAATGGATGCGAACAGCGAGAGAAAGGGATGTATGGCTGGGTTTAAGGGAGGCCTATGCCTTGAAGGCGAATATTGCTTTAGGTTAAGATAAAACTACATAAATAATAAATTGGATAAGTATACTCAATAAAAGTCAATTTGAGTTAGGCTTTATTATGCTTTAAAATAAGTTAGGTTATGTGTTAGATGCAATAAGAATAAAGGCCTTTATTTTTTTAATTTTATTTAAATGAATTATTTATAAATCTAATTTAATTTAGGGAAAGACCTGATTGCAAAATATGCAAAACCATGCAAGGCGTTTTTTTTGAGGGAGGAAGTTTTAAGCCTGCTGTGGGTTTTAAATCCTATTGATGATGATGATTTATATTTTGTTCCTTAACATCAAAAGAGTAAGAGGTGTGTGCCGACCGATTTTAAATCTTGAAAAATAAATGCAGGACATCGAAGTACTCGTCCAATCTGAATTACATTCGATTTATATGTACCACAATTTCGTGGATGCAACTAGCACAAGACCGTCGTGGATAGTACAAAATTAGGGAGGAGGACATGGTATAACAAGTAGGACTTTAAATAAAACCGACTTCAAATAAATCACTTCTTACTTCTTGCCCTAAATAATTATGAAAATTGGTACTCAATTGACGGAGATATTTGTGATCATAGAGCGAAAATTACAAGTGATGATGAGGTTTTTTGAGTTTTCCGGGAAAAGTACCAATCCTTCAGGAATAACATTTTATATGGGACCACACTCTTTTAAACAAAAAAAGAATTTTGGAAATCGGTCCACAATTGACAGAGTTATCGGCGAACATAAATAAAAAAGTAAAAAACAGGTTCCGAAGAATTGAGAACCTCCTTCTTTTTGAAGTTGGTTAAAAACTTAAAAAGACTACAACCAAAAACTGAACGGTTGCAATTAGAAACTGATTCTGAACATTTTGAGCGAAAAAAAGCATTTTTTTTTTACTTATCTGCGTCATATTATTTTCTAGTTATTACATACACATAGTACAACATAATAACACATATTATGTACCTAATTTTTCCATTTAAATACGCAAAAAACAAATAAACCAACAATTTATGCATGCAGCAAGCAGCCCGCCCGTACAGTTTTGAAATCTTGAAACATTATTTTCTCCGGTTATAATTATTTTTCAGACAACATATTTTTTATTTTGCTGGGGTTTGGTGTGCTGTAACTTTCGTTTTCGGTACACGTCTTTTTACATCCGATATACAGCAGTGGATAAAGTCAGGATATGAATTGTGATGATGATGAAATATTTAACACTTTATTGCACAAAAAATAAGAGAATTGTACAAAAGGAGGATTTAATGCTAAAGCAGTTTCTGCCAGTCAACCTTTCCTGGTAGACAACAAGGTTGGCATGCTGACTAAACTAGGTTACTTGATGATTTGTGCGAGGAGAAAAATAACAAAAGTCACACATTCATGAAATCTTCACACCATGAATCTACTTCCAATCGGACACGTTATCTTCAGAGGCCTATCTCCCGTGAATAATGGTGACCCCACAAATATTGCGGGCCCGTTTTTGTGGACCCCTATCTCTCCATCTTGTGACCTAGATACATTAATAATTTTATCTCTGCTTAGACTTTAATTTGGACTCTAATGTCAATGCACATAGTGGCGAGTATTGTTTAGTTAAATAATTTTCATTTAATAAAATAATCTATACGTTAGGTCTTGAAGTTAAATCTATGCCTTGCCAAACTACAACATAATGCCATCATCACCATCATCAGCATGTATCAGCTCAATGGTGGACATAAGCCTCCTCTAGCGTCATATATAATAACGATGTAACGTACCTACATAACAGTTTTAATTTTTTATTATTTTTACTTATTTGCAAAACAAACAGCAGTAAAGATGGATAATGGTCACAATAGTAGAAAAGGATTTAGCCAAACAGTTTTCACTGATAGAAATAAACTAGTTTAGAAATTGCCTAATGTGAAACCTTTGATTAAAAAGTAAGAAGGAAATTATAAGAGGTACAGTTGCGTAAAAAGATTTAAAAAAAGTATAAAACCTATATAAAAGTGAATATGATACCTACCTGAAGTAGCTTATGAAATTAACACAGCAGTAAAATAACAGTAAAACAGAATTAAAGTATACATAACGTTAAAACATCAAATTTAGCAAGAAATATTAGGAAAATTTTACAAAACAAAAAAGTAAAATTAAAATTAAACCATACATACCCAAAAACACAGACTTTAAGAAAAAAAAATAAGAGCCACCCGATTTTTAAAGTGATATCGCCTTGCTTAAAATAGGTCCGCATCAACAGAATACTTATTATTGAACAGATTAGCTACTCATTCAAAGAAGGAATTTTATCTATAATTCGTGGAGTGTATGAATTTCTTCGTGTAACCGCACGCATAGGAACCTGCAGTTTAATTTCAGAATTAATTGAGTTCAGGGCGTGAGGCAAGGCTAACGTGAGGTCAGCAGCTTCTCTTCGCACGGCAAGAGGTAGGAGGTGGTGGTGTTAACAGGTTTGATAGTAGTCAGTTATGTATATTCTATGTTTAAAATTGAGATATTTAAGAAATTTATGTTGTAATCTTTCGATCCTGTCTATATAACCCGCTTACTGGGGGTTCCATGCTTGGAAAGCGTACTCTAAAGATAAAGGATATAAAAAATGTATAGAAAGGTGCATCAATAGCCTGAAGAACCTGGCACTCGGATCTGCAGAAACCATTTATAGAGTCCATATTGGACCCCTTGAAACTCATGAGATGTGGGTTTGATTTCCCTTTCAGGACAAATGTTTTCAAGGAAAATGTTAAAGGGGTGACAGACGTGCGAGTAAGTTCGCGAACTTCTGGCTTTTTTGCTGGTGTGTCACCCTAAGTACGCGTACTTCAAAGCCGCCGTGTAAGTTCGTTGGCGATCCGACAAGTTTGAATTTTTTCTCGTAACCCGTCTCCGCTCGTACGTGTGGCAGCACCGCGAGCCACATGTTGTTCTTGTTTGAACTTCTCTCATACAACAAGTATCCTGTTTAGCTGTAATTGGTGTAACTAAGAGCAAAAGTTCTTCATACATGGCTCAGGCATTCTAAAATAATTATGGAAATTTTCCTCCTCATCACGTCACTCTCGAAATTAATATGTGATACACGCTCTCTTTTCGTAAGCCAGTTCTTTACTACACTTTTCAATCTCGTCTTTTTTGTTTTTTTTAATGTGATATGTTATGATTCCTAAATAACACAAAGCTTCTTCTGTCGACGATATCGCAGTACGGTGTGATCAAGCTTCACGTGTGTCACTGACGTCGTCGGGCCGAGTCAGTTCACGATCTTAAAAACTGCGTACTTTGCGTACGTCTATCACCTACTATACTCATGACATAAGTAAGAAATCTAGTTTGCGGTCAGAGCTACGTAACTTATGGGTTACTGATTATTTATAGAAAGTATCTAATTAAACTTCCAATTTAAATCGTTTATTCGAGTAAACTTATTGGATTAGCAAATTTTATTATTATGAGCTAATCCTCTTTGACATTTATTGGGAAACCACCAACATTATTAGTTAATAGCCTAGAAGTTATTAGGTAGAGCTTTTGCACGCGACTTAGCTCGCGATTAAAGTTATTTTTCAACCATAATATATATTATTTTTGTACCCTATGACCTTTTCTGTATCTCGTGTCATTCATGATGATCAGTTGAGCATAAGAAACAAACAAACTGAATTTTGCATTTATAATATTATTGGCTTCAGCCCGTGGCTTCGCTCGTGTGGTACCCGGGTCAAAAGATAAATAAATAAATGCTGGACAGTATCACTCAGCATCATCCAGCTCCAAACTAAGCACTGCTTGTGTAATGGGAAACTTGACTGATATACTACTTTTATAGGTACTTTTTTGTGAGTAATTAATTATACACATTATACTTAACAACACCCCGACCACAGACAAATATTTGCAAATCAAAAAACATTTGTCTCGTGGCTGGGATCGAACCAGCAACCTTCTGCGTACAGATGGGCCTTCGCTCACAGCGTCACAGAAATGGTATTTAAATGCGAATACTTTCGTATTTTGGAGGCCACATGGTCCTAAATAGATTTTTTTTTTTCAGTAGTGAAGCCATGTTTGAGGCCAGAATGGTGCTAAGAACCTCGCTCTGCAAAAGCCTCGAGTGTCATCAGGTAGAATAAAAACCGAAACCAGAGTTACAGTTGGCCAAGAGATCTACCTATAAAATAGCATCCAGGTGTTGTAGGTTCTAGAATCAGCGGTAATTTAACTATGCCCTGAATAGCCACTAGCCAATAGGTAATTAGGTCACATTTTAACATTATACGTGCAATATAGATACTCTAGTCTAGCTAGGTAATGCAGCTGTACTGTACGGTACTGTTTTAGTACCAGTAATATTTTGGACATAGGCTTCCTCTATAAGAAGGGGTAATGCCCATAATTCCCACACTGGGCATGTGAGTTGGGGATCGCAGGGTACAGCTTCTTGTTCCACCGACGCTGAGCCCAATCGGCAGGCAGGAGATTTAGCGGTGCCAGTGTTAGGCTGCGCTATGCCGCAATCATCCGGCCGCCAGAGCCCCGTTTGTTAGTTAGCAGGGTGCAGCATGGGCAGGTCAGCTTCGCTTAGATTCAAAGATGGAGGTTGGGACCCCATACAACCCAATCTGTTACCTAAAATGGCAGCACAAAGTTACAATGTTGGCGTATAGCAAAGATGCGGGTTCATATCCCGTTTATTTTGAACGTAATAGATACTAATTTAAATTTTACAATCAGTATCATGTTATAACAAAAATTTTATTTGCAAGAAGGTGTAGAAACAAAATGTTATTAAAATGTTGATTGCAATAAAACATTAAAATTATGTAAGGCCATCTTAATTTAAAAAAAATTCTTTGAAGTCTAAAAGAAATAGTTTGTGTTCTTAATGAATTAAAAATTTGCCTTTGAGCGCTCGCGAGTGAAATTACTTTACCTATTTCAAAAGTTTCTCATTAATTTATCATTTTCTTTGATTTAGAAAAAGATAACGTCACTGTGAGGTTGGTAAACTTTAATTTTGTAATTTGTGTAATTTTATTTTAGCTACGGACCGTCCCTGGCTTCGCACGGTTACAGTTCACGGATAAGTCTCGAAAACATCAGAACATAATTAATGGACTCAGGTGTGACTTTGCGGAAATCCGTTACAAGATATTCTACAAGGCAAATTATTTAGTACACATTCCGATAGCTTTCTCTGACGAGTTTCAGAATCCACAAATGATTTGCATGAGAATATATGGGTGGTGCATGCGTATGCATTTTGTGGAACTCCTCAGAGAAAGTTAAGCGGAATTCGTTCTAAATATTTTACCTTGTAGAATATCAATCAAAACTTAATATATTATCCACTTTTTTAAGTATTTAATGCATGTACCACTCTATAGTAAAGGTCCTGGAAGAAATACTCTAAATGATAGTTACCGTATCCAAAATCGTTGTATAGTTTGAAGAACTAAGCGCATAGAGAGACAAACGCATTTACGTTTGTAAATAGTAAAATAGTATGAAACAATGTAATATTTAGCAAAATTGTTATATACTATTTTTAGAGATAAAGAAGAGACGAAATATCATCCTAATAGTCGTTAACCAGTAGAAATCTATTTGTTTCAGGATTTTTTTTATTAGATACATTGGAGTTAAGTCATAAACTGCTGCTATTGACACATCATTGTTTGATACTACACAGTAAAGTGAATAGTCCAGGCATATTGGGTGCTCTTAGACTATATCTACCAGACAACTACGTGCGTACTGGGCGTCACGACACCAGCTGTTCGGATGTAATATTTTGCGGTCTTGTCACGCAAACAATAATTTTCGTTTCCAGACTTCCACGAATTTATTCCCACCATGATAGCCTATAAGTATGCCTATAGTCTTTAGCCTATGTTAGCCTATAGTAGGTTTCCACTCGAAGATTGTTGGCCCTAACGAATGATGTCAAACCCTTTTCATCCACTTCCTGCATTATAGACAATGTTTGCGGTCTATCTGGTGCGGGGTCTACCTTCGTATTGCGTATAAATGTTAAGACTTGCTGCTTTTGACTTATTGGAAGGCACGTTAAGGTGTAGGTCCCGGCTTTTTCAGTTGTCAGAGGCCTTCGGGCGGCCTAAAAATTCCGACACCAGAGTTGAGTTGACTCATACGAAGAAGAAGAAGAAGACCGATGCAATGTATGGACCAAGGGGTCCCTGTCCAATTTTAGTGGAATATTTATAAAATTCAACATTCTTACAAAAATAATTCGTAGTTTATACTGTACCTACAATATACTCTCTCAAAGCTCTTTTCAGTCAGCTTTGCCAAGTCTTGTCAAACGAAGTTGAAGAATGTTAATGTGAGTACAATCAGCAACACAGAAGATAGAGAAGTTGCCAGACTTTCACAGATTAATTTCCAGTCTTCCATGGCTTTTATTTAGTTTAAAGTTATTCATTTTACTTACATACTTCTATATGCCTTTTTTATATACTTTCGGGACTTAAAATTTACAGTACAGTCAGTACCTTTGTACGATTGACTTCTAAAGTCAGGTTTACATGTGTACTTTGGTTCGCATTTTCTGTCTCCATCTGCTGAGTTTCACGTCTCACAGACAGGAGATGGACGTTTCAGACTACTCAATGGAATGGACCAGCTGGTAAAATAAATGCTGGTAGACCACTCAAACGGTGGGCTGACATCACCCAAGTCGTTGGAGAAGCTGGATGGAAGCTGTGGAAAATTATGTAGAAGGCCTTCACCCAAGAAGAGATTAATTTCTCCCAATGAAACTTATAGTAGGTACTAACACTAGAAATAAAACAAGCTCACAATAAATATCTACTAACCTGCTTGTACAACATTAAAATGTAAATTTAAAGGCTTTATTATTATCTGCCGAGTGTAATGTTAATAGTACGTCTTTTTCATACAGAACGAAACTTTTCCGAAGAATATAATATGTTATGTCACAAGTACAAAGTGAATTTTCATTTTTTACTGCTTTTAAATAAATGTTCAATCTCTAACTCTAAAGTGGGTCTATTATTACGAATAAAAAAATACAGCTATACTCCGAACCACCTCTATTTTTAAAGTCGGTTGAAAAAGAATATCATTCTTATACTTATATTGTTGAGAGGACAAGTGAATGATGCCGCGAAGCTCTCACAAAGAGCATCTCAGTAATCGCTCCGTCTTAAGCGAGGGAACAAAATTCGGGGTAAAAATTGCGCTATTTCACCGCGCAAGAGACAAAGAAAGATTCACTAATAAGGATAAATTACCGGTCTATTGTACGCTTCAAAATGTTATGTAACGAGAACACAGGCCATGATTTCATAACAACGTGCGTAAATAAAAGGAAAAAATCGATGGCAGGCAGTCGTTAGAAATGGAAATTATTGGTAGGACTTATGAAGGTTGGAAATTCAATATCTCATAAGATCCAGGACCAGATACTTATACTAAGAATCGTCGGTAAAGTACCTAATAAGATATACATAAATATGATCAATACCAAACATAATTTAAAAACTGCCTCTGACTACCCTACTACCTCTTCTCTGCGTTGTATATCATGGTCATGAACTTCCGGGGCCTGAAAACTCCGATGCCAAAGTTAACCACTAATCCATACGAAAAAAAAGAAATAGATCGAAAAAGTTGAAATACTACCATAATAAAGGCGTGGTCAGATCTGTGAGTTCTAGCACGTTGACTGCGGGCCGCGGACATGACGCTACGAGCATGTTAGTATTTATTTGCTTATATATAGGTTAAATATAATGGTCTTACAATAGGGTATCACTTTATTTGACTTGATAGTCGTGCAAATGTTCAGTGAGACTTTCAATTAAACAATCTCGTAAAGTCGTACACAATTCAAAATTTGTTTTAATAATATTATGAAAAATTATATAGAACACATGTTTTTAATTATAACTATCAAAAGTAATTTATGGCAGATAAATTATATTAAATTATATTTAGTAGGAAGGTACTTACTAAAAATTAATATTTAGTAAATTTATCAACAACAGAAAAAAACAGTAATTACAGGGCCAATTATATATTTTGCGATTAAATTCATGAGAGTTCGCTCATGTCAGGTGGAAGTCTTGTTAAATAACTGTAAGGCCGTTGCGTAACAATTCTTTTTACATATTTCTAGTCTAAATTTGTACACAAACTGACCTGAAATCTGTTCGTAATGTGAACCAAAAACTTTTGATCTATTACGTGGGTAAATTGTCATTTCGATTTAACAATAGCAATAACTAGATAATCATTTAGTTTTATTCTTCATGAATTATTAAATATCTATTAGTTAACTATTATCTAACTTAATAAATACAACAACATCATTGACATTGGCAGAGGTAACATCCATATACATTGCCACCTAGCGCTGTGAGGTTAGAGAAGAATTTCTTCTAGCGAACAATGAAGCTGTGGCATGGTCTCCCTGCCGAGGTTTTCCCCAGAGACTACAATATGCAGAGTTTCAAAAAGGGTCGGCAATGCTCAAGTAATACCTCTTGATGTTACAGGCGTCCATAGGCTACGGGAACCGCTTACCATCAGGAGGACCGTATGCCTGTTTGCTAACTTAGTAGTATATAAAAAAAATAGTCTTACCGTGCCCTAATATTTATGGTCGCAAAACTAGTCTAGGTCAGACAGGGCTTGTGTTAAAGCTTGATAAAAATGATTCAGCGCGAGTGACCGCTCCGCTGCCTCGTGTCAAACGTTTTTACACACAATTTATCTTTCCAACAAGGTCAACGAAATCATGCCGCAACGAAAGTAGACCTCGCATTTAGATAGACTTTTTGATTTGTAGCAGCTCTATCAATAAGTAACAGAAGGTGGATTATTTAGAATTACATTTCTATAAAAATGAATTATTTTTATTTGTATTTATTTATTGATGAAACGCACCAGTAACATCCTACTATATATTATATACTTATTAACATTATAAATACGAATGTTTGTAAGTATGGATGAATGTTTGTTAATATTTCTCGCAAAAACTTCTAACCGGTTCTAATAAATTTCATCCATTTTGTGACTTGGTTAATACATAGGCTATTTTTTATCTCGGTACCACGCGAGCGAAGCCGCGGGCGGAAGCTAGTTTATTTATAAAACATTTTAAATAAATAAATAAGTCTTTTATATCAGATTTCATAATCCATACACTTAATATTTTACTTAAAATTATTGGTTAGTAATCTTTGCACAAGATTTTTTTGAAACATGTTTGTCTGTCTTTGCTTCTAAACACTCATTTCAGCCAAAACTACGCTTTATGTATGCAACTAAAAATTTACCTACATATGTTTATGTGTATCTATTTATGTATCGAACAAAAAAATAGTATCGGCGTACATACCTTATAGGTACATTTCTAAAAGTAACTTGAATACATTTCATTTTAATCCATTAAAAACATTCAAAGGACATTCCTACGTTTCATTCTATTACTATTTACTGGGAATCATGAAATAAAATATAAAACACACACACAAATTCATTCAATCAACAAACGAATACAGAGTCGTTTTTCTTCAGTTACGCCAATTTATCACACATAATTTATTAGCAAAATCTAGATACATTTTCATAGAATGTAAGACAATTTTCTCTTTCCGTTTCCAGAAGATATTATAATTTTGGAATATTTCGAACATCAAAAGATAATTTTAGTAAGATTTTCTTTCATATTCTCTGACTGAAAAGTCTGACAGGTGGCCTTTTACTGGAGTTAATTATTCGAAATGGATTATAATGTCAAGATTAGATACTCGCCGAGACAGACAATATAATGAGGCTGTGGACCCATTAGGTAAGCAGTTTGACGGTCGACTAATTGACTCTGAGCTGCAAATTGGATGCAGCAGTTGGCTAGGTGACTCGAGTCGTATCAAAATTGCAACTCGGCCGCTCACTAAATGCCATTGTATACAGTACGCTTTGTATAAAAGAAAACTTAAAAATTTCTTAATTTGGTAACATAAAAATATGAGATAGGTACAAAATACTTAATTAACCAATAAGATATCATCCTGTGTTTCAGGCGAAGAGAGGTTAACTATAGGAATAGAACAAAAAAGTAAAATAAAATAACTTACTTCCTTTTATTAAGGTACGACTAAATATGAATGCACACTATTTGTACACTAAAAGACGAAAGTTTATTGCAAAAATGTGAAAGGTTTATTCTTTTTTCACGCAAAAACTATTTAACAGATTAAGCGGAAACTTTTCGTAGTTACAAAAATAAGCTAAATATATTGACAAACGGGAATTGTCACGTACCGTTACCTCGGTGAAGGCACCGACGGCGTTTCGAGTCTTCATCAGGTTGACTCCGCGTCCTGTCTAGCACTGAGTCTAGAGTGATGTACGTGAAAATTTCCGTTTTTTCAATATGAATGAGTTAATTCACGTTATTTTCATGTGTCAAATGTATGCTACTTCTTAAGTTATCACGCGAGTGAAGCTGCGGGCGGCAGCTTCACTCAAATACATGAGCAAACAGTCAGCTACAAACTATTTGCCTACTTAGTCCGTAGCCATAGCGTAGACGCGTTAAGCATTTACAGCTTCACGAATATCTAAACGGTATAAAGCTTGTCACACACTACGCAGATACGGGTAATATTTTATCTGCTTATAAAAACTTAAGTTATCTGAAAGTATCATACACTTCGCAGATACGATACAGATACGATAATATACGTAATGATACTTTCACGCGGAATCCTTCGAACTGCCTAGACTTGTTTTTTGGTGCTGATCGTATGTCATCTGCCGATATATTTGTAATTTGTATACACAGATAACATCTTTTGATATATGTCGGTGAATACAGATACTTGACGTTGAAATACAAGTTAACTGCGTAGTGTGCGTTGCTTTTTAAGTTTAGTATAGAGAGCGATATTGACAAATCGCGCTCAAATACAGATATCTTACCGTATCTGCGTAGAATGTGATGCAATTTAAGCTAAAAAATGTTATTTGAACACGATATCGGGGTTGAAACGACGCTGACGATAACTCGATGAAATATTCAGGTGCACTTGAAGCTTTGTCCCACTTTGGAGGCGGTCAACTGTTCAGTTATAGTGCCGCAGTGTGAATGAAGCAGAAAATTATCTACACTATTTTAAAACTGTAAAATGGCAAAATGTCAAATATTTGTTTGAACGATCCGATCTCATCGGAATATTTTTTAATTTTTTTTATTAATTTAAATTTTACATTGCCATTACAGTATGGAACCAAGGCAACAATGGAAATCCTTAATATTTAAATATCCATTCATCATCATCATCATCATCAACAACCTATAGAAGTCCACTGCTGAACATAGGTCTCCCCCAAGGAATTCCACGAAGAACTGTCTTGAGCCCTCTCCATCCACCGATTACCTGCAATCTTGACGATTTCATCGGTCCATCTGGTGGGGGGTCTCCCTACACTTCGTCTTCAAGTTCGCGGTCACCATTCGAGAACCTTTATTCCCATTACTTAATTTTAATTTGACCTAACACCTAAACTAGATATGTCCTACTTAAAAAATGTAAGACAGCATCTGTGAATTTCGTCAGTGTGATATTGAATATATCAACATCCTCAGCAGTGCATAAGCTGTTGATTATACGAAGGGCTCGAGTGAAAGGCGCTTCACTCTGAAGATTAGTCCTCGCCCACGAGAATAAACAGCCTAGGTCGACGTCGCGCGTACACATAGTTGTCCGGTACGTACAAACCCACGCACATCAGTACTCGCGGATTGTGCACCATACCTCTCGTTATTTTTTCATCCATGTACACCGCAAGCGCGCCCCCGGCCTCGCTAGTAAAAAGCTAGTAAGTATAAATATTTGAATGTAGTTGCTGTTCTCCCTCGTCTACACTGTGTTGTATTTTTATGTGTCCTCTTCCGAGAACGTGATTATAGGGCAGCTCTTTTAACATTTCGTTCTTCGTTTTGTGCAACGCTGTATAGGGTGTCCTGGAAAATAAGCATTAGTACCTATCTGGTAGAGAAGGAAGTGTATTGTTGTAAGTCCATTTTCCTCGACATATCAATTTTTCTCAAACATTTATTTGCGATTATTCTTAAAATAAAAACTATAATAGTACATTACTGCAGAGGCCAGCAAAAGAGGCATCGATGGACGAACGTGTAAATGTGGGCCGAGGCAAAGTCGAGGCACACATACGTGAGTCCATCAATGCCTAGTTGTGGCCAAGGCTTATATAGTACTTTTCACAAATAATGCGCGGAAATTAAAACAAAGTAGTTCCTAGACAGAACTTGTACATTTTTCAATAAACAGCATTCTATTTGCAAGCCAGTTTAAAATTTAAATAAACCCTTTGATTAGTTACCTCCTTGGTTGCCATGTTTTGGAGTAAAAGATCGTTCCATTTTTAAATAACACGACAGATATGAGTTTTCGTAGTAATTTATTTAGCCGCTAAACAGGACAGATATGGAATTTTCATACAACTTTTGCCGGCCGCTGCTCGCATGTATTGGACCGGTACAGCAATTTCGATTTATCTCGAAGAAGGTTGTTAAAATAATGCTCTTATTTCCTGCATGTTTGAGAAAAACATTTAACACGTTGATTGCGGGCCTCGTACATGACGCTCTGTGCCATGTGCAAGGTGGCAAGTGCTCTGTACGAGGTGCTGAAAACACAGCAATGCACCATGTGCATGTCACACGCATGCATTTCAAGCCAAAACTACTAAACGTATTGAGCTTACATTTTTTACATTAAAAATATAAATATCTACATAAAGGCTTCTTTTAATCTAGAAACCTAGCTAGCGAAGCCGCGGTCACTAGTTTATAAAAAATATTTTCTAGTTTTACTATTTTTTTTTACCATTTTAGTAGTTGTAGAGTTCTTTGTGGAGGGTTCATCCGGGTGCGTACTGCCACCATGCCTATTTCTGCCGTGAAGCAGCTGCGCTGTGGTTTTCGGTTTGAAGGGTGTGGGTGCCGGAGAAATTACAGGCACAAGAGGATTATCATCTTCATGCCTGAAGATGATGGACGCCGGACGTTGCATCGTAAAGCACGTTCTAAAAAACGTGATCTACGATACACTGCTCTGTGATAGGTAATGGTTACTACATAACATCAGGTGGGCCGTGTGCTTGTTCCATCTTCAAGTAACATAAAAAAAGTATTGAACTTAAATTTTGTTCATAAAGATTAGAAATAACTTAAAGGCTACTTTTAATCTAGGTACCAAGCAAGCGAAGCCGTGGGCGATAGCTAGTTTATAAAAAAACTTTTCTATTTTTACGCAAGTCGTCCCGGGCTACCTTGTGTGTTGAGCGGAGGAATCCTATTACTATAAAATTACTCGTTTGTGCTCTCCTGAGTTTAAAGGTATTGCTGCTATTTTAAATTCCCCGTTCAACAATACATTTGTATTTACTGCTTTGTAGATAGATAGATAGATAAATTCTTTATTGTACACCAAATTAAAAAATACAATTTGCAGAAACATTACAATTAAAACGAAAAGGTACAATGGGCGGTCTTATCGCTAATAGCGATCTCTTCCAGACAACCTTTGGATGGACAGGATAGCACGAAAAACAAAAGACGGTGGTGTACATACATACGAAAGTAGCTGGATAAATAATATCATACACTTACCTAACTTACTACAAAATATACCTTATAAAATAAACCTACTACATAAAATATTAATAAAATAAATATGAAACTATAGACTACATAATTATAATAAATAAACTACATAAATACCTATTTGCAAAATATAACATTAATAGTATCCCTTAGCAATAAAACCTAGCAGTCAAGAGAAAGGAAATGCTTAAATAATTTATCCTTAAAAATGGGCAGGGATTTAGATGATCTTATTGAGAGAGGTAAGGCGTTCCAGAGTCGTATAGCTTGTACAGTAAAAGAGTCGCTGTAAAATTTTGAGCTATGGACAGGTGTACTAAGCTGCAACGTTTCTGAAGAGCGTAAGTTTCGATCGTGTGCCTGGTGCAAGAATTCGAAACGCTCCTTGAGGTAATGGGGTGAAAGAGGATTAAATAAAATACTATAAAGAAGATGCAGTATGTGAGCATTCCGGCGAAGACGAATAGGGAGCCACTTGAGCCTTGCGCGGAATTCTGAAATATGGTCATACTTGCGTAAGCCAAATATGAACCGAATACAAAGGTTTTGAAGGCGCTCAAGTTTATTTAACTGGACTTCAGTAAGGTCAGGGTAGCTGGCGTCAGCATAATCTAAAAGAGGGAGTAAAAGAGATTGTGCAAGCGTAACTTTAGTAGCGGTTGGCAGAAAGTTGCGCAGTCTACGCAACGAGGCAGAGGAGGCAAACATCTTACGACTGATCTCGGCAATATGGTTATCCCAGCATAATTTGGAGTCCACAATAATCCCCAAGTTTTTTACAAATTTGCTAATCGGTATAGGAATTCCATCAAAAAGTATAGGCGGCAATTGTGCGAAATCTATCTTAGGAATCAATTTGTGGCTACCTGCTATGATCACTTGTGTCTTTTTAGGGTTTACAGTAAGACCATAGGATTTACTCCACTCACAAATACGGTCTAAATCTGAGTTCAGCAAACTTATAGCTCCACTTATATTATCAACCGTGGATTGTGTGTAAATTTGTAAATCATCAGCATACAGGTGGTAGGAAGAAGAAAGGTTTTGAGAGATAGAATGAATAAAAGTAGCAAATAGAAGAGGAGATAAAACGCCGCCTTGAGGGACGCCAGCAGATAAGCTACACCATGAAGAGAAAGTATCTTCAATACGGATGCGCTGCCGACGCCCGAACAAGTAACTACGAAACCAGTCTATTGCCGCTGGAGATATGTTAAGAGAGCGTAACACACCCAGAAGTATTTCAAAATCCACGTTATTGAAGGCTTTGTAGTAGGTATGTTTTTTTAAATTATTTTCGTAACAGGTGAGGAGAAAAATCGTTCTTTACGATTCGTTACCTTTTTGGGGTATATATTAAAATCACTGTCTATGATTTGTCATAATAATTAATTTAGTTCTATAGATTTTTTGAATGGTACATAATGTATGTTAAATCGTGAAAAAAGAATTGACAATAAAATAAATGAATTACGGAATTGCTATGAAACGCATACATAATAGAATCGACATCAGAATCAGAACCATTTATTACGAAAATGGGTACAAAAAATTTATGTTACAGACAAAAAAGATCCTCCATAATCCGCCTTACAGCATGCAATTTTATAAATATAAATGATGTCATACTACATTACAATAACAAAGTTATATAAATTAGGTACATAGTTATTTTAAAAAATCTAATGGAAGTTAATGGCTATACATAATACAATAAACCGCAATTTTTGAAAACGAAAGTTTTCAATCAGTGCGCCTACCCGTCATGACATACGGTGCCGAAACGTGGAGACTCATAGTACGGCTAGTCCCCCAGTTTAAAGTTGCTCAGCGAGCTATGGAACGAGCCATGCTTGGAGTTTCTCTGAAGGATAGAATCCGCAACGAAACTATCCGACATAGAACTAAAGTTGTCGACATAGCTCAGAGAATTAGCAAGCTGAAATGGCAGTGGGCGGGCCTTATCTGCCGAAGAACCGATAACCGTTGGGGTAGTGTAGGACGCCCTTCGGCCAGGTGGAGTAACGATCTGCGAAAGGTTGCTGGTAGAAGCTGGATGAATCGAGGATAGGGCGCAATGGTGCTCATTAGGGGAGGCCTATGTCCAGCAGTGGACTGCTATAGGCTGATGTTGATGATGATGATGATGATGATGATGTATGTATGTTTATTATGTTGTCTTGGGTGATTTCTTTGTATAATATGAAAAAAAAGTATATATGCAACATATCAGTCATAATGGTTCCCTAATTACAATTCGTAATTCATAATCAAAATAATTTATTTGCTACAAGCTCTGCTTAGTTTAGTGCCACATGATGCTGTATCTCAGCTGTGTTGTGGTGGTGTCCAGCATTATTTATTTTTTCTTTATTTCCATAGATACTTGTCGTGAAATAATATATAAATAATAAAAAACTGATGCTAAGTCAGCAGCGCCCACCTTTGTTGGAAATGTCGCACCGGTGATACATGTGATAAGTTCAAGGTTCATGTAATTTACCTTTGAATAAATCGTAGCAGATTTATTCACGTGCCTGTATCTGTAGCTATGTCACCTTTGTGATGCTGAGTTATATTTTTCTATTACGGAATCGATCTCAGATATTTAGCTTTATAGTTATTCATATGCAACTCGTAACCTCCTTCAAAAATATTGTAATAGTTTTGAACAACAATTGTAACATAGATGTTCAAAAATATATAAGCCAAACAGAATTTTTTGCCAATTCTTCTCTGCGGGGTGATCAGCTAACTCTGTTGCAAACAGAAATCATTGACACCGATCCTGTTTTAACAAACTGTGACAGTTTATCAATTGACGTTCATTGAATTTCGACGGATGAAATGTCAAAGTTTGCAAATACAGGATCGGTGTCAATCATTTCTGTTTGCAACAAAGTTATCCGATCACCCCGCCGGCGCCGGTCGCGTTACGAATTTTTGTAAATGAAAAAATCGATGATTTAAATGAATAAATAAAATAAATAAATGTTTATTTCAGATTTGCAGATCATATAAAAGCAACATTAAAAACACAAAACACAAATTAGAAAACACAAAAAAATTACATAAAATTAAACACATAATTAAAGTGTTTACAGATGTGGTGTATAGATGAAGTGTAACCGACTTAAAAGGTTTCTTGAAGTTCTGACTAAATAAAAAAAGTTGCATTTAAAACACATAATTAAAGTGTTTACAGATGTGGTGTATAGATGAAGTGTAACCAACTTAAAAGTTCCTTGAGGTTTTGACTAAATAAAAAAAGTTGCATTTTAAAGTATGTTTTTGTTATTTCTAATATGGAATAGTTTTTGGTTGTAAATATTTCTGTCACTTTAACATTTCACGAAATCAAGTGTTACTTTGTACACCTACGTTGGAAATAAATTAACTATGAATGTACAATATATTTGACGACCTCTGTGGCACAGTGGGCGAAGGTCCGCCTGAGACGCAGTGGGTTGCGGGTTCGATTCCTACCGCGGGACAAATGTTTGAATTAATTTCAGATATTTGTCTCCGGTCTGGATGTTTTTTATGAACAATTTGTATAAATTTACAAAAAAATGTATATCCGTAGTTAATCAGTCATGTGGTTCCATAAGACAAGCTCTGCTTAGTTTGGGGCTACATGATGCTGAGATAGTCTCCAACATTATTATTCATATTATTATTATTTATGCAGTACTAGATTCCGCATGTGGCTTTGCTCGCGTGGTACCCGGTTAAACAGAAGCCACATAACTTCTGCAACTTTTTATTCTTTGTTTTAGAACATTTATACTGGTTGCAAGCTACTTGCAGTGTTTCTTTAAATTTTTAATCATATTTTGGCTCCAACCATTCATCCTTCTTGATACACTTCCGGAGGTTGTTAGTTAGCAAGCGTTGCCACGCGTCAGACTTAATATGTTCACCTCCAGCTATGAGATGGCGGGACGAGCATTACTTCTTCTTCTTCTTCATCTTCGTATGAGTTAGTGACTTGACTCATATTTACCAACATAGCCTGTCACAGCGAAGAATAAAAGTTAAGGGAGGCCTTTGCCCTGCAATGGAACAGCAATGGCTAATTAAAAAATTAAATAATTAAAAAAGGTTCACTTCCACAGATTGCCTCTTTTGTTACGATAACATAATTGAATATTAATGCTATTTATCATTTTTATAAATATGTAACTTTATGTGTATTTACTATGGCTATAAATAAACTTTTTACTTTACTATAAATCAAAGTTCAGCCATAAAGTACGTATTATTATTTAAGAAATATATATTTTTAAATTGCTAATACACTCACAGACATTAAATACATTTTTTGTTCTCAATCTTTGATTATTGTGAGTGCATAGTACTTTACACTACAGTTCCAAGCAAATTAGTAAAAAACGCAGGTCCGATCGAGTATGTGTAGTTGGTCAACATAGAACGAAATTTTACAGTCGCTTCCCTTATAAGACATAAATTGAAAACTGTGCTCACAAATTGGTTGCAGAAACTGAAATACAAAGGTACTGAAGACCTAATCCAATTTTGAGATAAATTAATCAGTCTTACAAACATGTTCATACCTTCAAATACTCTTCAGACCACACACCACACACTCACACTTCACATCTTGGCGTGGGTTGACCTGTGATAACTAGACTCTCAAGAGACTGGGGGGAACCGGTTAACCCACCCACACACTTAAACACACACCCTCACTCTTGTCGTACACTAACCAATTATCTCTACACAATACACATTCATACATACAAAACACCCGTTCATAAACACACACACGTTCACACATACCATTGTTCATAGGCTTCTTCAATAATAGGTACCTACTCCTCCATTTTACACACCACAACACAACACACAAACCTAGTGTTCTATTGTAATAACGCCGAATGCGTACACTGTACATAATTATGCTTTTGTGATAGGGGGCTTAGCGTTGAAAGCAAACACTGGACACCGAGACACAGTTAATACTAGTTCGGGGGGCAGCGAATGACGATTCGTTTACCCCCGTGGGCAAAAGCGTAGCTGTTTACAGTTACAGGTAATAAGTAGGTATCAATATATATATTATTTTTCGTTCTTATTTTTTAGTTTAAGTTAATACCCTCGAGAGCAATGAATCCGGGTCACTCAAAGAATCCAAAAAATCTCCTTCAAATACTCTTCAGACCACACACCACACACTCACACTTCACATCTTGGCGTGGGTTGACCTGTGATAACTAGACTCTCAAGAGACTGGGGGGAACCGGTTAACCCACCCACACACTTAAACACACACCCTCACTCTTGTCGTACACTAACCAATTATCTCTACACAATACACATTCATACATACAAAACACCCGTTCATAAACACACACACGTTCACACATACCATTGTTCATAGGCTTCTTCAATAATAGGTACCTACTCCTCCATTTTACACACCACAACACAACACACAAACCTAGTGTTCTATTGTAATAACGCCGAATGCGTACACTGTACATAATTATGCTTTTGTGATAGGGGGCTTAGCGTTGAAAGCAAACACTGGACACCGAGACACAGTTAATACTAGTTCGGGGGGCAGCGAATGACGATTCGTTTACCCCCGTGGGCAAAAGCGTAGCTGTTTACAGTTACAGGTAATAAGTAGGTATCAATATATATATTATTTTTCGTTCTTATTTTTTAGTTTAAGTTAATACCCTCGAGAGCAATGAATCCGGGTCACTCAAAGAATCCAAAAAATCTCGGAAAGTAAGAATGCTAGGTTAATGCAATAAATTGTATTTAATAGACAATTTAATACTCCTTAAATGAAAGTTAAAAAAATATGAGTCACCATACATTTTATTTACACAAAATTACATAAAGAAAAAAAACTGCTGATCTCTCCTTAAAACAAAAATAGGAAACATGAAATTTTTGAACTTTATGACGATTTTCTTGAATTTCAATACTTCGTATTACCTCCTCGTGCTTCCATTACTGCGTTTACGCGGTTTGGCATGCTGTACACCAAGTTCCTTATACGATTTTGGGGAATATTCTCCCATTCCTCTGTGAGAGCAATTTTGAGCTCAGGAAGCGTGATTGGGGGAGGGTTTCGTTGTTTTACGCATCTCCCTAGCTTGTCCCAAGCATGCTCGATCGGGTTGATATCCGGGCTGCGCGCTGGCCACTCCATACAAGTAATGTTCATCTCTTGAAGGTAGTCATTCACAATCCTACCTGTATGAGGTCGGGCATTGTCATGCATAAATATAGCATCCTCACCCAAATTGACCATAAATGGACCAACGTGTTCGTTGAGGATTTCTTCCACATATCTTACGCTAGTTAAAGAGCCGTTTTCTATGATCACCAGCTCTGTGCGACTTTCAGAGGAAATTCCGGCCCACACAAGTACAGACCCACCACCGTAGGCTACTTTTTCTTCGATGCATGCTTGCTTGAATCTTTCCCCTGGTCTTCTATACACTCTGTGTCTTCCATCGTGCTTGTAGAGCATAAATTTTGATTCGTCGGAGAACATAACTTTCGACCAATCTTCAATACTCCAATTTACGTGGTTCTGGGCATATCTTAGTCTTGAAATACGATGGCCACGCTCCAGTTTAGGGCCGTTTGCAGGTCTAAGGGGTTTTAAGTTAGATTCAGCAAGCCGACGTCTTACTGTCCATGCACTTGGGTTACTTCCTCCGAGGCGTCGAAACTGATTTGTGAGTTCAGTTCCTGTGAGAAAGCGATTTCGAAGCATGGTGTTCACCAAGTATCGGTCTTCTCGTGCTGTGGTACACCTAGTTCTGCCCGTTCCTGGTCTGCGTAGGTTAGAACCAGTTTCTTCGTAACGTCGGAGAACTCTTTGTACTGTTGACAGCGACACACCGACAGTCCTGGCTGTATCGCGCTGACTCCGGCCGGTTTCCACCAATGTAAGTATTCTGGTGCATTCTTCAAGTGTAAGCGACATGATTTCAGCTTGAATAATGAATATTGAGCACTATCAACCTGGTTTATGTACCAACATAAATGACAGATTACAAACAAAAGCAAAAACAAATCCTGTAATTTCGTAGTTCCATCTTCGACAGTGTTCCCTTTTCAAATTTGATTTTTTTATGATATAACTTTACAATAACTAAGAAGTTTTAATACTTTCATTTAAGGAGTATTAAATTGTCTATTAAATACAATTTATTGCATTAACCTAGCATTCTTACTTTCCGAGATTTTTTGGATTCTTTGAGTGACCCGGATTCATTGCTCTCGAGTGTATAATAGGTAGTCTGGAAGAAATCGTGCAATACGATAAGACCACCTTTTGAAACGCAAGTGCCTAGTTTTAAAATTATTTAAAAAACTGATTGTATCGGTCACTGTGTTATCAATAAAGACTTTTTATTATTTTATTATTATATTATTATTATTTATAATGTTTTTTCAATAAACAACATCAAGAATTTTTCCTCATTATCGATATATTGACAGTTAAACAAAGATCCGACCTACAGGTATGTCAGCGAGCGATGGAGTGTAGTATTCTCGGCGTTAAACTAACAGACCGTATGAGTAACACCATATTGCGCTCCAAAACTCAAATCGTTGACGTCATTTAAAAGCGGCCAGGCTGCAGTAGAATTGGGCTGGGCACGTCTGCCGCATGCGAACGAACTTTGGGCTAAAATTACAACAAAGTGGGCCCCCAACGATAGAAGACGGCATGGTGGCTGAGCCAGATTGAGATGGCGTGACGACCTGGACCTCTTTTAATAGAGATAGGACCATTACAGCTCTGGATTGTTAAAAATGGAAGGGGGGATAGGGAAGCCTGCAGTGGGACGATTTAAGATGAAAATATACACTATCACTACATAGTCTAAAACTAAATTGCTTTCCGCTGTCTGTCCCTATGTATGCTTAGATCTTTAAAACTACGCAACGGATTTTATTCGGGTTTATAATAGATAATAATTTGCACCCGTGCAAAGCCGGGGCGGGTCGTAAATAACAATATTATATAATATGTATACATATATCTATCTATATTGTTCTATCGTTTATTGACAAAACGATGACATGTTTTAAGTGAATAGTGCCTTAAATCAAATAAAATAAAAAGTTAGGTTTATCTAGATATTTACTACTGCTAGATTTAATTTCTAGGGTTCTCTAAAAATAGCATTAAATAATATAAATAATAATACCAATACAATCTTGTAAGCACAGTATGCAGTTACGCACACAGACACAGCGGTATCACCCTCTGGTTGTCGTTATGATTGACTGACAAACAACGCGCAGCCTATCCCGTAAGGGTTACTACGCACTGCGATTAAACGCAAGTGGTTTAGGAATAACTGAAAACGCAAAACCGCATGCAAACACGCACTGTGGCTGGCGTTTTGCTTAATTTTATATCAGTACCACCATGGATTTCTGCAAGTAGGTTACAAACCACGGTCAAAACATAGCAAGTTACGTTTTTAAATCAACCACTGAAAAAAGTAGCAAATGCGTACGCTTGTAAGCTTTGTGCTACATTTATTGGTGGTTTTAGAACTGTGATTAAACATTAGCGTTTTATTGCCTAGACGATTCATTAATGCACGACAGTTGACGATGACTACCGCGTCCTTCGGAAGTGTAGCCTCCGGGCTAGCCAGTTATGCCTAGAATTTATTCATGCCGCCGCTCAGATAGAATACCAAATTCGGAAGGTATCGAAGGTAATATTGTAAGGTGTCCCTACATGTATATTCGCCTGGAAAGGAAAGCTATATTGTTTTTTTTCTTGTTCATTTCGATTGAATATTTATGTCATAGAAGATAGATCTGCTGACAGATGTTTGGAAGTACGTAAACACATAAACATATTAACTAGCTGAGCCACCCGCAACTTTTTTTGCTTATGTGATTTTTTTCTGAATATGATTAATTATAGCAGTTTTCTGTCTCATTCACTCACTCTCTTGTTATATTATGAGACAAAAAACTGTACAATTAAAAAAAATATATACATACCTTGTCCTGACAATAACGAACCCAAAAAAAAAGAATTAACCAATTTGGAGCAGTCGTTCGGAAGTTATGCGCGTACATACGTTTCAGCGATTAATTTTTATTTATAAATGGAAAGAAATATATCAGAATTAAAGGTTTATTTATGTGCCTATTTTATTATATTAGTAGAGTGAAAGTAAGTCATTCAATGAGACAAAATCTTTTACATATTATTTTTTTAAGTGGCCCGACTTGTTGAGAAGTGGTAACCAAGACCAAAGTATTGCTACAGTTCACGCTTGGAACTTGGTAGGTAAAACTCTGCGTCATCAACAAGTGGCATGAAAGTGGTAAGCCTCATGTGCCTGTAATTTCACCGGCTACACCCTTCAAACCGAAATACAGCAAAGCTGCTTCGGCACGGCACGGCACGGCAGAGATAGGCAAGGTGGTATATCCCCTTCACAAAGATAAGCCCTTCACATAGAGGTTAATAATAAATAATGCTTGACACTGTCACAATACATCATGTAGGAATATGCTGAGACAGTGCCTTGTGATCCTTCACCGCTCCTGGGAAGTGGGTAGGTGCCTATTTATTTCGCACTATAATTTTTCTTTTTTTATTGTGTTAGATACCTATAATCTTTGTATTTTGCGTCAATAAATGTATTTTCTTTCTTGAAATAGCCCCTTGCCCCTAATCTGGTGTTACGGGAACCACATGACTGATTTACCTACCACTTATATATTTTTTTGTTATCATTTCATTTATTTCCATTAAACAAATACATTGTGTGTGGAAGTAGTTCCTATACCTAACACAAAACAAAGAACACAGAACAAAGAACACAACATACAAAGAATACAGAATTGCATACAATACAATTTAATAAAGTTATTAAGTTCAGTATAATGAAGTTATTAATTAAATTAGATTGTCAATCATATCATATAATTGCCAAGTTAAATAGTGTACATAAATAAAATTGAATAGCCCCTAAAAAAAAATTGAATAGGGTACGGGGTTCCAACCTCCATCTTTGGAACCCAAGCCAACCTTACCTGCACGTGGTGCCTTCTGCTAAACAACGAACAGGGCTCTGGCGGTCGGCTGATTGCGGCATAGCACAGCCTTAATCGGCACAGCTAAATCCCCTGGCCACCGACGGGCAGCAGCGTCGGTGGTGCGAGAAGCTGTGCCCTGCGATCCCCAACCCGCATGCCCAGCGTGGGGATTATGGGCATATCCCCCTTTATTAGGGGAGGCCTATGTCCAGCAGTGGACTGATATAGGCTGGTGTGGTGTGGTGTGGATTAATGTCAATATTTAGATTTAAGATTGGTCAGATTTAAAGTTCATCTAAGGAGTATAAGCACTTCTCAAGCAAGAATGTCTTCAGCTGTCTTTTGAAGATAGTGGTTCTATATAATTCATTTTTAAGCTCTTTGTTAAGAAAATGTATGGCTTGGTATTTCGCGGAGTGCTTCATTATGTTAGCTTTAGTAAAATAGTATTTTTAATATTATTTCTTCTAGTCAACATTCGTTCATGTAAATACATTTAAACTATGCACAGAAAATACCCAGATTCGAGAAAAATATTTGCAACTAATGCGAAAATTTGTCCCGCTGCGGTAATCGAACCCGCACCCTTCTGGGTACACTACTACTTACTTACTTTGACCACCTTTGACATTACTTGAAGGTGATAAAGTAGGCCTTATGTCGAACTGCTAAATTTCCTTTTCCTCATGATGATGATGATGTTTATCAATTCACTTCCTTTGCCTTCATAGACTATCGGAGCATTTTTACGAGTGTGATATCTATTTGTAGACCGAGAGCCAACTGATAAACAACTATCTTATCAGGTCCCTACTAGTTACGCGTAGGGTAGGTACATGCATTTTCATATAAGCTAACTTTATAGTCTAAGTTAGTATATTAATAATATATATGTGTGTGCGCGTGTGTATTTAAAAATGAATCTGATCTAGAACATGCATTAACACAGAGTTTTAATAAAAGGTAGAATGGTATAGTACGTGTCACGTAAAAAGAACGCTGGAAGAACTGGAGGGGGTGTGTTTGTGATACCGATAAATCGCCTAATGCGCAACTTACTGCCAGTGCTCTTTTTACATGACGCGACCACAGTGGCACATGCGAACAAGCCTTACATTGTCATCTGGTTTTATAAAGTCAAGCAATAATTGTTTATATTACGCTATTTGTTTTGTATAAGGCAAGTAAAATGCTCTATGACTCAATGTGTAAATGTGTGTGTCGCATTGAAGTTTTCCAATTTTGACTTACAGTATCTCAGATAAGGGAATCCTTTCTTAGTGAATCCCAATAGGAAATAAAACTGCTTCAAGGAACCTTGCAGAGTCCTTGTTGTAGTAAAAACTTTTTTGTTGTTCTTTAGGAGTAATCAAAACTATTTTTTTATATGACAGTAAGTTGAGAAAAATGCTTATTCCTAGTGTGATGTAAAAAATATAAAATATAATAGTTTTCTGTTTCTAGATGTTTTTACTCTCTACAATCCAACAATCCTTGGGGGTACATAGTTTTCTTTATATTTTTCAGGACATAAGGTTTTCACTGTGCATTCTAATTTAAAAGTCGATTCTTAAATTAATATATGATTTTTAAGTACCTCAAAAGGAAAAAAGAGTCATTATTGCTTAGAACGCTGAAGTAAGCCACGCCACGAGCATTTCAAATTTATTTATAATCTACTAGCGGCCCGTCCCGACTTTGCGCGGGTTCTAATATCACGTATATCATACCATCTATCTGTCTATCTCTATTTGTGACCTTTTATCACCGGAACGCGTCGCAGTATCAATTGGAAATTGATTATCTAATACTAATGTCTGCAGTTATTCAACGCAATCATAAGATATTATGACCGTTTATGCCGCATATTTCGAGACTCACATGGGAATCAAGAGAAGCAGTGTGTTATAGCACACGAAAATGGAAAAAAACATACCTACAAGTTTATACACAACCTTCTGTGTGCGAGTCCGACTCGCACTTGGCTGGTTTTTGCGCCTATGACCATTGTGTCCACAACCAAAAAAAAGTTTCTATTTCTTGTGGTGGAACGTAATGAGGTAAGATAGCGTCTTTCTTACTCTTGTGCTATTAAATATCTACTTTGTAAGTATTTCCACGTTCTGAGTAAACGTAAGCCGAGGCGACAGGTGCCGCCGAAACGGATCCGACTTGTTGTTATTGAGAGAGCTAGAAATGTTTTATCACAAAAATTTACGCGTTTCATCCAATCATTGCGTTCAATGTTAGAGTGAGATAGATTGTAGTATATATTGATCATCCAATACATTGCATATGAATGCAAGGGAAACTTAAAGGTACTCGAAATGGTGTTAGAAACCGACTCGTAATGTTTGCACTTTCTCTCTCTCAAATCTCAGCGAATCGAATCTCAGCGCTGCCAGTCCCCGTAGCAAAGCAGCTTCAAGTTGAGATGGAACCTTTTTAGCCCAAGCCTTTCAGTGCGGACGACACCCACACCTAGCTTTTTTGTTCTTCTCTTAGATTGTAGTAGTTACTTACTAGCTTTAGTTTTTAAAATCTACTTAGTTCTCCTGTTTCTGTATAATTATTTATACTTCACATTTCTGGTCAGTACCTATATTCGGTCTAAATAATTCAATTAGTAAAATTGTAAGCCCTGTAACTTGCCTTGTGTTCTCTGTGCTGTAATTGTCTGTGCTCAATAAATATTTATCCTATCCTAAACTATTAAAATGATGGTATGGGGATGAGTGCTGTGTCATTTTGACAAATGACATATAGGAGGGGAAGACTACGAAAGCGAAATAGTAAGCGGGTTTTCTTTTAATTTTTAAGATAAAAAGTCTAATATTTTTAACATATTATATATAAATTAGTTCAAGTAGTTTATTTTTAATATATTTATTGGTTACAAAAGCACGTATGTACCTACCTATTATATTTATTTTTTGCATGGAATTATTAGTACCTACATACTTCAAACCAAATTGTTTTTTTATTTTTTACATAGGTAACCGATGTTCGTGTCATCACACTTCGGCCGCGTCTGAAAACCAGCGCTGTGCCATTCCTGCCTAGGTATGGTGCAGCACATGCTGAGACGGGACCGATTCGACCCCACGCAATGCGTAATAATAATAAGCGTTCATTTCATTTTTTATAGTGTTTTTACTTTAATGTGTTTTTGCTTTTTTTATTCTTCCAACTAACTCTGTACCTACCTACTTATTTTGTACCTATGCATTGCCGATCGAATAAACGAATTTTTTTTCTTTCTTTCTTTCTAATATATTAATAGCTGGCTGAGAAGTTGTTACAGATTTGATTCCCGTTGCGGGACCAATGATTGGATATATTTGTTCCGGGTCTGGGTGTTTTATACTCTAAGTTCCTAATACTCACGACATAGAAGAGTATTTCAGTCCCCACGGACAAAACCAAGTATCTCGGGTGTTTTATTTGTAACTAGTGAGCGCCCCGCCACTTCATAGTTGGCTCTTCCAAAATATATTTCTCGCTGGACGAGTTCAAAGGCTGAATTTTAGGAAACCCTTTCTTAGTGCACCTCTACACTATGCAAAGAACTTGCCCTCCAAACGTCAAGTATCTAAGACTCAGGTTGGGCTGTACGTTTCAGGCAGATAATCAGGTTTATTACGATTTTGTTATACTTATATTATGCGAAATGCCAATGATTGGAACTCTCTACCGGCCTCTGTCTTTCCTGATAACTATAATCCGGGACTATTTAAGTCTAGAGTGAATAGGTGTCTTCTGGACCTTCGTGCTCCATCTTAGACCACAACGTTACTTAACATCAGGTGAGTTCGTGGTCAAACGAAGGTTCATCCAATTTAAAAAATATATATTTTAAGACATTTAGATACATTAGTAGTAAGTTTTCAATGAGTGCATCCTATCGTCATAACATACGAAGCCAAAACGTGGGCACTCACACACACTAACAGTACGTATAGTCGACCAGTTTAAAGTCGCTCGGCGAGCTATGGAACGAGCTATGCTCGGACTTTCTCAAAAGAATAAATTCCGCAACGAGACTATCTGACATAGAACTAAAGTTGTCGACATAGCTCAGAGAATTAGCTGGCTGAAGTAGGAGTGGGCTGGCCATATCTGCCGAAGAACTGCCTGCGGTTTCCCCTGCATGGTACTCGAATAACAAGTGACCTGTACGTTAATTATAACGCTGTTAAGCGATTCTAAAGCGAGTAGACGAAGGAAAGCTTTGCCTTTTTCAGTGGGACAGCGAAGGCTAATTATATTAATAATAAGTTATTTCAGTTTAATGGAAAAAGCAGTAGTAGACTACTTATTCCATTAGCATTATAGTAGAGCTTTTAGTGAAAGGCACGTCCCAGGAAGTACCACCTTGTCTATTTATACCATGAAGTCGCACTGCTGTTTTTCGGTTTGAAGGGTAGGTACCCAAAAGGCTTAACACTTTCGGGCCAAGTTGATGGATGCAGGGCATTATGAGGTTGGGCTCGTTCAAAACATGCGTTACCTACGATACAATGCTTTGTGATAGGTAATGGTAACTACTTATCATCATGATTGTTCCATTTTTAGGTACCATAAAAACACATTTCCCTTGACAAACTTTCGCCCATACGATTTATTTATCTAAATTGTTCTATCGTTCTATCTACATTCAAAATAAAGACACCATCTTGATAATATGACGTAAAAGTGTTTTCCTTGAGCAAACTATCCTGGATCCTTGAGATTTGTACGAAGGGGAAACGATAGTCGTATGTTGCTAAGGGCGGGCGCAATCCGAGCGCCGGCTTCGTACAGATTTACAACATGCTAGTGTTGATCTTTTACTGAGTTCTTGCGTCTGATCTACGTCATGTTGAGTGTTTGTCCTTGTGAGAACAATCTGAAAATAATTCTGTAACATTTTTTATCAGATTTTCTAGCTACAAACTAGCTAGTTTACTTTCTTATAGTTTTAAGTCAAAGTTTAGAGAGAAGAATTTAAGCTGAAGTGAATTTCTTGTATAGTTTTGAATAAATGAATTTAATAACACTTTATTGCGTAAACTATGGGGTGTACGGGGTTCCAACCCCCATCTCCGGAACCCAAGCCAACCTCACCTGCACGTGGTGCATCCTGCTAAACTACGAACGGGGCTCTGGCGGCCGGCTGATTGCGGCATAGCACAGCCTACATCGGCACATCTAAATCCCTTGGCCACCGACGGGCAGCAGCGTCGGTAGTGCGAGAAGCTGTGCTCTGCGATCCCCAACCTGCATGCCCAGCGTGGGGATTATGGTTATCCCCCTTTATTAGGGGAGGCCTATGTCCAGCAGTGGACTGATATAGGCTGGTGTGGTGTGGTGGCGTAAAATATATCTCTTCCAAAGATCTTCCATTATTATTTTTAACTTGCTCGTTTCAAGTATCATTCTTATATGCTCGTTGTCTCGTTATCTTCAAATATAGTTGCACTAAGTTCATGTCATAATACTTGTTACTGACTTCTAAAATCATCACACGTGTAATAATTGTGCGATCGGCAGCCTTATCGCTAAAAACTGTTTCTTCCAGGCAACTTTTTGGTATATAAATAGATCAGACTATTCATAGATATAAACTTACTTGATAGAACTTCCTTGAAAACTATTTAGGGATTAATAATTAAAACTCCATATTTGACATTCAGATAATTTCAATTTATTTTTTACAATATATCCGTGATTTAGATTATCTCTCTTCTATATAATAATAAAAACAATGATCAATAAAATATAGAAAGAAAAAAACATGTCATTTCTAAAATTATGTTGCAAAAGCCGATTTTTATTCAAACAATTAACTTATTAATATATATTCAATAAATTAAATAATATCATCAACCAGTCTCACATATAATTCTTACCCTCTTGAATATCGTGTATCAAGAACTACGAGTTCCATGCCACATCATACGGGTTTGATTCCCGCTTCGGGACATCTTTTGTCGTCAACAATTTACCTACTTCAAACCGCACACTCATTACTCGATAACCACTAAGCTATTGAGGGCAGTATTACAATTATTTCAAAACTAAATACGTAGAGAGTCGTGCAAATAGACAATAATTATGCAAACAATAATTATAAATAACAATATTATAATCCTTTACAAATACATTGGCACGTACACTTAATTATATTTACATTGAAAATATAGTATATCACATTTGTTTCGTAACATTCATACAATTGACGATACACCTCATATTTAAAACTGAATAATATTATCAATTTATAATTAAATGGAACATGGGTTAATTATTCTGAATACTCCCCTACTAAATTATAAGCTATTCAAAACACAAATATTTAGTACAAATTCCTTTGCTCTGATGAATTCCACAAAAATCCAACATAAATTCTACAAAAAACTAAATATTTTGTCTTTTCTTGTCATGGATGATTGCAAAGTCACGTCTGAGTTTCAGAACCAATTATCTATCTTTGCATTATATTTAATAAGCACAAAATGTAAAAAAGATTGATTAATACATTTAAATAAATTTATATATTATTATATCTGTCTAAGAGATTAGGATTTGTATTGGTAAGCAATCAGTACCAGTATAAAAAAATCTAATTAAAGCCATCATAAATTATTAAAGACAATTTTCTATTTCAAATGTAGGTGCTGATAATTTTTTAACAAATAAAATTACACATTTTATGAAACATTTGATCTCAAGAATGTGAAAGTGAGTTAATTTGACCTATTCGCTGACACCACAACAGCGTAGCTTCGTAGCTCTTGTGCTACGTCGTAGCATGTAACAGCTACGCCAACGCTAAGGGCGCATTCGGCAAATCAAGCTTCTTATACTAGTTAATCTTATAAAAAAACATAATTAGAATTTTATTTCTATAAAAGATTGTGGTACTACTACTACTAATCTTTTGTAGATTTTTGTGTTATTGCTGAAAATTAGTATAATATCCGATTAAAACTACCTAAATTTTAAACCAATAAGCAAGGTGTATCGTTGTATTGGCTATAATATACGTTTCAATAAAATAAAAATTATGGCCTCATAGATTTTTTATAACAATTGATTTTGAAAATTTGGGCGGTTTTTTAATAATTCAGAATACTTTTATATATTTTAGTTGAATGATGAAACCGTATATTATAATCATTATAATAAATAATAATTCCTTTTATCGTTGTCACACAATCGATTCCGTTTAAGACTGTACAATATTTATTTAAATATTTGACAATGATTATTTAATTTACTATAATTAAATGGTAATAATAACATATCAACTAGTATTATTTCGTATTTACAATCTTGCTTTTTTATTAAATTATATTAATAAAATTACGTTCACATTAAAAAAGCTTTAACTTATTTCATTATTTTTATATACATACTGAGCAACAAGTTACCTATAATTTGTTTATTACAATCTTTCATTTAAGTTTCATAAAAACCAGATAAACTTAAATACTTTTAGCCACTCAAAGAACAAACTTGTGTTAGATCGCTCAAGGTGCAGGCGACATTTATATGGCGTGGGGCGCGGACATGGCACGGCCGGAAGCCACTGCACTGACATTGCATTTCACTAATGCTGCGTGTGAGTCGAATGACACGCGCACACTGATACTTGGGCTGATTAAATATGTCTATTTATGTAGAAGTGTTGTAGATTATGTAAACGTGGCATAAAATGATTGGGGCTAATTTGTTATTGTATATAAAATAGACAATCAGTTTATTGACATTGCATAAAATGTAATTTAAAATTAACTAACAGGGAGGTGACGATTAAAAAATCGGGTCTTACTTAACTTTAACCTTTATGTTGACACATTATATACCGTGATATTTGAAACCCCAATGTTAGTGATCTATACAAGAGAAACTGTGCAATAGATTTATGTTATTTACATTACTTAATTATCAAACATTTCGAGAACAAAGTTTGCGTGTTGAATTTAAATAGTATTTAGTAAAATAAACAGCTTTCTGATCTGTTTTTTATTATTTTACGTTAGTCAATTAGTGAATTTTATGAACTTTAACTCAAAATAAATTAATTGACTCATTCAAATAAACTTGACTGCAGAATAATTACGTGAAAAAGCCAACTAATAAATGAAAAAGCTTTTTGTACAAATAACTTAACTCAGTAAGAGCCAAATATTTTTCAAAAGTTCAAGACATTTTTCGAATATGTTTTTTTAAAAGAACTGTTGTAGGTACATATACAGGGGGGTGGGGGACGGGGCAAATTTTTACCTCATTGAGCGCAGCCACCTTTTCTTTGGTGTTAAAGAAAAGGTGGCTGCCCTCACTTAAATTAAATTAAAAATATTTAATTCAGGAAACGATAGAAAAGTACCCGATATTATAACTTATTCTACGGCCCCTAGAATTATATACCTTACAGACTAACATATAATAAATAATGATGGTCTATAATACCATCAGTAAACAAGAACTGGTTTCAATATACTGGGTGAGTTTAACTTCGTAAGTTATCCTGAAAGGACCATGGTTTTTCACAAGTTGTGAGAACCTCAGTAAAAAAAACTTTTCTCCAAGGTTACCTTTGTGTTGCAGCCTTTGAGTGTGGCAACCCTAAAATTTAGGCAAAGTTACAATTGTCATCATTAATACGTCAAAGTCAAGGTTAAAACCAGCTGTTCTAGGGCTGCCTCAAAATTTTTAAAGTATAATTATGAAGTAACTTTATGCGCTATTTCTTCAATGAAAAACTTTCTAATTCTAAAAGGCATTGAAAAATTTGTTGATCTTCGGGAGTAGACTAACCCCTTATCGGGATAACAAACCAATTCAGACTCCCCTTGTAAATAAACAACTGTACACAACTGAACCTTGAAAACCTTTGAAATGGTTGACGTTGTTTAAAAACTATAGGAAATTATTAAACACATAAAATCTATCGGCAATAAAGCTGAACTTAACGTTAACGCCGCGGCCTTACTGCAAAACCTTTTCTTTAAATTCCTATTTCCAGTACATTAAAATCTAACCCACAGACTTTGTACTCCGCGCAGTACTCACAGCTCCAGGGCTACCAGCTAATGAATTTGTGGACAATACTTTAGTCAATAGTCATTTTAGTACAGATTAAAAAAAACCCTGACATGAATCTGGTTTTTTGACAGAATATTTAAAGAATCTGGAAAATAAGAGAAGATACAATAACATAAGTACCGTACCATATAGTAACTTGGAAATGAAGGATATGATAGGAATTTTATAGAATGACCAATACTGTTCTACAATGTGGCGCGGAAAATTAAATGGCGACATTAAAAAATTCGCGAGTAGAGCTAGTTCCCCTTCTATTATCCATACGCTTTGTAAATTTATACAATAAAATATACAAATATATATAATATATATACAAAATTTACAAAGAGTATGGATAATAGGAGAGGAACTAACTCTAATTATGTATTTTTTTATGTCACCATTACAGCGCCAAGTTGTATAAAGTGAGTGCACTTGCGAATGACGTAGGTACTCTACTTGAGTGAGGGTCTCCATGTGAGGAGTAATGGCGTCCACAAGAGCAGCAGAGCTTGGATCCTAGATGCGGAACTGGGAACTGCATCTGAAAGAGAGATATTATTACATACCTCCTTTTTTAGACGATTCGGACTTGGAACAAGCAATACTTCGCTGATTTTTTTTTGGTGATTACCTTCTTACTTCTCGTTATGAACATTTGTCTCCTTACTTTTCGTTTTTATATGAATTTTTACTTTATAGTCAAAATTTTTAGAGACACCCATGATACAAGCGTTAGATATTGATCAATCAGATAACCACCCCTTTAGCATTCCGAGACTATGATGACCAACTTCTGAGTGGCCATCTTGTCAGTTGAGTCCTCGTTGGCGGTGTGAGTGCACGTAATTTCTGTGAAAAAGGGCCATATATGTTGTCATACACGTTATGAACGGGCCTGATGATGATGCACTGCTCTGCATTCATTAGGTACTTAGAGAGTCCATAACCAGAACACAGAGCGTTATCTCTTATTCAGAAGCAGATTCTATTGGTGTGCCTAAGGTTTTGTGAGACAGATGGATGAAAGGATTCAATATTGTTTTTTTTATGTTATACATTTTTTATTGTAAACATATTATGTACATGTAATCCCATTAATATTTTATTTAGTTTTACTTAATTGGATTATTATTATATTTTGTTATGGTTTTAATTAAATAGTGTAAATGGTTTTGTAATCCTATCAAATAAATCTAAATTATCCTTTTTACCCGCGCAATGCTAACCTGGGCCGTCGATACAATACGAAAGTTTGTTTACTACGATTCAACTAATCTTGAGAAATATAGGTGTGTATTTCTTGGCAGAAGAAGTTATAGTTTTTGACTTCTGCTTGCTAGTGTTTGGTGTATGTATAGCATAAACAAGACCGGTTAAGTGCGAGTTGACTCGCCCACTGCAGGTGACGTCAATGGCGTGAGATACTAATTAGTAAGTTTTCTTCGTAATTAAAATGTATACGTCCCATAGAAAAATAAAAACCGGCTTTAGAATGGGCAAATTAAGGCCTTTCAGATATCATCATATTTGACCGTGTAACTTGCTTTATAGCTTGACGACAGCTGGCTTTACATTTATTGAGGTTTCTACAAAACTATATTAGCTGGAGACTTTGCTATAATTTTCCTGTAAAAGATATATTTCTATAATATGTATAAATTTCAGGTTTCTCACTTCGCAAACTTTGGAGTTAAGGTGGGTCATTGTTTGAGCTTTTTTCAACCTAAATTAAAAACTATGCATAATATAAAAAAATAAGAACAGATTTATATTGTCCAAATCAAGCCTTTTCATTTGATACCCCACTTGACCTAGCAACCCCCTTTTATTTTTCTACCCCCCCATTTTGGAAGATTTCTCAAAAACTGTTTTAGTCGAAGACGTCGCTATAATTTTTATGTACAAAATAGATATAATTCTACATCATAAAATGAGCTATATACATCAGCCCAACCATTTGACAATTACAAAAATTTGTCGTTACAACTTTTGTTCTTAATTTTTTCCGTCTAGCCCCCTTTCGCAACGCGCGATAAGGAACTTCGTTCCATAAATCCTTGTTGAAGATTCGTACATTTCGTGTCAAAGGTTTTTTGTAACTTCTTGCCACTCGTGGTTTCGGACTTGGCCATCGTCCTTCTCAAAAAACCACCCTGTCTAACTAGGTAGGTATTGTGATATCTTCAGGTACCCTAAAAAAATCGATGCTGGGGGCAATAGTAGTCCCGGGTCATAAATTATTATCATTTGCAGTATTGTGTCACTCTAATACCTTTGTTACCAAGGGAATAGCACCATTAGGTTTATTTGAAACGTAATAACAAGACCGGACAGTGATCCATCAATAATGCAATATCACTCCAGTCGCCGCGTAATAAAGTTCAATATTCAAGTCCCCGGACGCACGTCAATGATGTCAATATAAACTTCATATAAAATATTACATCCGACAGAGACGATGAGATCATTCGGTAATATCTCTACCGGTAGAGAGTAGAGATAAGATACACCGCATGTATACTTTTATGTTCATACTTTGTATATAGATATTTTTATCGTACACCAAAAAAAATTACAAATATTAAAATGTAATTACCCTATTTTTAAAAATTATTTATTGTTTTTAATTGGTATTATAAAAATAGTATTTAAATACGATTGTGTGTAATTGCTATTGAATAAATAAATAAAATGAACTAACTAATCTATAAAATATCTCCTTGAAAACCTTTGGACAAGGGGAGGCGGTGTTATATCTTAACATAAATACATAAAAAAATATAGAAATACGTTCTTTATGTATAATTATGTACATATGTATTACGTGTATGTATTACTTTCTTGATATATTTCTAGAAATTTGTGAAATTTACTGTCCCCGTAGCATGATCGTTTCAAAACATTATTATATATGAGCTTAAGGTCATATAAGGAAGAAGAAGATGTTAAGTGGCAGCCATTACTTATAACAAAGTATTGCATCGTTGGTAACGCACTTTTAGAACGTGCCCTACTATGCAACGTCCTACGTACACCAACGTGAGGTATGAAGATGGTAAGCCTCATGTGCCTGTAATATTACCGGCACCCGCACCTTTCAGACCGAAACACAGCAATGCTGCTTTACGGCAGAAATAGGCATGGTAGCTACGTTAGATAATACAATGTTACCGGCTTGCACACCTTTTAAACTAAAGCACAGCATGCTACGTTAGTTATTAAAACGTAATAATTATTCGGGTATCCTTACATTCCCATCATATTATTATTCAAATATTTGGCGAAATGACGCTTTACCTGCGTTATCTTAAAAGAACGAGTACCTGAGCGAACTACGCGACGAATGCTTCAACCCCCTTAGAACTTGGATGTGCCTTGCTTATCGAAGCACTCTAAGGGTTTCCCGGGGGAAGTGTAAATTCTTATATTATCCTGAGCCCAGCCGCCGCCAAAGATACCGCTATTTAGCTTATTATAAAGAAAGGAAACATCCCTACAAAAAGAAATATTTGTAAACGCCAAAAAGCTATTTGAGATATTAAGATCGTATGAAATTCAAAGGAATTCTTTGAAAGAATATTTGTTCAAGAGATGCAATGTTTAGCGTTAGTATAAATATATAAAACTGTTATGAAGGCTGACTGGTTGATGATCAACTCATAGCATAAGCATCATATGGACTTGATTCAGAGTATATTTTTGGTGCACCCCACCAAGAACGGATTTTCGCCCCTGAAGGGATGCAGCAAAAGGAAACTTCTACGCAGACGAAGTCGCGAGGCAACCGGGGATGGTTTATTTTTTCAAAGTAATTTATTGCGTTTAAGAAGGATCTTAAAATAAGCATAGTAGGCATTAGATTCAACATACGCCCAGGAAGGGCGTGGCAATTCTGTTTTAATATGAATATCAATAACAATAACACCCGCCTATTCAGCCCACTGCTGGACTAGGCCTCCTCTATAAAAAGGGGGATATACCCACAATTCTCACACAGAACATGCAGGATAGTGACCGATTCATGTCAACGTTTAATGTAATGATGAAATTAGGACGAAACTGATTTTATCCGTATATTCTGTGTTAAAATGATGTTATTATGATAAACAACAATTTTCACGGAAGGTATTTTAATAGTGCTTGTAATGGTTACCATCATCATCGACCTGGGGAAGTATATTTAGAAAGTGTATTAAAAGAGGAAATAGTTTCCTCGCCGTAACACAGTTTTATAACTAGCACGGGAGATATATTCCCTACTTCAGGGTGTATGCGCTACACTTAGTACCTACTGAACATGTACGTGGGTATTTCTTTTTTTACTCTAAGTTATAGTTTAAGCACTATGTATTCGTACCTATAACTTTTATTAAATAAATTATTCTATTCTATTCTATATTTATATACATGTGTTCTCCTTATTTAACAACATTTCATCTGCGAATTCAATTGTGTTGTTTTGTATTGTACTTGAAAATGGAACCAGCACATGACCCACCTGATGTTAAGTGCATTACCTATCACAAAGCATTGCATTGTAGACCACGTTTGTTCGGAACGTGCTCTACGATGCAACGCCCTGCGTCCATCAACTTGAACTATGAAGATGATAAGCCTCTTGTGCCTGTAATTTCACCACACGCTTCAAACCGAAACAGCATAGCTGCGTCAGCAGAAATACGCATAATGTCAGTACTTCCACGGATGGGCCCTTCACAAAGTATGTATGCCTATGTGTTAGTTTAGGTATAACATTCAATATTCTGCTAATAATATTCAACTGTGCAAAAACTAAGTTATAACGTATAATCTGTTTAGTTTTATTTTAAGTTAAGTTTAAGTTAAATAAGATTGCTCAAATACGTCGTCGTTAGAGACTGTTATTTTGATTTAGTTTTAATTCACTATATATAAAGTACAAACCTATTAAATATTTATTATCTTAGTAATAAAATGCAGTAGGTTATTATTTTGTTTTATATTATTATTATTATTATTTTTTTTTTTTTTTTTTATTTAAATGGAAAACAAACAGCTTACAAATTAACTAAGAAATAGGAAAATTACACAAAATTACACAAAATTTTAATCACATATTTTATTTCCTATGTTCTATTTGTTAGCTCTCTTTGCCTGAAACTCAGGATTACCTAGTTCAGGCTCTTGTTTATATTATACCTATGTTTAATTAAGATTTCTGTATCTTTTAATATTTTTATGTTATCAATTTTGAATAAATCATTTATTTTTTAATTTCGTTCTGCTGTAGCGGAGTTGAGTTGTGACTTTTGATTCTTATAAATTGTATAGAACAAGGTCATGATTTGCAAATGCATGTTTTTGCGCTTAGATTATATAATTGTTGTGATCTAATAACATTATATTTAAAATGTACTTATATAAATATTGACACTAACTTACCTATTCAAATTGTATTTACCTTTAATATCTATAATTCGACTTAAGTATAAATAAGTCCTTCTCTCCCTTATGTATTATTGTTGTGCCTAACAGGGTCAATAATAATCTTAAAAGTTGTAAATACCTGTACATTTTTTATTATCACTTTTTCTTTTGTATTCTATAGCTTAATGTGTTGTGTAATGAGGGTTAAATAAATTGATTTTCTTTCTTTCTTTCCTTAATTTACATTATGAAATGCAATAAATTATTGAGCACTAGTTTCCGCCCGTGGCTTCATTCGCGCGGTGTCCTGATAAAAAATCACCTATGTGTTAATCCAGGCTACAATATGGAGTATACACTCCAAGTGTAATCCAAATCCGTGCAGCCGTTCTGGCGTGATAAAGTATGTTATGTCATCCGTACATCCTTACAAACTTTGACGTTTATAATATTATTAGGATATTATAGGCCGAAGAAGAGATGGTGAGAAAGAGGATATGAGAGTGAAAGAAGTATATACTTAGTTGACAGCCCATAGGAGTGAACGGAGAAAGAAAACATGTTGTGCCGACCCACCTTGAGTGGGATAAGCATAGGGAGATGATTTAGTAGTAAGTTAATAATTAACATACAGGAGGATATATGCGGTCTTAGTATTGAATATTGATACTTACTATTATTACTTAACATATAGGAGGATATATGCGGCCTGGCCGCGACATAAAGTCGCACGGACATGCTGCGCACGTGCGGCGGCCGCGTGGGCAGCGTCGCGCGACACCGCAGCGAGAGGTACCCGCGGTGCGTGGGGTAGTCATCGGGGAACACGTGCAGGGTCCTCCACGAGGCTCGCAGGCCGTCGCCGTCCGCCCCCGATACGTGGGTCTCTTCTGTTATTAGTGGGTCCTACAACAAAAGTATCTCTAAATCCAGAAACTATTATAGTAATTTATCGCTCCAATTCAACATTAGTATTATTTTAAAACTTCTTTTTTGTAAAGTATGAACACTTTCCTTTTAGGCCTATGTCACCTGACAACGATCATCATGTCATATAAAATGTAAAAATATTATAATAAGTTTATTTAGTTTTAATGAGATTATAATTAGTCGGCGAATAAAGGCTATTTTTATTTTATTTGTTAACATTTTCAGTAAACACACCAGGATACTTGAAGATCTTTATTTTAAAACCGATAATTATTCCTAATGCACCTTAGTCAGAAGATTTTGATAGAATGGCCGCCCATAGCGACACTTCAAGCTCGCTCCCTCGTTGCCGCGTCGTGCGTTCGTTTATAAACCGAAAGTACACAACGTAGATTATAATTTTTTTTAGCTTTACAATTATTTGAGTTATAGCTTTTGAAGTAACTAATGAAGATAATTATATACTTTACACATATTATTAAAACTTTACACCATGAGTGCATTCATATAATCCTAATCCTAACTTATATTGTTATTAATGTTAAAGTGAGTGTTGTTTGTTTGATTGTTAAGCCTTAACCCTCAACAGTAGATAATGGAATTTTGCATAGACGTTGTCGTAGAAACTAATAAGAAATAATGGTACTTTTACTCAAGAAAAATGTTCCCAAGGGATAGAAATATTAATGTAACGCGAGCGAGAAGCTGGTTTTTCTATATTTTTTTTATAAATCGCGCACATATTAATCGTAATTGATTAGTAACCAACTACAAAGTTAGCTTAAGCGAAGAAGAAAAAATAATATTGATCTACTTTTTGATACAAATTGTAGAAACACTGAGCAGTAATTCTACATTTTGTATTTCAGGTTTATAAAGGGCAGTAATTCTCAAAATTGATGAAATTTTAAAAAGTACATATGTAGGTACTACAATACTTTTTGCACCAAGCGTAGATAGATGGATAACAATTCTTTATTATTCTCATACGAACATAAACATACAGAACAAAACGAACATATCAATAATGAAAGAACAATAGGCGCTCATATCGCGATGATCTTACACCGATCTATCCTAGACAACCTCTGGTTTATTGTATGGGCATAACCACAGTCTGAGGTAGAATCGCTTAGCAAGCAATGAAACAAGCTATGCTCGGAGTTTCTCTGAAGGATAAATCCACAACGAGGCTATCCGACAGAGAACTAAGGTTGCCGACATACTTAGCTCAGAGGATTAGTAAGTTGAACTGACAGTGGACTGGCCATATCTACCGAAGAACCGACAACCGGTCGGGTAAACGAGTTCTTGAGTGGAGACCGAGTCTAGGCAAACGCAGTATACGACGTCCTCCGGCTAGATACAGTGACGATCTGCGAAAGCAGCCGGTAGAAGCTGTATGCGTCGAGCTGAGGGCAGGTGGCACATTGATGGAGGCCGTGCAAAGGCCGGTGTCCGGCAGTGGACTGCTATAGGCTGATGATGATGATGAGGTAGCAGAGCTAGCTTTTAGCGATAAGACCACCAATTGTGTCCTTCTTATTATTTAGACTAAGTAAGGTGATAAATAAAATGTTATATAATTGATTTTCAAATAGGTTTGTTTTTAATCTGGCCTCTCTCCAGATTCGGTGCGATAAAAAGTAGCAAAAAGTTTTGTCGAAATAACACGGCAGCTTGCATTCAGCCAAACCGCTGTCAAGTGAACATGTCCAGCGGTCAGTGGCTTTTGATTTACTCGCATGCCCGTAGCTTGTATCTGGACAGCATTTTTACTAAATAACATTGTATTTTACTTTTTACATCAACATTGTTTATTTCGGATAACAATAAAAAATCATAAGGGGTTTAATGAAAAAAGTTTTAGTTGTTAGCAAAAAAAGGATTTGAGAAGGACATCTGAGTGTAGGTTAAGTACCTACACAGCTATATCACTCTGGGTAAGACTTACACAGAGTGATGAAACACCTATCAGCTCGCGTTTTCAGGATGCTGTTACGTGTCCCTTATTTTGCGGAACCATCAGCTATCACCAAAAAGACCACCCGGTGCACAACAGAAACAAGGAAGTCGCAATCGCAAACCTTTGGTTGGGTAATCAAAGATCAAAACGTAACCCATATGTTATGGATTAAGAAAAAAAAGTTTCTTAAGGCGATGATGCATAAAAATTACTTATTATACAGTGAATTTAGTATTCCTTGGTAAACGGTGTAGGTTAAGAATTAGTAATAACTCTAACATTATATTTTTTGAGTAAATTAATATGGTGAAACTATTTGTTCACCTAAATAATTACAAATTGTCTTTGTTAGCTAATATCATAGTCGTACAGAAAAAGCCTTACCGGCCCTTCAAAGCTCGGAATTCGATTTATTTTCAGTTGAAATATATGAAGCCCGTCTCAAATTCTAAGTAAAATAGTGGCCAGTGTTCGTTGCACAGGTCATTAGCGACCAACGCCGGATTAAGATGACGAATGTGTTGTCCGCCGATATGACGGTGACATAGTGTATATATTACAGTAGCACATCGTCATCAAGTGACCTAAAAATATAATTTACTGGCTTCCGCCCGTGCTTGTAATACTGAATGTAACGATTGGACCTGCTTCTGTTATATTGGCTTTATAGATCACTAGCTCCCGCCCGCGACTTCGTTCGCGTGGTACCCGTATAAAAAGTTAGGTCATAAACTATGTATATTCCAAGTTTTTGTTATTCTTCTTTCCAAGTGTCAGAAAAGTTCGGAGTGATAAAACTGAACGCCCTAGAGTCTGTGCAGGAAGAGAATCAGCCTAGCCAAAAAGTGAACAATGGAACACTCGAGCTTATCAAACAACAGTTTTTTCTCAGAATACACGATTCGTGGAAAACAAAACAGCTCTAAATTACAAACATAATAACAACATAATAATTGAATGTCAGTTATTGTACTGCTTTAACTTCACTATTCGACAGTTGTTAACCAAACTGACTCATGCAAGCTACGCGGGTCGGATAGCCCGCGGGAGTGTAATGGCTTGCAGCGAGTGTGGCCAGTTTAGTGAGCTTACCTACTGGCAGGCAAGCGGCAACGTGGCACTACTAAAGTTATTTTTGTAGTTAAATAGCAGTTGCACCGGTACAAGTCGATATCTGACATAGGTGCATTTCAAATTGCGGACTATTAACTCTCATGACGTTTTACATTGCGATTTTTTTGTAATTAGGACTTTGTGCTCTGAAAACTTTTTAAATTGAGGACATTTTGCTCTCAGAGCTTTTTACATTACAGTCGATGTCAACCCAAGAACATTTAGCTTCCAAAACCTCCTCCTCTCTCGTCCATCACCTGAAGCCCACTAAGTTCTAGAGACGCCGTCATCCAAATTGATGAATAGGATTATTATTTTATTATTATTATTCTTCCACCAAAAATAGTCTACCCTTTTACTACATAGGCCTGAGTGTGAAGTTTATACTTTACTGCCAAGTTTGCATTACACTAATTCATCACATTAACATAATGTAAATGCAAAAGTATGTGTGTTAGTGTGTCTTTATGTTTGTTCCCACCCAACTGCTGGTTGTATGAAACTTGAAATATACTAAGGACCTGGATTAACACTTTAAGGCTACTTTTAGCTTAGCTTATGGTGCTTGAAACCCCTTACACCCATAATAACCTTGTAATGATTTCTTTATTTCAAAGTAGTTCTTCCTACGCCTCATTTTGAGCATCATTCAGAAACCTAAAAGCAACTGTGTTAGGTTTTGCAACCCACATACATGCCACTTCTAATTGCAAATTTTTATGCATGAGGTTTCCCAAAGGGTAGGTAGGTATGGCAACAAACAAACAAAACAACACCTTAATATACATAACATACAACGAAAAAAACAACGAATAAAAATACCTAATATTTTTTAAATGTAAACTAAAAATTTACAAAGTGTTCGTGATATAAAACAGTTTATGCTGAATATTCAAATTGAGCGTAAAATGTTCCACAAAGTTTTAGGTCTTATGCAAGAAAAATTCAGACTTTTTGTATTAAAACGGCTTTTTGACGTGTCCTCTAAAGTTACCGCGCAATATTCATCTGAAATTTTAAGCACTCTTTAAGTACATATAATCAATTTATTTTTTTATAGTCCGTATTTTGTGTTTCAAGACTTGGAATTTTATTTTAAATTTTCTTTAAAAAATATATGTCATCTGAAACCCGGTCAACTGATTTCACACTAGAAAAAGCATGTACTACGGGTACCAAAGACTCATAAACATAAGTAGAAATTTAAAAAATACTCAGACACATTACAAAAATCCTTTCAGCATTTGAAATATTTGTGCAGAGCAGGCATGGAACCCGAAACCTGCAGCGCAGAAGAGTTACTAACAACTTAACTGTCCTTCGTGTCGAAACCTGCAGCGCAGAAGACTTACTAACAACTTAACTGTCCTTCCTACGTATGAGCTAGTGCCAGACTGGTGTCAGAGTTTTAAGGTTTAAGGCCGCACGAAGGCCTCCGACTAAGGATAAAAAATTGGTGTCCAACATTTTAACATGCCTTTCGCAGCACGAAGGCGTTCAGATCTAAATGCCGCGCCGCGGCGCGGCGGCGCGGGGTGCGGCGCGGCAACGCAAATCTATGCATTGAAACGCGCCGTTCCTAGCGCCGCCGCCGCCGCCACCACACGCCCCGCTGACTTCGTGTCCGCAGCTCAAACGTTCACCCATCAAAGTAGTGACCGGGCAGAATGATGATTATCCATGACGAGCTGCTGGAATACCGAAGTAAACCACGACAAGGACTTCTTACTTCTTCCCTTCTTAACTTAGCTGTGAGACCAGTCTTTTAATTAATTGAACTCAACCGATGAATCTAACTCGGGTGGGCACTTGGCCAGCGTTCAGGAAATTGCGACATATTTTCTCATCACAGATACCACAAAGCCTCAATAAAAAATTCTTCAATCAGTGATGTCTTATGGTACTGAAACTTGGTCGCTAACTATTAGCCTCATGCAAAAGGTCAAAGTCGCACAACGGGCTATGGGAGAGCTATGCTCGGAGTCTCTTCAGAATTCGAAATGAAGAAATCCGTAAGAGAACCAGGGTAACCGACATAGCGAATCAGCAAGTTAAAATGGCAGTGGGCAGGGCATATAGCCCGTAGAACCGATAACCGCTGGGGAATAAAGGTTCTCGAATGGCGACCGCGATCTGGAAGACGTAGTGTAGAGAGACGCCTTACCAGATGGACCGAGGACATCGTTAAGATTGCAGGTAATCGGTGGATGGAAATGCCTCAAGACCGTTCTTTGTGCCATACCTTGGGGGAGCCCTATGTTCAGCAGTGGACTTCTATAGGTTGTTGATGATGATGAACTAAACTAATATCTTCATAACTGAAGTTTACACTACAGTGAATGAATGTCCTGACCTAGTTGATAGTTTAAATTGACCAGCCAAGCCCCAGCACTCAGTGCTAGACGAAGTTGTAATTCATAATGATTGATGCGATGTTTAATAACGAACTTTGATCAGAGTACTTTGCATTCTTCGATCATTGCAAATCTAATTTTGCTAGTTCCATTTTGATTCATCTGTTACTGCAAATGCTTGCGAATGAATATTTTCTATCATTTTTGTGGCGCTAGTGAAAAATCCCTGACTTTGTTTGCGTGAGTATTTGTTTAATTCGTTTTGCTATCATGCATGGCTTGTATAGGAGTTTTAGAGCCCCCGAAGCGAAATTCTCCGACAAGTAAGCGTTTCAAATATTAACGTGCCTTCCGCATTACCTGATCGTGCGTTTCAATTGAGTCAACATAATAACCCGACTCGATCGTTTTAGTTTTGTCAAGAGTTGTGTTCTCGTTATTTAAGAAGGAAGTAGATGGATTTAATATTTGTGCGACTGCTTGATTGATTAGTTTGATAAGACTCTGTTTATTGACATATACATATATTAACATAATATATTGTTTATTGAATAGTGGAAGCACTCGGTTGCAGAAGATCAGCTCAACACGAACCATGTCAAAGTCAATATGTCTTTATTCAATAAAATCAAAATCAAAATACGTTTATTCATTAGGAACACAAAGTACACTTCGAATCGTATTTTTTTTTTAATTTACTACAATTCGTAACGCAACCAAATAGGGAAGAATTGGCAAGAAACTATGCTTGGCTTAATTTTATTGTAAGATGAGATCCTAGGATCAATTTGAATCATCTAACCGATGATAATGATAGAGTAAGTGTTTTTTGCTACTGAATTTACTCCGTTTGAGAAACGGCAACTATCATGATAGCGAGAGACTAGAAGTTTGGAGAGTATGTTTCTTGCAAAGGACCTTATTCAAGCATTGAACTCAAAGGATCACCTCAGAGCGTGTTCGATGACCCACGCCGACCACGCACACGCGTTGTGCCCTCCCTAAAATCAGCGTATGCGTCGCTCACGCCTCGCGCATGCCTTACGCACGCCTCGCACCTGCTTCTACTTGTGACTAGACTACTTCGATCATGAGTGCGGTGTTGGCATGAGGCGGACGCGAGGCGTGTGCGGTAAGACTTTGATGAATGCAATTTAAGATTCATTGATGTGCCATAAGACTCAACGAATTTCGAAGCGGGTGCTGAAGCGCGTGGCGTGTGGTTGACGGGCGCATCGACAGTTTCCAATACAAACCTTAGCTCAGATTCTATTCAGGGATATATTGGTCTATTACCATGGTTATTGAATACTGGCTTTAGAAAAGATTTCCTGCAATGCAACTTCCAAAGGGTTTCAGAGGCGGGAGTGTTTAAAAGCTTCTACTTGAACAACGCCAACGGGCATTCTGATAAAATATAAATAAAAAGTCCTCGCTTTTTGTATTTTCTTTGGCCGTCATTCAGACACAAACAGTTTTTATATTAGCCTCGCATGAAGCTTGGCATTGGAAACGTTTAGCTAGACTAATTCCGAAAGGAATTCGTTTAAAGTCAATGCATTTTATATGTGCTGTCTGAGCTGGCTCAGAATAAAACATGCTTCGGCACAACTACGTATTCAAATATCCAGCGAACGGGACTCTGCAATTTTCATAAAATTATATGATGCCAGTTCTAGCATTCGATTTTTTAGATACCTTCTGACTGTACCTAAACTGAATTAGAATACAGATTAGTCCGAACACGATACCTCAGCTGTAAGTTTGTGAGGAGTTGGGTATTCTAGCTTTCAGGTGATGCTACAACATCAAGTCAAGGTTACTATGTTCTTGCAATATCATTAATGAGATAAAATACCCAATTTCACAACAAATTTCTAGAAGTTGCTTGGAAGCTTTTCTTGAATAAGAGCTTGGAACACTATAGATCCTTTCAAATAAAAAAACACTAAATGAAAATTGGTTTATCCGTAAGGAGCTACGAAGCCACAGATAGACACACTGATATACGTCAAATTTATAACCCCCGCTTTTTTGCGTCGAGGGGTAAACAGAGTATATTTGCAAAATCTCAGTCCAAAAACATAACGCGAAATTCATATTTTTCATGAAACTCTCATTCTCTGCAATCTAAATAGACATTGCTTCGTAAGTGGTTGTGACAACAATTTTCATACAAAGTAGACTGCGGGTTGTCCTCCCCCGAATTATTTTATTGTCTCCACCCCAAGGCAGCCACAAGCAGCCCTTATCAGATGAGATAGAGTTGAGCAATGGCCGGCGGTGTCCCCACAATACGTTTATTTGCCAGAAATACTACGCAGCTTTATGGCTACAGTTCTGTAATCAGACTGTTATTTTTTTGACCAACTGTATTTAATGAGGTTCAGTTTGGTTATATTCTCCTGTTTAGTTTTTGGAATTACAGCTAAGCTCAGATTTGGATTGTTTTATCTTTACTATAAATGAAGGCAGAGTTTGGGGGAGGCCTTTGCCCAGCATTGGGACGAAATAGGCTAGTAAAAAATGTATACGAAAGGATAAAATAGAATAACGCTGCGTAGAATTTCTAAGAATAACTAAACTAAAAAATTAAACTTCCACAGAATAAAAATAGTAATTGTTGCAAACATTTCAGAGTAAGATCTAATTTAATTCCCGACGGTAGTTCCATAGTTGGATTCGTGAGATTGCTTCTTGAGCTGGTGTTTCGAATCTAATATCTTTCCATTTCACGTTTGGGTTCGCTATGTTTTTAAATACTTTGTGTGGGGAATTGGAATTTTTGTAGCTTTTGATTTTTCTTTTCTTCTTTTAGAACGTTTTGCGAAAGCGTTTGCTATTTGTACCTTTGCTTGATAACATAAATAAAAAAAAAAGTATATTTCAGACCATATTTAGTCTTTCAGTTTTTGTAAGATAACTGTTACTCTTATATTTTAAAAATATATAAATTTGTAAAACTATTAGCACTTCAAAAGAAAACCTATGTAAACGAAATGAAATTGTCCTTTTCTTGAAGTTAGTAAAACCATTTCTCCTTTCACCTTTAGTAGTAATGCCCTCGTAACCAGAATATTGTTTATACTTATTAAAATGCAAATGAAGCTGTAAACAAACTGGTAAACAATAAAATTACAATAATTGGGATCGAAAACAATTTTCGCTTAACATCATAAGGACAATGGTTCGAAGATGAGGCCTCCGCCCGCCGAACGTTAATTTCCTGTAGGGCCGCCCGCCCTTAAAAGGTTGAAATTAATGAGATTTTTTGATGATTAGCTGTTTCACATTAAGGCTCGTTAGGCAGCCAGATTGAAGTGGGTTCGATTCTTGGGTTAGTTGAGTTTTATAAAATTACAAAATTACCGTTTAATTACACTGTAGAGTTTAAAATTATCGTTATGTTTATATTTGCTATTTACTTTTATTAAAATTTTATTAGTTCATGCGTTAACGTTCTTGGCGGCATTGACGCGACATTAGCAGGTAATGTTGTAACATCTGCAAACAGTCAGAATAATTAGTTATTAGCTTCCGCGCGTGGCTCCGCTCGCGTGCTGACTCAATAAAAAGTGGCCTATATGTTATTCTAGATCACAAACTTTGTATATTCCAAGTTTCATCCAAATCCGTTTAACCGTTACGGAGTTTTAGCTCATTCTTTTCAGTAGTTATGACGTGAAAGAGTAAGGCATAGGCCCCACTTGTCTGACCTGGCGCGGGCATGGCGCGGGCGCTTTCCTATTCCATTCAAATTTAATACAAAATTCATGGAAATAAAGCACAATTTAGCTCGGACGACTTCGCGTCATAAGCACGTCCGATCAACGACATACCGTGTGTCCTAAATTGTGCTTTATTTCCATGCATTTTGTATGAAATTTGAATGGAATAAGAAACCGCCAGTGCCTTGTCTGCGCCCGACGCTACGTCACATTCATCGGGCACGGACATGGCGCAGACATGGCACAGGCGGTTTCCTATTCCATTCAAATTTCATACAAAATGCATGGAAATAAAGCACAATTTAGGGCACACAGTATGTTGTTGCTCGGACGTATGACGCGCCATTTCGGCGCCCGCGCCCGATCGCCGCCAGATGGGCGTCAGATGGCCGCCAGTTCGTAGTATGTACTTGCTTGCGACATACGTCTGTTAGTGATGTAAAAATGCGTGACAAATGACGATATCGAATTTAATATTGAAATTTGTGAATTGATTGTAAATGCAACGCTTTATGATCATTGTCGTTCCGATTATTGTAACTGAAATGTTCAAGATAAATTGTGGCTGGAAATCGGAAAGAGATTAAACTAAACCGGTATCAAGATTTTTTTATGTAATACCCATGGTAATACTAGCTGATCCTTGTGCAAATTCGTTTGCGCGTATTTTCTTCATCTGTATCAGGGCCCGATTTGGTAACCCGATGAAGAGGTTTTCGGCAGAGTTTTTCCAAAAGCTTAGTTAACCCTCTCCGTATGGGCTACACTATTATTTGATGGGATAAACCATTCAAAACCCTTTTGATTAGATTACCTGATCATGAGGGTTATCAATAGTATTGGATTTTGGTATTATTCCAAAACCCATTCCTTAGGGTTACCCTTTTTATCATTGTAACACGGGTTATACGTGGGTTATAGGAGATAAAGGAGAAAAAAAAATCGGTCAAAAGATGAATATTAATTGCGGTAATTGTGTTCTAAGCATTAAGGGCGGAAATGCCGACTACTAATTGTTTATATTACGCAATACATAATAATTATATTATAATAAAATTGGAATAAATTTTCAATGACAGCTGTCAAACTTAAATTGACCATATCTCGAGAACTACTCATCCTAGACTTGCTTTTACTAGCTCAAATGATTGCTATTGACATGAATTTAATTTTCGATGACAGCTGTCAAACTTAAATCGACCATATCTCGAGAACTACTCATCTTAGACTTGCCTTTACTAGCTCAAATGATAGCTATTGACAAGACCTTAATTTTCGATGACAGCTGTCAAACTAAAATTGACCATATCTCGAGAACTACTCATCCTAGACTTGCTTTTACTAGCTCAAATGATTGCTATTGACATGAATTTAATTTTCGATGACAGCTGTCAAACTTAAATCGACCATATCTCGAGAACTACTTATCTTAGACTTGCCTTTACTAGCTCAAATGATTGCTATTGACATGAACTTAATTTTCGATGACAGCTGTCAAACTTAAATTGACCATATCTCGAGAACTACTCATCTTAGACTTGCCTTTACTAGCTCAAATGATAGCTATTGACAAGACCTTAATTTTCGATGACAGTAGTCAAACTTAAATTGACCATATCTCGAGAACTACTCATCCTAGACTTGCTTTTACTAGCTCAAATGATTGCTATTGACATGAATTTAATTTTCGATGACAGCTGTCAAACTTAAATCGACCATATCTCGAGAACTACTCATCTTAGACTTGCCTTTACTAGCTCAAATGATAGCTATTGACAAGACCTTAATTTTCGATGACAGCTGTCAAACTAAAATTGACCATATCTCGAGAACTACTCATCCTAGACTTGCTTTTACTAGCTCAAATGATTGCTATTGACATGAATTTAATTTTCGATGACAGCTGTCAAACTTAAATCGACCATATCTCGAGAACTACTCATCCTAGACTTGCCGTTACTAGCTCACATGATAGCTATTGTTAAGATCTTAATTTTCGATGACAGTTTTTAGTTTGACAGCTGTCATCGAAAATTAAGATTTTATTAGTAGCTATCATTTGAGCTAGTAATGGCAAGTCTAGGATGAGTACTGTAACGAAACAGGTCTCAGGAGAGCGTTCCGTCGTTCACAAATATAAGCAAACTTATTTAAATAAATTCAAAACTAAACTTTTTCATCAATAAAAAAGTATATTAAGAAAAATAAACCCGTCAAGTGAGAGTCTAACTAGAAACCAAGGGTTCCATTGTATGAAGGTTTCATTTATACACTTATTCTGTTCTATTTTGGTGCTTGATGTTATAGAGGCAGCAGAGTTGTACTATCTGTGAAAGTTTCAACTGTCTGGCTGTCATGGTTCATGAGATATAGCTTGGAGACAGTTAGACAAACGGTCAGATTGACAGTTTAGGTTTAGTAGAGGGACTTGTTTCTATCTTATTGCAACGGAACCATAATAAACAAAATGTTTGTTTGGAATAGGATTTGAATTTGAAAATCAGAAGGCGTGGGCACTGCAGGGGGATATAAGCAGCAGATTGCAAGGGCGAGGGGTCTTTTGATTTACACAAGTGAGAGCGGAAGCTATGGCCCAGTAGTACAAGAAATTTCCTGAAGAAGTCTTTCAATCAAGTCTAAAAGTGGTGAAAGTTTGCGTTGAGTTAAGGGGAAAGCCATCGTAGAAATATCAGTTTCGTCAATCATCTGATACGTGGATCAAATTAGGCGTTGTAGCGTTTGCGACATGTGTAGCGTCTCCGGACTTACATGTTTCGTTTGCGGTGCTCGTTTTGCTCTAGATTTGATGCGGATACTGCTATCAAACGTTGAGAAAGATGATAGACGAAAACAGGGGGTAGTATAAAGGCTAAGTGTAAATTCAGCTCGTTGACCATCTTACGTGGATCAAGTCTGGTGTCGTAATGGGTGAGGACACCCGGGTGCCTTGCTCATGATATCGTATAGTATGAAATATGTACTCGTCGATCTTCACTCGTCCCTTTCATTGATGCGGTGAGACTGCCCATCAAGCGTTGATATTATTAGGTTAGATGGTTAACATGAGCATAAAGTAAAGTGAAGTGTTGAAACCGTGAGTATTGCACATTTGTAAAGGGTTTTATTTGGTTCAGAAGTCTTGCCAATTAAATGTAAATTCAGAGTGATTTCTAGTGGTAAATTCCTTTAAAGACTTGATTGAATGATAACTTCAGACGTAGTTCTTTCAGACCTAGCGGTTTATTTTACTAAAGAACTACGTATTTTGGCTAGAAGTAGTAACTAGTATATTTATGATATTTATCTACTCGCACCACTTATTGTCCCTGCCCGATCTTCTCTCTCACTGGGAGAAGATCCTTTATAGAGACTTGAGGATAGGACAAAGTCAAGCCTAGTCAACTTGTTCTCAAAGCAGCTAGGTATCTCATCATTGCACTTCGATGAGAGACTTACACGTTTAAATGTAAATAAGAAGATCGCGCTTCTAGATTTGAAAGAAACTCACCCAGTCAAGGATCTTTAGGTAAACACTTCTATAAATTAGGTAATTTAGGTAGGTAGGAAACAGTTAGGGCAGTATCAGACCAACAGCTAAGACAGGGAGTTTTTATTCACAGCAGCAGTTGAAGCGGGTACCAGCATTTCCTGATTTAATAAGGTAATCAGACTTTGTTAGAGTAGAGCATTTCAATGAGTAACAGAGGGTTAATGTATAGGAACAGTAGGTTAAGAACTTCCTTAGGAGCAGCATGAGCGGGCGAAATAGGAGCAGTCTTCACCATACCTAGATCAGGAGTGCAAGAAGTGGATGAACAAGATTTATTTAGATGCAGCAGAAGAAATTGATGCAGTATTTTCTTCAAAGCTGGCGAGCAAGAGACAGATCTGGTTACATATATCCAACAGATTTTTCAGGGTGCAGAACCATCGATAATGCTAAGTACTAGAATTTGTTCCTCGTTACTCTTGAAATAGCAATGAAAATGTCTAGTTTTATTCTAAGAAATAAATTATCATAATTGAGTACCTACTTATTTTAGATACTCCAGTCTGCCCAGGGTCTGATACTGATAGGCAGACACCACTTTTCCACCAAACCAAACTTTATTATATTATTCATCAAATTAACATGTAAACCACTACTAATCTATCATTCTACGGAACTTTCAGAGCTGTTCAGATCTGATTCTTTATAACATTGACTGAGAATTGAAATACTTCATTTTCTTCATTAATCTTTGTATCCAAGAGGTATAATCTACATTTTATTGAGCTACTAAAGCTATAACATCTACAGTGAGATAGCGGGTAAAAGCTAGTTATGTAAAATATAAATTCAATATAAGATACCCATTCTTAACCGTGATACGGTTGTCAAAAGTAATGATTCTTCGGGAAGAATGAGCTGTTCAGTTCTATGATTCTTTATAAAACTGTCTAAGAAATGAGATTCTTTATATTCACATTAAATAATGTACCTAAGAGGTAACTGCTGATATATTTGATTAAGCTACTGAAGCTATTGAACCTACTATGACTAGCATGAGCAGTCTTTATCGTCACAATAAATCCTCACTAAGAAGAAAGAGGTATTTACAGCCAAAAATATGAGGCTTACTCTACAAAGACAAGCAAATGCAGTTCTTTTAGACAATCCTACGGGACTCTTGATGAAATATATCATTGAAACATTATATTATTTAGCAAAGCTAACATTTTAAGAATTGAATTTCTTGGATATTTTGTATTGTATCAGCAGACAAATAGCTGCTTCATTTTACCTGAAATAAAGGTTTTATTAACCATTTAGTGATTTGATGCATTTTGCTGCAGATCACTCCTTACTTCTTTGCATAGCAAAAGATTTACCATAATATAAACAATAGCCAGTAATGAGGCATGCTCCCAATTCCAAAATGAAACTATGGTGGGGGGCTGTCCAGTCTGGTGACGAGGCTCACAGAAGGGCGCGGGGCGGAGCGTCATCCTTTGCCATTTAAATTCAGTATGAGAGAGATAAAACTATTCATGATCACATGCCGGTCAACAGAGTCAGAAAGAAAGAGAATAATCTAACTGAGAAGAATAGGTTTCACTGGTTGTTGCGTAGGTAGAGCTCCAATCCTATGCCTGATGTAGAGTCGGAATGAAAGAAATAATTCTACTCACAAGTCGATAAAAACTAAAGCTAGACTGTGGGAAGAATATAATAAATTATTTGTCATTCTTTATTACAAACTAAAAACATTAAAGTAAGTACATCGTTCATGTTCTTAAGGAAATCTAATTCTTTATTCCCTAAAACCTAAGCTTATTACATATTCTAAACAGCGTTATTCTCCTCTTTCAAAACTAGGTGTTAGAATGTACAAAGATTAGGAATTTAATAGAAATGCTAGAATAAATATCGTTTCAAATGTCTTGAAAGATCCGTTGAGTTGCTACGTCCATTTCATAGAGTTCTATCTACTAAACTAGACGATTCACGTGGCCATAACAAATTAGTTTTCTTAGCACGTAGGTTCTTTATAAGTGAGGCAGGCTTTATAATTATTAGGCTTTAGTAGGATAGTATAGGAGGGGGGGGGGTTTTTACAATGGTGCCGTGACCAGGATTTGAATTATAGGCATATCGTCTTCTTACGATGAATACCATGATCAGGATTCCATATTCAGCAGTGTTCAGGGTTCAGGATCAGGATTTATAGTATACTGTGTCAGGATCAGTGCAATCGGCATCTGCGAGTGTTCAGGTTTGGTAGGCAGGATAGAGTTGGTTGCATTCATGAAGTTAGCACAAGAAAGTCTGTAAAGGTTTTGAGAATAAAAATCAGGTATAATTACGATTATCTACTTTCTTCTCTTCATGTAGAGAGAGCATTAAAGCGCTATGCTAACAGGAACGTCATTTCACGTATAAATCGACACGACTTCCGTGGCATAGTGGTTGAAAGCCATCGGACGGATGTGGGTTCGATTCCTGATTCATGTGACAAATGATTGTATGATTTTTCTAGGAATTTCAATGTATGTATTTCAGTCAGGTAGCACAGGAAAATAATACAAGATTTTAATAGCAAAGTTTTGTAAGAAGTCCGTGGTTTCTGCCTACCCCTTCTAGGAAAAGATAGGATTCTTTACATGCATGTACTAACATGAGTACTACATTACTTACTTATTGATTTATTGAGGAATAAGGTAGACTTGTAGATTTTCTTCAGATTAATTTTAATTTAGTTGCGGTTCTTACCGCACAATGCTGCTTAGTGAAGAAGGAGAGACTTTGAAACGATTATTCTAGCACATTTAGCACAAAGTTAGATGTTCCTGGCAGGCAGGTCAAACAACACAAACAGGTTTCTCTCGGCAAGCTGAACGGGCAGTACATGGTCAGGACTTCCAGCAGTAGAGCTTTTCATACTGATGAGGTTCAGTCGGTTAGAACAAGGATTGGAATTTCAGTTGGGAAGTATTTCGTCTGTTAATGAGGTTTGGTAGTAGCTTCGCAGCATAGTTTTTGCGTTGGTAGGAGTAGCAATTTCGTTTCCAGAACTTGGGGTCTCCCACTAACGTGCCAGAGTTCCTGTAAAAAAATATTTTCAGCTGTAAGATCGTCCATAAATTACACAACATTTAGGGGAATTTAATAATCTGTTCAACTCACCGTTCCCGTTATTTTAGGACTCAGGATTCGGGTTATTTTTACGACGGTAATTACATTTTGCATTTATAAATGATTTTCATTATTTTTCTTCAAATTTTTTGACAATAGTTGTCATCAGTTCTATTCTTTGTGGAATGATACTTCCACAGTTTAGTTAGTGACACGACAGACTATCGTGTGGTCGAGACGACATCGGACATCATTACATCATTGTCAGTTTACGTCAGTTCTTTATTAATTGGCTTCTGGGATAGTTTCCACAATTTCGCCAGTATCAAGTTACATCATTGTCATTTAGACAGAATATAATTGTCAGTTGTTCTCTTCTTTATCTGTGGTTAGACGGCAAAGACGACAGGGATAAAAATCCAAAGAGTAGGAAGTCTTAAAACGTCATGTCGAGGTTCGATTTGAAAGGTTGGTTATAATGAGGTTTGATTCCTAGACGTAGGTACACTAATGTAGATAGGTCGGATGTTGGTGTACCACATAGATAGGCTGTAAAAATAGGCATTGCGAACAGAGTTGAAGGAAACACATGTGGCCGAGGTTTTCAGTGAGATCTGCAGTCCAGCAATTTCAGCTAGGTTACATTTGGATGAGTAAACTGAAAACTACACTGAATAACTTTACACACAATGACAGTTAAAAGGTACAATGAGCTGTTTTATCGCAGGGTGGTCTTATCGCAGGGCGGCCTTATCGCAGAAAGCAATTTATACCAGGCAACCTATATTGTTACAGTAGATACATTTAGATGTTAGCCTGGGTATTTTCTGTTTATAGGAATCCTCACTTGGTCTAGATTTCAGCTGGTTTGACAACTTCAGCAGTCAGGTTATTGTCAGTAGGTACGGAGAAGAAGGAGATCGGTGATTGTTCTGTGATGTTTCTTGAGCAAAAGGAAGTAGTTTTCAGTTATTATTTCCAGATGTAGAATTCTAAAGGTGGACCTGCAGACTATTAGCACAGGGACGTATCCAGGACTTATCGGAATGTTGTTTCGTTATAAGGATGGAATATTTATGTCAATACTGGCATTCGCCGGCGGTCTCGCTTGACGTTGTCATAGTTTTATTCCAAGATTGAACCTGCGGAGTTTTATCACAATTTGTTCAGCACTCATTATTTTTATAGTGTTGGCGTGTGGGAGAAATAAATATTTTTACGGACTTTGTCGAACATAACAAGTTGACTTGCACGTAAACGATTTCTTGAACTTTAGTTTATTTTCCTAGAACCTTAACAAAATAGTTTTTCAGATTTGGTTTACGTTGGTGCGACTCAACTGTGCGTTTCAAAAGACTCTTGCGTCTAGGCATGTTAATCAACTTTTTCAATTTAACACTAACTATTCTTCCGTTTAGAGATTTGACAAATGTGAACATCTTGCATAAACTAAGTACCTACCTACCTACTTAACCTTGATAAATAACCTGAGGCACAGACACAGGTTAAGGTTAGGAGGCTTTACTTAATTTTGGGGAAGGAACTTAAAACTTTTATCAATCACTTAGATAGGTACATAAGTAAGAAAAAGGCTACTTAAACTTAGGAAACTACTTAAAGGATCATAATCATTAAATAATTTATCTAGTAACTATAATCAGATATTTTAACATATTGACTGCGGGCTACAGATCGGTTCAATATAAACAAAACACTCAAGGTGTCAATATTTTTACAGATATCTACGTCACGTTACCATTACGTCGCGTTCCTGTAATGTCGAGTTCCCTTAACGTCGTTTACCTTAATTTCGCATTATATTCAAATAAATTTTAAAAATTTAATGTTAACTTAAAAACTTACGAACCTTGGACGCATATTAAGATAGGATTTTCATAACATAGGAAGATAAGAAGACAGACCTTCTACCATTATAATTCATGATTCAGAACTTAAGTGGTGTTGCTGTTGTTGAAACATAAGGTTTTATGATGAAACATCAGAGAGGAATATAAATGCAGCTAAATTTTATATTTTGGGATATGATTCGAAGAAAATAAATAAATCATCATGCGCTTTAGTTTAAAGAAAGGGGGGTTGAAAAAAATTATGTAGTAGTTAATTATCTGGAAGATATACAGGAAGTTATTCGGATAATAATATTAATTGCTTCACTTATATTAAAGGTTAAAATGAGTAACTCTGGATTAAAATGTTTGTTATTTGAGCATTATGGTCTATTTAAATTTATATGTTTTGTTGATATTTAGGTAATATTTTTTAGGACATTTCACAGTTAAAGACACTTAGGTAAATCAAATAAACAAGAATTAATGTTCATGTAGGAAAACCAGAGGTACAAACAATTTATTTGGTTTTTCCTGGAATATCAGGAAGGACTAAGTAAATTGAGTTGTAAGTTGAAGTATATTTATTTAAAAATAAATATAGCTTTTATATAAAAAAACTGAGAAAAACAAAAAAAAAATGTATAAAATAAAATAAAAAAAACAGATAGTCACGATGGTAAAACCACGTAAGCGTAAACCGCAAGATAAAGCTGTAAGAGATGAATCACCGAAAGAAGAGGATAAGGAAGTTGAATTGGAACAAGAAATTTTTCAAAGTATCATTGAAGAAGACCAAAGATCTAAGCGAATAAAACTTGAAGAAGAAAATAAAGCAGAAGGAAATTTAAGAAATGAATTTGATATATTGAGAGAAACTATGGGAACAATAGCAACTAAGTTAAATTATTTATGCGAAGAGGTAAAGAATTTCAAAGCCCCATTAGGAAATGAAGGTCAACAGGAACTTACTCCGAATGAGACAAATAAAACAATGGAGGAAGAGGAGTCTACAAAAGAGGAAAGCTGTAGTTTCCAAAAGGTAGGAAAAACACAAAGACAAGAGACACAATTAACAGAAAAGGAATGTTGTAATATAACATACAATATTAGAAATATAAGCTATGAAAAACCTAAATTTGGAGAAAAACCAAATCAACAAGCAGTAACATTCATTGAAGATTTAGAATTTTATCTGAAAAAGACCGCGAAGGAAGGCCAAGAGTTGGACATAATCCAAGAATGTTTGGTAGGTGAAGCCAGAGATTGGGCTCGAATTTATAGAGTAAGGTGGAGGGGAATACAAGATTTTAAAACAGATTTCCTTGCTACATACTGGGGAGACCATGAGCAGAATGAATTAAGAAGGAAGATAGTACATGGAACTTGGGACCGAATAGAAAACCCTTCTATGATGAGTTACTTTTTACGACTTTCGGGAACGGCAAAAATGTTTAGTTTCGAATACTCCGAGAAGCAACTGGTAGGAGACATAATGAGACATTATCCTAAAACGGTACAACAAGGATGGGTTACATCAAAATTAAATACAATCATTGAAACGGCTGAATTTTTAAGGGCAATGGACGACATTAATAAGCAAGAAATACGCTATATCAGCACACCAGGGCAGAACAAAGGAAGAGATTTTAACAAGAAGGAGTATCAACAAACCTATAGAAATTGGCAAAGGCCTTATCCAAATTATAATGCAACAAACAATAACCAAACTGGAGCTGTTAAAGTAGGAGCGGTCAATGAAATACAAAATATAGAATTAAACTAGGGGGAGCTGAAAACAATGTTCCCGAATCAGCTTCAATTATAGGGAACACAGTATATCGTATGATGAGAAACATGAATTGGATACCAGGGCAAACCTTAGGGAAAAACGATACAGGAATTAAAGTGCCGTTCGTTAAGAAATATTCTAATTATTGGGAAAAAGAGGGAATAGGTTATAATGAATCTACACAATTTATAGAGTTAGATGTTTTACAACAAATAATTGAGGTTTTAAAATTAAAGATAGAGCAGGAACAAATAGATGAAATTGGATCTAGAGCTATAACTTCAGTATTCGAAGAACAGTCAGATGCTAGTTCACGAATAGATTATAAGTCTGAAATAATCGTACATATATTCGAGTATGAGGTTATAGGGTTAGTAGATACTGGAAGTGACATAACATGTATTTCAGAGGAATTTTGGAACGAATTAAAACAAGATCAAGTTCAAGAACTTTCAGTAATGCCAATTAAGCCTATTCAAATAAAAACAGCGGTAGGACATAAGAGTGTAGAAATACGAAATATTGTTTTACTTCCTTTAAAACTAGGAACATTGTTAAAGGACACAGCTTGCTTGATAGTGCCAGGACTCGTTAACCATTTGATATTGGGTTTTGATTGGTTAAAAATAAATGAGGTAGTAATCAGTTTAGATAAGGAAGAGAAGGGAATTATTTTGAGACAAAAAGAGAATAGGCATTTTATTCGATTTCGAGAACACGAAAAGAAGAATGATTTTTTGGCACTAGAAAACATAAGAGTTTCAATAGATAATTTAAATGGGGAAGTGCAACAGATAGAAACCGGGATAGAATTACAGGATGCAGAAAGAATAAGCTTAGAAATTTTGATTAAGAAATATGAGTGTTTATTTTCATCAAAATTAGGAAGAGCAAATTGTTATCAACATATTATAAAAATGGAATCACAGGTACCGATAATTAAGAGAACCTACCCTGTACCATATGCTTATAGAAGTAAAATGGAAGAGAAATTAAAGGAGATGGTCGAACAAAATATTATAAGCAGAGCTTCAACACCATATTGTAGTCCTTTAACATTTACTTTAAAAAGGGATGGATCAATTAGAGTTTTGTTAGACGCTAGAGAAATCAATAAGTATATGATTCCAGAAACAGAAAAACCTCCAATACAAATAGATGTAATGAATTCTTTTCATGGGGCAAATTATATAAGTGTAGTCGATTTAAATAATGCTTATTTTCAAATACCAATATCGGAATGTAGTAAGAAATATACAGGTTTTACATTCATTGGAAAATCCTATGTATACAATGTATTACCACAAGGTTTAAAAACATCAGTAGGAAGCTTTAGTAGGGCGATGGATGTAATCTTAGGACACGAAGTCAGAGATTTTTGCGTAAACTATTTAGATGATTTAGCGATTATAACTACAGGATCATTTGAGCAACATATTGAACATTTAGATATTGTTTTAGGAAAATTAAAAGAAGCAGGATTGACTTGTAATTTGAAGAAATGCGAATTTTTCTGTAAAGAAGTTAAAATGCTAGGATATATAATTTCAACACAAGGAATACAGACTGATCCAGATAAGATAAAAGCTATTCAGGGATTCCCGGTACCTAAAAAACTGAAACACGTTAGAGCTTTTCTAGGGTTATGTAATTTCTATAGAAGATTTATTCCAATTTATAGTGAACATGCTCAACCGTTATGCGATCTTTTGAAGAAAGATATGGGGTGGAAATGGGGAAGTCAGGAACAAAAGGCTTTTGAAAAGGTAAAAAAATTGTTCATTAAAACAATGATGTTACATCATCCAGATTTTACTAAACCATATTATTTGCAAACTGACAGTTCAGGTATTGGAATGGCTGGAGTATTATATCAACTAGATGAAGTAGGAGAGATGAAAATATTAGGCTTTTATAGTAAAGCATTGAGAGGTGCGCAGTTAAATTGGACAGTCACAGAACAAGAATTTTACGCGGTTATTAGTTGTTTAGAAAAATTTGAAACTTATTTAAGAGGATCCAGAGTCATTATTAAGACAGATCATAAAGCTTTGATCTTTGTGAAAACTTGGAAATTATATAATGCTAGGGTAACGCGTTGGATTAATTATTTAGAAAATTTCCAGTATGAAGTTCAACATGTGAATGGGAGGGAAAATACAGTTGCAGATGTTTTGTCAAGATATCCTCCAGAAAGCGAATTGTTTCAAGAGGATAAAATTAAGCTACCAGAAATTATGTACATGGAATCTAGAGAGAATAACAGTTTGATAGAAAAATTAAAAAGCTTGACAATCTTGCAAAAAGAGGATCCAGAAATTAAAGAGATTTTAGATCAAATGGAAAAAAGGCTAGATAAAAAAGATAGATTAGATAGAGTTATTGAAAGATGTGAAATAAAGAAAGGAATATTGTATTTTAAACCAGAGGGAAGCTTAAAGAAAGTAATTTACATACCAGGAGTTTTAAGAGAGGAAATAATTAAACAAGTGCATGTAGAAATGGGACATCAGGGAGTTTACAAAGTAATTAAATACATTAGAGATCGGTTCTATTGGAAAGGGATTACACGGCAAGTTAAGCAAATCATAAAAATATGTCATGATTGTCAAATTACCAAGAATGAAATAATACATTATGTAGGACCATGTTGTTCGATAATCACTAAGGATATTGGGGATATGGTAATGATAGATTTATATGGACCTTTACCTACGGGAGCACGAGGAAAGAACTATATTCTAGTATTATAGGATTCATTTAGTAAATTTGTGAAATTTTACGCACTCAGACAAGCTATTGCGAAGGCAGTGTAAGGAAAAGTAAAAAAATTCTTTGAGATAATTAAGCCCAAAGCCATAATGTCTGACAATGGAACACAATTCACTAGTAAAATATGGAAGGAATATATGGGACAGTTAGGGATAAAAGTAATATATACCACAATTAGAAATCCTCGCCCTAATATTGTCGAAAGGGTAAATAAAGAGTTAGGTCGGTTATTTAGGACATATTGTAGGTCGAATCATAATAGTTGGGTATCAGTACTACCGAAATTAGAAGTATTGTACAATAATACATACCATGGGAGTATTAAATTTACGCCTTGTGAAGTAATGTATGGGGAACCCACAAAAATGTCGTTTGATAAATATTTAAATTTTGAAGAACAAACTTTGGGAGTTCAACAAATCAGAGAGTTAGTTCGGAAAAATTTACAAAAGGCAGGGGATGAGCGTAGAGCTAAATTTGATCATAGATATCGAATAAGACAATATCAAATAGGAGATTTAGTTAAAATTAGGAAATTTAACAAATCAAATGCAAAACTGAAAGTAACTAAGAAGTTTGATTCATTGTATGAAGGACCTTATGTTGTGGCAGGAAACCCATATCAAAATGTATATATTTTGGTTGATCGAAGGAATAATAAAATTAGAGGAAAATTTAATACAATTCATTTGGCAAAATATTTTGAATAATATGGGAAATGAACAACTAAGATAAGGAAAGATACATAAAACTGTATAATGTTTAAGTTAGAGCATTGTCTTGTTTAAATTCATTACATTACATTTTAATGTTATATTTTAAGGAAGGCAAAGAGTAAAAATAACAATATTTTACTAGTTGCGCATTTAATTCGCTTGATTTGTAATAAGTTATTTAAAGTTTTGTTAAAAAAAAAGACTAAGGAAGAAGTTATCCTAAGATTTATCAATCTTTTTTTAAATTAGTTTATTACAAATTTTATTTACAGAATAATTTTGCATAAAAAGATGTATTTAACGATAGGTATCCATGATGAAAATTAATATACTATGATAACATTTTAATTTCAAAGAGAAATTTGATAATGTTTAACAATAATAGAATTGTTAAAATTGAAAATAAATAAATATAATTGTATGGTGGTTGGGAAAGGCTCATCTATGAATATGAGAGTTATTTCTAATAAATTGCTTACCATCTGAAAAAAGAGAATATTTACCCTATTAGAATATATTAAAGAAATTTTCAGTACGTTGGATTATTTAAGTCCAAATTTTGAAAAAAGGAGTGACACTTGTATCCATAGATGAAGGGGTGTGTTGGCGGCCTTTGGAAAAAATATTATTAATAATTAAGAAACTGTTCATAACAAATTAACCTCAAAATTACTAGTAAAATAAAAAAAATGAAATGATAAATACAGATTATTAATAAGAAGATATAAAATGAAAATTAAATAATATAAATTTATTTAAATTCATATGAATTAATAAAAGTTCATATCAATTATTAAACATAAATATAAATGAACATGATTTGAGAGATCTAAAATGGAAAAATTTAATAAACAAATATAATAAATAAAACAAACCTTTGCTAAAAATAGAAGAATAGAGTATGGTTGCTCTACTGGGGGGTTGTTTCGCTACATCCAACGGGTTTTGTTTTGGCTGCTAAGAAATCAGTACAATTTATTCGCAGTTTCTAGTTCCATTGAGTTGATTAGTTATTTAAGGTGGCGAGAAAAGCAACGAAAGTTAATGCTATGACAGAGTGTGTTTAGAGTAAAGGTTTATTGGAGGGCCAAAATGATTAATCGATAATATGACTAGAAACGGTTTGTTAACTTTAAATTCAGACATTAACAATACATACATGGACTTTTTATGCGGGAGAGATGTGTTAGGCTTAGGTCAGTGGACATTCATCAGTATATTCAATATATAACTGATCCATAAAAAGTCCAACTCTACAAAACGTCTTTCGAGGCAAGGACTAAGCACACTTACATGCTCTTTAAAGTAAACATGTTATTGGTTGAAGAGAAGCTTATGCTGTTGGTGGAAATTCGAGTTTAGGTCAAAGGGGGTGTGAGTGTTCGAAGGGCTGTGGAAACGAGGTCCAGTAGAATGCTCTTACATCTTATCGCTAGGATATGGCTTGCCTCACAACCAAGTTTCCTTTTGTAGAATTTGGATTCCAACAAGAGATATTGTTTTGTATCATTATATTATTAAGAAGTAAATGCTCCTTCATTTGATGCTTGTCTCTTTAAAGTTTAAATACTTTTGTCATATAGTGAGAACACACATTTTACATACAAACACTAAATTAACTCAATTGTGAAGTTAACAAATTAGAATTTGTACTCTTAATGAAAAACTTGAAATAGTATAAATGATGTATATTATATTTGTGAATTAATGGGGAATTTAAATTTTTCCTTCGGTTACAATTCTTTTCACCTGCGTAAAAATTGGGGGTTGATTGTAACGAAACAGGTCTCAGGAGAGCGTTCCGTCGTTCACAAATATAAGCAAACTTATTTAAATAAATTCAAAACTAAACTTTTTCATCAATAAAAAAGTATATTAAGAAAAATAAACCCGTCAAGTGAGAGTCTAACTAGAAACCAAGGGTTCCATTGTATGAAGGTTTCATTTATACACTTATTCTGTTCTATTTTGGTGCTTGATGTTATAGAGGCAGCAGAGTTGTACTATCTGTGAAAGTTTCAACTGTCTGGCTGTCATGGTTCATGAGATATAGCTTGGAGACAGTTAGACAAACGGTCAGATTGACAGTTTAGGTTTAGTAGAGGGACTTGTTTCTATCTTATTGCAACGGAACCATAATAAACAAAATGTTTGTTTGGAATAGGATTTGAATTTGAAAATCAGAAGGCGTGGGCACTGCAGGGGGATATAAGCAGCAGATTGCAAGGGCGAGGGGTCTTTTGATTTACACAAGTGAGAGCGGAAGCTATGGCCCAGTAGTACAAGAAATTTCCTGAAGAAGTCTTTCAATCAAGTCTAAAAGTGGTGAAAGTTTGCGTTGAGTTAAGGGGAAAGCCATCGTAGAAATATCAGTTTCGTCAATCATCTGATACGTGGATCAAATTAGGCGTTGTAGCGTTTGCGACATGTGTAGCGTCTCCGGACTTACATGTTTCGTTTGCGGTGCTCGTTTTGCTCTAGATTTGATGCGGATACTGCTATCAAACGTTGAGAAAGATGATAGACGAAAACAGGGGGTAGTATAAAGGCTAAGTGTAAATTCAGCTCGTTGACCATCTTACGTGGATCAAGTCTGGTGTCGTAATGGGTGAGGACACCCGGGTGCCTTGCTCATGATATCGTATAGTATGAAATATGTACTCGTCGATCTTCACTCGTCCCTTTCATTGATGCGGTGAGACTGCCCATCAAGCGTTGATATTATTAGGTTAGATGGTTAACATGAGCATAAAGTAAAGTGAAGTGTTGAAACCGTGAGTATTGCACATTTGTAAAGGGTTTTATTTGGTTCAGAAGTCTTGCCAATTAAATGTAAATTCAGAGTGATTTCTAGTGGTAAATTCCTTTAAAGACTTGATTGAATGATAACTTCAGACGTAGTTCTTTCAGACCTAGCGGTTTATTTTACTAAAGAACTACGTATTTTGGCTAGAAGTAGTAACTAGTATATTTATGATATTTATCTACTCGCACCACTTATTGTCCCTGCCCGATCTTCTCTCTCACTGGGAGAAGATCCTTTATAGAGACTTGAGGATAGGACAAAGTCAAGCCTAGTCAACTTGTTCTCAAAGCAGCTAGGTATCTCATCATTGCACTTCGATGAGAGACTTACACGTTTAAATGTAAATAAGAAGATCGCGCTTCTAGATTTGAAAGAAACTCACCCAGTCAAGGATCTTTAGGTAAACACTTCTATAAATTAGGTAATTTAGGTAGGTAGGAAACAGTTAGGGCAGTATCAGACCAACAGCTAAGACAGGGAGGTTTTTATTCACAGCAGCAGTTGAAGCGGGTACCAGCATTTCCTGATTTAATAAGGTAATCAGACTTTGTTAGAGTAGAGCATTTCAATGAGTAACAGAGGGTTAATGTATAGGAACAGTAGGTTAAGAACTTCCTTAGGAGCAGCATGAGCGGGCGAAATAGGAGCAGTCTTCACCATACCTAGATCAGGAGTGCAAGAAGTGGATGAACAAGATTTATTTAGATGCAGCAGAAGAAATTGATGCAGTATTTTCTTCAAAGCTGGCGAGCAAGAGACAGATCTGGTTACATATATCCAACAGATTTTTCAGGGTGCAGAACCATCGATAATGCTAAGTACTAGAATTTGTTCCTCGTTACTCTTGAAATAGCAATGAAAATGTCTAGTTTTATTCTAAGAAATAAATTATCATAATTGAGTACCTACTTATTTTAGATACTCCAGTCTGCCCAGGGTCTGATACTGATAGGCAGACACCACTTTTCCACCAAACCAAACTTTATTATATTATTCATCAAATTAACATGTAAACCACTACTAATCTATCATTCTACGGAACTTTCAGAGCTGTTCAGATCTGATTCTTTATAACATTGACTGAGAATTGAAATACTTCATTTTCTTCATTAATCTTTGTATCCAAGAGGTATAATCTACATTTTATTGAGCTACTAAAGCTATAACATCTACAGTGAGATAGCGGGTAAAAGCTAGTTATGTAAAATATAAATTCAATATAAGATACCCATTCTTAACCGTGATACGGTTGTCAAAAGTAATGATTCTTCGGGAAGAATGAGCTGTTCAGTTCTATGATTCTTTATAAAACTGTCTAAGAAATGAGATTCTTTATATTCACATTAAATAATGTACCTAAGAGGTAACTGCTGATATATTTGATTAAGCTACTGAAGCTATTGAACCTACTATGACTAGCATGAGCAGTCTTTATCGTCACAATAAATCCTCACTAAGAAGAAAGAGGTATTTACAGCCAAAAATATGAGGCTTACTCTACAAAGACAAGCAAATGCAGTTCTTTTAGACAATCCTACGGGACTCTTGATGAAATATATCATTGAAACATTATATTATTTAGCAAAGCTAACATTTTAAGAATTGAATTTCTTGGATATTTTGTATTGTATCAGCAGACAAATAGCTGCTTCATTTTACCTGAAATAAAGGTTTTATTAACCATTTAGTGATTTGATGCATTTTGCTGCAGATCACTCCTTACTTCTTTGCATAGCAAAAGATTTACCATAATATAAACAATAGCCAGTAATGAGGCATGCTCCCAATTCCAAAATGAAACTATGGTGGGGGGCTGTCCAGTCTGGTGACGAGGCTCACAGAAGGGCGCGGGGCGGAGCGTCATCCTTTGCCATTTAAATTCAGTATGAGAGAGATAAAACTATTCATGATCACATGCCGGTCAACAGAGTCAGAAAGAAAGAGAATAATCTAACTGAGAAGAATAGGTTTCACTGGTTGTTGCGTAGGTAGAGCTCCAATCCTATGCCTGATGTAGAGTCGGAATGAAAGAAATAATTCTACTCACAAGTCGATAAAAACTAAAGCTAGACTGTGGGAAGAATATAATAAATTATTTGTCATTCTTTATTACAAACTAAAAACATTAAAGTAAGTACATCGTTCATGTTCTTAAGGAAATCTAATTCTTTATTCCCTAAAACCTAAGCTTATTACATATTCTAAACAGCGTTATTCTCCTCTTTCAAAACTAGGTGTTAGAATGTACAAAGATTAGGAATTTAATAGAAATGCTAGAATAAATATCGTTTCAAATGTCTTGAAAGATCCGTTGAGTTGCTACGTCCATTTCATAGAGTTCTATCTACTAAACTAGACGATTCACGTGGCCATAACAAATTAGTTTTCTTAGCACGTAGGTTCTTTATAAGTGAGGCAGGCTTTATAATTATTAGGCTTTAGTAGGATAGTATAGGAGGGGGGGGGGTTTTTACAATGGTGCCGTGACCAGGATTTGAATTATAGGCATATCGTCTTCTTACGATGAATACCATGATCAGGATTCCATATTCAGCAGTGTTCAGGGTTCAGGATCAGGATTTATAGTATACTGTGTCAGGATCAGTGCAATCGGCATCTGCGAGTGTTCAGGTTTGGTAGGCAGGATAGAGTTGGTTGCATTCATGAAGTTAGCACAAGAAAGTCTGTAAAGGTTTTGAGAATAAAAATCAGGTATAATTACGATTATCTACTTTCTTCTCTTCATGTAGAGAGAGCATTAAAGCGCTATGCTAACAGGAACGTCATTTCACGTATAAATCGACACGACTTCCGTGGCATAGTGGTTGAAAGCCATCGGACGGATGTGGGTTCGATTCCTGATTCATGTGACAAATGATTGTATGATTTTTCTAGGAATTTCAATGTATGTATTTCAGTCAGGTAGCACAGGAAAATAATACAAGATTTTAATAGCAAAGTTTTGTAAGAAGTCCGTGGTTTCTGCCTACCCCTTCTAGGAAAAGATAGGATTCTTTACATGCATGTACTAACATGAGTACTACATTACTTACTTATTGATTTATTGAGGAATAAGGTAGACTTGTAGATTTTCTTCAGATTAATTTTAATTTAGTTGCGGTTCTTACCGCACAATGCTGCTTAGTGAAGAAGGAGAGACTTTGAAACGATTATTCTAGCACATTTAGCACAAAGTTAGATGTTCCTGGCAGGCAGGTCAAACAACACAAACAGGTTTCTCTCGGCAAGCTGAACGGGCAGTACATGGTCAGGACTTCCAGCAGTAGAGCTTTTCATACTGATGAGGTTCAGTCGGTTAGAACAAGGATTGGAATTTCAGTTGGGAAGTATTTCGTCTGTTAATGAGGTTTGGTAGTAGCTTCGCAGCATAGTTTTTGCGTTGGTAGGAGTAGCAATTTCGTTTCCAGAACTTGGGGTCTCCCACTAACGTGCCAGAGTTCCTGTAAAAAAATATTTTCAGCTGTAAGATCGTCCATAAATTACACAACATTTAGGGGAATTTAATAATCTGTTCAACTCACCGTTCCCGTTATTTTAGGACTCAGGATTCGGGTTATTTTTACGACGGTAATTACATTTTGCATTTATAAATGATTTTCATTATTTTTCTTCAAATTTTTTGACAATAGTTGTCATCAGTTCTATTCTTTGTGGAATGATACTTCCACAGTTTAGTTAGTGACACGACAGACTATCGTGTGGTCGAGACGACATCGGACATCATTACATCATTGTCAGTTTACGTCAGTTCTTTATTAATTGGCTTCTGGGATAGTTTCCACAATTTCGCCAGTATCAAGTTACATCATTGTCATTTAGACAGAATATAATTGTCAGTTGTTCTCTTCTTTATCTGTGGTTAGACGGCAAAGACGACAGGGATAAAAATCCAAAGAGTAGGAAGTCTTAAAACGTCATGTCGAGGTTCGATTTGAAAGGTTGGTTATAATGAGGTTTGATTCCTAGACGTAGGTACACTAATGTAGATAGGTCGGATGTTGGTGTACCACATAGATAGGCTGTAAAAATAGGCATTGCGAACAGAGTTGAAGGAAACACATGTGGCCGAGGTTTTCAGTGAGATCTGCAGTCCAGCAATTTCAGCTAGGTTACATTTGGATGAGTAAACTGAAAACTACACTGAATAACTTTACACACAATGACAGTTAAAAGGTACAATGAGCTGTTTTATCGCAGGGTGGTCTTATCGCAGGGCGGCCTTATCGCAGAAAGCAATTTATACCAGGCAACCTATATTGTTACAGTAGATACATTTAGATGTTAGCCTGGGTATTTTCTGTTTATAGGAATCCTCACTTGGTCTAGATTTCAGCTGGTTTGACAACTTCAGCAGTCAGGTTATTGTCAGTAGGTACGGAGAAGAAGGAGATCGGTGATTGTTCTGTGATGTTTCTTGAGCAAAAGGAAGTAGTTTTCAGTTATTATTTCCAGATGTAGAATTCTAAAGGTGGACCTGCAGACTATTAGCACAGGGACGTATCCAGGACTTATCGGAATGTTGTTTCGTTATAAGGATGGAATATTTATGTCAATACTGGCATTCGCCGGCGGTCTCGCTTGACGTTGTCATAGTTTTATTCCAAGATTGAACCTGCGGAGTTTTATCACAATTTGTTCAGCACTCATTATTTTTATAGTGTTGGCGTGTGGGAGAAATAAATATTTTTACGGACTTTGTCGAACATAACAAGTTGACTTGCACGTAAACGATTTCTTGAACTTTAGTTTATTTTCCTAGAACCTTAACAAAATAGTTTTTCAGATTTGGTTTACGTTGGTGCGACTCAACTGTGCGTTTCAAAAGACTCTTGCGTCTAGGCATGTTAATCAACTTTTTCAATTTAACACTAACTATTCTTCCGTTTAGAGATTTGACAAATGTGAACATCTTGCATAAACTAAGTACCTACCTACCTACTTAACCTTGATAAATAACCTGAGGCACAGACACAGGTTAAGGTTAGGAGGCTTTACTTAATTTTGGGGAAGGAACTTAAAACTTTTATCAATCACTTAGATAGGTACATAAGTAAGAAAAAGGCTACTTAAACTTAGGAAACTACTTAAAGGATCATAATCATTAAATAATTTATCTAGTAACTATAATCAGATATTTTAACATATTGACTGCGGGCTACAGATCGGTTCAATATAAACAAAACACTCAAGGTGTCAATATTTTTACAGATATCTACGTCACGTTACCATTACGTCGCGTTCCTGTAATGTCGAGTTCCCTTAACGTCGTTTACCTTAATTTCGCATTATATTCAAATAAATTTTAAAAATTTAATGTTAACTTAAAAACTTACGAACCTTGGACGCATATTAAGATAGGATTTTCATAACATAGGAAGATAAGAAGACAGACCTTCTACCATTATAATTCATGATTCAGAACTTAAGTGGTGTTGCTGTTGTTGAAACATAAGGTTTTATGATGAAACATCAGAGAGGAATATAAATGCAGCTAAATTTTATATTTTGGGATATGATTCGAAGAAAATAAATAAATCATCATGCGCTTTAGTTTAAAGAAAGGGGGGTTGAAAAAAATTATGTAGTAGTTAATTATCTGGAAGATATACAGGAAGTTATTCGGATAATAATATTAATTGCTTCACTTATATTAAAGGTTAAAATGAGTAACTCTGGATTAAAATGTTTGTTATTTGAGCATTATGGTCTATTTAAATTTATATGTTTTGTTGATATTTAGGTAATATTTTTTAGGACATTTCACAGTTAAAGACACTTAGGTAAATCAAATAAACAAGAATTAATGTTCATGTAGGAAAACCAGAGGTACAAACAATTTATTTGGTTTTTCCTGGAATATCAGGAAGGACTAAGTAAATTGAGTTGTAAGTTGAAGTATATTTATTTAAAAATAAATATAGCTTTTATATAAAAAAACTGAGAAAAACAAAAAAAAAATGTATAAAATAAAATAAAAAAAACAGATAGTCACGATGGTAAAACCACGTAAGCGTAAACCGCAAGATAAAGCTGTAAGAGATGAATCACCGAAAGAAGAGGATAAGGAAGTTGAATTGGAACAAGAAATTTTTCAAAGTATCATTGAAGAAGACCAAAGATCTAAGCGAATAAAACTTGAAGAAGAAAATAAAGCAGAAGGAAATTTAAGAAATGAATTTGATATATTGAGAGAAACTATGGGAACAATAGCAACTAAGTTAAATTATTTATGCGAAGAGGTAAAGAATTTCAAAGCCCCATTAGGAAATGAAGGTCAACAGGAACTTACTCCGAATGAGACAAATAAAACAATGGAGGAAGAGGAGTCTACAAAAGAGGAAAGCTGTAGTTTCCAAAAGGTAGGAAAAACACAAAGACAAGAGACACAATTAACAGAAAAGGAATGTTGTAATATAACATACAATATTAGAAATATAAGCTATGAAAAACCTAAATTTGGAGAAAAACCAAATCAACAAGCAGTAACATTCATTGAAGATTTAGAATTTTATCTGAAAAAGACCGCGAAGGAAGGCCAAGAGTTGGACATAATCCAAGAATGTTTGGTAGGTGAAGCCAGAGATTGGGCTCGAATTTATAGAGTAAGGTGGAGGGGAATACAAGATTTTAAAACAGATTTCCTTGCTACATACTGGGGAGACCATGAGCAGAATGAATTAAGAAGGAAGATAGTACATGGAACTTGGGACCGAATAGAAAACCCTTCTATGATGAGTTACTTTTTACGACTTTCGGGAACGGCAAAAATGTTTAGTTTCGAATACTCCGAGAAGCAACTGGTAGGAGACATAATGAGACATTATCCTAAAACGGTACAACAAGGATGGGTTACATCAAAATTAAATACAATCATTGAAACGGCTGAATTTTTAAGGGCAATGGACGACATTAATAAGCAAGAAATACGCTATATCAGCACACCAGGGCAGAACAAAGGAAGAGATTTTAACAAGAAGGAGTATCAACAAACCTATAGAAATTGGCAAAGGCCTTATCCAAATTATAATGCAACAAACAATAACCAAACTGGAGCTGTTAAAGTAGGAGCGGTCAATGAAATACAAAATATAGAATTAAACTAGGGGGAGCTGAAAACAATGTTCCCGAATCAGCTTCAATTATAGGGAACACAGTATATCGTATGATGAGAAACATGAATTGGATACCAGGGCAAACCTTAGGGAAAAACGATACAGGAATTAAAGTGCCGTTCGTTAAGAAATATTCTAATTATTGGGAAAAAGAGGGAATAGGTTATAATGAATCTACACAATTTATAGAGTTAGATGTTTTACAACAAATAATTGAGGTTTTAAAATTAAAGATAGAGCAGGAACAAATAGATGAAATTGGATCTAGAGCTATAACTTCAGTATTCGAAGAACAGTCAGATGCTAGTTCACGAATAGATTATAAGTCTGAAATAATCGTACATATATTCGAGTATGAGGTTATAGGGTTAGTAGATACTGGAAGTGACATAACATGTATTTCAGAGGAATTTTGGAACGAATTAAAACAAGATCAAGTTCAAGAACTTTCAGTAATGCCAATTAAGCCTATTCAAATAAAAACAGCGGTAGGACATAAGAGTGTAGAAATACGAAATATTGTTTTACTTCCTTTAAAACTAGGAACATTGTTAAAGGACACAGCTTGCTTGATAGTGCCAGGACTCGTTAACCATTTGATATTGGGTTTTGATTGGTTAAAAATAAATGAGGTAGTAATCAGTTTAGATAAGGAAGAGAAGGGAATTATTTTGAGACAAAAAGAGAATAGGCATTTTATTCGATTTCGAGAACACGAAAAGAAGAATGATTTTTTGGCACTAGAAAACATAAGAGTTTCAATAGATAATTTAAATGGGGAAGTGCAACAGATAGAAACCGGGATAGAATTACAGGATGCAGAAAGAATAAGCTTAGAAATTTTGATTAAGAAATATGAGTGTTTATTTTCATCAAAATTAGGAAGAGCAAATTGTTATCAACATATTATAAAAATGGAATCACAGGTACCGATAATTAAGAGAACCTACCCTGTACCATATGCTTATAGAAGTAAAATGGAAGAGAAATTAAAGGAGATGGTCGAACAAAATATTATAAGCAGAGCTTCAACACCATATTGTAGTCCTTTAACATTTACTTTAAAAAGGGATGGATCAATTAGAGTTTTGTTAGACGCTAGAGAAATCAATAAGTATATGATTCCAGAAACAGAAAAACCTCCAATACAAATAGATGTAATGAATTCTTTTCATGGGGCAAATTATATAAGTGTAGTCGATTTAAATAATGCTTATTTTCAAATACCAATATCGGAATGTAGTAAGAAATATACAGGTTTTACATTCATTGGAAAATCCTATGTATACAATGTATTACCACAAGGTTTAAAAACATCAGTAGGAAGCTTTAGTAGGGCGATGGATGTAATCTTAGGACACGAAGTCAGAGATTTTTGCGTAAACTATTTAGATGATTTAGCGATTATAACTACAGGATCATTTGAGCAACATATTGAACATTTAGATATTGTTTTAGGAAAATTAAAAGAAGCAGGATTGACTTGTAATTTGAAGAAATGCGAATTTTTCTGTAAAGAAGTTAAAATGCTAGGATATATAATTTCAACACAAGGAATACAGACTGATCCAGATAAGATAAAAGCTATTCAGGGATTCCCGGTACCTAAAAAACTGAAACACGTTAGAGCTTTTCTAGGGTTATGTAATTTCTATAGAAGATTTATTCCAATTTATAGTGAACATGCTCAACCGTTATGCGATCTTTTGAAGAAAGATATGGGGTGGAAATGGGGAAGTCAGGAACAAAAGGCTTTTGAAAAGGTAAAAAAATTGTTCATTAAAACAATGATGTTACATCATCCAGATTTTACTAAACCATATTATTTGCAAACTGACAGTTCAGGTATTGGAATGGCTGGAGTATTATATCAACTAGATGAAGTAGGAGAGATGAAAATATTAGGCTTTTATAGTAAAGCATTGAGAGGTGCGCAGTTAAATTGGACAGTCACAGAACAAGAATTTTACGCGGTTATTAGTTGTTTAGAAAAATTTGAAACTTATTTAAGAGGATCCAGAGTCATTATTAAGACAGATCATAAAGCTTTGATCTTTGTGAAAACTTGGAAATTATATAATGCTAGGGTAACGCGTTGGATTAATTATTTAGAAAATTTCCAGTATGAAGTTCAACATGTGAATGGGAGGGAAAATACAGTTGCAGATGTTTTGTCAAGATATCCTCCAGAAAGCGAATTGTTTCAAGAGGATAAAATTAAGCTACCAGAAATTATGTACATGGAATCTAGAGAGAATAACAGTTTGATAGAAAAATTAAAAAGCTTGACAATCTTGCAAAAAGAGGATCCAGAAATTAAAGAGATTTTAGATCAAATGGAAAAAAGGCTAGATAAAAAAGATAGATTAGATAGAGTTATTGAAAGATGTGAAATAAAGAAAGGAATATTGTATTTTAAACCAGAGGGAAGCTTAAAGAAAGTAATTTACATACCAGGAGTTTTAAGAGAGGAAATAATTAAACAAGTGCATGTAGAAATGGGACATCAGGGAGTTTACAAAGTAATTAAATACATTAGAGATCGGTTCTATTGGAAAGGGATTACACGGCAAGTTAAGCAAATCATAAAAATATGTCATGATTGTCAAATTACCAAGAATGAAATAATACATTATGTAGGACCATGTTGTTCGATAATCACTAAGGATATTGGGGATATGGTAATGATAGATTTATATGGACCTTTACCTACGGGAGCACGAGGAAAGAACTATATTCTAGTATTATAGGATTCATTTAGTAAATTTGTGAAATTTTACGCACTCAGACAAGCTATTGCGAAGGCAGTGTAAGGAAAAGTAAAAAAATTCTTTGAGATAATTAAGCCCAAAGCCATAATGTCTGACAATGGAACACAATTCACTAGTAAAATATGGAAGGAATATATGGGACAGTTAGGGATAAAAGTAATATATACCACAATTAGAAATCCTCGCCCTAATATTGTCGAAAGGGTAAATAAAGAGTTAGGTCGGTTATTTAGGACATATTGTAGGTCGAATCATAATAGTTGGGTATCAGTACTACCGAAATTAGAAGTATTGTACAATAATACATACCATGGGAGTATTAAATTTACGCCTTGTGAAGTAATGTATGGGGAACCCACAAAAATGTCGTTTGATAAATATTTAAATTTTGAAGAACAAACTTTGGGAGTTCAACAAATCAGAGAGTTAGTTCGGAAAAATTTACAAAAGGCAGGGGATGAGCGTAGAGCTAAATTTGATCATAGATATCGAATAAGACAATATCAAATAGGAGATTTAGTTAAAATTAGGAAATTTAACAAATCAAATGCAAAACTGAAAGTAACTAAGAAGTTTGATTCATTGTATGAAGGACCTTATGTTGTGGCAGGAAACCCATATCAAAATGTATATATTTTGGTTGATCGAAGGAATAATAAAATTAGAGGAAAATTTAATACAATTCATTTGGCAAAATATTTTGAATAATATGGGAAATGAACAACTAAGATAAGGAAAGATACATAAAACTGTATAATGTTTAAGTTAGAGCATTGTCTTGTTTAAATTCATTACATTACATTTTAATGTTATATTTTAAGGAAGGCAAAGAGTAAAAATAACAATATTTTACTAGTTGCGCATTTAATTCGCTTGATTTGTAATAAGTTATTTAAAGTTTTGTTAAAAAAAAAGACTAAGGAAGAAGTTATCCTAAGATTTATCAATCTTTTTTTAAATTAGTTTATTACAAATTTTATTTACAGAATAATTTTGCATAAAAAGATGTATTTAACGATAGGTATCCATGATGAAAATTAATATACTATGATAACATTTTAATTTCAAAGAGAAATTTGATAATGTTTAACAATAATAGAATTGTTAAAATTGAAAATAAATAAATATAATTGTATGGTGGTTGGGAAAGGCTCATCTATGAATATGAGAGTTATTTCTAATAAATTGCTTACCATCTGAAAAAAGAGAATATTTACCCTATTAGAATATATTAAAGAAATTTTCAGTACGTTGGATTATTTAAGTCCAAATTTTGAAAAAAGGAGTGACACTTGTATCCATAGATGAAGGGGTGTGTTGGCGGCCTTTGGAAAAAATATTATTAATAATTAAGAAACTGTTCATAACAAATTAACCTCAAAATTACTAGTAAAATAAAAAAAATGAAATGATAAATACAGATTATTAATAAGAAGATATAAAATGAAAATTAAATAATATAAATTTATTTAAATTCATATGAATTAATAAAAGTTCATATCAATTATTAAACATAAATATAAATGAACATGATTTGAGAGATCTAAAATGGAAAAATTTAATAAACAAATATAATAAATAAAACAAACCTTTGCTAAAAATAGAAGAATAGAGTATGGTTGCTCTACTGGGGGGTTGTTTCGCTACATCCAACGGGTTTTGTTTTGGCTGCTAAGAAATCAGTACAATTTATTCGCAGTTTCTAGTTCCATTGAGTTGATTAGTTATTTAAGGTGGCGAGAAAAGCAACGAAAGTTAATGCTATGACAGAGTGTGTTTAGAGTAAAGGTTTATTGGAGGGCCAAAATGATTAATCGATAATATGACTAGAAACGGTTTGTTAACTTTAAATTCAGACATTAACAATACATACATGGACTTTTTATGCGGGAGAGATGTGTTAGGCTTAGGTCAGTGGACATTCATCAGTATATTCAATATATAACTGATCCATAAAAAGTCCAACTCTACAAAACGTCTTTCGAGGCAAGGACTAAGCACACTTACATGCTCTTTAAAGTAAACATGTTATTGGTTGAAGAGAAGCTTATGCTGTTGGTGGAAATTCGAGTTTAGGTCAAAGGGGGTGTAAGTGTTCGAAGGGCTGTGGAAACGAGGTCCAGTAGAATGCTCTTACATCTTATCGCTAGGATATGGCTTGCCTCACAACCAAGTTTCCTTTTGTAGAATTTGGATTCCAACAAGAGATATTGTTTTGTATCATTATATTATTAAGAAGTAAATGCTCCTTCATTTGATGCTTGTCTCTTTAAAGTTTAAATACTTTTGTCATATAGTGAGAACACACATTTTACATACAAACACTAAATTAACTCAATTGTGAAGTTAACAAATTAGAATTTGTACTCTTAATGAAAAACTTGAAATAGTATAAATGATGTATATTATATTTGTGAATTAATGGGGAATTTAAATTTTTCCTTCGGTTACAATTCTTTTCACCTGCGTAAAAATTGGGGGTTGATTGTAACGAAACAGGTCTCAGGAGAGCGTTCCGTCGTTCACAAATATAAGCAAACTTATTTAAATAAATTCAAAACTAAACTTTTTCATCAATAAAAAAGTATATTAAGAAAAATAAACCCGTCAAGTGAGAGTCTAACTAGAAACCAAGGGTTCCATTGTATGAAGGTTTCATTTATACACTTATTCTGTTCTATTTTGGTGCTTGATGTTATAGAGGCAGCAGAGTTGTACTATCTGTGAAAGTTTCAACTGTCTGGCTGTCATGGTTCATGAGATATAGCTTGGAGACAGTTAGACAAACGGTCAGATTGACAGTTTAGGTTTAGTAGAGGGACTTGTTTCTATCTTATTGCAACGGAACCATAATAAACAAAATGTTTGTTTGGAATAGGATTTGAATTTGAAAATCAGAAGGCGTGGGCACTGCAGGGGGATATAAGCAGCAGATTGCAAGGGCGAGGGGTCTTTTGATTTACACAAGTGAGAGCGGAAGCTATGGCCCAGTAGTACAAGAAATTTCCTGAAGAAGTCTTTCAATCAAGTCTAAAAGTGGTGAAAGTTTGCGTTGAGTTAAGGGGAAAGCCATCGTAGAAATATCAGTTTCGTCAATCATCTGATACGTGGATCAAATTAGGCGTTGTAGCGTTTGCGACATGTGTAGCGTCTCCGGACTTACATGTTTCGTTTGCGGTGCTCGTTTTGCTCTAGATTTGATGCGGATACTGCTATCAAACGTTGAGAAAGATGATAGACGAAAACAGGGGGTAGTATAAAGGCTAAGTGTAAATTCAGCTCGTTGACCATCTTACGTGGATCAAGTCTGGTGTCGTAATGGGTGAGGACACCCGGGTGCCTTGCTCATGATATCGTATAGTATGAAATATGTACTCGTCGATCTTCACTCGTCCCTTTCATTGATGCGGTGAGACTGCCCATCAAGCGTTGATATTATTAGGTTAGATGGTTAACATGAGCATAAAGTAAAGTGAAGTGTTGAAACCGTGAGTATTGCACATTTGTAAAGGGTTTTATTTGGTTCAGAAGTCTTGCCAATTAAATGTAAATTCAGAGTGATTTCTAGTGGTAAATTCCTTTAAAGACTTGATTAAATGATAACTTCAGACGTAGTTCTTTCAGACCTAGCGGTTTATTTTACTAAAGAACTACGTATTTTGGCTAGAAGTAGTAACTAGTATATTTATGATATTTATCTACTCGCACCACTTATTGTCCCTGCCCGATCTTCTCTCTCACTGGGAGAAGATCCTTTATAGAGACTTGAGGATAGGACAAAGTCAAGCCTAGTCAACTTGTTCTCAAAGCAGCTAGGTATCTCATCATTGCACTTCGATGAGAGACTTACACGTTTAAATGTAAATAAGAAGATCGCGCTTCTAGATTTGAAAGAAACTCACCCAGTCAAGGATCTTTAGGTAAACACTTCTATAAATTAGGTAATTTAGGTAGGTAGGAAACAGTTAGGGCAGTATCAGACCAACAGCTAAGACAGGGAGGTTTTTATTCACAGCAGCAGTTGAAGCGGGTACCAGCATTTCCTGATTTAATAAGGTAATCAGACTTTGTTAGAGTAGAGCATTTCAATGAGTAACAGAGGGTTAATGTATAGGAACAGTAGGTTAAGAACTTCCTTAGGAGCAGCATGAGCGGGCGAAATAGGAGCAGTCTTCACCATACCTAGATCAGGAGTGCAAGAAGTGGATGAACAAGATTTATTTAGATGCAGCAGAAGAAATTGATGCAGTATTTTCTTCAAAGCTGGCGAGCAAGAGACAGATCTGGTTACATATATCCAACAGATTTTTCAGGGTGCAGAACCATCGATAATGCTAAGTACTACAATTTGTTCCTCGTTACTCTTGAAATAGCAATGAAAATGTCTAGTTTTATTCTAAGAAATAAATTATCATAATTGAGTACCTACTTATTTTAGATACTCCAGTCTGCCCAGGGTCTGATACTGATAGGCAGACACCACTTTTCCACCAAACCAAACTTTATTATATTATTCATCAAATTAACATGTAAACCACTACTAATCTATCATTCTACGGAACTTTCAGAGCTGTTCAGATCTGATTCTTTATAACATTGACTGAGAATTGAAATACTTCATTTTCTTCATTAATCTTTGTATCCAAGAGGTATAATCTACATTTTATTGAGCTACTAAAGCTATAACATCTACAGTGAGATAGCGGGTAAAAGCTAGTTATGTAAAATATAAATTCAATATAAGATACCCATTCTTAACCGTGATACGGTTGTCAAAAGTAATGATTCTTCGGGAAGAATGAGCTGTTCAGTTCTATGATTCTTTATAAAACTGTCTAAGAAATGAGATTCTTTATATTCACATTAAATAATGTACCTAAGAGGTAACTGCTGATATATTTGATTAAGCTACTGAAGCTATTGAACCTACTATGACTAGCATGAGCAGTCTTTATCGTCACAATAAATCCTCACTAAGAAGAAAGAGGTATTTACAGCCAAAAATATGAGGCTTACTCTACAAAGACAAGCAAATGCAGTTCTTTTAGACAATCCTACGGGACTCTTGATGAAATATATCATTGAAACATTATATTATTTAGCAAAGCTAACATTTTAAGAATTGAATTTCTTGGATATTTTGTATTGTATCAGCAGACAAATAGCTGCTTCATTTTACCTGAAATAAAGGTTTTATTAACCATTTAGTGATTTGATGCATTTTGCTGCAGATCACTCCTTACTTCTTTGCATAGCAAAAGATTTACCATAATATAAACAATAGCCAGTAATGAGGCATGCTCCCAATTCCAAAATGAAACTATGGTGGGGGGCTGTCCAGTCTGGTGACGAGGCTCACAGAAGGGCGCGGGGCGGAGCGTCATCCTTTGCCATTTAAATTCAGTATGAGAGAGATAAAACTATTCATGATCACATGCCGGTCAACAGAGTCAGAAAGAAAGAGAATAATCTAACTGAGAAGAATAGGTTTCACTGGTTGTTGCGTAGGTAGAGCTCCAATCCTATGCCTGATGTAGAGTCGGAATGAAAGAAATAATTCTACTCACAAGTCGATAAAAACTAAAGCTAGACTGTGGGAAGAATATAATAAATTATTTGTCATTCTTTATTACAAACTAAAAACATTAAAGTAAGTACATCGTTCATGTTCTTAAGGAAATCTAATTCTTTATTCCCTAAAACCTAAGCTTATTACATATTCTAAACAGCGTTATTCTCCTCTTTCAAAACTTGGTGTTAGAATGTACAAAGATTAGGAATTTAATAGAAATGCTAGAATAAATATCGTTTCAAATGTCTTGAAAGATCCGTTGAGTTGCTACGTCCATTTCATAGAGTTCTATCTACTAAACTAGACGATTCACGTGGCCATAACAAATTAGTTTTCTTAGCACGTAGGTTCTTTATAAGTGAGGCAGGCTTTATAATTATTAGGCTTTAGTAGGATAGTATAGGAGGGGGGGGGTTTTTACAGTACTTCTCGAGATATGGCAAATTCAAGTTTGACATATGTCATTAAAAATAAAGATCTTGTCGATAGCTATCTTTTGAGCAATTAACGGCTAGTCTAGGATGAGTAGTTCCAGAGATATAACCATTTACAGATGAATTTGTAGAATGAGTTTCGAGTGGAGCTTTGAGTTGAGTTGAGTGTGATAGTGACAGTGACAATCCAAAATTATTATTCAAAATAGTTTTGAAGGTCATATTTTTTCTTTTTAACACGTTGACTGCGTATCTCAGACATAACGCTTTACAAAATGCTCATTATGTGTACTGTTGGCTTTGCCTAATAAATACAATAAAAAATAAAAATAACAGCAGCAGACAATAGTAGAGTACTCTGCGATGATGCCCTATGAAAACTGACTGAAACACATTTTTTTCTTTTTAACATGTTGGCTGCGGGCCTCAGTCATGACATAACTGATGACTTATGAAAACTGAAACACCATTTTTTTTTCTTTTTAATATGTTGACTGCGGGTCTCGTATATGACAACGCATACTCTGTGATGATGACCAATGAAAACTGACTGAAACACAGCACTTTCCTTATGTTTTCAAAACTTTTCTTTAATGCAGTGACGCTCTTCCTTCAACCAAATAAAGCGATCCGAACTAATACCTAATGATTGATGACATAAATCAAGAGTCAAAATCTAAATTCCCCCACCCAGTGGTTACACTTTCGCTTCTGTTATGAAGGAGGAATAAAGGAGAAGGGAAAGGAGAATACCCAAACGAAAGGGTAATCCCGTCAGTACTTGCAGTAGTACTAGTATGTACTTGCTTGCGACATACGTCTGTTAGTGATGTAAAAATGCGTGACGAATGACGATATCGAATTTAATATTGAAATTTGTGAATTGATTGTAAATGCAACGCTTTATGATCATTGTCGTTCCGATTATTGTAACTGAAATGTTCAAGATAAATTGTGGCTGGAAATCGGAAAGAGATTAAACTAAACCAGTATCAAGATTTTTTTATGTAATACCCATGGTAATACTAGCTGATCCTTGTGCAAATTCGTTTGCGCGTACTTTCTTCATCTGTATCAGGGCCCGATTTGGTAACCCGATGAAGAGGTTTTCGGCAGAGTTTTTCCAAAAGCTTAGTTAACCCTCTCCGTATGGGCTACACTATTATTTGATGGGATAAACCATTCAAAACCCTTTTGATTAGATTACCTGATCATGAGGGTTATCAATAGTATTGGATTTTGGTATTATTCCAAAACCCATTCCTTAGGGTTACCCTTTTTATCATTGTAACACGGGTTATACGTGGGTTATAGGAGATAAAGGAGAAAAAAAAATCGGTCAAAAGATGAATATTAATTGCGGTAATTGTGTTCTAAGCATTAAGGGCGGAAATGCCGACTACTAATTGTTTATATTACGCAATACATAATAATTATATTATAATAAAATTGGAATAAATTTTCAATGACAGCTGTCAAACTTAAATTGACCATATCTCGAGAACTACTCATCCTAGACTTGCTTTTACTAGCTCAAATGATTGCTATTGACATGAATTTAATTTTCGATGACAGCTGTCAAACTTAAATCGACCATATCTCGAGAACTACTCATCTTAGACTTGCCTTTACTAGCTCAAATGATAGCTATTGACAAGACCTTAATTTTCGATGACAGCTGTCAAACTAAAATTGACCATATCTCGAGAACTACTCATCCTAGACTTGCTTTTACTAGCTCAAATGATTGCTATTGACATGAATTTAATTTTCGATGACAGCTGTCAAACTTAAATCGACCATATCTCGAGAACTACTTATCTTAGACTTGCCTTTACTAGCTCAAATGATTGCTATTGACATGAACTTAATTTTCGATGACAGCTGTCAAACTTAAATTGACCATATCTCGAGAACTACTCATCTTAGACTTGCCTTTACTAGCTCAAATAATAGCTATTGACAAGACCTTAATTTTCGATGACAGTAGTCAAACTTAAATTGACCATATCTCGAGAACTACTCATCCTAGACTTGCTTTTACTAGCTCAAATGATTGCTATTGACATGAATTTAATTTTCGATGACAGCTGTCAAACTTAAATCGACCATATCTCGAGAACTACTCATCTTAGACTTGCCTTTACTAGCTCAAATGATAGCTATTGACAAGACCTTAATTTTCGATGACAGCTGTCAAACTAAAATTGACCATATCTCGAGAACTACTCATCCTAGACTTGCTTTTACTAGCTCAAATGATTGCTATTGACATGAATTTAATTTTCGATGACAGCTGTCAAACTTAAATCGACCATATCTCGAGAACTACTCATCCTAGACTTGCCGTTACTAGCTCACATGATAGCTATTGTTAAGATCTTAATTTTCGATGACAGTTTTTAGTTTGACAGCTGTCATCGAAAATTAAGATTTTATTAGTAGCTATCATTTGAGCTAGTAATGGCAAGTCTAGGATGAGTACTTCTCGAGATATGGCAAATTCAAGTTTGACATATGTCATTAAAAATAAAGATCTTGTCGATAGCTATCTTTTGAGCAATTAACGGCTAGTCTAGGATGAGTAGTTCCAGAGATATAACCATTTACAGATGAATTTGTAGAATGAGTTTCGAGTGGAGCTTTGAGTTGAGTTGAGTGTGATAGTGACAGTGACAATCCAAAATTATTATTCAAAATAGTTTTGAAGGTCATATTTTTTCTTTTTAACACGTTGACTGCGTATCTCAGACATAACGCTTTACAAAATGCTCATTATGTGTACTGTTGGCTTTGCCTAATAAATACAATCTATAATATAAAAATGAATCGCAAAATGTGTTGGTAAGCGCATAACTCAACAACGCCTGGACCAATTTGGCCAAATCTTTTTTTAAAATGTTCGTTGAAGTTCAAGGATGGTTTTTACGGCGAGAAAAATTAGAATTATTGCTGGAAAAACCCTAAAAATAGACCTTCTTTTTCCCATACAAATGATTTGTAACTAAAACGTAGTCAATTTGAGCTTTATTGCTATGGTATAAAGTTCATATTAAATTACAAGCACTCACTGTTGTCTAAGCAATGTAGGTGTGTTCCTAACGTCAAAGATCATATTTATCAAAACAATGTGCGTGTGTGCGTTGGAGCACAGAACTCTAAAAAACTCTTATGAAAGTAACTGTCGTGAAGAGTATAAGGCTCACCTGGATCTCCTTCCACGGCCTCGCGTTTCGTCCGAGGTTGTTCGGCGATGGATCAGGGTTTTGGTTGAAAATCCTTATTTTTGGGCACGACAGAAGTGAAATATGACACAGGACGCTTGGTGCTGATCCCCGGTTTTTGGTGGTCACAAACACTCGCAGTTATCACACAAGGGTTTTTGTATTTTGTTGTAAGGAGCCGGGACGAAGCTCGCGCTTTCGAATAAAAACGACAACACAGAGTGCGCCTGCGTCGCGTCATGCACATAGAAATTGCCTGAGTTTGAGGATTGCTCAGCGCGCGAAATTTGAAATCAGGATATGCCTCAAACTCTCACGACCCTTATGATATCTGGTTGTCTCCAGGGTAAGTTGTCACAAATTTAGGCAGATACCTATTTGAAATTCAACTACGTTAATATTATAATGAGGAAGCTATTCCGGTACGGAACAGTAACAAATGATGAAACTGGAGGGATTTACTTCTTAGATGCACCTGGTGGTACAGGAAAAACTTTTTTGATTTCATTAATATTAGCAACAATTCGCTCACAAAATAAAATTGCACTTGCACTCGCTTCGTCGGGAATCGCAGCAACTTTGCTTGAAGGTGGTCGAACAGCCCATTCATTCATGTAAATTGATTGTTTGGGATGAATGCACGATGGCACATAAAAAATCTTTGGAGGCTTTAGACAGAACCTTAAAAGATCTACGGAGCAATAATAACCGATTTGGTGGTGCAATGATTTTGTTAGCAGGAGATTTTCGTCAAACATTGCCAGTGATTCCACGATCAACACCAGCTGATGAACTCAATGCATGTCTAAAGTCCTCCAATTTGTGGAAACATGTCAAAGTACTTCATTTAAGCAAGAATATGCGTGTCGAGTTGCAAAATGACCAATCTGGAAACATATTCTCTAAACAACTCATTGACATTGGTAATGGCAAATTTCCTATAGACATGTTGACTGGCTGCATTAACTTTCCTCAAAGTTTTTGTCAGTTAACTTGATCAAAAGATGAACTTATTCAGAAGGTGTTTCCAGATGTTTCTCAAAATTACAGAAACCATGATTGGTTGAGCGAACGAGCTATACTGGCTGCAAAAAACATAGATGTAAATGAATTAAATTTCAAAATTCAAGAACAAATTACAGGCGAATTGAGGATATATAAATCAGTTGATTCGGCTACTAATCAAGATGATGTAGTCAACTATCCACCGGAATTTTTAAACTCGCTGGATTTGCCAGGATTGCCACCTCACAATCTTCAATTAAAGGTTGGATCGGTGGTTATAATGTTGCGAAATATCAACCAACCGCGTCTTTGCAACGGTACACGGTTAGCGATAAAAAAATTACTAAACAATGTGATAGAAGCAACTATACTCAAAGGAAAGTATAAAGGAGAAGATGTTCTCATACCGCGCATCCCAATGATTCCGACTGATGTGCCATTTGAGTTTAAACGACTACAGTTTCGAGTGCGGCTTGCTTTTGCTATGACTATAAACAAGTCCCAGGGGCAATCATTAAGTGTTTGTGGTATTAATCTAGAAAACCCATGTTTCTCACATGGTCAATTGTATGTTGCCTGTTCCCGTGTTGGAAAACCATCAGATTTGTTTATCTATGCGCCAGGTCATCAAACAAAAAACATCGTATACCACAAAGCACTACAATGATAATAATAATAATTATGATTCACATGATTAACAATAAAGCGATTACTTACTTTTAAATCCTTATATATGTTTTATTTAATTATTTTTTATTCACAACGCACTATCACCAGGGTGACGGTTCTGTTCAGGAGAATTTTTTAAAATACGTAGGCACAAAAACTGCCACATTACAAATCTTTTTGACAGGACGAAGTCTGTCGGGTTAGCTAGTAAAAAATAAAAATAACAGCAGCAGACAATAGTAGAGTACTCTGCGATGATGCCCTATGAAAACTGACTGAAACACATTTTTTTCTTTTTAACATGTTGGCTGCGGGCCTCAGTCATGACATAACTGATGACTTATGAAAACTGAAACACCATTTTTTTTTCTTTTTAATATGTTGACTGCGGGTCTCGTATATGACAACGCATACTCTGTGATGATGACCAATGAAAACTGACTGAAACACAGCACTTTCCTTATGTTTTCAAAACTTTTCTTTAATGCAGTGACGCTCTTCCTTCAACCAAATAAAGCGATCCGAACTAATACCTAATGATTGATGACATAAATCAAGAGTCAAAATCTAAATTCCCCCACCCAGTGGTTACACTTTCGCTTGTGTTATGAAGGAGGAATAAAGGAGAAGGGAAAGGAGAATACCCAAACGAAAGGGTAATCCCGTCAACTGGATAACCCAATGAAGGGGTTTCACTTTCGAAGCAACTAACTCAAAATCGGGGTTGTACGGGCCCTGATCTGTATATTAATTAATTGTATCCACGAGAGCAAGAGCATCTTCGTCTTCTGAGGATGACATGCTGACACATCGATAACGGACAACAGACTGCACTACACTTGTGCCTCTGTCACGTCATTTCTGCGTCATGTCCGAGCCATGTCCGCGCCATGCCCGTGCCATGTCCTCGCCACGTCCGTGCCACGTCCGCGCCATGTCAGCGCCATGTCCTTGCCCGATATGTGTGACCTGGGCCTAACATTTATCCATCTACACAAACTTCCACATTTATAATATTAGGAAGTAGGATGTTAAAATAAGCTCAGACCTAATTGCAGTGCTAGGGCGGGACACAGAGAGAAACTACCCATAATTATGTGCAAAATTCAGCTCAATCTATTCCATAGTTTTGGTGTGACGGACAGACAAACATTTCACATTTCAGAAACTATCATCACCTTTATAAAATAAGTACATAGTAAGAAGAAGGAGGGTTAGGATGAAAAACTTGCATCTGTAATTTTTTTGGGAACAAAATTTCATCTGCATGTAATTATCTTTACAACCCATCAACTGAATGATGTACAAGTATAGGTTCGATCATAAACTGTTTGTCTAACAAAAGGTCGTCCACAATGGGATTAATGTGAAACGACGCAAGCAATAAATGTCAACACAATACCCCAATCAGGTTGCCCTGCCCACGACTGGGGCGCAGCTGAGGGCGAATAGCAAGGTTACTGGTATGCGGCGTCTACCATGCGCCTTTTGACGAAAGGTTCGTGTTTTGCCTGAGGCTAAAGGCTGGGCACTGAAAAAAAAAATTGGACGGTTTTGCCTGGCTAAAGGCTGGAGGCTGAAGAGGTTGCAGATCAGACCCGCTATTAAACTAATCAATAATAATATTAAATAATGCTGGAAAATTTCACACAACATTATGTGGCCCCAAAGTAAGCTTAGCTTGTGTTTTATTGGAAAAGACTACAGGAAAAGATGTTTTTTTACAAATACAAATAGTTCATTTACCAAAAAGCCTAATACAGATAGAGTAACTGATGGTCCCCGCTTGCGGCATGCTTGTATCGTGGGAGACCGGTAATAATTAAATACATCAAGAATAGAGTGACAGTCTTGAAGTGAAATTTAATAAAAATCGTCCAATCGTGTTTCACATAAATACATTTCAAAATGCCAAATTTGCGCTAATATAGACCTTATGTCGCTTGAAAAGTGTTGGAGTTCAAATATCTCGATGATTAAATAGCTTTTTTTTCGTAAATATATACATAGCATACATAGAAAACACTCAGACCAGAGACAAATATGTCTTGTTATGGCATGTTACGTAGTTACCTGTTGTAGTGTGTAGACAGCGACACTGCTCATTAATGCTAGAATTTATCCTTTCGGTGAATTAATTATGGGTGCCGGATGTTTGCTTCTCGACTCCAAGTTTAAGAATGGGAACTGAAATACGTTATTGGTAATAATTAATAGCCTACTTGTTAAGCTATGTTATATAAATAAGTGGTTTAGCCATCCTCTATCACCTACTACCGGAAGTTGGTTAAAATTACACGGGTACGTGTGTACAGGGTGTCGCGAGAAAAAAGGTCTCCATCCGGCACGGGGTCACGTGACCGAGGCGTGGGAAATCTGCCGGGGCTTATACAGGATGTAGGCTTATGTCGAGTTCTATTGTCCAATGGAAACCGGACCCGTAACCATCTCGCCTCACAGAGATATTTTTGTTACATCAGTCCCACCACTGCTAGCTTCGGCCCGTGGCTTTATTTGCTTGTACTTATTATATCTTAGTTAATAAAATTTCAGATCTGTGAATAAAATCATCTTTCATAGGTGTTAAAAGCGGTGGCTTTTTAAGTTTTGACTATGGAATGTAATGTATATTACATCTTGAGCTTTATATTACATCCCGCGATTGCTATTCACACTGTTATTATAGATATATGTTTCAAACAAAAATTCAAAACACGTGATCAGTTGACGTCACTATTCAAACTGAGGGCGAGGCAGGGGGAGCCGCGGTGTCCGGGGGCGTGAGGTAAAATAAACACCAATATCGCTCGAAAAAATATTTATAGTGGGATGTAATTTATATTATAGTACAGTGTAAGCGTACAAAGTGCCGGCTCATTGCGGCATAGCGCAGCCTAACACTGGCAGAATTAAATCCCCTGACTGTGGAAGGAAGGGCAGCAGCGTCTGCGGTGCGAGAAACTGTACCCTGTGATCCCCAACCCGCATGCCCAGCGTGGGGCTATGGGCATATCCCCCTTCTTATAGGAGAGGCTTATGTCCAGCAGTGGACTGAATAGGCTGGTGTTCTGTTGTTGTATTACAATGCTTAACAAAATTAGATGAAGCGAAAATATTACAATAATTTTATATTATGTGAAATATTGGTAGTCTAACAAACTTGAATATATAATCCTGGAAGATTTTCGTTTGTGAAAATTTTCACACAAACCTTTTCACAAGAATACTTGCTAACAATGAGAAGAATACAATGAAACCGGAGTATGTTAAGGCTTTTGAGGTATTTGGACCCTATTACTTTCACTGTGTTTATTTCTAATCAAAAATGAAGCCATACAAAGCGTGTGTAGCTTTGTATTTCAACACATATATCATAAACTTTGCTAAGTTATGTATTTTATATTTAAACTAAAATGACCACCAGTCTTCATAATTGTACCTTCGTTTGGGTTCACTGGTGTAAAGTTGCACCTCTGCTACATGAGATAGAGTGTAATGTTAGTTATTGTACGAGGAACAGTGCTTCTTAGTTTGTTCATTTCGTGAATTCAAGAATTAGGATAGTAAAAAGTCTGTGGGTCGGCCAGTTTAATATTCATCGCTCATCATTATTATCAGACCGTGTAAATTTAACTTAACTGAAGTTAGAGCTGTTATTATCCAAAAAAAAACTCAAGCTAATTTAATAATTTTTAGCCAACAAAAATCCTATCTATAATATATAACGTTTATTTAGGTACCTAACCAGCATAACGATGTGTATCTACCTCCCGAAATAACTCTTTGCATAAGTTTTTGGTTTTTGTTTAATAAATTATTCTTATTCTAATCATACTCGTAAATATACTTTTTCTTCGTTACCAGTGGCCAACTCTTGCTTAGGTGATCTGTTAAGAACACCGAAGTAAGCCACGCCACGAGATATCTATTATCTATGAATACAACAACAACAACAACAACATCATCAGCCTAATAAAAGTCCACTGCTGCAGCTATAAGAAGGGGGATATGCCCATAATCCGACGAATTGACGACCTCTGTGGCGCAGTGGGCGAAGGCCCGCTTGAGATACATAAGGTTGCGGGTTTGATTCCCGCTACGGGACAAATGTTTGCATGTTCTGCAGATATTTGTCAGGGGTCTGGGTATTTTCTATGTACGATGTGTATGTATTTACAAAAATAAATATATATGTAGTATATCAATCATGTGGTTCCCATAATACAAGCTCTGCTTAGTTTGGGGCTACAAGATGCTGTGTGACAACGTCCAGCATTGTTTATTTACTTATTTATTCCCCAGGCGGGGCAAGTGGGTTGAGTACCGCAGGACAGGGCACAGCATCTCGCACCGACGACTCTGTTGCCCATCAGTGACCAGGGGACTTAGCTGTGCCAGTGTTGAGCTGCGCTATGCCGCAATCAGCCGGCTGCCAGAGCCCCGATTGTTAGTTATCAGGCAGGTGAGGTTGGTTTTGGTTCCAAAGATGGTTGAAACCCCTTACCCCTTACACTATGAATGCTTTGTCTAATGATAGGATTAGCTATCTTCGTCTAATGATAAGGTTAGCTATCTCGTCCTGAGGCCCGCCCTCGAGGTGTGTCTAATCAAGCCATTCAAGCGATACTAATTATAATCGATGTTCCTGGCGTCACACTGTTATTTTCCGATAATAACATTGAAATCACGCAATATTGTTTGAGTTATGATAATAATTGTAGGCCTTTTTCACCATCTTCACGTAACGTCAAAATAAGCTATTTTATTTGATTTTGTTATGTCACAAATCTCTGAGCGAACACTTAAAGCTTAGCGTCCACAGGTCGGTATTTTACGCATCGGACGCATCGCATTGAACAGATCTTAGAATTCTTTGTATAGAAAGTCACACATGTGCGTGCACTGATCCGTATTGTACGTATCTCACAATGGCAATGCCGACACCGATGCTCCGAGAGGAAGCTTTAGCGATGCGTGCCGATGACGTCATACGAAATGCCGGTTAAACGCACCCCGCGCTTGCTCCGCGTCTCAAACAACAAACACACGTACAATCACTAAGAAAATCCGAATGAAACTGTCATCGGCAATCCAATTGCTGGTTCTTGCGTTAGCAATCCGATCACTGTCGGTACAGTGGACGCAGTAAGAAAAAATAATGCGGTTGATGCGATGCGTCCGATGCGTACGACACTGACCTGAGGACGCTAGCTTTAATCGGCAATTATCTGACTTTGACGTTGTCCAGGATGGTGGCCCTTTGTCTAGTTTCATAACGTTTTTGTATATTGCCATTCTGTATACGTGGATTGCTGGCCTCCGAGATAATGCTCCGCGCCATGCCTGAGGTGCTGGCGGTGCAGGACATGGAGTATTTTTTTTGGAGAATTTACATTATCTGAATATATGCGAAGGTAGGTACTGTAGTACTTATATGTTTTTTGGGCTGTGGGAAAAGTACGTAGGTATGCACAATATTGTTGTCTTGCACAATTATCTTAATTTTTTCATTTATATCCACAAATATAATAGTTATCACTAATAAAAATAAAGGTATCTATGGTATGTATTGTATATTATTTTTATTTTAGTACTTGTGATTTATATAGAAAGTTATGCTATGTAATTTGTACCTATTGTGACAAGTAAATAAGTTTGATACAGATCATTTTTAAGGTCCTCTGACCTTCGTTTGCAAGAAGGGTAATTTCAAAAAGTAATCATTTCTAAAACTAGCATTACAGATAGATACTAACCATGACTAGCAGTCGGTAGCCCTAAACTATAATGTGTTGAAAGAGGTAAAAGAAGCCCAGCAGTGGAATCCAGCGAGTTCTTTAGCTAAGGTAAATCATAAAATTAGTTTTCATTTATATGCAAAAAATACATAAAGCGCTTCAAAAAAAAATTTAAAATCTTTATTCGGGGAAACCATTTACCTAAAAGTTAAAGAAATTACTCGCAAACGAAGTTGCAAGCGGGTCAACTAGTTAATTATCATATAACATTAATGCTTCAACCAAATTTAATTATTATTGTTATACTGTAGATGAAAATGACGACCTCTATGGCGCAGTGGGTGAAGCTCCGCCTGACACGTAGAAAGTTGCGGATTCGATCCCGCCACGGGACAAATGTTTGCATGATCTGCAGATATAGATGTCCCGGGTCTGGGTGTTTTCTATGTATGAATAGTAATGTATTTATTTACAAAAACTAAATTTAATGAAGTGTACCAGTAATGTAGCTTCCAAAACACAAGTTTTGCTTACATTGGAGCTACCTAACTATGATGTTGTATGAAACTGGTCCTACATTATTTATTTACTAGTGTGGAGTGAGCGCACACCTCAGCATTTAGCATAGATTTAGTAATCTATATATATAAAAATGAAACCCGTTTTCCTTGGTCACGGCATCACGCGTGAATGGCTGGACCGATTTCACTAATTTTTTTTTTGTTGTATTTGTTATTATGAGGAGAAGGTTCTTACGGAAAAAAATATTAAGAAAATTGCTACGCTAAGGCGGTACGAAGTTCGCCGGGTCAGCTAGTAGTATCATATATTGTACTAACGTCACACAACCCATTCGACCGTCATATATTAAATACCCATCCAAACCATGAAGACGTTTCACTTCACGCGTCCACCGAATAAATCAAATCTACCAATAATTAAATACCAACAATCACACATCATTACACTAGCCCGCGGCTTCGCTCGCGTGGTACCGGGATAAAAAGTAGCATATGTGTTAATCTAGGTCACAAACTGTATAATAGAAGCGCTTTTGGTGTGGTTAACTTCTGTGTTTTTGGCAGATCACCTTGGTTAAGCAACACTCCGCCCGGCCATTACTTGGATGGGTGACCGTTTAGTGACATTTCGATTTGAGCGCTTCAGTGCTTCGGAAGGCACGTTAAGATGTTGGTCCCGGCTTTTCAGTCGTTAAGCCATGTCGGAGGCCTTCGGGTGGCCTAAAAACTCCGACACCAGGGTTGGTCTCTAGCTCATACGACGAATAAGAAGACTGTATAATTCTAAGTTACATCCAAATACGATCAGTAGTTTTTGCATGAAAGAGTTACAAACATTTATCTATACATCCATACATCCATACCCACAAACTTTCGCATTTTTAATATTAAGTAGGATAGTTCAGGATTTTATGTCCTCTTTAAATATTTATTTTCTTACTAGCTGCCATCCGCGACTTTTCTCGCGTCGTGCCCGGATTATATGCATACTAAGGACTGACAATACAACAAAGAACAGGATTAACAAATCCGTTCAACCGTTACGAAGTTGAGTGGAAACAAACATTCTCACACTCGAACTTTCGCATTTATAATATTAGAGTGAGATTCCTAAATGTCAGTTTCCTTATAAATAATATAATTGAATGAATAGATGCCCTTTCCAGGACCCTTATTCCCTATGACCAAATGTAAACGTAACCAGACGGAACGCGCATCGTTACGATACCTGCGTGGAATCTACGTGTAATCGTATGTGCCTTCCCAGATCAGACTTGTGTAGCCAATCAGGCTTGCTGAATGTCACATAGCATGTGAAGTGCGTTCACATACCACGTGACATTCAGCTAGCCTGATTAGATACGCATGTCAATCACGCGACCAACTCGCGCGAGCAAAACCCCCATCTGGGAAGGCCCTATGCTCATGTCAAATTTCTAAACATGACACCATGGCGTGTTTTAGAAACGCGTTTGTGTTTGAAACATGTTATGACGTCACAGGTTATCGACAAGAAATCTTTTGTGTGATAGCGAATAAGAGCCCAGTAGGGACAGACAAGTAAAGTGACGTCTGCCTAAATTTAAATTTGAAAGGTATCCAAAGTTAGCACTCAGTGAAACGCCAGGCTGTCCTCTCGCCGAGCAATTTTAATTATCGTCCCTCTAAATAATTCAATATAATTAAAAACATCCATTATAAAATCCAATTTTGGAACTCCTACTGTTAGAATGGGTTGCTTCCCGGGACGAGAATAAAATATAAGAACAACAATATTTTAAACAATAGAATGCTAATGGTCTTATTTCAAGAATAACTTTATTGTATTAATGTGGTCAAGTGAGAGTTATACTTTTTGTTGGTTCTATATTGGTTTCGTAATTCGTAATATTGGTGTTTTATAATAATGGGGTACTTAAATGCAATGACAAAAATCAATTTTACAAAAATTAAAATAAAACTTACATATTATACATATTATATTAGCTTTTACATCACAAACATAATCTTATAGAATAATATATGACTCTTTGAAATTATTATAATTTGATGCTATGTTAGCCATGTTTTCAAAGTTTATGGTAAATTGAGAACCCAGCGAGATACCTACTTAAACAAATTATAATTATTTGTGATGTAATCAATAATTACAATTCAGTGCTGGCAAGATAAACATCCATTCCATTATTTTTATACATATATAGCCCAGTTATAGAGCGTAGGTACATCTAGCTCAAGATCGAGAACATTGGAGGGATCGGGGGGAAGCGTTTGTCCAGCTGTGGGACATACTAGCCCAATCGTAGTCATGACCGTTTAGCTGTATTTGGATTCGGAGGGCACGTTAAGATTTTCCTCTCGACTTTTCAGTTGTTAAGTAGTGTCTGAGTAGATGAAGTAAAAACTTTATTGATAACTAGCGGCCCGTCCCGGCTTCGCACGGATTAGGGCACTTTTTTACACCTTCGGTAACGTTACTTCAGTTTTAGTAAGGATCCCTAATCTTTTCTAGCAATAAATATAGCCTGATTTACTCACAGTGAATGTAGCTTTTTCATGGTGAAAAAATTTTTGAAACCGGCACAGTAGTTTTTGAGTTTATTAATTACAAACAAATTTTTCCTCTTTATAATATTAGTGTAGATAATAATAAATTTACGGAACGTCTCACACACGGTCAACTGTTCCCAAACTAGGCAGAGCCTGTTTTATATATCAGGCGACTGATAAACATACATAGATACTTATAAAACACCCTGACACAGAACAAATATTTATGTTAATCACACAAATTGACGACCTTGTGGTGCAGTGGGCGAAGGTCCGCCTGAGACGAAGACAGAACGACTGAAGGTTGCGGGTTCGATTCCCGCTGCAGGGCAAATGTTTTATGTTCTGCAGATATTTGTCTGGGGTCTGGGTGTTTTCTATGTATGATTAGTATTTATTTACAAAAAAATCAATCGTGTGGTGGTAGTATATCAATCGTGTGGTTCCCATAGTACAAGCTCTGCTTAGTTTGGGGCTACATGATGCTGTGTCATAGTCCATCCTGGGCGGGAATTGAACCCACGACCGGCAGCTCAAGAGGCAGAGTTACTACCAACTGAGCTATGAGGCCCGTCACTTTTTTATTAATGCATTATTCTGATGTGTTAGTCTACGGACCATAAATATTATAAAAATGTCAGTGAATGCCGTACAATGGCGGGGAGTACTGTACAAAGGTGCCAGCGATCGAGCCTTCACAATGGCAGTCTTGTATCGATGCTATTCACTGTTCATTCGCCCTTTTTATGTTGCGATCATAAAAGTGAACGGCTTAGCGGTAATTTAGTTTTATTATATATATAATTGTTATGTAAGGAAACATTTATTTTAGACACAAATCATAAAAATAAGTAATAGTTAAGTGCTAATAATTATACCTACATATTTTACTAAATACATATTTTACTTAAATAAAATCACCTAGTCAAAATCCAGAACGTCATTATATTATGAATGTGATGTAATATTTTGCTATTAAAAAAGGGCATATTAATAGTAGCAATGTGTTACAGTTTTTGCTATGGTTTAGTGTCACGAAAACTTCGTCGAGTTTTCTCGTCACCCATACCGCAATGTTTGAAAACGAAAGTTTTCAATCAGTGCGTCCTACCCGTCATGATGATACGGAGCCGAAACGTGGACACTCACAGTACGGCTAGTCCACCAGTTTAAAGTTGCTCAGCAAGCTATGGAACAAACTATGCTCGGAGTTTCTCTGAAGGATAAAATCCGTAACGAGTTTATCCGACATAGAACTAAAGTTGTCGACATTGCTCAGAGAATTAGCATGCTGAAGTGGCAGTGGGCTGGCCATATCTTCCGAAGAACCGATAATCGTTGGGGTAAACGAGTTCTTGAATGGAGACCGCGGCTCAGCAAACGTTGTGTAGGTCGCCCTCTGGCCAGGTGGGGTGACGATCTGCTGTCGGCTGCTGGTAGAAGCTGGATGCGTCGAGCTCAGGACAGGGCGCAATGGCGCTCAGTAGGGGAGGTTATTATCTATTGCTATTGCCTTACACAGCATCGGCGTCAACCGTAGCACTTCGTAGCAATTCCCGTAGAGCCACGTAGCAAGCTACTATTTCTATGGCACTGCGTAGCAATAGCTACAATTTTTGTAGCACTACGAAACAGCAATATAAAGTAACTAGATGAACAGGATGACCTTCAAGGTATGTTTCTAGTGTAGTGGTTGCGTTAGCATGGATACAGAGATAGAGAAATACAGTTGAGAAAGAGAGGGATAGAGAGATACAGTTTATTAAATATAAGTTGACACGCGGGACATTCACATTGACATAAATGTAGTGATGAACTATGACGAAACGCATTGTATTTTGTCAAACCAATGAAAAAGCCACTATGTTTATGTCAATGTCAATGTCAAATCAACCTATATTTATCAAACGTAGTGGAGGACACCAATTAATAATGGTATTATAACCGTTATACGTTAGTAATAAGACACAAGTATTAGTGAAATGGAATAAAAGAAGATTGAACGGGAATTCTCTGATGAAGAAAATTGTGTGTCGATCGTTTTTTGTTAGTCGCCATTGCTATAGCAGAAATAAACTGGACCTGACTGAAGACTGGACGACTGGACTTATAAGCTGCACTACTTATTATACTTGATACTGACTGTGGAAAACTATCCTAGAAGCCATTTAATAAAGAAGTGAAGTCAAATTGTAGTGTGGATTAAACACTGCTGCACTGTATTATGAGAAACTGCAGTTTTAAAGAAATAATATAAACTTCACACAAAAAAATATAAAATACGCTTTTAAGTGTACATAGTACTATTATTTCATGATGAAAATAGCCAATATAATATCAGTTTCATCGAGTGACGTGATGAACGATTCAGCGCTAAAAGTAAAACGCGTTCAGACTCGTCACGGAGCTTGAAGTATTTTCCAGATGAAAATAGACTCTTATACAGCGTGTTCTATTTACTCAGGGTTTATTAAATCAGAGCTACAATATACATGTGTACACTATAATACACATACTGTGATCTGCAGCTATAATGTTTAACGACATATATTTATAATTACAAATAATAATAATTTGATTAATAAAATAACAAAAAAACTTATTTTTCGTTCATTTCATTTATTACTCGATTTTGTTCGCACATAAAGAAAGCCACTAATTTTTTTTTGATGCACAGACAAAATATGTAATATTTGCCTTCAGATTTTTTATTTAAATTTTCTATACTTATAAAATCCTTTGTCCTGAATGACTGACGGATCAACGCACAGCCTAAACCGCTGGTTGTAGAGACCTAAACCTGTTCTTTGTATGACGTAGGAGGGTGTGTTCTTTGTATGACGTAGGCATCCGATAAGAAAGGATTTTCCAAAATTCTACACCTAAGGGGATGAAAAACGAGGGCAAAGTTTGTATGGAATAACGTGATTCCTCGGTCCAATCTACTTCTAATTTTGCATGAACATTATTTATCAGCATTGATGGATCTTTTTAAAATTGGAATTTCAGATCATTGAGATATTATACTCTAGAGTCACAAACGTGGAAAAAAATGTCTGCACCAAAACACGTCGAATGTTGTCGATTGCGCTGACATTGAACACTTTTCAAGCCACATGAGATCTAAATTAGCGCAAATTTTGGATTTTGAAGTTTATTTATGTCAAATACTCTTGGACGATTCAAATGTCAGTTTTCGCTTGAAGACTGTGAGTTACTCCACTGTACTTCTTGTTTCTAATTTTCAGACTGTGACTCTATAGAGTACCTACTTTCTAATCTGTGTCAAATATGTATAAAATAATTAACATCAAAAGCACTAAGGAGTCTTATTAGTAAGAGTATCTTTGACATCGTAGTTCAGTGGTATTTGTTGTAAGTTCGTGTCGTATGTACCTATGTTTGTTCAAACCGTATTTCCAATCTGCATACAATTTGTTAGGTTGATAGGTTGTATTAGTTGTAAACTTTTGCTGGGAAGTATGTCAGTTATATCAGACAAGGGGTCATCAAAATATGGAGTCCCAAAAGGGGCCAAAAACTGAATAGTAACTCCAATTATTTCTCAAGTTACGAGAGGGGATATAATAACTTATAATATAATATATACGCATATGTACCTATATATTTCAACTGGCTGTTTACTTGGCAAAGGGTCGCCAATGGAAAAGGGAGCAAGAACGGGCGCGGAAAAGGTAGAGGAAGTGGGAGTGGGAACGGGAACGGGAACGTGAACGCGCCCGGACACTGACCCGGACCTAACCTGGTAATATAGGTAGGTACTTTTTATTCCATATATAATTAGGGTTACAGGCAACATAAAAAGAGTATAATTGCGCATACGAAGTTGCGGGCGGGTCAGCTAGTAATTTTATAAAATTCTAATTAATCTAAATAAAAGATAAATAAAAATCATAAACACATAGACAAATCAACACGCAGCCAAAACCGTAAGTCTTCTAAACTTGAACGAGAGTATGTTTTTTTACATTTTGGGTGCTCTAAGAAAGCATTTTCTAAAATTCAGTCTCTGAAGATATGCGATGTGAGCTGAAGTCTTCACCCAATTCGAGATGCCTAAAAAGCGTATATCAGTCGTGTAATCTACTAACCTAAATCTTAGGCTTCTTATACATATCTTCACTTTAGCAAATAAATATCTTCAAGTTGAATTACATCTGCACGGTCGATCGCGAAGCATTCCAATAGATACTTGTTAATATAACACCCTGTTTAACCATCCCAATTAAATATTTGATCGTGTCTCTCAAAGCCCGGTTCAGCTCTCATGAATAAGTAAATCTGGATGTTGTACGAATCCAAATAAAATATTGGTTGTATTTTATTAAATGTGAGATATTACATTGGAAGCGATGGAGTTAATTAATACTGTAAGCAAACAGGCTGTGGATGGAACATCTATAATCATCATCATCATCAGCCTGTAGCAGTCCATTGCTGGACATATACCTCTCCTAATGAGCGCCATTGCGCCCTGTCCTCAGCTCGACGCATCCAGCTTCTACCAACAGCATTTTGCAGATCGTCACTACACTACGTTACCCAAGAACTCGGTTTCCCCAACGGTTATCGTTTCTTCGGTAGATATGACAACTTTAGTTCCAAAGACTCTATGGCTGTCTCAAATATGAAATAGTGTCAAATAAATAGGTTTAATCTAAAAATTTCAAAGTTTATTTTGACAATAACAGTATAATACAACAACAAAACTAGGGACATACCTAAATATAACTTTGATTATAAAATGGGGAAAAAAGCTTGTAAGCAGATGGTAGGTAGGAAGGTTTTTTGTTTACCCAAATTTCTTTGTAACCATATTGCTAGCGAATAAACCATTCCTATTTATTTTTCATGTTATTGAAAAGCAGGTAATTTTTTGAATAAAATGTTGTATTATGCGTTGCTATTCGAAATTAAACAACTTTGATTTCGGAGCATGATATTGAATAATAATATTTTGAATGAATTTGTACTAGCTTCCTCCCGCGGCTGCGGTTGCACATTAAATTATATTATTCTGGTTTTACACACATTATACAGCTCAGATTTTGCGCATAATTTTGAATAATGCCTGCATTTTGACCTGTTCTCCGTTAACCTAGGAATTAGAAGTGCAGAGTGCCAGCTAAGCTCAATCCATTTAAACATTTTGGCGGGAAGAATGTAGTGGACAACACTTCGCCCTGTGAGTACTTGGATGGGTGACCGTTTATTGCACTTAAATTTAAGCACTTCTGTGCCTTGGAAGGCAATTTATGATGTTGGTGCTGGCTTTTTAGTCTTCAAGCTATCTCAGAGACCTTCTGGCGGCGTAAAGAACTCCCAACCCAGAGTTGGCCTCTAGCTCAAACGGAAAAGAACTAGATTGCCTTCTAGTTCTTTTCCGTTTGAGCTAGACTAAGAAGTGACAGACATCCATCCATCCAAACAATCAAAAAATCTTTCAACTGATCATTATCATCAGCCTATAGCAGTCCTCTGCTGGACATAGGCCTCCCCTAACAGCCTGCGCACATTGGACGACAAACGTCAGCGATTAGACGCTACGACAAGCTACGGGGGACAATTTTCATACATTTTGTTCAAAGCTAACACACGGCGACAATCGCGACAGCAAGACATGACAGACGTTCACGACTAAGCGCGACGACAAAGCGTCGTGTTTGCGAGGTCTGTTATGAGCGCCATTGCGCCCTGTCCACAGCTCGACGCATACAGTTTCTACCAGCAGCCTTACGCAAATCGTCACTTCACCTGGCCGGAAGTCATCCTATACTACGTTTGCTGAGCCGCGGTCTCTACTCAAGAACTCGTTTACCCCAACGGTTATCGGTTCTTCGGCAGATATGGGCACCCCATTACCTCTTCAGCATTGCTCGTTCCATAGCTCGCTGACCGACTTGAGTTTAAGCTGGTGGACTAGTTGGCCTTAATGTGAGTGTCGACGTTTCGGCACTGTAGATCATCATCAAAAATTATTGATGGGTAGGACGCACGTATGGGTGACGAGAAAACTCGATGTAGTTTTCCAAATGTTGCCCAACCCCGCTGAATCCTCTTCTTGGCCTCCTCGTAGTTCAACTTATAGTTGTAGATTAATGGTATAACTAACCTCCTGAGGCTCGGAGTCGACGAACCAGTCGATGGTGGCAGCTGGCAGGGAGTAGTCGGAGGTGCAGTTGACCATTGCCTGCTCGCCCACCTGCACCATCGTGGGCAGTCCAGTGATCAGCGGGTCATACTCCGGCAAGACTGTACGAAAAGCATTCCGAAGGGTTTGGGGTTCAGCAGTACTCAAATACATAAGAAAACAAAAATAACGTTGCGTTTAGATGACACGCGCCCGCCTCGCGCCCACCTCATGTAGTCCAGTCAATATTACAAGCGGATGGGAGGCGTACTCTAGGCGTATTCCAGGCGTGCGTGATGCATACGGTATGGGGCGGGTGCGAGGTGGGTGCGATGCGGACGTGGGTCGTCTGAACAAGGTCTTAAAATAAAAATCTGATTTTCTTAGTTCAGAACTAATTTATATGCATTTTTTTTGTAAATCATCATCATCATCAAAGAAGTCTACTGTATAGAAGTATACTGCTGAACATACGTCTTCCTCCAGGAATTTTACGAAGAACGGTCTTAAGCCCTCTTCATCCACCGATTCATCACCGTTCATCGGGTGGGGGTCTCCCTTTCCCTCTTCATCCAGATACATCATCCTTCATACATTCCATTCGAGAACCTTAAGTCCCCAACGGTATTGTAAATACTTACTTAATATTATAGAAAGCAGCCAGAGAAGCATCATATAGATACGTCCAGATCTTCAATATACAAATATATCACAGATCATACCAACATTTGTATCGCGATGAGAATCGAACCCGCAACCTTCTGTGTCTCAGGCGCACCTTCGCCCACGACGCCAAAATGGGGGTTATATCGACAGGGTCCCCCAAGCCACAGATGAAACTTTTCAATAACGTACCTGCCATCGTCATGTTCGCGGATCTCCTGTCTACAGCGAACCTGGGGCCTTCACTGGAGACCTCACAGGTGTACTTGGCGGTGCCTCGCTCCCCCCTCACGGTGATGGCGCAAGCAGACGCATCGCAGGAACTGTTGGCGATTATCACGCTGCTGGTGTTGAAGGCGCGGCTCTCGAACTGTGAAAAATTATATAATTAAATACACACTATATTCGGTGCTCGTAACTGAGACCACTCCTTAGGTATGAGTTTCAAATTATGATTAAAGAAATTGCGACTCAAGTATGCCTTTTACGACTTATATGAACTTTATTTATTTATTTCCTGAATTGTTAATAGTTATGATCGATCATTATAATATTGTAATACCCTATCTTACCGATAAGATGTGTTGTTAATAAAATCTTGAATCTTGTATGTACGGGGACGCGTGGGAATCCCGCTAAACTATTAGGCCACTTCCTAATGGACACAGTATGGACTGTGATATTTTTCTTTTCAATTAAAGTCTAGGTCAAACCTTGCCAAGGAACTGATGCTTCCAATTCGGCTAACTAATGAAAAGTGGGGGCCATCTTAAAGTGCCTTTAGAAACACGAAACCTTTCGGATCTGAATGCTACTACAAGTATTCATATAGTGAACGGGATAAAGGCTGTTTCACTTTGTGAAAGTAAGCTACGCCTACGTGAACGCTTTGAACGCTCTCGCACTTGAAGCAACGTTGATAAAAAGTAAAACATCAAAGAAAATAAAATAAAATGATAATGGCCTATTACTGACTTGTGATTTGAATAAACACATAACTAAAAGCTAACCATCTGACCATATCCCAGGGACTACTGTCCCGTTCAGTAAGTAAAAATTCAGTAAGTAATACTTGGTGCTCTATAAATGTATATTTACGGGGTGTACGGGGTTCCAACCCCCATCTTCGGAACCCAAGCCAACCTCACCTGCACGTGGTGCATCCTGCTAAACAACGAACGGGGCTCTGGCGGCCGGCTGATTGCGGCATAGCGCAGCCTACATCGGCACATCTAAATCCCCTGGCCACAGACGGGCAGCAGCGTCGGTGGTGCGAGAAGCTGTGCCCTGCGATCCCCAACCCGCAAGCCCAGCGTGGGGATTATGGGTATATCCCCCTTTTATTAAGGGAGGCCTATGTCCAGCAGTGGACTGATATAGGCTGGTGTGGTGTGGTGGGTGTGGAAAAATAATAATAATAATAATTAATGTATAGAGTAGACACAGAGGCCTAAGTATGCTAATTTTACCCTAAAATATTACAGGCAAAAAATATCATATCACAATCACAAATCAAAGGATATCACAACGTAAAGATCTAAAGATTTAATAACAACAGAACTTCGAAAACCCCTCACATTTTATACTGATTGAAAAAAGATTGATCTGATGCTTATAAGAGTTTTATTAATTCCCGCCCCCGCCTTCCCCTTCAGCCGCGGCACAGTAACGATAGCCAGTAAGGACACTGATCTCTACGTGCCCAGCCTTCAATATCCAACATTATTTATTGGATACTAGCTTCCACCCTTGAATTCACTCAATTGGATAATAAGTGGTCCATATTATGGTGTTGTTATTCTATGTATATTATTATATGTATTTGTTGTATGTATGTACGTCATTCCTGAGTAATAAGTTATATGTGTTATTCAACTATGAATAACATACATACAGTATGTTATTCATAGCTGAAAAAAATAATCCGTTCAGTAGTTTTGGCCTGGAGGAGAAACAAACATTCTAACTCCAGATTTCACAAACTTTCGCTTTTAAAATATGAATGATTGAAATTTCTTTATTGTACACCTTATTTTAAGAAACAACAGACATAACTTAAAATAAATGAAAAGGGCGGTCTTATCGTTTGGAAGCGATCTCTTCCAGACAACGTTTGGATGGAGAGTATATGTTAAAAGTAAGAACGGCCGTTACTATTAGTTTATAAGTAGGATATGAATAGTTATTTAATTATTTTAACTATTTACTTTTTTTATGATACCTATTGATGGAATTAGCACATCGCCCACCTGGTGTTAAGTGGTAACCATTACCTATAAATTACTTAATTAAAGGTTCTTCTTTTACTCACAAAGTTTATTTTATTTTATTACTTCTAGGAAAACTTACAATTTGGTCTACAAAAAACTAAAATTGAAATACAATAATTATTATCCAAAAATCACGAACCTTACACCGCAAAGAAAATAATGTAGTTTAATCATCATTTAGCACTCTTTGGAACCAGCTATCACTACCACCAGAACCTGCTTATATCAAACTAGCGGCCCGTCCCGGCTTCGCACGGGTTAAGGCACTTTTTTACACCTTGGGTTACGTTACTTAAGTTTTAGTAACGATCTCTAATCTTTTCTAGCAATAAATGTAGTCTATGTTACTCAGGGTGAATGTAGCTTTAGAATGGTGAAATAATTTTGAAATCGGCACAGTAGTTTATTCGTTACAAACATACACATACACAAAAATACATTTTTTTTCCTCTTTATAATATTAAGTGTAGATGTAGATCTACTGCTGGACATAGGCCTCCTAATAATAATAGAAGGGGACATGTCCACAATCCCCACGCTGGGCATGTGGGTTGGGGCTGTAGGGTACGACTTCTCACACCGCCTGTCATTTGCACAATATTGAACTTCCATCTATTCTGATTGAGCAGTACCCTGTGCCATCAGAAAACAAATTGACGTCATGGATGATTTGGCAAGAATTTCAATTTTTCCTGTGCAACTCGCCGGAACTAATTCCTCTTAATTTCCGTGGAAATGAACGTTCAATTTACATCACTTTGTCTCAAAGGGAACGGGTGAACGGCCGATTTTAATGAGGTTTCCAAGGTATTTTCTTAAGGTGATAAACATAACAAAAGACTGTTATTAGATGTTTAAGTCCGCGTGTTTGGTTGCCGGATTAATAATTAAATATCATTGATATAATACTAACAGTATTATCGTTAAATATCCTATTTGATTTCAGATCATAGACTATATCCTGACAAAATGAACTTTGCAGTTAGTCAAAGTCAAAAAGTATTTGTTTCTTCGCTTACAAATAGTATGTAGGTATTTTCATTGCATTATTAACTTCAACCTAAAAAAAATGACGAAGCTTTTTCGTTTCATATATGCAAGAGATCAAACTCTTACCTAATGAATAAAAAAATTCAGAGCTGATAACCACAACTCAGCTTTTATGAAAAAAATTCATATAGTTATATAGCACAAAGCTATACTTGTTTATGTTATCTAACTACCGCGGGCTCCATGGCTTGCCTGCATTTCCACGGCGCCAACATACCTACCTATTTTTGCGATTAGAAAATCTTGGATTGGATTTTAGATCACATTATAAAACGAATGTTCGGGAACTTTGTAGAGTAGGTTAATATGTCGTAATTGCTCTCATTCCGACTGCAAAACATAATTCGCTGAATTTGTGTGAAATTAAATATCACTTGAGTAATAAGTTCCAATGAGAAGTGAGTATATGAGCGGAGTAAGCACTTTTGAGTGCAGCCATGAAAACTGCCATCTTAAAAGTGACACATTTATTTATTTAGATTTTTTTATGCGAAAACATTAAAGTTTAAATGGTCTATAGTGATTACCAAATATATCTTATTAGATTTTAAAGTACGGTTTGTTTTCCGAAAAAAACAGAATAAAATCATCAGTCTATAGTATTTCACTAATGGATCCATTTATTTAGACACAAAGTCATAGTATAGCAAAAGGCTAGTTTAAAATTTGTGAGTCATAATATATAACTAATGTATAACTAACTGCTCCATCTATGTCCCATATTGTAACTCTTACCGTATGCTCCCACGTGGGCATTGTTTCTTTAGTATAAACTTTTATTGTGTGTTCAGTTACAAATAAATAAATGTCTATAATGGCGTTTCTGACAATTTGTTTGGTGTTTCCATGTAGATGAATGCTTTACTGAGACCTACGTGAAGCAAATCAGAGGCCTTTGCCGGGACCATCAGATCTCAAGTTAAACTCAAAAGAACACAGTTCACTTAAAATGAGCTTATAAACTATATTACTACTACTGTATTTGTAACTAGTTAAGGTTATGTTACTTAATAATTATGTTCCAGAGGTCTATGAAGAATCTTAGATTATTTTATTTTATCATGTATTCATTTATTTAGTCTCTTTTAAAACACAGATACTGATTCACAGGTTTTAATATTACGATATATACGACATATATTATTTATATAATATATATCTATATATCTATATATATATATATAGTTATTTCTAGGTTTTATTAGATTTATTCAGAATAACCGCGGATGTAATGGCCACACCGACTGCCATCTAATATTTACACCCAATTACGTTCATTTCCTCGTTTTTCCGTTAGCCTTTGAAAGGTGTTTGTTGAATTTTGTTTGTGTTTTAATAAAAGCTAATTTAGTCGAGTCGCTGGGAATTGAACATAAATATTATTTATTTTATTTGTGTTTTTACTTCTTTAGAACAAAATAATGATAAATTACAGAGCGTTCCACGACTTCGCTCACGTAGAAATGTTCTCTGCTGCATCTCTTACGAGCTTAATTTCAAGAAACCCTTTCGTAGTATCAGGTGTGCTTTAATTGTAAGTCAGATAGTCTTTTATCTTATCTTATCTTATCTTATCTTATGAGCCCGTTTGATCCCACTGCAGGGCAAAGGCCTCCCTTTCCTCTTTCCACACGTCCCGCTCTTCGATAGTAGTAGGTATACTATCAGGTAGTCTCACTAGTTTTTTTTAGATATTCTTCTTCTTCTTCGAATGAGCTAGTGGTTAACTCTGGTGTCGGAGTTTTTAGACTGCTCGAAGGCATCTGACATGACTTAAAAAATGAGTATTGAATAAATAATAATGTGCATTGTGTTCGGTCTAATGTCGGTCTCTTTGAATCGAGCTCAAAAGGTTACTTAGGAGCCTATTATATAAAAATATAAATATAAAGAGACATTTATTTTAGTCACAAATGTATAAAGCTCAATATCAAAGTAAATGTATAACAAATCTATAATCGGTAGTTAAAGTAAAATTGAAAAGTTTACAATATCTGTGATCATACCAAGCGACATTTACCATCTTACAGCAAGTACTGATGATGATGATAATGATGATGCTGATAATGATGCTTCCGATACCCATAGTCCACTCGCCTACACCAAAACTGACGGTAACTTTAAAACGTTAAAACTTCAACAATCCCGATTCCCTTATTATAAGAAAAAACTTAAAGTTGGTTAAACTTGAAGGATAAGTTGGTAAAAAACTTGAAACTTAGTTTGTTAAACTTGAAACCGATGAAAAGTTGGATAACAGCGTATTCGTGATTGCGTGTGACTCTAACTTGTTTGGGTTCATTTCACGGTCGATTATCGGGACTCGTAAATTATGTCGCCTAAACTTTTTGTGGGATATTTTCGTCTCGTTTTTCGGCTCACTCGTTATTGACCTCAGTGGTAAAGTGAGTAGCGGGTTGAGTTGATACGTGTTTGATTCTCACTGTATAGAAGTTTTTGTATGATCAGACCGTTATCGCGATGATCGCTAGACCTGTATTATATTTTGATTGTCAAACAGCGTCCACCGACAAACTGTAAATGTTAGTGAATACAAGTCCAGTGCATAACATTTTCGTTGCAAACTGAAAGAGTTAGGTAAATATACAAAAGTAGGTGAAATTTTATTTGAAAATAAAGTAAAAACTTAAGTAACTCAGTGTAAATATTTATTGTATGACAAAAATTGTAGCTATATTTTATTAGAATTATTCCAATAATCCCAACAAAGCCGCCTCACCTGTAGGGATAATATTTGGAGTATCTAGAATTATAACGACCACGGTACAAGAATTTATAACACTTGCACAGAATATTTATTTAATTTTAGATGCATGTGCACTGCATGTGATCAACTTAGCGAGGAAACCTCAACACAAAAAAATATTGATCAGCAGTAGGATAAAACCATAGATACATATATTAACATCAACTTAAACGGAGAATAATAATAAAGAAAGTACAATGGGCGGTCTTATCATAGGTTATATGGAAGAAATCGTTTAAAGCAATAAAGCCGTTAATAATATTTTTATGCCTTTTTGTTTTTTTTAAACAAAATAGTCAAGTGTTTGACCACTATCAGACCTAAAACAGGTGAAGATCTGATCTAAGATGGGGAATGCTTGCCTAGAAGGAACCGATTTAGTCTAGATTTGAAGACTCACAGATTGTAAAAACAACCACTACATTTACAAAAACCGACACTGACCGGAACCCAGTTTCACACCTTTTGTTTCGATTATAATTATTTGTGTACTGTGCAAATGTGTCCGTCTATCAATTTTTCAGTCACTACCCCATCGAGATTGAGAGTACTATATTCGATGCATTGCCCCCTTTAAGAACTATATTTATACATTTATACACTAGTCGCTAGAGATGCCGATAAAACTGCGACTTAGGTCTACGCTTCGTATACTTGAAGTTTTTCAAATTATAACTTTTCCACTATATTATATATTCTACGCCTTACCGCGTAGCTCATTTCACACCTCGCCTCCGTTAGCGACGCTTCAAATTAGTTCCCAAGTGAAAATCGTACGGGCTTGAAGGTAGACGAGATCTTTGATAGTACAGATATTGCGTGACTTATATCTTTCTACTTTATTATTAACTAGCTTCTGCCCGCAGCTTCGCTCGCGAAGTATATTTCAATCCAGGTCACAAACTATGTATATTCCAAGTTTAATCCAAATCCGTTTTGTAGTTCTTGCGTGAAAGAGTAACAAACATTCATCCATACTCACAAACTTTGGCATTTATAATATTAGTAGGAAGGAAGTAGGATAGTAGGAAGTAGGATTATGATTATTCTTTTTCCCAGGAAAAAAATTTTTATGTAGATAAATATGGATGTTTGTTCTGTGTCTGGGTGTTTTATAAGTATCTATGAGTTATTACTTCCCACTTCAGATTTATAAGGTAAAATCGGTAAAACAAACCAGGATACTTGAAGATGTTTATTTTAAATCGATGATTATCCCTTGTTTAGTCGGATAACCTCAAAAGAATGGCCGTCCACAGCAACTCTTCAAGCTCACTCCCTTGAGCGTTCGTTCGAAAGCTGAAGATACAAGGCGCTGATTTGTTAAATTTTAAGCTTTACAACAATTTTAGTTAAGGCGTTTGAAGTAACGCTAACATAATGTTTTCAGTCTCTGTAATGGGTAGCCTAGGCTATGCCTAGTTCGTGCTCATGTGACCGTGTGTAACTTATCCCTTATACTTATAACCAGATAAAAAGTCGCCTATGTGTTTGTCCAGGTCATAAACCATATTTCAAGTTTCACCTAAATTTTTCATTCGTTAGTGTGAAACAATAACCAACATCCATCCATCCCCACAAACTTTAACACTTATAATAATTGTAGGATAAGTTGGTTCACTAAATTAAACTAAATAAATTAAAACATATTACCTAAAGTTTGACACATACCCTTGAGCCGTGGTGTCTTAGTGGGATGTACCGAGCCAGAGGTCGTAGGTTCAACATGCTCATTACCACGTATGTTTAACGTTGAAGTAAAATATCGTGTACAGCCTAGCCTGCCCGCTTCCAGAACGAATCAGCTTAAGTTTGACGCTATGTCACGCGCCATTCAGTTACTCAATGTTCTCTCGAATAAAAATATAGTTTTTTTTATCGAATTCCACAGATGTGGAATATGTTTTATATACATTAATAAATGGCTACCTACATATCTCCCTGTTTAGATATCTATTGTGCTTATTCTGAACTTATCCATATTATACTTTGTCGCTTTGGCTAATTTGTAATGATGCGAAATAAATTATATAAATAAAGTATTATCCATACTTCTCCTGAGAGAATAGACAAGGTGTTACAAGTCCACTCCATCTAACCATGTTCTAGGCACTACGGCGTTCTACACAATCACAAAAAGTTACCACTTAAACTTGTCAAACATGTAAGCTTGATACACAAAAGACCTACATTTTTACCTTGAGCCCTCGCTCTCATACTGTAAATAAAGAACAACAAATTGCGAGTTCATTTTCATTACAATTTTTTGCCGAGATAATTAGCTTATTTAAAGCTTATAGAAACATGTTTTATTTGTACATCCAAGTGTACAAATAAAACATGTTTTAATTCCTTTACAGGAAGTCAGGAAGGAATTAAAAGTTTAATTGTTTGAAGTGGTCTACTAAATTCTTACGACATACGAAATTCTTGTAAAAAAACAACACTTTATTAAAAGGTTTATTAGACCACGCGATATTCGGCGTGTCTTAAAAAGAAGACTAAGATCGACTTCGTGGCTTACTCTTATTACACTACGCGAAGTGTAAGACATCCTACTAAGACAGACTACGTGGTTTAATAAGCCTTTTATCGACTATTCAAAGTCATCCTAAGATCTTATGGAACTCTTTTCAATGCTTAAATGGCTGATTTTAAAGAAAATTTTGTTGGATAAGTTCTTATTTTCAAACGTTCAAAACGTTTTCGAGTCGAATCCGACAGTGACAATCGGGCCAGAATCACATTTTTAAATTGAAAATGTTGTGTTACTGCGCCACCTTGTCGTTGCGTTCTTCAGAATCACCATCGGTAGCTTTTAAGATCCTAGAAATCCGTCGGAATGGAAATAAAATCGAACAAAAATTGACATATTCGTTTCGAGGACTTTTCAAATGTTTTATAATAAAAGTGTTAAAACCTCCACAAGAATGGAACTGGCTACAAACTGCCGTACATCACACACACAGGAGCGCCATAAAATTAAATTACGCACAGTTCTGAACTTCAGCCATTACAGCGTCGTAATGGATTTTTTATGCGATTGTAGTACTAATCTTGCGAAACGTTGTCATGTACGAACATGGTTTTAGAACGCACCGGGCCAGATAAAGCCAAACCTCACGAGTTACAAAATGGCGTCATTGTCAACTTCATCCTTGCCCATGTAAGCCTTCGAGGTCAAGAGCCGGCACATCTATCTATCTTCTATATATTATATAAAATATAAAAGATGTATATACCTACATTATGTCCGTCATATACTTTGATGTTCCCTAAACCAGTTTCATTCGAACGGCAAACATGCGTAGATGGTTTTAGACCAATAAAACAATGCATATCCTAATATATAAAAATCAATGTTTGGATGTTTGTCCTCTATGCATTCTGAAACCATTGATCAGATTGTGATAAACAAATATACACGCAAATGAAGTTGCGGGCTGGTCAGTTAGTATGAAATAAAACATGTTTTTCCATAACCAGATAGATTGTTTATGAACGTAGCAAAAACTCCTCAGGGCATGGCGGGGCGCGGCCCGTGTATTCAGGTAGTCGGGAACTGATGCCGCACATGTTTGTTCTCTACAAGAAACATCTTCTTCTTCTTTATAAAATTGGAAATATTTTAATGTAACATAATTTTTAACCTGCCGTATAAATTATCAGAAACTTTTCCTATTTTATAAATTTTAAATTCCTAAAATAATCCTTTTACTACTTGTCTTACTTTAAAATTCTTTGAGCTCACAGACACCCATCTACTAACGAACATAGAAATGAAATTCATTTGCGGTAGGAATCCAGACTATATGTAGGTACTATAACAAGACTAGCATCTTATTGTAGATCCAAACAGAAATACTTAAGTACCTAATTTTTGGATTTTTTTTTTGAAGAAAACTCAACCCAAGTTCCAATTTTACTTCTCAATAGGTTGCATATGGTTTGCTAGAAGGCTACCCAGAAGTCATCATCATCATCAGACTATAGCAGCCCACAGCTGAACTTAGGCCTTCCCTAATGCGCACCATTGCGCCCTGTCCTGAGTAAGCTTTTAACTAATTTCTGGTATAGAATTACATATAATTCTAGACCAGAAATTAGTTAAATGAGTTATAATTATAATAAGTGAGATGAAAGCACCTCATAAGGTGCTTATGAAAAACTACTGATTGGATTTGGATGAAACTTGGAACTTTTTATTTAAGTACCACCCGAGTGAAGCCGCGGGCGCAGGAAACAAGTCCTGAACGTATGATAGTTTGGTATTAAACTTACAGTCAGTATCCCAACTTTAAGTTCCACTTTACGACACAAGCCTCACTTAAAGAAGATTCAACACTTACTCTTATTATTATCTATCTAGTAAAACCTCAACTATTTCAAGGTTCGTAATTAACAAGCCAAATTTCTTGTAAAGTAGTTGAGAGTCTTCTCTCTTCAATAATTTATGCAAACCGAGGTTGCGGGCACACACATCTAATACTGGATTATAGAAACAAAACTCACTTAAAAGTAATATAAAAGTTAGGTCCCCAAAAGCAGTTAGTGCGAGCTAAATAATAAATGCCAATTTATAAAATAGAAAATAATATTGGCTGATATGTAAGTTTAAATTCGGATTTGTCACTGTACATTAAAAAAAAATCACGATTCCATCCTATGCCAACTTAGACATTAAGAAATAAAGTTCAAGTTAAAAGCCACCATTAATTCTGAAAATTTTAGCTAATTTCATGCATTCAAAACATTATTAGATACAAAATAGTAAATTTCTTCTGCCAAAATTGTCTGAATGCGTGAGATGAGTAGGCATGCCTGTATGCCATTTCAAAGACTAACCTAACTACCTACTTACCTACTATAATGTGTATTATAAAATTTTAAATAACTGTTCGCGTGTAATTGACGTGACTATGTCTTTTTGAAAATAAATGTCTTTAAACCTATCAATCAGAGAACCTTATTATGTAAGACAGTGTCTCCAAACTGAGATAGATATTTACCATCCAACTAATAGGTGAAAGTTTGTGAACATATAAAATACACTCGAGAGCAATGAATCCGGGTCACTCAAAGAATCCAAAAAATCTCGGAAAGTAAGAATGCTAGGTTAATGCAATAAATTGTATTTAATAGACAATTTAATACTCCTTAAATGAAAGTTAAAAAAATATGAGTCACCATACATTTTATTTACACAAAATTACATAAAGAAAAAAAACTGCTGATCTCTCCTTAAAACAAAAATAGGAAACATGAAACTTTTGAACTTTATGACGATTTTCTTGAATTTCAATACTTCGTATTACCTCCTCGTGCTTCCATTACTGCGTTTACGCGGTTTGGCATGCTGTACACCAATTTCCTTATACGATTTTGGGGAATATTCTCCCATTCCTCTGTGAGAGCAATTTTGAGCTCAGGAAGCGTGATTGGGGGAGGGTTTCGTTGTTTTACGCATCTCCCTAGCTCGTCCCAAGCATGCTCGATCGGGTTGATATCCGGGCTGCGCGCTGGCCACTCCATACAAGTAATGTTCATCTCTTGAAGGTAGTCATTCACAATCCTACCTGTATGAGGTCGGGCATTGTCATGCATAAATATAGCATCCTCACCCAAATTGACCATAAATGGACCAACGTGTTCGTTAAGGATTTCTTCCACATATCTTACGCTAGTTAAAGAGCCGTTTTCTATGATCACCAGCTCTGTGCGACTTTCAGAGGAAATTCCGGCCCACACAAGTACAGACCCACCACCGTAGGCTACTTTTTCTTCGATGCATGCTTGCTTGAATCTTTCCCCTGGTCTTCTATACACTCTGTGTCTTCCATCGTGCTTGTAGAGCATAAATTTTGATTCGTCGGAGAACATAACTTTCGACCAATCTTCAATACTCCAATTTACGTGGTTCTGGGCATATCTTAGTCTTGAAATACGATGGCCACGCTCCAGTTTAGGGCCGTTTGCAGGTCTAAGGGGTTTTAAGTTAGATTCAGCAAGCCGACGTCTTACTGTCCATGCACTTGGGTTACTTCCTCCGAGGCGTTGAAACTGATTTGTGAGTTCAGTTCCTGTGAGAAAGCGATTTCGAAGCATGGTGTTCACCAAGTATCGGTCTTCTCGTGCTGTGGTACACCTAGTTCTGCCCGTTCCTGGTCTGCGTAGGTTAGAACCAGTTTCTTCGTAACGTCGGAGAACTCTTTGTACTGTTGACAGCGACACACCGACAGTCCTGGCTGTATCGCGCTGACTCCGGCCGGTTTCCACCAATGTAAGTATTCTGGTGCATTCTTCAAGTGTAAGCGACATGATTTCAGCTTGAATAATGAATATTGAGCACTATCAACCTGGTCTATGTACCAACATAAATGACAGATTACAAACAAAAGCAAAAACAAATCCTGTAATTTCGTAGTTCCATCTTCGACAGTGTTCCCTTTTCAAATTTGATTTTTTTATGATATAACTTTACAATAACTAAGAAGTTTTAATACTTTCATTTAAGGAGTATTAAATTGTCTATTAAATACAATTTATTGCATTAACCTAGCATTCTTACTTTCCGAGATTTTTTGGATTCTTTGAGTGACCCGGATTCATTGCTCTCGAGTGTATTTTATATGTTCACAAACTTTCACCTATTAGTTGGATGGTAAATATCTATCTCAGTTTGGAGACAATGTCTTACATAATAAGGTTCTCTGATTGATAGGTTTAAAGACATTTATTTTCAAAAAGACATAGTCACGTCAATTACACGCGAACAGTTATTTAAAATTTTATAATACACATTATAGTAGGTAAGTAGGTAGTTAGGTTAGTCTTTGAAATGGCATACAGGCATGCCTACTCATCTCACGCATTCAGACAATTTTGGCAGAAGAAATTTACTATTTTGTATCTAATAATGTTTTGAATGCATGAAATTAGCTAAAATTTTCAGAATTAATGGTGGCTTTTAACTTGAACTTTATTTCTTAATGTCTAAGTTGGCATAGGATGGAATCGTGATTTTTTTTTAATGTACAGTGACAAATCCGAATTTAAACTTACATATCAGCCAATATTATTTTCTATTTTATAAATTGGCATTTATTATTTAGCTCGCACTAACTGCTTTTGGGGACCTAACTTTTATATTACTTTTAAGTGAGTTTTGTTTCTATAATCCAGTATTAGATGTGTGTGCCCGCAACCTCGGTTTGCATAAATTATTGAAGAGAGAAGACTCTCAACTACTTTACAAGAAATTTGGCTTGTTAATTACGAACCTTGAAATAGTTGAGGTTTTACTAGATAGATAATAATAAGAGTAAGTGTTGAATCTTCTTTAAGTGAGGCTTGTGTCGTAAAGTGGAACTTAAAGTTGGGATACTGACTGTAAGTTTAATACCAAACTATCATACGTTCAGGACTTGTTTCCTGCGCCCGCGGCTTCACTCGGGTGGTACTTAAATAAAAAGTTCCAAGTTTCATCCAAATCCAATCAGTAGTTTTGGCATGAAAGAGTAGTAACAAACATCCATCCATCACAAACTTTCACATTTATAATATTAGTAGGGAGTAGGATAGGATGATAGTATTATCTGTATATTTATCGTTAAATTTTGTCGGGTGTAGAACTACGTATGCAATAAATTCGTTTTGGCGTGATGGAGGACCAAGCAGTTCACATTTCATATCTGGACATATTATTACATCTTTATACTTTTGCTTTTAAAATACCCTCGAGAGCAATGAATCCGGGTCACTCAAAGAATCCAAAAAATCTCGGAAAGTAAGAATGCTAGGTTAATGCAATAAATTGTATTTAATAGACAAAATTTATGCTCTACAAGCACGATGGAAGACACAGAGTGTATAGAAGACCAGGGGAAAGATTCAAGCAAGCATGCATCGAAGAAAAAGTAGCCTACGGTGGTGGGTCTGTACTTGTGTGGGCCGGAATTTCCTCTGAAAGTCGCACAGAGCTGGTGATCATAGAAAACGGCTCTTTAACTAGCGTAAGATATGTGGAAGAAATCCTCAACGAACACGTTGGTCCATTTATGGTCAATTTGGGTGAGGATGCTATATTTATGCATGACAATGCCCGACCTCATACAGGTAGGATTGTGAATGACTACCTTCAAGAGATGAACATTACTTGTATGGAGTGGCCAGCGCGCAGCCCGGATATCAACCCGATCGAGCATGCTTGGGACGAGCTAGGGAGATGCGTAAAACAACGAAACCCTCCCCCAATCACGCTTCCTGAGCTCAAAATTGCTCTCACAGAGGAATGGGAGAATATTCCCCAAAATCGTATAAGGAACTTGGTGTACAGCATGCCAAACCGCGTAAACGCAGTAATGGAAGCACGAGGAGGTAATACGAAGTATTGAAATTCAAGAAAATCGTCATAAAGTTCAAAAATTTCATGTTTCCTATTTTTGTTTTAAGGAGAGATCAGCAGTTTTTTTTCTTTATGTAATTTTGTGTAAATAAAATGTATGATGACTCATATTTTTTTAACTTTCATTTAAGGAATATTAAATTGTCTATTAAATACAATTTATTGCATTAACCTAGCATTCTTACTTTGCGAGATTTTTTGGATTCTTTGAGTGACCCGGATTCATTGCTCTCGAGTGTATTAGCTAAAAAGATAACATTGTGACAACGTTATGTTTATTAAATAGGATCTTATAATATGTTTTACAAGCCCTCTTTTTGCAATTTGCTTTTTCCACGTGAGGTTGTTATTATGAATAGCATGACACGAGTTTCATTAAAAAATAAAACATATGAAATATTAATATTATTTTATTTAATAAACTATTAGAACTGCCAAATAAAACCACTTACTCTAACTAAAAGAACTAACTTAATTAAATTAGATTAATTATGATAGTAGAAAAAACATTAAATCGTCATGTCAGATAAATATTAAATACAAATTACGTCAAAAACCGAACAAATGAATATTTCACCTTTTTACTTCATTTATTAATAATTCGTCAATATAAATACTTCCATTTTACTACATACTAATAAACATATAACTATATATAACGTAATACATGTCTCAGCGTAAGTTCGCATGTCGCCCCTGTCTGCTGAGTGGAAAGTGAAGATGCATTGAAGATGTACGATTCACACTTCTTTGATCACAGCCTTAGAATTATCTAAATATATTTTTGTAACAATAGTATGTCTTTTTCAATGACGAAGGACGCATACATAGCCGAGCTAATATTGCTCATAAAATGTATTTATATTTTACTTGTTTCCGCCCGCGGCTTCGCTCGCATGGTATCCGGATTTAAAGTAGCCTATGAGTTAATATAGGTCATACTATATATATTCCAAGTTACAACCAAACCCGTTCAGCCGTTACAGATTGAAGCGACCACAAACATACTCAAACACACACACACAAACTTTCGCATTTTTAATATTAGTGTGATTAAATTCTTCGATTTCATTATTCTTAAATTCTTTTGAAGTATCGAATAAAAAGATAAAAGCTAGTCCTTTCTCCTTTAAGTCCAAGCTGTCGCCTTGTAAGTCTATTCTCCAAGCTAGGGTCATCTCCGATTATCTTGTAGAAGCGTCCTGTAAACAGCTCAGCGGCGAGCTGCTCGCAAGCTGCTGGTTTGCATAAGCTGGCTTATCTTTCGACTTTAGCACTGACCCCGTGCCAGCGAGCGGCTTACTAGAGAAAACCTAGTACCTATTAGATATAAGAGAATGCTACTTTTAGATTTTTAAAAGCTTAAATTTTCTTTTTTATCTTTGACTAGCTTTTGCCCGTGACTTTACTCAACTTAAGAGTTTTTTTCCTATTTTTTGTGAAGAATATTTATTTTTATATGAATGGTATTATGTTTCTGTGCGTTTGACAATTATGCGAAATTTCATGATGATTAGCTGAGTAGTTAGGGCAAGGCGTGAATAAAAATCCCGATCCCCAACCCGCATGCCCAGCGTGGGGATTTTGGGTATATCCCCCTTTATTAGGGGAGGCCTATGTCCAGCAGTGGACTGATATAGGCTGGTGTGTGTTGTGTGTGTGGTGTGGTGAGTAAATAAGCAAACAAATTAAAATGAGTTCGCGTAGGAGAAGTTCAGCTTCTACTCCCGCTGCCCCTTCTTTTCCAACCAATAAAAGTCTATCGCAGGAGATAAGCCTCTCCCTGTTTGGGAGGTTTTCCCATAACCACCACGCTTGGCTGCCGGTTGATCATAATATTGGTGTTCAGTACACCGACCGGTGGATACTGCTGGCCATCCCTTTCTGTAGTCTCTTAATTGCCTTTTACGGCATACATGGGAAGATATGGAGAGGTCTCAATTGTTTGCCGGAACCTTCATTCTTTCTTATATCCTTGTCCTTGTCCTAGCAAGGAACATAGCCATAAATTTCAGTCTTCAAAACAGTTAAGGCTGTGCGTTATGTCACATATTAACAGTCACACAAACATCATTTATATACGAAGTTGAACACTAAGATTTTTTTTATATATCCCAAAAATTTATATAAAAAAAAAAGACGTGTGGCACTCGGGGACTGCCGCGGTAAAGCTATTGCATAGCATTTTGTATCAACTTATGCAATTATAATTATTTATTTATGCAGTATTTCTTTTTCTTTGATATTAATTCAAGTTACACTTTTTGAGCGTGGTGACCGATAAGAAAACTTTTTTTTTTTCTTTTATTAGATAAAAATACGTCTAGTTGCACGCACACAAACACCGTGTCGAAGACTGCCGAAAAGAAACGACGTTAGACAATGCACGACCTTCAAGCCACACCTCCGTGCCCGTCGGAGTGGGGAGCGTGAGGTTTTTTTTCGTTACGGAATTTCTGGATTCGGTCCCCGCGCTCAAGGCCCTCGATAGAAGCTATGCAATAGCTTAAAAATCTTAGATTTTCCCTGAAGTGTGGGTAAACACTTAAATACAAAAAATCGAAGTTGAACACTGTTTGTATTTCTAATATTTTTTTTGCATTTAAATATTGTAGTTCACTACACTAAGCTTTATGTAGACGACTCGGTATGACCTTTATAACTTCAAACGAAGATATTTCAACGTTGAAATTGGCAAAACTCAAGCAAAGACGTGAACAAAAGTTCAGACTCATTCCTGTGATATTGCCTAAGAATTCAGACGTTATTGTCTCGTCTACCTACTGGTGTATCTACAGAGTAGGTGCATACCATGAAATCCTTTATTCCCTCGCAAAAATGTTCATATTCCTGCAATAGTGAGACATAACCCACGACGTACGCACGTGCCATGCTAATATAAAGCCTACGGAGCTCGTAACAACGCACAGTGTACTGCTAATACAGTAGCATATCCATACAGAATACACGTAGTCAAATAATTTCTGTTTTGCAGTGGGCCCTCTACTAGCCAGTTGAAATGCGCGAGGTGATAAAAAAAAGTTGGTTATTGTTGAAGATGTACGATTTACACTTCTTTAATCACAGCCTTAGAATTATTATCTAAATATATTTTTGTAACAGTCCTTACGATGTATTATGACGACCTCTATGGCGCAGTGGGCGAAGGTTCGCCTGTGACGCAGAAGGTTGCGGGTTCGATTCCCGCTGCGGGACAAATGTTTGCATGTTCTGCAGATATTTGTCTCGGGTCTGGGTGTTTTCTTTGTTTGATATGTATGTATTTACAAAAAAAATGTATCTATGTAGTATATCAATCATGTGGTTCCCATAATACAAGCTCTGCTTAGTTTGGGGCTACATGATGCTGTGATAACGTCCAGGATTATTTATTAATTTATTTATTATGCTAAAACTTGTTATTCCTTAGAGAATACAATACAAATATTAATGATAAATTCGGAGCAAAATTTATAATGGTTACTCGAATCTATATTTAACATTCTGATATCAGAGCCACTGCGCATAGCTTAACTACTGCCTATTGCAGTGTTCGTGACGACACGTGGCCGTACCTTATCTACTGCATAAATACTGTATATTTCGTGCTATAAGCGTGAACCATAAAATCTTTTCTCAGAATGCGTGAATACACGCGAACGGCGGCGCTCCTCAAACTGCCGGTACGTGGATAGATGCGAGCGAAGCTGGGGAATTACTTTACTACCTTCAGATTGTATGGGGTACCAGCCTTTCATCTTCGGAGCCAAGTCAGCCTCACCTACCCGTGGTACACCCTGCTAACTAAAAAACGTGGCTCTGGCTGCCGGCTGAATGTTGAATAGCTCAGACTAACACCGGCACAGTCAAATTCCCTGAAGGCAGCAGCTTCGGCGATGCGAATGGCTGTACACAGCAATCCCCAATATGCATGAATAGCCTGGGGATTATGGGCATATCCCTTTTCTTATTAGGGGAGGTCTATGCCCAGCAGTGGAGTGATATAGGCTGGTGGTGGTGGTGTCTACTGATAGATAGATGGTTATGAAAACTGAGTTCTTGAATCTCTATTTTACTTTTATCTCAAACAGGGTTATAAAATTAAAATCAGTGAGATACAATATTAGCATTCGTAATCAATTAACGATAATTACAGTTTGCAATTAAGCTAATAGCATTTGAGATGCTTGTTTAGATCCCAATGATTCATTGATGTCGCAATCATGATCAACACTGGCCCTGTCTTGGTTGTCCAAAAATAAATAAAGTTTGTTTATAGTGGCTTTTCTGTTATTGGGTTGGGCCTAAGAAAGGCCTTTGACATGGTTTTTAAGGGGTTCTTGGCCCCAAGATTTAAACATACAGGGACTGCCCGGCGGCTCGGCCCCTCGCATTATTGTCAGTTTCACATCGGTTTGTATGTTTTGCAAATATTTGAATTAGGTCTGGTTGTTTATTATTTTAATAGTATGTATTTAAAAATATATATATCAGTCCTATGGTTATGCTTATTTCGGAGCTATATGACGCTCTGTGATAGTGTCCAGCAATATTTATGTAAAAACTACATACATTTTACATTATTTACATAAAATCTATGAAAATGTGCCATTATACGACGCGACGCATAGCTTCATTTGTAAATCTTATAATAATAGTAATAGTATCTACAACTATATTGCGTTCCTACCTTTCATATTCACTCACTAATTTTAAAACTGAGATATAAACGCCTGTCAACTTGTTTTTCACTTCCTGTTGTCTTAAGTCTGCTGATTAAGTCTATCATAAAAAAATGTTTCCGCTCTAAAAATTAAACAATAATAAACTAAAATTATATTATTGAATGAATATAATTCTGCGCTTCAGGAATATTACTAAAACTTATTATAAAATTAATTAAAACCTGTATTTTTTTTTTATTTCACTGAGAGGGACACCAATTTTTTCTAGAAAGTATAATTTTTGGAGTTTCTTATGGTTATATTATAGTGGAAAGTCAAAGGATCTATATTGATATTTTTGTAAATACAAATTGTAGTGTCAATTACATCAAAGATGATACTTTTCGCCCGCACAAGGCTAAACTGGGCTGTTGATTCAAAATAAAAGTTTGTTTACCACAATTCAGATTATTCAGCCTTGATTTAAACTAATTGGATTGGTATCATACGTTATTAGTCTTTTTTTACCTGAAAATTGTCAAAGCGCGGGTTGAAACTAATTCCTTAAAAACTCCAAAGTTATACTTCACAGTTCACATTGTACACATTTTTAATTAAACCATGAACTTTGATCATAAATCTAACTTTAATTAATTAAAATAAACTTGACATTTTCAAGCTAATATAGTCTAAGTTATAACTAGACTCAGATGTTGCGCTGGGTTCGTAAAAACTTTGTGACATAAAGCAAGTGTTGACGCAAACTTCGACCTTACGTGACCCTATAGAGACGTCTCCAAGTCGCTTTCTATGGAACATAGAGAATGTCCCAGAAAAAATGTAGGTAGGAAGTTTCCTTTATTTATAGAATAGTTTTTATTGAATTTCTCTTCTGATTGACCTTCTGCTGTCCTGATTATTTTTGATAGGATTACATTTGATGTTAAAATTCTTGTATTATTAAACTAACCCAAAAACTGAGACAAACTATTTATAATTTAACTCTAAAAAAATAATTATAATTTTAAGGACTTACGCTTAGCCTAAAATGTATATTTAAGGCAAATGGTTCTTGGCAGTTTCGCTGTATCAGCCCAGTAAAAACAAGTAATATAGTTACAGTACAGTCCTAGTAAAAAATACTATAAATAAATAATTAACAAAATCTACATAACATTTTTTAAAAGCTAAGATCAACAAATACATTACAAGAATAACAAGAATAAATTATAATTTAATAGTAATAGTATTATTATAGGTAAATATTTTACAGTGTGCCTGACTCAACTAGGATAAATCCTGTGTCTCACTCAGAACACAATACTAATAATAAACATAAATAAACTTGGACTTGAAGTAGGTACCAACTATAAATAATTAAACTAATATGCTGTTCGATTAATTTTATCACAAGATTGACGAGACGATATATAATTGCCATAAATTGACAATACCGTCTTTCAACCGTATACCAAGTTAAATGAAAACGTAATGGTAACACGATGTAGAAACGTGCAAAAATTATTATCGCCATCTATTGAATACATAAGACAAAATTTCATTTACTGTTTTATAAAGAGCTACTAAAGTTTACTAATAACAATGCTATTTTAGTTTTTGTTTTGATATTTTTGTTTTTTTCTCAGTTTATTCATACTCACATTACTCTGGTAGTTACTTATTTAGACATTACATAATGTAGGTGTTCAATGTAGGTAATCTTGATTTAACTTATTACGTACATTTACGTTTGATCGACAGCTATCTGTTACCGTCTGTAGGAGCTGGCGGAAGATCAGCGCACTGCGTACTTGTACGCGACGCACAATGCTGAGCAGTATCCTAGTTAGTAACTAAGGCGTAGGAACTGAGTTATTGTTTTAATTGTCATATTTTAATTGTATTTGTACCATGTCTTTGTTAAAGCTATCAATAAAAATATTTTCTTTCATTATTTTACATACGTTAAAATATAAGAAGTAAAATAAGTCCGGTGAAGTCCGAGTTGTCTTGCCCACCGCTGGACACAACATTTTGGTATAGTAATGACGATATTATGACGTACCTAGGTAGGTAAGGCTGGTGTTTATAAACCGATCTCATTTCTGACCACGGCCTCGAGTGTTGTGAAAATTACACTTTTCTATACTTATTAGACCAAATAGATACTGTATAACAAGAAGTTTTTAGAGGTGCACGTAAAAAAATCATTGCCTAATCTATAATATAAAAATGAATCGCAAAATGTGTTGGTAAGCGCATAACTCAACAACGCCTGGACCAATTTGGCCAAATCTTTTTTTAAAATGTTCGTTGAAGTTCAAGGATGGTTTTTACGGCGAGAAAAATTAGAATTATTGCTGGAAAAACCCTAAAAATAGACCTTCTTTTTCCCATACAAATGATTTGTAACTAAAACGTAGTCAATTTGAGCTTTATTGCTATGGTATAAAGTTCATATTAAATTACAAGCACTCACTGTTGTCTAAGCAATGTAGGTGTGTTCCTAACGTCAAAGATCATATTTATCAAAACAATGTGCGTGTGTGCGTTGGAGCACAGAACTCTAAAAAACTCTTATGAAAGTAACTGTCGTGAAGAGTATAAGGCTCACCTGGATCTCCTTCCACGGCCTCGCGTTTCGTCCGAGGTTGTTCGGCGATGGATCAGGGTTTTGGTTGAAAATCCTTATTTTTGGGCACGACAGAAGTGAAATATGACACAGGACGCTTGGTGCTGATCCCCGGTTTTTGGTGGTCACAAACACTCGCAGTTATCACACAATTAGCTAGGGTTTTTGTATTTTGTTGTAAGGAGCCGGGACGAAGCTCGCGCTTTCGAATAAAAACGACAACACAGAGTGCGCCTGCGTCGCGTCATGCACATAGAAATTGCCTGAGTTTGAGGATTGCTCAGCGCGCGAAATTTGAAATCAGGATATGCCTCAAACTCTCACGACCCTTATGATATCTGGTTGTCTCCAGGGTAAGTTGTCACAAATTTAGGCAGATACCTATTTGAAATTCAACTACGTTAATATTATAATGAGGAAGCTATTCCGGTACGGAACAGTAACAAATGATGAAACTGGAGGGATTTACTTCTTAGATGCACCTGGTGGTACAGGAAAAACTTTTTTGATTTCATTAATATTAGCAACAATTCGCTCACAAAATAAAATTGCACTTGCACTCGCTTCGTCGGGAATCGCAGCAACTTTGCTTGAAGGTGGTCGAACAGCCCATTCATTCATGTAAATTGATTGTTTGGGATGAATGCACGATGGCACATAAAAAATCTTTGGAGGCTTTAGACAGAACCTTAAAAGATCTACGGAGCAATAATAACCGATTTGGTGGTGCAATGATTTTGTTAGCAGGAGATTTTCGTCAAACATTGCCAGTGATTCCACGATCAACGCCAGCTGATGAACTCAATGCATGTCTAAAGTCCTCCAATTTGTGGAAACATGTCAAAGTACTTCATTTAAGCAAGAATATGCGTGTCGAGTTGCAAAATGACCAATCTGGAAACATATTCTCTAAACAACTCATTGACATTGGTAATGGCAAATTTCCTATAGACATGTTGACTGGCTGCATTAACTTTCCTCAAAGTTTTTGTCAGTTAACTTGATCAAAAGATGAACTTATTCAGAAGGTGTTTCCAGATGTTTCTCAAAATTACAGAAACCATGATTGGTTGAGCGAACGAGCTATACTGGCTGCAAAAAACATAGATGTAAATGAATTAAATTTCAAAATTCAAGAACAAATTACAGGCGAATTGAGGATATATAAATCAGTTGATTCGGCTACTAATCAAGATGATGTAGTCAACTATCCACCGGAATTTTTAAACTCGCTGGATTTGCCAGGATTGCCACCTCACAATCTTCAATTAAAGGTTGGATCGGTGGTTATAATGTTGCGAAATATCAACCAACCGCGTCTTTGCAACGGTACACGGTTAGCGATAAAAAAATTACTAAACAATGTGATAGAAGCAACTATACTCAAAGGAAAGTATAAAGGAGAAGATGTTCTCATACCGCGCATCCCAATGATTCCGACTGATGTGCCATTTGAGTTTAAACGACTACAGTTTCGAGTGCGGCTTGCTTTTGCTATGACTATAAACAAGTCCCAGGGGCAATCATTAAGTGTTTGTGGTATTAATCTAGAAAACCCATGTTTCTCACATGGTCAATTGTATGTTGCCTGTTCCCGTGTTGGAAAACCATCAGATTTGTTTATCTATGCGCCAGGTCATCAAACAAAAAACATCGTATACCACAAAGCACTACAATGATAATAATAATAATTATGATTCACATGATTAACAATAAAGCGATTACTTACTTTTAAATCCTTATATATGTTTTATTTAATTATTTTTTATTCACAACGCACTATCACCAGGGTGACGGTTCTGTTCAGGAGAATTTTTTAAAATACGTAGGCACAAAAACTGCCACATTACAAATCTTTTTGACAGGACGAAGTCTGTCGGGTTAGCTAGTTTTCTTCAATAAAAATGCCCAAAAAAGGGTTATTTCTCGTTTCTATTTTGTGTAATACTAAAGAGGAAACGAGGATAATACATTAAGCACATATTTTTGTTCAAAGCTCGCATTCGCTTGTAAGTTAGTAGTTATTATTGATTCATTAAAAGATCGTTCCTTAAATACTTACCAGCACTTAGATTCCCACTACATTCCACTCATGTCATGAATTGGTATTATAATAACAATCAGTGCAAATATTCTCATTTCATTGATTCATGCTTCAATTATTAATTGTTACATAAATATATTTTGTTAAAATAATGCCAGTTCTCACAATTCAGCTTCAATTCAATGTACTTATGAAATAACCTTCTGGCAACATAAACGTTGTAGTTCAAAATATAAAGAAAAATATAACGCTGAAACTTCAAGGCTTGACTCGAGGTACCTTCAGACAACTATTATGAATATTTAATAAGCACTTTTCATTTCTAAAAGAAAACTTACTGTTTTCTTCGCACAAGGGCTAGGGCTGGTTGAAATGTGGGTTCTAATACTATATATATAATGTTAAGTTTGAATGACATGCCATTTTGTTGTCTATTTTATTCTTTGATTGAAGATTTTTAAGTTGTGTTAAGAATAATATTTTTAAGGCAATTTATTTTTTTGCTCGTTCACGTCAAAACTACTCAACAGAAGGCTAGTTTTGTAGTTGTTGTCCAATAATGAGAATATGTTTTATATTATTTACGGTCGGAAGCTAAAAAAGACAAAAAAATTACAATATTTAGGGCATTATAGGATTACTTCGTTTTCTGTCTCTGTCCCTTTTTTTCTATGTCCGCATTCCTGTCTACACACTTATCATAGGAACGCATAAAAGATTAAATTAATATTCAGCTCTGCAATTCCTTGGAGCTGTGAAAAAATCAAACTTCCAAGTCAATGCAATCAAAATATACTTCCAGTTAACCTAGAATAGATTGGGCAAGAAGCAATGTGTTAATAATATACGAGTAAGTAAAGGGAAAATTTCATTCGATTCAGTTCATTTAAATTTTCATTTTATTTTATATACAATTTATATTTGATGGAATTGTTAATACTATTTTTTATCTTACTTCTTCAATGCATGAATATGTTATAATGAATTGAATCAGGCGTGACTTTGCGGAAATCCATGACAAGATATTTAAAAGATAAAATATTTAGTATAAATTCCGCCAACTCTCTCTGACGAGTTTCATAAAAACTCAACAGAAATTCAACAATGTTTCGTCTTCCCCAGATATAACTATATATAGTCATAACGTTATAACGTGGGGATGTCGCGCGGTTAGCTCACTTTCTGCTTGGCGCTCGGCGAAGCAACACGACTGCGAATTTTCGCGGAGTGCCGAAGGCGGACAGCGAGTCTATCGTTTCCGCCTTGTGAGAAAGGCGAATTTTTGTTGAGTTTTTATGAAACTCGTCAGAGAGAGTTGGCGGAATTTGTACTAAATATTTTTTAAATATCATAATATTTTATAAGTTACGGATTTTATAAACAGTTTTTTTTTGTTGTAACTTAATTATTTTATTTACCGGGGAAAAAATCGAATTTGTAGTTAAAGCACATCAAAATAATTTCTTGTCCACAAGTTTATACGGCACCCACCCACCCCCGCAGGTTTTTAAATCCATATTTTTTATTTATGTTAAAATGTAAACAGCTAGGTTTCATTAGGCACATGAAATGGCGCTTAAGGGCCGAGGTTGAAAAGCTCTCAGATTTTACAAAAGCTGCAAATTTAAGCTTATAAGTAGGCTTTTCAGAACAAAGTTGGCCCTAAATTTAGAGACCTATATTTTGTGTTCAGTTAAAAATAGCGTTTGAAGGTATATTCAAATTACGGTACTCCATTACAATAACTTAAATTAGGTTCCTCTTTGAAGTCCACTGCTCCTTAGGTTTGACATATTACAACGTTGAAATTGATATAATTTATATAAATTAATATATATTTATTATTTATTTATTTTACAACAAACTTATATGTACAAAATATTCACAATGATAAAAGTTGTTATTAATTTTAATATTTTTAATTCATGATTGATCAACTTAAAAGCAGTGAAGACACTAAAACATTGGTATAAAAAATTATCAGTCCTGAGGAAATAAAGTTGCATGTAATAGGACTCCGCAAGACCAAAAATGGGGGTGTCATCATCAGCACAGACACCAAAGGCGACATTGAGAAGCTGAAAAATTCTGTGCATCTGACCACATCGGACCTCACTCTCGATGAGTCGCCCAAGCACAGACCAAGAATAGTGGTAATTGGAGTGCCCACTAATATGCAGAATCTATGCGATAAACTCACGGACCTGACTAGGGATAAATTCATGGCTTCCATCAAGCTTAGCCATAAATCTGGAAAGAAAAATGCTGATGCCTGTAACTACATTATAGAGGTCTCTGCCGCAATTCGTAAAGCCCTCATAACCCAAGACAGAGTCTTTGTGAATTGGTCTTCATGTCCTGTGAGAGACTCCACTTTGGTTACCAGGTGCTTCAAGTGCCAACAATTTGGTCATGCAGCAGAGGCCTACACTTACGGACATTGCGGTGACCTAGACGACCAAACAAACGAGTGCCCTAAGAAAGAAGAGCCCGCAAAATGACATGTGAATTAGAATTCCCTGTCAAAAAGATAGCCAAGCAAATGTATATTAACTGTATAGATTATGGTGAAGGCGCCTAAGAGCGCCGTTGCCGTGTTATATTTTTATGTTTAATCTTAACTTTGATAAACTATGACTTAATCAACGATCTAGATACCTTACTTTACAGTTTCCGAGACAAGGTTTTGTGATGGTGTAAACTCTAAACAAAATATTTCTGCTTACCATGCCACTATAAGAATACTGACTCAATTTATTCGCAACTATTCTAAGTTTTCACTATTATTAATCATGTCTTTAATTCTAAGCAAAGGCTCTGTACAGATCCAAACGTAATTTGTGAGAGGTTTGAATTAATAAAACAAACCGACTCGGTAGAAGCAAGCATTATTTATTGTACTGAACGGAGGTCGACATGAACGTGAAACGCATCGATAGCGCGTTCTAGAATACGGCAAAATTTAGCAGTGCCATCTAGTAATAATAAATGGAACTAATGCAACAACATAAAATCAATTATCTTCTATATTTTAAATCTAATATTATTTACAACATTAAACATGCCGCCCACCAAGAACGTTATTTAGCGTTCTTAACAATACCGCCCATCATGAGGTATGGCATCAAAATTTAACTAGCTTAAAAATAACAGTAACAATAAATCTATAACAAAAATATGAAAAACTTAACTTTATACAAAATCAGTCTGTGACCGGTAAAATACAAACTTTTGAGGTAGGTCTCTTTATGACAGACTGGCCACACCTCAAAGTCACTACACGAACAATTTGGTCTAATCCAGGATGCGTAGCTACTACTCTACCTAGCATCCAGCGAGCGGGAGGAAGATTGTCCTCCTTGATTAGAGCCACATCTCCAATTTTAGGTTCTGGAGTTAATTTTGACCACTTATATCTCTGTAAACAGTGTACTAAATACTCGTTGGACCACCTTCGCCAAAAATCCTGCACCATCCGCTGTGTCAATTGCCAACGCCTCAAAGAACTAACGTTGCTCTGCTCATAGTTATGATCAGGTACGATAACTAAGGGTTCGCCAATCAAAAAGTGACCTGGAGTCAGCGGTGTAGGGTCACTGTGATCATCATTACTGGGCAACATTGACAATGGCCGAGAATTTAAACATGCCTCTATTTGGGTAAGAACGGTGGTCAACTCTTCAAAAGTTAATGTAGAGTCACCTATAACTCGCTTCAGGTGAAACTTTGTAGCCTTCACGCCCGCTTCCCAAAGCCCACCAAAGTTGGGCGCGTGAGCAGGTATGAAATGCCACGTTACACTGTTGGTACTCAACCATTCTTTTATTTGAAGAGCGACTGATGACTGTTCGGCGGTGACGAGCTTTTGGAGCTCTTTGGACGCTCCGACAAAGTTCGTCCCGTTGTCGCTCCACATATCACTTACGTGGCCTCTTCGAGCCACAAATCTTTTGAAGCCTGCTATGAAACCTTCAGCAGTGAGGTCGCTGATGACTTCTAAATGTATGGCCTTGGTCGACATACATATGAAAAGGCTAATGTAGCCTTTGTAAGATTTGTTGCCACGTCCCTTTGACATACGAATATTTATGGGGCCAGCAAAATCAACACCGCTGTGAAGAAACGGCCTAGCTGGTGTGACTCTACTAGAAGGTAACTGACCCATAAATGGAGATTTGGTCACTGCAGCATGCCTTACACAAACAACACATTTACGTACATGCATCTTAACAAGGCTTTTAGCTGATATTATCCAGTACCTTGTACGCAAATGGTTCAGCATCAGTGATGGACCTCCATGTAATGTCTTTCTATGTGCTTCGTCAACAACTAAATCTGTAAAATGACTTTTGTGGGGAAGAATTATGGGATGCTTAGTATCCTCGGGAAGGTTGGAGTGTTCGATCCTACCACCCACTCTCATAATCTTCTTACCGTCGAGAAAAGGGCTCAACGGTTTCAACTTATGTTGACTCTCTCCCAATTCTCTTTGGCACTGCCTGATGCAGGTTTCTAAAGACTCATGAAGTTCATTTGCTGTCAAATATGATTCGAACTTGCCGGTTTTTTTATACTTGAGAAACCTTCTACAGTAAGCTACAACTCGAACCAGTTTTTGTAAGGTAGAGTACTTTGTCCACAACTTAAAATCTTCTGATGATGTATTACCAGTTACCAGGTGAGCCTTAATTTTTCTCTGTTCCAAATCTGTAGATGATTTTGGCCTCTGATAGGTGATTGTCGATTCTCTTAACCACGACGGTCCATGAAGCCACATGCTGTCTAGGGCAAGCTCTGATGGAGTACATCCCCTAGATGCAATATCCGCAGGATTTTGTGATGATTGGACATGAGACCACTGCGTATTGTCCAACTTAGATAAGATTTCTGAGGTCCTGTTGCCGATAAATGTTGACCAGCGACTAGGATGGCTACTGAGCCACGCCAACACAACGGTAGAGTCGGTCCAACCATGAATCTTACTACGCTCCATACCTAACAGATGAGCTACCTCAGTAATTAGTCTGGCCAAAAGAACTGCTCCCATCAACTCAAGACGAGGAATTGAAATCTGCATGGTAGGAGCCACCTTTGTCTTCGCTGCAACTAGATTAACGTGCACAATACCTTTGACATCAATGACTCGTAAATATACCACTGCAGCGTATGCGGTGATAGACGCATCGCAAAACCCTTGAAGCTCCATACAAGAATCATCTACTCTAGCTTCTAGCCACCTGGGAATACTTATTTTAGAAATGTCGGAAAGGTCGGACTGGTAACTAAGCCATTCTTCACGTAGTTTCTCTGGGAGCTCGTCGTCCCAATCGATTCCGGCTAACCATAACTTCTGTATCATCACCTTCGCTGTGATGACACAAGGTGCAACCCAACCAAGTGGATCGAACAGACGTGAGATACTTGATATTACCTTTCTTTTGGTGATAGGATCCTGTAGAGCTTGAAGTTTCAATGTGTACTGAAACGAGTCAGATCCCTTGTCCCATATGAGTCCAAGAACTTTTACCACCTCGTCCATTCTTATATCCACCTTCCCTTCTTCAGATCCTTGGTTTTCCATCACGACTTCAGCTAAATCTCTGTTGTTCGTTATCCATTTCTGTAATTCAAATCCACCTTTACTTAACATTTCCTTAATTTCTTCATAGATCCTTTTTCCTTCTTCTACTGTCTGGCATCCAGTCAGTAGGTCGTCTACATAAAAATCATTCTTCACCCTTTCTGTTACTTCAGTGGAGTATTTCTTACCTTCATCTAAAGCAATTTGCTGAAGAGTTCTCACTGCTAAAAATGGAGCGGGTGCTGTACCGAAAGTAACTCGCACTAATTTAAATTCCTCTACTTCAGCTTCAGGATCTTCTCTCCACACTAATCTCTGGTAGTCTGTGTCTTCTTCAGCAACGGAAACTTGGCGATACATTTTAACTATATCCGCGCTGAGGCAGATGGGATGCATGCGCCACCGTATGATGATGTGCCTTAAATCCTGTTGCAGTGTGGGACCAATCATCAGTGTATCGTTGAGAGAAACGCCATTGGCTCCCTTGCATGAGGCATCGAACACTACTCTGATCTTGGTTGTGGTTTTATCCTCGCGTATTACGGCATGATGCGGTAAATATACCGCGTCTGGTTTGTTACGATCCTTGCCAGTAACACGCACCATGTGTCCAAGATCCAAGTATTCGTGCATTACTTCGGAATACCTTGATTGGATTTCTGGCTTCTTCTTAAAACGATTTTCAAGAAGATGAAATCTTTTGAGAGCGATTTCTCTAGAGTTCCCGTATTTGCATTGAGGATTATCCTCGCGGAAAGGCAGACGCACGATGTATCTACCTGAAGAATCTCGGAGAGTCGTTTTGCTATAAAACTCTTCGCAGTGCTGTTCTTCTTCAGTGAGGATTTTTCCACTGAAGGTGTCAGATTCAATTTGCCAGAACTTCTTAAGCAAATCGTCAATGCATAAGTGCATACTGACGATATTGTGGTGACACTGTTGATCAACATCAGCTCGAACTCGTGCCTGATGTGTGGGACCTGATAGGATCCATCCCAACGCAGTACACTGAGCCGTCGGTGTGCCGTTGGGACCCTTGATCAACCCGTTTCTTATAATCTGACCATAAACATCTGCGCCAAGCAAAATGTCAATTTTACTTGGCGAATGGAATTGTGGATCAGCCAGAGCGATATTACCTAATTCTGGCCACTCCACATACTCTACCTCCTCCGTTGGGAGTAGACTCGTGATTGTGCTTAACACGTGTGCACGTACCTGCAGTTCAAAGCTTGGATCGTGGCGCGACTGAATATTCATCATGACGATGTACCTAGACGCTAACTCGCTCTTGTCGCCGCCCAATCCTGATATGCTACTCCTACTCGAAATCTTCCGGAGTCCTAGCATTTGTACCGCTGATTCTGTTACAAATGACGCTTGAGAGCCCTGATCTACAAGTGCCCTTAGCAGACTAACACGCCCGTGGTCTGCTTGAGCTCTCACAATCGCCGTCGCTAATAGAACCTGATTCATGGTTCCCACATTTTGGGAAAAGTGTGCTTTAATATTAGAAGTTGATTCATCCAAAAACGCCTTGACATTTGACACAGCTGACTTTACTTCTACCGCCAAATCTGGTTTGGATAAATCTGTTGATTTTGAAGATGACTTTTGGTTCGGGTGGAGCAACGAGTGATGCTTATGCTTACAAATGTGACATCTGGACCCCGTTCGACAAGTGAAGGCAGCGTGGTTTCTACCTAAACAATTAAAACATAGATTGTTCGTTTGAACGAATCCATGGCGTTGATCATAATCTAATCTTGAAAATTCTTTACAATTTGCCATTTTGTGATCATTGTTCCTGCAGTATGGACACCAAGGCTTAACAACGTCAGAACCGCTTGCCATAGCGTGCATGACTCTAGGTCTATGGTTCGAAAAATTTGGTTTCGTCTTCTGTTTGGGCTCTAAAAATTCTAGAGATCGGAATCGCGATTCCAAGAACTCTCGCAGTTGGTTCAAAGTCGGCAGTTCATCTGAATTACTAATTTTATATTCCCATTCCTTACGTGAGTCCGAATCCAGCTTTGAACAAACTGTGTAGATAACGATTGTATCCCATGAACTAACATCGATTCCCAAATTTTTCAAACCATTCAACGTGTCATTTGTTACATCCAACAGATCCTTTATTGCACTACAGCATTCGTTTCCAATGTTGGGTTGGTTCATAAAACGCTTTAACAAACAGTTCGCCAAATACTTTTTATTGTTGTACCTATTGTTAAGTTTCAACCAAGATTCTTGATAATTGGCAGCTGTTATAGGTACATGCCTTAATAACTGTTCAGCTTCTCCAGAAAGATGACCCTTCAAATAGTGCATTTTTTGCACTTCATCGATTGATGCGTTATTATGGACCAATGATACATATAAATCTTTAAAAGTAGTCCATTCTGCGTAAGAACCCGAAAATGTAGGTATGGAGATTTTTGGTAACTTCACATTATTTGACTCTACCTTTGATGTCGTGCGAGAATCTACACTAAAATTAGTTGTTACTTTAATCTGACTTAAGACTTCGCGCAATTCTGACTTGTATTCAATGTAAATCTCCTCTACAGTTTCGTATACATTGTCTTTAAAATACTTAGATTCACTAACGTCTTCATCAGTAGCTAAGATTTTATCATGTGTATCTGAAAATACTCTCCATTTTTCTTCTAAAGAATCTAATCGAGTCTGTATGTACGACTCCTTATACAAACGATCTTTAGGAGACTTTTTGAAATTATAATATGCCTTTTCTATAAGAGACTTGTAGCCCGTTTGAGTTTTGAACGACATTTTGAGCAAGTTAACCTACCTACCAAACACTACTAAAGAAATTACTAACATTTAAATTCAAAATAATTTTTAAAAATTTTACAAGTGTTTAAAAACTTGAACAGTTCGGACCGAAATCGGGCATAGGTTCCCCGTCGGTTACCTTTTAGCAAAATTATTCTAAGTCTTAACTAGCATGCACAATAAATTTTCTAAGTCCAAATAATTTCGAATTTTTCTAAGTCCAAATGATCTTCAAATTTTTCTAAGTCCAAAACTTCAAATTTTTCTAAGTCTTGAAATGATGATAAGTTGAATTGAACTTTAACCACGTAAAATAGATCACAAAATGTACTCACAATTTACACTGGCAAACCACTTGTCACTGTAAGCTCTCTCCGGTGTCGCTACGACACTTCTATCTATCCAGCAAGATTGATGTCAAGTTTGCGCGCTGATGTCTCCACCTCGGTGAAGACCACCGCTACGTGTCCTCCACACGTCTCGGTTGGTGGTGACGTCCGAACTATGACGTCACGTCGCGCAAGGATGCTACTCTGCCTCCCCTACTGTATCTCGGCTGCTGCGGTCGGCGTATATACACACGCACGCACCACACTCAACCACCCAAACGATTCCCTCCCTTGCAGGATCGTTCGGTGCGCACGTTCAGTGGAATCGCCACTGCTTACTAGTGCGTTGTAATGAAAAAATGTCATCCGACTCGTAAGGACCATGTACAGATCCAAACGTAATTTGTGAGAGGTTTGAATTAATAAAACAAACCGACTCGGTAGAAGCAAGCATTATTTATTGTACTGAACGGAGGTCGACATGAACGTGAAACGCATCGATAGCGCGTTCTAGAATACGGCAAAATTTAGCAGTGCCATCTAGTAATAATAAATGGAACTAATGCAACAACATAAAATCAATTATCTTCTATATTTTAAATCTAATATTATTTACAACATTAAACAGGCTCAATGAAGAATTCTTGTTTTGTTTATCTTTGTAAATATTGACTAGAATGATGTATTGCATTTTACAATAACAATTTGCTTTCTAGGCAAGGTTATAGATTACGTTATTATGGTAACCTACACTTAAACTTATTCATAAGCATGTCAAAAGTTATCCCTAAATAACATTAAGATTATTTTTATAATTATTTAGTTTATTGATTTGATATATTCATTCACATAAGTTTAATTTTTCGCTCGAGATGTCTTCCTAGTTCGGGCATATTGTTAAATATTTTAATCCGTATGTTAATTTTAGCACTAAGAAAATGAATAAAGATTATTTACTTATTTATTTATTATTACTCAAACTAGGATAGGACCTGTGATACGGCGTACTAATGCCCAATGGTGCTTGGTGTTAGTGTCGATTTCAACATTACACTTTAATTCTGTGTATCGAAGTGACTTTTTTCACTTTTTGAGTCAGTGTTTAAAAATGTTTAGTGACTCAACGATTTTATTTCATCTACTACTTTTTATATAATGTTTATGTATATTGATAGAATATGTCGCATTCTTAACGTCAGCTTATGAATATTGAGTACGTGCGGCAGTCGCGGGTAATTTCTGCGCATGAATACGAACGAGGCACTTGTTCACGCGCCGTAAGCTTTATAGCTCAGCTGCGGGAGGACGGCTTGCTTACTTCGAGCGAGATGCAATGAGATCACAAATACAATATTATAAAGGCGTTTGTGAAATGTGAGTCACTCTACGCCAAAACTACTGAACGATTGAACTCAGTAAACTCAGTAAATTTATTTATTTAATTATTTCGTTATTCACATAAAATTGGCAAGCAAAGCAATTGATACAGCAAGATAGAGTAAAAGCGATTGAGCTGAAATTTTGCACATATATAGTTCTAGACTTTGATACAGGCTACTTTTTATGCAGTTACCACGCGACCGAAGCCGCGGTTGAAGGTGGTTTTACATAAATTAAGTTACAAAAACGTCGGAAAAATTATATAGACAAAAACATTTTTTTCTTAAAATACGGCTCGTAAAAGTTGATAATCGAGTTGCTGGTGACAAAGATCTGGGTTTTTAAAAGTAAGTAAAACATATAATGAAGATTTTTATTCCAGCAAGGCATTTGATTTTCTGCTTCTTTATTGTTAGCTACAATTGTCAAGATTTAATAAAGGCTAAAAAAAATCAACCCTTATTTATCGTGATGGCAACATATATTTTTTATCGTTGAGTTCATTTACAAAAGACACTTCATACAAGGGGCCAGAATCTTAAAAAAATGTAAGTAGACATTTAATTACAAAAGCAGTTTGTATTGTATGGACATCTCTATAGTTGGACATTTATCTGGTTGGGTATTTATATTCATGTTCAGTTTTCTAGAAGGATTTTCTGAACATGGACATTTTTCATTTTTAAACTTTGAGGTTTTCCGATTGTGCGTTTTCATAGATGGGCATTATTAAGCTCTTGAGAATTTTTCTTTTTTGACATTAGACGTGCAAATCATAAAATGTACCAGCTAAAACATTATCTGCTTTAACACAAGTTGTCTGCAGGACATTACAATGTATTAAAATCGTTACGTTATGATTACAGCGGAGTGTACCAGCTCCAAGCTCATGGCATATTAATGTAAAGCTTACAAATAAAATTGAATAAAACGATATGAAACGAGACATCACGTAACGTGATAACGTGCGCTTATACGTCTCTCGTCACGGGCGAGGCATTATGTTTCACGTTATATTATTGAATCTTGAATTAAGATAGATAATAAACTTTGCGAAAACCGCTCACGCTGGTACGGACATGTGATGAGGCGAGAAGATGGCCAAGTAACTGAGGGGCAGGCCCCATCTGTATGGCGCCGGGCGCGGACATGGCACGGGCGGGTTCCCTAATCCATTCAAATTTCACACAAAATGCATGGAAATAAAGCACAATTTATGATTGACGTGATTATGATGTGCCATTTCATAACCACGTCCGAGCCATTTCATGAGCCTTTCCATTCCCCAATATAGAATAATAATCCCCAATATAGGAAATTATACCAATGACCTGGCTTCAAACAATCAAAAATGACATGCTACAGAGTAACGCAACAACCGAGACAACCCACAACCGTAGGGTGTGGCGCAGCAGTACCAGGAGGGCTGACCCCAAATAACGTGGGGTAAAGCCAGGAGAAAGAAGATTACATTGAATCTGGCACAAAATTGTTATGTTTGTAATAAACCAATATTTTACCTATTATATTTTTGACTTTCTTGTATTTTCCGTATACGTGTGTGTATACTACATAATCCTACTTCCTTATCCTTAAATATTATAAATGAGAAAGTTTGTGAGTATGTATGGATGTATGGATGAATGTTTGTTACTCTTTCACGCAAAAAATACTGAACGTAACTTCGAATATACATAGCTCGTGACCTAGATTAACACATATGCTTTTTATCCCAGTACCACGCGAGCGAAGCCGCGAGCGGAAGCTAGTATCCTTATATTTTTATTATTTTATTATATATTTATTACCTTTTTTGGTACTTGGACAGATTTGATCATTGTTTGATAACAACTTTTGTAATATCATTTACTTAAATAAGTTACTTATTTTGTTATAATTGTGTTTATTTGTTAAGCTTGTCTTTATTTGGGTGTGTGCCAAAATAAACGTTTCATTCATTCATTCATTATTCCTTCTAATATTAAAAATGCGAGAGTTTGTGAGTATGGATGTATCCACACACTCAACAACACAGGTTTTTACTTAGGGTGGGATCTAGTGATCTACTCTTTGTTAGTTAGTACCTACTAAAAGTCTTTTAACTGTGCCAAAATATAAAATTTTATTTTTTATATATAAAAATAACAGAAATGTTAGTTGGCAGAGGCAGGTATTTACATATTGGTTTCGAAATAAACATATTTGTATTTGTATTTGTATGGATGAATGTTTGTTACTCTTTTACGCAGAAACTAGGTTCTGAACGGGTTTGGATGAAACTTGAAAAATACACAGTTTTTAACTTGGATTAACACATAGGCTACTTTTTATCCTGGTACCACGCGAGCGAAGCCGCGGGCGGAAGCTAGTATAATGTAATAAAAACTAACCGTCAACCAAAAATAACAAACCGAAAAAATTCATAACAGTTCTATAAACCTCAGATAGCTAAAATGGCGTTAAAATTATATTATCACGTCTTTTTACTTACATTTAAATGACAGGGACAAGCTTACTTTAACGGGCGCTATAAAATTACTATTGATTATGAATAAGGGGGTAAGTATACTTTATATCTATTATATATCTGTCCTTATCTCTGTTACATATATATCTTTCCTCTTTTCATGCTATATATATATATTCCTATCATTTTACAAATACCTGTAGTGATTTCCATGATAATTAAAATGTATAACCAGTTGGTTAAATAAGTATTACACTAGTAATAAGATTTGTTATGAACCATAACATTGATTTTTAAGCACAACTATGCTGTGTATAACGAAAACTTATATGCAATACTTTTTTTGCTACTTGAAGATGGAACAGGCACCACCAGAGCCTCTAGCCAACCGGTATTTGCTACGAAGTGATTCTATTTCGTCCGTCGTCATCGTTCGGCAGCGACACATCCAAATATTGTACAGCTCAATAATGATTTAGCCGCGTACAATATATACAGCTCAATAATTATTGAGCTGTACAATATTTGGTTGTGTCGCTCCCGAACGATGACGACGGACGAAATAGAATCACTTCGTAGCAAATACCGGTTGGCTAGAGGCCCTGGAGTTAAGTGGTAATCATCACCTACCACAAAGCATTGCATCGTAGATCACCTTGTTTGGTGCTCTACGATGCAACGCCCTGCGTCCATCAACTTGAGGCATGAAGATGATAAGCCTCGTATGCCTGTAATTTCACAGGCACCCACTTTTAAAAATATGTGAATCATTTATTTCCCTCACCGGTAATTAACAATACTTGAACAAAATGAAATCGTTATTAAAAGTAAAATAGACTTGGAACTGGCACTGGAGACTTTATTTATAATTATTATGATTTTAGGGAACAAAACAAAATTGAAATTGAAATTGAATTGAATTGAAAAGAGCCATTGAAATCACTTTCACAAGGGACTTGTAATTAAAACAATCTCAAATTAATTGCACTCACACTCAAGTGTGAGGAGCTTATAATACAAAGAAATCATTAATTTTCAGTTGACTGTACGCACAGTCAGCGGCAGGTGTCAACCTGAAACAATTTCCCGCTAAAAATAACGATGTTGAATTAAGAAAAAAAAAGAGACGTGTAAATTATTAGTATTTGGAATAAAATGCTGACACAAAAATAATTTAATTTGATTACAAGTTCAATTGTTTTTTTTTGTTTTTTAAGTGTTTGCCCACACTTCAGGGAAAATCTAAGATTTTTATATATCCCAAAAATTTTGACTCAGGCGGGATTTGAACCCGCGACATTCCCATGGAAGAACATGGACATAAAGAACATCGGAAGGTCGCGGGTTTAAAGCCCGCGCAAAATTTTTGGGATATATAAAAATCTTAAGTTTAATTGGATCGACTAGGTAAATAAATTGAAAAGGTAAATCAAAATACGTAATAAGAAATAGAAATCTAAATAATTTATATGGAAATTAGGCTTCATCTTAAGGCTGATTGCAGGCCTAACACCTCTCTCTCTCTATCTCTCCTCCCCTCTCCTTGGCAATTATTATTCCAATCTGATCATCATCATCATCATCAGCCTATAGCAGTCCACTGCTGGACATAGGCCTCCCCTAATGAGCGCCATTGCGCCCTGTCCTCAGCTCGACGCATCCAGCTTCTACCAGCAGCCTTTCGCAGATCGTCACCCCACCTGGCCGGCGGGCGTCCTACACTACGTTTGCCGAGCCGCGGTCTCCACTCAAGAACTCGTTTACCCCATCGGTTATCGGTTCTTCGGCAGATATGGCCAGCCCACTGCCACTTCAGCTTGCTAATTCTCTAAGCTATGACGACAACTTTAGGTCTATGTCGGATAAACTCATTGCGGATTTTATCCTTCAGAGAAACCCCGAGCATAGCTCGTTCCATAGCTCGCTGAGCGACTTTAAACTGGTGGACTAGTCGAACTGTGAGTGTCCACGTTTCGGCTCCGTATGTCATGACGGGTAGGACGCACTGATTGAAAACTTTTGTTTTCAAACATTGCGGTATGGGTGACGAGAAAACTCGACGTAGTTTTCCAAATGCTGCCCAACCCAGCTGAATCCTCCTCTTGGCCTCCTTCTCGAAGTTGTTTCTACCCAACTGCAATATCTGCCCGAGGTATGTATACTCCGAAACAACTTCAAGAAGGTGTCCATTAACGACGACAGGACTCGGATCAATTCGGTCATTGACCATAACTTTGGTCTTGTCCAAATTCATGCCGAGACCTATCCAATCTGATGGCACAGCTAAATTCTCTGTGGAGGCTGCAAGCCGCCGACAGGCAGCAGCGGTCGGCGGTGCGAGAAGTGCCCTGCGAACCCCAATCCCAGCACGCCCAGCGTGGGGATTATGGGTATATCCCCTATCTAATTAGAGGAGGGTTTTGTCCAGCAGTGAGTTATATAGGGAATGTTGTCCTCAGGAGGTGTGTAAGGGCCGTAATAATAAATGCGTCGTCCGGTTGAAACCAGTTGAAACCAGTTGAAACACAGAATAAGAATTTCATTAAAATACAAAACAATCTGCTGGTGTATAAAGTCGTAAATTACTTTAAGCCATTTCTAGCTGTTGTACTTAAGTTTGAACTTGGGACGAGTTGTACATTTAGTTTGCATTGCACATGTTTGTAATGTAATAAGTTAGACTCATGAGTGCTGCTACGTACAATGGCCTGCAGTATACTTGTGTGCTCAACACCAATACGCGTTCACCGATTCATTTATCAAGCGAATACAGCACAGGTGGGTTCCTATGTATGCTGCGTTCATGTAGTTCATACAGTATAGTAGAGAACATTTAGTCTCCCTGATTCAGGGAAATGCTATGTCCTGTGGTTTACTTCGGGCTGAAATAAATAAATAATTTAGACTCATTAAACTAGTTTATTTTATGGGTAAATTACTTAAGGCTTATTTTTACAAAAGGTATCTATTATAATTTTTACTCTTAAATGATTGAAGCGCTCGTGGCGTAGTTAACTTCGTGTTCTTAGGAGATCACCTTAAGCAACACTCCGCCCGGTCATTACTTGGATGGGTGACATTTAGATTTGAGCGTTTCCGTTCTTCGGAAGGCACGTTAAGATGTTGGTCCCTACTGTTTCATTCGTTAAACCATGTCGGAGGCCTTCGGACGGCCTGAAAACTCTGACACCAAAGTTGGTCACTAGCTCATACGAAGAAGACGTAGAAGAATCTTAAATAATTTACAGTAAAAAAAACTATATTTTTTTACGAAAACGCTGCAAATTATTACAATCCAGTGTATATGCAGTATGTACACTTTGTATGGGAACAAAAAACAAAGCTATTGTTTTTTCATGATAACATTTTCCGTTGGTACTTACTACCAACGAAAAAAAATGCAGCAAATGGAAGAATGAGGCCCGTGGTACAGGGATAGCTAATTAATAATAATAATAATATCCATTAACTTGTTTTTAATGACGACTGTACTTGACAACTTTAATTTAATTAAAGCAATTAATTGCTAAGTTAGTCGAACATTTTTCTTTTTTATAGCATAATGAAAGGAAAACTCTTCGGAAACTTAAAAAGTATTTTGGAATTTAAAAGTCTATGGAAACTTTTCAGTGCCCTCCAAAGGTATGAATTAAGTTGAAAAATACAGCCTTTCATTTGAATGATTATACTAAATCATCTTCCGTTTGAAAATTACATTCGGTCACATATTCAGGTGATTTTGTGTGTTTACGAATAAATTAGAAAACAGAGATATATAATATTCATATTGAAAAACGGAAATTTTCACGTGCCGTTAGTAAAAACATCGATGGCGTTATACTTGTTCATATCGAAAAATTCCCGCTTTTTCAATATGAATGAGATACTGTATGTTAGTTTCATGAGTAAAATAGAGATAGAATACTACAGTACAAGCAAACTACACCACAAGCATTTTAGCATTTTACTTTTCTACTAGGACATAAACCTTAAAATAATAAATGTCAAAAGTTTGTTGGAGGATCACGCAAAAATTTGCTAGTTGAGACTTTTTAAATTAAAAGAATATTTTTAAATTCCTAGACTTAAGACAGTAAGAAAGTTTTGTGTGCAAATATTTATTTGACGTATCCTACTCATGAGTTCGCAGCAGTCGTAATTCAGTAATGTATGTGAAGGGGAGGGGACGAGGGTTAGTTAGGTAGCAGATTCAAATAAAACAAGTTAAGTTATGTAACTGCATCTCTTCATCACATTTGTTATTTTAAAGGAAGGAAGTAACTCTCTTTTAGCCTTTATCAATCTGCTACTAAGCCGCGGTCACGTAAGTAATCAATGACTTTAAGAATACCAGGGTGGTTGTACACGTGGTGGTTTGCCACGGAGTAATTTCGTCAAATTTTTGAAACTCCATACTTTGAAAGTGAATTCGTCACAGGCATTAAAACAAGATATGTAGGGTAATGAAGTAAACGCAATTTCGTCACAAACATCATTTCTGCTTACAGTAGGGATGGCAAGTAAAGTTGATGGCGCTCGAAATGAAAGAAAGTTTTTTTGCCAAAAATAATTATGAATGTACAGTAAGCTATAAGACAATCTACAAAAAAATATTATCAAAATAACTAACAGCAGTCATCACAGATTAGGGAAATGTAGTTAACTATCACGCACACGCTGTCACGCTATATCTCTAAGTAGTATCTATAGTTTAACATATAAATAGTATTTAAAACTCGCTTTAAAACCTACATACATTTTGAGAGCATATTGTTCAGCAGAGCCGACACAATGTCAACAGTTTATTCACTTTGCCTCAATAAAACTTTATTTTGCGTTGTTTGAGGCAAAATATTTGAGAGAACGATAAAAATAAACTAAAATAAAGTTGAAACCCGAACCCGGCCGAGGGAAAAGGCTCTAATTATAATAAATTTTGTATTCGTTTTACCACAATTTTAAATTGCAACATATTTTTTGGATAAACTTTTTCATTTGTATTCCAACTTACTTAGGCATTTGAATATAATTTTTGATGACGTATCTTGAAGTCTCACTCGGTTTACTTGACACTGTAGCTAGTATCTGGGATGTTTTTAGATAGCTTTATACCATTCTCTCAGTCTAGTCGCTCTTATAACTGTCGAAACAAAATTATTTTAAGAATAAGAATAATTTATTTCATAAAAGATATAGGCAGGTGTGAAGTACATAGTGCTAATGCTAATGCTAATATAACTAATAGTCCAAAAAAGAAGTAATACACACGTACATATTGAGTACTAGTTGTGCACATATACCATTTAGTAGGGAACATACCTCCCGTGCTAGTTTATAAAACTGTGTTACGGTGAGGCAGCTCTTTCCTCCTTATGCAGCGCAGACTATACTATCACTTATGTAGTGTAAGTATATATCTATTTTTTACTGGACTTTATGATATCGCTAAATATCTACAATAATAATTTAGTATGAATACTCTCCTTTTTATAATTTAGAAATGATTACACAATTATAGTTAATAAGTTTTCAGTAGTCATAATGTAATTGTCGTAATTACTTTTTCTACACACGACGTGTGGATCTGACATTGCCACGGATTTCCGAGTAATCAAAAATATCTAAGTATAATTTGAATAACCTACATTAAGATAAAAAATCGATGTTTACCTATTTTGATAATAGTTTGTTTACGTTAAAGATAAGACCTTCCACCCATGGCTTCACTAGTGGAAAAAATCCTGAGTTAATCCAGGTCACAAAGATTCAAAGTTTCATCCAAATCCGTTCTGTAGTTTAAAATAGTAACAACGATTCATCCATTCTTACAAACTTTCTTATTTATTAGTAGAATTCTCCGTCAGCACAATGATTAATTTTTATCCGTGTCACGAGCCGAGCCGAAGGTTCAAGATAGTTGTATAGAAGTCTGAGCAAACAATACAGGACAGACATAATGAAAGGGCTGCTGTAACTTAAGGAGAGGGAACAGATGAACATTCCACTGAAATAATAAATTGGAAGGGTAAAAACATACCCGCGTATAGAATAGTTGCATAAAGTTGCCCTTATTTCCATGTGGGAGGGGCGTATGGACCTCTGGACGCGAAACTAGTATTCTCGTACTCCACAAGAGAACTGGTAAATTAATTGTTGTTAATAACTCCTAAAAAAGAATAGCTCCCCTTTCTAAAAAAATAGGGATAACGGTGCGTTTTTTTAAATGATTTAAAATCACTTGCAATAAAAAAAACTAACAGAAGGCAAAAGTTTAAAATCAATTCTTGGCTGCACAGGTGATTTGGAAGTTTGTAATTATCAAATTCATGTTGTGTTCTAATGTATGCCAATCACATTTAAAATGCTTTTTGCTTAGTTTTGTTTACCCTATATTAGTATGTATTTGATTCCTGTTTTGCTTTGATTTTTTAATATGTATCTATGTAATGGGTGAAATTAAATTTAATTGCTTAATTTCTTCTTTTGCGACATAGCGACACGAGCTATTTTCTGCGTAAAAAAAAATCACGAATACGACAGTTCATAATAACTAAACTCCAACCTTATTTCCGCCTGGTAATGTCATACATGTTACACACGCGTACAAAGCTATTATAGTGACAGTGACAGGCGCAGGGCGGGGGCGTGCCGGTGCCGCGAGGTGCGAGGGCAGCCGCTAATAGCGCGACATACTCCAGCGGAATACATTGAATCTGCTTCTAAAATTTATTTAGCTGAAATTGGATGGAAAGTTTTTTCATCAGCCATAGAATAGACAAGGTTAAATTGATGTACGTTGGCCTTTATTTATCTTTTATTTTTGCTATTCAGGTTATGCAGGAGACAAAATTATTTTATTTTTGCATGCCTTAAGTTGGTAAGGCATTGCATGGGACTTCTACAGACAACCTTAATACCACTGTAACCCGTGTTTGCAAATAAATATGATTTTGATTTTGGTCTTGACACAGAACAAACACATATGTTTACCACATGTTTGTATTGGGCGTAAATCTAACCCAGGTTTAGAAGGCAGAGTTACCTAACAAGATCCTAGGACTGGATCCTAGGCCCTTAAGACTTGAAAAGAGATGTTTCAATAATGTAAAGAGCTTTGGGAAGTATTTTTATTGCATTCTAGAAACGTGTAATGAGACAAAATTAATTCAGCTAATTTTTCTTCTTCTTCTTATGAGCTAGTGACCAAATCTCTGGTGGCATTTTAAGAACACCCAAGGCCTTTGAAATAGTTTAACAACTGCAAAAACTGGGATGTTGGGACAGTCATCCTGAAACACGGAAGCGTTGGGATCTAAATGCTATACAGCCACTTATCCAAGAAATGACAGGGCGGAGTGATGCTCTCTCTATCTATATATCTATCTATTCAGCTTGTGGCACCCACTGCTGAGCAAAGGCCTCTTCTCTATCACGCGACTCCTGGTGATCTCGTGCCAGCCAGATCCACGGCTCTCCTACTGCCTTCACAATATCCTCCGACCATGGCAGGTGGTCTGCCTCGTGGCCGATGCCTCAGCTAAAATAATTTAATAAAAACAATGAAGTAAGCCACGCCACGAGCGGCCCCTAGCGGACATAAAATTGAAAAGTCTTTACGCAGAAAAAATGGAGAGATTCCCATGTAACACAATATTTTCAAACTTTATTAAAATCCTACAAAACCTTGCAATAAGTGTCAGGCAGACATATTTTATTTACAATAAAATAGCACATACATACATTTTGCAAATACCATTAGTAAGTGTGTGAATATGAACACAATGTAAATTGTATGTTCGTTCGTCCTGCATGTTAATTGATTGAACTAAAAGCACAATGTAGTTCTAGATCTGGAATAAAAACATAGTTTACTTTTATCCGAGTAACACGTGAGCGAAGCCCCAGGCGGAAACTAGTTCTTAAACGAATTAGCGATTTAACATTCTCGGCGATGTCGACAACACGCACTTCGTGACTAACAAAAAGAAAAGAAAAAGGTTCTTTGTACGGCACCGTTGGCACATAACTTTAGGGATCCTCACGCCAAAGTGATCTTTGAAAGATGTGACATCTTGAGAAAAGTAAGGGCTCGCCATTAGTTTCTTCGAGAAGAATTTGCGTAAAATTTTACACAACTAAATAACAGTTTTTGACTGTTTGAAAAGTATCATAAAAGGAAATTCCAAATGCTGATGGTGATCAATTTGCGATCCTGACGGGACTTGAACCCGCATCTCTACCTAAAGCCAGAAGCTAGGAATTCCAGATGTCCTGGTACCGTATTGCACTCACAGTTCCTGATACTCATGGAAGAACACAGGAGAAGACCCTAGCGAGGGGTTGTACACACTTGGTCGTTAGATGAGTGTTTATTGAAGATTACAAAAATAATAGATGAAAAAGAATGCTGAACATTCTCACACAATATCAGGGTGTATAAAGACATCTACCGAAAACGAAAGGTAGTACAGCCATCGAGATAATTATATAAATATAACACTATAGAGTGACAGTCTTCAAGTGAAATTAACAAAAATCGGCCAAGCGTGTTTGACATAAATGAACTTCAAAAAAAATACTGTAGTCTGAAAAAAAAATATGCCCGAAGAAAACGACACAATATTATGATACACATTATAAATAGAAAATACCCAGACCGGAGACAAATATTTGCAAATCATACAAATGTTTGTATCGCGGCGGGAATCGAACAAACATCCTTCTGCGTCTCAGGCGGGCCTTCGCCCCCTGCGCCATAGAAGTTCACCATTTATTATCTCCTACATTTTAGTTTGATATTATGAGGTGACTGTTATAACAGGCACTCAATTTAATGTCCAATATTTCAAGAAACACCATATTTTATAGCACTGTAATTTTTCGAAGCAGATGTCGCCATAGCGATTAAAGTTGAAGTATCTGTCTGTCTGGCATAAAAATGTAGGTCTAGATAAACGTAGGTATCTAAAGAATATACATGGCTAGAAGCCAAAGCTGTAAGCCATTCTTCTCTTCTTTGCTATAAAATGAAACAGGGATTACGACTGAAAAATTCTAATTAGTCCGTCATTTACATTATCCAAAAATATTGGACGCGTATTTTTTCTTTTGTCAATTAAACAAAAAATAAAAATATGTAGTGTGTTGAAGTTCCGCATGACGTCACGGCTTAGTACACTTTTTATATAGCCGTGACGTCACGAGTTAAAGTTTGGGAGTGGGGTCCAAACTTTGACGCTCTTTATCTCCGTAAATTTTTATAATAAAACAAAATATTAAACAAATAATTGTCTAATATTTTGTGTTGATCAATCTAAAGGACTAAGGTATTATGTTAATGCTCAGGTAATAATAATACAACATTAAATTGGTAAGTTACAATGTAGAGTTCAATGAAATCAGTACTTTTCAAAAAAAATCTAGCTAATTTATTCCACATTATATAATTATATTGGCTTATGCATCAGTTTTATAGGCAAGGTTACCATTGTACCTTATGAGTAGTACTACGTATAAGGGAGGCCTATACCCAGCAGTGGGTGATTCCAGGCTTAGATTATGATGATGATAAACTACCGATATGATTTTTTTATTTTATTGTAAATGGCTCATTGGCCTCGTCTAGCTGTTATAATGTGTTAGTATTTTTTATATTAATAAAAAAAAAAGAGTGTGATTTTATTCAAACACACATGTCATAGTCAAATAAACTACTTACTACGTTATGTATAAAATTGTAGAATAACTATACTGTAAAACTGTTGAGCAATTTAAGCAATTCAAAATCAGATCGTTGTCGAGGATTTAACCTTAAAACTTTAACTTTTTTACTTACAAGATCAGCTAACAGCCGTAGCCACCGGCCGTATGGGCACCCCAACAACTTTGATTGCACTAGCCCACGAGCAATACGGATGTATCCGGCCAACTTCATGTTATTAAACTCCCTCAAAGAACCACAACTCACAGATTTTATTTCTCTTTTAGGTTTATTGCTTGAAAAATTTGATATCTTGGTAATCTCAGGAAGTTTGTCCGTTATATTGACTGTAATAATTTGAAGGCCAGGTTATGTTTCCTTTACGACTTCCTGTGGGTAACAGCACAACCAGCTTTATTAGATTAACAAGAGGTCATTAAGTCAAGTAAGTATTTATGTATATGTATACTTATATTTATATACTAATATACTTATTAGGGGATTGAATAAATGCCTCTACTCTCTACTCTACTCTAATATTATAAATGCAAAAGTTTGTGAGTATTGACGTTTGTTATTCATTCACGCAAAAACTACTGAACGGATTTGGCTGAAACTTTGAATATACTTAGTACATTACATGGTCTACTTTTTATCCGGGTTTGTACTTTTTATACCATGCGAGCAAAGTCGCGGGCGGAAGCTAGTTAATTATATTTTTTATTAAGGCGCGCAATAATCAGATCAGTAGAGGCAAATACCTTATCTACCTTTAACGGTATATATATAAATATACCTTTGACGGTAAAATTAGACTCGCTTTTGCCATTTTACAACATAAATTCGCACTCCGTGAGATTAAGAAAACTACTGATCTAAAAGTTCCCTCGCTATTTATTACGCCTTTGCCCATAGTTACCTATCGTAATCTGTTATCTTGTGGGGTAACAGTACAGAGGCATCAACAATTTTCACCCTACAAAAAAAACTTATACGTATAATTGCCAACATAGAACAAACTGATAGTTGTAAACCCCATTTCCAAAAATATAAGACACTTACCCTGCCTAGCATCTATATTCTGGAGATTTGTAAATTTGTTAAAAAGTACAAATATTTCTATATGACACGGGAAGAAACCTACAGTACTCATTCTCTTCGATATAAAACCAGACTTATGTTACCTTCATCTAGACTTAAGTAATGTCTATCAAATTATATAATAAACTACCCGACGTGTTAAAACGTGAGAGTAATGAGAAAATATTTGTAAAAAACTTGAAACTTTTACTTATTACTAAAAGCTATTACACAGTTAAGGAATATTTTAATGACAAGTTCTAAGTAACAAAAATTATTAACGGATAGATGCTTACCTACTTATAAAATAACAATATTAATTATATGACCAAAGTAATCTACCGATAATACCTACTGACTAACGAATTGTAATATACCTACCTAAATATTGACTAAGTAACTATTGACTTCAATTTATCTATTTAAATGTAATACTATCATCTGACTATAACTATGACGTCCTCCTCTCTCCTATTTACTATTGTTGTGCCCAACAGGGTCTATAATGATCACAATGAAAATTTGTTAACACCTGTATATTTACATTATGGAACGCAATAAATGATTGATTGAGTATTGAAAATTAAACAATCGTGTCGCACCGTCTAAATCATCCCCCATCATCTCAAACGGTTAAGTTGTCAAGGGCACGCCGGCCGCGACGAGCCGCTGTCATTAAAACCTCATGCTAAACTACCCGCATTCCGCGCTTTCTTTCCCCGCTTTGTTTATTTTGTCCACACTTTTACATCCAGCACTAACTAGACGCCATTGTTAGAAAAAAGCGCTGAAAAATCTGAATTTTCGCTGCTAAAAACATAATGGATGATACGATCTCGGGTTGTGAGGGAATAGATTGTTTTGTAAAAGCGTGCGATCAAAAGGTTGAGTACAATTAATAGGTGTCTCGAGTATTTTCTGAGTAAAACGTTCCTATTTTGTTTATTTTTGGCGCATTGTTGTAACACCTTATGTTCGGTACTATACACGAAATTCAGCGCCTTTATGAAACAAACACACTGAGTAACCGAAACATCAAATACTTGTGTGTAAAATTACTAAAAAGCACGCGGTTTTAAACGCCCACGGCTCTTTAACTGTATGGGGTACAATTTCAAACCGCTCTGTGTGTGGAACTCCTTAGCAATTCTGCTTCTATAATAAACCAAGGCTTCATACATAAGACGAGATGTGGTTTGCTCAATGTCGTACGGTTACCCTGTTATGCAAATCCATGGATTTTCCCTGAATAGCGTCGTGATAATACCCTACGTGTCTACGTATGATGTAATAATATTCAAACGATCCCCGCTATTTGGTTAATACGGTATGTAGCGGCAAGTCTGAGTACCATAACGTCTAATGCCGTGATTATCGTGTGCGAACAATTACTGTGTCTAATGGCGTGAATACACGTTCACTGCTGGACTAGATTGTTATAGCTATCTGCGTACACTGTAGCGAAGAGTGTCAATCTTCCACATCTCCTCTACTATTTAGTATGTGACTCTGTTCAAACATTACCTCTTGCGGCGTGTAGCGGAATATCTCGTGCGTGGCGCGGTACCACTTGACGGAGTGCAGCGGCGGGTCGCGCGGCTGCCGCGCGTAGGCGCAGCGCAGCTCGGCGTCGCGCCGCGGGTCGAGCCAGCGCGGCACGTCCAGCGACAGTATACTGTGTGACACTGTCCGGGCTGCAACAAACAACAACGGGTTCACTCGTGTGACGTGTGACGTACAAGGTTCAGTCGTGCGACAGTATTTTGCTGAAACTCTGTTTAATAAAATTTCAGAGTGCCTAGTGCCATTTTTTTTACCATCGAGGGAGTGCCATCTAGTAAGAGACGCGTGGAACTGACTCCTGTCCATATAAATTTGCGTATACGGAAACGCGATCGAGCTGGTAAAAAACTCGCCCTAGTGCGAGTGCACTCTGTTTTCAATTATGTACTTTGGTTCAATCGTGCGTTTTATTTTTCAATGGTGTCATCAAAGAAGGCACATGATCAAAACAAAGATCAATTGCATATAAGTTGATGACCTCAGATGTATACATACTTAGTGTAATACTTGACGACCTATGTGGCGCAGTGGTCCGCCTGAGACCCAGAAGGTTGCGGGTTCGATTCCCGCCGCGGGACAAATGTTGTCCGGGGTATGGGTGGTTTCTTTGTATAATATGTATGCATTTACAATAAAAATTATATAAGTAGCATATCAGTCAAGACTTAGTTTGGGGCTTCATGATATTGTGTGGTAGTGTCCAGCATTATTTAATATTGCGATATCATTTCTAGTTATGGGATAGAGAATACTAAGAAATTATAGAATACATCTTAGTTCAAGCAACTGCAAATAATTGATAGCGTGTTCGCTCGTATGAATTTCACGAGGTCACAAAGCTTCAGACATGCAAATTGTATGCGCATAAATAAATGTGTTCAAAAACTTTTGGGTTATGATTGTGTGCTAATCATTTTAAATATTAATGTAAAATTATAAACTCTTTATAATTCTGCTGCGAAGTATAAAATAATTTCTTTATAGCATTATTTATTCTGTATTAAGTACAGCTTGAATATTATACATATTTTATTTCAAAATTAAATTAACTGAAGGATGTTGTTTATCTGCTTAGTAAATCCAGTAGTAAAGAACGACAATATTTTAAATATCTTCATCAATATTGTAAAACTGAATAGGGAATCCAAGAGCTGCTTTAAATGGGATGCCCTTTCAAACCCAATATTGATCAATAAATAGATTTATCAAGCGCTGAGAGGATGAAGGTGGTTACTATACCACCGTGGAAGCCTCTAGAATTACTCCAATCTCTCAGCCGCATATAAACTATTGTATAACCTACGGCTTGTCGATTAATTTTACTTAGTAACTATGTATTAAGCTGTGGCGCCTGCATACTAACTATTAGTTAAGCTGCACCGGCGATTACTCCTCGCAAATAGGATTACCTCTCCATTCACTTTGTGGTGTAAAGTTTAGGGTTTTGATAAGCCCTGGACGTTATATGACGGAAGTGATTGTAAGGTACGTACGATACAGATTGAATAAATGTGCCAACAATCACAGATGACTCATAGTTTAAATCTATAAGATATTTGATTAGCTGTTTGTACTTATTTTCTTCACTGATAGACAGCAGTAGTAGTTTTTTAAAGGACAGGTTTAAGAAAATACGCAATGTGTTTTTCTGTCGAAAAGCAGCATTCTTTTATTTCGTTTTGAGGTGTGGTGTCGATGATATTACAGGCTTATTATCTTCATGCCTCAAGTCGATGGACGCAGGGCTTTGCATCGTAGCACATTCCAAACATGCGTGAGTTTGCCATACTTACGATACCATACTTAGCTATAGGTTCCTAATGGTCTGGTGGGCTATGAATTTCTACCAACAATATTAAAACAGGAAAAGATAAAAAAAATACACAAGTCGAAAATACTTTATTATAGATAATGGTTATCGCTTAACATCAGGTGGGCCATGTGTAAGTTCCATCAATAAGTATCACAAATCGCATTCTTCAAAAGCATTCTAATAAATAGAACGAAAGTTACGGTCCTATATAACATCAAACCAATGATGGCCGCCGCCTCCCTAGAAACAGGCACAAGTTAAATTGAATTTGTTACCCTATACAGTGGCAAAGTGGTTCCTAACGTTACTTTAAGGAATACTTACCTGAGTAATGTCTTACCTTCCTGCCTTCTAATGCGTGCTAAATTAACGTCACGCCATCTTACAGAAATAAGATGGGCGAGTGCGAGTCATACGCGCACGCAGGGTTCTCAACCAAAATAAAGATAACAGGCAAAAAGTCAATAACTGTAACGATTGCAATGAGAAAAAAAATTCTTGTAATTATTTTTAAAACTGAGAATTCTAAGAATGAGTTTTAGAAGCGTCTGCCACTGTATTGTCAACCAATTACATCAGTTTTATGTACATAATCGAGACTATTTTGACTTTATTACTAGGTGTGATGGTTGTGATTAGGTTGAACTTTTATCTATTATCTTAATTCTTTAGTCAGGTTTAAGGTTAAATATCATTTATTTTCAAAAAGACAACATTACTTACATCGAAGACTTACATGAGAAAAGATTTCATAAAAAAAGCAGGTAGGTTTTTTTATGAAACATTGGTTACTCATTTAACTTATTTCAGGTTTCCGAGAGAAATATATTGAACAACATGTTTAGCTAGTTTACTTTTGAATGCATTTAAAAGAGTTGAAACTTAAAAATTTTTTTTTTGGTTATTGTAAAGCTGTGCGCCTCATATTCTTTAGTTTTTTTCCATAGTTTGTGCGGATTTTAGGTAGAACAAGAAAACTTGCACGACGAATTTTAATAAGTAAACAAATGAAGCTGCTTATGTCTATATTCACGCGGACAGTCCCGTTATCTATGGTTTTATTGATCAAAAACTTGCTTTATTAACAATTTAGCCATTAAAAAAGGCTAGGTTGTTAGCTGTAAGGTAATTTAAACTAGTTGGCGAAACGAAATATATTTATATAGCTATAAGGTATTAGATAAATGGTTAGAGGATTATTTATTTTACTACAAATCTAAAATCCTATTATTTTTCTCGTGCTTTCTATAAGATCGCAAAAGTATTTGACGTGATTCGAAAAAGCAGTGTCATTTTGAAAATTACCAACAATGCCTTTCTACTGCGATAAGATTCTACGAACTCCGAAAGTGATGCAACTACATTATAATAAATGGTTTCATCATCATCATCAGCCTATAGCAATTATAGCAATTGTCAACTGCTGGATATAGGCCTCCTCCAATGAGCGCCATTGCGCCCTGTCCTCAGCTCGACGCATCCAGCTTCTACCCGCAGCCGACAGTAGATTGTCACTCCATCTGGCCGGAGAGCGTCCTACACTACGTTTGCCGAGCCACGGTCTCCACTCAATAACTCGATTGCTCCAACGGTTATCGGTTCTTCGGCCGATATGGCCAGCCCACTGCCACTTCAACTTGCTAATTCTCTGAGAGTCTAATAAATGTTATACTCCTTGAATTTTTTTTATTTCATTACCAATATTTTTTTATAATGCATTACAATTTTGGTATCGCTACACCTATCACTTTTAATTATGATATTTCTTGATATATTGTAAAAATTCCAAGTTTTCTTTCAGAGGTATATTCAGGTCATTTAGTAGGTTTTTAGGTAATTTGTAAAAAATATCTTTTGCCTAAAATTAAACGGTTTGTGATAGACAAAACATGGATTTGAAATTGGAACTATTTCGTTTATAACAATATCTGCTAGGTACACCTGATCGGGCAAACGAGTCACGCCCTCAAGAATAGATCTGTGATTTTTCATTACGCTCCTTATTTTCTAAAAGTCACGTATTAAATTGAAACTCGATCCCTATTGAGTTTTACTCACAGGTTTATTCAACCACATTCTTATTCAAAATCTAAATTTGTTGCGTTAGATAGGCCCCGCGAGTGGCTGATGTGAGGTGTGGGTTCGATTTCAGCTGTGGATTAGAATTTGATTGGATCTTCTTCAGTCTGTAGCTCTGTAGAAGCTCAGTCCATGACAAAATTCTCTTTGATGACTTCTTGGAATTTTAAAATCAACGATCCTGGAATGGACCTCTCCTATCCCGACACATCTTTTTTTTTAATTAAACCTATTCATGGAACTAGCACATGGTCCACCTGATGTAAAGTGGTAACCATTATCATAACCAAGTGTTGCTTCGTAGGTCACGGATGTTTGAAACATGTCCTACGATGCAATACCTGGTGTTCATCAGTATCGTACCTGAGTGCAATATTATCGTATTTATTTGGTACAATTATTATGCAACAAAACTTTTCTGTACAAGTTATCACAAACAGTAGCTATCGAAACCTCAACTGCAATGTAAGTTCAATTTGCACGCCATGAACGAGGGTCGGTGATCGGCGCTGAGGTAGCAACGCACTCAAACCTCAGCAATTTAACAAGGCAAATGAATCCCCGACCTTTTTCTGTTTGTTTTAGATGTGAAACATTGTCGGCGCTCGCTTTCGGGCAACTTTCTTGAAATTAAACCTTTGTACCCTTCGAAAGGTTCCTACAGTTTATTGTTTTTTATTTGTGTTGGTGGAACCTGATAGCATCAATATCAAATATCTACTGTAGTAATAAACATTTCGGCGTATTGTTTTCTTTGGGTAAAATAACTTTGTGGAAATTATGTTGCTGATTTTTTGATATAATGTTGCTTTAAATTTCTCTTGAGCAAATAAATTGATATAAAATACTTTGAAACACTTATCAAGTTAAGTTCCGTTCAATTCTAGTAGGTGGTATGAAGTAGATGGCTTTCTATATGATTTTAACTGGCTCACCACTGAGCATGGACTCATTTATAATGTTAAAAAAACTGAGTGCATGGACTTTAAGACTGCCGATAATTGTAACGTCAACAATAACCAGATCGCACTAAATGGCTTGAGCATTAAACGTGTGACCAAGCTTAAATACCTGGGACTTATAATTACCCACGACCTTAAAGACGATGCAGATATTGAAAAGGAACGTAGAGCACTAGCGGCGAGTGGTAACATGGTGGCTCGCAGATTCTCTCGTTGTACTGAAGAAGTTAAACACACGCTTTTCAAAGCCTACTGCCCGAGTGTGTGCACGGGAAGTCTGTGGGTCAACCATACCAAAAAGTCGCTGGCAGCTCTACGCGTCCATTACAATAACATTTTTAGGATAATGTTGCGACTTCCTCGTTTCTGTTGTGCATCGGGGATGTTAGCGAAATATCAAACGAATAGTTTCTATGCACTTATCGACCGCTTCCTTGATGCGCAGAATACGGGATAGTCGCAACCGCATCCTTAAAACGCTAGCTAATAGGTGCTCATCACCACTCTGGGCGAGTATGAGACTCGGGTGGAAAGGGAACATAAGAGAGTGAAGAATAACTGTGTGGACCTTTTTCCTAATCAGTTTTTCATCTTTTATTTTTATTGTACTAATTTTAATCTTAAATTTTATTGTGTTTTCTGACTCCTACGGATTTTTATAATTATCCGAAATAAAACATTTTTATTTTATTTTATTTTATTGTCCAAGATAACATAAACAATAATGATAATAGATTGGATGTAAAGGGCCGAATGTCAAAAAGTAAATTAAATTTTATACACATAGTTTGCATGATAATAATACAGTCCTTTATCACTGTCAGGTAGGTGCAGATCTGTGCTACCAACCTTAGGTTACACTAGTCAGGGGACATTGGCGCGAACCACAGAAAAGTATACCAACTACAAAATAGAACTAAGATAGAGTCCGACAGCAGACCACTTTTTGGCGCTCAAATACCTACGAAATCGTCTTATAAGCCGCTGAAGCTTTTAGCATCAACTAAAGCTGCGACGACTGCTAATCACTGTGAGGCTGGCCGCGAGAGAGAGAACCTTTAGCATGAAAAATACCCCCCACTAGCGTACTATATACAAATCACTGAAGAGCTCCCTGCAGGTGGTAAACTCCCTTGGCCCACCTGGAAGTCACTTAACCGATTCCGAACTCAAGTAGGTCGCTGCAAGCTCATGAGTAAATGGGGCTATATTGAGGAGTCAGCGCAATGTGGCACCGATCCTCGGGTTATGTCACATTTTTCGGTCTGCCCATGCCCGGAGACCGCGGCTTGGCAAACGGCGGCCTGGACGCCCTCTGGACAGGTAGAGTGACGATCTGTGAAAGGCTGCTGATAGAAGCTGGATGCGTCGAGCTGCGGACAGGGCACAATGGCGCTCTTTAGAGGCCTATGTCCAGGAGCGGACTGATATAGGATTATGATGATGATGTATTTTAAATGATATATGGAAACAAAATGGTAACTTACTCTCACTGACCGGGACGCTGTAGTGCCTGGGACATGGTTAGATGCAGTAGGCTTCAGGACCTGTACCATCCTCTCAGCCTAGTCGGTTTTACCCACAGGAAAGACATGGTCACTACGTGTAGAGCTGACTAACCCTCGAGTTTGCTCACGAGGTTTACTTCACCGTATTGAACATTTTACTCATGAAACTAACGTGAATTAACGTATTGATAATAACGTATTGAACATGTTGTAATGCGCAAATAATTTTATAAAAAGCGGGCCAAGTGCGAGTCGGACTCGCACTCGAAAGGTTCCGTACCATTATCTATACATGTACGGGAGCCCCTCTTAATTTATTTTATATATTTTTAAAGTGAATATACAATGAAATATTCGAATATTTCAAGCCACCAACCTGTTGCCATTATTAAAATGGAGCAAAAAAAAAAGATCACGTTTGTGGTATGGGATTGCTCCTTGAATATTTTTATTCTGTTTTTAGTATTTGATGTTATATACCATTTGTGAAAATTTCAACTGTCTATCTATAACGGTTCATGCGATATAGCGTGGCAACAGACAGACGGACAGAGGAGTCTTAGTAATAGGGTCCCGTTTTTACCCTTAGGGTGCGGAACCCTAAAAACGAAAAATCCATGAATACACGATCGGGATTCGAACTGGAAGGCCGTCAGGATACATCTCACTAGGCAAAGCAAAAAGGCTGTAGACATTTATTAAAAAGTTACGTCCCATTGTATTTCGGAAAAAGGTTTCGTGAACAAGTTTTCAACACTACAAAACCAACAATGGCCAAACTTTTAATACTAATGGTCAGTCCACAGCAGCGCCTATAAATCGGGTCATAACCGCCCGACGACCCCTTCAAACTATTTTCCATTATTTAGAGCTAGCGCCCGCGCGCGGTGTCACTCGCAAACCATAACAACTTATGATAATGGTAACTTATTAATAAATAAAATCGTTATATTTCTAGCAACAGGGCTCATGCTGAAATGAAACTTTTTTTTTAATACTATTTGAAGATGGAACAAGCACATGGCCTACCTGATGTTAAGTGGTAACCATTACCTATCACTAAAGCATTGAATCGTAGATCAAATTTTTCCAGAACGTGCTCTATGGTGCAACGCCCTACGTCCATCAACTTGAGGCATGAAGAGAACATTTTACTAGTTTAGTGACCACCCCTATACACGACATGTCTGTCGCAGCAGCGTCGTATATAGGGGCAGTCTATTCGTCCGGCGATCATCGCCAGGACGGCGTTGGTGCTGGCCCGTGTCCTTCGCTCGAGGGATGCACACCTCTTCCGCATAGTGGCGTTAAAACAATCGGTGCGTCCTCGCGAGATCATGCCGGAGGCGCTCCCCAATCGGGGCAGCCCCAACACCGCTTTGAATGCGTTATTTAACTGGACGCGGAGGACGCCATATGCCACTTGAGTGTACTTAGCCCACAGGCTGCATGTGTAGAGTGAAGTGCAATATGCTCTAAACAATGGAATATTTAAAGTCCTTATAATGGCATATTTATGAAACTGGAGTATGCGGTGTCCGCGTGGGTGCAACTAGGTAGGTACTTTGTGTACCGTTTTAAGGAAATAAACTATTATTAATAATGTCATAGGCAGACCAGCAAAGGAGCGCTTGACATTAAAAAAACTAAGTTAGTGAGCTACGTCATTGCTTCTTCAAATACTCCACTACGGTAATTGAAGAATTCTTTACAGAGTTTCCAAGGTATCATAAAAATAATACCTGACCAAAAACAAAAAAAATTGTGGTCACCAGAGACTGGTAAAACCTGACCCAGATTTCGTTCAAATTGTTTGAATCCATTTTGATAAACCTTCGCGTTACCTCACTAGCGTTTACCTTATACCTATCATTTCGATGTATATTGGTCATACAGTGGATTATTGTATTGGTTTAATTGAGCCAGTGCTTGGTTAGTGGCGATCAAAGCGAACGCAATTCCAATAACCGTAGAGCCGGCACAGTGAAGGCTGTAAATAGTAAGGCGCCACCTCCACAAGCGAGTGCATCGCGATGATATTAGCGTCTAGCTACGTATTTATTTAAACTCTCATAGAAAGTGTCTCCACACGGCAATGGCCGGTCGCCATTTTCATGTTCGCCACTTTATTTTTGGAACGAAGTTCCTTATCGCGCGATGCGAAAGGGAGCTAGACGAAAAAAATTAAGACCAAATGATGTAACGACACTAATAACTAACTATGTAATTGTCAAATAGTTAGGCTGATGACGTCATGGTATAAAGACTTGTGCGCTTATTTCAACCGTTTATGCTAAGTAAATAAATAAATAAATATATAGACTTGGGTTGCCGCGCCGCGACATCCAATTCAAATCGCTGTTTTGATTACGTCTTTTTGCATGTTTTTAATTTGAATTTATGTAATATGATCTGTATTTCAATGAAACCGTGCGGCGTGCGCGTGTTTCTCTCTCTCTCTCTCTCATAGAAAGCTACTTCGTTCCAAACGGGCTACTGCCCGTTTTAATGGTTACTACCAATTAATATAATTAAATATTAACAGAACAATATTGACAGAAATATTAAAAGTAAGAAACATCCAATGTCATAATTATAGGTTGGTCGAAACAATTTCAATAATTAAACAATAAACTAATATTAATACAAATATAATAAATAGACTTAGCGATGACGCTAATAAAATACAGATATTTTGATATGATGGTGGTCCATTAATCAGCAAATACAAACTTCAAGTCTCTAGAACTTACGGTTTAGGCTGGGCGTTGATTATCAGTCAGCAAGAAAACCATTTTATATATTTAGATAATTCAGATTTGTAACCAAACTCCATCTCTCGGCCATGCATAAAATTAGTTAAGAATTCCCTTCAATTCGCAGCAGCAACCCTTCCTCACCAGTTCATAAAACATTCAGGCTTCCTCCTTATGCTCGCGCCATAAATTTTAATACGCGCCAGGTATATTGAAAAACACACGGGTCAGAACACAGCGACGCAAGTGTCGCGACTTATTGCCGCGGACTGATACATGTACATGTACCGCATGTTTGACACTTTTTAGTACAAATTCAATAAAGTGATTAAATGGTAGTTTTGTCAGCAAATGATATCCACTATACATAAGATAGGCCTCTACCAATTAGGTATGTTTTAAAGATTGAAAACAGTTTTTATATCTCTTTCTGTTTTCCTTGACAATCATAATAAATAAATTAAGTAGTCTCGTATAGACTACTTTGACAATCACCATTCATCAATCATTCAACACAACGTACAACGGTAGAGGCCTATCCTATGTATAGTGGATATTATAGGCTGACAAAACTAACATTTAATCACTTTATTGAATTTGTTCTAAAAAGTGTAAGTGTATGTACCTAGTGTACTGGTCTCGTATAGACCATTTATGAAAACAATCAAATCCCATTCAACCCAAGTCATTCATGGCAAGAAACAAATCCGTTATTTAAAAAAAAGCAGAAAGCGCCCTTATTTTGAAGTCTGTTAAAAAATAAGTAACATTATATATGCCAATCCATGTATGCAAATAGCAGTACACTATGAAGAGCCGTTTCTGTGTAAGGGCTTCGAAAAAGCAAAACGCTGGATTTGCATAAATAACCCCCACTTTATTAGTGGAGGCCCCGACCTTCAATAATTCCTCCGACTCAGTCTCGCTGTTTACTATCGACTACTTACCATAGTATATATAGTACAGCTATAGACGATCGACGGACAGATCCTTTACCTATTCTCGCGTAAAATCTCTTCTGTGAATTTGTTTTCTTGAATAAAGCAAAATATTTCAGGAAAATGACTTTTTTCGAAGCTGTCTCAGATTTCAGCCGGTAATTGCCTGTTTTTAAAACCTTATAGAAATATTTTATGAAAGCAAATTTTGATTTTGATTATTTAAAATGAGAACGTTGATTAACAAATATTTGATTCTGCGAAATTCTGTATAAGATTTAACAATTTTTAGTACTAATTTCAAAATCAAAATATACATTTTAGATGAAGTCTTACGAAAATAATTAGTTTACTAGGCAAATTCTATTAAAATTAATTCATATTAAAAGTTAGCAGCTACACAAATTATAAATGTTTGTTTTAATCTCACTTGAAGACTGGCTAAAATTCATTTAAGTTCTCTTTATAGAACAATTTACTTTCTCAAGTTTACCGTGCGAAAATAAGTCAATAAATATCAAAATAATATAATTCAATAGGTATTTCTACTAATTATAGATCTAATAGTATTTATATTTGAGTACATAATTGATTTGCCAATTCTGAAAGCTTTCACTTTCAGGAAAGCCAAAGTCACTTAGTGACGGATAGCAAAATAGTAAAAAAAATAATGTGTTTTAGGTCCAACATACTACAAAGATAAGAAAAATATTGCCTAAAAACTCTCTTTTTCACTATTCTAAACTCTCTTGCGTACTCTTGTGTAAATACCTAACCTGCTTTGATTAAACCCATATTTATCGGGATGTTCGAGTGAAACCGTGTGAAGTAGCTAGTGAGCGTACCTGCTGCTATCAGAATCCGTTGAGAAGAAACCTCGGCTCCCAACTTTCTTTATTGCTTTTGCTTTCAACAGATTGAGTCCCCAATAATAATGACCCAAACATTTTCGATGGAGGAAAATGTGGAGGCGACGCGACTTTATGTCGCTGTTCTCTGATTTTGTATCTATATAGATTACATTGTTGTCACATGATATACATGTGAAGCGCTAGCGGCGTGGCTTACTTCGTTGTTCTAAACAGATCACCCTGGTTAAGCAACACTCCTTGGATGGGTGACCGTTTACTGGCATTTCGATTTGAGCGCTTCCGTGCTTCGTAAGACACGTTAAGATGTTAGTCCCGGCTTTTTCAGTCGTCAAGCCATGTCGGAGGCCTTCGGACGGCCTTAAAACTCCGGCACCAGAGTTGGCCACAAACTCGTATGTAGATGAAAATGATTAAGTTAAAATACTTTATAAAATCTGTGAGAAAGAATATTTCTGTGCGTGTCTTTATTTTACTATAACAACTATTTTATAGTTTAGACTTCATTGGAATAAAATCTAGATTCATATTAAAATCTCCCTCTATGAAAACTAGGGAAAGTAGGACTCGCAAGTGAAGGGTTTCATTCCATCGTACAAGATAAAATGATGAACTCATACTTTATATTATTTATTGTTCTAGCGACAATAGCTGATATACAAATAAATTGTTTACTGTATCTATTACGATTCATAAGATACAGCCCGCTAATAGACAGACGGACGAACAGTGGAGGTTTAGTAATAAGGTTCCGTTGAGCACCCTTCGGTTACGGAACCTTAAAAACATAATATAAGTATTACATATTCCTTACTCTATGATACTATATATATATACCTATGTCCAGTGCAGTGGACTGCTATAGCCAGAATATATAATAGTATTCATGTTGATACTGAACAGAAAGAAAATGAACATATAGGTACATATATTGTGAAAGTCCACTTAAAAAGCTAAACAACCCCTTATTCATAACCAAATATAATTTTATAACAGCTCAATAAAATAAGCTTGTCCCTGTCATTTAAATTTAAATAAAAAGAGAACATGAAATTGTAACGCCATTTTAGCTATCTGAGGTTTATAGAACTGTTATGAATAGGATGGTTAGGATGTTTACCAAAAGAGATAAAGCCAATATTCGACTTTCACAATCTTAAAGAGCCGGCTACAAAGCGTCGCGTCGCACACATTCGTCCAATAACATGTCCCAGTTCGACTCGCGTCTTATCTAAGTTCGGAACTGTCCAAGCGACTTGCGAAGTCTAATCCGAGTTGCCAGGATTAGGAGCATCCAGATAATACCTCATATCATTGCTTTCTGATAACGTTCTATGAAGGTAGAAGACTCGCTGACATTCTATTCTTATTCTTTCTGTTATATTGTGCGACAAAGACCGTACTTTTTGATGAAGTAAGGAAGTATCTAATTGATCTTTTTTATTTTCGCACCGCCATCGGCAGAGGTACAAAATACAAATACGAAAATCTTTATTTACTTAAATTTTACATTTGAAATATATAGAACATCACAGTACGGCTAGTCCACCAGTTTAAAGTTACCCATCGAGCTATGGAACGAGCTATGCTCGCAGTTTCTCTGAAGGATAGAATCCGCAACAAGACTATCCGACATAAAACGAAAGTTGTCGACATAGCTCAGAGAATTAGCAAGCTGAAGTGGCAGTGGGCTGGCCATATCTGTCGAAGAACCGATAACCGTTGGAGCAAACGAGTTCTTGAGTGGAGACCGCGGCAAACGTAGTGTAGGAAGCCGGCCAGGTGGAGTGACGATTTTTGAAAGGCTGCTGGTAGAAGCTGGATGGCGTCGAGCTCAGAACAGGGCGCAATGGCGCTCATTAAGGGAGGCCTATGTCCAGCAGCGGGCTGCTATAAGCTGATGATGAAGATGATATTGACAAAGAACATTTATGGTTCCTGTCATAGGGCTAGCCTGTATTGCAAAAAGCGTTTAAAAGGAAAGATACTATCCCCAAATTACCCCGATAATTAATAATTAATCATCCCGCAAACAATCAAGCTATGAAATGGTCTTCCTGCTGAGGATTTCCCCAGACACTGCAAAGCATTTTTTTCAAAACAGGCGTTTTAACATTTTAAATGGTTGACAACGCATGTACCTCTTGATTTTACAGGCGTCCATAGGCTACGGGAACCGCTCACCATCAGTAGGACCTATGCCCGTCTTACTAAGTAGTATAAAAAAATCACACCGTCATAAGTGCTCAAACATAGCGTTAATTACAAAATTGACCTTTCCTTATATAATTACCATGTAGCATGTTTGTATTTTTGTAATGAACTACTAGTTAGTATACACACCTATACCATTAGTAGTACTAGTACAGTTAAGTATTCCTTACTTCAGTAAGGAATACTTAACGTTGCATGCATAACCTTCAGGTTATGCATGCAACGTTCCACCCGTTCTGAGGCATTTACTAACTCACACACACACACACACACGGCACACCGAAACGGTCAGCACTGGACCTTTATTTTCAAACCTTGACATTACATCTGTTGAAGTTTAAAGAACGTCAATTGACAACCTGTCAAAGTTTGTAAAAAGAGGACAGGTTCTTATCATTTCGGTGTGCAATTGAAGCCTCAGGTAGAGTTCTAGAGGCGCTAACCGGCGCGCGTCGCAGAGCATCGAAGCGCATTTTAAAGCACGTTAGAGGAAATTGAAACATCTACAAAGCAGTTAAGTTCCTTATTTGCATGCAAATTACCCAGATTTGAGTTTTGTCAAATACTGATATAAATAGATCCGCAGCGTAAATTGCATACAAATAAGGAACTTACTGCTTTTTGGATGTTTCAATTTCTTCTAGCATGTTCTTAAAGCTTCGCTTCGGTGCTCTCCGACGCGTGCCAGTAAGTGTGAATCGTACATATGAGTCAAAATATGCTTGCCTCTGTAGACGTTGTACAACATCTTTCTGCAAAAGGTAGTAGAAAAATATATTCGGGGAATATGTGCGGGGAGAGCAGAAAGTAACTCTCTCCTTTGGTTAGATTCTTTGAGCTAGCGACAGGGTAGGTACTTCCATACTCCTGAGACATGTTACATTAACTGGCCTCATAGCTCAGTTGGTAATAACTCTGTCTTTTGAGCCCAGGACAAACATTTTTGTGATGAACATGGACGTTTGTTCTATGTCTGGGTGTTGTATAAGTATCTATGTATATTTATCAATCTCTCCTACACATAATACAGGCTCTGCCTAGTTTGGGATCAGTTGACCGTGTGTGAGATGTCCCGAATATTTATCAAACAATTCCTTTGAACATTGCTATGAAAAATTACTTTCTATTCTCAACTCCGATAGTCACAGCTCATACAGGCTTACCTAATATTAGATATTCAGTTTGGAAGTAGGGCAAAAGAGAAGGCCCATAAAAAATCGATTTCCACTGAAGTTTACAGCGCGTAGTAAACCCATTGTTTTACGGCTTAGCAGCCCTCCAATGTACCCATCAGTCAGAGTGGCTGATCTATTTAGGAGACTCTACCGTTGGACCACTTTTCGGTAGTTTTCGATGCTTTGTACTATTTTCATCTATAGTTGGTTATTCTTAGTTCCCGTCTATTAGATTGTGAAGCATGTGCCGTGGCCTAGTGAGATTTAGCCTGACTTTTGATCTGGAGGTCGAATGTTCGAATCTCGACCGTGTAGTAATGAATTTATTGGTTTCATAAAATTTAAGTGCGCAATCTCGCGATCAAAACAATGAAGGGAATCTACAGACAACAACGAAGGAATCACGAGGCTAGAGCCAACCCCAAACGTGGGACAGCCCGACTAGGTTGAGGATGGTATGAGTGCTGGGCAAACCTTCATCTAACCATATCCCAGGCACTAATTTTAGCGTCCCGGTCGGTGAGTTATCACTTGATGGTAACATCAGCCTATAGCAGTCCACTGCTGGACATAGGCCTCTCCTAATGAGCGTCATTACGCCCTGTTATGAGCTCGACGCATCCAGCTTCTACCAGCGGCCTTTCGCAAATCGTCACTCTACCTAGTCGGAGGGCGTCCCACACTACGTTTGCCGAGCCGCGGTCTCCACTCAAGTATTCGTTTATCCCAACGGCTATTGGTTCTTCGGTAGATATGGCCAGCCCACTGCCACTTCAGCTTGCTAATTCTCTGAGCTATGACGACAACTTTAGTTCTATGTCGGATAGTCTCGTTGATGGTTTATAAATAGTTCAAATAATAGCAAATCGGATATAAGAATTAATATTCTTATATCCACACAAAACTTTCACTTTGAGATTTCCGAGCGCCATTTTCATTATTTCCGTGTTAAACTCCTTCCCGCGTATTTTTAATTTACTAATTCTAAAGCCTTTAGAATTTCGCTTCCATTTTCGCTTAAAAATATTTTATCTTTCCTGAATACGTAAAGTTGTTTGCACAATAATCGTGGATTGTTTTGAAAGGGCTGAACAAAAACTGGTAAATAGAATTTGCTGATCACGCTTTCGGGATAAAGTACCTAATATTGAAGTTGTTTTTGTAATATAACGAAACGGGAGCGGGTAAGATTACTAATGTTAGTACTGTTCTCCTGCTGGGACTTTTAGCTGTTCTTATCTGTTTTAGACGTCAAAACATACTTTCAGGACTAGGGACAGGGTTTTCATAAATTATTTACCTTAATGATAATTAAAATACTTCACATTATCATCATCTCTCAATTAGATCACATTATAGTGCCGATAAATGCAGTCTTAGCAATAACAGTTGGTAAATATTTTATTTTATTTATTTTTTAATTGACTTCAAAAAGGAGGATGTCTCAATTTGTCGGTACCTTTTTTCGACTTAATACCGTTATCTATTTCTATTGTAAACTGTGATTTTCAAAATTATTTTTTTGTTTAAAAGAATATACTTCACAGGTGGTCCCTTATAAATTTTATTCCTGAGGGATTGGTACTTTTCCCGAAAAACTCAAAAAACCTCATCATCACTTGTAAATTTCGCCCTATGATCACCAATATCTGCGTCAATTGTGAACCGATTTCCAAAATTTTTTAGGGCAAGAAGTAAGAAGTGATTTATTTGAAGTCTGTTTATTTTTTATAAAAAGTTTATACTTGTTCTATTATGCTTTTTATGCCGGTACTACGCGAGCGAAGCCGCAGGCGGAAACTAGTATTTCATATTCCGCCCATGTAGTAGTAGTAGGTATAGTTCTTTATGGAGGGCTCGTCCGAGGAAGTACATAAGTACTGCCATCATGCCTATTTCTGCCGTGAAACAGCTATGCTGTGTTTCGGTTTGAAGAGCACCTCCATGCTTCAAGTTGATGGACGCAGGGCGTTGCAAGGTCGTTCCAAAAAACGTGATCTGCGATGCCATGCTTTGTGATAAGTAATGTTTACCCCTTAACATCAGGTAGGCTATGTTCTTGTTCCATTTTCAGGTACCATAAAAAACTCTCTTTAATGATCTTGATATTATAAACTACAAAAATCTCTCTAAAGATTACGTTTCAGTTAAAAATTATGTCCCTAGTTTGGAGTTTCGCTACAGTAAAAGAAAATCCTACTTAAAGAGCAGAAATCCGAAAAAAACCCTTAATTCGTGATCCCGCGCCGTTATAATTGGACGGTGGCTCCACAAAAGAGTTTTTGCACGTTTCTGCTGAGCTCAGCAGTTACCAGCAATTCTTTTTACATTACGGCGAATTAGCAATATCTCGCCGGCGCCGTAATTCCCGAATTTACGAGGTGTTAGCTATTTTTCAATGTTTCTCTGTTTCTCTCAATGTTTCTTTTTTGGTCACTCTGCGGATGGGAGAACATAAACGAAGTAAAGACCAGTTGGATATTGGATATATTACTGTATTTATTAATTCACCTTAATAAGATTACAATCTAGCGTTACTGTAGGTTTATGATAATTTTAACATTGACCTAGATTTATACCGAGTTAATACTAAGAGTGTGTCCATTAACACTTTCCTTACTGTCTCTATTTAAGGCGAAGTCACTTTGTTCATGTGATCTTTATGATGTAGCACTAGCTCTATAATACATTACACTATCGTTTAGAAGACTCAAAAGGTTCAGTTCTTTTGAGTCTTCTCACAGTGTCCGTGTAAATACAACCTATAAGAGCTAATATTATGTACACTATAATAAGGTCATTGACGACGATTTTTCAATTATTTTCCCAATATGATCGTTTCTACTTTTTAAAGCTTTTATTTGTAATCTATTCCGTGCTGTATCACAGATACGGTAGAGGGGCAACAGGGAATTCAGAATTGAAAAAGTTATTGTTGTTCAGTTCGCAGTCTCCAGTGCCTGTACCATTATAAGCTTCAGACTACGTTTTATTTTGTATCAATCGCAGAATGCTAAACCCTTCAGTAGACTCTAAATAAAATATTATATTCAATGATAATATGTAAATATAGTATAATATTGAATATTTCAAATACTGCAGAGCTTTTTCAAAGCGTATATGCTTCGTAAGCCTTGAAACGAAAAACAAAAGTACTTATAAAAGAAATAAAAAGGTAGTGAATAATAAAGTCTGATCAATTTCAACATTTTACTGCTAATTAATCAAAAAACATGGCTCGAATGACTCGTTCAGAAATAAGAATGAAGGCCGATGTGTATAAATCGTACTCAACTCTGTAGAGCGTTGCTCTGAAGAGCGTTGTGTCATGCGAATAAATAGCTCCGTGGATTTTTTTTGCGTAAAGTGTTAAATTATGCACTATTACAACTTTGATGACTCTATGAATCAATAAAACCAAGTGACTCATAATGTGAAAATGTTTTAAGTGTCTAAAACAACGGCAAAGTCGTAAATGTACGAAAATAAAAGTTACTTTGTTTACCTGTTTGTGATGGTGATCTAAACAGTACAGTGAACTTTAACACCCTAACAAAGAACTGTGAGTTAGTGATTATCCACAATACATACCTAACAGTTTTTAATTTTACAATAAGACTATATAGATAAAGTGATACAATAATAAATCGAACAATAACCTAGAACTCATCAACGGCGCTTACCCTCTCCTTTATTTAACTAATATCGACGCGCGATTCATAAATTCAACTTCAGCGTAACAGCCTTAGCGGCTTCGTGGGGAACATAGCCGCCTTAAAATACGGAGCCTGTGGTTCAAAACTCTACAGCCTACCACACTTTTGGACTTTTCTTTTCTTATTTTTTATTTTTGTTTATATTTCTTTACGTGCCAGCATTATTAAATTTATAAATCATGGATATGGAAAGCCATGTGACACTGAGACGTATACGAAGGTTTAACTCTGAAAATGACATCACCGCTCAATTAAATAGTACACTAGAAAATTCTAGTACGATGACAGCAAATAATTCTAGAATAATATTTGACGAGTCCATGCGCAGCCTACCAGATGTTTCTTTAAGCAACAACACACGAATTATTGACTTGGAAATGCAATTAGAACATACAATTCAAACCCTATCAACGGCAAATCAGAAAGTAGACAATTTGACAGTTGAAAATACCAATCTAAAGCAAGAAATAGAAAAATGTGAAATAATAATAAAGTCTCTCAAAAACCTGCAAAGCCCTATGCCCAAACAAAAAGGAGGAGAATTATCTACGGGGACCATTTATAGTGAGAAGAAATTTTGCAATACAGCAGTACAAACAAACAATCAAAAACTGACGCAAAAGAAACCAATTAAGAAAATGACAAATAAATCAATAAAACTATTTATGAAACCCAAAATCGGGTACTTAAATAAAAACCTATTTAGAAAATTGAGAACATTGAAGAAAAAGGTAAACATTTTGCAAAAGGAATTAGATAAGATCAGGACAGATAAAAAAAAATTGAACATAAAATTTTACAAAACGAACTTTAAAATAATATACAAAAGAAATGTGATGAAGCTCCCTACCGAGCTGAAACTGAAGATATAGAATTAAGAAATGTAAACATTTTCTCAGATAGCATAGGAAGCGGATTAGCAATCAAAATAGTGGAAAAAACTGAGGGGATCAAGGTCATAAACTATTGCAATCCTGGAGCAAATTGTACAAACGTATTAAGGAATTTTTATGGACGTACAATCAATCTTCAAGAAAATGACGTAGCAGTAATAATGTCTGGGAATTGTTGTAAATCAAACCTGGACAGCCATATTGAAATTATAAGAAGTATTCTAAGAAATGACTCACGAAATTTTAATATCTTATTAGGAAGCTTAGTTTATGATGGTCAAAATGACGTTGAAATCTATAAAATTAACTCTGAACTCGCCCGATTGGCCTCAATGTCAGAAAATGTGAAATATGTGGAGTTGAATAATATTAAAAGAAGATTTATAAAAAACACTATGACTGAAGAAATCAAAAGAGCTTGTAAAAACTTCAGAGGCTCTTCACGCCTACAGTTCATCAAAACCTCAGCAAGCACGACTTCGTTTTTTACAAAAACCTCGAAGAAGATGGCGATTGGTTAACTATAGTTCACGCTAACATACAGAGTATAGGTAACAAACTTCTAGAAGTTGAACTTATAGCAGAAAATACGAAGTGTGACGTGCTCTGTCTCACAGAGACATGGGCAAACGAAGAAAAGATAGATTCAACAACTATTGAAGGCTTCACCTTAACATCTTACTATAACCGATCAATATTTGAACATGGAGGTACGGCTATTTTCCTAAAAAATGGCATAGAATTTAAAACTAGATATGACCTAACCAAACTCAGCTTTGAAATGAACTGTGAAGTAGCGGCAATAGAAATAAAAATTTGTAAAGTAGTAATCATATGTTTGTATAGGCCAGATTATGATTTTGAGATTTTTGAAGATGTTTTAACAAAAATTCTAGAAAGGACTAGCAAAGAAGGAAAGAATATTATAATTGCTGGAGATTTTAATTTAAATGTAATGAGGGATAATAAATACAATATGAAAAAGGTTGCAAAATTTGTAAAACTACTTGATGAATTTCGTTGTAAAACTTTAATAAATGAACCTACACGTACTAAGAAAGGATCAGCTACATGTATCGATAATTTTATCATAAATGACAATGTCAACATTAAATATCGTGTAAAAGTTTTAGATGTGCAACTTTCAGACCATAACGCAATTGTACTACAGTATAAGATCAATTGTAAAAAAAAACAATATGACCAGAAGACTATCCCTATAAGAATTATTTCGCAAATGAATAAGGATTACTTTTATTACTTGTTTTGTAAAGATATGGATATCATTACAAATGCCGTGGAGACTGCTCATCATGTAGATGAGAAGATGAACACTTTATTGAGTCACCTAAAATTTTGCTACTATTCCGCGTTTCCTATTAAAAATATAAAAATTAGAATGGACAAAAAACTTACATTAACAACAAAGGGTATAGAAACATCGAGAAATAATTTAAAAAATTTAGAGTTTCTGCAAAATATTTATCCTTGCCCAAATAGAAAAAAGAAATTAAAGATTTATAAAAAAACTTTTAAAAAAATTTTAACAACCGCAAAAAAGCTGATCATATCAAAAAGAATACAAAAATCCACAGATAAAGTTAAAATGACATGGAAAATTATTAAAGAACGGCAGAATAGGTCAATGAGTCAAAATAATAAAATAAATAAAATACGTAATTTGGATGGCGATACAATAAATGACTGTAAAAATATAGCTGATAATTTTAATTATTTCTTTAACAATATTGCTTCAAATCTTACCAAAAACCTTGACGTTCAGTTAGAGAATTGTAATAAATATTTAGGTAGGGCACCGACGAGCAACATTTTATTCTCGTTTATTTCAAAAAATGAATTCCGAAAAATTATTTATAGTATCAAAAGTAAATCAAGTAAAGACATTTATGACATGGACACAAAAACGCTAAAGGAACTATACGTAAGTAATCATTACTTGTTTGACATTACGCTTAAAATATTTAACGACTGTATCCCAGATTGTTTAAAAGTGGGGAAGATAATTCCTTTATATAAAAAAGGGGATACCCTTGAAATCGGGAACTACCGACCGGTATGCATTCTACCAGTCCTATCAAAATTTTTAGAGAGTGCTCTTAAATCTAGAATGATTACATACTTTGAATCTAATAAACTATTCACAGAAAGCCAATTTGGCTTTAGGAAAAAGAGATCCACTGAAATGGCTATTAGAAAAACAGTGTATTTTATACTAGATGCTATGGATAACTCGCAGAAGGTCTCCAGTATATTCTGCGACTTGTCCAAAGCTTTTGACTGTTTACGACACGATATCCTGTCTTATAAGCTGTTTTTCTATGGATTCAAAGGTAAGGAACTTCAAATACTAGAATCTTATCTTAGCGGAAGAAGTCAAATTGTAAAGATTGACAAAACGAATTCAAACATAGAACACAGTAACATTGGGGTGCCACAAGGCTCTATATTAGGACCACTACTGTTCTTAATATATGTGAATGACTTGACAAACTGCTTGCCAGACTGGGCACTAGTCACCTTGTTTGCGGATGATACTCACGTAGGCATCAAAAATCATAAAATTAAAGTAGTAGAAGAACGAATAAATTTAGTGGTAAACAAATTAAAACTTTGGTTTGAAAATAACGGCATTATCCTCAATGCAGATAAAAGTACCATATTGAGTTATACATCTAAAAGAAAGAAAGAAAACGACGAGATTAAGGAAGTAACGTTTCTGGGATGCATCTTGGATTCTACTTTATGTTATTAAAGTCACATAGAAAAAATATGCAAAAGATTGGCCAGTGCAAATTATGCGTTATTTAAATTAAAACCCATAGTAGATAGACAAACCATCATATCAGTTTATTATGCATATTGCCATTCGATCATAAGCTATGCCATTACAGTGTGGGGAAATGCTTCTGATATAGAAAGGGTCCTTATTTGCCAAAAAAGGTCAATTAGAATAATATATGGCCTACAAAGGTTAACCTCAGTACGAGCTTATTTTATAAAGTCTAAAATATTAACTGTAGTATCTCTGTTCATTATGAATTATCTTTTGGAAGTACACCTGAATAGAAATGATTTCCCAACGAAAATGCAAATACACAATTACAACACTAGAAACAAAGCAAAGCTAAATATACCAAGAACTAGACTGGTTAAAACGTACAAACAGGGACAATGCATAAAGCTTTCTATGTATAACAAATTGCCTCTTGAAACAACTCGGTTGCCTTTAAACCAATTCAAAAATAAATTAAAATTGTTTTTTCAATGTCACCCATTTTATAGCATCAGCGAATTCATGAGTAGCTCATTTATTTAATGTTATGTCATCTTCTGATCTGCAGGATGTGTGGTCGGCACATTATAATATAAGGTAGTATCTTATTGTAAATAATTAATTCTTTAAATTGAAATTGTAAATATGTTTTGACTTGCCTGTTATGTTATGTAACGTTATGGTAAATAAATGAAATCTGAAAAAAATCTGAAAATCTGTCAAGAATGTCGTCAAAATCATAATTTTCTTTTCCCCCCTAGTTAGGTTAAAGAGTAGTTATATCGAATATGTATGTGAATCTAAGGTTTTTATAACTATGGGCCTCCATAATCATATTTTTTTGTATGTGATTATTGCCTGAAATAGAAGAATATTTATTTTATTTATTTAGTTTTAGTATACTCAGTAAACTCAGTAAACTAGGTAAACTCAGTAAACTCATTTATTTAACCATTTCGTTATTCACTTATCATTCGCAAGTCAATATACAGCAGATAATATTTCTTATGCCTAATTAAACAACATTGTCGGCACCTCATAAAATAAACTAAAAAAAAAAGAAATGTGATAGGTGAGAAGAAATGAATTCAATAAATTATTGCAAGTCATTAAATGAAGAATAAAATATATTCATTGATATTGTAGAATGGATTATTTTCTAGAAATGATTTTATTTCTTGTTTAAACTCGTTTATTTGATTCCCAAGCTCGCACTCAGAACTGAGATCGGTCTGTAAGAGCTCCTAATAAGGAAATAAAAGCTTACATTCATGGATTACAACCGGTTGCATAAATAATTGGATCAAGTTTTTTATTGTTTGGTTTGCTAGATAGTTGAAAATTGTACTAAATGTATAGATGCACGATTTCTATAACTGTTAAAGTTCTTTGTAGACCGCCGTAGCCGTAGCCGTAGGCCTTCCCTCGCGTGGTACCCGGATGAAAAGCCTTAAAGATAATCCAGTGAATATCCAGATAATACTTTGTATATTCCAAGTTTCATCAAAATCCGTTCAGTAGTTTTTGCGTGAAACATCAACCCCTCCTCACAAACTTTCACATTTATAATATTAGTAGGAAGTTGAATTCGTTTATTACATAAATTGATTTGGAATTGAATGGCATTTGTAACTTCTAACACGCTAAAAGTTTTCAATAGTAGGATAATTCCCTGTTTACATAAGAAAAATCCAATAAGATTGAGGAAAGTTTATGCGAAGTAGAAGTTTTCAGCGCAAACTGAACGAAACTAACCCATTGATAATATATCCGGCGTATTCGCTGAACTCTCCACCCTAACTTTATAACTAAGGAAGCCAAACATCACATCGACTTGATCCTAGCTCTGGCTTCTTCTTCTTCGTTTGAACAACTCTGCTTCAGAGTATTTAGACCGCCGAAAAGTCTCCGACATGCAAAAAGTAGAAGAACTCTCGTCTTTTTCTTCTTCTACTTTTTGCATGTCAGAGGCTTTTCGGCGGTCTAAATACTCTGAAGACTCTCTAGACACAGGTCTAAATGCAATAAACGGTATACAAGTAGTGACCGGGCGGACTGTTGCTTAACTTAAATTATTGATCTCTGGTTTGGAGTATTCTGGCCGCCCCAGGGCCTCCGACTATGAAGAAGAAAAAGAAGCATTCAGATCTAAATACAACTAAACGGTCACCCATACAAGTAGTGACCCCGCGGAGCGTCATTAAACTTAAATGACGGATAATGAAAGATGTATTAGCAGATTTTTATATGAAAAAGGCAAAAAAAACCAGGCCTTAATCCCACGTTTGAATTCGACGCTAAAGGCAATATTTTTCAAGGAAAAACCAATGATAAAGACAAAGTAAAATCACTACTGTATCAATATGTTCAAGATCCAATATGCTGAAGAAGTAACAGACGAAACCCTCAGCCGTCTGCGAGCTGTGTTTCAAACTGGAGCGCTCGCTGTATCGTTAAACAACATCGTTGCATTTCACTACGAAACTAATTTTGTTGGCTTTATACCAATTTTCAGCATATTCGATGTGCTATGAATAAGTTGGTAGCGCGATGAAATTACACTGCTGTTTGCAGCGCAAAGTATTTGCATGAATAGTTGAAAGCTGGTGGAACGCCTGGTTTTAAGAGATTTAATTTAATTCAACACTACTAATATTGTAAAGGAGAGAGTTAAGATTTGAAGATGTAGGTATGTTTATTTCTGATTTACGCCAAAGTGATGGATTGAACTGAAATGTTACACATATGTATTTTACAGTGTATGTATGCATTATGTATGCACTGTGTTTTGTAAAATTTGAACTTTGGCATTATTTTTTACATTTGACAATGCTGTACTGTGTACAGCAACATATTAGTTTATGCTTTGTTTTATATAAATAATAAACTTACTTTTTAATAGATACGTACCTACAAAATTTTCTTGTCTGTTTTTTTTTCTTTTTATTAATAGCTATAATAAGTATGTTAGGTACTTATTTTATTTTTATATTAACTTTTGACGAAATCAAGTGTAACATTGTGTACCTACGGTGGAAATAAATGAACTATGAACTATGGAGTTCTAGACCAGTAATAAAATAATATAAAGGCAATTTTTTTTTTACAAAAAATAGCCAAGCGCTTGACCACTAACACACCTGAAACAGGTGAAAATGTGGTCTAAGATGGAGCACGCTTGCCTAGAAGGAACCGATTCACTCTGGATTTGAAGACTCCCAGGTTGTACTGATCCGGGAAAACAGCCGACGGAAGCATTTACCCTTCACCTTTCCGGTCACCATCAGGTGCTCCAGATTGTCGCAGGTTCTGCGAGCAACCTGTTATCACACTCGTGTAAAGTGAATACGGAAGCTAGTGAAATTAATAGATAATTCACAAGTAAATATATATTGTTCTTTTGACACAAAACTTGTTCACTGCACTCAGTATTATTTATAAGTAATATTAAGTCAACCTATGCTACAACACACAAAAACAGTTCAGTTCCAAAACTTGACCTATAATCAATTTTGTTAAATTACACCAATATCATTTTATGTAGCTTAAATAAAGATAAAGCTTTCAAAATAACAGGGTTTCATTTATAATAACTAAATATTACTGGACATCACCACACAGCATCATGTAGCCCCAAACTAAGCAGAGCTTGTATTATGGGAACTAAATTACTGGTAAACTACTACTCCATCTTCTTCTTCGTATAAGCTAGTGACTAAATAACTACTTATATGCATTTTTATGTAATTCATACCACCTAGTCATTAAGGTTGAATATGTGCATGCCTAGAACAAGGTAGTATATAAAATGGACTAATATTTATTGAAGACCTAATTGTAGGTACTTACTTATTTTATGTTCATGCAAATAAATAATTTGAATTTTAATATCATAGTACCCAAACCCAAGACAAATACTGCAGCACATGAAGGGGGAATCGAACCCGCAACCTTCTACGTTTTCAGACGGGCCTTAACCCACTGCTCTACTGACGACGATATTTGATATCGAACTCCTTTCTAACGGCATTCCGATTGGTACTGCGATTCTTAACATTGCCCCAAATGACAGGTACAGACTTACGAACGAAATATATGAAAGAATTTACCGTCCACATTGTCGAAATGTAGATAGAATTCCCATAGTTTGGACGCCTTGCGCGCACGATCGGTGCACACTACGAGCACCAACAGAGCATTTCTACATGCAAACTCGGTTAGTGCGCGCGCTGTGTTCACACTTATGAAATGCTCATTTCATGTTACATAGCATGTTACGTTACAGCAGTGCAGTCTGTACCTGCCTTTACTGGTTGCATGTTGTTACTCGTTGTAACAATATCGATACATATAAGTAGGTATATATTGGCGAAATTGATCACATTTCCTATCTGAATCATTCTGAATGCTACTGAAATATCTGAAAAGCTAAACACTACATCAAAAGCCCGCTTCGTATTCCGAGTCCGTATTGAATAAGCTGTGGAGAGGTGAAGGCAGCGCGGACTCCACTCAATATTTGTACCACGGAGATTTATCGGGCCCTGGTGTTTAGGATTTATGCTACAACAGTTGTGTAGCGCTTTCTGATAAGGTGTACTAGGATCTTGTTTACTAACCAAGGTCCGAAGGTGTTATTTTAATAAATAACGCCGGCCATTCTCCCACATCATAGTCCTACAGTAAGCAGAGCTTGTGTTTTGGGAACCACATGATTGACATTTATTTATTTATTTTTTTGGAAGACGTAACAGCACCTTGTAACATTATAGTAAGTCTTAAAACAAACAAAGACATAGAAACTAAAGCCAAAAACAAGTCTTCACTTTTAGAACAAAATAGAAGAAGATTACCCCCTTATTTATAAACGCTACTCAAATTAAACCATTGCTTAAAGTTATCCCTGTCACTGTTTGTTATTATCCAATGGTATGAGATGGCAATAGTTTAAACATCGTTTATCTTTTGACAGATTTTTAGAAGTAAGACTCATACAACATCAACATCAACAGCCTATATCAGTCCACTGCTGGACATAGGCCTCCCCTAATAAGAAGGGGGATATGCCCATAATCCCCACGCTGGGCATGCGGGTTGGGGATCGCCGGGCACAGCTTCTAGCACGCGCCGACGCTGCTGCCCATCGGCAGCCAGGGAATGTAGCTGTGCCGGTGTTTTAGGCTGCGCTATGCCGCAATCAGCCGGCCGCCAGAGCCTCGTTTGTTAGTTAGCAGGGTGCACCACGTGCAGGTGAGGTTGGCTTGGGTTCCGCTTAGATGGAGGATGGAACCACTTACACCCCATTAAGGCTTAAGACCCATAACTACATAAGTAATATATTTTTTCAAAGAATACGAAAAGTCTTTCTTAAATGAAAAAAATTCTTACTGATTCCCTGAGCGGCCATAATTACTCAATATGTAAGTTCCATCGTAATATTTTCGTCCCAGGGTTAAGACATAACATAAGAATTTATTGGTAAAATCATTTTACGAGATGGATTTAAAAAAATCCAAAATACTGTACGTCTAACAACATTAAGTGCAGTATTAAAATCGTCTATTCTTTAGCTATTCTATCCATCTTCAAAATACTTGTACAAAATTTTTAAATATGTTTTTATTTAAAAATCTTCTATGCTTTGAAAAATTAGAAACAGCTTTTGTTTTACTGTAGCTACGAGATGTTTCTAGTAACTATGCATAGTACTTTAATTCACAAAGAGACGTGCTCCTTCCGAGCTCTACCCACTCATACAAGGGATCAGACCCCTTTGACTAGCGAGAACTAACCTATTCAATACTAGCTTATAAAGGTCTATGTTCTGCGAAACAAACACGATAAGACACGTCTTTACCCTTTGACGTATGTAAGAGAAATGACAGACCCTGATGCCTGCAGATACAGTATCTTAAACTTTCTCATAACAAGTAGGACTTTAAAAAAAAGACTAATTCAAATAAATCACTTCTTACTTCTTACTTCTTGACCTAAAGAATTTTGAAAATCGGTTCACAATTAGCAGAGATATTGGTGATCATAGGGCGAAAATTACAAGTGAGGATGAAGTTTTTTGAGTTTTTCGGGACGTGTACCAATCTCTCAGGAATAAAATTTATATTGGACCACCTGTGAAGTACTCTTATAAATAAAAAAAGAATGAAAATCGGTTTCCAATTAAAGGAGATATCGGTGAACATACATAAAAAAGTCGAAAAAAAGGTTTCGACGAATTGAGAACCTCCTCCTTTTTGAAGTCGGTTAAAAATCTGTCAAGAGATAAAGTATGCTTAAAATTAGTTCACTATTGCCATCTCTTACTGTTTGATAATGACAAACAGTGACAGGACTAACTTTGAGCTTTGGTCAACTTTGAGAAGCGTTTATACGTAAGACGGTCTATGTTTAGTTTTAGAAGATTGAAGCCATGTATTCACTAATGGGCAAGTCCAAAAACATGTCGCGATCAGTCGCAGCACATTAACTTACTGATATGGGCAATTCAAGTTGTGGTCGAGATCTCGCCTGTAGAGTTTAGTGCCCACGCTGCGTTCAAACGTCACGCACACGCCTCGCGCCCGCCTCATGTATTCCAGACAAGTGGGTGCAAGGCGAGCTCTAGGCGTGTTTCAGGCGTGCACGAGGCGGGCGCATGTCGTCAGGACAAGCTCTTATAAAAATCGACGCGTCCGTGCCCAAACCAATAGGTTGTATGTCCAACATAAATTATTACCAAGTTAGATACTAAAACTTATCAAATGATAAATTCTATTAATTCAAACAATGTATTTGATTTAGACAATACAATAGAATGTACACTATCAATATAAATACCTCGTATTTGTGCCGAAATTTCATGAAACCGTAATTGAAAATGATGCAAATTCCACTACACAAATTGTATAAGGCTTACATAAATGAAATGTGTGATTAACTATACGAATGGGTTTCAACGTACCGGAATGTCGGTGGCATCGGCAGGATTCGCATTCGACAGATAATTAACGACGACTCATTGATAGATATGTCGAAAGTTTGACGAACTCAAACTACACATTCAACAGAAATCACATAGCATCATCTAGCCCAAATTAAGCAGAGCGTGTATTAAAGGAACTACATGGTTGATATACTACTTATACATATTTTTTTTTGGTAAGTACTTGCTGAACAGCACGTTACCACCAAAATTAAATTTAAATTTACAGATAAAAAATCTATTACTATTATCCAAGTGTATGCCACAACTACCAGTTATTCAGATGAAGAGATCGAAGATTTTTATGATCTCCCTGACAAAACTTGTGCTGAGCACAGAGGCACATAAACATTGGTATTGGGAGATTTTAACGCAAAAGTAGGCCCTTGAATAGATACAGATAATAACAGCATGCCATACATGGTCCCCATATGGCTTGGGAATAAGGAACGAACGTAGCACTAGGCTGCTACAGTTTGCATTCGGACAAACTATGAACATTAGCAATAGCTACTTCTGCAAGAAACCTCAGCGCCGCTGGACTTGGTTTTAAGCTGATAAAGTTACAAGAAATGAGATTGACTTTTGCCTTTTATCCCATAAACGTAATATGGAAACGTAATAATAACGATAAACGTAAATAATGTTAAATCCATAAATAGTTTGAAATTTAGCTCGGACCCCTGCGCATATCGCTAAAGTTTAATTTTAAAGTTAATCGGATTGAAGTAATTAAAAGCACAATAAAACGTTTCGATATACTTAGCATACTAAATGACAAAGATAACTTTCTTCTTGAATTAAAAAATAGTTTCAGCTCACTTCCAATACAAGATTTAAATAACATACAATCTCAATACAATACTATTCATTTAACCTTAAAAAAAAGCAAGTCAAAAGATTCAACAAACTAAAAATAGAACAAAGAAAGTCAGCAATGAAACGAAGTATATGATCGAGGAAAGACAGAGACTGACGGAGATTCCCGCGAAGAGTATCGTAGGAATGCAAATCTGTGAAAAGAAATATTCGCAAAGATATCCGAAAGTACAACGCCAATCTAGTACAAGTTGCATTGGAAAGAAACCGTAACCTCAAATCTGCCATCCGCTGTACTAATATCATATTCCAGTCTACCTTGTGTTTATTGATTATTCCAAAGCCTTTGATAGCCTTCACTACAGCTCACTATTTCAAGCTCTAGAAAGTCAAGATATAGAACCTATTTACATTAACTTGTTACGCAACATATATGACAACAGAACCACCGCTATCAAACTGCACACCTCGGGATCATTTTTTCCTATACAGCGTGGAGTTAAACAAGGTGACCCGCTTTCTCCTAAGCTTTTTACATCCACATTAGAAGAGGTCTTTAGAAATTGGTCGACCGCCTGGGTAGATCCGGGAATCGTCATCGGCAATAACAGGTTTACAAACTTTCGTTTTGCTGATGACATTGTTTTATTCTCCTCCTCAGCTTCTGACCTCCGCATGATGATCAACCAGCTTAACACCGCTAGCCTTGGAGTCGGACTGAAGACGAACATGTCGAAGACCAAGCTTATGACAAAAATCACCAAACGCCCTGTGCAAGTTGATGGTGTGGGGATTTAGTACGTCCAGGAGTATCTTTATCTTGGCCAAATTGTCTCATTCCAGGCACGAGCAGAAAAAGAAATTGTCAGACGCACAGAAAACGCCTGTAAGAGCTTTTGGTCAATGAAATAAATAGTGAAGGGCAGTCTACCACTTTCCCTTAAAAAATATATATACCTACGTCACCTACGTAGTCTTCAGCCCACTCTAGGATTCTCGAGCTTCTTTGTTGTAGATTTTAGATAGTGTGAGTAGTACCACAACCAACCCTTAGACCCAAAACAAATATCGGCAGAGAGAAGGGGACGGTCCAGTAGGATGATAATGATGATGCTGATATTTGGTCCACAGCGGGTATTGAACCTACAACCTCTTGCGTCTCAGTCAGCTATTCCCTAATTGCGCCGACGAGATCCTCCATCCTAAAAGTGGCCATAATTAAACTGCATTCGACAGTAATAACAAAGTCATCAAAAGTTGTTACCAAGGTGCAAACTTATTTCAAATCCGACGCCCTCTGAACAACGAAAGTGGTAGAGACCTCTTTGATACCGAAGCCATTTTGCTCGCTAGAACTTCAATTGAGTTTTAATTGTAATTGAAAAACGTGAATTTCTCACTGAGCTTGACAAAACTGCGCTCGATCACATCTAGATCTTTTTAGCTCTTTCAGTTTAAGACGAAAAGAAAATCTAAAGTCATTTAGTATAAGTGCTAAAGTGAAAAATATTTTAGAGAAGTTTTATGAAATGGATTTCATTTGAAGATTTGTGAAACAATTTTATCGGTTTAGTAAATCCTATTTTATTGGTACTTACAGACATAAGGAGACTTCAGATTTGTACCAAACTGATATATTTCTGTAACAATCGGACTGCCTCACTTTCAGGCCTAATTTTGATATATATGTCGTTTAATGTGTTGACTTAGCCATTTTAATTCAAACTAGCTGTGCCCACAACTTCGTCCGCGTGGAATAGTGACAGTCAGCAACATTTTTGAACATCTTTTAGATTATTTTGGATTATAAACACAGTCGTTTGAGTATTTAAAAAAAATGTACAGTACTAATGCTTCTCTATACACGATATTAGAGGCATAGCCATCGGGGATCAAAGCATACAGGCTGCTAGAATTACTAACACGTGACAGAGCCACATAAAGCTGACTGTGCTAAAACAGCTAATACCTACTTAGATGGCTATAAAAAAACCAAACTTAAAAATAAACTTAGTGAATGGGCACCTGCTTTTGCGTCCCTACTTAGGTAGGTACTTACTTCTTATTCAGTCAAATTACTTTCCTACCTATACAACACAAAACTGAAACACACACACAAATGCGACTGAAATAGAACAGTCGTTGTAATATCGCATATTACGAGCTGTTTACAAAATGTGGATTCAAATTGGTTTATGTACAAATTCCCCCTTACTTATGAACGCTATTTAAAGTTAACCAATGCTCAAAGTTAGCCCTGTCACTGCCTGTCATTACCCTACGGTAACAAATGCCAATAAAATTTGAAAGATGTTCATAAGTAAGGCCAATTATGTTTAACTAGCCTATAATTTAACATTGTAAAACTGTGAATCCTTGTTAAAATAAAAAATAAATAAAATAAATAAACTAACCTATAAACTGAATACATACAATATGTAATTACAAACCCTATAAGCCTTTAAACGGATAAACCTTAAACGGATTTTGATGAACTTTGTAAAATGAGAAAGCTTACTTTCAAACTTACTAAATAGGCTACATTTTATTTCTTTACAATGTCTAAAAGCAGAATTATAAACGAAAAACTAATCGTTCGCGTACCCTTTATACCATAACAATAAATACAATGCTTCATACATTCATATGGCGGACCTGCTTACCATACTTTCAAAACTCTTTGTTAGGACGTGACAAGATGCGCAGTTGGATAATTTTTGGATGTCACTTTTAATGCTGGACACTATCACACAGCATCATGTAGCCCCAAACTAAGCAGAGCTTGTATTATGGGAACCACATGATTGATATATTACATATATACATATTTTTTTTTGTAAATACATACATATCATACTTTTGTCAGTTTTGATTCTACCAGATTCTGATATCTACATAATTATCTCTATGATCTACATTACTTTTACATGAGTAATTTATGTTTTTCTTAGAATGTAGGTATAACAACAACAACACCAGCCTTTAATAGTCTACTGCATCAACACTAACAACTACACCAGTCCATGTTAGTCCACTGCAGGACATAATCCCCACGCTGGGCACGCGGGTGGTGGATCGCAACGCACAGCTCGCACCATCGAGGCTGCTGCCCGTCGGTAACCAGGGTATTTAGCTATGCCGGTGTTAGGCTGCGCTATGCCGCAATCAGCCGGCAGCCAGAGCCCCGTTTGTTATCTAGCAGGGTGCATCACGGGCATTTGACGAATTTTGTCGCTGAACTACCTACTTTTAGCTTTTCAGATAATCTTGTCAAGATATAATTTAATTTATATGCCATCTAAAAAGGCCTCTAATAAAACATTTCGATTGCTGTACTAAAAACTACTTAAAGGGACATTTTTGTGGTGAAAATACAACAAATTTTGAAGCTCGGTTTTACGGTCAACTCTTAAAATTGTATCAACTTTTTCCTTGCTGTACCCAAAAACTGGAATAAATCTATAAAACAGGCGCGCTGTAATTAAAAGTTGGCAGGAGTTCGACGAACACGCGACACGTGGTGGTTGACGAGGATTAGACAGTTTGCGAGCTAATTATAAATTTATAAATAATATTATACTTTTGACGTTTCGGGTCCGGGTCGGGCATTATGTTTTGCTAGGTGATTGGAAATTAAAGTTTTGAAGACCAAATGGTGAAATTGTTAATATCATCATCATCATCATAAGCCTATAGTAGTCCACTGCTGGACATATGCCTCCCCTAATGAGCGCCATTGCGCTCTGTCCTGAGCTCGACGCATCCAGCTTCTGCCAGTAGTATTTCGTTAATAAATCATTTTTTGTATGATTAACTTATTTTTTTTTTAAAACGGGATTTTTCAGGTGCCGTTGCATAAATCACTGCACTTTGGTAGACGGCACGGCCCGGAGGTAGAGCGTCGCGTTCACTAACGCTAAAAATGGTCTCGGTGAACGGGTTGAAACGGCGTCGGTGCCTTCAACCATGTAACATTTTGTTTGCATTTTGAATATAGTTATAAAATGGAATTGTAAGCTTTTTACGTGCCCTTAAAAAGATAAAATAGATCAGCAGACTTTCTACTCGCTATCTCAGTTGCCAACTCATATGATGAGCACCAAACGTTAATTAAAGTTTGGATACTTTGACATTTTGCCTGTCAAAAGCCGAACAACATAATACAGTAAAAGTTTGTAAAAACCATGGCATTACTACTAGTACTAGCTTACAAGGAAATGCGAGCTTTCGAACAATAAAACGGGGGGCTGTGCCTTTTCTCTTCAGTGTTACACAAATGAAAAAACGAGACACAACCCCCTTTTGGGCATAAAAAATCCCATTGAGGAAAATCAGTCACAGAATGTTCAAAGCGCGCACTCTCTTATAAAAACTCCTTGGTAAAAACAGGTCAGGTACTAATCATTTGAGTTGGCGACGGAGATAGCGGTCATCAGCCATCAGACCCCGAAACCCTCAGGTACAAAACAGGATAAAATAAAACACGCGCGGTGAAGTATGTACATAATAATTAGGCTGGCCTAGAATGTTTTGCATCCCGACGGACATTTCAGTACATTTCGTATTACTCCACGCAATCTAGCCTTCTCCTACTAACAATACCACGATTTGCCTTCAATTTAATTTTGTTCTCATTTAACATTTTTCTAAATAACCAAGTATAGTCCACGCCACGACTCAAGTCCGGCGACAAAAGGGGCACAACTCGATCCCGATAGTGAAATAATTGATATCTACGAGCGATTTTGACTGTGAAATGGCCGGAGTAAGACCTCTTAGACCAGAAAAGTATAATTATTGTAAATAAAACCGAAATAACAACCAAATATTTGTTGTATTTACCATAGTTCTGCGACAGCAGCGCCGTGTCTATCGGACTTGAGTTGTGGCGCGGACTCTAGTTCTTCACTTCACTTCTTTATTAAATGGCTTCTGGGATAGTTTTCCACAATTTCGACAGTATCTAGTATAATAATTGTTCATAATAATATGAGGCAACGTAGTACGGTTTATAAGTCCAGTCGTCCAGTCTTCGGTCAGGTCCTGTTTTCTGCTATAGCCATGGCGAATATAACAAAAAACGTTCAGCGCACAATTTTCTTCATCAGAGAATTCCCGTTCAATCTTCTTTTATTCCATTTCACTAATACTTGTATCTTATAACTAACGTTTATCGGATATAATACCATGAAAAATAAACGACATACATTAGAAAAAAACTAGAAAATAAAATATAATAAAAATGACAACCATCGTTCAAGATGAAAAAAATGGTGTCTGACTCTAGTTCTAATGTATGTCACATTGTGACAGTGACATTTCATAATCTTTTTATTGCATTATTCTACAAACTTATACCATTGCACACGACACTGCACTGAGATAACCGCTTCATATGAAGCAGAGCAGACGTAATCTCGATCAAATTATCATAATCCTGGAAAAGTCGAGCCGCGCGGTTGTTTCAACGACACGACGCCACACTGTTGAAGTCGTAGTGTCGCTTGCTACACATTCTTATTGAAGCCAGGCTTCATATTGGATGGGGTCGTGCTTTCGTGCTTCTGTAGGTGTAGGAACGTCAAGGTCCGTTGAAACGGACTTACCCTCGGACATCATCATCATCATTATTATTATCAACCTATAGCAGTCCACTGCTGGACATAAGCCTCCCCTAATGAGCGCCATTACGCCCTGTCCTCAGCTGGACGCTTCGCTTCTACCAGCAGCCTTTCGGACATAACAAAATTCTGTCTGGTCTTCATTTAGATGGGTTAATGCTTAGAGTCATTTAAATCCGCTTCCATATTTGGAAGGAACCGTCAATATGCATTACTCCTGTAGTCCTAAAAGCAAAACTGTGGCAAAACTAAGTAGTGATCTTCAAAATATGTGTGTGTTTATAATTAACCATATTAAAAATTATGAGGACGTTAATCTGAAACCTAATTTTCATTTAAAATAGTCAATATCAAAAAGAATTTCGTAACAGTTGCACAAAATTCATATCAACATTTAGTTTTAATTAACCCACTCACCACTTACACAACACACCACACCACACCACACCACACAACACTCGTACACCAAATCGGTCATTTCTCTCAATATTTTAATTAATTTTTACCTCAATATTTTGATTAAGTACCTATTTTAATAACACATTTTTTATTGTACCTACATCTTATTACATTTACCTTATGAAATGTAATGTATTTAATTTGATTTTATGAATCCGGGGGAGCACAGCTGCCTATAGTACAGGCTTTTTAGTCTAGCTTAGGCAGCTGAAGCTTTCATTATTAAGTCAGGACCCATTAAACTAATATTAATAAATGTTCTGTTCCAATGTCCTGTAATGTTATTTTATTTTACACCAATAAATTATGATTATGATTATGATTAAAAGTTTTAGAAAATTAACCTTGGTGTATGCATGAAGTAATCACTTAGACCTTGTATGATAAATAAAACCGTATTAGTAAAGAGGTACATATAAGTCCGTTTTGCCGCTCGTTCTAAGGCAGCGGCGATACACGCTACTATTAATATTGCAAATGTATTCCGGCCCATTCTCTCAGAGCTACTTCTAATATTGTACCGGCACTCGGCAGTGTTCCCTTTGCATTTTGATACAGTCGCGGCAACAAGGTTAATGAGTTCTCAGAAATTAAATTGTATGTATGTCAATCGAAATGTAATTAAAGAAGCCAAAGGTCAAAGTCGAAATATCTTTACTTAATCGGATCCTAAGATCCTTTGTGGAAATCAATAAAAAGATAATCAAGACAATATATTCTCTACAAATTCCGGTAACCTTATCTGACGAGTTCTACAAAAACCCATGAGAAATGACAAAGTTTCGCCTTCCCCATAAAGCATCCTCGCTGTCCGCCTTCGGCACTCCGCAGAACTCCACAGACGTAATGCTTCGCCAAGCGTGAATTTGTACTAAATATTTTGTCTTTTGATCATCAAAACGATCTATATATACCGTACTATGTTGCCTTATTATAATATGAACAATATACTTGACGATTGGAAAAATTGTGGAAAGTTTTATCCTAGATACCGTTAAATAAAAAATGAATAGATCAAATAGATGAAATCCCTGCCAGGTTGTTTGCTCGATTTTTTAACTGACTTGTAAAATGAGTAGGTCTTCAATTCGGTTATATTTTTAATGTTTGTTGCCTCATCATAACAGATGTTATGTTTTATTTGGAAAAATAATGTATCAGAAAATAAACTCACCGCATAATGATTTACGGGTCTTTCTCGCGTTTTACCTTTTATATTTTCATGTTAAAAACACTTATTATACAAAGTTGAGCAGCCACTTCCGTCGCAGTACCAGCGAGTGTATGATCGGCCCGTAAATCCGGACCGCGGGCCGACGGCCATCAATTCGGGCCGTCGTTTTTACGGCCCGGCTCGATTACACACGGGTTACGGTCTGTGATCTCCAACTGTATGTATTGCCTGATAGATCGACGAGCTTTTTATGGATGACTGAAGAATTTCAAGAGCACTTTTTGTGTCGGCTTTGAGTACGTGGCGTATTGTTTGTTTAGTATGATCGTGTTTTGAGGGGCTCGGGAGAAAGGAAATTGGATAGTTAAAGAAAATGTTGAATGTTTTTGTACGTGTAATATTGTGGAAACTAGAACCTTGGCGACCATAGATGTCTGTGATGGCGACGTCATAGGACAAATAATGTCGGTATTTTCCAAAATAATGTTAGTGTTAGGTATGGTACCTATTTAGATATAAAGTGGGTCATGTCCAGCTGTGGACTACAGTAGACTGATGATAAAATAAGTTTATTTGATTCAAATAGGTGTAACGAAAACAAACATTTCTTACATATATCACGTTTTGATATTATAAATGCGAAAGTTTGTGTGTGTGAGTATGTTTGTGATCGCTTCACTCTGTAACGGGTGAACGGATTTGGCTATTTTTTTTACTATCTAGATACTACGCGAGCGAAGCCGCGGGCGGAAGCTAGTATATCATATACTTAGATTGCGGTATGCATCAAGGTTAGGTTAGTTTATCCTAGATTATGATGATGATGATGATGATGATGCATCTGTACCATCATAAAGATTTATACAGATGCTATATCTATCTACCTACAATCAACGAAAATATTATACCTGAAAGCCCACGGTGCCGTAGCTTCCTTACAAATTCAGAATATGTTCGTGTTTAGTAAAACTTCACATTTAATTTGAGTTATAAATCGCAGCGAGTCGCGCGGCGCCGCGTGAATGGCGGCGGATTGCCGAGGCGCTGTCAAACATACTGCAAGCAGCAATTTGACAAATGAAAACTTGCTACAGAAATGTTACAAGAAAGCTTTTATTGGTTTTATTATTGGTTAGTTAAACTTATTGATGTGAAGTGCTTCTGGGTGCGTTCAGACGTGAGTTGACTAGATTTAAAAACCTTTTGATAGTTAAAAGACTGAATAGTACCTTTACTATTCTTTGAGTATACTAAAAATTGTTACGGCTTGTGACAATGACTTCGCTCACATGGTGCCTGGATAACAAGTAGCGTAGTAGTAAAGTATAGGTTAATCCAGGTCACAAACTATGTATATTCTAAGTTTCATCAAAATTCGTTTTTGCGTGAGAGAGTAACAAACATCCCTCCATCAGTTCGCATAAACTTTCACATTTTAAGTAGTACTTTATTACCAACTTCACATTAGTAAGATGCGAAGCTAACTAACTGCGCCACTGAGTCCGCATTTATTTAAACGTGTGTTCTTTGTAATGAAGGAACACTTTATCGACCCGCCTACCAATATCTGTAGAGTCCTTATTTTTCATCGATGGGTTGATGCATGGCAAAATGTAACCATATTCATAAATTATTATCATAAATTTTTTTCCTGAGTAGCAGATTCGCCCCCGCGAGCACAAAACTGAATTTATTTTCAATCTCGCTCGACTATGTCAATACGTGCCCTAAGATACGCCACAGTGTAAACTAGCTATTTGCAGAAAGTCAACATTCAATACAAGAAAAAAAATTACAAAGAGATGCTAACTTTGTATAAATTACGGAATGGAGACAGGACTTTCCCAGTACGCACAGTTTCCATTTATTAGATAATTTTCCATTTATTACAAATAAAAACTAGAGGTTTTTTATAATAATAATATCTTTCATACACTACACCAGCCTATAACAGTCCACTGCTGGACATAGGAATCCCCTACCAAAGGGATATGCCCATAATCCCCACGCTGGGCATTTGGGTTGGGGATCGCAGGGCACAGCTTATCGCACCGCCACGCCGACGCTGCTGCCCGTCAGTAGAATTTATTTTTGCCGATGAAGGCTGCACTATGCCGCAATCAGCCGGCTGCCAGAGCCCCGTTTGTTAGTTAGCAGGGTGCACCGCAGGCAGGTGAGGTTGGCTTGGGTTCCGAAGATGTGGGTTGGTTACACCCCAATAATAGTAATAAATAATCATAAATAATTCAGGACTATCGCACGACAGCATGTAGCCCCAAACTAAGCAGAGCTTGTGTTATGGGAACCATATGATATATTGATTAATAAATTAGTTACATTTTTTTTAAATACATACATATTAATCGCAAACAAAGGCGTGTTGTCGCCTTGCACGCGCAGGCAAGCCATGGTGCCTGCGGTGTCCGCGTGGACGCAACAAGCTTATTACTTTTTGTTGAAGTATACTTATGTGCCGTATTGTGGAAATAAACTATATGAATATGAATATTATAGATAGAAAACACCCAGACCGGAGTCAATTATTATCAGAACATACAAACATTTGTGTGACAAAGCGGGAATCAAACCCGCAACCTTCTGCGTCTCAGGCGAGCCTTCGCCCACTGTGCCACAGAGGCCGCCAATACACAAACTATCATAGTTCAAGTGTGCTCCTCAACATAATCAATGCATTAATTATAATTACTTATTTATTCACCGTCATATACCAATAACAATTTTAACTAGTGTTTATTAACATCGTCAACATTTAAAATATATAAAAAAAGACGTGTGGCACTCGGGGACTGCCGCGGTAAAGCTATTGCATAGCATGTTGTATCAACTTATGCAATTATAATTATTTATTTATTTTATTTATGCAGTATTTCTTTTTCTTTGATATTAATTCAAGTTACACTTTTTGAGCGTGGTGACCGATAAGAAAACATTTTTTTTTCTTTTATTAAATAAACGAGCTTCGTAGAGTCGTACAATACGTCTAGTTGCACGCACACAAACGCCGTGTCGAAGACTGCCGAAAAGAAACGACGTTAGACAATGCACGGCCTTCAAGCCACACCTCCGTGCCCGTCGGAGTAGGGAGCGTGACGTTTTTTTTCGTTACGGAATTTCTGGATTCGGTCCCCGCGCTCAAGGCCCTCGATAGAAGCTATGCAATAGCTTAATAGTCGTGTTAGTTACACTATTTATAACTCAAGTACGGCTGAACCGATTTAGCTGAAAATTGGTGGGGAGGTAGCTTAGAACCAGGAGACGGACATAGGACTTTTTATCTCGTTAATATTAAAAGAAGGGGTAGCGAAGGGGTAGGTTAGAGTAGGGTAGGGGTTGGGTAGGGTAGGGGTATAGGTGGGGGTAGGGTAGGGTAGGGTAGGGTGCTGTAGGGTAGTTATTGTTGTTATTTTAACCGCACTGATTGCTTTGTCCACTCCGAAAAAGATAAAGAGCATATCTCTTTGATTTTATCTTTTTTTAATGTCTCTTTAATTTCTATACCCTCTTTGAGACAGGACAACGTCTGTCAGGTCAGCTGGTTAACATTAAATTCATAACTAAACTTTACCATGCAGTAATGGCCTTAACCATAAGTTTTCAATGTTGTTTTTTCAACAAGCTTTTTATTTAGTCACGTACAATAAGCTTTTGCTTAGTTGCACCACAGTTGCACTATACCTAGTTAAGGCACTCGGTTCGCCCGCACTGTGGCACCCCTACGAACACCATGCCACGCTCCAATTCGGCATTAAATATAAATTATGTTATTTCCTTTATCGGGCCATCACATTCGAATTAGGCGAGGCCCTGTTTTCGTCTCTTTATCATATTTACTGGAGTTTTATTCTTAGTACGACAGCTGTTTTATTTTCACAGTTTTACTTCGGAAAAAATATTTGTGTACTTTGTGATGTAAGGACTTACAAGAGCCATGCCACTAACTTACAATAATATACGAGTACGATTGGCGGTTGTTTAAATAGTCAATTTTGCAACAATAACTATAATATTTTCTGATGTGTATTTCGCAATCCCAAACTTATTGAACCGGCTTTAGAATAAGCAAATTAGGGCCTTTTAGATAACACCATATTTGACCGTGTATTAGCTGGAAACTTTGCTACTTTCCTGTAAAATATAGATATAATTCTATAATATGTATTAACTTCAGGTTTTTCACTTCGCAAACTTCAATGTTAAGGGGGGGTTATGGTCATTTTTTGGACAATTTTCAATTTTGATCATAAAATAGAAACCAAGCATCGTATAAAAAAACTGCTTTAAACGGGGCTAATTGACCCCTTTTATATGATATGCCACTCGACCTATTGGCACCAGTTTGAAATTTTGACGTTTCTTATTTTGGACCTTTTAGGGATGAAAATGTATTTTTTTTTACAGGCGATCATTCAGTGCATTTCAAATCTATACCAAATTTCAAGTTGGTAGCTTATGTAGTTCCTGAAATAATCAGCTGTGACAGACGGACGGACGGACAAAGCGGCACCATAAGGGTTCGTTTGACCGGTTCGGTACCGTCACCCTAAAAACTAGGGACCAATGACCACTGCAGCTACTAATTTCTATCTAACGTTTGAAAGCCATGGAATCTACAGAATCCAACCAGACATTCCACTCTCAACTTTAGTACCCTGAATTTAAAATTCAACACAGGACAACACGAACAATTCCACCGCCCATAAAACTAGATGGTTATGTGCTCCCGTCTAATTGAATACCAACTCTATTATTTAAACTGTATGTTTGAAAACCGCACGTGGCTCGATGCAGTAGATACGAGTGAGCATACTAGTACTCGTCCATGGTTCTCTCGTTATTGACACGTGCATTCGGTCGGTATTGTGAACCTCTTCATTGTGTATTCGGGAATGGTTATTCGCAGAGCGAACCAATATGGAAATGTTTTATTGGAGTTCTATTTCTACCAGGCATTATGTTTCTGACAGTATTTGCCGGAATAAAAGGAAGTATTTTAGCATCATTATCATAATCATCGACCTGTAGAAGGTCACTACTCTGAAATCATAGGACCTTAATTCCCAACGATTAAATATTAAGTGCCTTATTATTCGTACAAACTAGTGACCAACTCTGCTGTCGGAATTTTGATGCCAGTCCATCTATTTGACTTGGCGGTCTCTGTGATGCAGTGAGCGAAATCCACCTGAGACGTACATTGTGTTTAATTCGATTGCCGCCGCGTTACAAATGTTTGCATTATTTGCAAATATTTGTCCTAGGTCGGGGTGTTAGAATAAACTTAAGTAAAAGAATATACTTAAGTAGTATATCAGTCACGTAGTTCCCATAATACAAGCTCTGCTTGGTTTGGGGCTACATGATGATGTGTGATAATCTCTAACATTATTTATTTATTTATTTCATCTCATCGAAAGCGTTCTCCAAGCAGTGGCCTGGCGGAGTGATAACTAACTGTCCAGCTAGAAACACCAAAGCAGGCCCTAATCATAACAGTAAGAGTGATAAAAGCAACCCAATTCTTCTTCATCGCTTGCACTTACCAAGACCTCACCCTCATAAAAGGCGTTCCGTCCACAAATGTCCCATTCTGTCACCGTCACTTATTTAGATATATTAGATTCAGGATCCATTACACGTCCCTTGACGTTGCAAATTGATATTTACGTAGTTCGGTACGTCAGGAGACGTGTTCATTACGTAGAATGAAAGTTACCGGTCCCGCGGGTCGGAACGGCGACGGAACTCGCGACAGATAGTTTGGCTACGTTTTACACAATGCAGTGCTTGAAATAACACATAAATGCATTAAATACTTGCAAGTAAATGGTGTTTAAGTTTTATTCTAGGTTTGTTTAGATGAATTGCTTTTTAAAGGAAAATTCCATTGAAGTGGGTCAATGAGAAACACGAAACCGTTAACCACACCAATATTATAGTGTAAATTTGTGTATTAATAAGGGGGTTAGTATGTTTGTTTCTACTCAATTTCGTTAAGGCTGAACGAATTTTATATATTATTATAATGGAATATACATAGTGTGTGACCTTGATTGACACAGGCTTTATGTCTCGGTACCACGCGAATGGAGCCGCGAGTGGAAGCTAGTTAAATTATAAATTGTACATAAACAAGAAATATATATTGAAATGGGTCAGAAAAAGGTAATCTAAATGATGTTTTTTTTTAAATACTCGGCGGATGCCTATTTTGATAGAAAATCATTCGACGAATATAGAAAAAGTAGTTTAGATTTTCCAAAAAGTAGTTTTTATTTTTATTCAAACAATTTAGCCTTTGTTTCAATAAGGAGAGGAAAACCCAGAACAATATCCATGGTATGGTTGATGTATGATGAAAAAAATAGCTTAAAACGTGCTAATTATATAGAACGTTATTATCTCAGACGTGTCAAAATAAAAATGTCAGTCACTCTTATACATAGCCGCTCCAGCTCCTATTTACCGTTCCATTACTAAGCAAGTTCTTATCTGTGTGTTTGTCATTGGCTCTGGGCAGACCTGTTCAAACAAGTCCTCCCGCGGGGGGCATTCGAGCCAGCACAATATAAAGACTGGACGCTTTTGGAATTTCGAAAAGCTTTAAATAATCTTTAAAACAAGTGAGACTACGCCGAGACTGCCCCCGCGAGACCAGACCCGACTGTTTAAAGGTTACCGAGTCGAATCTAGTTTTATTTTAGAGCTTTTATTAGAGAAGGCTGAATTTTCTAAAATGTTTCCTATGGGTAATATTTTTTTACAGATTATATAGCCTTACGTTTGACCGCCATCTCACCTGTTGGTAAGTGATGACGCGTTGAAGATGTAGCACGCTTGTCTAGATTGTACCTATTTACACTTCGCTTGAAGATTTACTACATTTTTTTATGTAAATTATTAATTATAATTTAAACTTACTATAATAACGTTAATACATAATGTGAATATGAGTCTACAACTTACAGTTTCTTCGTTTTTCTTTTTATACCTCTAGGCTTACACTTTTTACTATCTTTCTCTTCGCTCGCACACGCCCTATGTAGGGTGCCGATTCAAGGCAAAAGTTTGCTTTTTCGTAATTTGTCGGATAAATGTTTTTTTTATATTAACGCTCTTATGATTATTTACAAAAATTATAATGCACATGTTGCACATGTTAAACTTCATCCCGTCAACACTTGAATGAGTTGCCGTGGCTTAGTTTTCTTGCGTGCTTTTCAACGTGAAAATTCACTACTTTACCTGGCCACACAAACATAGAATATAATTTTCCATCAGGCAGCCTTGTAGCACTTATTATTAATGGTTCCGCGTTCTAAATTCTAGGTTCATTTCTGTTCAGTGCGGTCAACCCGCTATGATTTACAGCCAGGACATCCGTGCAACGTACTATGAGCCTTTTTGCGAAGTGCTGCTGCTTTTAACTAACAAGATTTTTCAATTGAATTAGTGTTATATTCTTTCAATGATACAATGTAAAAAGCTGGAGTAAATAATTGTTTTTTTATATCTTAAGTAGTTACCCTGTTGAATGTATATTGAGATACATCCAACCCATGATGTCATATATACTGGGACTTTGACCTCGAGAGTCAATAATTATTAAATATTATTTCAGACGCTACTAGTATTTGATGACTGTCTGCGTAACCCTAGAGATATTGGTACATTTTGAAAAAAACTTCGATGAGTCGTCTTCGTCGACTTGACGCCAATCCAACACCCTTCCAACTTCCAACTAGAACTATCGATCCGTTATCAACGAGTCGTCAAATAAGCGATCAACGCGTCTGTCACCAGTGGACAACTTGGCGTCAATGAGTTGGCAATGCGTCGTCAACGAGTGGGAAGCGCGTTATCAACGCCCAGCCAGGACGAGTTGGCAACGTTCTGGTTGTTCGTGCCCGATTCGTCAACAACGAGTGGCAAACTGTGCGTTTAAGCTTTATTACATTTCAATGCCATACTGTGAGTTGAGTTGGAGTTGAGTCGGCATTGAGTCGATGTAATGTGCGAAGACCTTAAAAAGTAGCCCATATATTATACCAGGTCATACCGTGTTTCATGAAAATCCGTTTAGCCGTTACGGAGTTGAGTGACATACAAACTGTCTGATAATTGAGAAGATTACGTGTCCAGTTTTTCAATTTGCTTAGTGTTATTGCTCATCTCTGCCATCGGAGTTTTCAGGAAAAGATGAACATGAATGCACTAGAAGTTTCCATAACTCAATTTTAAATTCTGTTCGCCTATAGGTTTTATAGTATTCTCAGCATAATAATAAGAAGAGTCTCTGTCCCCACACTCCTAAAGCAAGACGTACCACAATATCCCAGATAAAAATGATCCGTGTATCTCGGCACTTGTTTCATTACGTTTAGATGAGCCGGCTCCCTGGGCGGCCCGCCCTAACACGCTGGGCGGCCGACTTTATTCAGCGAAACCACTTATTTACACTTATATTAGGTTATTGGAATAACTCATATAAAGTTACTTCAATTATGGATTGACGATAAACTTTTGCAAAAGAACAAAAGATAATATTTATTAACTTTAAATATTTAGGGCCTCAAAATATAGTATAAACTAGAGAGCGCCCAGTGGTTTTGTTCGCGTTTTTTGCAACATCAACAACAGCCGATATCAGTCCACTGCTGAAAGCCTAACTAAGTGACTAAAGCCTCCTCTAATATACGGGGGATTTGCTCATAGTCCCAACGCTGGAAGTGCGAGTTGGGGATTGCAGGTTCTTGCACAATTTTTGAAAATCCAATCTTACTGTTCCTCAACACTACACTATGCACGGAACATACGGATACGAACATATATCCTTTCAAATATCTGTTACTTACGCTGATTGTGCGCTGAATAACGTTTGACCTGGGCGAAGGTCCGCCTGAAACGCAGACGTTACGGGCTCGATTCCCGCCGCGGGACAAATGTTTGCAAAATTTGCAGATATTTGTCTTAAGTCTGAGTGTTTTTTTATGTATAAAACGTATGTATTTACAAAAAAAGTATACAAGTAGTCAAGTGGCTCTCATAATACACAAGCTCTGCTTAGTTAGGGGCTACATGATGCTGTATGATAGTGTCCAGCATTATTGATTTATATATAATATTAGACAGACAACTATACAACTCTACATATTTCCATGAACCTTCGTACCTCGGGGTAGAAGTATAATACCTCTCTGTACTACACCGTAGTACTTTGTTCCTCATACCCACATCACAGGAAATTCTATTCATATCAAAATGTAGTGTTATCGGGACTGTGAAACTGTTGACCCCTCGTCTGTTTTGCGGATGCGGCGGTAAGGTTATATATTCCATTACATTACCTATACAGGTAGGTCCTACCTGTCATGACATACGGAGCCGAAACGTGGACACTCACAGTACAGCTAGTCCTTCAGTTTAAATTCGAAGACCAGTTTAAGGTGGAAGCTGACTGCGTCGAGCTGAGGACAGGGCGCCATGGCGCTCGAAATGGGATGATTTGAATCATGTGTGTGCACGAGTTAAAGAAAGTTGAACAGTTGAATAAATAAGTTGTGTAATTTGTGTTTAAAAATACGTGATTCAAAACTTTTCTCTAAAAACGTTAAGGTCATCGTTTTTTGTTTGTTCAATGAGCTGTTGTAGGGCTCCCTCTTATATTTTTTATTTAAGCTATTGCGTAACCTTACAAGCCATCCTTTCAATGAAAATCTTCAAAATTTTAAAAATCTTTGCACAAAAATGTTGTTGATCTTCGGGAATAGGTTTTCCTTTTTTTCAGGGTAACATACAAATTGAAACTCACCTTGTATTGCCATTTATATAATTAACAGATCATATAACGAGATTTTTATTTACTCTCAAATTCGTATAAAATCTCGAGCCGTATAGTTTTGTTTATTAAAGAAAGTGTTTCTTAACTTCTAGACCTCATGCGTAAATCAATACTATTAAATACCTAAGTTATTTTGGTATCGCTTTTCCAAAGCAATTAACTAACATCAAGGCATTACTAAATTGCTACGAAAATAAATGGAACAAAGATCCAACTTTTACTTCTTTTTATAACTGTCTCAGTATAATTGGTGAGCGATTCCGATTAAATTGTTGGACGATTCAATTGTTAGCAAGCTGCTGTATTTTATTTCTTTGTTTTGCGTCCGTATTCAAGATCTGGGCCCTAATTCACTTCACTTCTTTATTTTTTCCACAATTTCGCCAGTATCAAGTGTAATTGTTCATAATGACACCAGAGTTGGTCACTAGCTCGAAAAAGCAAAAGGAAATAATTGTTCATAATATTATGAGGAAACGTAGTACGGTTTAAAAGTCCAGTCGTTCAGTCTTCATTCAGGTCCTCTGTTATTTGCATTTCTGTTAGAGAAATGGCGACTAAAACAAAAAACTATCGGTGAAGAATTTACTTCAGCAGAAAATTCCAGTCCCATTCTTCTTTATTCCATTTCACTAAACTTGTGTCTTATTTCTAACGTAACGGTAAAGATACCATTAATAATAATCGACATGAATCAAAAAACACTAAAAATCAAATAAAATAAAAATGACACAACCATCGTTGATAAAAATGGTTCTCCTCGAGAGAGACTATTGTCACAGAAGACTTACATCGCGAGAACCGTCAAAAGAAAACTGCAATTTGACAGTTTTCGCGATTTATTACACTATTTAAGAAAATAAGGGCACTCAATCTAAAATTTATCGATTCAAGCATAATTTTTTTTGTTCTTCTTTATTCTTAATCTTTATTGTACACAGTAAAATAAATACAGTAAAAGTTCACTTAGAAGCTATGTACAAAGGCGAGCTTAACCCTGAAAGAGTTTTCTTACAGCAAACCTTTGGGTGTAAAGAGAAGTTATAATGAAAAGGATAGATAAATGTGTAACATACAAACAATGGGAAATTGAGAATAAACCTACTTATAACTATTACAAATATATATATATCCATAGTAGACAATAAATAATGTTTAATAAATAAATAAATAAATAAATATACAAAAATAGTACGATACATATGATACGAGTACATATATAAATTATTAAATACATATATCTACATAAATAAATGTATATTATGGTTCTACTAAGTTTGCAAGGAGAGATAGTGCTCTTTCAACTTTGACTTAAAGACCTTAGGCGAAGGACTGTCACGGACAGTATGGGGAAGGGAGTTTCCAGTCTCACCGCCTTGACGGAGAAAGACTCACCATAGCGGCTAGAAGAATGAGATGGAGTTTTGAGAAGTAGAGACTTAGTCGATCTGCAGGGCACACCACGAGGGACAAGAAAATCAAAGCGCTTACGGAGGTAAGGGGGTGAGAGAGGGCTGTGAAGGATATAATAAAGAAAAGATAATACATGAAGATCACGACGACGTCGGATAGGGAGCCATTTCAATTGGGATCGAAAGTGGGAGACGTGATCAAACTTGCGTAGACCAAAAATAAATCGGATACACAAGTTTTGAAGACGCTCCAACTTATTCAGAAGCTCCTCGTGAGATCAAGAAAAGATACATCAGCGTAGTCAAGAATTGGAAGAAGTAAAGATTGTGCAAGGGGATTCTTTTATATTTGTGTAGTTTTTTTTAATTCCTATTCTTACTGTAAATCTCTTGCTCTCGCTCTTGCTTACGAACTTGCAAGTAGGATTATTCTTAGAAATAGTAATCTATTGATTTTGATTTTAAAGTTTTAGCAGGATTGAGACGAGTGGCATGATCAAAAGAAAACCCTGCAGTGGATCAAAAATAGAATAAAATGGAAATTATATTTATAAATACTATAAAGTACCTTTTTGCCGCCAAACCACCATTTTAAAGTTATCCAATGAGCTAAAGCATCTGCACCGCATTGTTTTGGCAGCAGGCGCCACTCAGGGTTGGAAGGCTGCCAATTTGACACATTAATCCATATAATTTGGTGTTTAAAGAATTTATTGATCCCTGATTTTCGTTTCTCGCCAAGTACTACAACTATTAAGTTTTTTATGAAGTTTTCTAAGCGGCGATGAAGCCTATAATAAAATACTAAATATTTTTAGTTTTTCCAATAAAATTATTATTAATCTTGTTTGCTTCTTTATTTTAAGCTTGCAACCAATTCGTAGTTTTTACGTGATTTCAAACATTATCTTGACAACAAATCCTGCGATAAATGAAAAATTTTGAAGCAAGGAATTGCTCATTTAACCGTTTCAATAGTTCCGACCCTAATCAAGTGTCCTTTGTAACCAGTAATTCTGAAAACCATGATTCCGCTGGCAGCCGTCAAATATTGACGAACACTATTTTCAGCGTGGCAATCCCCTCTTATTAAAACTTTAATTCTCCCCCCCCCCCTCGATCAGTGATCCAACAAATCCCGTGAAACACAACTAAGAGATATCTTTCAAGATAATTCCTCGGATTACAGGCGCGGGATTACACGCTTATCTATTGTTTTGGCGAAACTTTATATCTTTCGGCGATTTTTCACGAAATTTCGGGGGATTTATTCAAAGATTTCATTTTTAACGCCGGGACACAGCGTTTCACGTCGCTTCCGTATCAAGCGCAATTATCTTGAGGAAACTGGGAAATTTAAACGACAACGGGAGTTTATTTTGTTATCACACTAATATTATTTATTTTATTATAAACGAGTTGACAGACGTCGCATTGTCTCAAAGAGGGTATCGAAGATAAAGAAACATTCAAAATAGATATCGAAATGGAAAAAGCAATAAAAAAGGATATATGAGCTGATTGAAGACGATTAAGCAATCAATGAGGATATCAATGTGGAGAATGCTATCAAAGAGGATATCGATATTAAAGAAGCAATTAAAGAGGAAATCGATGTAGAAGAAGCTATTATTATAGGGAATACTGAAGTTGAAGAAGTAATCAAAGAGTATATCGAACTCAAATCATGAAACTAATATAAAAATCAAGAAATGGTTACTAAACCTAGATTACAACGAAACCGAACGACTTTTGGTTACTTTATTATACTTAATACTACTTATGTACATAAATAACTATCAAAAACAAACTTTGCCATCCCCGTTTACCACCTTAGAGGTTAATTTTTCAAAATAAGAATAATTTATATTATTATATCTATTTTTCATTACTTCCACAGACTTCATCGCGTCTCACTGTACTGTGTATCTTGTTATTAATTTCCCAATAAAGATTATTATGACACTTTATTGAACTTTAAAACTCGTTAAATAACATTTTTTACTATAAACCTAATATTATCTACTTTATACATAAATAACATCAAAACAATATAGTAAAAAATGTATCAAAACGGGAGACCATCGACCGCGGGGCAGGGCTCAAACGGTCGGTGGCTAGGGCTGCAGAGAGAGGAACCTCCGCACAATGCCTGCCGAGTCCAGGAGAGCCGCCTTCTGTATCTGACCCTTGAACCAGCTGCCAGCGAGAGCCTCTTAAGATATTGGTCAAGGCTCTTCGCTATCAGACTGTTTACTGAAACGACTATCGGAATGATAATTGTTGAGTCGACATCCTACATAGCGGTAATCTCGTGGGCCAAGTCAAGGTACTTGCTAAGCTTGTCCTTATCGGCCTTCACGAGATTAGCGTCGTGTGGGATGGTGATGTCAACAAGTATCGCCCGGCGTTTCGACCGGTCTACCAGGACGATATCAGGTTTATTCGCTAGAATAGTCCTGTCCGTGATGATAGAGCGGTCCCAGTAGAGCGTAGCACGACCATTTTCGAGAACTGGCACCGGTGCGTACTTATAGTACGGAACCTCTGGGCCGACAAGGTCGTATTGGAGAGCAAGCTGCTGATGGATGATCTTGGCTACTTGATTGTGTCTGTGCAAGTATTCAGTGTTAGCGAGGTGCGAACAACCCGAAAGTATATGTCTGAGGGATTCACCGGGACGATGACAAGCTTTGCAAATGTCAACGGTTCCATCCTCCATGATATGCGAGTAGGTCTACATCAGGCCCTGTAAGGGCTTTGTAGAACCGTCCGTGCAGCTCCTTACTCTCCCATACGATCTTGCGGTCGAGGGCACTCAGCACCATAGGTTTGTGCCAGTTCTCCTTAGCCAGTGAGAGCGGGGTAAGGTTCTTGTCAACTGCTATGACATCACGATTCATCTCACTGTCGGCATGGAGGAAGTATTCTCTGAGGTTGCACACCTCACGGTTATGGAGGGTCTTGGCATTTAAAAAGCCCCGACCTCCAAATTTCCGCGGGATGTACATCCTCATCACCGACGAACGTGGATGTCGCATTCTGTGTGTCGTAAGAAGTTGACGAACCTTACAGTCAAGGGCGTTATTATTATTATTATTATCGAAGTGGAAAAAGAATCAATGAGGATAAAAAACAACAACAACTACCCTACCCCTACCCTACCCTACCCTACCCTACCCCTACCCCTATCCCTACCCCTAAATATTATAATATAAAAAAATTAATATAAACAGGATAAAAAGTATCCTATGTCCGTCTCCTGGTTCTAAGCTACCTCCCCACCAATTTAAAGCCAAATCGGTTCAACCGTTCTTGAGTTATAGTTTAACTAACACAACATTCTTTTATATATATTGATGGGAATATCAGAAAAACTTTGTACAATTATGAAGGCGCACTGAGTCTTCCCATCACACTGCTCTTTCATTATAGGCTCTTTAGGGTCAACCAATGCTCCAACCAAGCTCGATCTGGCCCGAAAAAAGACAAGTAAGTTCTTTCAAGTGAGTTATTGTCTATAGGATTGGTTTGGCTATCCGGTTTCTAGTGGCTTGGCCACGAAAATTAAAAGAGCCAAACCACGGAAATGCTCAGTTTCAAGTAAACAAAAGAAAAAGTGTAATTTCTTTTGTCAATCTTCCACGCCTTGAAGTCGCATTTTCCGTCTCAGATGACAAGAATAATGTTTTCTTGGCATTTTTCTCGCTTGAAACTTACAAGCAGACTCTTTCCAAACAGTTGCGCGAGGCAATCACCACTCGAAGCGGTGCTCGCGAATAATTCAACAACCCTCGCTGGCTTTTGTTCAGCGCGTGCTGTTTTATGCATACTCGCGCGGCAATGGATCTCATCCCGCGCGTTAGCGTCGACGGCAATAAAATTTAAGATTGTAGCGAGCGAGGGATTTAGGGTACTTTGGATGGCGTGAAAAAAAGATGAAGCGCGTGATCGACTGAAAATAAGAAAGGTTTCTTTTAGCCTAATGCCTACTGATGTAGTGAGGAACAAACATATTGATTTTGTATTACAAGTAACTAACTTAAAATATATTTTATTATTTGTATACTAACCTCCGCCCGCGGCTTCGCTCACGTGGTACGGGATAAAAAGTAGCCTGTGTGTTAATCCATGTCACAAACTTCATCCAAATCCGTTTTGTAGTTCTTGCGTGAAAGAGTAACAAACATTCATCCATTCATCCATTCATCCATACATCCACACTCACAAACTTTCGCATTTATAATATTATATAGTAGTATAGTAGGATAAGGCAGGTATCCACAGAAGTAGACATTGAGGCTTATAATGGGTACATATTTTCATTGCTGCAGTATAGTCTACCTAATTACATCGGGATCTGCATCGTGCTCCAAATAAAAAATAAATTTATTTTAATTTATCTGTTCTGTACTTTGCCAAAAACACTGTACAATAATTTAGTCATTTTAGTAGTAATAGAGTTTTCTGTGGAGGGCTCGTCTGGGGAAGTACTGCCACCATGCCTATTTCTGCCGTGAAGCAGCTGTGCTGAGTTTCGGTTTGAAGGGTGTGGATGCCGGTGAAAGTACAGGCACAAGAGGCTTATCATCATCATGCCTCAAGTTGTGGACGCAGGGCGTTGCATCGTATAGCACGTTCCAAAAAACGTGATCTACGATGCAATGTTTTGTTTTTGATAGGTAATGCTTACCACTTAACATCAGGTGGACCATGTGTTCGTTCCATCATCAAGTACCATAAAAACATCTAGTTGACATCTAGTAAGTTGTTAAATTTGAAATTTCTTTGCAGTTGACTAAGAATAAGCTCTTAATTTTTTTTACCAAATTTTGGCAGTACTGATATAAATAAAATAAATTAATTAATTAATAAATCCTGGACGTTATCACACAGCATCATGTAGCCCCAAACTAAGCAGAGCTTGTATTATGGGAACCACATGATCGATATACTACATAGATATTTTTTTTTTTGTAAATACATAAATATCATACATAGAAAACACCCAGACCCGAGACAAATATCTGCAGAACATGCAAACATTTGTCCCGCAGCGGGAATCGAACCCGCAACCTTCTGCGTCACAAGCGGACCTTCGCCCACTGCGCCACAGAGGTCGTCAGTCTCATTAGTAGGGTCGGAACTACTACCAGATTTAAATAGTGGTGTTATTTTACTATGTTTCATTAGATCAGGGAACTCACCACAGTTAATACATTCGTTAAATATAAACGCTAGTTCTGGTGCGACAATGTCAATCAACGATGTTACAACGCTAACAGAAATGCCCCAGAGATCCGTAGTTTTTTAGACTTTTATCAGTTTGACGTTTTTATCGATTTTAATAATATCAATACTGTTTACATATTTAAAATAAAATGGTATTTCACATTTTGGTACCTTTTCATTTAGTAATGAATCCGCAATTAGAGGAGAAGAGTTTAAGGATCTTGTGTAATCGTCGATCCATCTCGCTGGAGGACGGCCCCTATTCCTGTAACCAACTCTCGGCCACCACTCGGTCAGCGCTCTGGTCCACCTGTAGTCACTCCGTCTGGCCAAGTGTCCTGCCCAACTCTACTTGAGGCCCAATATCCGCTCGCTGACGTCCCGGACCTTGTTCTTCTTTCGGATTTCGTTATGCGGAACACTTATTCTCTTGTGTTTATCTCCACAAACAAATAATTCTATAACATCATTATCTAACTACCTAATAAGGAAACGAAATAATTATTTACCTGTAATACACTCATAGGTACTTACTCACGAGTTATATCTCCGTGAAAGCCTTTTCCGAGCACATCACGACTTTCCGCTTATTACGTTATTTGTTACAGTTATTTATTTACCCACATTTTCTGAGTCACATCATTTTCTCAGGAGACCAATAAAATATGGTATGTTGTGTGTGTTTATTATTTTGATAATGTTTTTCCTAGGAAAATCCGGGTTGTCCAGAATTATGTTTATCTCCACCAAAATATCAAACTAGACTTCTCAAAATCACTCGCGTGGTACAATATAGAAAGTGAACATGTGTGTTAGCCCAGGTACATCTTAAGTTTCATCAAAATACGTTCTGTTGTTTCAGAATGCGAACAGACATACATACGAGTACATACCTTGACCATACCTATTATGCAGTAATAAATATATTTTGTATTTATATATAATTTATGATTATGAATGTGATGCAGAAGCATATTTTCGATTGAATATTTGGAAATATTTGTTTGTTAGCCGAAGAAGCTGTTAGTGGTACACAAAACGCTGTATTCACGTAACGTAAACTCAGGCCTTTTCATGTATATAAGATGACTAGCTGACCCGCTCGCAACTTCGTTTGCGTTAATACTCTTTTTTTTACGTATGTTCTTTCATGTGAAATGTTTCCCAAACCCGCTAATTTGACACGGAATCCTAAATATGAATGGAATAAAAAGTACCTACATATTACTTCATAACCTACCCCGTAATGTAATAATATGTAGGTACTTGTTCCCGTTCCTGCTCTCACTCCTTTTTCGTTCCTGTTTCCGTTGGCAACCCGTCGCCAAGTTAACAGCCGGTATAGGTAGGTATGATCTTGATATGATTGGTTACCCATGCAAATTTTCATCACATAAATCACCCTCTTTAAGTTTCATTTTCGCTACAAAAAGCAGCAAGCCCTTTTCCAAGGGCCCACCCATGGTTGAGCGCTTTAGGTGTTTATTTATTTTCGTTATAGTCTCTGTGAAAAATCTCAAGTCTTTATGTAAAAAAACTTGCTATCTCCGCGGTATTCAATATCCAAGAACAAATGAATAAAATTTAAATTTGGAATTCTAATCCGATTTAAATATTATTTTATATTTGAAATTCCAATTTTAAAGAGTATCGCATTGCACCAAGCTTTTAAGGCTCCCCCACTCAGGTGTTTTATTATCGGCGACAATATAGCATGCGTTATTGCGATAATGCGTCCTAATTCCTTGCACATAATTGCGTTATCGCAGCAGTATGTAACAGTTTAGCCGTCCTAATACAAAATGAACTAAAATTCTACAGATCTCACACTACGCGCAACTATCAAAGGCATTGAAAATGTAATTTAGAAATGAAGCACACGCACAGCTTTGCGCGTAAAGGCCCTTCTGCTGCCTACAGTTTTTGTCCATCTGCCTCCTAAGATGGCTCAAGCTGTAGCTTAATTCAATGTCGAGATATATTTTTTCCGTTTCTTGAATAGTGAGCTCAAAAAAAGTAATCGGGAAATTCTCGATCCAGAAAATTGTTGAATTTTGACAAATTTTGTAAAATCTCAAAAAGTTACCACCCGATTTTGGAAATTGAATTTGCACTTTGAAACCCTCCAGCCTTGTGACCAATCCCTTTATTCACCTACACATCTTCTTTTAAATGCATGTGACGAATTTACTTTCAATGTATGGAGTTTCAAAAATGTAACGAATTTACTTTGTGGCAAATGTACAACAACCTCTCTCATAACTGTGAAACTACAGGCAAATATACGAATTTCATGAATCGGGGCACTATCCTCGATCAGAAAAACTTTTTGCGATATATTCTGTTATATTGTCTGATACTATCGCGAATACTAACGTACCTATGTCCCACGCACCTGTGTGTAGGAGCCTTTATGTGAGAACTACGTTTTTTGAATGAGTTTTCAAACACGACAGTGTCAAAATAAAATGGCATAACATGTGTCACTAAGGAGTATTGATATCAACTTCGATGCAAATCACCCCTAGAATAACTTTCTACCCCTTTTAAACCCCGATGGGCGATAAATTTAAACAACATACGAAACACATCTTTCATCAATTTTGTTAAAGAATGTTTGTGCAAAATTTGAAGTAGATTGGACCAAGGAATCACGTTGTTCCATACAAATTTTGCCTACGTTTTTCACCCCTTTAGGGGTAGAATCTCGGAAAATCCTTTCTTATCGGATGTCTACGTCATACAAAGAACGCGCCCTCCAAGTTTAAGGTCTCTACGATCAGCGGTTTAGGCTGTGTGTTGATCCGTCAGTCATTCAGGACAATGGATTTTATAAGTATCAATTACCCTCCATAAAGGTATTTTTTTCAAAAACCTGGTATGCGGTCTTTTATTATTTAATATTCAAAGTGTTCTGACGAAGTTTCAAGAAAATCACCCCACGCGTTAAGATTTTCCCATACAAACTTTACCACCCCATAGCAACCCCCTCGAGGACTATTTCAAATTTTCAATGACACCAATCTTCATTGATTGTATGGAATAATACATGTCCCAGGTTTCAAGTTTCTAAGTTCAAGGAATACGATTTTTCATACAAACATTTTTATCCCTTTTCACCCACTTAGGGGTTGAATTTCCAAAAACCGTTTCTTAATGAGCGCTCACACTCTTTAAAGACTACCTGTACCAAATTTCAAACCTCTAGGCCCTGTAGTTTCTGAGATTTTGTGATGAGTGTGTCAGTGAGTGAGTGAGTGAGGATAGTTCTCTTTTATATATATAGATTATTAATAATGACGCAAAATCATGGGAATTTCAATCATAAAGCATAACTTACATCATTCAAGTTCAAGTTCAAGTTCAAGTTCAAGTTAATTTATTGGTAACAAAATATGGTTACATGTCAATGGGTAACTATGTAGTAGATACATGAGCATTTTACACTATAGAATAAAATATAGGTAGTCAAGTACATCAATTAACATTGTTTTAACGATAATAAAATAAATTAATTATTTATAATTGAATTAAAAATGATAAAAGACGTGTGGCACTCGGGGACTGCCGCGGTAAAGCTATTGCATAGCATTTTGTATCAACTTATGCAATTATAATTATTTATTTGTTTTATTTATGCAGTATTTCTTTTTCTTTGATATGAATTCAAGTTACACTTTTTGAGCGTGGTGACCGATAAGAAAACAATTTTTTTTCTTTTATTAAATAAAAATACGTCTAGTTGCACGCACACAAACACCGTGTCGAAGACTGCCGAAAAGAAACGACGTTAGACAATGCACGGCCTTCAAGCCACACCTCCGTGCCCGTCGGAGTGGGGAGCGTGAGGTTTTTTTTCGTTACGGAATTTCTGGATTCGGTCCCCGCGCTCAAGGTCCTCGATAGAAGCTATGCAATAGCTTAAAAAAATATCATCTTCCAATGATAAAGCATTATTTTTAAACTGCTTAAAATTTTGGCCAATGACAATCATTGACTAAAATTTCCGCCAAATATACAAACACGTCGCGTGCACAATTATATTTTTTAAAGAATTTCATTTATCCAAGTAATACGGGCAACATTTTTTTACTTCAATAACTTCCAAATTCTGAATTTTAGTATTGTCCGCCGGATATTTGACGAAAAAAAGGGTAAATAACGATACAGCGTGGAATCTTTCGACTACGTTAATGTTTATTTATTAGGCCATATTTTTATAAGACGTAGTATTTCAGTTCGGCAAGATGAAAATATTGATTCAAATCATCAAACTAACGAGAATTAACTCGCGTTTCGTCGTGCTGCCTGGGTGCCTGGAGCGAGTTTTTTTTTTACCAGCCCGATCGCGTTTGTGTTTACGCAAATTTGTAAGGAAAGGTCAGTACCGCGCGTCTCTCATTAGATGGCGCTACCTCAATTCCATTTAAATTTGCATAAACGTAAACACGATCGAGCTGGAAAAAAACTCGTACTAGGCCACCATAGGGACTCGAAACGCCGTCGGTTCCAGCACCGATCTAACGATCTAAATCATGAAAAATATTGTGTTTTTTTTATACGGTCAAGTTCGATACAATCCTATACACGTAGAGTTCCGTGCAAAGAAATAAAATGATTACATAAGTCAAGATTGGAATACTATTGTTTAGGAGTAAGATTTGTTTGCTAAATGTTATAACTCCAAATTATTATTATAATTTGTAATTTCAAATGTTTAGTCGCCTGTCAAACAAATGGATAGAATAATAGCGCTTCGTAAATGTAGCCTAGAGCCTTACCTTTATCTAAGGGTTCCGTTTAATAATCCTTAAGAAACATAAAAAGGCATAAAATTCATCGAAGGAGTCTCAAAATAACAAAAAAAAATTACATATAAGAAAATATAGCTTACTAGCTTCAGCCCGTTGCTTCGCTCCCGTGGTACCCGGATAAAAAGTAGCCTATGTGTTAATCCAGGTCACAAACTATGTATATTACAAGTTTCATTCAAATCCGTTCAGAAGTTTTTGCGTGAAAGATTAACAAATATGCATCCATTCATCCATACATCCGTACTCACAAACTTTCGCATTTATAATATAAGTAGGATAGGATAAATAAAGATTGTCTTCAAAAAGGCCACAACTCAGCGTATACCAAAACAGCTAAAGCGGAATCCGTATTCACGCACCACCGTACTTTATTACAAAAACATGTGCCAATATTGACCTTCAAATATCATACAATACGTTACATTACGTATTATCCCCAGCGTATACTTCTCTCGGCCTCCAGTGTACTTACGAGATCAAAGAGAGCTCCGAAGTGTACGTTGCTTAAAACATAAGGCGTATTGACTTTCGTTATCTAAGGAATTGTCGTATGAAAGAACTTCTTATTTATACAAGTTGGGAGTTACTAAGAGCTTGGCATAACCATTCTGAAACCAACTTTTTATCTATTATGTACATTATTAGATTTGTCTACAATCAATGGCTACAAGACAAGATGACTAAGAAATTCTTATTAGTCCGTCATTAACATTATCAAAAGTATTGGACACGTATTTTTTTTACAATTAAACAAAAAAATATATGAGTCCAATATTTTTTGTTTATCTATCTGACGGACTAATTAGAATTATTAAGCTATTGCATAGCTTCTATCGAGGGCCTTGAGCGCGGGGACCGAATCCAGAAATTCCGTAACGAAAAAAACCTCACGCTCCCCACTCCGACGGACACGGAGGTGTGGCTTGAAGGCCGTGCATTGCCTAACGTCGTTTCTTTTCGGCAGTCTTCGACACGGTGTTTGTGTGCGTGCAACTTGACGTATTTTTATTTATTAAAAGAAAAAAAAATGTTTTCTTATCGGTCACCACGCTCAAAAAGTGTAACTTGAATTAATATCAAAGAAAAAGAAATACTGCATAAATAAAATAAATAAATAATTATATTGCATAAGTTGATACAAAATGCTATGCAATAGCTTTACCGCGGCAGTCCCCGAGTGCCACACGTCTTTTTTTATTTTTTTACCCAGACATCATCCCTATTAACCTCGAGGTGCCAACCCAACAGACACGACCTGTGATTGCATTAGCATGGATTGATTTCACAAACTCGGAACCCCACCGGACCCGAATTTTACATTCACCCATAAAAGTTTACGACATTAAAAACATTTTACCATTCAAATAAACAAATTATATTAAACAGTAATACAGCAGCGGAATGTTTGTCAGGGGGGTCGTGAGGAGGTCTGGAGGGGGCCGTAGGAGGGTCGTACAATTTCAACAATTACAAAACTTCAGGTAAACCATTAGCAGGTGGGCCGGAGAAAATTAAATTACAATGTACAGTCGAAAACAAGAGTTAGAAAAGAAATTGATTACTCATGGATAGGTACCTGGTTATTGAGCTACCTTTTGCCCGGACACTTTATGGATGGGTGACCGCCATTCAGGTCTGAGCTTCTGTACATTAAAAGCATGTAATAATAATCTTTATTGGGAAATTAATAACAAGAGGTTTTCAGTTATTCTATTGTCCTAAAACACTGCCACCAGAATGACACTATTTAATATTGTGCGAAAGTTTGTGTATGTGTTTGTGTGAGTATCCACGCAAGCGAAGCCACGGACGAAAGCAAGTTGAATTATAAAAATGACGTAACGTTATAGAATCTAAAGTACCCACACCTCAATTATGAAAGTAGGACGGGCATTTTACGTACCTATAATGTTTGTAAGTTGATGTATGTCTTCCGCTGAGCAAATGTTGGTTTTGTTTGCTCACATCTCTAATTTCGGAAATTCAAATTTCAAATGCACATCTTCAAACCGAATGTAATCCTGCACCAGGGTATTAGAGCTCAATTTTGAGTCTTCCGTGCTATCTGTTATGTGGATTGCAGGTCAAATTATGGAGTATTGAGAAGTGGGTCTACACGATTCCGCCTAACATTTTGGAATAAGAGCGAGTACATATTAGGCGTTCGGCATTGCGTTCGGCGCGCGTTGGTAGCGTCATACAGCGCGCTTAGCGCTACATTTAACGAGTGTAGCAAGGAGCTCTACACTACATGCTAGCAGTTCTTCGAAAATGGACGTCAAAGTGATTGAATCACTGAAAATTTCAACAATCACGGTTGAATGTCGATTATTATTTTTACCCAATTGCGGGTTTTATTGTGTTATTTTTATAATCAAGACTTTCTATCTCCCATATAGAATTTTATAGTTCTCTTTTGAATTTCATCAATAACTACATGAATCTGTATCGATTGTTCGATTTTCATTTTGGTAGTATTATGCGTCCACCATACACAAAAGCGCACGATCAAATATGTAACCAAATAGTGGCGCAAGTATCTAACAAGTGCGCAGCAATCGACCGCAACGCACGTTCGAATGTAAGCACGCGTCACCGACCTCTTTATTTTAAAACGCGCGTTTCTAAACGTCTCATGTGTACTCGCTGTAAGGGTATTGCTTATCATAAAGTGTTCTGGATGACTGGCTTCATAGCAGCATAGTAGCTCTGCCTTATGCCTTGGTAGTTGCTGAGCTGCAAGAAACCCTTAAGGTTTGATTCCCGCCCAGAATAACCATTTGTGTGGTGTAGCGTTACAATCCCGTGAGGAGGGAGATAGTAGCCACAAGTTAAATTTAAGTTAAAGTTTAAAATTTGTAGCGACAATCCCTCTTGAGGAGAGAGATTGAAGCAACAAGTTAATGCAAAACCTAGCCTACCTAGGTGACCTAGTCGGAATAAACGAGGTGGTTTTAACAAATTTTTATTAAAAAATAAAAGGTCCTACCTACCTATCAAGTACCTAGCCTACCTAGATGAATGAGATGATGATAATGATGACTAACATGAGGCTTAGGGCAGGCTGAGGAACAGGCAGGGCGAGGAGTGAGCACGGAAGCAGCAGGCTGAAGTGCGGCACTCTGGAGCACCACCGTGGACTGAGCAGATGCCTTTTCCAAGGAGCCCAGGTCTCAGGAAGGGCTTCGGTCCAGGACCACCAGCGTCCAGAGCCAGAGCCGTTAAGTAAGTCTTCGGTTCAGGGTTCAGAGCCGTCAAGGAGGGGCTTTGGTCCAGGGTCCAGAGCCGTCAAGGAGGGGCTTTGGTCCAGGCTCCAGAGTTGCTAAGGAAGACTTCAGTTCAGGGTCCAAAGCCGTCAAGGAGGGGGCTTTGGTCCAGGGCCCAGAGTTGCCAAGGAAGAAAGGCCCGTGCGCAAAAGTATAAGGATTATATAAAAATCCCAATCGGGCGATATGAATACAGGATTTTCTGCAATGCCAATTGTCCCCCAGAACGTCCCCGAATGAACCCGAACGCTCACAGCAGAATCTATCAGCTGTAAGTAACACGCGAATAACTGCAAACATGGTGACCACAAATAATATTGGATAGCGGCCTTGGGTTGTTGTACAAAATTTACTCCATTTTCTTAAAAAAAGTTATTGCATATTAAAAATCTACGTTTACTAAACTGATAACTATGTGAAAAAAATATCTACCAAAAGCATTAAATTATGACAAAATTGCTCTGCACTTTACTACGTGTTTGTAGCTACCAAAAAACATGAATAAACTGGCGGGCCACAGTTAAAAAAGATTACTTGGCAGCAGAACTGAAACATTAATGTCCCATAAACAACCGGTATTGATGGTCACCCTAGTCGGGGAATAACAGTGACTATAAATTTTATTATGATAGTCTGAGCGGATGGAGTCCGCTTCAATTGAGCTTTCACACCCGACTGTGCACCTAAAAGATGGTTATGTTTATGTCGTTTTTCCGATAGACTGTGTTCAATATAGTACTGACTTATTAAGTAAACTGTGCTATTGAAGGGGTAAGGGGTACTAACCTCCAAGTAAACCGCCCCTGCCCGTGGTGTACCTGCTAACTATCAGACGGGGCTCTGGCGGCGGCTGATTGCAGCTACATTCCCTGATCGCTGACGGGCAGCAGCGTCTGCGGTGCGAGAAGACAACCCGCATGCCCAGCGTGGGGATTATCTTCACATCTCTCTTTATCAAGAGAGGCCTATGTCCAACAGTGGAGTGATGTAGGCTATTGTGTGTGTGTGTGTGTGGGGAGCTATTTTGATTTCAGCTCCATATTTTTAGCCTCATGCTTATGCTCATTTACCTGTACATTTTTAAAATTATTAATATAAATAATAAAGCGTTATTAGCGTATATGCTCATAACGCGATATAAAAATGAAAACTTGTTAATTTATATAATTTGCAAAGTTGTGACATCCGAAATTGCAATAAAATAACAAACTCCGTAAATAGGTCAATAGAAAATATGTAGGTAAGCCTGTGAAAGCTGAAGTGGCAGTGGGCTGGCCACAGCAAAAGAACCAATAACCGTCTGGGTAGATGAGTTCTTGAATGGAGACCGCGGCTTGGCAAACGTAGTGTAGGACGCCCTCCGGAAGCGAAAGGCTGCTGGTAGAAGCTGGATGTGTCGAGCTCAGGACAGGGCGCAATGGCGCTCATTAGGGGAAGCCTATACCCAGCAGTGGACTGCTACAGGCCGATGATGATGATGATGGCAGGCTACGTTCACTAAACTATGATGGAAGCCTGTACAAAGCCTAAACTAATATAGACTAGTATAGACTAGTGAGCCTAACCAGGTTAAAGGCCTTCAAGTAGCTTAAAAACTCAGACCAGCGAGTTCGCCTCTAGCTACACGAAGAAGGAAGGAAAGAACAGGGGAAATCGAGCCAGGTCCCGACTTCCTTGGCGTAACGGCAGAAAAACTGGCTGAGACACAAATGGTTACGGGTTCGAATCCCGCTCAGGGACAAATATTTCCATGATTCTCAGATATTTGTCATGGGTCTGCGTATTGTGGTACTCATTGTTCCTGATACCTACGAATTCTAGTGTCATCCAAAATCAAAATGTATGTAAGCAATAAGCACTTTGAATCGACATTTTTTTAATATAGGTACACCAATTCGTAACGCGACCATAAAGAGAAGAATTGGCAAGAAACTCTGCTTGATTATATTTTTTTAAAGTTCTTGTTACAATATTTTTTTAAAGTACTTGTTATTCTTAACTATAACATTGTTTTTGAGAGAGTTTGAAACAGTTTCATCCCAAGCTTTTAGCTACTTCCAGCTGTATGTGACAGTTGCAATTTTTGTTACCTTTGTAACTTTTATCCTTCAGCAACTATGATAACGCGGAGGGAAAAACAACATCAACAAGTAATTTTTAGGCCTTATGCCACGCTTAGCTCTAACACTATAAAAGCACAAACAACTTATATAGAAGAAAGCCACTCCACAAACCTAATTCTGTATCCTATATTAGCCGACTGACGCAGCGTATTCTGAAGCACCTCGTCAGTATTAGTCAACACTTATGAACAACTTAACGGCTAGGGCAGTCCTAATCAGTTTTACTTCACAAGTTCCGAGCGATGACTAGCAACTAAATTGCTTATAGTTACTTACGAATTTATATGTTTGTTAGAAGTTTTATCAAAATAAAAGAGAATAAGTATAGACGAGTGATTGCACCATAGCGCAATCTAACTATGGCACAGCTAAATTACGTGATCTTCAACCGGTACTAGCAGCTGTGCCCTGCGATCCCGAACCCGTATATCCAGTGTGGGGATTATTACGTGGGGATATTCATATCCCCCTTTGCATTAGGGGAGGCCTATGCCCAGCAATGGACTGATGTAGGCTGGTATTGTTAGTTTATTACTAGTAGCGCGGTTTCACTTACAAATTCACCATTATCATCGGCCTATTGCAATCCACTGCTAGACATAGGCTTCCCCTAATGAGCGCCATTGCGCTCTGTTCTGAGCTCGACGCATCCAGCTTCTACCAGCAGCCGACAGCAAATCGTCACTCCTCCTGGCCGGAGGGCGTCCTACACTAACATGTGCTCACGTCAAACAAATAAAATTATTATTCTTATTTAAGTTCTCTAGTTGCAAAATACGTATTTATATTGAACGGAAACTAATACCTTTCCGGAGGCGCGTTTACATCACTAATTACACAAATCAAGCTCGAGCTATTATTTGAAATGGCAGCCGAATTTGATTACTCTGTGGGAGTTTGATAGTAACTCAAGATTTCGAAAGATTCGACTATCTCGAGCGCCATGAAAATGTGCCAAGTCCAAAGTAAAGTAGGGAAAGTCCTGTTCCCTGCAGTATATTTTTATAAAAAACAAGAATAGCTATTTGTACCTCGGTATACCAACGTAATGCTTTTAAACCCACCCCCAGCGAGAAACTACATTACCTTTTAAAAAAAAGTTGTACCTACACAATTCACATGATCCCTAGTTCTAGGAATGATCCAACCAAATTAACCTAAGTAAATACAAAACGACAAACATAAATATGTACATGTTTAAAATTTGTATGAAACAGAAATATGTAAATAGAAAAAGCAGAAATGATAGAAAAGCAAAGCTTATGAATATGAAAGGAGACCTAAATAAATAGTGGGAGATTCATATTGTAATGAAAGATAAACCGTCGTGAAACGCCTTTCTCGCGGCCGTTGTTTAGCGGTAAGATGTTGCTCCCAGATTTTCCATTTGTGTTTTCCATATGTTGGAAGCCTTCGAGCTGCCTACAAACTCTTACACCACACTTAACCCCTTATTCATAACTAAAAGTCATTATTATATTATTATAACGGATCGATTAAGTAATTCGGTCATTTAAATGTAAATAAAATGGCTTGATATTTTAGCTATTTGGGGTAAGATTTTGATTAGATCTCAGTTAAACTGTTACTTAGTAGATATTGCTTGGCATAAGATAATATTTATTATCAAGCATTTAGTTTTAGAACGGTGACCAACAGAGCGCAGGAAGTTGTACGCATCCTAGAACGCGGTATCGAAGCGTTTTGACTTTTTTATAGGTAGAAAACTATAGAAATAAATAAATAAAATAAAATAATAAATAAATAAGTATTCGAGCTCGTTAGGTGCCCATTGAGAAATAATTGAATTATATTGTTTGAATCAAAAGCTCCTTTCATTCGATAGTGACCTTTTCAACTGTACCCGTGTACTGTTCAACTGTTTGTTCTACACACTTAACGCACGCATAGCACAGTATGTAAGTATGTGGAAGAGGTCCCGATTCCAGTATTTCTGATTTAATAGGACCGTAGGTTATCTATAGTGAAACAGTTAAATAGGATTATTATAGGATTTAATTCATCTTACTTTACAAATTATTATATTGAAGTGCGCAATACAACTTTGTTTTTGATAAGCTTTTATAAAATAATCTGGGCTATATTGGTTACTTTTTCAGTCGATAAGCCATGTCGGAGGCCTTCAGGCGGCCTAAAAACTCCAACACCAGAGTTGGCCACTAACATACGAAGAAGGAAGAAAAGGATTGATTTATATCTGAGTTTTTGAATAGGTCCTCATGTTCAACTAGCTTCCGCCCGTGGCTTCGCTCGCATGGTGCCTGGATAAAAAGCAGCAAAGATATTAATTCTTGTCTAGAACTACATTGTGAAAATTGTCAGTTCATTCCGTTGTTTTCTCGTGAAAGAGTAATATAAAATATTTCACATTTATAATTTTAATAGGATTAGTGTGATTGAATAATTAAAGGCAAGTTTGGAAAATACCTAGGTATTTTAGTAAAAGTTAAGTACTTACATACCTACGTAAGCGAACAGTAAAGAAAGCTCTTACCTGAGCAAAAACTTAACTTACCAACGTTTTACTTTTCCATTAAAAATAAGGACTGACCCTCACCTCACACAAAATATTTGAAATCGAACCAAGAACTTCCCCACTTACCGATAAGAATAAACACTAGTAACAGCATCATGGTCGTCACTTCACCACTCCACAACCTCGGCACTGACACTCGCGCATCCTCACCGCTGGGCGACGCACGTGCGAACGCCTCCGCGGTCACAACAGGACTGCCTGATAAGCCTGCCGCCTGCCGCCTGCCGCCTGCCGCCCGCCCATTCATCCACGGACAAAACTCATTGATGCATCCCTTTTTAGAAGTCATTTAAACTTAAGTACAAAGGATTGACAAACGCCTTTTACATAGCTTACAGAGCTTATGGCCTAGAATCTGGAAAGAAGGGCGTAGGTATAAAGTAGGGGTGCACTATAAAATCAATGAATGTAAGAATTTAAGAATCAAGCAAATATTTCTAGCACTAACGTCATAATAGTAAATGCTACTTAACCAGTTGAGACGCTGCTATTATTTGTAATCTACTGAAATGACAATTCGATCTTAAGTAGTGATTAAATTGTTACTTCAAGCTCAACTATTTGAGACTTTTAAGATAACTACAAAAACTGTGCATTTACTTTTTATTATTATGTACTTTTTAAAGTTGTATGAAAGTAGTAAAGTCGGGTCAGACATACCTACGAAATGTAACACGCAATGAAAGAATTTGTAAGAATTTCCACATTGTCCCAACGTGTCATGCAATGTAACGTGTGAAAGCTCCTTTCACGTTACATTACATGTTCAAGTCTGTATCCGCCTTAAGAAGGGAACAGGGGTTTACACCAGGGCATGGGCAGATCTAACCTGCATTCTTTTTCCCTATAACATTACTAATGGTAAATACTGCAGCCCCACACAAAAATAGGCAAATGCTTTGTAGTGGACACAAAGTGTAAGGGACATATTTTTGAAACCCAAGTACATGGCCAGGTGCTCGTGGTCCACCCTGCTAAATAAACATACTGGGCTTTAACGGCCAGCTGACTATGGCATAGCGCAGCCTTACACCAGCACAGCTAAATTCTTTGCAACCCACCGACACGGGCATCAGCGCCGTTGGTCCAAGAAGTTGTGCTCTGTGATCTCCAACCCGCATGCCTGCGTGGAGATCATAAGCATATCCCCTTTATAAGGGTAGGCATACGTCCAGCAGTGCACTGAATAGTGTTGTTGTTTTGTACTGTACGCAGAAGATTCTCGCGACTCAAAACGAGACTAGAAATTGTGCTCCTACAATCAAATTTATTTGTTACTCACTCGCGAAGGAAACGTGATTTTGTACGAACGGGTTTATTTCTAGACGACATTTTGTTGGACACCAATCTCGCCTCGTCAGAGCGTCACTCAATCATATTAGATGACTCGACACATGCATCATCTACAAACTGTTTATGATGATGACGGTTTATTGTTAGCCTAATTTAATTGATGGAGTCAGCGAGGTGAACGATAATACGATACGATAAATAAAATAACGACGATAGGGGTAAACGACGCGTTGGAAAAAGGAAAAAGTCGTGGTTGCGTAACATCCGGGAGTGGACGAAGATAGCCAGCATCGAACATCTCTTTTGCTTGGCTCAAGATAGAGAAAAAATCGCAGAATTGACGGCTAACCCCCAGTAGTGGAGAGCCACCAAAAGAAGAAAAATAAACAAAATAACGCTCTCAGGACACCACTGGTATGTGGTATATATAACATGGTGGGAACCACGATACATTTTCAACTGAATAGCATATATAAAGCGATTACCTAATAATTATCCTGTCTAGACATCATTTTAAAATTACTCCACTATTTACCACTCTGATAAACCACTGGTAATTAGTGGTAATTATAGCAACTGCGTGAGTTAATTCTACCTAGGCACCCCCTCCCCTCCACCCCCGTGTCATTACCGGGGGGTGGGAGAGGCCGCTTTAAACGTCCAAGTCTCTGACAAGTCCATTTTGAACTAGTTTTTAGACTTTAAATAATTAATATGATGTAGGTATATAATAACTGGATAATGTTGTGGCCTACTTGGTTTGGGTTTTCTTTTCTTGTTAGTTGAGCGATTTTCCGCCCGGGTGAAAACTTGATGTTACCATCCAATTGTCAGCTATTTCTGCTGTGGAGCAGCATTGTAGTGTTTCGGTTTGAAGGGTGTGTACCGGTGAAATAACAGGCGCAACACAAGAGGCGTATCACCATCATGCCTCAAGATGATGGTGCAGGGCGTTGCATCTTAGGACACTTTGTTATAGGTAATGATTCCCACATCAACAGGTGAGTCGTGTACTTGTTCTATCTTCAGGAACCATAAAAAAGGATTGACTCAACAGATTTGGATGAAAGAATGGACAAGGCTATCGATAACACGTCTCAGAGTACAACACAAGTGGAACGACGAGTAGTAGGTACTACGATCCATCCGAAGATCTGATTTCACCATTTTAATTTTAATGTTATAATGATATCATTCCAGTTTATTTTCAGTCATTAATCTATTGATGGACTTTTGACTGCCAAAAAATCTGCAGCAAAGTTGATTATGAGAAAATACGCTGATCTTTGGAACGGCAAAGTTATTAGACGTGAAGAGTATTTCCGATATTGAAGTAGCTTTGCCCGGCTTTTCTCGGATGATATTCGATACCCGGCGGAATTTCCGGATGGGATAAAATATCTAATTTCCGAGTCTCTCAGGCAGGCAATGACTTTTTAAACATATTCGCTTATCAATCTTGCGTCAAAGTCAAAGTTTAAATGCTTTTCGTTAGTATGCGCATCACTTGAGAACAGCTGAGTGTTTTATAAATGTTTATTTAAATTTACTAAATATAAATAAATAGAATATGGTTATAAACCCCTTATCTGCTACGATTCCAGACACAAAGCAAATCGCTCAGATAAATGTTAAAGCATACATAGTCAATTTCGTCCCTTTTCTGGGCACTTCTAACTTTAGCGGAAGAAGTTAAGAATTAATTGGAAAAGTATCCTGAAAATCTTAGAAAATACGGAATTTTTTTGTATGACTTCACAAATTTGGACAGGATACAACGTGACAACGTGGGAACAACTAGTAAACTGCTAAATTCATACTAAATAATCAAAAATCTGATCTAAGTATTATATTAGTATCATATCTTTGTGCTGATCTATCAATTATCAGATAATGCATGAGACTACAGATAAAAAACGAAAAGTGAGGAGTTATGTTCACATGTATATCACAGATAAAAATAATACCTATAGCATAATTTTTTTTTTCCTATTGTAAGTAACTGTTAACCTTTCGGAATATGAAAAAAATGATATAAAAATTTTTGTATTTTATTTATTACTAGCTGACCCGCCCATAACTTCGTTTGCGTGTATACGATTTCTGTATACGTATGTGCTTTCACGATAAATGTTTACCGGACATGGTACCGGACCCTTATGATTTTTGGTACTTGGCTATTAAAGCAGCATGCGATTTACATCTAAAATTCAATTAGCATCTATCCATGAGATGCTGCAAAATAGCCAAGAACTAAAAATCATAATGGTTTAATACATTGATCAAGATGATTTGTTAAGAAGGTTAATTGAGAATGGCCGACTCCACAGTACACGAGATCTCAGAACTTTTTTGTGCGGTAGCAGGATAGTGAGACTATTAATTAATAAATAAATAAATAATGCTGGACTATCACACAACATCATGTAGACCCAAACTAAGCAGAGCTTGTGTTATAAGAACCACATGATTGATATATTTACTTATATACTTTTTTTTGTAAATACATACATATCATACATAGAAAACAGTCAGACCCGAGATAAATATCTGCAGAACCTGCAAACATTTAACCCTCAGCGGGAGTCGAACCCGCAACCTTCTGCGTCTCAGGTGGACCTTCGCCCACTGCTCCACAGAGGTCGTCATACTCGGCCATTATTTTCCATTTTCAATGATGAAAATGTTTTAGATCGGTTCTCATTTCTTTTTGTATGGCCAAGACGATGCCGATGTATGAAATAATACTATATAGTATACTTATTAAGTAAGTTAAGAGATAAGTTTATCCCGTCATTCGGTCATTTTCGGCCCACTGCTGGGCAATTGGGCATAGACCTCACTTTGATCCCGCGCTAGTTTGAGCTAAGTGCGTTCTGCTGTTTTTCCGATGTCGTGCAATATTAGAAAACTTAGGTAGGTACCTACTTATCGACAAGTTAAACTAACTGTTGAAATCTAACTAACCTGTTCTTTTGGAATGAAATGAAAGTTTGGTATTCTAAGTTTATTTTAAAATTAATTGTCATAACCCCTATGTTCTTTAATTCTGCTATACAAAACATAAATACCTTAATAGACTACCTAGAAGTGATCGGTGGCTGGAGAGGTCGTCCATGGAGTTTGCAGAGGTTGATGATAGGCTGGAGTGGTTGATTAATAAAGGCTAGAAAGGTCTTCTACATTTTATTTTACACACGGAATTTCAATTTATACTTACGCTTTGACTGCTGATAACACTAGCGAGCTGCAGGAGCCGGTCGCCTTCCTCGGGTATGGCGCGTAGCGCCAACAAAAGTTTTTACCCCTTTTCACCCTTTTACAGGCAGAATTTCCAAAAATCGTTTCTTGGTGCGTATCTTCACCCTTCAAAGACTCTTTGTGCCAAATTTCTAAGCTCTAGGCCTTGTAGATTCTGAGATTTCGTGATGAGTGTTGATTGACACACGTCAGTCAGTGAGAGGAGTTCTCTTTTATAAGTATAGATTATTACACAGATATTAATTACAGATATTAATATTTATTAGTACAAATTTACCTTGTTTGGCCTATTCTAATCTAGAAATATGCAATACCACAATCTATAAAGTTCTCAATACTATGTGTAACCTATATCAGATGCTTCTCATCATAAGGTATTATCTCATTTCTTCAGTTGGGTCGAGAGGATACGGGTGTTAAAGACTACATCTCACAGATGAACGCTGCAGTGTGATCATCGTCGAAGCTAGCCAGGATGCCGTCAGTGCTCCATGTCATCATGATGAACCCATACGTCGTTTTACGATATGGCAAGGGATGTCCTCCGGACCAGCTAGAGTATCCCGCCTGCTCCAGGGTCTGACCTGGAATAACAGCTTGTAAGATTAAGTGGTAAGGTCCAACTTGGGTGAGCAACATTTCTGACTGGACATTCGATCATGGATCCGTCATGGGCTCTCGACTTCCGAGAGGATATCGGCCGTGTACTAATTGATTTTTGTTTATATGGGCACTCATTAGGGGAGGCCTATGTCCAGCAGTGGGCTGCTATAGGCTGATAATGATGATGATGATGAAGGCGTCACGTGCGCAACGCAGTGAAGGGAAAAGTCGTGAGGAAACCCGCTGTTTAATCAGCTCCATACGTATTGACCGAATCTTTTCCGTCGATAAGGCCGACTAGGCTGCGTGGATAGTATAGGCAACTATGTCCTAGACAGAGTCCTGCCCTATAAGTAAAATTTTACCTATTGACACTGTTGATATCTACATTAGATGCAAAGAAAATGTATCCAATAAAAAATGTGACTTAATCCTTGCAGTCTAAACATACCATTAACAGTTTTCCAAGGTGCATTAGAAACCCAGATCGACTGGTGCTCAGTGTTCACATCAGGCTCCCTATAGATGCCGATGGCCACCCAGTACGTCCAGTCAGCGTCGAGGATTAGGTCGAAATACTCCTGGTGAAGGTCCCTGAGGACTTGCGCCTCGGCTTGGCTGTTGATGATGGCGAGATGGGCGCCTTCCAACACACAGGTTCTGTTCGCAGCTGTCCAACGCGCTCCTTGCGTGTGGAACTTGTACCATTGTCCGGTTTTTGATTCGTATTTGTATCCTGTACAGAGATTTAAACAATATTGCAATCATTCCGTTGCTGACTCACTGACAGCGTAAAGTTACAACCTTGTCATAGAACAAATAGGTAATTGTTACATCGCGTCAATCTACCAAAGTGTCGAGTTGATGCATTATTTGGCACTCGTAATTGTATTATCTTGTAGATTAAAAGAAAAAGGGTTGTCGTAGTTATTAGATAATATATTAAATAATAATAAATAAATAAATAAATTCCGTTTAATGCAGGCACACAAATAGACCCATATCACATGATTTATATCGGTAAAAATAAAATAATATAATATAAAATGATTTAAAAAAATAGCACTGAGCTAAGAGCAGCTGCGTGGTCATTTCCTGTTTCCGAATGGATGGAAATCCAATGGCAGAAGATCAGATTTCTATAAACCTGGTCAGAGATAACCCTCAGAATAGTATAGTTGGAGCGACTCAACCTACTCAGAACCTAAGACGCTACGCGAGTTCAGATGATGACAAAGAAATCGGGGACCCTCGCCTCGGAGAACATGTTCGACGCACTGCAGTACCTCGGCAACCTTATGAGAGTCCTGTAAGCATCATTGTACTGGTGTTGATGGCCTTTCTGGTGAAATTCGTCCAAAGTTGACATGTGTGCATACCCAGATGATATGCACGGAATAAAGTCTTTTTTACATCTGGACTGCAGTTTATAAAGCGGCGAGCGAGCTTGTTACTTCGAACCGCGATTCATTCTTCGCTTTCGATGTCATCGTCGTCTTTCACCTTCTCGTCAATAAGTGGCATAGGTATCTGAACGGCTTTACCATTTTTCTAAAAGTAACTTTCTTAAACCCTCAATCGAAGGACTAAGGAGCACCACTCCTTACCAATATCTTAACAGATTCACCACATTGCTTAGAACATTTGCTTCAATCATTTTTACTTCTAGAATATCATAATTCACGAGGTCAAAAGCACGACTCAGGTCCAAAAAGCACGCTTAAACCGAGGTATTTCGAGAGGTGTAGTAATATACTGTGCTTTTTAGGCTCATAATCGCTGAATCCGTTGAGAGACCAGGACAAAAACCAAACTGCGCGTCGCGTCGTCTAAAGACAAACTCTTCCAAAGGTCCGATTAGAGCGGCTCTTATGCCGCTCCAACAATTTACCAACGATGATACGATTTTTATTTTTTTAATTTAATTTATGAGTATCGAAAATACAAAAAATCTTCTTCTTCTTCTTTTTATTTATGGCCTCTGTGGTATAGCGTCCACAACTTTACCAATGTCGACGTCAACAAGATTTAACAACAATAAGGCGATGGAGGTTGAGTGTAATAAAAAGAGGGTTCGTGTTAAATACTACTCGAGTACTACGACTTTGACAACTCATCGAGATAATGACAGTTGCTACGAAAGCCAATGTGCCACGGGGTTCCTCAAGGTAGTGTATTGTGTCCTACTCTCTTCCTAGAGTACGTAAATGATCTTTGCGAACTAAAGCTGAAAAAACGGTACAATATTCTCCTATGCTGATGACACTGCTATTATATTTAAAGGTCATACCTGGGAAGAGACTAAAGCAGATGCAGAAAAAAGCTTAGAAACAATTAGAAAATGGTTAAAATGTAACCGGTTGACACTAAATGTGGAAAAATCTAAATTTATGGCGTTTCGAAATACCTGCTCTACAAATCCAGTATTAACTTTACAAGCACATCTCAACTGTTCTGAAAATAATTGTAATTGCAGATACTTGGAGAGAGTTGATCATATCAAATACCTAGGACTTACCATTGACGATAAAATTAATTTGAAAAAGCACATTGAATCACTAGCTAAAAGAGTACGTAAATTAATATTTATATTTAAGTATTTGAGAGAAATAGCCAACCGTAAACTATTGCTGAAAGTTTATGATTATTGTAAGTCAATTCTAACATATTGTAATGTCACATGGGGGGGCGCTTGCGGATCCTACTTGATAAAACTAGAACGTGACAGCGAGCAGTCTTGAAAGTTGCTACTTTCAGGCCCTACACGTTTCCTACTAGTCGCCTATATGATGAATGTGAAGTCTTTTCTGTGCGACAATTGTATATCCTTAATGTAGTTATTTCGCAACACATTCGAAATGATCCATGTAATAGCCTGGCTACTGGAAGATGGAGAAAAGACCACATCTCTGCTACTTCTAAATGTAACACAAAATCGGCCCAGTGTCAACAATTCTTTCTAAGACCGTTTTTATATAACAAAGCTAATAAGCACATTAATGGATTAGAAAACTTAAACAGAAACGAATGCAAAAAAGTATTGAAGCAGTGGCTGATCGCATTGAAGTACGACGAAACGGAGGAGCTACTTAAAATTATTCAGTAAAATATCAGTATTAAATTAAAATAACAATAAATTATTATAAACATCTTAATAATAGGCACACCTTCACAATTTATACGTATATAGACATTTACTATTAATACAGGTATGCAAATTATTTCTTTATTTAGCTCATATTAATACTTAACTTGGTTTATAATCTATTGTCACAAGTATGTGCATTATATACTATGAAATTTTTCTATAAATTATTAGAGTTTAAGTAAAAAAATACACATTCAGGTAGGTTTATATCATATTATACATGAGTACGTCGCTATTTTTATGATATGGCTACTCTAAGTACTTGTATCCACGAAGGAAAGCAGAATCTAAAACACAAGTCTTGTAAAGACTTAGTGTAGGTTCTGTTTGAACTACTAATGTAAAATAAGCCAATTAATTGCACCTAATAAAAAAAAGTAACATACTACGGAAGTAACTATCAGAGAAGGTTGTCAGTGCTGGCTGTCTGCGAGTGCCAACATTGACCCATGGAAAAGGGTTGCGCTTGTTGCTTTTATCGATAGTAGGCTTACACGATCACACTCATAATCTAAGTTCATAGCTAAGTAAAAGTAAGTAAGTAAGTAAGTAAATAGTTTTATTGTCAAATAAAAGCATCTGGTACATGGTTACTACAATATAAACAAGGTAAGTTATCGTTGAAATGTACCATAGGTAAGCTCTGTTCCCCGCACTAGATCTTAAAAGCCTGTATAGGGGGGCACAGCGACTCTAGCTATATGTTTAAATAATTAAACATATTAATAACAATATAAAATAATCTTTATTTCCATAAATTATGTAGAAAAACATTGCATAACATAATACACAGTCGTGGACACACAGTACATATATCTAAACAAGTTTATTTCAAGAAATTTCACCGTAAAAACTTTAAGGGTTCTAATCGTTTTCTTAAGTGGATAAAAATAGTTGACGGTATTGCCGATTTAATGCAATCATAAATTAATTAATTTAATTAGACTTCACCTAAAACTTAATCCTGACACATTATTCGTCAAATTATTTAGCATTCACACAAATTGTTTACTAATTTCTGATTTGTCTACTGTAAAAAAAATTGAATCGTCAAAATCGTCAGGGTTATTTCTAAATTTCTTAGGTAAGTTTAAAACTCCAACATTTGTTGCACCTTAATCACAAATAGTGGTGATTGAGTTGAAAACCAACTTTTCATCCAGAATTACATTTTTTATGAGGATAGACAATTTTTCTGTTGTAATTGTGCCTTTAACAAAATAATGTGCAATTGCCTATAAACTCTTTTTTCTTATCAAACTGCGCCGCGGAGTGAGACAAGGAGATGTCATATCTCCGAAACTGTTCACAAGCGCATTGGAGGATATGTTTAAGACGCTGGACTGGAAAAGTATGGGCATAAACATAAACGGCGAGCACATCTCACACTTGCGATTCGCTGATGACATAGTCCTAATGGCGGAGTCGCTGGAGGAGCTGCAACAGATGCTGGACGGCCCAGAATCAGCCTCGCGAAAGATAGGTCTCGGCATGAATTTGGACAAGACCAACGTCATGGTCAATGACCGAATTGATCCGAGTCCTATCGTCGTTAATGGGCACCTTCTTGAAGTTGTTGTATACTACATACCTCGGGCAGATTTTCAGTTGGGTAAAAACAACTTCGAGAGAGAGGCCAAGAGGAGAATTCAGCTGGGTTGGGCATCATTTGGAAAACTACGTCGAGTTTTCTCGTCACCCATACCGCAATGTTTGAAAACGAAAGTTTTCAATCAGTGCGTCCTACCCGTCATGCCATACGGAGCCAAAACGTGGACACTCACAGTACGGCTAGTCCACGAGTTTAAAGTCGCTCAGCGAGCTATGGAACGAGCTATGCTCGGAGTTTCTCTAAAGGATAGAATCCGAAAAAAATTATTAGATAATAATTGGGTGATTCTAGTTAAAGAATAATCTCAATACTTTGGTTTGAATGGCCAATAAAAATGTTTTCAGGCTATTTGTCAGCGTCATCTAGATTCAATACAGGATTTTGAGCTTCTTCGGGGTTACGATCTGTTGTATGGAGATTAGCAGTCTATTACTTACCTTGTCCGTGGTACTGTACTACTAATTATAATACTAATAATACACACATTTAAATAATGACAGTAACTGTAGGATACTTCTATATTCAATATGAAATGAAAAGTACAATAAAAATCTCACCTTGACTTGGCTTGGCTTGGCGTGAATTGGCTGGGATAGTGTTCTATAGGGACCCACTAGGTCTTTTTCTGTGACTTTGACCCATTTTTTGCATCTATAAATAACCGAAAGTTAATTCAAAGGTTAAAAATAAAAAATATCGATATGATTTGAATTGTATGTATCACATCACTATTGTTGGTAAACAATCTTCTTCAAATGAACCAAAATGAATAGAAAAATGATATTGGCTTAGAAACAACAATAAATAGTACTTACCACTGGTGATCTTGAGTGAAATGAGCCACTAAAGTTCGTTTAGCGGTTTCCAACTTGTTTTTAGGCCACTAATTTCACAAGTAGTCACACACCTTTTTACCCATGGTTTCCAATTAGATAGGCACAACAACTTGGTTATACAATACGAATCGGCTACACTAAGCATTCACGATAGGTAAATCCGTTAGATACTAGAAAAATATAAACATTAATTTATTTCTAAAATTTGATATACTTTGAAAACACAGAAAAATAAACAGAACAGAACAGAAAGTACCGGTCCCTTGAACGATAACGAATAAACAAATGAATGAAGGACAATGATGGACATAACCCGTCTGGTTAGAGGAGTACTTACTCACATAGTAAATGTGAATGTTACATCGCCTTACAGACTTCGACGGCCTATGCTACCATTATAAGGGGTAAGCGTTTCAAACAAAATCTTGTCAGTTTCTCGTTCGTAAAGTTTCGACAGACTGTTTGCTATTGAGACAAAATGTAAATAATGAATTTTATGTGTTTTAGTTTAAAAAATGGTGGAAAATGTACCGTGCAACGTTACAATATTGTTATAATTTTATCAGTTTTGTCATATCGCTATAAATTATTTATTTATTTATTTATAAGATTTCCTGACAAATTTAGTTTTTCTCATTCGAAGACTAACAGAAGAAACAGCACGGTAGTAAAGTATGTTTTTGACACTCAAGCAACTCACGTACCTTCTCAAATATTACAGAATAATTATTTAATAATAAAATAATGTTGTAATGAATGTATTGACTGTGGACTGTGGCAAAAAAAACGCCTCTATTCAAATTTGGTAGTAATTCTGACCCTACTAACTTTAGACCCATATCAGTACTGCCAACATTTAGTAAAATTTTTGAAAAGCTTATTCTTAGTCAACTGCAAAGCCATATTAACTTTAACAACTTACTAGATGTCAAACAATTCGGATTTACGCGGGGCAGATCAACAACTAATGCCGGTGTTGGTATCGCATATCTACGATGCCTGGGAGGACTCACATGATGCTTTGGGCATCTTTTGTGATTTGTCTAAGGCATTTGACTGCGTACACCATGAAACATTAATCAGGAAACTAGATCACTATGGCGTCAGGGGTATGGCTTTAGCCCTTCTCACTTCTTACCTATCTGACAGAATACACAAAGTAGACGTAAATGGAAAATGTTCTCCAGGATCTGTAGTAAAGATGGGTGTTCCGCAAGGGTCAATACTTGTACCATTTTTATTTTTAATTTACATCAACGACCTACCTCAACTTGTGAGAGACAACCACGAAATTGTATTGTTTGCAGATGACACGTCACTTTTATTTAAATTAAAGCGACGGCAGACCAATTTTGACGACGTGAACAATGCAATAGCGAAAATTTTTAACTGGTTCGATGTAAATAATTTATTACTGAACGAGACTATAAAAAAATGTATAAGATTTATATTACCAAATGTTAAACAAGTTAAACCTAACATTAAAATAAAAAATGAAGATCTAAATCTTGTGGACAGTACTGTATTTTTAGGCATAACTTTAGATAATAAGCTTCAATGGGGCGCTCACATAGATGGGTTGTCGAACAGACTCAGTTCTGCAGCATACGCAGTTAAAAGAATCCGTCAACTTATTGGCGTAGAAACGGCTAGACTAGTTTATTTCAGCTATTTCCATAGCATTATGTCGTACGGCATTTCGTTGTTGAGGAATGCTGAAGATATCAACACCATATTTGTGTTGCAGAAGAGAGCTGTTCGTGCAATTTATAATATGGGAAGAGAGAATCACTTAGAATTAAGTTTAAAGAAATAAATGTTAAGACAGTTCCGTGTCAATATAAATATGAAAAATGTATGTCCGAAAACATATTAACTTGTTCAAAAAAAAGAGCGAAAATCATAATGTTAACACTAGAAATAAAGATAAACTAGTTGTTCCTACTGTAAGGCTCCATAAAGTTAGTCAATCATTTGAAGGGCAAAGTGTACGTTTCTTTAACAAAATCCCAAATGACGTGATTAATTTATCTGTAAATAAATTCAAAAATGTTGTTAAACGTAACCTCTGTAATGAAGCTTATTAATACATTTCTGATCATTAAGATGGCAAAAAAGCTTGACTAATATTATAGATAATATGGATTCTGCCACGTCATCAGAACATACCTTAAATCGGTCTTTTAGTAAAAATGAAAATCTAACAAAAGAAAAGCGATCATGCTCAATGGGCGATTTGTCAAGTTCTAATAACTCATCGGCCCTTTTTGAAACCACAATGTTGAGCCTACCAGATAACTCCATTGAAAAACAATTATGCCTCAATAATTTAAACACAGAACTACAGACATTGAGAAACGAATTAATAATTGCCACACAGAAAATTCAATCATTAGAAACAGAGAATATGAGACTAAAGGGCGAAATAAATAATATCAAATTGACTGTAACTAGTAAACAGATTACTCACTGTTCCACGCCAGCTACAGTTGACAATAGAAAAAGAAAACGCCAAAAAATATACGACATTGAAAGAAATCTTGACTCCTATACCCAGGATAGTGATCACGACAAAGAATTCAGCACACCGATGAGTCAACCACTCGAAAATGATGACAAAATACTTACCTATGGAGACTCATCTTCACCGAAAGAAGTAATGGAAAATCTATCCAATCAATTAAATATAATAAGCATTGAGAATGAAAGAACTAATGAAAGTACCCAGCGGAATAATGTCTATAGCTGTGATATAGCAAACAAAATCCCGTTATGTACCAATTCCGTTACAACTACTGACCAACAGAGAAGTGAAACTGACTCCACAACACAGAAAGACAAGCGAAGGATTATAATTGTAGCAGACGACCAAGGACAAAACTTTCGACGTCACTTCCAAAAGTTGGTGGGTCAGTCATATTTAGTAACATCATTTTGCAAACCAGGAGCAACTGCGCAAGATGTGCTATCTGCTGATGATAAAGATATAGCAACATTAAATAAAAGTGACTTTGTTATTGTTTTCGCAGGAGCTAATGACAAGAACCCTTCAGACTTAATTTACTTTTATAGATGTTTTTTGGAAAGGACTGTGAATACAAATGTAATTATTTCAGGAGTAACTAAAAATTATTGTCTTAACGTAAAAAAATTAAACTACGAGTTAAAGTTTTTGTGTTCTAGGTTTGATAACACCAGCTTTGTGGAAACATCTTTATTTTTGCTGCCCAGACGCATTCCTTTTGTCCTTCATAAATGTCACTTGATCCTGAAAGAATTGCTGCGTATTGATTACAAAACTAAGTTCATTGAGCATCAAAAAAATTTGAACTGCACAGAGCGTAACCCCATAACCCTTGTCAATAGATCCACGCAGACTGAGGATGAGCCAGAGGCTGATCATCTACTAACCAATGACCCACAAGGTTCGCAATCGTTTTTTCGTGTATAAACAAATACATATAATGCATCAAAACTTGGATGGACTTTTATCTAAATCTGATCTTCTATCAATTTCTTTAGATTCCCTTGAGATCGAAAATCGTCCATTAGATGTCCTATGCGTACCAGAGCATAACATGCTCATCAGTGACTGTGAACTCCTAAATAAACCCAATTTCTATTTAGGTTCATCTTTTCATCGAAAAAATAGACACGGTGGATCATGTATCTTAGTTCGGAATAGACATAAATGTAAGAATATAGATGGAATAGGTAAATATAATATTGAAGGCATTATAGAATGTTCAGGGATTGAATTACTAGACCATGGAGTTTACATATTCTGCATATATCGTCCTCCAAGGACTTTAGCAGATGATTTTGACCGATTCGTTCATAACTTTTATTCTATTCTTGATAGATTCGCGTATAGTAAAAAGAAATTAATTATATGTGGAGATTTTAACATTAATGTTTTATTAAAATCAAAGGAGTCTAACACTTTCGTAGAAATTTTGTCAACATACAATCTTAAACTAGCACTGAAAGAACCTACAAGACCTAAATCGGGGAAGTGCATTGATAATTTTATCTATAATATTAGAGGCAGTAAGTGCAAAATTTATGAATTTGCCTTATCTGACCACACAGCCCAGGTGTTAACGTGTCCTGTGAAGCCTAGCCCCGTTCTTAGACATTGGTACATAGAAAGACGAGACTACAGTCGAGAAAATATTGAAAAATTTAAGCAATGCATTGCGTCATTATCTTTTAGTGACATATTTAACTGTAACAATCCGAATTATGCATTTGACATGTTTTATGAATTATTTAAATTATTTTATTATCTATGTTTTCCTATCATTCAAATTAAGATACCAGCACAGAAACGCCCAAAATGGATATCGAAAGGCATACGTAAATGCTGCAAACGCAAGAGAGAGTTACTATGGAAATATCGGAAATTTCGCAATGTAAGGAACAAAACACACAATTTTTTCGACCCTATCGTCGCGCCTTAATTCTATAATTCGAATGACCAAGAAGGCTCAAAATGAAAATTATATTACTACAGCCCGTAACAAGTGTAAAGCAACTTGGGATATCATTAATAAGGCAAAACTTAACCTTCCCAAAGTAGAGATACAACAAATTAAAGTAAACGACCGTATCCTAACTGATCCTTTAGATATTGCGACATCGTTTAACGATTTCTTTGTGGACCAAGTATCACAATCGGGCAATTACGACATAAAACTGAGTAAAAGAAATCGCTGTAGTTCAATGTTTATGACTCCTACCATATCTGATGACATTCTTAAAATAATAATCGACCTGAAAAGTACCAATAGCACAGGCTACGATGACATTTCAACGAAAATAGTGAAACAAGTTGCAAATAAAATATCACCAATTCTGTCTTACTTAATTAACCTGTGTATTGTGGATGGAGTGTTTCCTAATCAGTTAAAGACTACTGTCATAAAACCCCTTTTTAAGAAAAATGACAGAAGTGATATGGCCTGCTACAGACCCATTGCACTCGTGCCAATTTTATCAAAAATATTCTCCATCTCCAATCATCAAACTATAATGTTTGCTGATGATAGCACAATTATGTTCTCAGGAAAAAATAAAATATCTATTGAAAATGACATTAACAATACCCTCAGTGACATAATTAAATGGTTGACATCTATAAATTTGAAGATTAATTTAAGCAAAACAAATGTAATGATTTTCAGAAACAGAGCTATAAAAATTAATAACATTGACATACACTACTTAGGACAACAAGTAACACATGTTGACACTGCAAAATTTTTAGGTTTAAATATTGACTCAAATTTTGACTGGAGTTCGCATTTCGATAGCCTGTGTGTTAAATTAAGCCAACAATCCTATGCCCTGTACATGCTATCTAAAGTTTCAAGCACGTCGACAGTCATCACAGCGTATCATGGTTATACTGCATCGATCCTAAGGTATGGTGTTATTTTCTGGGGCAACTCAACAGGAAAGGAAGCTGTTTTTGTAGCGCAAAAGAAATGTGTGAGGGCAATATGTAGATTAAGGCAAATTGACAGCTGCAAGCAATTTTTCATTGACCTTAAAATCTTGACACTACCCTCAATGTATATAAATGAAATGGCTTTATTTGTTAAGAATAATTTGCAATTGTTTAGGAGTTTTAAAAGTAAACGACAGGGACTTAAAATTTGCTGTCCAAAAAATAATACTGCTTTGCTTAACAACAGTGTTTTCTGCATGGCACCTCGCATATTCAACCATTTGCCCAAAGACATTTTAGAAGCTGACCAAATTAATCTTTTTAAAAAGAAACTTAGAAAACTACTAATACAGAAAGCTTATTATAATGTAAATGAATATTTAATTGACAAATTTGATAATTTGTAATTGAACTTTGTTATGGAAATGTGAATTTATAAGTATTGTTTGGCCAAGTTTTATTATTGATTATTGTTTGACTTTTTCTGTGTGTATTTAATTTCATTTTTTTTTTATGTGACATTTATATAAGTTTGACATATTTTAATCCTTTTTATTTTTTATCTGACATTTATATTAGTTTGACTAATTTATTTAATTTCTTTTGATTTGTAATTTTGTTGTTCTTTCTATTTTTTAATTTTTTATAATATGTTTAAAAATTTAATTTTGCATGCATTTATGCCGATCATGGCTGTTCTTAATTTAGTACCGACTACCTATTGTTATATACCCATGTTTCGCAAATAAAGAGAATCTGAATCTGAATCTGAATCTGAGCTTGGGATGAAACTGTCTTCAACTCTCTCAAAAACAATGTAATAGTTAGTAAAAAACTATTACATTGTTTTTGAGAGTAAAAAACAAGACTTCAAAAAAATATAAGCCAAGCAGAGTTTCTTGCCAATTCTTCTCTGTTTGTTCGCGTTACAAATTGGTGTAAATTTTAATTAAAAATTGACATTTCAAAGTGTACTGTATAAATAAACTTATTTTGTTAACGTTAATAATGAATAATAATATTGTGTTAATGATTAAACTTATTTTGATTTTAATGTCTATCAAAAATCTATTCTCAAGTTACGAGCATATTTGGATTTTTTTATTGTATGAAGATGGAACAAGCAAACGGCCCACCTACATTACCTATCACAAAGCATTGCATCGTAGGTCACGCTTGTTGGAACATGCCCTACGATTACGATGCAACGCCATGTGTCCATGAAGGTGATAAGCCTTTTGTGCCTGTAATTCCTTGTGTCTGTTATTTCACCGGCCCCCGCACCCTCAAACCGAAACACACAACGCTGCTTCGCGGCAGAAATAGGCATGGTGGTAGAATTTCACCGGACGAGCCCTTCTACTATTCTTCAATACAGATAGCGCTCATTAACACAAGAACCACTTTGAGCATAGCAGTTGAAATTGAAATAAATTACTTACCCAAGACTTTGAGGGGTTCCGTCCTCCATATTGGGACCTCAAGCCTACCTAACCGGCCCGTGGTGCACCCTGCCATCTAAAAAACGGGGCTCTAGCGACGGCTGAGTGCGGTAAAGCGCACCCTACCACCGTCACAGCTACATTCCCGTGGCCGCCAACGGACAGCATCGTTGGCATTCGGCATTGCAAGACGCTGTGCTCTAAGATCCCAACCCGCAAACCCAACATGAGGATTATTAGTATATCCCTTTATTATCATGAGAGGCCTATGTCCAGCAGCAGCAATGTACTTTATAAGGCTGGTGTTATGGATGTAGGTACTTACCCAAGCACAAAACACAAACATGTGCTAGAAGAAAAATAATCTCTAACGTCACCGACATTATTGTATATCTCCTTGTATCGTAAGAAACATACTGAAGTGTTATTAATGAAGCACAGCATATTTATATTATCAGTTCATACTCTGACCTTATTTAAGTGTCCTCACACACGGGCGCGGTTTGTGGCGGTGGTGGTGGCGTTCAGTTGTGATGGCTTGTACACCTACAAAGTCTTCACACAAGTGCAGCCGTGATGAGGCTCAGCCGCTTAGTCATCATCATCATCATGATTGGTCTATATCAGTCCACTGATGGACATAGGCGTCCCCCAATGGATACCATTGCGTCCTGTCCTGAGCTCGACGCATCCAGTTTATACCAGCGGCCTATCGCAAATCATCACTCCTACACTACGTTTGCCAAGCCGCGGTCTCCACTCAAGAACACATTTACCCAAACCGCAGTTTGGTTCTTCGGCAGATATGGCCAGCCCACTGCCACTTCAGCTTACTAATTCTCTGAGCTATGTCTATAACTTTAGTTCTGTGTCGGATAGTCTCGTTAAGAATTCTATTTTTCAGAGAAACTCCGAGCATATCTCGTTCCATGGTGAGCGACTTTAAACTGGTGGACTAGCCGTACTGTGAGTGTCCACGTTTCGGCTCCGTATGTCATGACGGGTAGGACGAACTGATTGAAAACTTTCATTTTCAAACATTACGGTATGGGTGACGAGAAAACTCGACATAGTTTTCCAAATGATGCCCAACCCAGGTGAGTCCTTCTCTTGGCCTCCTTCTTGAAGTTGTTACTACCCAACTGCAATATCTGCCTGAGGTGTGTATACTCCGAAACAACTTCAAGAAGGTGTCCATTAACGACGACAAGACTCGGATCCATTCCGTCATTGACCATGACTTTGTTCTTGTCCAAATTCATGCCGAGACCTATCTTTCGCGAGGCTGATAATAGGCCGTCCAGCATTTGTTGCTCCTCCAGCGACTCCGCCAGTAGGACTATATCATCAGCGGCCATCTTAGACGGTCCGCCATATTGAATTTAGAGTAAAGAAATTTAGTTTTTCGTATTCTTCTCAGCAAACCCTTTCATTTGATACCTACCCGTATCTTGAAAGAGCACAAAAAATAACTAGTTCACCATTTTGGGCCGTCCGACATATTGGATTTAGAGTAGACATTTTATTTTTCGTATTCTTCTCAGCACACCTTTTCATTTGATACTCATATTATGGGAGTGCATAAAAAATAACTAGTTCGCCATTTTGGGTACTCCGCCATGTTTGATTTAGGATGAGGTCACATAGCGGTATTGGTGACGAGAAAACTCGACTTAGATTACCAAATGCTGCTGAACCCAGCTGAATCGTCTTCTTGGCCTCCTCGAAGTTGTTTCTACCTAGCTGCAAAGTCTGCTCGAGGTATGTGTACTCCGACACAACGCCGAACACTAGCGTTATAAACGTTATCTCTGTAACAAAGCTTATTATAAAATCCTATCTTTTGCGAGGCTGATGCTAGGCCGTCCAGCATCCGTTGCAGCTCCTACATCGACTCTGCTAGTAGGACTATGTCATCAACGAATCGCAAGTTTGAGATGTGTTTGCCATTTATGTTTATGCCCATACATTGCCAGTCCAGCTTCTTAAACATATCCTCCAACGCGCTTGTGAACAGTTTCGGAGATATGACATCTCCCTGTCTCACTCCTCGGCGCAGTTGGATGGGTTTAGACTGCTGGTCATGTACTTAGATACTCAGTGGGGGCTTCGTACAGACACCTCAACACTTCGATATAACGATAGTCCACTTAGCATCGCTGCAACGATTTCAGGACAGCCCAGGTTTTGACTGAGTCAAAGGCCTTCTCGTAGTCCACAAAAGCTAGACACAGGGGCTGATTATACTCTTCGGACTTCTGTTTATTCTGCCTCACTGTGTGATTGTGGTCTATGGTGCCATATACTCCGTGAAACCCGGCCTGCTCCGGTGGCTGGAACTCGTCGAGCCTTCTGGCAAGACGGTTCGTAATAACCCATGAGAACTGCTTATAAACGCTCAGGGGCGAGACAGGTCTGTAGTTTATAAGAAGGGTTTTATCTCCCTTCTTAAAAAACAGAACCACCAAGCTCTCGTTCAAGGCCTTAAGAGTTCTCCCACAATAAAGGACGGAGTTAAAGAGGTTCAGCCGCTAATAGACCTAATTAATTTTCGAATCGGGATGGGGGGTTACGGAGTGATACTGAGTCGGGGTGGAACAGCCTGGCGATGAAGTCCGTATTCGAGGCGTAGCATGCTTAGAAGGGGGAGAGTGCCGAGACATGGAGCTTAGGATTTTGTTGACTGAACATCGACTACACGAGTAGTGTATCCCTTACTGATTCGGTTCGTATAACCAAACGGTTGGTAGGACCATGGGAAGGCTGGAGGAAGTGGCAGCCACCACCACCGCCAGCGCACACCGCGCCTGTGTGTAGGATACTTAAACCTTTAGATAAGTTGTTTGTTTTGGGTTTACCCGGTCATTATGGAATATAATATGTACCTACATAGTTAGTGGAAAAACTAGGTGGATTACCCTATAAACAATTTTATTCTCATCCATTCATATAATAATTTTTATATAATGTTCATTTTGCAATTAGAATCAATGGTACTCTATATTAGTCAACTAACGGCCTTTTAAACTTACTTTTTTGTCACTTGTTCGATTCCCGCTCTGGATGAACATGTATGTATTTTTCTGCGTTTTATTGCGAGTATCGTGTACCAGAGACAGGTTCTGTGAGTTTTGGATTAGCTGAGGGCTAGTGACGTCGGTAAATATAACATTCGACCAATCAAAATCAAGATATTCTCTCGCAAAATTCAGTCGGGCAATTTAGTGGTGAGGTTTTAGTTCCACTTTAATGGCATGATGTCTGTAGTGTAATCCTGCTCCGTGCAAAGCTCGTCGAATCGTCCGAGGACTCACATCATACAAAGCAGCAAAATGACTGGTTGGTGTGAAGCCGTGCTCTTCGTAATGTCGAACAATATCAGTTACTTTTAAACCAAAGTATTTTATTTTTACCCGACTGAAGTTCTCTTCAGTCAGGTTATGTTTTAAGGTGTATGTATGTTTTTAATATTATGGAGCCCAAACGGCTGGCCGGATGTTGACTTATGAGGTGTCGTTGGATTTGCCTAGATCACGAGGGTGGTATAGGCGCTCAGGATATGAAATTTAAAAAAAATCAATATGGCGACTGTAAGAAGCCATTTTCAATTTACGATTTACTAAAAAGTACTAAACTGAATATGTACTAAAAACTTCCGGTCTGTGCAGTCCGGTTTTTTGTTTTTTTTTTAAATAGATACTTGTTTATATAGCCTGCTTATCAATAGTTTGACCTTAATACTGCCGACCTGTTGTTTTGCTATTTCCCAGCGTCGATAGCGAGTATCCAGATTACCATATCATGATCATTATTTTAGTTTGCTTAGCTATACCTATGTACCTAGTTAGGATGACGTTAGCGGTTGAAAAATTTAAAAATAAAAGGGGCTTTGCCAGGTGGAGCATTTAGGATGAAATAAGTACAACAAATGCATGGTGGACCGCCGCAGAATGAGAGCGGCCGCGTATACACCTCAACATCGGGTGATGTTTTTCTCTTCAACAACATATTATAAAAATATATTTATATTTTACAGGAAAATTATAGCAAAATAATATGGTTGGTAGAAACCTAAATAAATGTGAGGGACAACTGTGGTCAAGCTATAAAGCAAGTTATACTGTCAAATATGGTGTCATCTGAAAGGCCTTACTTTATTCATTCTAAAGCCGGTTTCTATTTTTGTACAGGACGTACAGTTTTTTAATTACGAAGATAAAATTACTAATTAGTATCGCACGTGTTAACTCGCACTTAACCGGGCTTAACCACCAATTCGTTAAGCGACCGAACAGAGAAGAATTGGGAAGAAACTCTGCTTGGCTTATATATTTTATATATTTTTTTAAAGTTATTATAATTGAGTCAACATAATTGAGTCTAAAGTTCAAATTGCGGCCAAAAAACTGGGCATCCTAAATAGGGTTAAGCGATACTTCACACCTGGACAGCTTCTGACCCTGTATAAAGCTCGAATACCATGTATTGCAGCCACCTTTGGGATGGTTCAGCCGAGTATCAACTTGCCGCACTAGACTCAGTCGAACGCAGGGCTAAGAGGCTCATAGGTCAAGAGTATCTTGCTAAAGCAAGGCTCGAGAGCTTAAGCCATCGTCGCGAGGTTGTGTTGTCGGTCTTTTATAGGTTGTATTTCGGAGTGTGCACAGGAGCTACATGACCTTATTCCGCCTTCACCTTTCTACCATAGGAGCTTCAGACGGACTGCTAACTACCACCCGCATCAAGTTGATATTCCATTTAACAGGACTAAGCGCTTCCAAACATCATTTATAATGCGCACTGCTGAAATATGGAATCAGCTGCCAGCGTCTGTTTTTCCATTGTCTTCGACCCTAACGGCTTCAAAAAGAAAAAAAAAGAGATTCTCTGTGAAAGCTCACCCCATCGTCGACCTCCTTGCCCACGCAAGTCTTAAGGTCAAGAGCTGGCCCATACTAAATAAATAAATAATAAATAATAATAATTATACGGACTATTACATTGCTTTAATGGAGTGGCGGACAGTTTATTCCAAGCCTTTATTCCATCTATTACTATTCTGACGACCTCTGTGGCGCAGTGGGCGAAGGTCCGCCTGTGACGCAGAAGGTTGCGGGTTCGATTCCCGCTGCGGGACAAATGTTTGCATGTTCTGCAGATATTTGTCTCGGGTCTGGGTGTTTTCTATGTATGGTATGTATATATTTACAAAAAAAAATGTATCTATGTAGTATATCAATCATGTGGTTCCCATAATACAAGCTCTGCTTAGTTTGGGGCTACATGATGCTGTGTGATAACGTCCAGGATTATTTATTTATTTATTTATTTATTAGATTAGAAATTATACTATTTATAACTACTTGGTCACTTACCGGTGCTAAGAAGTCCAAACTCAAGGTTTGCCAAAGAATCCTGGGCTTACGCTCACTATTTTTAATAGTATTTTTAATTCGCTGTAAAGCTAATGATAGTAATTTTAATCCGGTCAGTTAGACCGGATTAAAATTACTATCATTCGCTCCAAAACTCAAGTCGCCGACGTAGCTCAAAAGGCAACAATACTTAAATGGTGTGGTAATGGGCAGGGCACGTCTGTCACATGCCGGAGGAACTACGGGCCAAGACTACAACCGAGTGGAGCCCTGAGCCAGTGAGGCGGCGTCGTGGTAGACCACGCAAGCGATGACGCGACGAGCTTGACATCTTCAGCGTCTTTCAGTGGCAGGCATTGGCGTTGGACCGCAAAGAATGGAAAACTCGAGGGGAGGCCTTTGCCCAGCAGTGGGATAGTGCAGGCTAACAACAACAACAACAACTTAACTAGTTATATAATATGTACAGGGATACATTTAACAACATTTTTGAATTTATTCACCGATAAATTACGATTTAACACATTAAAAGTTCTGTTGACATATTATACTGTAGACGATTTTTTAAATAATAAAGGAGAATGCCGAGAACCCGTACCAATTGCGCCAAAACCGAACGTATCCCATAAAATTTATTATATTTTATGAATGACATTAACATTTCCTTTAGTTTTACACACCGACTCGATTAATAATCAAGTAAAAAAATATTTTGTTGATTTGGTTTCCGTTGCACGCCGCCATTAGACTACAACAACCAATGATATATACGTTGCTATGGCAATAAACATTGATGTAAAGTGTAACTATGGCAATAACCCTCATTTTTAATTATTTTGACGGTAGAATCGACTAAAAACGTATTGGATATTTTTTTGACGCAATCACTTTAGTCTTGGTACCGAGCGCCATACATCAGACGGCATTCTCCTTTAATTTTTAAATTATTTATATTTTTCAAAAATCGCGTCCACTCATCCCTTTAAAAGATTGACTAACTTTATGGAACCTTACAGTAGGAACAGCTAGTTTATCCTTATTTTTAGTGTTAACATTATGATTGTAGCAATTTTTTTACAGATTTATATGTTTTCGGAAATAAAATAGCGCCCTGCACACGTAAAGTTCAGGCCGCGGGAAACAGCACGCGCCATTCCAACCCGCACTCTGAAACGTACGTGTAGATGCGCGGGGCTGACAGTCAGATTTTTTGCAAAGTTCTCTTGGATAGATGAACTATCAAATATAAGCTATTGCTTAAATGCGGTTACCTTAATTTTCTTCTTAATCAACATTTTATTTCAAAATTTCGTAATCGAAATATTAAATCAAAAGTTTTGGGCACCTGTGGTGTAAAAAAATGTATGGTGACCTGTGTGCCCTAGCCATAATAATTTTGTCCATTTTATAGAAATTCTAAAAAAGTATAAAACGTGGTATTTTGTACTTTCAGTTTAAAGAATATGGCCTTTTTATGGAAAAAGGGTCTATTTAATCAGGTTATTCAACTTTAATGATTAAATTACCAAACGAGATCATGTTAAAGCTAAGAAATTGTGGATATGAAGTAAAAAACAGGCAAATTGCGAGTTGGACCGAGATAAATTTTGATGAGACGCACCAAGGCTGCCAAACAAACTTTTGGGTATGATATTCAGCAAGTAAAAATATTTAGTACAAATTCGTCTCACTTTCTCTGACGAGTTCCACAAAATGCATACGTGTGCAGCGCCCATCTCCTCCACCGTCTGCTCACTCTTTCACGAAATAAAACAAGCACGTCAACCTGTAATTAGCTTAGAAAAATAACACACACAAAAACACAAGGAAAAACCCAACAGAAATTCGACAAATATGCGATATTAACTCAACACCGGCATCAGCGGTTGATCTGCCCCGCCTAAATCCGAATTGTTTGACATCAAATCAAATATATTGTTAAAGTTAAAATGGCTTTACAGCTGACTAAGAATAAGCTATTCATTTTTTTAATTAGAAATTGCATAGAGATTTGCAGATACCTAATAGATATTTCGAAATTTTAAATAATCTTCATCATCATTAGCCTAATAACAGTCCATTGCCGGACGTAGGCCTCCCCTAATGAGCGTCATTGCGCCCTGTCCTCAGCTCAACGCATCCAGTTCCACTTATTCTATCTTAACAAAACAAAACATATCGAGTAATTTCCACAAAAATGGAAACAGCCAACTAACTTACAATAATTTATAACCCAACAGCTCTCGGGGGTAATTCAACCCCGGCAAGAAAGGCTCCAGAGCTGGCAGGGGCGCATGCGCGGGAACTGAACCACCATTTATTTTTAGACATTAGCCAGGTGTTTTAAGTTTATTAGTAATGCCCATTGCGATGAAAAGATTGGCTCAATCTACGAAAATGCAAATGTTATAGTTATAATGAAACCAAAGAAAAAGATTTGGGTTCCGATTATAATGTTATAAGTTCTTATCATTATACTCACGTTCAAGATTCATTATTCATGATATTTATTTTCTTATTAAAAGTGTTGGCGAAGACGCAATGTTGGTCTTGGCTACGTTCAGATTGCAAAATTCTGAGGCGTTTTTTTTAATCACGCGTCTAGAGATCCTGGTTAATGCTCACATCCGTTCACGTCAGCGATTCCGTTTACTGTTCATTCACGTCCATTTTCTGGCCTCTATCAAAACATACTAACGAGCACTCGCATCAAGCGTCTTGTCATCTGAACTGTTTTTAAAGATCGCAGTTGGATGTGAACTTACGCATAAGATTAGTCCATCACAAATTACATAAGAGACTTTATCTTTTTCTTTGTAAAGTATCTAAGGCCCGTATTTATAGACAGATTTCAGCGTGATCACGGTCTCAAGTTTTCAAATATGTTTATCTCAAGGGTTGTCAAAATGATACTATTCCACGCACTTTGAGTTGAGTTCGGGTGATTAACTGGCTGAGACGCAGGAGGAAACCCGTTTTCAGATATGCACCGGGTCTGGATGTTGTGGCATAGTGTACTCATAGTTCTTGATACCCACTACACAGGAGAGAATCCACTAGGGTTACTACACTAGTAGGAGCAAGGTTATGTACGTGACAGTTGAGTGTTACATGTCACATACTTGTTCTCAATATTGAGTTCGCTCGGGGGTGTAAGGGGTTCCAACCCCCATATTCGGAACCCAAGCCAACCTCACCTGCACACTTGCGATTGCGCCATAGCACCGGCACAGCTAAATCCCCTAGCCACCGACGGGCAGTAGCGTCGGTGGTGTGAGAAGTTGTTCCCTACTATCCCAAAACGGCAAGCCCAGTAGGCCTATGTCAGCTTATATCAGCAGTGGACTGATATAAGCTGGTGTGTATGCGTGCGTGTGTGCGCGTGTGTGTGTGTGTGTGTGTGTGTGTGTGTGTGTGTGTGTGTGTGTGTTTGTGTTCGGAAGAATGGGGATATTTCCAATTATCCCCATTCTTGCTCTAACACGACATGTGTTAATCTTAAACTGATTTTATATAAGATCTAGGTAAGAAGTAGCGCCCTAGAGCAGCGGCCGAGTCCTAAAACTAGGTCATTAAGTGGACCCAAGGTTAAGCCAAGTTTAAGTTAAATGTGTTTGCGTAAAGCCTGAGTAAGGCTTGCGAGGTATCGGCGAGTTAAATAATTCACAGGCTGAGTTATCGCTCGGCGTTGAAATTAACGATTAATTTACCTTAACCCGAAGCTTAAGTAGGGAAACATTATTAATTAATCAGAGAGGTCTAAATGTACAGGATTTCCAATCGGTATTTACTATTGCTAAGTGGAATAAGCCAACATTTAAGATAATTTTTATTCATCCTTTATTTTATTATTATTTCTCTACTGTAGAATAGAATAATAAATAGTTTATTACACAAGATTGAATGTACATACGCGTACTTAGTGCTAAGAAGCATTCTCTACCAGCTAACCTTTGTGTTATGAAGTTTAAACTTTCACTGTCTTATTTCAAAATGAAGACTAAAGATAGTTAAGATTTATCTTAATCTAGTATTTTGTAGACAATATTAAGTCTTCGTTTTGGAATAAGGGGGAAATACTATGCCCGGTAGCTTCCACTCAAGTGTGTGTAAAAAACAACCAGTTTGGTATAAAGGAATAAAAACTATGTACTTATAACTTAACATATACAAAGAGCCAGACAAAATTTTGCATCCTACTAATTATTATGAAGACGATAGTTTGTAAAATGTGGAATGTTTGTTCCTCTTTCATACCAAAACTACAGATCAGACTGAGCTGAAATTTTGCAAATATATAGTTCTGAACCAGGAATATTAAATAGACTATAATACTTTTTATCCAAGTACTACGTAAGCGAAGCCGCGGGAAGGAGCTAGCAGTGAATAAAGTAAAAAAACTAGTTTCGAGTGGTTTTCTTCTCTCCGTTTAAAAAAGAATCCTAAACATTGCTTAGATATTGGTGTGTGAGGCCTATGTCCAGCAGTGGACCGATACAGGCTGATGTGGTGTGGTTTACGATGTTTTTTTTTATAATCGAGTCCATAGATTAAGTGTAAAACCAAAAAAATCCAAACTCTTTGGTCTATAATAAAACTCAATGTACGGGCCGCATCCCGCACATTCAGCCTTTACAAACATTAAGCAAATTGTGCATAGTTAGTAGTAATTTTTCCATAATAAAACAGTTGAAACTTCACATCGGTGACGAACAGTCGTTTCACTCATTATCATACCGGTCCCATCAAAGCAAGCAATCATCATTATCATCATTCTGGGTATTGGAAGCAAGCCGTACCCAAACATTGGTCCTTCGAAGCCTACCTGGGCGGGACCATAAGCGCGGTCAGTTTTAGTGATTCGTGTTCGTGGTTTCCCCAAAAAACCAGCAGTGAGCAAGTGAGCATATCAAGGATTATCAATCAGTCTCTGGCCTGGCATTAGCCGCCGAGACAATCAGCATCAGTCCTTGGCATAGCAGGTTGCCAGGACAGCAGAGCAGCATTCCTGAGTTGGTACAGACCACCAGGATTATCAGCATTATCAGTCTCTGGCTGGCATTAGCCGCCGAGACAATCAGCACCAGTCCTTGGCATAGCAGTTTGCCAGGACAGCAGAGCAGCATTCCTGAGTTGGTGCCGGCCACCAGGATAATCAAGATTATCATCATTATCAGAGCAGAGCAGAGCAGAGCAAAGCAGAGCATTCAAGTAAGATCTTTCCATTTATAAATTGACACTAAATTTATAAAGATGTCTGCGATAGAAGATCTTTTAGCAAATCAACAGCAAATTACAGGGGGCATAAATACTATTTTGAAAAACTTTAAAAAAGATGGGCCGGATCGCAAAACATCAGAGTATATCAAAAGACGTATTGAGACGTTAGACGGTTATTGGCAGGAATATCATGCAAATCATGTGCAACTTTTACAATATCCTGACAAAAGCAATGAGTATTTCGTAAGCAACCATTATCAGCAAGCACAAGAATTTTATCAATCAGTAAGAGAGCAAATTTTATCAACTCCAACCACTTCGATCATAAGACCAGCTACTCCTTTAGGTAGCAAACCAGCAGATTTTACAGAATCATTAACGAAATCACAAGGAGTCCACAGCAAAAAAGACGACTTGATTAAAAAACAATTAAGCAATTTTAAGGCCTTCGCAAGAACGGTTTCCAGCATAGTTTTAGATGATATCACGGAGAAGTGGGAATTCCAAGATATTCTGAAGAATTTGGAAAACAGATGGTCGGTTATCGATCAAGCTCATTGGGAATTAGATAGTGAATTAGACGGCACCAACGTTCAGTATGAGATCACTTTTTCAGAGCACGAGAAGACGTACAACAGCATGAAAAAATCATTAAACAGCAAACTCTGGTCAATGGCTCACAGAGAAAAAACTACTCCACAAATGGACGTCCCAAGCTTCCATGGGAGCTATAATCAATGGGTCTGCTTTAAAGATCTTTTTACCGAAGCAATTCATAACAACAGCTTCTTATCAAATGCACAAAAAATGCAATTTTTAAAATCAAAGGTCAAAGGTGAGGCCGAACGCCTAATTCAACACTTAACGATTAGTTCTGATAATTATAACATTTGTTGGGACATCTTACAGCAGAGATATAACAACAAAAAGATGATATTCTCGTCGCACATTAACATTCTCATGAACTTGCCTGTAATTCAACAACCATCAATCAATCATATCAAACGCATTCATGATACTACGCAGGAGACTTTGAATGCTATCAAAAACCTAGGGGTTGATGTTACATCATGGGACCCACTCATCGTCCATATTTTGTGTCAAAAGTTGGACAGTGAGACACACAATGAATATGTGAAAGCAGTTAAGCAGCCGCGAGAGCTGCCTGTCCTATCAGAATTTCTTTCTTTCTTAGAGAGCCTATTCACGAGCATGGAGTCTGGGAGAAGAAAGCAAGAAAATATCAATCAAAAATCGCCTGTTCCAAAATCAACTATCAATCTCAATAATCGCAAATCATTCGATTATAAATCATATCAAAGTAACAAAGACATTTCGCAATCAACTTCCAATAACAAATTCTTTAACAATAAAACCTGCCCAGTTTGTAGCGGCGAACATGGTATATTCTATTGCAAAAGGTTCTTGGAATTGCCGCCAACAAGCAAGAAACAATGCCTGCATAAATACAATTTATGCCAAAATTGTCTTTATGATCATAACGGCAAGGAATGCTTTTCTACAAAGCGCTGCCGAGAGTGTAATGGATGTCACAATACGATACTTCATGATACCTACAAGCAAAATTCCACTCAAACTAAAAATATTACACCGAATCATGTACCATCATCATCATCACGAAACTCAAATTCTCATGTGGCGCAGCAGCATGATACGCCTGAAATTTTACTATCAACAGCAATGATTAGGGTGCAAAGGGTTGATGGTACTTATCAAACCATGAGAGCGCTTATCGATCAAGGCTCGCAGACTTCTCTGATCACTGAAAACGCTGCCCAGCAGTTAGCATTACCACGCCAAAGATGCAAAGGTATTATCAGTGGAATAGGAGCGAAAGATAATAGTTGTAAGGGAGTCATCAATATCAGCTGCACATCCATGAAAAATAATTATCATTTCAACACAGATACCTACATCATGAAAAACCTCACGAAGCATTTACCATCATACACATTCCCTAAGCCGTCATGGGAATACTTAGAAAATATTAATCTAGCAGATACAGATTTTAATATCAGCCGTTCGATTGATATTTTGTTAGGAGCAGACGTATACTCCAGTATCATTTTGGAAGGTATATGTAGATCAGATCAGTCCGCATTAATTGCACAACAGACCCGTCTGGGTTGGATCTTATGTGGAAGTATCAAGACACTGCAATGCAATGTAGTTCAAGTTGACATCAGTGAAATCCAAAAATTTTGGGAGTTGGAGGATATTAGCGAGGAGTCACCATACTCATCAGAGGACTTGGAATGCATTCGGTTTTATCAAGAAACAACAAAACGTGTGGAAGACGGAAGATATCAAGTCAGACTTCCTCTATCACAAAACTTGGCGGAAGAACTTGGCCAATCAAAATCAAAAGCCATAGCTCAATTCGTTCAGTTGGAGAAAAAACTATCAAAAAACAAAAACATTTCGAATGAATATAAATTATTTATCCACGAGTATCAAACTTTAGGTCACATGCAGTTATCGGAATCGCCGCTTTGTAAAGAGACACCGGAATGTTATCTACCGCATCACTGTGTACTTCGCGACGATTCTACTACCTCGGCGTTACGGGTTGTATTTAACGCATCAGCAAAGACATCAAGCGGAAGAAGTTTGAACGATCTTATGCATAAAGGACCGAATTTGCAGCAAGACCTTCAAACGCTTATTTTAAAGTGGAGACAGTATAAGATCGCATATAAAGCAGATATAGAAAAGATGTTTCGACAGATTTGGGTTCATCCTGTAGATCGGAAACTTCAAAAAATCATTTGGAGAGATGATCCTTCTCAAAAATTGAAGGAATTTGAGTGTACCACTGTCACTTACGGTACAAAAGCAGCGCCTTTCTTGAGCATGATGACATTAAAGCAATTAGCAAACGACGAACAGGATACGTACCCAGATGCATCTAAAGTCATCAAAGAAGCTATGTACATGGATGATTTAGTACATGGTAGCCATGATATCACATCAGCAAAGAAATTACAGCAAGATTTGATCAATTTATTGAAGCAGGGTGGCTTCAATTTAAGAAAATGGTCATCAAACGATTCCAGGTTATATAAAGATCAAGAAGATGAGCAGCAAAAAATTATCAATTTCAAGCAAGCAGAGTCCACGAAAACCTTAGGGCTTCATTGGAATCCCGCAGAAGATTCATTTTCATTTTCATCGAAAATTGAGACATCTGATGAGAAAATAACTAAAAGAGGGATACTATCAGACATATCCAAACTTTTTGATCCCTTGGGATGGATAGCGCCGATAACTACTAAGCTCAAGATCCTGTTTCAAGATGTCTGGGTAGCAAACATTCAATGGGATGATGAAGTACCTGAAAACATTAAGATTCAGTGGATAAAAATCAAAGCAGAATTAAAAAGCATCGATCAATTTCAAATACCAAGATGGTTAAGTATAACGTTATCAAGTAGAGTTGAACTGCACGGCTTTTGTGACTCTTCAACAAAAGCCTATGCAGCCGTCATCTACTGCAAAATCAAAATCAAAAATGAAGAAAAATCGAAGGTTACCTTGGTCGCAGCAAAATCAAGATTGGTACCTTCAAGCAAAAGCATATCAATGCCCCGGCTAGAACTATGCGGTGCATTGTTATTATCAAAACTCATGAACAAGGTCAAGGACTGCCTAGCTGAACATGATATCAGTGTTTACGGGTGGTGTGATTCTCAAGCAGTACTAGGTTGGTTGCATGGCGATCCTGGTAGATGGAGAATTTTTGTAGCAAATAGGACACAGCAAATAACAAAAAGCATGCCTGCTGAATGCTGGCGTTACGTAAAAACACACGAAAACCCAGCTGACAGCGCAAGTAGAGGCTTATCAGTAACTCAGATGTCTAGCAATTCTTTGTGGTGGCAAGGACCTATGTGGTTGCCTACCTGGAAGCCACAAAAAGACGAAAATCAAGCAAATTATGTGACAGACGAAGAAATGAAAAATCAAAAGCAAGTTCATACTGTCACTAAGCAAGACGAAAGCATTATCAGCAAATTATTGAAGCAACACAGCTCTATATCAAAAATATCACGCATCCTAGCATGGGTATACCGATTTATATCAAGCAAAAAACAAAAAGGATACCTTAAGCTAGATGAAATAAAAGAAGCAAAGCAAAACATTATCAAGCATGAACAGCAACAGCAATTTTCACAAGAAATAAGCAATCTAAAGCAAAACAGCAAAATACAAGCAAATAGCAAAATCATAAACTTAAACCCATACTTAGACAGCAACGGCCTTCTAAGAGTGGGAGGAAGATTACAGCACGCACATATGAGCAATGACAAGCAGCATCCAATAATACTCCAGCATAGTGGTCGCCTCACAGAATTGATCATTGACGACGCACATAAAACTATGTTACATGGAGGTGCCCGGCTGACCTTAAGCTTTATTAGACAAAAGTATTGGGTAGTAGGAGGCAACCGAGCAATTAAAGCACGCATACGACGTTGCGTCGTTTGTGCGAAGCAGAGCCCAGTTATGAGAGCTCAAATCATGGGAGATCTACCGGAATCAAGAAGTAACCCATCACGGCCATTTACGCACACAGGGGTCGACTTCACTGGACATATCTCAGTAAAATCAAGCAAAGGTCGTGGAATCAGAAGCACAAAGGGATATGTAGCAATCTTCGTTTGCATGGCCTCAAAGGCTGTTCACCTGGAGTTAGTCTCAGACCTCAGCACATCGTCATTTATTGCAGCACTACGCAGAATGGCGGCACGTAAAGGTACGCCTACCCATATCTACAGTGATAATGGTCGTAACTTTGTCGGAGCTAACAGAGTTTTACAGGAAGAATATCACGTAATAAAGCAAGCATATCAGAGCGCAGAGGTACAAGCAGAAGTATTAAATATGGAAATCAATTGGCACTTTAACGCACCGCTATGGCCCACAGCGGGAGGGCTGTGGGAGGCTGCAGTAAAGAGCTTCAAACATCATTTCAAACGAGTGGTGGGCGAACAAATTCTGACATATGAAGAGCTGTACACCGTCCTCACTCAGATTGAGGGATGCTTAAACTCACGTCCTCTATGTCCAATAACGGAGGACCCCGATGAGTTGAACTTCTTGACTCCAGCACATTTTCTCACCGGGGGACCCGACGTTAACTTATATGAGACGGAAACAGACCTAAGAACGCGATGGCAATTAACACAAAAAATTGTAAAAGACCTATGGCATAGGTGGCGGAATGAGTATCTAACTCAGTTATCAGCAAGGAGCAAATGGAAGCAAGCAAGGGCAAATATTAGCCTGAACGACGTCGTCGTCATACACGACGCCAACCTACCCCCGGGAAAGTGGTTAATGGCAAGAGTCATAAAATTACATCCAGGAGCAGACTCACGTGTTCGAGTTGTTACTCTAAAGACAAAAAACGGAGTCTTAAAACGTCCAGTAACAAAAATATCAATTTTACCTGTTCAAGAGCAAGAACAAAATGACCAAAAACAAACAAATAACTTAAATAAAAAAGCAGAACCGAAATGTCGCTTTAAACTATCAACGATGTTTGTATCATTATTTTTGTTCCTTAGCATCATAACAACTTCCCAAGGCGCATTAAACATAACAAACTTCAGAGAAAATCAGCATCTGTATTTTGACAAAGTATCAAACATGAATATCATTCGCGATGAGTGGAAACTTGTCGTGTACTACAAAATGCAACCTTATTGGGAAGGAATCACAGCATTAAACAAAACAACAAGCATATTAGAGCGGCTCTGTAAAACAATTGAAGATAAAGCTTATTGTAATACGATACTGTTACAATTAAAGCACGAGCTTAACGAGTTAAATTACAACAACCAAGTACTTGTTAATCAGCAGGACAGCACGCGACCGCTATCAAAACACAGGTACCGCCGTGGCCTTATCGACGGTGTCGGATATCTGGCGAACTCGTTATTCGGCGTACTCGACAGTAGATTCGCAGAACAGTATCACAAAGACATTACTCTCCTACGAGCAAATCAACAACATGCGTCGTATTTATCTAAAAATCAAACTTCTATCATCGAAGCCGAGGTCAATGTACTGAAACGAATCGAAAATACGACCTCTCAGCAATACAAAATCATTCATCAGCAACTTATTAAATCTGAAAAAACGGAGGGATTATTAAAAACTGAAATACAACTAGGAAACGAATTCAACATGGGAGCGATTATTGCAAGCAATTTATTACAGAATCTGAAACATTTACAAAACATGTTGTTAGATACAATCGCCGATACTTACCATGGCAGATTGAACCCCAATTTAATAACAACAAATCAATTACAAGATCAGCTGAGCATTATATCAAGCCACCTTTCCAATGACGTCACCCTCCCTATCAGTAACATTCATGTCGACATATTAAGAATATTCAAGCTTATGACAACGAAAGCCAGAATGATCACCGAATACCTACTCTTTGAATTACGGATCCCATTAATCAGCCGTGACTCATACGAAATATTCAAGATCATCCCAATCCCTGAGCAAAGACAAGACAACATGATTAGCATCATACCGATATCAAACTATGTAGCAATAAATTTAAAGAAAGACACTTACATAACTATGACGGAAAACGGAATCAGATCATGTCTAGTAGCAGATGCAAGTGTTTACCTTTGTCATATTAGCAGACCTATCAATAAATTGAGCAGTGATAATGATTTCTGCCAGAAGAAAGACTCACTATGTGAAATTTCTATCAAACCTTGCAAAAATATTTGGCTGGAATGTAATTCACTCAACAATTACATTTATTTTTGCTGTGATCAATGTCAGCTGCGAGCGCTATGCCAAGATCAAGTTACCGTGCATCAGCTGACTCGCGCTGGTTTATTTACAATACGAAATGGTTGTGTGATAAAATCAGAAACTTTCGAAATCATTGCCCACGATAATCATGCAAGTGAGACGTATGTCAAATCAAAAGTTTTCACCCCTGTAATTGCCCCTATAAATCACATCATAAATATCTCGATGCCAAGACAGATGGAAGAACAGAAAGATCAGAAAGAGCTCGAGAATATACAAAAGCAAATCAAGTATGTGCAAGAAAACGAGGCATCAATAACCAGCATTTCATATCACGACATACACCATTATGCCGTCATCTACGCTATCATTGGATTGGGGGTCCTAGCAGGCTCAGTATGGTGGTGGCGACGCGGGCGCGGCGCGTGGTCTCTCCAAGCAGCAGCAGCACCGGCCACGGCGCCCGCGCCCCAGCCCCGCCCTCTCCCCCCGCCCCCTCACCAGACAATCAGTGATAGTGTAGTTTATCAAAGTGTTAGTGCGCGAGTGAATAAGGCAACGTCGCCTATAACCCCTCGTTATGAATTTAGTGTAGCTAACCAGTGATTACATTTTAATATTCAGACTTTTCTTTAGACTTGACTTTAGAGCAATAACATAATCTAATAACTTTAGATCAAATCATTATAAGCAAACATAATCATGTTTTAATTTTTATAAAGTAGATGAAGGCTTTATTTTATATTCTTTTTCTCTCGCGGGGAGCATGTACGGGCCGCATCCCGCACATTCAGCCTTTACAAACATTAAGCAAATTGTGCATAGTTAGTAGTAATTTTTCCATAATAAAACAGTTGAAACTTCACATCGGTGACGAACAGTCGTTTCACTCATTATCATACCGGTCCCATCAAAGCAAGCAATCATCATTATCATCATTCTGGGTATTGGAAGCAAGCCGTACCCAAACACTCAAGCTATTCTGCACAAATGCACACCACCAACATTTTACAAAGGAAAACCAACGTTTGACTTGAAAATACATTTGACTTCTAAAATAAACGACGTGAAAGAACGGAACACGCGTAAAGGCAAAGCAGACAGGATTCCAGCTTGTCGCCGGCACAGAGTCCGTGCAATTGAACACGTCCCTTTGCCGCGCACTCCGATGAAGACTATTCACATCTACGGACACGTAACAGCGTAGACACCAAAATAATAATCATTCACACATTATTAAGCCGGATTTTGGATATATATTACATCATGAGATATAATATTTTATCGCTCATCATAAATTATGTACAGAAAGCGTCAGAGTCTGGTAACCCCCCTAGTTAATGTTAGTAGGTTCAAACCGTCGCGGCGTCATTCGTGGATCTCAACTTTTTGCACAAATGTGTTTTATAAAACTTCTCCTTGCTTACGAATATTTAATTTCAACCATATAACTATACAACACAATGGAGTGGCGGTTACAACGCTCGACATTAATCCGAACGCTAAAAGAGTACTGGGTTCGAATCCCTCATAATCTATAAGTATTTTTTTTTTTTATTTTTGTTACTAACAATGGATTACGTTACGCTGTAAGTGTAGTAGGTAAGTAACCTAATTATTTAAATTAAGCTTAAAAAATAAAACAATGTTCAAAAGTAATAACAAATTTATTTAAACACCACATTTATATTTATACATAACAGAATATAGATAGTTACTTATTTTTTAGAACTTTCAATAATGTTATAAATGATAGAATAATACTTAATTTACCCATATAAGATTAACGAGTGAACAAACATGTTAACATTGGAACAGTTAATATTTTTATACGGCAAGCCGTATAAAAATCCATTAAACAATTTAGATCACTCGCAAATACTTAGTCTGGTATTTTATTTATAATTGAAAACATTATATAGTATTTAAATATTTTTTAATACCGAATGGGAGGGATGTCCAAAACTTTAAATTATTTGTTGAAGCCTTCTTTTCACTTGGGTAATCAAAGTCCAACCAAAACCACTACGACGCATCAGTTCCCAGGTTCTCATGACCTCCTGTTGCAGGTGGACATCACTTCACTCGTGTCCCAATTAGGACAATTTGACCCCACGTATGCTCACACATTCTCCACATATTTAAACCTGGACTTTTAGATGACCATGATATGGTGATAATGCCCGTCTGAGAAGCGAGCCAATTGGTCAGAATTCGCGAACGATGAACCGCGCAGATATCATGAACTAAATACACCGTTCCTTCTGGATAAGCAACTTGCACTGTTGACTGCATTATTTCTTGCATAACTGACCAATTAAGCGTTCGCTCACTTCAGCAATTTTTCATAGATGACATAATCTGAAAATAAAAACATAATATTATAAGCTGACGTGTTTATTTATTATAAAATGGAATATGTATACTAAGCACATTGTTTATGGTAATCCTATTAATAATTCTCATACCACTTACCTAATGTTATTCTGCCATTTCCAATTCCATACATTTGATGGGTACGCACTCTTTAGCTCAATTTTTCGGGCTGGCTTTTTTATAAGCACCATTTTTCATAATCAAAATCAATGACACACGACACACACCCAAGACGAAACAAGTAACCTTTTGTTCTGAACTGTCATTTAATACACAACTACCCTCAATAGTCCAGTGCTGCACAAAATAGTTGCGCACTACCGTGTTAAACAAATGAAGAAGTTACTAGCTGACGCATCCATGAATACCTAGACAAAAAAATAAACGTATACTGTAACTTATAATTTCGTTGTAAACGCCAACCGCTACGATAGCTCAGTTGGTTAGAGCGTCTGATTCATAAACTGGTATGAATGAATTGCTGGTTCGATCCCCCAGCCAAGTATAAATATTTTTGTATAAGATTTTGGCCATTTGAATATGGTAGCCTCCACGGCAGCAGTTTAAATTTATACTTGAAAGGGGTATACCAGATCGTGACGCTGTGTGTACGAGACACGACCCCGGACCCCGCGCCTCCCCCCGCGCCTCCCCCTGCCTCGTCCGTTTGAATGGTGAAGTTCGTGTGCAGAAGTGTCATTTGATCACGTGTCAATATAGCTCAAGATGTAATATATATTACATCCCATAGTCAAAAGCCGACTTTAACGGCCGTGCACATCGGACGGAAACGTAGCGTATCCGCGCAATAAAATTACTACTAGTAGCCACAAGGGATTGTTCGATAATGGGTTCGTCTCGTTTTCTTTTTAGTTTTACTCAAGAAATGACGCAACACCCTGTGTAGCAACCGTATTATTTAAATAAATAAATAAACACATTTAAGGTAAAAATAAGGTACAGATTTTTATTTCAAGCAAAAACTCTTTAAATCACCGATCTCATAAGATACACTGAGATTAAAGTTGAAGGTCCGCTCAGACACGTACCAACACCGGCCAGCGTTGTCGGAAACAATATGTTGTCGGTGTCAGAACGTGACTGTCATATCTGTGAGCCCTTACTTTAGTGGACCCATCTTGGCCTCCGATGCCAGACACCACCAGGTTTCTCGAACCAATGAGCCTTCCCAGATTGGCGATTGGCGATATCCGTATCCAATCAAACTTGCTAATATATGAACGCATATCACATTCCACGTGACATTCAGCAAGCCTGATTGGATACACGCGACTCAACTTGCACGGAAGTCGCCCACCTGGGAAAGCACAATGCTTCTTCTGTCGAGTCAACATCCCGAAGTGAGCGCAGGTTCTTCTGCCCGCTTAGCATGCCGTTTTTATGTCAACTCTACGATAGAGAAGACAACGTATTTTCCTGATTATGGGTCTCCCTGCATCTCAAACATGCTTATTTTTTTCAAAACGCTTATTTTTATCTATTCTATAGATAACCGTGTTGAGAACATTTAAAATGTTGCTACATCTACAACCAAAAATTAAGTTTTATCTATTCGTCGACAAAACCTTGTTTACAAATCCAAACAAAGCCACAAAGCAATCTCTGAACCTGATCCATTTATAATCCTGAGAATCAGGGCCCTTTTTTATGTTCTGTGCTGAATGAATCAGAGTACAGTGACAGGCAAGCACAAGGTGGAACTCTATAAAATCGTTGAGCTTATGCATCGTTAAGTACTTGACCACTTACCAGTAGTAGAGTTCTTTGTGGAGGGCTAGTCCGGGTGCGTACTGCCACCATACCTATTTCTGCCGCTAAGCAGCATTGTTATGTTTCAGTTTGAAGGGTGTGGGTGCCGGTGAAAGTACAGGCACAAGAGGCTTAACATCTTCATGCCTCAAGTTGATGGACGCAGGGCATTGCATAGTAGAGCACGATCCAAAAAACGATCGATGCTGTTCGATGCTTGTTCGATCTTCAAGTAACATAGAAAAAAAACTAAAGAGGCGCTGACTGTTGGTAAATTTAGACCATCTTGACCAGACTGGCTTACCTCGGAGAGGACCCACCCCAAGTGCCGTGTCTCGTCACGCACCGGATATGCTACGTTCTGTTTGATGTGAATAGTCGTAATGCTTCCTTTTGCATAGCTTCGACAGGGCGAGCTCACTGAGAATGTATAAACCGGCAAAATGGGACACAGTATACATTGTTACAGAAGTATATCTTAATGTCAACTGACTGAAATAATATGAACAAAAGAATATAAAATTCATAATGCTTTGTTGATTTCAAATAAATGCATATATAGATATATTTATATACTCAATGTATATCATATTTAATATGATAAAAGTCATAATGCTTTATTGATAGAAAGAAATATAGCGTTCCTTAAAAATAACGCCAATCAACAAGTCAACAAGAATTGTAATAATACGTAAAGATAAACTATTGTAAACTAATCTAAATTCCGTTATGTCAATAAATGATTTTTATGTTTTCAATAGAAAGAGATTATGCCACCGGCATGTTGGGTAGCAACTGTTCTCTAGAACTTCTACTGTTTATGAATACACTATGGCACCAGGGTTCACAAGATGCATTTTTGAAGTAGCTAATGCCAGAGGGACTTGTTGAATATGGCTGCACTTCGAGGCTACTTTCAAATGCAATACAACGACGTTGCAGGTCTTAGAGCTCTACAGAATATCCCCAAATATCTGGCTATAACCTGGAAGAAGCCTATTGAGAAGTCGAACTCAAAGTTAAAAGCAAAATCAAAGTCAAACTCAAATACATTTTATTCGAATTCTTAGAAGTAACAAGTACATTAGAAATTACCTTACTTCAGTTGTTATCCCTTTTATAATATTCTATTTTGTTTTTTATCGACAAGATTAAAATACTTAATAAAAAAAGGGAAAGTTAGCACTTAACATGTTTAGGTAGTCGCAGAAACTACTGAACGGATTTTGAAATTGACAGAAACCTACATTATCCCTGAGTGCTAGGCTAATATTTAATAAATTACCTGACAGGGCAAAAAGATCACACAAACGATGTTGCGACCGGGTCGCCTGTAAAATCTCAGATTTCGCATGCTTTTTATTGAATTAAAGTTGTTTAAATTGAATTAGAGTATAATATGATTAATTAAGTAGTATGTATACTTACCTCATCAGGAGAGAAAACGGTATCTTCAACACAAGTCTCGACTAATTGTAGGTGCCGTAAACGAACCCAAGCCCTAAAACTTTTGTAAATTCCAATTGGTATACATACCTATTAAGTATATAATTATTGTTGTCTAATATGCTTGATTTGGAATAAATGATTTATTTATTTTACAGTTGTTAGCGGTTGGCAACCATCAACATAGCGTAGACACCTTAGAGACAGCAGCATCGGTGTCGGCCTAGGATGCGTTGGTGGGATGAGCTCGATATCTTCGAAAGAGGGTAGTGTGCGGGGAAATTAGTGACCCCAAAATATGGTTAAGTAAAGTATCAACGGAGGAGGTAAAATAACCAAACCCATGGACTTCTAGTTAGCAAGTGATCATTAAATTGTAATGTATGTAAAAATAAACTATACAATTGGAAATAATTACAAATTTGTGATTAAAAGGAAATATTAGAGACGACGTGAGTGTTTTAGATCGCCTTGTCCAGAAACATGACAAACTCGTAAATATGTTTCCGTATTAATCCGTATTAGTCCAAGAATGTTAGTCATTTTTTTATTTTTTTATTTATAACACCCAACACAGGTTAACACCACACACACACAATAACATGTAAAAAGATAAAAGTCTCAGTGCACCCGTGATTAAAGGGTATCACAGCATGCGCATTATAAGCAACAAGACAACAAAGTATGATCTATACCTAGGTTGGTTAGAAAACACACAATAACAATTAATTAATAAGCAATCTAGTAATTTAAAACTAAATTTTAAAGTGTAGTAGGCAACAATCCAAAAATGTATCAAAAAGGTAGGAAGTATGAAACATGAAAAGTAGATTAATAGATAGCAATGATAAGGATCGAAAATAGATACATAGACATTGTATACATGCATTTTAAAAATATAAAGAAGAAATAAATTTAAAAATATAGTAGGTAAAAGTAAAAGTAAAAGTAAAAGTAAAAGTAAAAGTAAAAGTAAAAGTAAAAGTAAAAGTAAAAGTAAAAGTAAAAGTAAAAGTAAAAGTAAAAGTAAAAGTAAAAGTAAAAGTAAAAGTAAAAGTAAAAGTAAAAGTAAAAGTAAAAGTAAAAGTAAAAGTAAAAGTAAAAGTAAAAGTAAAAGTAAAAGTAAAAGTAAAAGTAAAAGTAAAAGTAAAAGTAAAAGTAAAAGTAAAAGTAAAAGTAAAAGTAAAAGTAAAAGTAAAAGTAAAAGTAAAAGTAAAAGTAAAAGTAAAAGTAAAAGTAAAAGTAAAAGTAAAAGTAAAAGTAAAAGTAAAAGTAAAAGTAAAAGTAAAAGTAAAAGTAAAAGTAAAAGTAAAAGTAAAAGTAAAAGTAATATTTATTGCTTGAAATACCCTCGAGAGCAATGAATCCGGGTCACTCAAAGAATCCAAAAAATCTCGGAAAGTAAGAATGCTAGGTTAATGCAATAAATTGTATTTAATAGACAATTTAATACTCCTTAAATGAAAGTTAAAAAAATATGAGTCACCATACATTTTATTTACACAAAATTACATAAAGAAAAAAAACTGCTGATCTCTCCTTAAACAAAACAAAAACAAAACAAAAATAGGAAACATGAAATTTTTGAACTTTATGACGATTTTCTTGAATTTCAATACTTCGTATTACCTCCTCGTGCTTCCATTACTGCGTTTACGCGGTTTGGCATGCTGTACACCAAGTTCCTTATACGATTTTGGGGAATATTCTCCCATTCCTCTGTGAGAGCAATTTTGAGCTCAGGAAGCGTGATTGGGGGAGGGTGTCGTTGTTTTACGCATCTCCCTAGCTCGTCCCAAGAATGCTCGATCGGGTTGATATCCGGGCTGCGCGCTGGCCACTCCATACTAGTAATGTTCATCTCTTGAAGGTAGTCATTCACAATCCTACCTGTATGAGGTCGGGCATTGTCATGCATAAATATAGCATCCTCACCCAAATTGACCATAAATGGACCAACGTGTTCGTTGAGGATTTCTTCCACATATCTTACGCTAGTTAAAGAGCCGTTTTCTATGATCACCAGCTCTGTGCGACTTTCAGAGGAAATTCCGGCCCACACAAGTACAGACCCACCACCGTAGGCTACTTTTTCTTCGATGCATGCTTGCTTGAATCTTTCCCCTGGTCTTCTATACACTCTGTGTCTTCCATCGTGCTTGTAGAGCATACATTTTGATTCGTCGGAGAACATAACTTTCGACCAATCTTCAATACTCCAATTTACGTGGTTCTGGGCATATCTTAGTCTTGAAATACGATGGCCACGCTCCAGTTTAGGGCCGTTTGCAGGTCTAAGGGGTTTTAAGTTAGATTCAGCAAGCCGACGTCTTACTGTCCATGCACTTGGGTTACTTCCTCCGAGGCGTCGAAACTGATTTGTGAGTTCAGTTCCTGTGAGAAAGCGATTTCGAAGCATGGTGTTCACCAAGTATCGGTCTTCTCGTGCTGTGGTACACCTAGTTCTGCCCGTTCCTGGTCTGCGTAGGTTAGAACCAGTTTCTTCGTAACGTCGGAGAACTCTTTGTACTGTTGACAGCGACACACCGACAGTCCTGGCTGTATCGCGCTGACTCCGGCCGGTTTCCACCAATGTAAGTATTCTGGTGCATTCTTCAAGTGTAAGCGACATGATTTCAGCTTGAATAATGAATATTGAGCACTATCAACCTGGTTTATGTACCAACATAAATGACAGATTACAAACAAAAGCAAAACAAATCCTGTAATTTCGTAGTTCCATCTTCGACAGTGTTCCCTTTTCAAATTTGATTTTTTTATGATATAACTTTACAATAACTAAGAAGTTTTAATACTTTCATTTAAGGAGTATTAAATTGTCTATTAAATACAATTTATTGCATTAACCTAGCATTCTTACTTTCCGAGATTTTATGGATTCTTTGAGTGACCCGGATTCATTGCTCTCGAGTGTACATGTACATAAGGTGTTATATTATATTTCATTAATATGGGTAACAATGTATTCTACCGTATTACGGCGTGCAATATTTTTACAATAATTTAGTAGGTAAAATGTTGATTTACATATGTACTTTGTCATATTAGTTATACTTATGATTTACGGATTTTAAAGGCCGTATAGCTGGACTTATAGCTTGCACAGGTAGTGCGAGATAGAGCTGATTGGAAGTCTAAGTGGTGAGACGAGAAGGGTTGAATAAAAAATTTGTTGACCCTTAAAGTGGTCTAGATTCTAGCCTCGACTAGATAGCGGAGTTGGCTCAAACATGCAGCCATTCCGTAGAGATAAGGAAACGTCAGTGCTATGCAGATATAACGTACTTACATCTCAGCTCATTTGCAAGCCAGATTACCCGACTGCAGTACAGGGAGATAACATCACACTCTACAAAGGACTGCTGTAAAATGCTTCTAATTATTCATATGATAATAGGTAATAGAGTTATGCTTTTATGTTTCTGTCATAATTTATGGCTGTAATAATAAAAGTTTTAGTAATTTTAGCAGTAGAAGAGTACTTTGTGTAAAGTACTGCCACCATGCCTATTTTTCCGTGAAGCTGATGTGCTGTGTTTCGGTTTGAAGGGTGTGGGTGCCGGTGTAATAACAGGCACAAGAGGCATATCATCTTCATGCCTCAAGTTCATGGACGCAGGGCGTTGCATCGTAGAGCACGATACAAAAAACGTTTCTACGTTGCAATGCTTTGTGATAGATTATGGTTACCACTTAACATCAGTTGGGCCATGTGCTTGTCTCATCTTCAGTACCTTAAAAATTAGGTAAGAAGGTTGCATCAAAACAAGTCTAGTAATATCGATATCATCATCATCAACAACCTATAGAAGCCCTCTCCATCCACCGATTACCTGCAATCTTGACGATGTCATCGGTCCTTCTGGTGGCGGGTCTCCCCACACTTCGTCTTCCAGATCGCGGTCCACTCTCGATATATGAAACTATAATGAATGACTGACTGACTGATTATCACTCAACACACAGCCTAAGCCTAAGAGTCCTAGAGACTGGATATTTGGAGGATGTGTTGAGGGTATGTTACCGGCATAGTGTAGGGGTGCACTAAGAAGGGTTAAAAAAATACAGCTACCAATGGGGTGCAGCGGCTGTTGGAAACTCCAACAATAATTTCTTCTTTTTAAGTTTGTTGCCTCGCCAGAAGACTCGATGAGTTCCAGCCACCGGAGCAGGCCGGGTTTCGCGGAGGATATGGCACCATAGACCACATTCACACAGTGAGGCAGATTATACAGAAGTCCGAAGAGTATAATCAGCCCCTGTGTCTGGCGTTTGTGGACTATGAGAAAGCCTTTGACTCTGTAGAAACCTGGGCTGTCCTGGAATCCTTGCAGCGATGCCAAGTGGACTATCGTTATATCGAAGTGTTGAGGTGTCTGTACGAAGCCGCCACTATGAGTGTCCGAGTACAGGACCAGCAGTCTAAACCCATCCAACTGCGCCGCGGAGTGAGACAGGGAGATGTCATATCTCCGAAACTGTTCACAAGCGCGTTGGAGGATATGTTTAAGACGCTGGACTGGAAAGGTATGGGCATAAACATAAACGGCGAGCACATCTCACACTTGCGATTCGCTGATGACATAGTCCTAATGGCGGAGTCGCTGGAGGAGCTGCAACAGATGCTGGACGGCCTAGCATCAGCCTCGCGAAAGATAGGTCTCGGCATGAATTTGGACAAGACCAAAGTTATGGTCAATGACCGAATTGATCCGAGTCCTGTCGTCGTTAATGGACACCTTATTGAAGTTGTTTCGGAGTATACATACCTCGGGCAGATATTGCAGTTGGGTAGAAACAACTTCGAGAAGGAGGCCAAGAGGAGGATTCAGCTGGGTTGGGCGGCATTTGGAAAACTACGTCGAGTTTTCTCGTCACCTATACCGCAATGTTTGAAAACGAAAGTTTTCAATCAGTGCGTCCTACCCGTCATGACATACGGAGCCGAAACGTGGACACTCACAGTACGGCTAGTCCACCAGTTTAAAGTCGCTCAGCGAGCTATGGAACGAGCTATGCTCGGGGTTTCTCTGAAGGATAAAATCCGTAACGAGTTTATCCGACATAGAACTAAAGTTGTCGACATAGCTCAGAGAATTAGCAAACTGAAGTGGCAGTGGGCTGGCCATATCTGCCGAAGAACCGATAACCGTTGGGGTAAACGAGTTCTTGAGTGGAGACCGCGGCTCGGCAAACGTAGTGTAGGACGCCCTCCGGCCAGGTGGGGTGACGATCTGCGAAAGGCTGCTGGTAGAAGCTGGATGCGTCGAGCTCAGGACAGGGCGCAATGGCGCTCATTAGGGGAGGCCTATGTCCAGCAGTGGACTGCTATAGGCTGATGATGATGATGATGATGAAGTTTGTTGCTGGCAACTATTTTATTTCTGATTATTATTTTTCTTGCGCAAAACCAAATGGCGTCTTTTGTTAAATTTGATTGAATAAACTAAAGCTGTAACGTGATAAATCTAGTGTCAATTACCACGCCATCTGAACCCACTAGTGAACAAGCAACTTACCTAAAATATACAGTCCACTCAACAACCCAACAGCGGGGAAAAGCTCAACGCGGACGAAGTCGGGAGGCGCCCTTATTAACTCTTCTAAACAGCCATGATGTTGTAGTGCTAACTGCACTAGCCACTAGCGCACACGTAGATAAAGACTCATAGGAAAAAGGACACATAATCTTGAAACAATTCTAGGAATACATTAATATTTTCTATTTATTATTTTTAACCATTATTTCGAAATATGTATAAAATCGATTGATACAAATTTATGTAAATTTTGATACCTATAATACACCCATACATAGAAGAAATGTCCACTGTTTACTAGGAAATTCTTGTCCTGGGTGGAAATCGAACTTACAATCTGCAGTTCAGAAAGCAGATCTACTATCAACTAAGTATGGAGACCGGTAAAATAAAAATATGTAAACTATCTCTATTTATATATATAGATTGAAGTCCAGTTATATCAGCTGGTAGTTGGTAATTTGGCATCGATCGGGAACGAAGCGGAAGAGCTTTCATCCATCTCCATTTATTCGCTGTCTTCAACTCTTAGTTCCCGGAACTAGGATATGGCTTCCGGTTTCAAATACAGGTAATACGGGAAGTAATAATGGATGCACTACCTTGAGAGCACAATATGAAACGCGGGATTCCTGTTTCAGAAATGAACAATGTCTCCTTTCCAAATGCTATTATTATAAATGCTAAAGTTTGTGCCTCAACTCTGTAACGGCTGAATGTATGTGGGTGCATAAGAGCAACATGTACATTGTACATAGAAAAATCAACTGAATACCACGAAGATGCTGCATACAAGAAAAAAAATCTAATTGATCTAATTAATTTACGGTGATAACATAATATGTTCTAAGTTGAGAATCATTGACTTGGTAGGACACATCAAGATCCTAGAACTTTTTATACAGTAGCTGGACTTGGCTTCATTTTACATTTAATATGTTTGGTTTGGATATATTTTAAATATTGACATTCGATCACATATTTTCCTCTTAATAATATTATTAGGAAGTGGGATAACCGAGAACGTCATTATACTCAGTTGGCATCATATAGATTTTATGTATTCCTATGTTTTCGCTACCTTCCAAAATTACCATAAGCTATTTACATAAACAACTAGTATTTAACGAAGTTTCGAAATAAACCTATGTACACGTTCAGACTTTAATTAAGGTAACCGCAGGCAAGTACACAAAGCCCCACTCAACTTTGCCGATATCATTTTCTGAAGGTACCTAATGGTATACAGCTGGGTCACTGAACATGTTTCATGTTCACTACCAGCTAGATCACTTATCGTTTTACCTCACGGTCAGACTGAGTATAAACTATTACTTAGTATTATATTTAATGGCTGGCAATGAGTAAAACTGTTATTTGTTTTTGTATTGTAATAGCGCTACAATTTCCAGTTTCAGTTCGCAATGCGTACGCATAAGCTTATAAAAGTGAGTATCTTCTCTCTTAACTACATGCACAAGTAGTCGATCTCACTAGCCTCATGTTAAAGGTATATCTTCCTGATCTGACCGCTTAGAAATAATTCGTTATTTTACACGCACACTATCCACTAGTTATATTGCTAGTGGTCTGACTGCCGTCTAAGTTTGTAACTTTATTGCAATATGCTTGAGAGTTGTCAAAACAATTATTTCTATGATTGAGTATGATGAATATGCTTGAGAGTTGTCAAAACAATTATTTGTGATCATTTTGAAAATACTTCATCGTATCAGAGGTAAGATTGTCCCCGGCAATCAACATTTTCTTTGGATTTCAATGCCTTATTCACCTCACCTAAATGAAATGATAATTTTAACTTCAATTTTATATTTCAAAGTTATAATAACAAACACGGGATTAATTTAAAATTAAATCACGTGGTAGTTTAATAGTAAGTTGTAATAACAATAAACAACATCAATTATACATAAGCAAATAATGATATTATTATTTATCTACATAATTGTAACAAAAAGTACCTATTACCAATAAGTAAAAATAATTGATGATACAAAAATTCTGTGTGAGATGACATCGGAATTATGTATTTTCTGAAGTTTTTCTGAATGTTTTGACTACCTAGGTACCTACTTTCTATGAAACAGTTTTTCTACTTGCTTGGAAAAAATAAAGTCCCACACAGCTGCGTTATTATCGGCGATCTTACCGCATGCGTTATTGTGATAATGCGTCCCATCTGCTTGCACACAAATGCCTTAACGCAGCAGTGAGTAACGTGTTGTAACTTCGTAGTCGTCCCCTAAACATAATGTACTAAAAACAGATATTGCAATAACGCATGTGACATAGTGGGGGATGAGTGGGGGAGGCATAAATCCGCAGCCTTCAAGGAGGTTAGTTCGAACTTCGAATTAGTAAATACTTTTTGGTATGGTCTTTATGGTAAAACCATGGAATTAATATACAGGTACTTACATAGTAAACCTCCTTGGGTAAAACAATCTGCCTTCGGAAGCTCTTTTTTTGTTTTTTGTTATCTATCTTGTTTTTTTTGTTAAATTCCGGATGCAGTAGGTATTTATGAATTATTTACCCACTAATGAAGCGTTGGCAGGCAACAACTAACAGCATGGCAGAAATAAGGCAGGACAGTATGAGGCATTCAAGCATGAATTTCACCTGTATCGTAGATATCAGGAACTAAGAGTATTTATACCACCGTCTAATTTGTCTGAACTCGGAGCAAGTGCAAACATTTGTCGCACAGGGGGCAGTCAGCACTTCTTCATTGCCAGATATATTTTGGTCCATTGTGACAAAGAGGTCGAAAATGACAAAGGCGGTGGCATTTTTTAAGCTACAATTAGGTAAGTAGGTAGGTAGCAGGTGTACATTACCTATGATTGTAACAACAACTACCTACACATCATTTATGTAAATAAAAATTGTTGATCCATTGTTGAACAACAGCAGAATTATGAAGTATTTCTGAAGAACTTAGGAGATTAGTTCAAATTTCAAATTAGTAAATACTTTTCGGTATGATATGATCTTTATTGTTAAACTTATTCTGCCTTCGGAAGCAGTTGAGCGTAAAATCACTTCCAAGGAACTCTGACTAAAGCATAGAAGAACCCTTAAAATTCATTCATGCTCTGAACATCAACTCATACGACTGATCTCTACTTTCTTTTGTCCATTATCATCAGTTAAAAAGAGATAGCTACATACTTCTCTCAATGCGACTTCAAATGAGTTCAAAAAGTAAATCGTACCAGGGCGCTCGAATAAAATGCTATGCAGTTTCATACAAATGCCCTGGTACGAAGTCGTAGCAATCGCATTGAGATAAAGTATGTATCTCTTTCTAGCAAATGTTATATACACACTTAAGACATAAGAAAGTAGAGATCAGCCGAATGAGTTAACGTTCAGAGCACAGTGAATTTTAAGACATCATCCACTTCTCTTCTTTATCTTTGATCACTTCTTTCAGTCGCCTTATTGGATATTTTTGACACTTCTTATGATCTACATGTCAATTAAATGATTCAGTCAAATCCAATGACACCTAATTTGTGTCAAATGAAATCAAGGAGTTTTTAATACCTTTTTAGTTCATCGTAAATTGAAAATGGCTTCTTACAGTCACCATTTAGGATTTTTTGATATTTAATATAGCCAATGTCACCATCGTGATCTATGCGAATCAAACGACACCTCATTTGTTAAAATCTGTCCAGCCGTTGGGGCTACAGCAATCGACAAATAATATATACACCCTAAAACATAACCCGACCGAAGAGGACTTCAGTCGGGTAAAAAGAAGAAGTGCTAAAAGGAATCATCCAAATTTGAACCTGTGACCAAAGTGCACTTTGGTTTTACTACCTGTGGCTTAGTTGTTCTGCTCGGTCAACACCTGGGTGGCATATTTTATTCAAAAAACTGGCATAATATTTGTATTTAAAAAAAACTCGAAATTCCTTGAATCCAATACCATTACATTTCTTCTGATTTCCGCAGTGAAGGAATTTTTCCTCAACTTCGCGGAAGAACCCTGATTATGACAACAATGTCAACAACCACTTCAATATGAGAATGACAAAACGTTTTAGGTAGACACCTCATTATGAATAAAATATTTGTAGCACTTAGGACTTAGGACTTATACCAAACACCCTAAAACAAACTGTATCTTATACCAACTGTTTACAATTGGCTAGACAAAGCTCAAGTTTAAAACGAATTTAATTTATAAACAATGTCTGAGCCCGTGAACTGAGCCAGTGTTTCCGCTTACATTGTTTTACAAACCAATCGATTACAATGTTATTTTTTACTTTTAACTGAATACCACGACTTTATACTAGGTACTAAATATTAATCATATTGTTCTGTAAACAAACTTTCTGCAATAAACTGGCCACAGAACCGAGAATTGTTCTGTGATACTACCAATATAATAATAAATCAGGTGAACCATTTATTTACTCATGAAATGAACGTGAATTAACTCATTAATATTGAAGAACGGTAATTTTCACGTAGCACAGTGCAAGATGGGACGCGGAGGGAGAGCGTCGCGTTCCCTCATGATGAAGACTCTCTTAACGAGTAGAAACGCCGTCGGTGCAGCCTCTAACGACGTAACGGTACGTGAAAATTCCCGTTTTTTCAATAGGAAAGCTAGCTATTTATGTCTAGCAGTGGACAGCTAGTACACAGTACAGTAGGCTGATGATGGTGGTGATGCTGATGACAATAACTTTTTTGGTTCAAAATCCTTCCTTCCTTCATCCAATGAGTTAGTGGCCACCTCTGGTGTCTCAGTTTTAAGGCTACCCGAAGGCCTCCGACATGACTCAACGACTGAAAAGACCGAGACCAACATCTTAACGTGCCTTCCCAAGCACGGAAGCGCTCGAATCTAAATGCCACTATACGGTCACTCATCAAAGTAGTGAAGGGCTCGTGGTGTGGCTTACTTCGATGTATTTAGCAGATCACCTTGAATAAGCAACACTCCGCCCGGTTACTATTTGAATGCTTGTAAATGAATAAATAGAACATAGTTTCACGCGCACCAATTTCAGATAGGTTTCTTAGGCCCTATTCGTCAAAATGACATGTAACAACTCGTTCAATAAAATATTTTATTAAAATTATAGGGTAAACATGCCAGTATATCGACGCACGGTCAAGCGCAAATACCGTCCGGTATTTGTACTGAACATAAATCACGCTGCATTTTGGAAACGTCAATACAAAAGCTTGTACCGAAATAAATCTCTGAGATTAGGCTCACGTATGACCCGGGCTGGACGGTGGCCGAAAACTAGGGTGACCACATGGATTCATTGATTAAAAACTTCCAAGATTGGTCTGTTTTTACGTATATTGCACATCTATGATAATTGTATGCACTTTTTAATTGAAAGGTGAAATTATTCATTCTTCTCTTAAGAGCTTAAATTAAATAATGATTTTACGTCTAGTCGTGAAATTTTCATTACATAAAATCATTTAAGGGAGATAATTCAGGGTAACCAAGGTACTATTACCTTGAATTGAATACGACTATCCTACCCTACTCATATTCCACAATAAATCAACCGTCAGTAAAAGGTCAAGACTTTTTATTTGATATCTAGATATGAATTTAACTATTTCACCTCTGAATGTGACGGCTAGTGGCGAAGAAGCCGACGCTCCGCTTGAGACGCAGAAGGTTGCTGGTTCGATTCCGGCCGCGGGATTGTAGCATGCGTGTATCGGAACGTACAAAAAAAATTTAATGTCATATTTTTGGATAATAAATAAATAAATAATCCTGGACGTTATCACACAGCATCATGTAGCCCCAAACTAAGCAGAGCTTGTATTATGGGAACCACATGATTGATATACTACATAGATACATTTTTTTTTGTAAATACATACATATCATACATAATGGGATTGCCCGCTATTGCATTGGTGACACAAGTTTCGAAACATACGAGTACTATGCCGAAGTTACGCGACGTAAGTTCGTCATGTTTACGCCTGCAATGCTATTTGAATTACTGACGACACATTATGCCGAAATTACGTTGCGTTATGTTATGGCGTACAGCCGATTTTTGGAAATTCAGTCCAGCAATTCGGCGGGACAGCCCACGCTATACGCGACCGAAGTTCGGTTCAACTGCCGATTTTTTCAAAGATCCGATCGATTTTTGGATCGGATCGAATCCATGCGATCCGCGGATCCAAACAGCTCCATTAAAATCGGATCGTAATCCAAACATTGTGGTTTTCAAACCGTGTAAGACATTAATTATCACTTTTAAGGCAATGTTGGATCTAAAACTTTGGTTTGTACATATTATGTTTCAAATTTAAAGTAAGTGTCGGTACTTCATAATGTTATTATCATGATTAGCATTGTGTCAAAGATCCCAACCTTAATCATTTCAAAGTTATTTTTTAGAATAAAAATTAGACTTTTCATAGGTCCACACAATTTCTGTTGCGTTGTTGTTGGCTAGCTATTTTGTTTGAAATAAATGTAATAAATTTATAGCCTATGTTACTCAGGGTGAATTTAGCTTTCAAATAGAATTTTTGAAATCGGCACAGTAGTTTTAAGTTTATTTATTACAAACATACACACACACAAAAATACATTTTTTTCCTCTTTATAATATTAAATGTAGATGTAGATGAATTAATTAATATTAAATAAATATAGTACATAACTTGCACCATTAAATAATATAACAAACATTACAGTGACAATTTTTTACAATATTTGCATACTACATATTTATATCAGGTCTGGATGTTTTTTTTAGATATAATATGTGTACAAAAAAAAGGTAAAGCTGTACTATATCAGTGATTTGGTTCTCATAATCAAACTCTACTTAGTTTGGAGCTACATAATACGTGAGAGTGTCCAGCATTATTTATTTATGAGTCGTGTTTTGTCAATCACACAGGTTAGGTAGAGACCACGATTCTCTACTTGCTCATACTCATACCCATTATTTTACCATAAAGAACATTACAGTACACTTGGTTAAGTCAATTTTTTAAATTTAACATACAACAGATATTATCTACGACAGATAAACTAATAATAGACATCCATCTTTTTCCTCCAACAGACCGCCGAAAAAGACGGGAAGTAATTTATTTAACAAATGTAAAACTATTACATTTACATTAAAATAAACTATTGTGTCCCAATGTAATCTACTTAGCAAGTAGAAAAGTTTTTTTTAAGTTAAATGCATGTGAAATTGCATCGCGCCTTTGTATAAAAACTATCTATTAAACATTTTTAGATATTGAACTTATCTTATGTTTCTTACTTTTTTTGAATTCTGTAAGTAAATATAATCCCAGCAAAATTCAAAAGATGTCTCGTCTTAACTTCTTTAGAATGTTAATTCCAAAACGAATTATACAGCTTTCAAAATGTAATTAATGTATTAAGACATTCTGCCTGCGTCTCTTTTGACGGGGCTCGATGGAACTTTAAAAAAGTAGCACTTGTACAAGGTGTCTCGGAACATGATATTTATATCATGTTCCGAAAAACGAAAAACTTTTCACAAAACCGAATAACTGTTTTAAAGCAATCATCAGTTTCAATTTAATTTAGTAGTTAAAGTGAACCCAGCCTGGGCACTGGACACCTAAGGGTCAGCAGCGTTGGGGCAAGCCGATGTAAGTTTAATAGGTATACCTTGGTAGCACGATCTTGATGCTTTCAAAAGGTATTGGTCCTGCCACCTCGCGCTCTTTATCACCGCATTCGCTTAGCACCGCACCTCTTGTCGCCACGGCTATGGTTATAAAACTGTAAAAGTATGTTTTTATAAACAACCCGGCATAAAGTGAAAAGTTCCGTGAACATTAAGCAGGTCGTCGCGCGGTGGTCCCCGAGTGTGTCGTTACGGTAAGAGCTATTCTGTTTTACGTCTCTGCTACATTACGATCCTGAAAGTTCCGCGGTATTATATAAATAGTGAGTTTCTAATGAGTTAGTGTCCTACCCTAGTGAGGTAGACTAAAAACCCTTTGTAAAGTACATTTATTATGGTGGTTGGTTGTGTTATGTTAAATTATGATGCAGATAATTCTATGATGGGAAATAGCACCAAAACTCATAGGTATACATAACTTTTATCGCTAAGTTTGTTTCATTGATATCGGTTGTAGTGTGCACTGAAAACTATGTCAATAAGGTTTTGTTTAGTTGTTTAGGTATAACATAACGCCTAACAGTTACGTACAATACGTACATGCCCTCTCCTATGTTGTGGGTATCAGAAATTAGGAGACATCATCATGCAAACATTTGTTCCGCAATAGGATTCGACCCCGCGACCTCTTGCCACTCATTCGGCTATTCGTGTCAACGAGGTCGTGTAAGCCCCCAAGTGTAAGGCCAAAGACCAACACAAGGTATGGTACTATAATGAGATTAAAATGGCGGCTAGTATAAGAAGACAAAAGTTCGAATATGCTCATAATCTACACTTATTTATTTATTTCGAGACAGCTGTGAATAGAACATGGGGAAGGACACTTCAGTGATTTATCTCGTGTAAGCAAGCTGCCACACGAGCTCTTGTTGTAAAGTCACAGAAAAACAAAAACTTCTAAAGGCTATTTCTATTCAATCAGCTGACAAACTACGTGATCTGAGTTGATGGACATTGGGCAATGGGCATTGGGCTTTGGGCAATGCCTTCCGGGCTATTTGCCGCGCGATAAATGCCGATTGCGGCTGCGCGGCGCAGCACTAAATCAAAGTGACTGGTTACACTTGTACAGTAGGGAGGGGCAGTGTTCCGACCACGGAACACTGCCCGTTCCGACCACGCTTCATGTTACATTATTAAATGCTTCGTAGTTATTGTTATTGCTACATATTGTATTACTCACACATGTTTGTAATGGCAGTCAGTTTTGTAGGTATTTTAATAAAAATCAAAATGTATTTATTCAATATGCACTGTAGAGTACACTAAACCAACTTTTTTTAAAAGGACAATACCGTCTGATGTGTTGCGCTCGGTACCAAGACTGTAGTAAGTGCGTCAAAACCAACACAATAAGTTTTTAGTCGATTTAAATAATTAAAAATTAATCAACCATAGTTTCCATAGTAACAAATAGTTGTTGCAGTCTAATGTGGTGGTGGCGTGCGCCGGAAACTAAATCAACAAAATATTTTTTGACTTTATTATTAATCCCGTCGGTGTGTAAAACTAAAGAAAATGTTAATGTCATTTATATAAATGATAATATAATTTATGGGATACGTTTGGTCTTGACGCAATTGGTACGGGTTCTCGGCATTCTTTACACCAATTCGTAACGCGACCAAATAGAGAAGAATTGGCAAGAAACTTTTCTTAGTTTAAATTTTTTTAAGTCTCTATTACAGTCATTCATAACTACATATTACATTGTTTTTGAGGGAGTTGGATGATTTTAAATTTAAACGAAATCATTGAACTATCAAATATTACGATTACGATAAACCTGTTATATCCCACTAATGAACAAAGAGCTCCCCACGATCCGTCCAGTCATATACTTCATTTACTTAGTCAAATAACTGGAGGGATCAAATATTACAATAGTATATAATATTTGAAGTTGTCCCACTCCTCTATATACTTTCCAGCCACCAAACAGCATAGCTTAGGGACTGAAAAGCCGGGCCCAACAGGTTACCTTGCGTAGTACGGAAGCTCCAATGGAAATGTCACTAAACGGTGACACATCCAAATGGAAACTTGGCGGAGGATTGCTTAACTCCGATAAAGTAAAAAATATCAGAATTATACTACAAATTAATAAATGCGGATCATCTCACGCGGCCAACAGCGGGATGATCGGCGAACTCTGTTGCAAACAGAAAGGCTTGACACCGATCCTGTTTTAACAAACTGTAACAGTTTCTCAATTGACGTTCATTGAATTTCGACGGATGAAACAGGATCGGTGTCAAGCCTTTCTGTTTGCAACCGAGTAAGCCGATCACCCCGCTGATCCCCGTACCAGAGACTGATAAATAAATAATATAATAATAATAATTTTATTTCAGGCAATAAGTACACAACATTACATAGGCCCATATCAATACATACCTTACGGACATCTTACATTAATTATATTAAAAAATATATGCTTTACAAACTAACTTGTATGTGTATGTACAAAATAAACACATACGATACTAATTTATAGAAGTCGTCAATGAGGTGCGCGGGGTCGCGTGTCAGGCTTCAAAAGAGTTTCCTACATAGATACAAATAAAAACACCCAACCCAAACACAGAAAAAACATCTATATTCACTACACAAATGTTTGTCCATCGAGTGTTCTCAGGATCTACATGAACTGATCCCACCATATCCACTTCAGGACAAGCAGACGCACGACTAAATATGGTATTAAAGCCTTACTTAGTAGATATAGCACATATTCGTACTAAGCGGTTTTCTTCCACTTATACTATGCGAACTGCTAAGTATTGGAACTCTACCGGCCTCTGTCTTTCCTGATAACTATAATCAGATACTATTTAAGTCTAGAGTGAATAGGTGTCTTCTGGACCTTCGTGCTCCATCTTAGACCGTAATCTTACTTAACATCAGGTGAGTTCGTGATCAAAAGAAGGCCCATCCAATGTAAAAAAAATACTACCCAATAATAGAACCTAATGTAACCATTTTGAGTCATGTAGAATCCACAGCAGGAATTATTAATTGTGTACCAACATGGAATAGTAAGATCATTGGATGTAAAAGTACAGCATCCAAAACGAGCTCTATCCCATCCCTCAGACTGGGTAAAGAGACGATTAGTGTAGTTGTTTGGCGCACGCAATCGCGGGGTCATCAATAATGCGGGCCCCGCGCCCCGACCCTTATCGATGGCGAGTCAATGCTGATGTATCGCTGGGGTTTTTGCTAATTGCCACCAAATATTATTGCCGTGAAATATTTTAACGACAAGGGTCCAATGGGACTTGTTTGCCTTTATTAAGTTTAATGTAGGTTTGATAAACAAAGTTTACTGAATTCGCTTGGGCGTTGACGAGAAACAAAGAAATGAATAAAAATACTCACAAAAGAATTTTAGTAAGACATTTCAAAGGATCAATTCCTTGAAATTTTCTATGTTACGGTCACGGCTTGAGCGATCATAAAAGGATCCTTTGTCACGATTATAGGTACCTTTTTCTTAGATATTTAGAAAAACATCATTTTCTAAGCTCTCTCTTGTATTTATTTCTCAGAAACAAAAGGCTGCGATTGGTTCTAAAACACTAATGGCCTTACATATGAACATCTTTCAAAAGATAAACGATGCTTAGGCTATTGCCATCTCATACCATTGGATAATGACAAGCAGTGACGGGGCTAACTTTGAGCATTGGTTAACTTTGAGTAGCGTTCATAAGTAAGAGTTTAAATGTATATATTTGCGCAGTAGGTACTCCTATATGAGTAACTTTGTGTAATATCATAGCAAGTTTAGCCTTATTCCCGTTTACGAGCAGAAAATAAGCGCATAAAAAGTCCTTGCAAGTTAATTCGCAAGCTTATTCCGTTAATACTCGTATATCGCGCAAATCCCGCATGATCTGTCCACTTAACTTGTTTTCTTGCTATTACCAAATGAAAATAAGGCAGAGTTATGTCGACGATTGACCGAATTCCCTCAAACTAAATTTCTGCTCCCCCACTAACCAACGAAAAACTTAAAAGATCTCATACATTGCTTTTCGGTTAAGGTACAATATTTTCCCAAGGGCACGAAAACTGCAATGATCCTGAAACTTGTCGGAACACTCGACCAACATCCCCAGAACCTCACCCATTGTTGCTTTGAGTCGACTAGTAATTTCTGCGTGTACACGAACCCCGCAATAGTACTCGAACATGAACAAGATGCGCACTAAGAAAGGCAGTACGATTTGTGGTCTAGATAAGGGCTCGATTGGGCTCAATGAGTTGTGTCGGAATTGGCTGGCAGTTTTATTGCAACGGTTCTGAGATACAAAGCTGGCCCGGGTTCCGAGGGCTCTACTTGCGTCAACTGCGTCTCGCAACAAGTAGGGGTAGGGTCTGTAAAATGAACCGTTTTAGGATTTTCTAGATACATAGCTTCAACCATAACTTCAACATTCAATCAAAAAGCGTGGAGTCATTTCAACCAGAACCAACCAGAACCAGAACCAACTTATGCAAAAAGTGGACATAGCTTACACTGTCCCGTTTTTTAAGGAACTTTTTGCAAAAGCTGGTATGTAAAAGGTTCATTTAAACTGAATCAAATCTAATGAAATCTGAAACAATGAAATGATCTGAATCAGAATGAATCAGAATCTGAATTTAAAGTAAAATAATATCGTATTGTAAGTTTCATATTATTTAATTTATTTATTAGAAATTTTTATTAGAATTTTTGAATGTCGTTTTAAGTAAAAGCCGTAACAAAAAAGTAAAATTTAAATAAAGTATCGTGTCGATGAAATAATAATTTGATGAGACATATTTTTGATATAACATTTTAACATTTTGGAATTTTTTATCGGCATACTACAATATTAAAAATAAACAAATAAATAATACTTAACATGTTCCCAAATTAAGCCTGAGATAAACTATTTACTAACTTCCGCTCGCAGCTTCGCTCATGAAGGACTAACATTTCACATTTCACAAATTTAACCTTTATATTATTAGTTGGATCAACATAACCAGAAGCAACATGCTACGGTGCTGTATCCAATGCATTAGTTCAGCCCCTAATTGGTTTCAGTAATATGATGGATGCCAATCTAGTGTAATGGACGGAGCCCAAGACGTACTGTGCGTAGTTCAGCTGATTAGTTTGCACTGGTACGAGTACATACACGGATCTATAGAGTTGATACATGAGAGTGCTCCTTAGACTGCTCAATCAACTAGGCTGGAACAGATACACTAGGTAATAAATATTATAAACTGAAAAATTAATAAACATTTGTACTATTGCATAAAATTATAAAAAATTGTACTATTGCGGTCAGTTTTATTGGATAAATATATACTTCTGGCTCTTTGCTCAGCAGTGGGACGAGAACGGCTGGTAATGATGATGAAATAGATATTATTCGTATAATATCGGTACACTTAATTAAAAACATCATTTTCTTATATTTATTATTCTTTCTTTCAATCGTTGAATAATTTTTATTTGTATTTGTATTGTATGTAGAATGGTCTTCTCAATGATTGAGCAATGAAACCAGCTCCATGCAAAGGGAGATGAATGAAGAAGATGATGTGTATATAACCAAGAAAGTATCGCGTCATGTTTTCGTGATGTCATTACTGCATATGTTCGGTGGACAGCCCTATGTCCGTGCGCTAAGCACATCATCATTATATAGCCTACAGGAGTCCACTGCCGGACGTAGGCCTCCAGTAATGAGCGTCATTGCGCGCTGTCCTCAGCTCGATGCATCCAGTTTCTACCAGCAGCGTTTCGTAAATCGTCACTCCCTGCCCTCGGAGGGCAGCCTACACTACATTTGCCGAGCCACGGTCTCTACTCAACTCTACTACTCTCTCCCAACTCTACTCTGCAGCAGATATCACCAGCCCACTGCCACTTCAGCTTGCTAATCGTCTGCGCTTAGCACGCACTCGAGTAATTAGAGATGTGTTCCATGTAGTCACCCACAAAGCTTCCAAACCTCAAATTCCCCGAGCGAAATCCGATCAAGTGAAGTTCTGTTGTTTAACAAGTTTGTAATTGGTCAAAGAGCTCACGTGCCGATGGAGCTTTGTGTTTCGGATAAGAAGCAAGGTTATCGTATGACGCAGTAGGCAAGTATCTGAATTAAATAAATAAATAACCAAACTTTATTCATTTTCTAAACTATAAAGATTGAATGAACAAAATTAATGAATTAACGAAATTAACTAAAAAATATACGTTAATTTTTTTAGTAAATTATTAACGAAATGGTCGTGATAAAAAATAAGTAAAATATACCGTTTTTTTGTTTGATTGAGATATGTTAGAGGAATAACACTTTGAAATTTCAACCATAAGTCAACCACAAAAACGTGCAATAATTTCCACCGCAATTTACTTGTGAACCCGATCAATTTGGCTAAATTATCGTTATTTCCGTTGTTTTGGCATCTCCGCTATAACTTGCGTTTTATAAACCAGCAACAACGTACCTATCTACGCCATAATATACAGGGAGTTACTATTACACAATGATTATATTTATGAATATCTATCAAAATATTTTAAAGGTAATTCAGGAACAGGACCAGACCAAGGTTGAAATTAACATTGAATAGAGTACCTAGTAGGTATTTGTGCTTTAGGTATTCGGAATACCTCATTACATGATGACCTCTGTGGCGCAGTGGGCGAAGGTCAGCCTGAGACGCAGAAGGTTCGGGTTCGATTCCCGCTGCGGGACAAATGTTTGCATGTTCTGCAGATATTTGTCTCGAGTTTGGGTGTTTTCTGTGAATGATATGTATGTATTTACAAAAAAAGTATGTATGTTATATCAATCATGTGGTTCCCATAACACAAGCTCTGCTTAGTTTGGGGCTACATGACGCTGTGTGTTAACGTCCAGCATTATTTATATATTTATTAATATATTATTATATTTATATTTATACATACATATCCTTAAAAAAGAATAAAAATCCTACCTACAGATATTGTTATTGTCTAATTAATGAACTAATATTTATATTAAACCCAATCTAGAACTAAACAAGGAAGAAAATAGCCTCCCGCAACACAGGGAATCCTAGTGCGAGGGCCAATAGCCTAATATATTTTTTGCATTTTATGTAGATGGGAACCTTTGGGTTTGTCTGAAATTCACAGAATCTGGCTATTTCTGAAATCAAAAACATTAAATAAATGTTACATTGTATGTTAGGTAATTTAGTCATGATATTTTAGTAAGATAAAAATGTATTATGCTTTAATCCTAGTTTCAAATAAATAATTAAAATTTTATTTATACATGTCACGATATTTAGCATTCAGATTGTCTTTTGTTTATGTTTTTGACATTTATTTAAAAATTCTACTTTATTAGTTTTATATCAGTGGTCTCCCTGTATGCTAGACTCGCCCAGTGTTGGCAGAGGCTGCGGCCGAGAATACTGTAATGAAGCGCTTACCTTACTTTGAATGGGTCACTTTTTATTTCATAGTTATAATTTTAACACCATTTTTACCAATCTTTTGATACTTATTGACATTTATATCATTCGCTTATTTCTACCCGTCAAATTTAGCAAAATTTTAAAAATTTGTATGAAGTGCCATTCACCACCACAATGAGTCTACGTATTCTATTCGAACACTTACTCTGTTATTTCAAACTAGCTGTGCCCCGCGGCTTCGCCCGCATGGAAATTTGTGTGTCAAAAAGTTTCATTATTTACATATAGGTTTATTTTTACCTTGTTTTGCGTAAAATAAAAAGTACCAAAATATTATTACTGCATTACCTTGCCGTACCCGTACCCGTTCCCGTTCCCATTCCCACTCTCACTCCCTTTTCCGTTCCCAGTCCCGCTCCTGTTTGCGTTGCTCACCAATTCAACAGCCGGTGAATTGTGATGAGTTTTTTTATTAAACCTACCTAACTTGAGAAATGATTGGTTCCCCATACAAACTTTCATCCTCTATCATACCCTGTTCAAGTTTTTTTTTTCGCTACAAAAAGTAGCAAATGTACTTTTAAGGGTCCCGTCTGCGAAGTTCAGTAAAATTGATAATCTTTAACTGCCTTAGGGTTTGAATACTGGGGAAAAATTCTGAAACACGTGTTCATTTATTTTCAGTAAAGAGTCTCTGTGTAAAATTTGAGTCGATTGGTAATTTTTTTTTTGATCCCCATACAAACTTTGCCATCCCATTTTACCTTTTTAGAGGTAAATTTTTCAAAATTAGCTTATGTGCTATTCTGGTACCTAAGCTAAATTTCATCTAAATTTGTTCAGTGGTTACGGAGATACGTGGTACCTAACATTCACACAGACTTTTGTTCTCCGTACAAATTTTGCCTCTCTCGTTAACCGTCTTATGGGTTGAATTGCAAAAAATCTTGAAACACGTATTCATTTATTTTCAGTAGAGAGTCTCTGTGTTAAATTTCAAGTTATTCACGATTAGTAAAGTTTTTTTTGTTTCCCATAGAAACTTTGCCACCCCAGATTACCACGTTTGTGATTAATTTTTCGAAATGTGTGTTATTCTGGTACTTAAACTATCTACATACCAAATTTCATCTAAATTTGATCTGTGGACCCAGAATAAGCTGAGCATGTCAATTATTTAATCATGTATAGTCAAATCGGAATTATATAACCGCAACTGTTACATTATGGCAATTAAAATATATAATAAACTGCCCAGTCATGTGAAAGAGCTCAAGGGTAATTTATTTAACAGAACTCTTTTTAACATACTAAACGAACAGTGTTTCTATTCAATAAAGAACTATTTATTATTTAAATTTTGATGTTTTGACTGTGTGAAATTAGTCTATGTTCTGTAGTTTTTATGTTTTTATGTTCTGTAGTTAGTCTTTTTCTTCTCTTATACATTGACATTGAAATTAGACGAAATAGATTTTAGTTTGCTTTTTTTTGTTGTTTAGATAATTTGGTAGTTACTTTTAACTTAATAATTTGGACATAGTTTAATATTTTATAATTAGACATTCACATGCCTATATGCTGGCGAGATGTGCAGCACTATTATTATAATCTTCATCAATGTAAAACCTACCATGTCTTTTGTGAATAAATTATCTTTATCTTTATCTTTATTTTTTATCTCTTCATGAGCCAGGTAAAAGAGAAGGTCGCCGTCATGTCGTTTAAGGAAATGAGAGAGACCGCAATGGAAAAAGCAAAATGGAGGTTTTGCAGCCCATTGAACCAGTTGAAGTTATAAAGTTAATATTATAAAATGAAACTATGTAAGATAAGAACAAAGCAAGAGAAAAACTATAAAATAGATTGAATCAAAACCAAATCTTTATTTACAGTATATTCCACGTAACGTGGTCATTTAGTTAGCACCGTCGAGCCGTATCAGTCCATTGGTCCCTCGTACCGTCATTAGCGGATTATCAACCCGTTATAGCGGACAATCTGACCAGCGACCGACGGTGGGGGGAAACAGAGGAAAGGGGGGATAAAGGTAAAGGTGTAACAGGGCTACCACAGCCTCCTCACGTAAACATCGCTCTTAACCACAATTATATGTCATTTTAAAACGCTCGATACAGTCAGCCTGTCTTTGTCTACGCCTTATTTAGGATCGATTGATCAGTTTTTTTTAACACTTTAAAAGTCATAAGAAAAGCAAAGTAGCAGCCCTACCACAATAATTCTCGGCCGAGGCGGCGCGTTTAATTTTAATTAGCGTACTCGAGTCGTTAGGACTGTCCCGCGCCACCTCTACGCCTGAATAATGTACTACTCGCCGCTCACTACCACGGGGTGATTGCGACCCTGCTCATCATTCAACGGGTTATCAGCTATAACTGGTATAGTACCAGCATTTTTATAAAAAAACTTTAAATTTTTCAAGTTTTTGAACAAACTAGTAAAACACCCGTGACTTCACCCGCGAAAAAGTTTGTCATTCAATTTCTCTACTATTTGAATAACATGGAAATTACGAATAAGTATCGAATTTATATCCGCGGCAACGCTAACGTGGTACGTGATAAAAGTAGCAATGCTATTACTGGTCTACAACATAATAATATTATGAGCAAAGTTTTAGCTCAATTCGTTCAATAGTTGTGGCGTGAAGTAGATACAAATATTTTACCCCCGTACATCCTCCCATATCTTTAGTCACTGATCTTACTTGCAAGCGAAACCAGGTTGCAAAGCATAATAAATGTATTCTTTCGTTAAAATTGACGGTCACAAATAATGAAGACGATTTCCCTACTTCTATTTGCCTTGTTATAAAATAAAAATAATGAACTGCCATTATTTTTATTGTCATTTCCGTTACAGATTTTTTATTTTCGCCGTAGAACTGCGCACGACAGAAGCGAATCACCGTAAATGGCATTCATTTCCAAAAACCATTTGGTCCAACCATAAATTCTAAAGCTAAAATATAAGGATGCATGAAAATGCACTTAGTACTAAAAGCCGCGCTGTCTGCCGACTATCCACTACGTGCGGCTTCCAGCGAGCGATGGCCAAATAAACCCTCATTATCCAAACACTATCTCAGGAGATTAGGAAATATTTCCCGCGGCACCGCTTTTGGGGGGTGAAAGGGAATTTCTTTCATAATATCGCTACACTGTGTCAGGTACGTACCCTTTCTGACTTGCTAATTATGAAAGCTATTTTGAAGGTGACTTATGTGAAGTGCGTGAATGATTGCTGGATACATACATGTGAAGCTTGCCTCTAAGTTTTTTTAGATTTTTACAACTACTTATGTGTTTTATTTTATTTGTGCCCGGAACATAATATTTGTAAAGTAATCTACGATGTGTTTTGCTCTGTTTTATGAATGCCTTCGCATTTTACGTCTGCTCAGCGTCAAGACGCGATGGTTAATCTTGGTAATGCAGTGAGACTGGCTGCCGCTCGCAACTTGACGGCCTTTAGATAATGCTCATGTCGGGGCCTTCTATCAGGAGGAGAGAACTTGGTGAGGAATCAAAGCGGTGACATAAATCCTCCAATAAGTTTCATCTAAATAAAACATTCCTATTGGTGTTCCTCTCAAAATAAAACATTCCTATTGGTGGATTATCCCTCACCACTCTAACCTACGATTTCTCATTTATATCAGACCTATTTGTACCTTATAAGCAAATTTATGTAACCCTTTTTTCAGAACAAATAACTAGATCCCCGTACATACGCCTTGTAAATAGTCACAATAAAATGTTTTAGTCGAAACGGGCGTGTAACGTGACAGAGTTGACCCGCCAATCGGCGGAACGGCGGCCGCCGGCCGATACGGCGAGTAAACGACGATGGGGAAATATTGGGGAAATTCCGGGAATGTTGTACTTTTATTGACAATACATTTTGTATATTTGGTAGTTTCCTGCGACCGTCGCGACGCACATTGACTGTGGAATTACGTAACGCCCTGAACAATCCTTACGAATGTGTATGATATTACGAAAAATTTAGATGGAAATCAAACCAACGAAATTCCGTCCCATCGTCAACAAGCTATCAAGTATATAAGCTATCGAACTGAGGAACCAAAAGTCATGATTATCTCGATCAACATGCAGGATTTTTTATACAGTCAAATCAAAGTCATTCCAATCTCTTTATTCAGAACTTTGAATAAAGATTTACAACCCTAGCGCATTACAAAGTGTCCATACAAATATGTACTTTATACTGACGGCATCTGTGGTGCATTGGGTGAAGGTCCACCTGAAACGAAGAAGATTACGGGTTCGATTCCCAACGTGGGACATATTTCCATTATTTGCAGTTATTTGTCCCAGGTCTTTTCTATATATCGTCAAAAACTATTTGTCCGTCATAAAAACTTTAAAATAGCACTCTCTTTCCAAAGTCGCCTTAAATTTTCTCTGATACAATGACCGTGGTTGTTCTCTAAGTGACTTTCTCACATTACCTTACTCTTCTCACATAACCTTCATCCCTCCTCATCACAACATGTCCATACATACAAGCCTAATAATCCTCACCTTGTCTGCCACAGGTGCCACTTTGTAAAGTATTGCAAACTATAGTACAGGTAAATATTGTCAACCAGGGTCGTAGATCTGAGCGCTTCCGTGCTTCGGAAGGCACATTAAGATGTTGGTCCCGGCTTTATCAGTTATTGAGACATGTTGGGCCTTCAGCGTTAGGCCTTCTGGCGGCCTAAAAACTCCGACACCAGAGTTGGCCACTAACTCATACAAAGAAGAAGAAGAACCAGGGTGTAGCAATACCAACAGTACTGCAACAGGGTATTACAATAACAACAGTACTACAACAGCACACCCGCATTTCCTATTTACTGGACTGCACGTTAATTAACGAATGCAATCTACTGGAAACACATTCGACTATTTTACAAAGATAATCAGGACCCGCAGAAAAAATGTTTCAATTGAACAAACAGGTTCTTATACCTTTTAAACCCAGATTACAGAACCAAACTCAAACCTAGATTTCTAAAGTTCCTTTTAAAATAATGCACCTATTGCCGCGTTCACGTTTTACTTCTACCGTGTTTTTCAAAAGCGCAAACCATAGACCCAACATTAGAATATAATTAGGTCTTCCAAATAAAAAGTCAACGTCTTTTTCACGAGTGCAAACCGTATTATACCCTACATCAGAGTTTAAGTTGGTTCCTTTGTAATGTTTTTCTTCGAACAAGTAAAATATAAAAATAAAGAAAAAATTATTTGAGTCACACAATAAGTTCAAAAGTGTTATAGTTCATATTTTTTCCAAATATTTAGTGGATTTAGATTCATGTTAAGGATTCGATTTTAACTATATTGCCTATATTATATCTATATTGTCCTCCGCATTGTACCCCCTAAGCCACCGACTCTAGGCAAGTAAAGATAAAAATAACACATTAACTAAAGGAAAATTCCTAGAAAAATCCATGCCCAGACGAAGCAACCTCAGTTCGCGTTCAAAATGGCGTGTCTCTGTTGAAAGTTGTGATTTATGATATGCTTTCTAGTGTATAAAGTTATATTAACTGTTCAGTGTCTCTATGCTGCGTGACAGGTTATTTATTCCACAGTATTCATCATCAAACCCGTCTTTAGGGGCACTGCCGACTGAACCAGAATAACTGCTCGGCCTGAGGAGCTATGCAATGCTTGAATATAAGTCTATAATTATGTGGTGACCGAATAGCACGCCATATCACTACATAGTGCTTCTCGCTGTCTGTCTGTCCCTATCAATACTTAGAGCTTTAAAACTACGCAACGGATTTTACTGCAGTTTTTTTTTATAGATAGAATGATTCAAAAGAAAAGTATAAATGTATAATTTGTACCCATGCAAAGCCGGGGCGGGTCGCTAGTTTTTGATAAACCTTTATCATTATTAATGATTCACTAACTCTGATTAATTGTGTGACGTGCACTGAAATGTAATGTCTCATACACGGCGTATGGTGAAGAGAGTGTCAATATTTTCGTAGAAAGCCACTATAAGACGTGGCTTTGGGTAGCTATCGTAAGTTGTACACTTTAGCGGCCATCGGCTGCCCCATAAGCGCCTGGGGCATAATAAATTCCGAAAATTATAATTTAGGTCCGCAAGTTGCCGCGGGTTAATCGAATTATGTGGGAAACTTTGTATTTCGGCTATTTCGCCAGTTTATTATCATAACACACTTCACGGGCGCTCGGGGGCTAAGAGGGCGGATGTGGGGGTGATGTGTGCGCGCAACTTTTAAAGATCGCAACCTTTTTGTGTGACTTATCAAAGTGATGCTTGGGTCTTTTTCAGAACAAGAGTTTTAGCCTTTTCCATCTTAAATCGATGTACCTTTTCTTAGGTTTGTAATTATGCTACAATATACATTCTATATACAATTTAATCCGGTTTTATTATTAAAAATGCGATCTGTTTTTTCCCTATACCCCATTTGTTAGGTAGCAGGGCAGGGCCACGGCACGGGCTAGCAAGGTTGGCTTGGGTTCCAAAAATGTAAATAAATTCCCTTACACCCCAAGCATGTGCACGTGAGGTTGTTAGTAAACTTATATCAATTTCTCTAGCTCGGCGCATGTTTCATCCGAGTACCTACTTATCTCTCACAGACACAATAGGTTCCTAGAAGGTTGAAAGGGCAAGTACTCTTAAAAAGGTTACTTGGATGTCTCGAATCTGGGTCACACTTTAGGTATATTGAAGGCAATAATAGAAAGGTAAAATAAATTTATTTGTAGGTATACAAGTTCAGAATTTTCAAATGTCTATTACTTAGTTGAACTATGAACTAATGATAATAATTTATGATCTACCGCTACTAAGATTCAAGATTCAACATTCATTTATTCATACTTTTTGGTACATGTCAATTTGGTAGTATAAGTTTGTACAAACTACATATGAACAAAAAACTTAAAAAATTAAATTAAATAAAAAAATTCTAATCAATAAACAATAACTGTGAAAGCTACCTAATAATTTGAAAACTTATGAAAATTCAGTAATAATAAAACATTATTTTTTTAATTGATTTTGCAATTAACATAAAAAGAGAACATTTAAAAACTACAACAAAAAGCTGGTCAGTGGAGTTAGGTTTTGAACTGCACCGCACTTTCTCTATCATAAGTAATTTAAAAAAGATATTATGCATCCAAAAATAAACGTTACGAATCGATGAAGACGAGATTACGGTGAAGGGCTCTAAGTACGTCAGATCACTTATAACCCTTCCCCGTGTAAAGTGACGCTCCTTCAGTCGTCGCGAAGGCTCAGAGTCGCTCGTTTACATAAAACATTATCCGGGCCGTAGCCGTCATACATTATCGCACATGCAGGATTACGTGGTGCGGGGCTGCGGGCCACCCCTCACGAAAAATGACGCGCTAAGCGAGATACATGAACCATGAATTATTTAACACGCGTAAAACGTTAACTGGTGTTTTTACCCTGAAAAGTCTCGCATTGTGCGCTCTACATTGCGCCTTTTGAGCTGCGTGCTGACTACAACTTGATGGTACGCAGCAATGTGTATCATGATTCAATAGTCTATAAGAAAGGGATAAGTTACTCGATTTGGAGTCCATTGCTTGTTATTCTCTGGTAATATTTGTTAAAATTTGAAGATAACCAGCAACGTAAGCCATACAAACGGATAAATTAGATGGACTAGTAGGTGGATGGAGAAATTCGTCAGAAACTTTTTTACGGTTTTACTTTGTTCAAAATTTTAAGGAATTACTTTGTTATAATGTAGCGACACGACACCGACGACACGGCGGTCGTGTGCGGGAAGATGACGTATTTTATGGAGATCCACAGAGTTTTATGGTGTTTTTATGCCAAATCGGAGGTAGATCAGTATTTACTTTGGATTTATGGAAAGTAAAGAGATTAATAGATGTAATGGAAAAAACATGTTTTTATAAAGATAAAAATCGGCCAAGTGCGAGTCGGACTCGATTATAGACTTATTTAATTATTTACTTTTGAAGTGAATATACAACTAAATATTCTGTGAATATTTAAAGTGATGACCTACCTGTTGCCATTATTAATTATTAATATCGAGCAAAAAATCACGTTTTTTGTATTTGTTGTTCTGAGATCATGTATTTCTATTGATATAGATCAACAGAAATAAATCATCTCAGAACAATAGATACAAAAAACGTGATTTCTTTTGCTGAGAAAATTTTAACTGTCTAGCTATCCTTCGAGCATAAGATGTAGCTATCTACTAGCTAGATGTAGATAAAAAACACGTTTGATGAATGGGAACCCCCTTAAATATTTATTTTATTCTGTTTTTAGTTTTTGTTCATATAGTAGCAATAGAAATCATCTGTGAAAAGGAGAATGCCGATAACCCGTACCAAGTGCGTCAAAACCAAACGTATCCCATAAAATTGCCTATAATTTATAAATAACATTAACATTTTTTTTAGTCTTACAGACCGACTCGATTAATAATCACGTAAAAAAATCTTTCGTTTATTTGGTTTCCGGCGCACGGCGCCATGACATTGCAACTACCCTCACTTAATTTTAGACAGTAGAATTTATGAAAACATTGGAGGTTTTTTCACTTTGTATAATCAAAGAGGTTGGATCAGAAACTTTTTTGTGGTACTACTAAACTATCTCCTATCTTTATGTATTATTAGAGTGTTCTGTGGCATTGTGTAGCAGTGTTTATTCTGTTATAGATATTTTATTAGAAATCATCACAATAATGAACGATAAACAATCGTGGCATCAACTGTTTGCTAATAACCTAATAAAATGGCCTTTTCGTGGTTGTGATGAATGTGTTAAGATCTTGGATCTTAGCTTGGATTTCACCTTCACCAGTAAGTACTAATACCTATTTTAATGATGTAAATGCCTATCTACTTTCTCGTCACTATCATTATTTGAAAATAATATAAAGTAGAACACAGTAGTAGAACACAGTAATGTATGTAATGTCTTACCTACGAAGTAGAAGTTAAAACACCCTTTTACCTATCTGTGTGAGGTATATAAACCTTTTCTTATAGATATAGTATCATATTTAAATGTTTATAGTGTAATACTAATAATTATGTAGACAAAACTGAACACACAAGGTCTCGGGAAAGCATTTTTTCAAAAACAAACTCTAAAACTAATATCAAATAAAAACATTTTGTTTACGTTTATCTTAAAAAAGACTTAGTATTCCATTAATAACAGTATCATATCTTTAAAAAAAATTAGGTTTCGTTTTGACGCAATCACTTTAGCATTGGTACCGAGCGCCATACATCAGACGGCATTCTCCTTTCAATTGTCTAGTTATCACGGGTTATGAGATACAGCCTGGTGACAGACAGACAGACAGACGGACAGTGGAGTCTTAGTAATAGGGTCCCATATGTTCCCTTTGGGTACGGAACCCTAAAAAGTATATATTTGGAATGATTATACTAGCTCATGAAAGGGGAAGAAAGACTAAAATCATCAATACCATCAAATAGAGTTGGAAAACCCTTTTTTCCAAATTGTGAGAAAGTGGTGGGCTCTGGTCCGGAAGTGTCGTCATCTGAATAATAATGATGACATGATAACACAGGCGCTGGACCGCACAAAACGTTTGAAAGCTGTTTCATCAAAATATGATAATTCCCCGCCCAAAAACAACGTGAAGCCTTATTTATAAACACCTACTTAGCTTTATTTAAATTCGACTCTAAACTTATTAAACGGAAAAAAAATTGATTCATATCCTAAATACCTATACCTAATTAGAAAAAAAATACAACCTAATTTATGAAAATTTCTTGAACCTTTTCGAAGATTTAAAAGCAACTTATTATTGAATTAGGACAGATGTCGTTTAGGTGGCCTCAAAACTCCATTACCAGAGGTACGTATAGATTGAAGCTACAAGCCGCGGCAGTCAGTCGTAGCTTGATTGTATCTAGCTAATACATTCAGGTGCGAGACAAATACAAGAGTCGTCGGGCCTTGGCAGGCGCGGCGCCACTTTGATATTTCATACAAAATGTATAGAAGAGGTGGGGCGGAAGACATACTGAGACGGCGATGTGCGGGTGCCACTTCCTCGCCCTCGGCTCACCCGCAGCTAGCAGTGGCATAGACAACACTAGAATGCCCCAAATGCATCTACTGTGTTCGCCTGCGCCACGCCTTTCCGACACCGTTTGCGCGCCTGTTCTGCGCTGCACGGGCGCCGCGCCCGCACCTCGCTCGCGCAACACTAACGCCCGACGCCTCTTGTATTTGTCCACCCACTGCACTGTGCACAATCACCTTGGACGTTCGGATGTCTGATAGAAGTCCGGCTGGATGCCGAACCACCGAGCACATTCCTCAGGTGCGTCCGTCAGCCGCAACTTACTATTCCATCCGATAATTTAACCCCACCTTTAGACCCTTCCTAGCATTGACGATATTGGAGCAAGATTAGTCCTTAAGACGACCTGGAATACCAAAGGAATAGATAGCGGTAAGGGAGGAAGAAAACATAACACCTCGTGGTTTACGAATACGGCGGCAAATGTTTCATTAAATTCTGCACTTGCGCGGATAGCCCGCGTGTGCAGTCCGCCGACTAACTGGTAGGGAGACCATGTACTGCGCGATTCAAAGATTTTGTCCTATCCCAGGGGATAAACTGAAAGGGGAATAACCCAGGGGTTATTACTATAATAGTTTAACTATTCACTTGGATTATGGCGCAGGTTGTTTTGAAAAATATTGAATGTAAGTAGGTTGGTAATATTAGCAACATGTAATCATAATCATAATTTTTATTGTTTCATGTGGTACGTACATTTAGTTCTTATAATTATTATTAATTATGTACATTCCTCCCTGTTTAGGAATTCTTTTAACGTGCCTATTCTACAGTTATCAATACAATTTTGTTTTTTAATTAACATAAATAGTCATGTTTTTATACATCATATACATTGTGTGGCGTATAAATGATTATTTTAACCATTGTCAGTGGGTCATAACTGATCACAAAATAATCAATCATGTCATCAAAAAGAGTGATCAAGGGTTTAATTATTAGGGAATTCGGAGAGTGGTCAATAACTCAAAACCATGATAATTTTACTGAACACAATTTTTTATTTACACATCATTCATGACGTCTCCTACCTCCCACAGGCAATTTTTTGACTACTCATTACACCCTGTTATTACACCCTGTTTATTTATTTTGTTGTTTGTTTTTTTATAAGTAATTTCTTTAGACCGGTAACATTATTACGCAGTTATGTGAAAGCATTGCGAGATATTGGTGATCTTTTTTTTATTTTGCAAAACGATAACGAAAATTAACTCATTGAAATAATTCAGGAATATGACTTCAGAAGGTCAGAAGGTCAGAACTTAATAAGAGGTTGCTAACGAACATACCAATGCTCTAGGTCTCTTCTTAATATACGTAATAGATTAAAATATGTGTATTATCTCAAAACCTAAAGTACTAAAGCATGGTAGCCCTAGGCTAGCCACAACCTGGCTAATTTGAGCTCTGCGATTATTCGCGGTGGGACAGCACACTCGCGCATTTGTTACTACTATACGTAACAAACGTGGACATATTGAATTCATCACCTCATTCGAGAGTCTCATACCTCAACATAAATTGTATTGTTTGGGACTATTATATTTAGGACTAGACTATATTTTAATTAACTATATTTTAATTTCGGTACTACTTAGAACCGGAAAATAATTGGTATGAATTTGGGCCTAAGCTGTGAGCGTCGATGGATCAACATTAGCCTAGACTATAAAGAGCAAAAGCTTATTGTGAGATAAACACATAAATGCGCGTATAATCAAGGTATCCAGATGAATTCGTCACTCGACCTTCACCTAAAATGACCCTTATGGAGGGTCGTTTTTTATATAATATGTTTAGGCTGCCTGCTACACCTGGTAATGGTAGTTCCGATGGATGGGAAAGAAACGAAAAGCATTGCTTACAGCTAAGCCTATGAGAAAAAGCAGGACAGAAAGATTTATACCAAGGGCAGAAAATTCAAAACTGATACTATAGTACACAATAGTATAGTATAGTAAAAGTACTCACTTTTATTAGTAAGTACTCAGTAGTGACTGAGCAGCTAGAGCTGAGCTAATCTTTTAGTCATATAACCATATCCACATACACAACCTAGCAGTAATATGCATTGCCTTACCCACATTGGATATAGGTATTTCTGTGTGGTAGTTAGTGGTAGTTCAAACGCAGGCAGTATCGGGAATCCTAGAGCAATGTTGCCACCAACCCAGAGTCCTTCTCCGTTATTTTAAGGAGTTGGGCTGGCTGGGGCCAGGTTAGCAGGGGGGCAATGCACAATACACCCCAATGCGGGACGTCGGTGCAGAACTTTTTCCCCCCACTTCAAATTAGAATTAGTGGTAGTTATTGGAACCAAGTACCTACCACTATACTCAGACCCGTAACGATTATTTAAATATCAAGCAAACATTGGTTGGCAAGCTCTTGCTTGTTTTCGCGTCTTGCACCAGCGAGGTCGTCAACGAAAAAAATGAGCCTATAGCTGGCAATAATGTCGGCAGCTACAGAACCATCTATCTCAGACAAGTTTTCCCTTCCTTGCTCTATTTTCATTTTCAAACTTTCAACTTTTTCAAAGTTTTCCGATCTTCCTTAATCTTACGCCGCCGTCGACATAAGGCTTCAATTTCCAATAGCATGCTTCATCACTGGCATAATTTGATCAAGGTAAGCATTTTTCTTATTACGGTTTTATTCCATGGCAATAAGATTAAATTTGCAATATTTCTGGCTCAGGCGATGGAGCAGATGGTTGTGTTCTGTTGACTGATGACTACGGAGATGACGTAATAGCTCCATGATTGTGTTTAGTTCGGTGTTTTCTGTTTTCCTTACGTGAAGATAATATTAATTTCCTTAGGTATCGCGCCTGCTAAACTACCATTTCATAGAAAAATAAACAAACTCCTTAGTCACTACACAATATATCCAAAATACAAGTTGAACATCTCAAAATTATTAAAAGTGACATCTTGCTTTAAAATACGGCCATACATTTAATGGTGGGTTTGCGAGCGGAGATAAAAACTTACTTAGTAAGGTACGCCACTAGCGCCTAAAATAGGTATTACACAGGAACTTAGATTAACTAGTAATAGGTCAACAGGCGAGCGTCCTGTAACTCCCTGATTGGATCCCACTGACGGGCCATATCGAGTGCGTGATGAATGTGCGGAGGGAATACCCTGGGGTGCTGTCACTGCGGAATAGCGACCACGAAAATGAGCTCTAGCTGTCTGTTTTGAAATGCTATATTGCTTCAGCAAGCAAGCAAGGCCGAAAAATGAAAATCGTTTTCATAGAATGTGGATTTTCAAATCTATGAAATGGAAAAACGTGGTGCTTATTTTGTATATATATTGACTGAGTTTAGTGCTGAAGGCATTAGCCAGCCATTTTTCTTTAGGTGCTGTATAAGTTACACTGACACTCATATTACTCCAAGCATCCAACTCCATAAAATAATAAATATATATCCATTGGACAAGAAAAATAAGTTGAACAAAGATAAAGCGCAAAGAAACTATTCATCACGGAGCACCGCGTGAGTGAAACCACGCGCTAGTTATAAGTATAAATAAGCCTGTCGTGTGAAAGCACCTCGACAGTAATTTGGCACCGAGTTCAGAATTCATTGACTATGAATATTCCAACGATCCGACGCCAATTGAGGGGCCATGATCAGTAAACAGACGGATTCTGTCAAGCGAGAGTCGAATTCATGCAATATTCATTCGAGGAGGAGTAAACAATGCCGACGGTGTTAATCAGGATCTAACTTGGATAGGGCTCGTCCATTACATTAATAAATCGAAACGAATGCAAATCACCGTTTTTGTTGTAGTTGTATGGAGTTTTAAAGTTTTGTTACCAATATATTTATTCATAATTATAATTTTTATTTTTGACTCAGGAGACCTTTCATAATATGACTCAAACGTTATAAACTTTGTAAATTAAAAAAATTTAATACCACAAACTTGATTTTCGGACGACGATCGTTTTTTTGGTTAATTTGGTTCTTATTATAAACTAGGTTTCTTTTTCAGGTAACAAATTATGTATATTCCAAGTTTCATCCAATTCCGTTTATTTTATTTTTTTATTTTTTTTACTACTTGAAGATGTAGCATATGGCCCACCTGATGTTAAGTGGTAACCATTACCTATCACAAAGCATTGCATCATACATCACGTTTTTCCGGGACGTGCTCTACGGTGCAACGCCCTACGTCCATCAACTTGAGGCATGAAGATGATAAGCCTCTTGTGCTTGTAATTTCACCGGCACCCACACCCTTCAAACCGAAACACAGCACTGCTGCTTCACGGCAGATATAAGCATGGCGGCAGTACCTCCCCGGACGAGCCCTCCACAAGAACTCTACTACCTTCTAAAATTTAGAAAAGTTAAAAGTTAAAAGTTTAAGTTTAGTTGTTATTGCGTGAAAGAGTGACAAACATCCATCCATCCGCACCAAGTTTCACATTAATAATACTATACTAGCTTCCGCCCGCGGCTTTGCTCGAGTGATACTGGGATAGAAAGTAGCATATGTGTTAATTGTAAGCTTATTTTAAAATTTATGATTATTTAGATGACAAAAAAGCTTGGGATGAAACTGTCTCCAACTCCCTCAAAAACAATGTAATAGTTAAGAATACAGATTGTAACTTTAAAAAAAAAATGCCAAGCAGAGTTTCTTGCCAATTCTTCTCTGTTTGGTGCGTTACGAATTGGTGTTAATTAAAAAATGACGATTCAAAGTGTTCTTTGCAGTGCTTATTGAATAAATACATATGATTTTATTTTTTGTATATTCCAAGTTTCCTCCAAATCCGTGCAGCCAGTACGGCGGGAAGCGACTACAAAAATACTCACTCACATACAAACTATCCCATTTATAATATTAGTGTGATTTTGCGCGTTCGTTGTGCACTTGTAAAAGTGTAGGTCAAAAAGCCATGTACAATATTATCAAAATGAATGTAAATAGCCCCATTATCCCATTCTATCTCCACATCCGAGGGAGAGCAAGTAACTAGACCATTCCATCTTCAGCAGGGAGCAGGTTGCTTGCATCTCCAAGACTTTATCCTGTGCAGTATTCCCACATGCATGAGCATCGCCAGGGCCATCGCATTAATACAGAAAGCTTGTTTAGTGCGTCTGATTGGACGTTGGTATGTTGGAGTATTTAATATACTTCTATTATATAGGGGGTACTTCAACTTCCGGTGTGTAGACCGGGATTTTGAGCCCCAGCCTATACCCTCCATTGTCAATGCAGAAAACTAATACAGAACCGTAGTGAGGAAACTCATAGACTCGTCATCGGTTGCCGGTGCAAGTAGTTCAGTGGTCAAGTCAGTCAGTCAAGGCCTTGCGAGTTGTAAGTAATTGAAGGAATTGCTTTGTCAAAAAGGACTAATTATGTTAAACAACCGTTTACCCGCCCACTAACTTCAGTTTTCACGACCTTAATCAACTTCACACGTATTGCTATTATAAGAATAAGAATAAGAATAAGAATAATTTTATTGTGAATTTGTGTGAATCATAGTTACTTGAAGGTCTTATAACGAAATCATAGTATCAACAAATTTATCCTGTTCGGACATACAATAATATTTTTACACAATTACAAACATATGTATGTAATTTACAAAGTTATACCTAGACAGGCTACATTTTATTTTGATCGGTTGAATGTATCAGAAACAATCATAATTTAGGCAGACATACTTAATTATCAAAAAATTCCCTTAAATTGTAGTATTGAACGCGTTGATTCTTTAAATAAGGCTTGAAAGCAATACGGCTACATATATTTAAATAAATAAATAAATAATAAAATAAATAATTTATTTATTTATTTATTTATTCATAATTAATTTTAACAGTATACATAATATACCAAAGCGTTACATGGTACCTTTACATAGCGGCTACATAGCCGCAGTGCTTTTTAGCCCTATGGCAGTGGGAGAGCTACATGATACTACTACACCATAGACCATAGCAGCCTGTATGAGTCGACTGCTGGACATAGGCCTCCCCTAATACAGGGGAATATGCCCATAATCCCCACGGCTTAGGGGATCGCAGGGCACAACTTCTCGCACTTCTGACGCTGCTGCCCATCTGCGTCCTGGGGATTTAGCTGTACCGGTATTAGACTGCGCTATGCACCAAGGTACTGGCTTTCTGCAAGAACCTTTTCCATACACAAGAGACTTATATACTGATCCAAGGGTTTCATATTTTGGACTAAACTTAATTTAAGAAAAAAATGTGAGTACCATTAAAAAAAATTGCAAATGAATAGAACGGCTTAATAGAACCTATCTATTTATTTATTTTAAAAAAACATCCACCTAGAATTAAGTTTATTTTAAACTTTATATTAAATTTATATTTATTTTTATTAATATTGTATTATTTTTTTAAATACTATAACAAACTACATGACAGAAATAATAAATAAAATTTGAAAATTATTTTAGTTATGTAACAAAAATGATATATTCAATTATTAATTTATTTAATTATTTTACGGCCTCTGTGGCGCAGTGGGCGAATTTCCACCTGAGACGCAGAAGGTTGCGGGTTTGATTCCCGCTGCGGGACAAATGTTTGCATGCTCTGTAGATATTTGTCTCGGGTCTGGGTGTTTTCTATGTATGATATGTATGTATTTACAAAAAATAATTATTTGTGTAAGATATCAATCTTGTAGTTCCCATAATACAAGCTCTGCTGTGGGGCTACATGATGCTGTGTGATTACGTCCTGCATTATTATTATTTTTTATTATTTACATTGAAAATTACATTTGACCAAACTGAGTTCATTCAGAACTATATCAGTTATTCTGTTATGGCCAATCCTTTTGTGATGGACAACGACCTCGAGCCGGACACGAGACCACAACAACACCGCAGGACCGCTCATTGTCTCAAATATAACTTAGTGTAAAGTTTCCCCCTCGGAAGGGATAATGGGTCGCCTTATTCAATTACCTACCTATCTTAATCAATATGAAGTGAGTAATCTAAACCTCAAGTGGGTATCTTTAATTAGTTTAATTGGAGTTGAAGTTGGGCGGGATTCAGCAGTTTCACGCCGAGCTCGCCCCGGCACAGGGGTGCAGCAAGGATCACCACTGGGGTGAGACAAAAAGTGGTCCCTAGAATGATCAATTCGTCTACTTAGGAGTTTGCTCAGAGAATGAGCTAGCCGAAGTGGCATTAGCCTGGCCATATCTGATGAAGAACCGACAACCGTTGGGGTAAACGAGTTCTTGAGTGGAGACCGCGGTTCGGCAAACGTAGTGTAGGACACCCTTCGGCCAGATGGAAGGAATAAGTTTATTTGATCAAACGCGATAATAAATTAAGCGACTACAAATAAAAAAATGTTTGTTCTTATATCTTTCATGGTTTACAAACAATGCTTAATGTATGCGAGCCCCTGTACGCCCCCTGGATGCACCCCCGTCACCGGAAGGCAGTGTTTGGAGTTTCTGCATGCGGTGATTAAGTTGGGCAACTTACTTGTAAGTTCCGTGAGTTCAGTTCATAATGGTGGCAGAATCCTACTGTTGTTGCTCTACGACTTTTTTAATAGTCTAGCGGTTGCGATTTGGCAAAATTACCAAAAGCTGCAGTATTTACGTGATTTAAGGTATCATAATCGCGTAGATACCTTATTGTTTTAACTATCTTCCTTGGTTTCGCTCTTTCACGTTTTAGGGTCGGATTTTCTAATCATGCGGCGCTAAGTATTCCAATGGCTCGTGTGGACCATTCGGCTACTAATCTCAACATCAGCCTATAGCAGTCTACTGCTGGAAATAGGCCTCCCTAATGAACGCCATTGCGCCCTATCCTGAGCTTGACGCACACAGCTTCTGCCAGCAGCCTTTCGCAGATCTCTGAGTTATGTCGACAACTTTAGTCGTATGTCAGATAAACTAGTTACGGAATTTATCCTTCAGATAAACTCTGAGCATAGCTTGTTCCATAGTTCACTGGGCGACTTGAAACTGTTGGACTAGCCGTACTGTGAGTGTTCACGTTTCGGCTCCGTATGTCATAACGGGTAGGACGCACTGATTGAAAACTTTTGTTTTCAAAGATTGCTGTATGGGTGACGAGAAAACTGGACGTAGTTTTAATAAATACGCGTAAGCTATTTAGAATGACTGTAGTCTGTACAACTAAGAATTTAGACATTCAAATTGCTTGAGTAAAAATTCAATACGAAAGGGGATGAATAGGGAACAGTCGGAATCCGATATTTCTCGCCAGGACCGAGACAAAGCCTCCATCTAATGAGTTTACTTCGCTTACAAATCCTATTTGGAGGGACTAAGGAGGAGGGGGGAATGGAAATTGTTTCAAATCTTACACATGATGATGCCAATGCTGCCGTTATCTTTAACTTTTTACAATGTTGTATAGCAAGTCCCTTGACTCTATACCGTAGGTAAAAAATAAATACTTGACATACTACGTTTTTAAAAGTAAATAAAGTACTGGTTATAATATAATAACACCTTTCATATCAACTTTTTATTTTTGGGAGATTATAAAATACCCATATTATTTTATTCGTAGATCGTAACTTCACCTGGCCGGAGGGCGTCCTACACTACGTTTGTAGAGCCGTCAAGAACTCGGCTGCTGGTAGAAGCTGGATGCTAAAACATGTTATTAAACAAAGTTATTCAGTTTCAAAGTTATTCAGTTAGTTCAGTGTTGCTTAACCAAGGTGGTAGCTTACCTACAGTAAAAAGAAGAAGCACAGCAAACCCCGTCACCTGCGACATCATGTGCCAACATATTCATCAGTGAAATAGTGATGAGACGACTTCTGGCATTTCTAAACACAGAACTGTCCCGTCCCTACGAGCGAATCGGACAATTACTGCTTAATGGGACTTGCGCTAGGGATATTGTTTATTGTTGTATCAAAGCCATTATTTGAGAAAATTTGTCGATTAAATCTGATTTACGTAGAGAGTCGGCCCTTTTAAAGTACCTCTCAAGTATGAGGTGGAATTTAAATTCAAATACAAATAAATGTTTTTTTAATGAAATATATATTTCTCTATTTTGTTTTATTTATTTATTGGTCGAATTTTACCAGATATTATTACTTGGGTCATTATAACTTACTTAGATCATATATTAGAAAGAAAGAAAGAAAGAAAATATATTTATTTCACCCGAAATTTTATACAATGTACCTGCTTAACAATAACAAAACAACAAATACAAATACAAATAACTAGATATATAAGTAGGTAATGCACTTGAACAGTGGGTGAAATAGGACCCTCACTCAGCATATGCAGCATGTGAGACAAAGCTCAGATGCTGCGCTGATTTTCAGTAAGGGCCCTTTACAAGTGACATTTACAATAGAACAGACAGTAAAAATGAATAATATTAGAATCTACTTTTTAAAGTAGGTAGATACTTGCTGTACCTACCTACTTACTTGAAAAACTTTAAAGTTAAACTATATCTATAAATAAACAATTAAAAAGGAATAGGTAGGATTATAAAGGTTAAAAATATAATACATACAAATAATAATTACAATATATTAGTTAATTAATAATACATACAAATAAAGGTGTAAAGTTATAAATACGGCGACACAAGGAACAAAACAAAATACTTTTTTTACAAAGTAGAATTGTCTATGACAGCCTTACTTGCAGCTCGTTTGCTATTGGTTGAGACATCAGTTGATAATGGCGGACGGAAATCTGAGATGGCTGGCTGACCGACTGACTGACTTGACAACTACAAAGCGAACAGAAGTGGGTGATTTGACAAATTATTTAAACTCCCAAAAGTTTTGTAAAACATGGCAGAACGTTGTCGAAGTACCTGCGTGAACGGTTGGGTCATGTGGATACCTAAAATATGGTTGAGGTTTGAGGTGCAAGAAGCGAAGTGAAGAAGAAATATGCTACATGGCGAAAAAACAGATCACGAGTTCACGACCGATCGAGATAAAACTGAGAAGCTTGGAAAGACACGTGGCTGGCACTACACCTCGATCGAAGGTTTGCTCCTACAGGGCATGACGTGCATTCCCAATGGGTAAGTAAGTTTGGAGGATTCAGGGATGGTGTTTGCGTTTGTGCACTGCATTAAATCGGTAGGCATTTTTGTTCAGTAAGGAGATGCTTTTTGAGGTGTACTTTAAAGATATTTACCGATTTCAGAGCACGCACTGGCGGTGGCAAATCATTCCAGCACCGCGAGGCAGCGAATTTAAAAGACCCACGGAATGCCATTGATTTGTGCGTCGGAGTGGAGAAGATAGAAGTGCATGATCTACTCGGATATCTAGACTGGGCATTAGCCCAGATGAGTTTATTAAAAAGGTATTTAGGATATTGATTATTTACTACACCGAAAAGAAGAACTGCAAGATGAAGCTTTCTTCGAGCTGTCATTTTAAGAAGGTTAAATGAGTTTAAATATGGAGTAACATGAGTGCGCGGTGGGATATGGAAACAGAACCGCGCACAGGCATTTTGCACCCGCTGAATTAACTTTACTGTTCTAGCAAGTAGGCACGGCCCATAGACCGTGTCACAATAATTAAGTTTTGATAAGATGAGAGATTCACATAAATTGATTCGCACTGCTTCACTAATGTAAGGGCGGATTTTATAAAGTAATTTTAAACGATAGAAACAGTTACGTACACACTCTGCAACATGTGTCTCAAAATGTAGCTTACTATCCATGATGATCCCAAGGTTTCTGGCTTCAGCAACACATTCAACCGACACATTGTCTATTAAAATATCCATAGGTGTTCCTTGAATAGCTAGAACCTTTTGCTTAGTACCAATGAGCATGAATTTTGATTTTGTGGGATTAATTACTAGTGAGTTTAGCTTTGACCATTTAGATATTTCAGTTAAATCAACATTAATTTTGTTTACAGCATCAGCAAGCTCATTCCGAGCAAATGAAAAGTAGAGCTGCAAATCATCAGCGTAGAGGTGATGTCTACAAAATTTGAGGGTCTTGGTGATGTCAGCACAATAAAGAACATAGAGGATTGGTCCTAGTATGGAGCCTTGAGGGACACCTCTCTGCACAGGACGAATGGCTGATTTTAGTGTGGTCCCATTAGGCATAGTCAACTCGACGAATTGTTGCCTGTTGCTGAGGTAGCTGTGGAACCAGCGGATTGTGCGGGCATCAAATCCATAGAAAGAAAGTTTTGATAGAAGAAGGGAAATATTTAAGCAATCAAATGCACGGGAATAATCAAGGAGAATTAGAATGCTGACCATGCCTTGATCCTGAGCACCAAGTAAATTGTCGACAACGTCTAGAAGAGCAGTTGCAGTGCTGTGACCTTTACGGAAACCAGACTGAGCAGGCGGAAGGATATTGTTGTCTTCAAGATACTTGGTGAGTTGCATGGAGACAGCCTTTTCCAAGACTTTGGAGAGGCAGGGAAGGAGACTTATAGGCCTTAGATCTTTATATGTTGTCGGGTTATTATTTTTTTGAATAGGTCTCACCTTAGCTACCTTCCAGTTGTTTGGGAAAATGCCACTCTGAATTGACATATTGACTATACTTGTTATGGTTTCTAAGGACTCTGGCAATGTCATTAGTATCATATCTAGAGATATATTATCCACACCTTGTGCATTAGACTGAAGTCTACGGATAATTTTTAAGACTGTGTCCTGGCTTACTGGACTGAGGGAAAAAGTCTCCGAGTTAAATTTATGGTGCTCAAAGTATGTTAAATGAGAGATTGCAACAGAGTCTTCCCCAGGTATATCAAGGAAGTGGTTGTTAATTAAATCAGGATTATTGAATTGTAGGGGTAGTTCCATGTCCTTTAGTTTATGAGGGAGTATTGTGGTTTTCAGATTTTTCCATAATTTTTTTGAGTTATTAATATTATTGTTTATATTTTCTGTGAAATAAGCCTTTTTTTCACTATCAATTGCAGTCAAAACTATGTGCTTCATATCTTTGTAACAATTTTTGAGTGCTGTTGTGCGTTGTGTACGATATTTACTGTGATAATCATCGCGGATACGCATCATAGTTTTAACGGTGTCCGTTATCCAAGGGTGTGGGGGTTCTTTAAATCGAGTGGTTTTAGTTGGAGCATGTAGATTGAATAAGGTAGTTATTACTAAATTAAAAGATAAAACAAGTTCATTTATGTCGGACATAGAAGTAAAATAGTTCCAATTAATATTGTTAATGTCATTATTAAAAAGTTCTGGGAGAATGTTTTTTAAGGGTCTATAAGTTACTATACGAGGAAGTGGCTTCTCTTTTTTTATATTAAGTTCTACTAGGATCATTCCATGATGTCCAAGATCAGGGCTATATTTAACTATACTTTTGCGAACCATGGCGTCAGTACATGCTATGTCGATGAGAGTAGCACTATGGTCAGTGAAGTGTGTTGGCTCCGAAATTACCTGTTTCAAGTTAAGACTATATGTAAATTCATTAAGAAGTTTCGTTTTCCACTCATTAGGAGTGAGAACGTCTATGTTAAGATCACCTAGCAATATCAAGTTATTATAGTTCGTAAAGGATGTGATGGATTCAGTTAATTCCTCGAAGACAGAATTAGGGTTCTGCTGAGGTGGCTTATAGGCGGTGCCAATTATTACTTTCTCTCCATTTACCTTAACGCTTATCCACATCTGTTCTACATCTGGTGCTGGAGGGTGAGGGCACACACGGGTGTAAATAGTTTTCTTAATATAAAAGCCAACCCCCCCTCCGCGGCCGTGCTTGATGTGTGAAGGTCTAGGAATAAAGCGAAAGCGATAGCCTGGCACTTTAGGTGCTTTCTCTGCTTCATTGTGACTTACCCATGTTTCGTTTATGGCAATTATGTCAGGTTGTAATTCCTCCATGGCCACTATAAATTCCTCATGTCCTGTATTTAATGAACCAGCGTTAAAAAGACCAACTTTAAGGTATTTTGTACTAAAAATAAATTATTTGAATTCGTATTGGATATAAGTGGCCATTGTGTGTGTGTAAGATGTTAATATGATGGTAAACGAACATAAAGTAAATGATCTTAGTTATAAGTTTTTTAAGTATAAAGACCGTACAAGTAAACATTCTGCTGTTCAATAAATAAATAGTTATACTGTAAATAATGTAGATAGTAAATAGTGTATGTAAAAGAGTAAATAAATATCTGCTATTAATCTGAATAATATTTTTTTTACATAGGAGATACATAGATATTATTAATATGATAGACATATAGTTAATAAAATTTAGAAAGTTTAGAAATGATAAGAATGTGACTCTTTCCGTACCGAAAACAAAACACAAATAATTAAGACCTATAAAAATTAATTTACATGTAGAATAGAGTCCACGGGCACAGAACCAAAAACCCGGTCGAGGTCTGCCTGGCAACGGATGGGGTACGGTTGTTTGCCGTCCGCTTGCCTCACGTAGATGCGCCCTCGCTTCGTCCAAGCGAAGCGCCACTGATGCCTGCGGGTTTCTTCTCGCGCCCGGGCGAACAGCACACGATTAGCCCGCGACAGGCGCTCGTTGACAAAAATGCGGGCGTGCGCGCCGGCGGCGGGGGCGCGCCCAGCATCGGCGGTGGTGAGCGTGCGGCGCACCCGGGCGGCCGCCAGCAGGCTGTCGCGCAGGTCGCGGCGCGCCAGGCGCACCACCAGGCGGCGCGCGCGTGGCAGCTCGCCCCCGGCCCCCGCGCCCACAGCCACGCCCACGCGCTCCGCGAACACCACGTCGCGCTCCTCCAGCACCACGCCCAGCTTGGCCGCCAGTACGGTGATCGCCTGCTGTGCGCTCTCGCCGCGCTCCTCCGGCAGGTGCCCTATTTCCAAGTCCGAGCCGAGCGCCTCCTGGTCTCGGTCGTTGAGCTCCTGCTGGAGCCGCACCACGGTGGACTGCAGGTCCGAGATGACGGCCGCGTGAGCCGCGGGCTCGACGGCGGCGGCGACGCGCTCCTGCTCGACGACGTCGAGGCGTCGCTCCAGCCCGTCCACACGCGCCGTAACGCCGGCGAGGGAGACTCAAAAATCTGCCACCTCAATCCTGACCTCCTTGAGCTCGGAGCACAGACTCTTAATGTCCGCCCTTAACGCCCCAACCTCCGCGCGCATGTCCTCCCGCATCTCACGAAACTCTTTCAGTAGCTCCTCTGTGAAGGGTTTTGCGGCCAATTGGAGTTCCATATCGCAGAACTCGGCCGTGATATCGTGCGCCGTCTGGTCCAGCACCATGGCCTCCACGCTGGCCGGCCTCGGCAGCGGTTCCGGCGGCGGCGCGTGCAGGCAGAGCGCGGCACGCTCCTCGCTCCTGGATCTCGACGGGACTTCGGAGTACAGCTGCGAGACGCGTACCGGAGTCAAAGGGTCTCTTCCTTTCGGAGTCCTCATTTGGCAGTCGCCGCAGCGCCAGGAGTTTGGCACCTCAGTTCCCACAGGGATTCTTACGCATTCATGATGCGAGCGGGATGCACATTGGGGACAAGTGATACCTCCTTTTAGAAATTTCCCACATGCTGCGCACTTCAGTACCATTTTGTTTCGGAGTTCAGATTTGAGGTTCTGTTCAAAGATAGTTCCGCTACTACGCAACAGATAGCGCTGGTGGCAACAAGTTAATGGGGCTCAAATTAATTAAAACCCCCTTATGTGATGATGTAGTTTCCAAATCGCCGAGACCACGACAACGCACCGCACAACACAGGTTTATCAAGAATGTTTTCCACTAATTGTACTGATGAAATATGAATTTATTGGTTTCCAAAAAGTTTAGGGTACTTTTGTATAGTATAATTTCACTGATTATTAAACTTGTCGATATTACTTAGTAGAATGTTTGTATTTTTATTACCAAATGAGTAATTAGAGCACAGCACTAAAAGGTGTTCTTCTAAGTAAACACTTTATCTCTGGGAGTTGTTTAGACTTTTTCGTGAATTAAAATCGTACGCTCAGCTGTTCTCTTGTCAGCAGTCGTGACGTCACTATACACATATTAACCTATAACTTAACCATTACGCTATAACTTAACCATTATTATACGTTATACATTATACTAGCTTCCACCCGCAGCTTCGTTTGCGTGGTACCCAGATAAAAAGTAGCCTAGTATGTGTTAATCCAGGTTAACTATGCATATTCCAAGTTTGATCTAAATCCGTTCAGTAGTTTTTGCGTGAAAGAGTAACAAACATACGAGTACATCCATCAATTTCATTCCATCTTTTTCATTTTTATTATTAGGAGGATTGGGTAAAAATACAAGTTATATACGTAGAACTCAAGATAAAAACCCAAATCCCTTAGCCCACTGCCTCAAACTCTCCAAGTCTGTCGTCCAACCAGATTTGATATTGTAATTAGGTGCCCTCCGCGCGATCTCATTTCATTTAGATATGAGAGCAAACGGAATCTCGCGCAAAACATTTTAATTAGCGCTGCTGACCCATTTAAAAGGACCGAATGTGAAATGCAGCGATCTTTATAGACTTACTTATTAGGCTAAGAACTTGTTTTAGTGTTTTTATGCTGTAGCACAAAAATAAAGGTACAAATTATGCGAAACGTTCACAGTTGGATAATGCCAATTTTTTAATTTCAGATTGTTATAAAGTTTTTTTGCGATTATACTCTGTTTGATCGCAATCTTAGAATATAAATCTAAATACGCGATATGAAACAGAACTCAAATTTATTTATTTCACCGATTTTCTCTCATAAAATGAATAAAAATGAGGTTAAAACGGCAATCAGTAGTCCTCAATAGGCAAAACCATAATGTCACTAAGTTATTTTGCTTCTCGTTTTTGTATGAGCTTGTGACCAACTCTAGTGTTCGAGTTTTAAAGCCACCAGACCACCCCGTCCTGGGTTAACGTCAATAATTTGAAAACACCGAAGAGACGCCACGAGCTTCTACACCGGAGAAGAAAGTTTCATCTTCAAACCAATCTCCTAATACTTGAAGCGTCAGATATCTGGTAGCCTCCTTCAGTCGTCTACGCGACGGTTAAAGTTCGTATCCGTGACCTTTGCATAAGCCCCGCTTACGTACAGACTCAGACTACACCGGATCGAAGCCGAACGACCGAGTACTTGCATTTTAATGTAAACTACCTTCAGGATCTATGACTTTGAGTCAAGGCATAGTTCAATTCAATCAGTGCGGTATCTTTTGAATTCACACTAATATGATGGTTTGTGTGTTTGTTTCCACTCAGCTATGTAACGTTTGAACGGGTTTACGTTTACGAAAATACCTTTATTTTATGAGTGTGCGCCCGCGGCTTCGCGTGGTACCCGGATAATGTAGTCTTATTCATGGTCTCGAACTAATATTATGCAACATTTCAGAAATCCGCTCATTTATGTACGTTTCACTTATACAGGCAATTGTTTTGCTTACGCCGCGACCTACTTTTATAATAATACTTTAAATTGAACAATACCTAAGTTAGTTGACCTTCCGCTACCTCAGCGAATAACCGCGGATGAGCATCCTCCCTAACGTGTAACATTTTGAACTAATAAACTTAGCATCGTAAATTCTGTGGTTTTTGTCAACTCAAATAATTAAATAGACATGAAGAAGGAATATCGAGGAACATCTTCACATCCTCATTCAAACCTTCGCCTTTACAATATAAGTAGGCTTCCTACCTCGATCTGCCTGAACTAAGCCTCGCACAGAATCAGGATGGAGTAGACTTATAACATAAACACACGTGTATACTTATTCAAATTGAAATTGTATTCCTCTGAATGTTTCTCTTTGAGTGAACATTTATCAAGCAAAAAGCGTAAGCTTTCTTGTTTTCTGTTTATAGCTGAGATTCCATCGCGATATTGTCAAAACTTAGTTGGGAAGCGGAAATTTCATTAGTCTAATATGCTTCTACGCGGCGGCGAACAGCTACGAGTTTTTGGTGTTCGTGAAAAAGGCAAACACTTTGTCAAATTTTTAGTACTTTTTATTTTTGACAGTTTTATTTATACTAGATTTCCCTCGGTTTTAATATCAAAGAATGTATAAAATATTAAATATAATTGCCTCCCGCCCCTTTAGCATGATCAAACTAAGGATCTAGAAAAAAATTGAAAACACAAATATGACTTTGTAATTAATACCCCGTAATAAACAATAATGGTAGATAATAAAAGTAGTATGTTATTGGGAGTTCTAGACCACCAGCGGTTTAGCCGTCAGAACACCTTCGTTCGCTTCACTCACTCCGTTCGCTACGCTCACTACGGTTTGTTCTGCCGGCTAAACCGCCGGTGTTCTAGAACTCCCAATAACTGAGGAGAAGTTTATGGTGTGCTGGATCTTACAACCGGCGCCGGAAGAAGTTGCTCATGGTTTAGTTCGTTACAAAAATGGGTACCTAGGTATAACGTTCAAAAGATAAAACAAAATTAATGTTAGGTACCCTAACTCATCTCAACTCAAATTAAGTATGTAGGTACTTAAATGGTAATTCATTTGATAAAGTGACCATTCTTCGACTGCTACTCTTACAATGAAGTTCGTTAAACAGCCAGTATCGTTGCAGTTTGAGAACATTAGTATTGATTCTGAGCCCTGCAGTTATCGACATGGGAAACTTTTACCTAATACAATACGTTGTTTGATTTGTGGTCCATCAAATTGTGGAAAAACTAATTTAGTGATTGGTCTACTCCTGCATGAAAACGGTTTAAACTTTCGAAATGTGTATGTGTATTCAAAAACTCTTCACCAACCTAAGTACATATTTTTGGAACAGGTTTTAAGAAAGGTTCCAGGTGTTACATTTTCTAAATATCATGAGAATGAAAAAGTTCTGTCTCCAAATGCAGCTAAATGTAATTCAGTTATGATATTCGATGACGTAGCATGTGAAAATCAAAATAGCATTCGCGATTATTTTGCAATGGGTAGACATAAGTACATAGATTGTTTCTATTTAAATCAGACCTACAGTAAAATACCTAAACAGCTAGTAAGGGATAATGCAAATTTAATAGTTCTATTTAAACAAGATGAAATCAATATGAAACATATTTATGATGAACACGTAAACACAGATATGACATGGCAAGAATTTAGAAATATGTGTTCAAATGTTTGGAAGCAACCTTATAGTTATTTGGTAATAAACAAAGATTGTGAAAAAAATAAGGGTTGTTATCGTAAAACATTCGATACTTATATTGTGTTTGATTAGTCGATTATACAAGGTGATCATATTTCATCAGTAAATAGATACTCACATTTTGTTCATTTGAGTCATACTTCGTTCAAACATCGTGAAGGTGTGTCGTGGGTAGATAAAATTGTCTAAAGCTTTAAAATGGCAAACAGTGTGTCTTATATTAATAGAGCATATTATTTATCTATGACTACAGAAAAGAGTCGCAGAGATTCCTTCCGTAGCTGGCCAATAGGTTTAACGCAAAAGCCGCATGACCTTGTGGAAGCTGGATTTTTTTACACAAAAGAAGGTGATAGAGTAATTTGTTATCACTGCGATTTAAGGCTACAAGACTGGTCTCCTGGAGATGACCCTTGGGAAATGCATGCGCGTTTTGGTGATTACTGTGATCATGTTAAATTATTGAAAGGACAAGAGTATATTGACAAAATTCAAAATGAGGAGGAAACAGTTGCAGCTAAAGGTGAACATCAAAATACAGATGATAAAAAATGTGATGAACCTGAAATAAATATCCAAAAAAATATATCAACTGTCTGCAAAATTTGTTTAGAGGAACAGATAAACACGTGTTTTATACCGTGTGGTCATGCTGTGGCTTGCGCAAAGTGTGCTCTTTCGTTACACAAGATTGAATGTCCTATTTGTAGAAAAAAATATATGGATTTGATTCGTATATATTTTTAATTACCTACTATAAATATTAGAACTATAAGTAAAATGTAACCATTCATGTAACATAGCTCGAAGTGCTGGTTGTTCAACTTAATTAAAGAAATAAATTATAATGGAAAAAATATTAAAGAGACAAATTGTAACTGCAACAGAAGCAGTTAAAAAGAAGGTGCGAAAGATGCGCGACATAGAAGTAGAAAAAAATAATATAATAGAATCTGTTTTGAAACCTATAACCAATCCTCTCAATGAAATGGTTAATAAAAATAAAAATTTGGAAGAGATGAAAACGAAAGATATGTTTGAAGCATCAAGTCCATTGGATACAGATAAAACACTTATTAAGAGAGTTTCTACTGTTGGTTTTCAAGATTTTAGCCCTGCAGATAAATATTCGAATGATTCGGATTGTACAAATGAATCAGAAGGTAATGAAGAAAGAAATGATGAATCATTTAAAACTGTCGATTCAGAGTCAAGTAATAAAAGCTTCGACATTTCTTCCTGGTCTCTGTCCTCTGAAGCTGTAGGTGATGTTCCTTTTGGCGTGAGAAATGAACGTGGTAAACTGATGATGGGATCAGCACGTGTATTGGTTTCTGATGAATTTATTCAAATTGGTTCAAACAAGTATAAAAAGACACTTGGTTTAAGCGAGCTGCTATTCAAGAGAGTGCCTGAATTATCAACAATAACTGACGAAGATTTGAGACATTATAAGATGATGCTACTAGAATCAAATGTTCATCGACGTGATTATGATCCAAATAAACCAATCAGAAGCAACAGGGGGCGAAAATATTTAAACATTATAAAACCACTATTTAAGCTACGCAAGGTTTCAGCAAGTACTGATGGTAGTCAGCCTGACACACACGAAGGACAAGGGTTGCCAATTTTGAAAAAATGGAAGAAAAATGTGGATTATGTATACTGGGACGATCCTAATGAATTAATTGATCGATTAAAGTTATTAATTGCTTCTCGAGATGCTGGTAATACTGGATTGGATAATGAAATAATATCTATTATAGAAGAGTTGCGCGAAAGTGGTATTATTGATAATAAATAAGATACACTTTAAAAAATTCTTTCATTTGAACTTAATCCTTGATACCTGTCAGTTCACTCTTATTGCCATGGATAAATTCGGTCATCATATTCATAAACGATTACGGTTTCCAGATGTATTAGAAATTCTTGAAAAAACAATAACGAATGGAAATAAAGAAGAAATCGATTTACAATTTAAGAGATTAACAGGTGTATCAAAACCTCTAAAAGCAAACGATGCTGTTAATAAAGAATATGTTGATCAAAAATTTGATTTGTTTGCAAGCAAGGAAGAAGTTTACAATTTAATAAATGCTATAAAATCAGACATTCAAAAATATATTCAACAGTCTAAGGAAGACAGCACAAAAGCCGTTAGACAAAATCGTTAAAATTTCTCCAAAAAAATGAGTAAAGCACAAGTTGTAAATGAAATTCATAGTGCAGCTCGAAGAAACTTTTGTCGTCGATCTGTAGTATTGAAAGGGATCGATGACTTATGGCAAGCAGATCTTATTGATTTACAAAATTTAAAAAAATACAATAAAGGCTATAAGTTTATATTAGTAGTATTAGATTGTTTCTCAAAATTTACATGGACGATTCCAGTTAAGACTAAGACCAAGTCAGAGATATCAAATGCATTTAAAAACATCTTAGACAAAACTCATCGTACGCCTCTAAACTTGCAAACGGATATGGGTACAGAGTTTTATAATGATGAATTTAATAAAATAATGATTTCGCATAAAATAAATCATTATTCTACATACTCCATTAAAAAAGCTTCAATAGTTGAACGGTTAATACGAACTCTAAAAAATAAATTGTATAAATATTTTAGTTTAAGTGGAAGTTACAAATGGATTGGAGAGCCTTTAGAAAAAGTTGCAGCTACATACAACAATACAAGACACCGGATTACAAAACATAAACCAAATGATGTTAACCAGTCAAATAAGAGTACAGTGTTGAGTAATATATTAAAATCGCAAATGAAAACTAATATATCAAAGAAAAATAAATTTATTGTTGGAGATTTTGTGCGCATAAGTAAATATAAAGCTTGCTTTCAAAAAGGTTATACGCCAAACTGGTCCACTGAATTATTTAAAATCAAAACAATAAATCCTTCAAAGCCATTTACATATGTTATTGAAGATTTGCATAGACAACCGATATTGGGAACTTTTTATGAACAAGAACTTAAGAAAACAAACTGTCCTAATATTTATCTAATAGAAAAAGTTTTAAGAACGAAAGGCAGCAAACTTCTTGTTAAATGGTTAGGTCTCCCTGATAGTGAAAATAGTTGGATTGAAAAACGTTCACTTTTATGATTTGTACAATTGTTAAGAATTTATATAAAAATAATAATAATGGCTGAAAATTAGCCATTACTAAACCAGCAATGAGCGGTGGAGGACTACTCAACAGTGTTATAAATAAGCTCCCGTTTGAACTGCATTTACCTGGATATAATTATTGTGGACCTGGTACGAGATTGAAAGAACGTTTGATAAGAGGTGATCAAGGCATCAACCCGTTGGATAACGCATGTATGCAGCACGATATCGCATATAGTAATTCAAATAATTTAGAAGAGCGTCATAAAGCTGATTTAGAATTGTTAAACATGGCAAAGCAACGAATGAAATCTAAGAATGTTGGGAAAGGAGAAAAATTAGCATGCTGGTTAGTGAAAAAAGTAATGAAAACCAAAGTGAAGCATGGTGCTGGAACGAAATCATTTAAATCTATTGTTTCAACAATACGCAACCATTTGAAGAAACTGAAACCATCAAATAACTCTAAAGCTATTCGATTAGCGTACTCAGCTGCGAAAAAAATTCTAAAATATAACAAAGGAGTTCGTCTGCCTCGTATCATACCTTTACCAAAAACAGGTGGGGTCCTACCACTAATACCAATATTTGCTGGACTTTCTGCACTCGGCGCATTGGCTGGAGGAGCTGCAGGTATAACAAAGGCTGTAAATGATCACAAATCTGCCAAAAAGAACTTTGAAGAAGCTCAAAGGCATAATAAAGTTATGGAATCTATTGCTTTGGGTAAAGGCTTATATATTAAACCTTATAAGAAAGGTAACGGTTTATTTGTTAATAGTTCAAAAAACTAATGAAAAGGTTACCCAATCGTGCTCTAACTAATATAGAACTATTAGAATACGCTAGTGAATACATACCCTATTTCAGAGGTGTTTATATGAGGGACGAATTACCCAATAAACCAAAAGAAATTGAATGTGCTATTGTTAATTTAGATAGTTCAAAGAATGAAGGGACACACTGGGTAGCCTTTGCAAAATACTTTGATTATTGTGAGTATTTTGATAGTTTTGGAGATTTAAAGCCTCCCTCTGAAGTGGTGAAATACTTAAAATATGATATAACATACAACTATTATAGTTATCAACGTTTTAATACGTCAAATTGTGGTCATCTTTGTCTTAAGTTCCTCCATCAATTTTGGAACAAATTGTTAAAATAATATAGATTAGCCTGTCAAATGTATGTGATAAATTAAATATATATATATTCAGAAAATACATTTATTTGCTTCATTCTTACAATGTCTTTCACACTGTCTATAACCGGTAATAAATCAACTTTATCAACAAACTATTACCCTACTTTACAATTTGATGGTGGTTATGAATGCGCTCTATTACATTTGTCAACGTTTAATTCAATTCCTAACATCGATAGTAGAAATAATAAATTTTATTATGGTGAGAACGAAATCCTAGAAATACCAGAAGGAGCTTATGAACTGCAAGATATTTCAGATTTTATACGAGCAAGTGTAAACAAAGGAATAACTTTTAATTTATTTTGTAACAACAATACGTTGAAAACTTTTATATACTGTTCCAAGGACATTCATTTTGAAAAGGACAATTCACTTGGAAGTTTACTCGGATTTGGTAAACAAACCTTAAAAGCTAATATATTACACGAGTCTCAGCTTCCTGTTAACATTCTATCAACAACTGTGGTGAGAGTCGAATGTGATATAGTGAGCGGATCGTATATTAATGGAAAATCAAGTCACATAATTCATGAATTTGCACCGAACGTACCACCAGGATATCGAATTATTGAAATACCTAGAAACATCATCTACTTTCCTGTCAATCAAACTAATGTCAGCTGTATTAACATCAGATTATTAGATATAAATAATAATTTGATTAATTTACGTGGCGAAGAAGTCCAATTATATTTACATATTCAGAAAACATGATTGACTATAATAAATACGGTAATACGAAAGCAAAACACATCAGTGCTAATCCAACAATCCATAAGCGAACAACTCGGAAGAGAAAAAATAAAACAAAACACGTCGGAGCTAATCTATCAATCTATAAAGGAATAACTAAGAAGAAAAAAAATAAAACCAAGCACACTAGTTCCAATCCAAAAACCTGTAAAGGAACCAATAAATCAAGAAAAAACAAAATAACTAAAGAAAATAAAAGATTTCTTAAATTAATCGGACTACTAAAATGAATATTTTGGATATATCAAGTTTACCAGCATACGATAATACTATAGATGGTATAGAATATCATTCATATAAACCATATGTAACTAGTTTCAACAGGAATGATGAAATTCGTATACCTATCAATCAACAAGATTTATACTTACTACCTTCAGCAAGTACTATTTATATAGAAGGAACAGTAAACATTATTAAAAAGGATACGAAACAAAAAGTTACAAACGTAGAATTTACAAACAATCCAATACTATTTCTTTTCCAAGATATAAGATATGAATTAAATGGAGTGGAAATAGATAGAATCAAAAATGCTGGCTTGACGACAACTATAAAAGGTCTTTTATCTTTTACCGAAAACATGAGTAAAACATCAAAAGCTTGGGGTTGGGATGTTAATGGAACAAAAACAACTCATGGAGGTAGTTTCTCGGCTTCAATCCCGCTCAGTAATATTTTAGGTTTTGCTGAAGACTATAAAAAAATTATTATTAACTGTAAACATGAATTGATTCTTCTACGCAGTAATACAGATTTAAATTCTTTAAAAATTCCATCCACTGATGCTCTAGAAGACATAGTAATAAATAAATTAGTTTGGCGCGTTCCACATGTAAAAGTGTCTGACAAGGAAAAAATTAATTTACTAAAGATCTTAGAAAAAGATCGTCCTATACATTTTGCGTTCCGAAATTGGGATTTATATGAGTATCCATTATTACCACAAACTACTAAACATACGTGGTCAATAAAAACCGCGTCACAAATTGAAAAACCTAGATATGTCATCGTAGGTCTACAAACAAATAGAAAAAACTCAGCAGAGAACGATATGTCTCGTTTTGATCATTGCAATTTAAGAGATGTAAAAGTTTATCTCAATTCAACATATTTTCCTTATGAAAATCTGAATACAAATTTTAATGATTCAAAAATGGCTCTGATATATGAACAGTATATTCAATTTCAACAGTCTTATTATGGACGCAGAAGTGAGCCGTTGTTGAACGCTTCCGATTTTAAAGACAAGGCACCGCTTTTTGTGATTGATTGCTCTAGACAAAGCGAAAATCTTAAAAGCGGTCCTGTAGTAAGCGTGCGCGTGGAGCTGGAGTGCAATTCAGAGATACCTGATCAAACAGCGGCATATTGCCTCATTTTAAATGATTGTCTGATTGAATACAGACCACTGAGCAACTTGGTGAAGAAAATATCATGAACGACATCGTAATTGTAGATCTACAAGGATTCAAGGATATAAATAATGGATTTATTATTAAAGAATTTGCTTGTTTAATAAATGGATATACACAGACGTTTCTTGTCAAGCCTCCTTACCCATACAACAACTTAACAAAAGAAGAAAAGAAGCAAGTGAGGTGGTTAGAAAAAAATCGTAGAATTTTTTGGAGTGAAGGATTTATTGATTATCAAGAATTTAAACGTACTATTATACCTTATTTAAATAATAAAAAAATTGTTGTTAAGGGCACTGAGAAAGTAAAATGGACTCAAGAGTTATGTAAAACCTGTCTTATAATAGATGTGGGTGAAAATGGATGTCCTAATCTTTTGAAACTTCATAATGACTATGAAAAAGCAAATACTAGTATTAACTGTGTACATCATACCAAAAAGTGCGCATTGAAAAATGTGCTATGCATAAAAAAATGGTGCGATGATAACAATGTTAATAAGTTATTGTCTAATCTAAATATAATTAATTGAATATAATTATTACTGTACTTTACCTACTAATTAAGTAACCTATGTACCTAGACATATTTTTTTTAAATAAATAGATTTACCTACCTACTTGTATTTTATTTAACATAGAAATAAAAAACTTGCTTATTTTAGATAATTTTATTTAATAAAACTTATAATTATTTACTTTATATGAACAACTTTTAACATTCTAATAGATATAATTACATAAAACTTATCAAACTAAGAATAAATGATAACTTAGAAATTTAATTTACAATTTACCTTTATAATTTAGGAATCACACAAATTTTCTGATATATTTTTGATCACTCTTTCCGTTTGGTCCATAATACTATCCACCATATCTTTCACTACGTATTGAGCCGATATAACCTCATTTTCACTTTCACTGCAGTTATTATTATCACTTAATTCGAATATTTTTATTTGTATCAATCGCTTCCCTCTGCATCCATCGCGTCGTAAAACAAACGAAGGTGGAGGCTGCGAGCTGCGGCGACGCTTTTCTACATCAGATAATTTTTTCGCTTTCCTCTTTGTACGTTTTGGAGTTTTCTTGAAATGTATGATGGGAAAATTTTCATCGTAGTCTTCCACTGGTTTTTGTGCGCAGTGGAATAGAAGGTCTTGCGTATTAATGCCAAATAGCCCATCTTGGTTTTCGGTATCGTTTCTGATTTCCAAATCCGTCATAATCTGAAAAAAAAAAGAAAAAAAAAACATTAAAAAAAAAATAAGTAAAACATAACGGAAAGCGAAGTTTAATTTAAAATGTTTATAAGATAATAAACTTACCGATATGCAACTCGCAAATAAACACTTCAAAGTGTGCTCTCGCTATCAAGCGTGGAAAGTGAATGAAATCATGTTATGACCTGTCGCCGCGCTGCGCCCGACGCCGTCGCGGTGCGGTAGGTACCTTCGTGCATTTTTGCTGCACTAGGCAAACTGATGTCAGTGTATGAGGTATCATCATCATCATCAGCCTATAGCAGCCTTTCGTCACTCCACCTGGCCGGAGAGAGTCCTACACTACGTTTGCCTCAACGGTTATTGTTATTATACATAGTTACTGATTCTCTGTGCTATGTCAACAACTTAAGTATGAGGTAGGTATATGTAGATGAAATAAAACACATATTTTTTTATATAGTTAAGTTTATAATATTTCTATCTTAAACACTACAACACACTGTAACTAACTGCACAATAAGTATTACAAAGCTTTAAATTTAAATTGTTTTTCTTACATAAAACTAAGTAGGCACTACAACTCATTATATAATATTCATTAAGTATGTACCGTAAACTCAAGTACTACAAATTTTATGTCATTTAATAAGTAAAAAACCCTAAATTCCGAGTATAGATACGTGTCCCCAAGCCCGGCTCGATTTTTTATCTTTTGAAATCAAACGTTTATCATCAGTGCTAGAGAGCGCAATTTTGTTTACTGAACGAGTGAATATTTCATGTTTTATACTTTTAAACAAAATATTCTTCCTACGTAGTATGTCTTCCTTTAGCAATGTTTGTTTATAGTCTGAAATATCGAGGTCACGCACGACACATGATTTTACTCCTTTAGCCTTTTTAATGACACCCTCAGTATTTTTAATACAGTACAGTTTAGAGCGTAATCCAACAAATTCACTAATAATTTTCCCACCCATCTCGTCTTTAAAAAGACCTGGTACTTTTTTATTAATTATTGGCAATCCATGATAATTGTCTGGAGGATAATTACTAGTGTCGAAATATTTCATAAAGTACCTTTTTATGTCTTGGTAAAATTGTTTAGTCTTAATATGATAAATAAAGCTATCTGTATCAGTATAACACATCTGCAGGCGGTCTCCATAGAATGGCTTAAAAACTGAATAATGAAAATCATACATATGTGCTTTTGATAATTCAAGTACTGTAAATCCTATATACAACGGTTTGTCTAAAACTATACGTTCAGGCTTCAATTGAATTGCAACTAAATTTTCTGTAAATATTGATGCACTATGAAAATTTGGACGAGCGATTAATTTTTCTGCATTATTTCGTTTTTTTGTTCTATTAGTCCGATCGTTCCATTGATTTATAAGTTGAACGTTGACTTTCTTTCGATTATTTTCTAGTGTTTTTCCGAAAACACTATTATTGAGCAACTTAAAGAAATCTTGTTCAAAAGTTGAGGTAGCTTTTTGACGCAAGCTTGTATTTAAATCAATATACTGCTTTAGGTAGGCGCTTTGTTGAAACGTAATTACGCGATGAATTTTTTTTAAGATTAAGCCGTGTTTAATGCATGTTTTTAAATGCACATAATGAATGACATACTGAAATTTATCATACAGATTGGGAAGGAGCTTCGAAGTTTTTCCACCAGGTGGAATTCCTTTTTCAGGGCAAAAGGGCAAGTCGTTATGATTACAATGTAATTGTTTTGGGTAAACTAAGTCTACTTCAAGTATGAACCCAAACTTGGCATCATCAGAAACATTGTTTATGTCCAATTCATCGATTTCGTTTTGATTGAGAAATCTAAAATTTGATAACGGTAATGTCTGACACATACTATATCCATAGAGATTGTTGCAATCTATATAGCCAATGTAAGATTGCGGCATTAACGGATCATATCCTTCAACAAATTCGTTGTTAGCTTGCGCGTGTCTTTTTGAAACCATAGAAATACCTCCACGAATTCCGGACTCGATCATATTTATAATCGCAAAGTCGTCTATGAGTTCCAATTCAATTCCAGTTTTATAAAGCATTGCGTCGAATGACAAACTCGGTGCAGTTACATAAAAAGCAGGATCCAAGTGATAATGATGTTTACAAGTTCTTCTAAAGTTTTCAAAGATATCTGTTAACAATAACACATCAGTTTTTAAATATAAGTCGGTGTATTGTCCCAAATTATTAATATTAAATTGCGTCCAAACCGATTGTGCATGTGTGTAGTCTTCATAAGAAATATGCTCATTGTTTAAAGAGCTATAAAAACTGTCTTTTTCGGGTAGAGACTGGTCATTGTAGCGTTCCCATGAATTCATATATTCGTAAGGATAAACGCCTTTACGTTTTAATAGAGCAAACTGTGTTTCATTTGGATAACATTGACGTAAGTGTTTAAACTCACATGCTTTCATAGTATTGGCTAATTTTTCTAAACTAGTTCCTAAAAATTTAAAAGAGTCTACAAAACGCAATTGAACAAATTCGCTTTTTGTGATTGGAATGAATTTAGTAAAAGAGATGTAATTTTCTTTCGTTTTAGGAATAATTTTAATAGAGCCTGGCGCTTCGCCTAACTTCTTGATGAATAAGTGACAGTCATATCCTGCCAAATTATGGAAAAAAATTGGAACAAATTTTGGTATTTTATACTTTAAATTACATAAACTATGAGCTGCCCCTCGGTAGTGACCTGTTATATGACAGTGATCTCTAACTTTATCTCCAAATAAAAAACTTTGACAAATGTGGCATTGAACTTCATTTTTATAATTAAAAGCATCAATTTCACTGAACTCTAAAGGCACATTTTGTGACAAAATAGTATGAATTTGCCGTGTGTCTCGGTAAAGAGAGGAGACAAATTTATCAACACAATCGAATCCGCGATATGTCACGTATTTATTATGAGAAGGATCAACAGAACATACAATATTGTAAGCGAATGCCACTGGTACATGTTTTTGTATGGTACATGTATGGACGCCTTCTCTTTCTAGCTCACTGTCGTCTACATCTACCAACATCGATTCAAAATCTGCATAAATTACAAAAGGCACGTCTTGTTTTCTATCAAAATTTTTAAATTTAATCACAGATCCATTTTCTGGTAACACGGTAACAATTCCATTGCAAGTGTGACGTTCAACATCATCAGCTGTAGAGAAAAACAGTAAGCACGAGTCACAAAAGAATAATTTCCGATTATGTCTTGTTATTTGACTTCTAACCAATCGCGACAAGTTTTTAATGAGACAATAATGTGATGTTAAGCCATTTTCTATGTACAGCAAATGTATAGTCTTTTTGTGTACAGTAGTCTCTGATTTGTAGAGTGGACCTATGATAGTTTTATTTTTTTCCAAGCCATAAATAATAAAACTGAGCTGTGGATTATTTTTTTCAAAAATATTTATGTCCGAGAATGTAACTGGAAATGACATGTTATCAATATTTAAAACCTCGCTGAAATGTGGGTACGATGTAACTCTTTCTGGATGGCTCTTAGCTGGATAAAGAGCAGCAACTACACTCCATAGAAAACAATATTCATCAGCGTTCCGAATATTTACACAAGCCTTTTTGTGTCTAATGTATCCCGGAAGTTCAATGAAAGTGGAGCCACCTAGCGGTTGATACTTATTCACGTTTACCTCTAAATGCAGGCAATTCAAAAAGCTCCATCCCGAATCCCGGTCTTGTAATTCATCAACTTTCGTTCGTAATGTGTCTACCATCGATAAAAACAAAGGCATGAAATCATAATTATTATAGACAACAATATTTTTCGTTCCGAATGATTTGATTTCTTCTTCATCATTTTTAAACAACAAAAACTTTGAAAAAAGTTCAAAATTTACTTTTATACAAATGTGTTTTTGCAAGCATTCGTCTATGACAAGTTTTATTTTATCACGAATTGAATTTAAAAATACGTCTATATTATTTTGATTTGTATCTTGTGCAGCTATTCTATAAGAAATAATGCGACATCGAAACGCCGAAGCTACTGTTTCAACGCCATCGATATGTGGCTGACTCGCATTGTTTTGTTTATGTTTATTACTACGTAAATGCCCTATCCATAATCGATTACAAACTGTTAGGTTACACACTTGACAGAATGGCATTTCGATTAATGAAGCTATCACTAAAATCCTTAATAACCTACCTACCTACAACTTGTTGTACAGATTTATTATTTATTCGATATAGGGTGTATCTGTCCAATGGAAAAAAAGTAGAGTTACTTACCTACGAGCTAAAAAAAAAAAAATACCTATTACGAAAAATCTACCAAACTACCTATTTAGTTAAAAAAATTAAAGTACCTACCTACCTATTTAGACTAAATACTTAAGTGCCTACCTATGATATTTATGAAAAAGGTGTAGCCTACTTTATGAAAAAAAGGTCTGCTATTTATTTAATTTAATGAAAAAAGTAGTAGACGTTCAGTAGGTATTACCTATATAATTAAATTTATTTAAAGGTAACCTTATTAGAATAAAAAGTGGGCTCAGTGCCTTTAAATTTTTTAAAAACAGTTGTTATAAAGTCTTGCAAAGCGTCCCACTCCGGACAGTCTTCACCTAGCCGGAGTTTTATTGATGTTAGAGCCTTCTTGTACCGTTCTTCTGGTCGGGTACTTTCGACGTCTCCGATGCGGTAGAATTTTAGGTCGCAGAAGAAGTCGCCTTCGCTGATGGTAACCGTGCGGCGCGACTGTCCATCGGAGACCCGAGACACGAACGAAGATGTTGTTACCGAGCTACCGCGGTCTTTGTTGTTGAACGAAGAGCTCGACTCTTCGGACCTCAAAATAGCAAAGATGTCTCTTTTGGGCTTCTTGGACCTGTCGACAACATAAACTAAATATTAAACTGTACATAAACCGTAAGAACCTATCCCTATATCACTCCGCCCGGTCGTTACTTGGATGGGTGACCGTTAAGTGACATTTCTATTTGAGCGCTTCTGTGTTTCGGAAGGCACGTTAAGATATTGGTCCCGGCTTTTCAGTCGTTAAGCCATGACGGAGGCCTTCGGGCGGCTTAATAACGCTGACACCAGAGTTGGTCACTTAGCTCATACGAAGAAGAAGAAGAAGAAGAAAACTCTATGTTGGGATGAGATTTAATTTTCTCAGAGTTAATTTAATTATTCTGAATATGTACCTACTTAATGTCATGTTAAGACTTGGGATTTATAAGTTAAGAGTAGGTACTGTAGGTAGCTGTTATTAGTTCTGGAATGCAGGATATTGCAAGTGTTTATGGCTCCAACATTATGATTGATTCACTCACCGATGGAATTCTTCCTGAGGTGATGGCGATGGCGGTGTATCCGACCGCGGCAGCACGGCAGCGACGGCGGCGGGACTGGCAGGCGCTATTTTACGTTTTTGCACCTTTGTTCTCGTAGCCGGTGACTTTTTGATGTGCTTCACAGGCACGGCGGCTACAGTTGATTCGCTTTCAGTATCGTAGTCAAACCTGAAAAAATAAAATTGAAGTTAGCCGTCAGAATTAAATTTTGCAAAGAACCAAACATTTCAGCTTGATTAAGAAACTTACGAACATTTTCTTTGATTGTTGTTGATAACAGCGCGATCAGTGAGACAGCACGACAGCGGTAGGCGTCGAGGGCGGGCGGAGCACAGGCGCAAGGGCAGAGATATGTCACGAAGATGCTCGGGCGGGCGGCGGAGGTTGTGACACTGGGCGGGCGGGCCTTAGTGAACGTAGCGAAGATTCCACAAAGAATGTGGTTATTTTCCAATTTTCCATCAATTTATACCACGTTAATCAAAGTGTCAGCAATAAATATTATAAATCAATCCAAATGAGTTATGTATAACACACATCAAACAAATTTGAGTCTTATTTTTAACTATGGGAAGGTTATTTAAAAAACAAAACAATTGTAATTATTACATTGAAATTTAGTTTTACGATTTTCAACCGTATTCAATACATGAAAATTGAATTTTCAATTTCAGCTTATAACATAATGTTATAGAGTACCCCAACGGTGTATACAAATTTTACTCTTATTTATAATACGAATAAAAGAACTATTACGTGTTCAGTAAACAGTTAACGTACTAACAAAAGTAACAATAACGTTGAACTTCTTTGAAATCTGATCAAAAGCAAGTAGCGCCGCGGTGATTATGAAATAAATGGATAAGTAGAATAATGATTAGGTATAATCTTCTATTATCTTAAAAAAAGTCATTAAGTAATGCATAGACATAATCATTTTAATAAAGTACCTAATAAAAAAGTTAATTAAAGTATTATATTGGTTACCAAAAAATTCAATTTTGTTTTTTTGGTAACCTTTGTGCTATTTAAGCTATGCGCTATTTTGGTAGGTAATTCCGTACGTTACTAACCCTCAAACTATTTTTCAAAAGTTAGACCTTTTAATGTCAATTTAAAGCACATCCATTTATTATGGATCTGAACTATTAACAGTGACTTAAAGACCATAACCTTCTAAAGCCTAATGTATTTTATTATAAGTAAATGTAAGAATTGATTTGTGCTTATTTCAATGTGAGAATCAAGAGCTTATTGTAGTTATATGCTATTGGTAGGTACCTATACTTGAGTAATTTAAACAGCCAACCTATTTAAGTTCCTGTGCAAAATAAACCGAAGTAAAAGAGTATTTAGGTATTTAGATACATATTATGAAAATAATCGTTGAAAGCATTGGTAATAATAAAGTACCTATGTCATCATCATAATACTTAGGTAGTTGTGGTAAGATGTTTTTATAGTAAAATGTCATGAAGCTGCAGTGGGTGATGGCCTTAATGTGCAAGCTTGCAGTTTTGTCACTGCGCTTTCCAGGAACTGTAATAGTAGCCAGCGCCTCAGGTGCCAAGCCGATGCGGCGGCCGACCGTGTGACCAGGCGAGTCCTGAGAACGTGTCCGAACTTGCACAACACGTGTTGTATAGTAAAAATTATTAACCAAGTAAATATCTTAATCATTACGCGGATATTAAAAGTGAACAAGTGATCTTAAACCAGTGAAAAAAGAAAGTAAGTACTTATCTATATAAGAAGACCAATTTAAAAAAAACTAACAAAATCCATGTAGGTCCTACCTACCTAAGTAGTTTTAATAAACTCTCAAAATTACATCGTTATTCTAGTTAAGATTGAATAAAATCTATTTCTCGATTATAAACATACTAATAAAGCAGTAAGTTTTGTTAACCTTCGAATGCAAAAAATAAACAGGTAGTAGGTATTTTACCGAGGAGTTTTTAAGCATATTACTATAAAAAAAAAATTTTACATTAATTTTACTGGCAAGTTATTTTTTAAATTTACAAATAAATACTTTTTTTACAGATTTGAAAAAACTGAAGAGGTGGCAGCATTACCTACCTACTTGAAAACGGACAGCAACTTCACCTACCTTTATTCACAGGTACCACTATTACTAAAATACTTCGTAGGTTTTCCACTAAGGTAGCTCTTACAAAAATAAGAAGAATTTCCTTTCACGCAGGAAATAAATACAATATTAACCATTTTAGCTTCATTAATCATAAAATTACTGCTTGCATTATTATTTTATCGTTAATAAATTGAGTTATTAATAATCTTATGTAGGAACGTACTTCATCATCATCATCACCACCATCAGCCTAATAGCAGTCCATTGCTGAAGGACATATGCTACTCATAATGAGCACCATTGCGTCCTGTTATCAGCTTGACGCATCCAGTTTCTACCAGCCTTTCGCATACTTACTTAATAAATTTGTTTTTATTTCAGGTTTTGGATCGAAGAAATTCCAGACGCTATCTAATAAATCATCGAGTCTCCAGTCCAGCATACTAACGATTTAATGTTAATATTATAGTTTAAGGTACTAGTTAGTGTATTAGTATAACATTAGGTATTGTAATTATAAAAAAATATTTACTAAAGAAACCTTCAGCTATTGCAGTTCAAATGATGAAACTGTTAATAACTGAAGGTTTATTATTTGTTTTTTTTTTCTTCCAGACAAAAAGTCGCATTTGGTATTAAATGCGCGGTAAAAAAATCGCATTTGGTATTTAATGCGTGGTAAAAAAGACGCATTTGGTTTTCAGTGCGCGGTAATAAAGACGCATTTGGTTTTCAGTGCGCGGTAATAAAGACGCATTTGGTTTTCAGTGCGCGGTAATAAAGACGCATTTGGTTTTCAGTGCGCGGTATAAAGTCGCATTTGGTAATTAATGCGCGGTAATAAAGACGCATTTGGTTTTCAGTGCGCGGTAATAAAGACGCATTTGGTTTTCAGTGCGCGGTATAAAGTCGCATTTGGTAATTAATGCGCGGTAAAAAGACGCATTTGATTTTCAATGCGCGGTAAAACAAAGTAAGTATTGGTATAATTGGTAAATAGCTTTAACTTATAAAAGTAGGGTTTAGTGTGAGGTAGCTCATGGGTTTCCCGCTGTATGTACTAGACAACACAATGGTGAGAGATAATCCTACCTCGGGCTCTCAGGGTGCTACTTACCACGGTTCACCCAACCGATGTGTTTGCCTTTTCACAAAACAAAGAGAGTTCGCTCTCTGGGATATTCTTGAGTTTCCTCAGCTGAACTATTAAAACTATGGTAAAAGCTAGGTAGACAGAGAGGTAATTCATGAATTTTCCCTTGTACGTGTTAGACATCACAATGGTGAGAGTTAATCCTACCTCGGGCTCTCAGGGTGCTTCTTACCAAGGTTCACCCAACCGATTTGTGTTTGCCTTCACAAAATAATGAGTTTGCTCTCTGGGATGTTCATGAATTTCTCAAGTTGTAGAAACATATATATCAACTTTATTTACTCTCCGAGTTTCTTGCCTGTTCTTTCCTCGGAAGAGAGTAGGTTCCGAACAGGTGGTAATTATTTAGTTAGTAAAAACTTTAAGCACCAAATCATTCATCAAGTGTAAGACATCACAAACGGTGAGAGATAATCCTACCATGGGCTCTCAGGGCGATACTTACCATGGTTCGTCCAGCCACTTTGTATTTGCTTTTACACATTACAGTCGGTGAGAGGTAATCCTACCTTGGGCTCTCAAGGTGCTACTTACCATGGTTCACCAAGCCGATTTGTATTCGCTTTTACATATCACAGCCGGTGAGAGTTAACCCTACCTTGGGCTCTCAGGGTGCTACTTACCATGGTTCACCCAACCGTTTGTGTTTTCATTCACAAATAAGTAGGGATAGAAATTATTAGAAAGAAAATTAGCTGTGCGCAATACTGGTTGAGAGTTAATCCTACCTTGGGCTCTCAAGGTGCTACTTACCATGGTTCACCAAGCCGATTTGTGTTCGCTTTTACATATCACAGCCGGTGAGAGTTAACCCTACCTTGGGCTCTCAGGGTGCTACTTACCATGGTTCACCCAACCGTTTGTGTTTTCATTCACAAATAAGTAGGTATACAAATTATTAGAAAGAAAATTAACTGTGCGCAATACTGGTTGAGAGTTAATCCTACCTTGGGCTCTCAAGGTGTTACTTACCAAGGTTCACCAAGCCGATTTGTAATTCACTTTTACATATCACAGCCGGTGAGAGTTAACCCTACCTTGGGCTCTCAGGGTGCTACTTACCATGGTTCACCCAACCGTTTGTGTTTTCATTCACAAATAAGTAGGTATACAAATTATTAGAAAGAAAATTAACTGTGCGCAATACTGGTTGAGAGTTAATCCTACCTTGGGCTCTCAAGGTGTTACTTATCAAGGTTCACCAAGCCGATTTGTAATTCACTTTTACATATCACAGCCGGTGAGAGTTAACCCTACCTTGGGCTCTCAGGGTGCTACTTACCATGGTTCACCCAACCGTTTGTGTTTTCATTCACAAATAAGTAGGGATAGAAATTATTAGAAAGAAAATTAGCTGTGCGCAATACTGGTTGAGAGATAATCCTACCTTGGGCTCTCAAGGTGCTACTTACCATGGTTCACCAAGCCGATTTGTGTTCGCTTTTACATATCACAGCCGGTGAGAGTTAACCCTACCTTGGGCTCTCAGGGTGCTACTTACCATGGTTCACCCAACCGTTTGTGTTTTCATTCATAAATAAGTAGGTATACAAATTATTAGAAAGAAAATTAACTGTGCGCAATACTGGTTGAGAGTTAATCCTACCTTGGGCTCTCAAGGTGTTACTTATCAAGGTTCACCAAGCCGATTTGTAATTCACTTTTACATATCACAGCCGGTGAGAGATAACCCTACCTTGGGCTCTCAGGGTGCTACTTACCATGGTTCACCCAACCGTTTGTGTTTTTATTCACAAATAAGTAGGTATACACATTATTAGAAAGAAAATTAACTATGCGCAATACTGGTTGAGAGTTAATCCTACCTTGGGCTCTCAAGGTGCTACTTACCAAGGTTCACCAAGCCAATTTGTATTCGCTTTTACATATCACAGCCGGTGAGAGTTAACCCTACCTTGGACTCTCAGGGTGCTACTTACCATGGTTCACCCAACCGTTTGTGTTTCATTCACAAATAAGTAGGTATACAAATTATTAGAAGGAAAATTAACTGTGCGCAATACTGGTTGAGAGTTAATCCTACCTTGGGCTCTCGAGGTGTTACTTACCAAGGTTCACCAAGCCAATTTGTATTCGCTTTTACATATCACAGCCGGTGAGAGTTAACCCTACCTTGGGCTCTCCGGGTGCTACTTACCATGGTTCACCCAACCGTTTGTGTTTGCCTTCACAAAGCAGTGAGATATATTTCCTACCAAGCTCTTTGAAAATATTAATCGCAGATAGTAGGAAATGACTGTTATAAAAAACGTCTCTTAGCGACCAAGCGATGTAAGATCCAGCAGACCATAAACTTCTTCTCAGTTATTGGGAGTTCTAGAACACCGGCGGTTTAGCCGGCAGAACAAACCGTAGTGAGCGTAGCGAACGGAGTGAGTGAAGCGAACGAAGGTGTTCTGACGGCTAAACCGCTGGTGGTCTAGAACTCCCAATAACATACTACTAATAAATACTATTATATTTTTATATTTTTCTAACGGTGGCCACAAACATCAATTTATTTAAAAACAACCAGAATTGAGTAAATATTTGTATTCTCTTTTCCGATATTCCGTCGGAGTGTAGTTCGGGAGACGTAGAAAAGGCCTTTGATGTTTAAAAATCGACAGCGGCGGCGTCAAACGTACCGGGAACTCTTTGTGGGACTGAGCGATGAATTCTAAAAGAGAATGTGACCAGCCGTGGAACTGAAGCCTCTACACTACAAGCTGGCAACACTAGATAGACTTGAGATTCTCAGTGGTGCTCAGTTAACGGCTTATTAGAGCACGTGGTACAGGGTGTCTTAGTAAGACTGTCTTACTGACTAATAGCCTAAAACCGACTTAGTGCCTTACTCTTATTATACTACGCTAAGTATAAGACAGTTTTAATTAGACTAAACACCGCGTGATCTCATAAGCCTTTAAGTGTATAAAAGTGGCGACATAACACTCAACGGTCACATACACCCTACGCTATGACTCTGCTCTGTATCGTAGCTATCAGAAACTACACCATAGTACACTATAGTACCACCTTCATACATATAACAAATATCAGCAGTTCATACAAAAATTTTGCCCGCAGGGGGAATCAAACCGCTCGGGAATCAGGCGCTCCAGCTTTTTGTCCAATTTGCCAACGAGGTCGTTACAACTTCACGTGAAATACAAACTGCAATAGCAATAAGAAGTATCCATGTACTGAATCTAAAGTGAGGGCTACGAGCAGGTATCTTTTGAAAAAAAAAGTTAAAGTTTGCACATGAAAATCTGAAAATTGTATACTTTTTGTTAAGAAATCCAAATAATGCGGCTGGTACAGAATGGAATGCGTCAAGCTAACAGGGTGCAATGGCGGTCATTAATGATATAATGTCCAGCAGCTGACTGCTGTAGACTGATGATGATGATAAAGCCAATTATAAAGTAACAATTCAATTTTAATGATAAGATTTAACAAGGTTTGATCACTTTCGTGTCAGTTATAGTTGAAAAATAAATATTTCTGTACGCGTAGAAAAGACACGCCAGGTAGTTATTTAATTAAACGCGAGTGAATGCTGCCTCGTCATGAGGTGCCCCGCGAATGCACTCGGAGTTAATCTCACGACCGCTCCGACTGTTTGCGGAATAAATGAAATGTTCTTAGTAAAACTTTAATATTTAATTAAACTGTAAAACTAGATTGGATCATTGTTAAGCCACAATAACAATATAATTTTGCCACAAAACTTCTATAAAAAGCTGTTTAGTTTTGTATTTTTGTGAGATACGTATGAGATACGTAATGTAATGGTGTAGGTATAAATTTATCACTTCAACGACAGCAACAACAATAACCTATATTAGTCTTCTGCTGGGCCCAACATAAAAGGAAGGGGGATGTGCCGTTTATTGCCCACAATCCCCACACTGGGCATGTGGATTGGAGATCCCAAGGCACAACTAACACGACGTTGTTGCCCGTCGGTTGTCAGGGAGCTTTAGCTGTGCAGCCCCCTGAACCCCATTTGTTAGTTATCAGGGTGCACCACAGGCCTGTGATTTTGGTTTCGGTTGAGAAAATGGAGGTTTAAACTCCACTTACTATTCACTATAAAAATCTATCAAAATAATCTGTGGTTCTTGAACACTTCTTGCCTACATAACGCACTTATAAAACTTTTACCTCTCCTAAATCAACTGTAGGTCATAAAATAAGCACGATAATATTTGTATGACGGATAAGTCCCAAGTGGCAGTAATTTCTCAAAGAATAACCTCCAAATAATAGCAGAGTATAATACCCACTCAATCACGCGACATCGCGCCACGCAGGCGACAAAACGACAAACCGCGCGACGTGACAAATCGCGGAGGGCACGCCGGTAGGTGGTAGGCGGGATTACAGCTCATGAGTAGGAAAGCTAGCACTTTTACAAGCTGGACAATTATAATATACATACTTTTAATGATCCATCAATAATCAAGTTCATTTCATTTGATTCGTAAAAAGAATTGCTTTTCTCTCCACATCTTCTTCTCTACATCTTCAGCCTTTTACGAGTTGCATGACTACGAAAATGTTTACTTTTGTGTTTATATCACGTGAGAGATTTAGCCGATTCTTTGACCGTGTTATAATTACAGATTTTTAAGGTTTATTATCATGGCTTTCATATGATTATATGTAGCGGGTATTAGTATTGTTACATAAAAAAATACTATGCTGTTTGAATAATATCTACAGAATTCATAAACCCTTCGTAGACCCCTACGTAGATCCCTACGTAGTGATAATGAGTAGGTATTTGTATTAGTATTTTCACTTTACTTGTAGTAAGTGAGCCAGTGATCCTCGTCCAGTCTGTGGTACAGGCGGTAATCCTGATGCATGTCCGTCATATGTCGCGCGACGCCGTGACGTGGCGACGACTCCCAGCGTCACTTTACGACGCACGATGAAGTGTGCTGGGTCTTTGCGTGCCCTATTGTAAAGAATTTGTAAAGGCACTAAGAAATTCTTTTGATATAATTAGTTACCATTTGTTATCAGGAAGATCTCACGCAATGGAAAACAACACGGATTTACTACATCTTTTGAATTCTTCATTCATACTGAAATTATACAACCCTGACTTTGGGCCTTTCACACTATCTAGCATCTAATTTAATTCATCTATAATGACGAATACCTTTGTATATCTCATAATAATGAAGAATTAAATAATAAATTATATTGTTGTGTTGCCAGATCTGCTTAATTACTTGACTCTACTCTACTGATTACTCCTCTCCTATCTGCCTTGGACGCGCAGGCAAGCCATGGAGAATGCGGTGTCTAGAACTAATTATGAGCAAAATTTTAGCTCAAACAACTGAAATTATATCACTTTAGCGTTACAAACATCTTTATATCCAAACTAAGTACGTAGTAATATTAGAGATCTTTATGGAGGGCTCGTCCGGGGAAATACATTCACCATTCCTATTCCTGCCGTGAAGCAGTTGTGCTGTTTTTCGGTTTGAAGGGTGTGGGTGCCGGTAAAATTACAGGCACAAGAGGCTTATCATCTTCATGCCTCAAATTGATAGATAGGTAATTATGGTTACCACATAACACCAGGTGGGCCATGTGCTTGTTTCATCTTCAAATACCATAAAAAACTAACTTTTGCATGAACGGTGGAACAACCATATTCGGTAACGTATCCGAGGGTCGGCCGGGCACCGTCACCCGTCCACCTCGCCTGTAGCTCGCCGCTCACGTCTGCTCGTGACGTCTGACATGACACTATGACAACACTCGAATAACACTCGCAGTACGGCTAGTCCACCAGTTTAAAGTCCTCAGCGAGCTATGGAACGAGCTATGCTCCGGGTTTCTCTGAAGGATAGAATCCGTAACGAGACTATCCGACATAGAATTAAAGTTTTCGACATAGCTCAGAGTATTAGCAAGCTGAAGTGGCAGTGGGCTTGCTATATCTGCCGAAGACCGATAGCCGTTAGGGTAAACGAGTTCTTGAGTGGCGAACGTAGTGTAGGATGCACTCCGGCCAGGTGCACTCCACGATTTGCGAAAGGCTGCTGGTAGAAGCGGAATGCGTCGAGGACGCACCAGGACAGGGCGCAATAGCGCTCATTAGGGGAGGACTTTGTCCAGCAGTGGACTGCAATAGACTGATGATGATGATGATGACTATATACTGCTATAGACTATCTATATACTGTCTACAGACTGCTAGTAGCCTCCCCTGATGTCCATTACCATCCAAATATAACTATTTAGAAATAAATTACTATCTACCAAACAGTTTGCAGTCGATCCCTATAATTAAGTAATGAATCTATGAATTGAACTTTACAATGACGTATGAAGTCAAAAACAATAATTCTGCTTATGGTATAAATGCGATAGTTGGTTTGGATGTGAAAATGTTTCATCATCATCATCATCATCAGCCTGTAGCAGACCACTGCTGGACATATGCCTCCCCTAAAAAATATTTACAAATGTGTTTTTGGTTACTCCTTCACACCGGAACGGCTGAATGAGTTACATGACCTTATTCCGCCTTCACCTTTCTTCCATAGGAACTTCAGACGCACTGCTAACTACCACCCGCATCAAGTTGATATTCCATTTAACAGGATTAAGCGCTTCCAAACATCATTTATAATGCGCACAGCTAAAATATGGAATCAGTTGCCAGCGTCTGTTATTCCATTGACTTACGACCCAAACGGCTTCAAGAAGAGAGTTAATAGGCATCTTCTGGGAAAGCTCGCCCCATTTAAGTCATTAAAAAAAGACTTTGTATACATAAATATGAAATTTATGTATAAATAATCATATTTTTTTTTATTTAATATGGGCCAGCTCTTCGCCTCGAGGCTTGCATAGGCAAGGATGAGGTCGACGATGCTTATACTCTGGATACATAGGTCACTAATATTTGGGTACAACGCGAGTGAAACCACGGTCTGAAGCCAGTCTCAAATAATTTACAACTTAGGTTTAGATGTGGCGCAACAATTGAGGTATTCTGTCTGTGTAAGTCTGATGTATGGCCTAAAGAAATTTATTTTGGGTAAAAAGTGAATCTTTTTGCGGCTTCTAAAATAAAAGGCGACAGTAAGATAAAAGAGACACGGAAACGTTTACGTTTTTTTTTAAACAAATCCTTTTTTATCATAAAAAGTATGTTTCTCTAAACCGTAGGCATATTGTTACAGAGTGCACCTACATTATTTACATCTAAGTACGGATGGCAGATTAGGTACGGCAGGCAGACCAATCCCAATTGTAATTGTAATCTCGTCGGACTTTGTCCTGAGGCCTAGGATTTAGGCTTACCTAACTATTCGGCACAGTATTGTTATTTCAGTAGTACCTTCAAATGCTAATCTATTGTCTAGAATACTAAGTGTTCTTGTACTAGAATATCAAATGCTCTTGAAACTATTTCGTAAAGTTATATTTCTTTATTAATCAATTACTTTGTTGTTTTTGGTCTTACCTGATGACTCTAGAAATTTTATGGAAAGAATGGACTTGCCTTTGACTATCTCCTTGAGAAGAACAAAAAATTTGAAAGACGAGTGATTGAGTGTGTATGAGAGTGGTTGTGAGAGTGAGACACAGACATAGACAAACATTTATTTACTACATAGGCCTGTATGTGCCTAGCATATACAGCATTATTATTTTATTTAACAGTTCAGTGAGAAGGTAATTGTTAGTTTTATTTACCATTCTAAATTTTTGCGAGTCTATAAATAATTAGTTATTAAATTTTCTTGGACTTGTAAGCCGCCACGACGGCTGAAACGTGCAGTTTTTGCAATAAAATAAAGATGAATAAATACATTCATACAGAATTTGCACTATAATAATTTATTTCCTTCTCGAAAACTGAGAAAGACAGCTTTATCTCGTAAATATTAAGAGACACATCGCGATTCTCGAAGTTAGTACAACTCACCTGCATCGCCGTAAAACGAAGCCTTATTTTATCGGCTCTGCTCGAGAATCGCGAGTACGCTTACGAGTCACCCGCTTAGGCTGCCTGTACATTGGCGCGGAGCGAGGCAGCGGAGCGGAGCGAGCGAGTATTGTGGAGCGGACTTGCGGACTGTGTCTGTCCATTGACGCTGAGTGAGATAGCGGCGGTGCGAGCGAGTATTGCGGAGCGGACTTGCGGACTGTCCCATCCCCCCGAGGCCAGTCCGTTTCCCCTCCGCCTTTCTCCGCTGCCCCGCTCCGCCGCCTCGCTCCGCTAGCACGCGCCGCTTCTGAAAATGTATAATTTTTTAAACTAGTTCGCAAATCCCTGTCCACTGGAGCTGAGCAGAGATTTTATGCAATCCTATTGGTTAATATTTTTCCGTTTTTCCGCTCCGCAGCCTCACTCCGCGTCAATGGACAAACAGCCTTAGTCTGGCGAACTAAACGGCGAGTGACTCAAGGCACGGGACAAATACAAGAGGCGGCGGGCGGTGGAGTGGCGCGGGCGCAACGCGGGTGCGGTGCCACATCTTTGATATTTCATACAAAATGTATAGAAGAGGTGGGGTGCGAGACATACTGAGACGGCAGGGCGCGTGTGCCGCTTCCTCGCCCTCAGCAAACCCGCAGTTAGCAGTGGCATAGAATAACAATAGCATGCGCCAAATGCATCCACTGTGTTCGCCCACGCCTCGCTATTCCGACACCGTGTGCGCGCCTGTTCTTGCGGCCCACATCTCGCCCGCTCCACACTACCGCCCGACGCCTCTTGTATTTGTCCCGCGCCTAAGACATTTTTCAATGAAAGTTTTAGATACTTATCCTACTCGTGTGTCAATAAGATAAACGCACGTATACCTACATTATATTAAATTGTATATTTTTGCAGCAACCTTTATTCTCGCTTCCAAAACTGAAAAAATAAAGTCAGTCACACCTACTATTATTATGAGTATAAAATATCCCACTGCACAGCCACACGGACACTTTATTTGCGCATGTAAAAAGACCCACAAAAAGCATATAAAAATAAGCATCCGTGGTCTTGATTACGAATAAAAGATACATATATACAGATGTCATCATTATCCATCCCTTCCAAGGAGTTACTTCATCCGAGAGTGCCCTGAACAGCGGCTTTCGTTCCGGCACTTAACGTAAAGCTTCGCCTTCGTATGTCGGAACGATCGCGTTAACGTTAAGCACGAGCTCGAGGTAAATGAGAACGGTCACGGTTCATTTAAGTTGTATAAAATATTTATGAACTTTGGAATCCAAATAATGTAAATTGTGGCGTTAGTGACTTATTGATAATCAACATCATCATCAGCTTATAGCAGTCTACTGCTGGACATAGACCTTCTCTTCTGAGCTCTATTGCGCCCTGTCCTCAGCTCGATGCATCCAGCTTTTACCAACAGTCTTTCGTAGGTCGTCTCTCCACCTGCGGAGGACGTCCTACACTACGGTTCCAGAGACATCGCCTCGATACTATAATTCGTTTACCCCAACGGCCGGGTTGTTGATTGGTTGTCAGTTGGTCGCTTTTCGACCGGAATGACCAGCTCACTACCACTTAATTATCAACACACATCTGAAACTGCAAGTGAACTGAATACTTTGGTAAGTACTATAATTCAGCATAGAGATCTACTGAGAAAAAAATCCTAAAATGCAAGTGCTGGTTGAAATAAAATAAAAAAAAAATACGCGCACGGTGTTGCGGGAATTCCACTAGCTTGATTTCAATGTAGTTAAGTACAAAATAATAATTATTAATATCAACGGGATATTTACCATGATTTGTGAGTTCTGTTATTTCCCGATATTTCGACGCAGTTGCATGCGCCATGATCACGGGAGAACTGAAGTCTGTGCGAGTGGGTAGTTACTGGCAGACGAAACGATCTACCCTCTTTCTCAGTCTTTTATTACGAACGACACCCCTACCACTGGTCTCAATATCACTTTTAACACGATCACGGCACACAACACTTACTGTATCAGGACACACTTCTGAAACATCACTTTTACGGTTCCTACACATTCTAACAACAGGATTCCAGACTCCAGATAATTGAAAACCATCTTCTCTATTGAAATTCTTGTGTTTGGTAATCTCAATCGCCTCTTGAACCAGTCTTGGTATATAGTGGCGTTCTGTTGAGATTACTTGCGGATTATGTAGTTCGATCCAGTGATTTGAACCTGATTCCAGCAGATGTTCAGCTATGGCAGACTTCTGAACATCAAGGTTCTTGACCGCCCTAATATGTTCTTTCACACGACAGGCTATCGTACGCTTCGTTTGACCGATGTAAGAACTCCCACAACTGCAGTTAATCTTATACACTCCCGGTTTTTCAAGTGGTAAATTATCCTTAGGTGAGCGCAGGTAGTGTGTAATCTTCTTTTTTGATATTAATAATTATGTTCTCAACCATGATAGTTTCAAAAGTTATAAGTACAAAATGTTTAAATAACATGCGCTCAAAGTTTAATGCACTAGTATGACGTGTTGCAGAGAACAACTTCGTATAGTAAACTTCTGAAAAACATATTCAATCACGAAACTAACCATGGCCCTATATGACACTAAAGATTCCTTGCCGATATTGTGTGACGTTATAATATGCTTCAAACACAAACGTGTTTCCAAAACACGACATGGTGTCACGTTAAGAAAGACATGCGCATAGAGAATACGATTACACGCAGATTCCACGCAGATATTGTACGAGTAACGAGGCGCGTTACGTTTGCGTTTGGTCATAAGGAATAAGGGCCCAACATTTTGGATCGGACGGTACTCGAACCCCACGTCTTTTATACCAAAGGCCCGTCTGATGTTTAAGATTAAATAATGTCGCGGCGTTAGGGACATGCCCTACGTCTAATGCACAGCTGTCCAACAACTGAGACGACTTTGCCAAAGTCAAACTCAAAAACCCCTCTCAACTAAAATTTAATAAGATCCTAGAAACTCTTTGAATCGTCAATAAAGCAAGTTGTCTTTTATTGCTAATATTTCACACTAATTCCAATAAGATCAAGTTTAAGAAACTTTGGCTAGTTTTTCTAATAATTCCTTTAGCAAATTGGGCGTTTGTGTGACGTCATAGTTTAAAACGATTCATGATTCTCGTTCAATGGGTTTATAGAATTGTATCTTCTCTTTAAATCTCCCAATTTAAATTATTATTTGGATATGATGATGCATGAATGCTACAAGTTCACCTGCAGCACAAGTAGCTCGTGTATGGAGCTCGTGCTCACTAACTTATGGAGTGCCGTATTCAATAACAGCACTTACGCGATACGGAACTTGACACAACTCAATTCCACAGCTCTGAAAAAACAACTTCCACACTTTATTGTTATTATCTAAGTTGTGTCATACTAGATAATATGTTTAGATTAATTTTGCGATTTCTAAATTTAAGAAATTAATGTTTAGAAAGATAAATGTTTGTAAAATTCTTTATTAATGATTTCAAAATTGAATGACGAACAATTAATGTAGTTTATTGCATAGATTGCAGGTAATCGGTGGATGGAGAGGGCTCAAGACAGTTCTTCCTTGGGGGAAACCTATGTTCAGCAGTGGACTTCTATAGGTTGATGATGACTGTAGTGTAAATGAAAAAGATTCCCATAAAGTAACACGTTGGAACTGTGTTGTGTGTAAAAATGTCGGCCTGAATACGAGGTGATTGAATGGAGGAGCAATTAGCTAATTAGCGCGTGTTGCGGTGAGTGCTCCAGCGCCATCTGTTGATTGGAGAGGAAAGATGCGGAGGCTCGAAATTTGCGTGCGGTGCGAATCGTAACCCGAGTGTAGTGTAGATTTGATCCTATGCTTTATTGACTTGATATCGATAGACTTTAATTATATTTTATCAGCAATCGTTCCCAGATTTTCAAGAGATCTAGAAAATGGGCTGCTTATCCCGGCAGCTACATTAATTTCCAACTAACTAATTTCCACAAGACTTCTTTTATATATTATAGTCTCATAGAAATATGACCATTGACAACGTCTCAACATCTACGTATTTTTAACCGACATCAAAAAAAGGAGGAGGTTCTCAATTCGGTAGTTTTTTTTATGTTGGTTACATCATAACTCCATCATTTATAAACCGATTTGGAAAGTTCCATTTTTTAGGGAGGGTATACTTTCCGTTTGGTCTTATAAATTTATAAATTTGAAAAAAATATACCAATCCTAAGGGTGACAATATACGAAATGAACATTTTATAGGCTCGAATTTTACTTATATTTTAGTATTTGTCTTAAAGTCAGGTTTACAAAAAATTCGGAATAAACAATAATTTAAAATATATTTTTTTTATTGAAAAACAAAACTGCATCATCTTCATTTATTTAAGATCTTGTCGGCGCAACTGATGCAGCTCCTTCCATCTGCCTCCTCCAAAAACTGCACTAAAAAGAAAAAATAATTGCAATTTTTTCTGTTTTTACAAATTACAATCAACCTACCGTGACCTACGAAGCAATACTTTTTTATAGATAACGGTTACCACTTAACATCAGGTGGGCCATGCGCTAGTTCCATCAATAATAGGTATTATATAAAAAAAAACTGCTCATTTTATCCCGTACGATCTATGCGTTTACCACGTTGGTAGGTCTATATATCTACCTGTTATTTTTGGAGTCGGTGTCAGCCAAGGCACGCCAAGGTAGGTAACTATTGCGTGGGCGGCGCGGCGAACGGAGTGCATGTCCGAGGGGGGAGGGGTATAGCGTACATAGTTACTTTAATATCGTATTTCCTTAGCTGACTGAAAAAACTGGAACGTTGATTGTAAGTTGTTGCAACAAAAAATAGAAATTATATTTTACTTTTTAGTGCAGTTTTCGTTTGTAGTCATAAATTGCAAAATAGTTTTTCATTTAGAAAAACAATGAGAAAGCAAATCGACATTTAAAAGCTCGTCAGAGTTGCAGCGAGCTTGTTCCCAAGTTATAAGAACGCTGATCGTGCGGTTTCCAACAAAATATTATGTCTCAACTAAACTAAATAAGTATTAAATAAGTTTCGTCTAAGTTCCCAACTCGAAATTAAACTTTAGCGAGATTTTCTGTTTATTTAAATTTTCTTGAAATGGTGACCAACAATCTAAACACAAAAGCGTAAGATAGATCCCTATCCCCCTATCAATAGATCAACACTGTTTAGTAATTCAGCGAGTTATATGGAAAGAGACCAAGATCGCCGTGGAGGGGAAGGCCTATGTTCAGTCGAGTCTTAGCGAGATGAAACCCTGTGTCAGGGATGCTATCTGCATAAATGCTTCATGTTTTGTGGATTACACTTTAAAAATCAAAATCCACTTTACAAGCTTTGAGTTAACACATGGCTTACACTGTCCCATCCCCCCCTCCACCCCTTCACCCCTCGCCCCGTCAGCGCTAATCTGCGGCGGGCGGCATTTGTCAACGTTTTTACAGCGGCCGCGACCCGCCCTTTGCGGGTTCCGCACAAATATAGGAATCAGGGTCACCACCCATTCCCTTCACTTATACTAAGCCTGGTCTAGAACGATCGCGAGGGCCATTTCCGAGTAATTGACTGTTCTACTTGGCGTGACATGTTATTAATCGTATGCTAACTAGATGTAATACATCTTAATCCTAACAGAAAGTTTGTTTGAAAACTAATGTTATAAATGAAATAGTGAGTTGCTTTCATACTTCAACTAGGTACTCAACCAATCTTCATGAAACGTGTACACGTTGGCATGCGTAATTTCATGGGGTACAGAAAAGGACTTAGGGTACTTTTCATCCAGAAAAAAGTAGTGTTCCTGGTAACAACCGAACTAGTTTATGTGTGTTATTCCAGGGCCAAAACTATGTAATCATATCAAAAATGTTATTTTAATTTAACGGATTTGGATGAAACTTGATATTTTCAAATTTCAGAAGGAAGTTCAGTTAGGAACATTAGCATTTTCAAGATTATTGTGATTTCCCCTTGACACCATTTGTGATGCCCAGTAAGTATAAAAACCTTATGAAGGCCTGTCAGAGGTCCTCAATAGTATACGTATAGTTATAGTAATAAGAAATAAATAAATAAAATAAAATAGCTTTATCTTTATTCTTACAATTAGAATAGGCACTAACATAAAATGTTTATATAACGATAAAATATAAATTTTGGAATCCTTCAAAAATCCTTTTTCTATTCATTTGTTTAGATATGTAGCTGCTCGGAATGAAACTCATCACTATGAACAAGTAGGACCCAGTCGGCGGACTCGTTCAACGCCTTTTTATTGCCGCTGTAATAATCCCTCGGAGCAGCTCCGGGGCTGTAAATTTTTCTTCATTATCTCAAACCCGCGGTCAATTTGAACGCATAATTAAAAAGTCCGCTCATTGAGCCATCATTCCAGGCATTACAATAAAGTGTTTGATGTCTGTCTGTCCGTTCCCTTCACTCGCGAACGGCTTGTTTACGGCGCGCCCTTCCCCCGCTGTAAAACAACTTTGTAGCGCGATTGAAGAAACCGCTGAAAATTTTAATTTAGCTTTGATATTGGCTTTTTTTTATACGATTGGTAATAAAGCCACATCGGTTTTACAGCCAACATTAAGAAGTTAATTTTTATGTGGTAGATAAAATTAACAAAGTTTTCTACTAAACTAAGCAGTATTTTGACCTAGTCTTATATCAAAAATATTATTTTAATTTAGCGAACGTTTTACCATACAAAACCAAATAGCTTGTAAATTATCATAAAACTAACATACGTACTCGTAGGATCCATATCTTTATCAAACTTATGTTTCATTTCATTGTATTTCATACAGTAAATAAAACTGTACTTTACCCGATTTTTTTACCGTCAGCTACTTTAATTTATAGTCAAGTCAATAGATAAATATATTTGTGATAATTTAAATTAGAACGCGTAATTTCAAATTTTTAGGATTCATCCAAAGTGCAATTTGCTGGAATAAGTGACAATTTCAATAATAGATCCTTAGTGTTCCCACTTCACTTCTTTATTGGCTTCTGGGATAGCTCTCCACAATTTTGCCAGTACCAAGTATAATTGTCATCGATATAATTATACTCTAATTGTTCGTAACAATATAATTCAACGGCTTATAAGTCCAGTCGTCCAGTCTTCAGTCAGGTCCTGTTTTTTGCTATAGCAATGGCGATTTTAACAAAATCGATCGGTGAACAATTTTCTTCATCAGAGAATTCCAGTCCAAATCCGCTTTTATTCCATTTAACTAAACTTGTGTACTAAGGTACATTAGTTAATTTGCCAAACGATTTAAACAATATAAATCAGAAAAACACTAGAAAATTATATAAAATTAAAATGATAACAGTCGATCAAGATGAAAAAATGGTTCCCCCCCTAATGTCCCTAAGCCTTTAGTTCCCGTTTTGACCCATTTTACACCAAAGTAGTAGTATAGGTTACAATTACAAGGATCAGGCAAAGCCACATCCAGAGGCGATGTGCAATATCGCGTGATCCGGAGCCGGTGAGCGGCCCATTAGGACCGGCCGGATTAGTGGAGCCGGCGCGATAACCGCGGATGAACCGGCATTACTGCTTGTTAGTTACCTGTTGTTTGATGTCTGTGGTACGTGGCCAGCTGGAGCTGGGTGAGACGGTTCGGACCCACGTGTCGGGACAATCATCTTGTACTAGCGACGCACCCCGGCTTCGCACGGGTGCTAATTTTACTTATAAACCTTTCTCTTGAATTACTCTATCTATTAAAAAACCGCATCAAAATCCGTTGCGTAGTTTTAAAGATCTACATACTTAGGGACAGACAGACAGCGAGAAGCGACTTTGTTTTATACTATGTAGTGATAAGCTGCTAGCCTTCCGCCTACGGTTTTGCTTGCGTGGTACCCAGATTAAAAGTAGCATTATATATTATTCTGGAATATCATATTTTGATCTAAAACACAAAATATGTGCACAAGTCCAATATTCATACAAATACATTCAGCCGTTGTAGAAATAAAATAAGAATTAAATGCAACAACAGTTTATAAGGAGGTTCATCACTATGTAAGTGCGCGTGCGCTTACGATACCTATGTATATGATATCGCTATTGCAAAAAGGCTCTCAACTCATCATGTTGCCATTTGTAGACGAATACAAACAACAAATGTTCGCATCAGTGTGATGAGGCTCCCCCTCATAGATAGATAGATAGACTGAAAACTCTTTATTGCACAAGATGAAACAAGTACACAAGCGAACTTAATGCTAAGTAGCATTTTCTTCCAAATAACCTTGTGCAGTGTGGAAATATATTGATAGTGCATACAAAATTACTATGTGAAATAGTAGAAAAATAATAAATTAACTCTAAAAATAAATAAGAGACAAAGAATAAATAAAAAAGTAAACAATAAATGAAGTGCATACCTATACTAATCATAAAAATAAACTAACATACAAAGACAAATAAAATCATAAACATACATAAATTACTTAAAGTACCTACTAATACCTCGAAGCTAAATTTTGTCATAAAATGATTATAAAGTTTGGATTTGAAGATTCATATGAAGACACATTATCACACTAATGATATAAAATTAGCTGAAGAAATCGTTAAAATTGCTGTAGGTCGGCGATCTTTGTGGGGGGTGGGTTCAACTTTACACGGACAGTCGATGCCGGTGATAATGATGAACTAAATTATTATGTATTTAGTGCCCATTTTTTACAGAACTTTTTGTGTTTTTTATTAATATTTAGTTCTTGTGTGTTCTATTACAGCCAACCAACTCTGTACCTATAAACCTACTTATTTGTGTGCATTGTGGGTTTAATAAATGATTTTTTTTTCATTCTTACTACCATCAATGTCTGTTTAAGCAATAAAGTTATTTGGCAGATTTTCGTTGCAGTGGTCGTTAATTCTGCAACGGTATCTGCCAGTTCACTACACTTACAGATGCTCAAAAACGGATTAAAACCTCATTTTTTAAGGCCAAACAAAATGAGACCGCTGCATGTACGAGTAGTTTATACGTAATTACGCGTACACTTTTCTTGTATACATTTTTGCACCATTCTCCCTCGCTGCAACAGTATGGCTGCAAATTGCATCGGACAGATAAAAAACAAGCTACTCAGATAAGCACTATACTTTTAGTGCTAGTCTAATTTTGCGATAGAAGTGTCGCGTTTTAGGTGGTAAATCATTTAGTAAATTAGAAGTGTTTTAATAATGGAATTGATGCTGAACTAATCGGTGCTGCATATACTGAACAAACTAACTACATTTGTACTGAATGTGGAATACCTCGTGAATATTTCGAATGGTATGCTCAACCTAAATGGTATTTTAAGTATATAGAAGCGTGTTACGGAAAAGGCCCTAAAATAATGAATATTCGAGTAGCAGAGCAGTTTACATCACGGCTACTTTACTAATGTAATGTTGCAAGCGCCAAAAATGCTTTTTTACCAGAAAATGTCTCTATTTCCTCTCAATATAATACAACCATTTTACTATTTACGAAGGCGCACAAATAAATCGATCTGAACCCGTCTCTAATAGCTGACACGGCTTCCATCTTTCAGCATCAACATAATCAACCAACTAAACAAATCTAACCCGCGATCTGACTAATAATGACTCGACTCAAACACCAAACAAGTAAAGGCGCACGCACACCGAAGAAGCACGCACGCTAAAGGAACACGCACGCTGAAGGCACCCGCACATTCGAACTGATTAATCTCGGCCGATGTAAGCGAGCTGATTGGATTAGACCCTGAATGGGCCTCGATGCCCTCAATAGAGCCCTTCGATAAAATGCAAAAATGCCAGCCAATCCGGGACAATTGTACCGAGTACGTGATGTCACGGTATAGGGATGGGATTCCTGATTCTTTAAAAATATATCAGAATTTTCAAAATCTGCTAATATTACAAACAAAGTGGTTGCATTGTTTAACTCAGATGATGTCAAGATGAGCTGAAATAGTGGATTTCATTTGTTTTTTAGATATTTATAATCTGCTTTCTAATTTTAAACAATATCTAACTTTTTCAAGGTGGTGACACTGAAAACCAACGCTGCAGTAGCTTCCATGCCTCTGCAGCGTACGCTGAGTGGCGAGCTCTTTGTGTCACTATTTCTCTTATAAGATTTAAGTACTAAGCTATTGTTTATATTTGTATATTTTGTGACTCAATTAAATGTTTCTTTAACTTTAAATATTGAACGGAATATTCGCCAGACGAAAAACCTCTAATAAAGAAAAAAATGTGTTTCAGCTAATAATGAACCCGATTATAAAAACAAAGACGGCTACATCATGTGCGAGATCATTACCGGTGCACATCACTAGCAAATCTACAGAGCAGAGTTCAATAACTAAATCAATCGGGTGCGAACGCGGCGCATCTCCAATACCCGCACAACGTGTCTGTCACTGTCAGTAACTCAACTTTATACAATAAATGAATAAATAAATAAATAATTAATCAATATTCTTGAGCTTCCCCGTGCCATGTCAGAGATCTTCAAAACGAAAGTGGTAAATTTAATTCCTTCTTTAATTACGAATAGGCATAATAAATAAAACACAGTTATCAACGATACGATATTTTTGAACTACCTACTATTAGTAACTGAGTAAGATTTTTGTAAAATTAATTTATATTTATCTTTTTATACCTACAGAAGCTAGGTTATAAATAAGGAAAAGGTGGGTTTTGATTGGAAAACTAATATATCTTTATTATTTTTTAATTGTTTTATATTATTTTCAATAGAATAGGCGATCGTTTCTCGTACATACATAGTTTTACAAGTGATTTATTTAATATATTTTCTATCACCCATATATAGCATTACAGCATCATAGAAAATCTTCATCGAGTAAGTTGTAGCACTGTATGTTGGTATCGTGCGGCAGTGGCGCGTCACATGCCGACCTTATTGGAATAAATCACTGTTCCGATTCATGTTCTATTAAAATACTGGATAAGTATTTCTGATTTTATGCGGAGCACGATCTCGGGGATAAATATTGATGCTTTCTGCATGATATCAAGAAAGACCCGAATGAAGAGGAACACGAAATTCATGAATTGAATGAATGATTGAGAAAAGTTTTTCATTTATAAATCTTTCTGACGTTCACGTATAAGGCCTCAACATATTGGTATATCGTGAGGTTGCTGAAGAAACTAAAAGCAGAGGATGCTATGATGACCCTCGCTCGGGAGAGCGAGAACGAGTACATGGGATTCTGGTATTGGTTTCTGGCAGACGGTGGTAGAAGTGATGCGTCCACATTTGCACGTGAATTGGATTAATATTATCCCTCTGACATGGCGATGTCCTGCTAAAACTAGATTTAGCTGGTAACAGTGACTGATTGAAAACGTATATTTATGGTATAAACTGTGTTGTGCCTTTGTGTCAGTCCAGTCCCAGTTCCAGTCGGAAATATAAATAATTATCACATTAGATATAAATCGCGGGAACTGTCAAATTAATATAGATTTTTTACAGTTAAATCCAGTGGCCTCATTCTCGGAAACTGTGTTGACAGAGTTGACAGAGAGCATGCGGCTGTTAATGCCCTTGACCGTCAGATTTTGTTAGTAGACGTCAGATTACGTCGCCTCATTGATGGAGGCTGGCGGGTCCACAATGAGCTGATGGGCAGCCGGAACTCCCCCCCCCCTGCCCCACCCCGCGCCGCCTTAAAAAACATACATGGGTACACTACGCTTTGCCGAAACATATTTCAACTAGTTACATTTCACCTATGACGATTGACAGAATGATTATTTAACAAAACTTCATTTAAGCGAACTATATTTCACCTTTGGTTCATTTCACCTAAAGTTATTATCGGGGCTTGAAATCGCTCGCTTGTTTTTTTTAGCTTTACAAAAGTATATACCTAAAAAAATACAGCCTACTAAATAATTCAGTCAACCTTTTTAAGATCAACTTATTTTTACAATAGTCAACATTACATACAATACTAGTCTTAGTTTGAGAAACAAAGCGGCTTTATAGGCAGCGGTCAAGATCGGCGAATACATGTTTATCTACTTGTGTTTATCTTCCAAAGAAAATTCAATATAACCACCAATATAAACTCAGCACATTAGGGGAGGCCTATGTCCAGCAGTGGACTGATATTACGCTGATGATGATGATAATGAGGATGATAATAAAACTTGGTTTATTTATTAATTGTGTTTATTTACAACATAAATAAAGAGCAACATAACGGCGTCACCGCGCAGGGCGCCGCCGCTTCCATTAGAACATTTCATAATTTACTCGGCGCTCGCAATAAACTAAATGCAGTTTCGAACGGAACTGTCGGGGCCACTCAAACATGCAACTTCACTAGGGTCGCTATTATTCGACTACTTATGATAACTGTTCGGCTTCGGTCAAAATGAACTCAAAAGCGATTCCAAAAGGACAGTAGAAAATATTACCATGTAAACTATTAAATTAACAAAAGACTGGTTCTGATTCTGGTAAGAGGGTCCAAAAAGTATCAATAAAGGTTAGCCCTTTAATATGATAACCCACTCAACCTGTTGGTACCAGTTTTAAATGACATAACTTAATTTGGTTCAAAACGAAAATATAAAAAAAAAATCACTTGCAATATCATCTATGCCAAATTTAAAGTCGATTGTTTAAACACTTCCGATTATTTTAGGAAATAAATAATATACTTATAATATATTTCTTTTAAAATATATAATAACTAAAATAATCACCTGTGGCAAATGGGCTGACGCACAAATTCGCACCAAAGTTCAGTTTTACTAGTTAGGAAACGTCAAATTAATAAACAATAATTTAAAATAAAAACCGACTTCAAAAACAAAAACTGCAAAACTGAAAAGTAAAAATAATTGCATAGTTCTTTGTCCATAACTCAGCTAACAATCAACCTTTTTTTCTATCAATTTATCCCGTACGATCTATGCATTTACCACATACGTAGATCTAGATACCTACATTTTATTTTTGGAGTCGAAACCAGCTAAAGAATGACGATATAGCAAATATACACCTCCATCCTTTTGAAGTCGGTTAAAAAGATAATGAAATATATCAAGATAATGAAAGATATTATCGAAAAAGTAAACTTACTGCTTTCGAATAGAAATACGACTAATCGTACTGTTTTCGGGCTAATTAAACCCACAGTCGGTCGTGGCAAATGCTTGCTGTGTACTCAGTCTAAAGTTTCTTGAATGAATTCGGTATAGTTCTCGGCGCTACCGACAACGCCGTCGGTCAACACTAAACCAACAGAAGTTAGTTCACTCGGTTAAGTAACACATGTGCTTGCTTACTCGAGAGTCAGCTACTTACGTGGGTTAATCGATACTTAGGAGCTTAATGTTTATTTGAACTCGACTAACTTAGACTTCAGCGGTTTTCTAACTTTAAATTTTAAATAGGTTTACATTTTAGAATTCACTTTAAATACATTTTACTTACCAAGTACCAAATATTTTCACGTGAAAATTGATTGGAAACGTTGCTACAGGCATTTTAAAAATCCATTTACGTTTTTATTTAAAAAGGCTAGATTTTAAAAAACATTGGTAGATTGAATAAGTGTTGCAGTGAATATCAATTAAAAGTATCAATCGAGAACCTGCAAAACCTGTTTCACCTTTTAAAGGGACAGAGCTAATCAAAACCTTGCTTACAGATGTAAAGAAATAATACGTTAATAGTACTTGAACTTGACTTACAAACATTTTTACAGGTTCAGGTGATATATATTTTTACTAAATGTCCTTAAAACATTTTTATCATAATGATTGGTATATATTCCACTCAGTGGCAGTAAAGTTAACCGAAGTTAACTTGGATACCTTGTGCAGAACTTGAGCCAAGCTCGAGAGCAGTGACCGCCGCGGGATAGCGCCAGTCTCCGCCCTGTAAGCTCGTGCTTGCCATCCGAGGCACGGACCGGCCGCACATTCAGCCACGAAGATAAGGGCCTTTATTGCGCACGCGACGGAAACGGCACCTTAATTCTACGTGTAAATAGGCGAGCCACCTTACTGCGACTTTATTTACTTAACTTGTGCATTAAGCTGCGAGCGGGAATGCCAGTAATGTACTAATTAACATTTTGGGTTCATTGTTGGTTTAATGAGCTTATTGCCATTAGTTATAATAGCTTTGTGTTTAGAAGTACATTATATCGTGTCGTGTGTATTTACATCATTTATATACTAAACTGCTCGTTTTATCAACCCATGTAAGTGTTTTTGAGGTCGATAGTTTGTCTATTTCGCCTTAAGAACGAGTGCTTCGCCTCAATGCCGTTTTGTCAATTGATTTTTATAGTTTATCAATTTATACAAAGGAAACGTTTACAAAATGTATTTCAGTATTTTTAGTACAAATTGTTGAATTAACGAATTCTATTCATTTTATACTTGGTACATTGGGAAGTTCGTAGAGCCCAGTATATTTAAATGTAGATATATAGTTTTCCATTCCCTGGTGGAATCTCGACTTCTATAGGAGAAAATTAATAGGCCTATATTCATTGATACTTATAGAAAACAAAAGTATAAATCCCTTGTACCATGGACTGTTCCAAGTACAACAAATCATCATCAAACCAGCCATCGTCACATCCACGTTCTTCACAATCCGTGCCGCCGCCGCCGACGCCCCGCGCTTGCCAATCATTAGTTGCTGGCGGCCGCCGGCTCCGGAGGAAGACTATTTAAACCCTTCCCGAGGATAAATAAATACTGAAACGGAGAATTTAATGACTCGTGTATTTGTCTTTTGGAATTCAGCCTTTACTAATATTTCGACATTTCTAGTTATTTATAGACGACCTCTGTGGCGCAATAAGCTCTATCTGAGACGCAGCAAGTTGCTGCAAATATTTGTCTCAGGTCTGGGTGTTATGATAATATGTATTTATTTACAAATAAATAGTTTTAACACTCTATTGATCACCGCATTCATAAAAAGAAAAGTAAAAGTAACTTAGTCTAAGCATTATGAAGGTGACACAACTGCTGGTCTTATCGCTGAAAGCGATCTCTTCCATGCAATACCTTAATACAAGCTCTGCTTAGTTTGGTGCTCGATAATGCTGTGTAATAGTATCCAGCACTGTTTGTGTAGATAAAAGTTTGTTGCGATACATATTAACAAATTTAGCACATAAAATAAAAAATACCACCAAAAATATCTATCATCAGACTTAATTGACCCATACAAATACAAATACAAATCATTTATTTGTTCGAAACATGGGTTAAATTATTACGAAGAAGAGCATTGAATAGTATATCTAAGGTACTTGACACACGACACAGACGCAACCAACCATAAAGCACGAGCAGATGGAGCGAGTCGACAAATCAACTGAGACTAGAACAAAGCCAGTAGCGCCGGAACCGGCGCATTCATTGAACTGCTATATTACTGACACTATTTAGATGGGTGACCGTTTAGTGACATTTAGATTTGAGCGCTTCCGTGCTTCGGAAGGCACGTTAAGATGTTGGCCCCGGCTTTTTCAGTCGTGACGCCATGTCGGAGGCCTTGGGCGGCCTAAAAACTCTAACACCAGAGTCTTAGGCCACTAGCTTATAGAAAGAAGAAAGGAAGAATAAGAATAAAAATAAGAATAATTTTTTTTTTATTTGCTACTACACATAAATATATATAAAAGAACAAATTTAAACAGGTTTTTAAACTATAAAATAAGAGTACAGGTAACATAATGATGACACATAGAAATATAGTCGCAAAAAGGACCTGGACTCAGCATGTAGCGGGTTGAAGGAATTACCTACAACGCGCGCTGGTCTTCTGTCAGGACCATTTTCTAAATTAGCGGACATGAGGAACAAAACAGAAAACATGCAATCCGCTACCACAGTGAAAAAAACTGTCAATAAAAGGTACACAAAGAATAAACGAAATTAAAGAAGATATTCTACAAAACAAAATATTTAGTACAAATTCCGCTAACTTTCTCTGACAAGTTCCACAAAATGCATACGCATGCACCGCCCTCCCGCCCGCAGATTCACATGCAAATCAGAGAAAGAACAAGCAAACATGCAATCATTAATAAATGCAACCGTCTACTTACTCTTCCACCAAATAAAAACAACACGTTAACCTGTAATTAGCTTGGAGAAACGACACACACATAAATACACAAGAAACTCAACAGAAATTCGACAATGTTTCGAAATTAAAGAAAAAAATGGAAGGAAGGATTGAGATAAATAATACAAGAACATTGAAGACATATCGCTTTTCTAATGATGATGATGAGCTGGGCATTACAAAGTCTCAGTCTGCCCCTACATTACTACTTGTAACATGCAATTTCACAATACGTGAAAGCAATAGATATTTAAATAAGTATTAATAGTCAACAGGGTAAAATGGTACTTATTAGAGGAGGCCAATGTTCAGCATTGGACTGCTAGGCTGGTCATGATATGAATATATATAGTTTGTGACCTGAATTAACAAATAGGCTAATGTCCAGGTACCGCGCGAGAGAACTGGAGATATAATTAGTTTTTTGTTACAGTTCACGAATTCTATTTAGCGAATGTACACATAAAGCTGATCTAAAATACATTCACACTCGTCACTTCACCAAACTTGGTATGTTGAAGTGTGCCTCAAGTGAGAGGTAAAGTCAATGAATCGTGAGCCATAACTGTCAGATGCAATGAGCCGGCTCATTGACTCTCGGCTCTGTGGCGAGTCGTGGAGAACAATTAGAGTCTCCCTACTTCGCTTCACTTATGTTGGATGCCAGCACACTTAGATTAACTGTATACTGGCTGAACCGGTACGCCGTATAATAGCAACCTACGGCGTAGCACCCTATGGCGTAGCACGCTACAGCGTAGCAGCCTACGGCGTACCTCATTAGTCAAATAATGTACTCAAATCTCATATATCTTTGAGTTGGAAATAGATGGATTAAGGTTTTTGTGGGTTTATTTTGTGTTATGTCTTATTCTAATGTATGCAATAAGTTACAGAAAAAGGTAAACATAACAACGCGAGAAATTTTGGAATTTAAAGATTATTACTTTTCACCCGATGCGTTTACCTATTTAGGCATGATGACATGAGTCAAATAATAAGTAATAAGTGAGTAAACGTGTATTTTTTGTAGAATCGCAATTTAACAGACGTATTTCTAAAACCGACTTGATACTTGAGTTGGTTGCAACAGAGGTCTCTGGTCACTCCCCCTACTTGTCCCCCTACCCCCTCCACACTCCTAGGCCTGGCGCCGGCGGCTGCGAGCGGTTCATGCTGCGCTGACTTCATAGCATTATGTGACATCGTCAAATTAGGACGTGGAATGCTTTCTAGCGTTCTGTCTGTAGCATTCTCCACAGTGAGAAAATTATTGTAAATTAGATTTGCTTCTCTTGAAAATAATAATAATATAAAACGTTTTTTTTTTCACTTACAAAAGATTGGGTACAAGTAGGTATACAGGTCACCAGGTGAAGAATGTTGAAAAATGTGTTTGACATAAATAAATAAAGCAATCGTTTGAAGCAAACATCTCTGATGCCAAGTCCTTGGATTATCTCCCAAACTTGTTCTAGAAGCGGTCAAACTCTCAGACATCTAATGATTGAAGTGAGCGATGGAGTGGCGACGCAGACACACTCGTGACCATCAAACACTGACCGCACGGCCTCTCCTAATGAGCGCCATTACGCCCTGTCCTGAGCTCGACGCATCCAGCTTCTACCAGCAGCCGACAGCAGATCGTAGAAATGTATTGCACTGTATTTACTAAGTAACTTAACTTGAAAATAAAAGTGCTTGCAAAAAACCGGCCAAGTGCGAGTAGGACTTGCGCATCGAGGGTTGCATACAAACTTTACTCGTTTATTGTACACAGAAATAGCTGTGTATAAAGGTGAGCTTCACCCTCTGATAAAAGATGATACTGTATTGAGTACAACAGTGGTATCAATACATTATATTATTAAATAATATTAATATTATATAATATCATGAAATATGAAATAATATGTTTTGTAATGTAACTATAAATATATGGTGTTCGGAATTTTTACTTTACTTTTTCTTTATGACATTTCTGCTTGCCTTTAATTATTTTAGGTCAATGTGAAGTACCATAGACAGCGGTATCTTTCGATAGCGTTGACTTAGAAGTTTTTTTTTTCACAGTGCCGAAATATTGCAAACTAGAATATTTAATATACATTTCAACTACAACCAAATTAAGAACCTCCTCCTTTTTGAAGTCGTTTAAAAAGGGTCTTGACAGACGGATGGACAACGAAGTGATCCTAAAATTGTTCCTTTTTTCCTTTTGACATAAGGAACCATAAAAATGGGCATGTACCGAATAAATTTGCGTACTGGGCAATATCTGAGGATAACCATATTGAGGAAAAAATCTTGTTATAGTTTGTTTGTTTTTTAAACTCGTCCTCATCAATAAAAGTTCCACTGAACGTAAGCTAACATAAAACATAAAACGTATTATTCATTTAATGTGAAGACCTCACTTCACTCAAATATCTAGTCCAACTATAGTACATCATCCGAGCGTGGCACGAGTCTGGTGTTTGTCTTTTGTCGGGCAAATTCAGTCGTTTTGTCTTTCGAGTTTAATTAGCTAGCTCATTATGTGAGGCGAGGCTGTAAGGCTGCGAGTGATGGCGCGAGGTGAGCCGAGCTTTATAAGTCGGCCTTTTGAATGAGAGCCCGCCCGTCGTCAACACGTTTTGACTGAATACTCGCTCTAGATATTAAGGCTGCCCACCCACGTCTCACTTTAGTGTACTAGGTCTGATAATCGGGCTGATTTATCTTGCAAAGTATTTCTTACTGACTCTTTGTAAGACGTGTGCGTTGCACTATTGCAATCAGCACGTTTCATTTTTCTGCTACTAAAAATCGGTCACTGATTATGATCGGTCGTGGGTGGGCAGCCTTATTGTTAAAAACCTTCCAAGGCTCTGTCGAAAGGCAATAATTTATTCAATCATTTATTTATTTATATGAAAAACAATAAAACAGGTTTTTTTAACCCTAAGGCGATGGTATGTGTAAGTACGTATCTAACATAATTACAAATTACAATTAATTGTATGTATAATAAAATAAGATATGAACTGCATACTAATCAATCTAAGCATTTTGTTTCTATTGTATACCTGTGCTATTTGTAGTTTTGTCAGGTTATTGTTATTAAAGAAGAGTTTCAACACAATTTGTAAATCATACTTTTTACGTAGGTATCTCGTGTTTAGTAGAATGTCAGCAATCCGAAAACTGAGTTTTCAGATTGCTGATTTATAAAAAAATATGATTTACAAATTGTGTTGAAATGTTGTTTCACTTATGTAACAATTTTTAGAGTTTTCAGATTGCATGATACTGTTGTAACAGTGACAATATAATAATTGGGAGTAGTAAGTGCTGGGCCACGGGGTGCAAGAGAAGAAGTGAGAGGTATATATGCGTCTGCATACTTGGTTGGTGCCTAGTATGTTGCGACAGCATAGGCGCGATGTTGTGTTTTTTTTTTGTAGATATTTGTTTATTTTGGGCACCTAAAATAAAAATTATAGAAGACTATGCACATCAGTTCCATATCTCAATAAATATTATAGAGGACTAATTTCTTCTTCTTACAGTTAACTACTACTTTACTGTACTATTCACAAAAAACATAAATGTCTCGTTCCCTTCTAATAGTATAGGGAATGACAGAGACACAACACAAACATCGCTGATAACGAATCCTTGATACCCTGACAATAGTAATTTACATTATTAGACGTTAAATTTACCACTATATCTGAATCTTAATAAGCCTAATATTCTGTTATTAGCAGGAAACGCTTGAACCCGATAATTACATAATTCGATGAATTTTCTAATAATAACACGCACCAGAGCCTTGCGTGTTGTTTCCTTCAGTCCAAACTGATATTCATAAGTAATGACATCGGCTGCGGCGCAAATGTCTCTAAAAATCAAATTATGTATTTTTATTGACTTTATTCGATATTGAACGATATAACCATTTGTGACGTTCATTCGATAAGTTGGAGTGGTATCGACCCGAGGCTATAACTTGAATCCACCCTGAGGGTCGCGTCATCATTATTTGTTTATTTTTTATTGGGCACTAGAAAGATGACGGTTTATTATGTACCAAAACGAAAGTAATTGATGTTATCTTATTTGATAAAATATCATTCAAAATATATCGTTCAAAGAAAATAGAAAACTTTGTTATTGGTATTAATAAATTGAACAACATAAGCATATAGCAGTCCACTGTTGGACATAGGCCTCCCCCAATGAACACCATTGCGCCCTGTCCTGAGCTCGACGTATCCAGCTTCTACGAGCAGCCTTTCGCAAATCGTCACTCCACCTGGCCGGAGGGTGTCCCTACGTACACTACGTTTGCCGAGCTGCGGTCTCCACTCAAGAACTCGTTCACCCCAACGGTTCAGGGGCTATACTGGCACAGACCTCAAAAAACATTGTAGGCCCCTAATTTGTTTCTTAACTACTGTTGATTTCGTTTTTGTTCTTTAAAAAAATCTCCTCTATCTCCAAAATACCTCCGTGAGCGTTTTCAATTTCTTGTAGCATGTGGTGAACCATGTAGGTCGATAGTCTCTCTCCTTCATAAAACTCCCGCGCACTCCTCTAGCAGATACGGTGTAAGATTAAGCAGCAGTAAGATTGTGGAATTCTGTACCCCATGATATTCGAGATAGTCCATACCTTAATATTTTTAAAACAATATTAAAAGAGCACTATTTTTCTCAACACTAGTTCATAATTGTTTAGGTATTTATTTATGTGTTATTATTTATCTATAAACAAGGTATTAGTATTTATTATGTATATGTTATATTTGTATTCTTCTATTTTATTTATATGAAGTTTGTATATTTGTATATATATGCTTATTATATTTAATTTATGTAACGTATATTATTTGTAGTTATTAGTCCGTTTATTTGTTATTATTCTGTCAACATAAATGTGGGATGCGGGAGCAAATAAAACAGTATTTCCAGTTATTTGTGTATTCTTCACTTTAAAAACCTCGTTTAATAATATACAGCAAACTCAACGTCGTCCTCACTCGTATCTCGCAAAACTCCAAGTGTCATCCATCAATCAATCATAACTCATTCACATCGTTCACATTCTTCCTTCACTCGTTCCTTTTACTCGTACACAGATACACTATCACTCGATCATCTATCAAACGTCTCGCATACAAACCACATTCGAATACATCGTACTGATCCTACATTCTCGGCCCTCCTGCACTCAGTCTGTCCTCAGACTCACACATCTTTCATCATCATACATAAGTTTACAATAGTATACAACGCTATAACTATAACATACTTAAATACAAAACTTAACTTATAAACTCCAATTTTATAAATCTTACATCGAGCTAAACATTTACATGCAACACTGACAAAGTGTCAGGTACATACCTAAACAACATAGTAAGTATAACTAGTAGTATAGTACTAAACAATTTAGACAAATGTTAGGTATTTCAACATCTTACTTTACATCTTATTATTACATATAATCAGATAAAAAGTTTACTTAAGGGCATCATAAAAAAGTTATTACATCATTAGGTTTAATTACTATTGGTACACAGTCTTTCATTCATCATCTACCATAGTTACTACCATTACCATTACCATGGTTTTAGTTAAATCAAAAATTCACCTTTCATAGTCTGGCCATGGTTTCATGAAGTCAGATGATGAAGACGTCTTGTTAGGTCCTTCAGCTTGGTTGTCAGCCTTCTCAACATCATATCTATGGTTTCTTTTGGCTTTGGTGATCTTGTAGGGTCCTAAGAACTTGGGTTTCAACTTCATTCCCGTTCCAAATTGGGTTCTTTTAATACAGACAAGATCTCCCTCTTTGTAGATATTACTTGGCTTCTTTGACTTGTTATAGTTCCTCTTATTCTCTTCTTGGATGTCCAAAATCTGTTTTTTAGCATTTTTCCTGAGTTCTTCTCTATTGTCCATAAAAATACTTCTTTCTTCCTGCATAAGCAAATCATAAAGTTCAATATCTTCTTTCCTCTTCATTTTAGTGCCTATAAGAAGTTCAAATGGTGTAGTGTTGATACTTCGTTGAAATGTGCTCTTCAGTGCTCTTTGTACTCTGCTCACCAACTTGTACCATTGAGTGGGTTTTTCTATGGAGAGTTTAGTCATCACTGATATCAACGTTCTGTGCACTCTTTCAACTTGACCGTTACCTCTTGGTACTCCCGTTGTTATCTTTATATGCTCTATGTCCTCTTCTTTACAAAAGTTACTAAAATCATTGCTTGTGAAAGCTGTTCCTCGGTCTGAAATAATTCTTCTCGGGTTGCCATATGTTTGTTGATATATAAGCAGCTTATTAATGACTTCTTGTGTTGATGTGGTCTTCGTCGGGAACAACCATACAAATTTTGTGAATCCATCCACCATCGTAAGTATGTAGTTATATTGTTTTCTTGTCTCTGTCATAGGTCCAATGTGATCAACATGGAGAGTATCCAGCGGTTTGTCACCTTTCTCTATTGGACTTAAAAATCCTTCCTGCTTTCCACTTTTCCTCGATGCTAATAAGCATGGAATGCATGTAGCAATATATTCTTCAATTTTCCTTCCTAGATTAGAAATGTAATATTCTTTACCAATTAATTCCATTGTTTTCTTCTTTGAAAAATGTCCATTGTCATGAGCTCTTTTAATAATTTCAACTTCCATTTTTAGTGGAACCACCACACATTGTTCTGGACCTTTGCATAGCACTCCTCCGTGTAGATAAAAATCACTGTATGACTTCTCTTCTCGTAAAATCTCCATGATAGCTTTCAGTCCATCGTCACATTCTTGAGCGCGTCGTAAATCGCTATGTAAATCTGAAAATATCATCGCTATATATGGATTTCTGCTGAGTGCATCAGCATGTCTCATCTTTGAACAATCTCGGTGTTCTATCTCATAGTCATAGTCCTGTAAAAACAAAATCCATCGTGCTACTCTAGTAGACATTGCCAAATCCTTCTTGTTTAGTGTCATCTGAAATGCTTTGCAATCGGTTACTATCTTGAAGTGTTTACCGTATAAGTAGTGTCTGAATTTCTTAATACCTTCAATAATGGCTAAAGCTTCCAACTCGTAGCTTGTATATCTGCTTTCAGCATCAGATGTTTTCCTACTCATGTAGTGTACAGGATGTAGTTCACCATAACAGTCTTTTTGCATCAGTATTGATGCGTATGCAACACATGAAGCATCAGTATGTAGCTCTGTTTCAGCGTTCTGATCATAAATCTTCAGTACAGGTTTACTCGCCAACTTTTCTTTGAGGATCTTGAATACTACTCTGTGTTCATCGTTAAACTCAAACTTCTTTTCTTTCTTCAGCATCTCTGTTAGTGGTCGTGCAATCATAGCATAATTCTCAATGAATTTTCTGAAATAGGAACACAATCCTAGGAAACTGTGTAGCTGCTTCTCATTTTTGGGTTCTGGAAACTTCATTACAGCATCAGTTTTGCCTGGGGATGGTCTAACCGTACCTTTTTCAATGATATAGCCCAAGTATTCCACTTTTCTCACCAGAAGCTGAGTCTTTTTCCAGTTGATTTGTAGTCCATACTCTGAAGCTCTGTTTAACACTTCTTTTAGTCTTTCCACTGCCTGCTCCTCGCTCATTGCCTGATGATGCCATCTTCTAGCCATTCAGTTATCTGCTTGTCTATTTCGTCCTGTTCCTTTGGAGATACTCGTCGAGGTCGTGATGCTACTGGAATGTTATCCCTCAGTGTGATCTTCAATTCAATAGGAGCTTCCTTCGTTTGACATGGTTTGTATTCGTCTACCAACCTTGCCACCTCGTGTCTCAATCCTTCGTCTTTGACATAACCTACAGAATCAACAGAACATGGAAAACACTGAATTTCACTCATCCAATCATTAGGTTTCATCCACACACACCCGTCTTTCATAACTGTGACCACATTTCGTAAAAATTCGTGCCCTAAAATTATTTTATACGGCATAGAGTCTTTAGGTATAATGTAGAAACGCACATCGTCGAACTTGGAATTGTCTATTTCCACACTCGTTTGGAAACTTCCTTGCGTAATTACGGACGCAAATCCTAAACCCGTAAGCGTAATGCACTCGTGAACGCACTCCGGAGACCCTATTTCGGCGTAAAAGTCACTTGAAATTAAATTTATCTCACTGCCCGAATCTACGAGAGCATTGTTTCCGCAACCTATTTCTACGACCGCACTATCACATGTTTCGTATTTATTTTTATGACCGCACAATAACTTGACCCATTTGATAAGTTTATTTTTTCCGATATGTCCATTTACGTTTTGTTTGTTTACATCGAAAATGTCAACGCCGCCATGACACTTTTCGATCGCCGCCATCTTGCTGTTGTCAATGTCGCCGACTGCAACGCCCCCTAGCGCCGCCGTTGAAGTTGAAGTGATGAACGAACGTTTTGGAACGCCGTTTGATCCGCTTGCTCCGAGTCGACTTCCGCTGCCGCTTGTTCCGCCATTTTGTGACGACCATGTGGTTGCATCACTCGATGATGATGGATTTTTTTCAGCTTTTCTTGGACATAGCTGTGAAATATGTCCGTACTCGTTGCATGAAAAACATTTTTTTCCTTGTTTTTTCTGCGGGCAATCTTCGCTCTTATGACTTTTTTCACCGCAATTGTAACATCTAACCCACGTTGGATGATTCGTCTTCGACGTAGATGGTTGGGGTTGCTTCTTTTGCGTCTTTGCTTTGATTGATTCATAGATTTTCAATTTTTCTTTCAAATCCGTGTAGGCACTGACTCCATACAACATTACTTTATTAATCTCATAATCGGGGATACCGTCTACTATATATTTTATCGCAACATAGTCGGGCATTTTTCCTCTTTTCCCCAATTCCTTCATGGTGAGCATGTAATCGAGACAAGACTCATTTGGTTTTTTCTTACGGTTGCTCATCAGCTCATGTATCGTTTTAATATCAATCGTGTCAGGGAACTCCTTACAAATTGCCTGTTTTAGTTCGTCCCAACTTTTGTAGGTCTTCTCCGCGCGTAGCCAAAGCGCCGCCGTGCCTGTGAGAGATCTTCGCGCCACCAAAAGCCTCTGCGTCGGACTCCAATTGAATATTTCACCGTTATCCTCGATATCCTGGACCCATTGCTGAACTGGATATGTCCGGTTCTGACCATCGAACTTTGAGATCAAGTCCTCCATCAGATGAAGCATTCCTTGCGGACTTCGGGACTGTTCCTCGTGTGCGTCAGCGTCGTCGAACGCCATGTCGAATGATTGGTGCTTGCTGTGTCGTCGTTTATTATGAGGCATCGCCGCCGTCGTAACCGTATGCGCAGCCGTCGTCGTAGTAGAAAGTTATTCTTTAGCCTCCACGTCGTTGGAACAAAAGATAACCTCTCGTCGTGTCGTCGCCTCGTGGTACCGCGTGCCGGTTGCCGGTGTCGTCGTCGCGTCGTAGTGTTTATTTTGCTCCGATCCCGGACGAGCCCCCAAAATTGTGGGATGCGGGAGCAAATAAAACAGTATTTCCAGTTATTTGTGTATTCTTCACTTTAAAAACCTCGTTTAATAATATACAGCAAACTCAACGTCGTCCTCACTCGTATCTCGCAAAACTCCAAGTGTCATCCATCAATCAATCATAACTCATTCACATCGTTCACATTCTTCCTTCACTCGTTCCTTTTACTCGTACACAGATACACTATCACTCGATCATCTATCAAACGTCTCGCATACAAACCACATTCGAATACATCGTACTGATCCTACATAAATTCTTTGTCTCTGTTTTGTACTATCGCCTCTCCTCTACTCAAAGGTTTGCTGGAAGAAAACTCTTAAAGGGTTAAGCTCGCTTCTGTACATATTTTTTGACATACTCTTTGTTTATATTATTTCCGTGTACATTAAAGAACTATAGAATTACATAGTATAATACAGAAATATTATTTCTTAATTTTGAGTTAATTTCTTTTTGAAATCGAAATTTTTTTTTAATTACTTTTTTATTTGGTAATTTAGTTTTAAGTAAAAACTGGAATATCTGTTTGTTTGTTATAATAATAAGGTAGTTGCCTAACCGGGGTAGCTTCGGCTACGGTTACGACTTTGACTTCAATGGCCAAAATAGATAAACTGTTGTTAAACACAACAGTTTATCTCCAAAATAGATAAACTGTTGTTAAACACAACAGTTTATCTATTTTGGCCATTGATTTTGGCCATGACATACCTACCACCTTGTAGGGCCCTTACCTACCATCTAGTATCTACCTGGTACTTTTATATACTAATAGCTATACGCCCCCGATCAGATTTCTTCTCAATAGCGGCAATAGATTGCCGCTATTCAGACAACCTACATAAAAATCAGTATGCGTGGAGAAGTAAGCACTACCTAAGTAGGTACCTAAGTAATACCTAATTATATTCATTATATTTAGAAAGACCAGCTTAACAGTTGAGCCAATATAACGATTTTCATGTTAAAAGTTTTCACTCTCACTCCTGTTCCCATTTTCTTTCATGCACTAGAATTCGACCAAGGTTTTGAGATATTTTCACATTGACTCCACGCCTGTAGATCCAAGCCGTCATACTTACTGACACATATTTAGTCAATATCTTGAAAACTACTGAACCGATTTTGTTGAAACTTGCACTGTTCCGTAAGTTGAAGTAAACATAAGCTATTAAAAGTTTCGGAGATATGCGTGGACAAATATACATACATACTATAATACACCTATAAAATTTTGTTATATTTGTTTGGAAGCCCTAATAGATTCACTTAATGTGAATATTTTAATTCCAGTAATATTACAAACATATGTTTCAAATTGATAACCTCCTTTTTTCAAGTCGATAAAAGCTGTACGAATTATGACTTAAATACATCAGTGTCAGTAATCCCTTATTGGTTAAAAGCAAGTTTGACTAGCTTACATTCATCAAAGGGTATTCGAGAGGTATAAATAATGGCTCTTGAATAGCAGTAGACTAGCATTTATGTACCTACTTACTGTACGTCCATGGAAACTTAAGTAAAAACAAATTAAACCCGAAATAATAATTTAATTCAAAATCTTCAACAACAGCCTAAGTGATCTAGAGGGATGTATCCCTACTTGCGATCCGAAGGTCGTGTGTTCAAATCCCAGCCCTTTACCAAAGGACCAGATGCTTAAAACAGGAAAATATCGTAAAGAAACTGGCATAAAATTCGAAAGGTATTTGATAGGCTAGTGTTCCAACAAAAGCGGCGATTGGCTTACAGCCTGTCACATGGAATGCTATGCTGCTTGCAAAAAGTGGGCATGCACCTCTGACTACCCCCTATATGTTATTCTCAACAGACCTACGTTCTGTGCAATATCTGAAGTAATCCATAACGGGGAGTAGCGATCTTAGTTCCAAAGTCATCGTTCCAAAATGTTGTGTTCCCGTACATTTTGATGCAAAACGATAGAAATTCAAGTCTGAATGTTTCCGGGAGTAATTTCATAACGCCCTTTACGCACGCACACAGGCAAGATAATAACTAGAATGGTGTTTGAACCCGTGTAAATTATGGAGAGATTAATTATAATTCGTATTGTCTAGTCAGTTCTGACCCCATCCATCTCCTTCGCGAGCAGACAGCGCCAGGCAGACGAGAGTCTAATGAATTATAACATTTATAACTTATCTAACTTCTTAATACTATATAAGTACTCGGTGTTACGCGATTGAATTAATAACGTTTTCTAAATACATCACACACCGGGACTGTTATTACTGCTATAATTCTTTGTAGGGTTGCCATGAAAATGTTACATTATCATCGGACTACAAGTATTCCAAATAAATAAATATTGAAAACTATGCTCACTGTTCTTTATTTTATCGGTATTTTTGTAAACTTTTTTTTTTTCATCAGTTTGATTATATCTAAGTTTCCCCATGATTATAATTTAGAGACACATAGGTTTAGTTTGCATAAATAGTTTGAACGCTACCTATTTAATTCAGTCCCTGATCGTACCGGAAATATCTTCCTAACATAAAGGTTAAATGAATAAGAGCCAACCCGCAAACTAAATGACTTGAACCAGACAGAATGCATGTTGAACGAGCTCCGAACCCACAACCGTATTAGAATAGATTGATTTTATCTGACCGCAGTACCCGGATAACGAAGGTTGGAGTGGAGCTACCTGCCAACCCTGCCTCACGACCACATCGCGCTGAGGTGGGATCGACCCACCGGCCTCTGTAGATTACACTAGATGTAATCCTGGCTTTGCCCGCATTAATAGCCACCAAGTTTTGACATACATTTTCGCCTCAAATGTACTGCCACGGCGATAAACGATATAAATGAAACTATTATTCATATAATTTCATTTATTACCTTAGAGTTATCCAAAGGCTTACATGCAGATTAATTTCATTTCATATATTTATTCTATAAAAATAAAGTATTGCGTCTAAAATGTTTTACCAAAAAAGGTAGGTATTTCTAATATTATGCTAGGTACACTCCAAGTGAAATAATTAAATTGAATACGTAAGGGTAGCCAGGGGACAATTCGTCACAGATAATGACTGAAAAGGCATTACATTAATTTCAAGTTGCCATAATATGTGTAATAATAAGTACTTAAAATGAAAATGTTCGTGAATTGTCATCATAATATGAATTCTCGCTCATATTTTCTACTTTGCAACTTTACTGTGCATTCATGTTACATAACAGCCTTTCAAGTGACTGTACCTCAAGAGATGAAATATATCAATTAGTGATTTCATTCTGTGAGCAGTTCTGACTGCGGTTAAATTTGATTTAAGCACTTGGATGTCGCGGTACGAGATTAACTTAATTTGTCTGAAGAAGACATTATGTATTTGATGCAAATTCCTTTGTGAACGCTAACCTATTTATAAACTATCACTGTTCCTTTAATAATGTAATTAGAATAGCATCTGACTGACACACAGCCTTGAGGCTTAAGTCTTGAAAATATAGTAGGTAGAATAATTGTGTGCACAATTTCACATAATTCTACGTATATGTTCCGGTCCATACTAAATCAATCATGCTAAATATATTATCTTTTTCGACCGTTACATCGGGAAGATAAGTTTGACATTTTTGACAGCCAATTTAAGAACTTACCGAAATTGTACCTATCTATTAACAAAAAAACATTAATACAGATCGATTCAGCCGTAAACAGCATTTTACTTTCTGAAACCCACAAGCTTCCTATATACAGAAACCTACTTAAGAAGCACCTGGGACTACGACGTATGATATTTTCTATATTCACAATACTGCAATGCACGAGCAACCTGTCACCTGGAATGCTAAATTTAACTCAAAACAGACCATAATATGTAACGTATTAATGAACCTCAGACGCAACTTGGTTTCCCCACAGGTTCAGATTTTTCAATAAAAAAGAGTCATTGCATTCTGCCAACCTGTGCCGCCATCGCGTTGCATGTCAGGACTCGAAACCATTGCATCGGCTGCGAGGAACGACGATATTGCAAATATTCCCAAATCAAATTCCTAGCATCGAACATAGCTCTCAACAACCTAGCTTTTCAAAAGGGCGTGACGTCACCAAATAAAACACCAACTCTACCCAGTATTCATAAAGTCCTATTTTGTAAAGTAATATTGAAATTCCACAGAACCTTTTGTAGAGGAAGATACTCAAACTTTATCATTCCTTTTTATCAAAAGGCATCTTTCTTGAAGTGTCAGCTGTACATCATAATATCTAAAGGCGTACGTGACGCGGCGTCAGTACGCGGCACTATAGCACTTTCTATAAACCTTAATGTCGTCTCAAAAAAAAAAATTGACAAGTTTAGTTATGTAGGTAAACTTTGAAACTTTGAATTATAAGAACAACTTTCATAAGAAAAAATTAAGACATCATTCTGCAATGATCTCGTAATAACGTTCCGTTTATTTTTGTAAGATGTCTCGGCCCCGTGTTGGGCGCCACTGGCTAACCGCGATCATTATTTTTCATCAGACAGAATATAAAAAATATTATCGCCCCAATCCTAGCGGCTAGCGGGATCGCTATATTAAACAGTAAGCCAGCCGGCCGACCCCGACTTGAGGTATTTTTCACAGATATTATTTCGTCCCGAATATAAGCTAAATAATATGCTGTTATCATAAGCGGACGAGGCTTCGTTACATTTTAATAAGACTTCTTGTTGACGCAAAGTAAGTATGAAGGTACAAGCTAAGTAATATCTTATTTAGGTGCGCGTTTCGTAGGTAGGTTGAAGCTGAAATGATCTCATGTGATTACCTTTACCCTCCCTCCATTCTCCTGCACCCTACTGGCATAGCTAAGTCCCCTGGCCACCGACGGGCAGCAGCGTCGGCGGTGCGAGAAGCTGTGCCCTGTGATCCCCCAACTCGCATGCCCAGCGTGGGGATTATGGGCATATCCTCCTTATAGGGGAGGCCTATGTCCAGCAGTGGATTGAATAGGCTGGTGTTGTTGATTACCTTTGTTTCCTCCTGCGACGCGAGCGAGTAATGTTGCGTCATGCTGCCTTCCACCTGGTGCGGTGCCACATGGGCGGTGCTGATGAGCTGTACCGTCGCAGCGCAATGATTTTATCGCACTGGTCCTTATATTCTAAGTAGTCACCGGGAAAATTCCTTACCTCGACTTTAAATTGTTTTTTGGCAGTTAGTTTGTGTGATAGTCAAGTAACGCCAATTATTTCCTCAGTCACGGACCTGACAAAAGTTTCAACACAAGGTACCTTGCTACCAAGTATTTCTGAAGGAAAAAATTCAACACAACAACTTAGAATATAGACACCCTTCCCATACGGCAACTGCATTGCATTGTATTGCACAAATCAGTCGACACAGCGCATCGGTCTAGGTGTAATTTGACTACTTTGACAACTTTGAAAACTTGTTCAAGTTACAATACAACCTGGGATAGGCGTTCTAAAGTGACATACAATCAGACAATGCTATATTTCAATTCGGAAAAGAAAATTGTCCGATAGCGGGTCCTTCGAATTCCGGTTTAAAATGGTCTTCGCTTTAAGTGTTCCGCTTTTAAAAATAAAGGGACTAAAGGAAAACCAATTTTCAAACGGAGAGCTTTAGGAATTCACGTGTAACGTGGAAAATGGTAGATTTTCACTGATTCGTCCTTTTGTCACCTACCTAGGTGTACAACACAGAGTACCCACGGACGCACACTCCTCTCAAAGCGCTGCCGGGCCATCCGGAGTACGGCAGCAGTTAAGTGTTTAAAGTGTTTTCGTGTGACTTTCCTTGTCAGGGTTTTTACAAACTCTTATTTACTTTCACCTGTCCCGTTCCCGGTTTTCGATTGAGGTGAAATTTTGCACGTAATTGTATATCACGTGACAATGTAATATTATTATGACATGGTGCTGATCTGATGATGGAGCTGAAAGGTTGGCATAGCAACTCTATTATAAAACGACATAGGCCCATTGAGTATGAGCTCATATGATTCGTCTTGGCGAGTACTTTATCTTAGATATTAACCAGTAGCTGATGATGGAAGCTTACCATAAAGCTTGTTTACAAAAAGAAAATAAGTGAAGACTTGTTTATGTATTTGTGTCATCGAGATATTTGAGTTGTGACTCAAGACTACACAACACCTCGTTTCTATAAAAAATAAAAAGAAGTTAGAGTAGAGTTAGCTCTTAGAGTATTGAAGTTAACTATATGAGATCGAATTTATAAATATTAATCGGTTTCAAACAAATCTTTCAGTGATAATATTTTGAAGTAAACTCAGACACTAAGAAATAGAAATAGAACCAATAACCTGAACAGTTCGAAATCTACCTCAGAGCCCTATCTGGCCCTAGAGAGAAAGTTTTTCCGTTTGTCTTCTTTATCGAATCGATTACAGAGACACTGCGGATGCCTAGCTACGAGTACCTTCATTTACACTTTATTGGAGTCGCGTAATGAAGAACGCTGATAAAGGACAGTCTCCGGCTCCCCTAATAAACAATCTCAGCGATTATAAGTTACTGTCTCCTACCTGCTACTAAAACATGAAACTTGAATATGCTAATTCGGTTCTCGAAAAAATTCGGCAGATTAATTATGTACATGGATTGGATTATGAGCTATATGATAAAGAATTATTGTTAACTGTAACTTAGAGACGTTTTTAATTTTGTTTTCAGTAATAGGCTAACGTTTGACACCATCTCACCTGTTTATAAGTGATGATGCGATCGAAGATGTAGCACGCTTGCCTAGATTTTACCTGTTTACTCTTCGCTTGAAGAGCCTAAGTTTTTATAGGGATTGAACACCTGTTTCAATCCCTTAGTAGTAGTAGCGCAATTACCGTAATTATACCAGGTCAATAAACGGATAAAATTTCATAAGTTATCTGTAAACTTATTTAATAAAACAACAAGTACAACCAACCAAGTACCAAGGTACCAAGTACTTTACAAATCTGTTCGAAACTAAACCAATAATTTGATAACTAAATCCTATCTTCTTCCGCAGAGTGTGTTGCTAAATTACCCCAATTGAAGTTGTATCCCGAGCCCTGAGGTCGAACAACTGATCCAAGTCCCGAGACTACAACTATAACACGAGGGAGTGCGTAACAGGAGCTACACATCACCCATCTTATGTAGACACATTTGAGTGTAAACCACATCATCATCTTCAGCCTTAAGCAGTCCACTGCTGGACACAAGCTTCCCCTAATGAGCGCCATTGCGCCCTGTCCTCAGCTCGACGTGTCCAACTTCTACCAGCAGCCTTCTTTCGCAAATCGTCACTCTACCTAGCCGGAGGGCGTCCTACACTACGTTTGCCGAGCCCCGGTCTACACTCAAGAACTCGTTTACCCCAACGCTTATCGTTTCTTCGGCAGATATGGCAAGCCCACTGCCACTTCAGCTTGCTAATCCTCTTGAGCTATGGTCACAACTTTGTTTCTTGTCGGATAGTCTCGTAAGTGCACTCAAATGTGATTTGTTGTCAAATATTATTATAATATTAATAAAAAATAATAATTTTGCTTCACGAAGTTAGTCACTATTTCAATATCAATTTTTGAGCATAATAAATCACTAATATTAATGATAATAGGAATAATGAAATAACTATGTTTTAGAGAGTGTTATACAATGTTTCGAAGGCATTATATTTTTTTTAACATAAAATAGTCAAGCGTTTGACCACTATCACACCTGAGACAGGTGAAGATGTGGTCTAAGATGGAGGACGCTTGCTTAGAAGGACTCTAGATTTGAAGACTCCGAGATTGTACAGGTCTGAGAAACAGACAGTTTGTTAAAAAATATCATAAATGTCGTAGGAGTTTTACTGTCATTTAAACTTTATTCAAAATGCATCCTATCAATACGCGGGCATTCAAGCCGATTGATGTTGACGCGCCAACGCAATTCAATCAATACACGATGGACTAAATATATTTGCCTATCTGTCTATGCTTTTATAAGTACTTCATCATCATCATCATCATCATCATCATCATCATCATGATCTAGAGCTCCACGTTATACACTGCTGGATATAGGCCTTCCGAAGTTTGTGCCATCCACCACAATCTTGTGCTATAAGTACTTTGAAGTATTACAAAAGCCAAAAATAATGTTATCAAAATTGTGTCCGATATTTCCACGAGAATGCCGCTACCTTCCTCACAGTCGGCCAACAGCCAAAAGCTGGTTTGGGAGTATTTTATGAAATTATTGTTTATAATTATTTGTGCTTTTATGCTTAGCTAAAACTAAGTTCTATATTTAAAATTAATCAGTGGGCTTGGCTGGCAAAAACGCAAGCAAAGACAAGCAAAACGTTATTGAATAACGTAACGACCATATTATTAGTTTCAATTAAAATTTTACAATATTAATAATAATACAGAGAAGAAGTCACGTGCATCCACTGCTGAATAAATTCGCAAATCCGTCGTAAATCAGGAGTGTGGACACGGATTACGGGTTAATCTTAGGATTCAGCTCAAATCGGAGAAGCCAACAGAGGCACGCCTCGGTGAGCCCGCGGCGCAGGGTCGGCCGCAGGGCCGAGCGAGAGGCATTGCGTCATTTGCCTACATCACAGGACGCACCTTATATTATTATGTGTTACGCGAAGAGACAAGAAAAAGGAGAGAGAAAGAAAGAAGACTATCTTTAAGAGAAAAAAAAACATTACAAAAACTTTTGGCAGCTATACAATAAGTAGGTTTGATGTTATAAACAGTTAGGCATAGTTTAATTTTACGTAACTATTCATTTTATGAGTAAAGCCTTTTTAAAGTTTAAGTTTCATAAGTAAAAATATAAGTATTGTTTTTATACCTAATACTTTTCTTAATTTCATCGGTGTCAAATAACAAAATAAAACATTATTATTTTAGTTTTATTATTTATTATTATTATTTATTATTTTATCTCTCAATTTGAGCACAATTTTCCATATTTAACCATCGCGGTTTTGAAGCTGGGTCTGGTCTGGACCTCGAGGCTTGCGTGGGCAGAGATGAGGCGAGCTTCTCAGGAAATGTCCATTTCTTTTTTGAAACCGCCTAGGACATTCATGTCAGGTATTGGAAGTAGCTAAATACGATTGATATTGTCGCAGACAAGGCGATCACAACAATGTAAAAAAAACCTTTACTAGAATGTTGGGTTACGTAAGTATGGTTGAAGTTTTACTATTTGAATTATGAAGCGTATGATAGCAAAACAGACGAGGCCTATCCTATTCATAACAGTTCCATCAACTTTTTTTGTTTAAATTACGGGGGTCAAGCTTTATTTATCGATCGTTATAAAATTGACATTTAGTTATGAAGAGTGGGGTCAAATCAAATCAAATCATTTTTTTATTCAATAAAATCTAAAGTACACTTTAAATCGTCAATTTTTTTTCATCAATTCGTAACGCGACCAAACAAAGAGGAATTGGCAAGAAACTCAGCTTGGCTTATATTTTTTTAAAGCTTTTTTACTATCTCTTTTATATTACTTAAACTTATTTTATGTCCTTTAATCCCACCCTGCGCATTCTCAAAGCAAAGAAAGCTATGAAATTAATGAAACAGAAAGACAAACAGTGAAGCGGAGCTCTAAAAATGTAATTTCTATTCACAGTGGAGAAGAAAGCAGTGCGGAGTGCGGAGCCTCGGCGTCGTGCACTGGAGGACGGAGGGTGCGGTCTGCCGGCTGGAGGCCTCATTTACTAACTCAGTTGCGCATCGAAATGGTCGGCACCGGACCTTCATTTGCAAACTTTGACATTTCATCTGTCGAAATTCAAAGAACGTCAATTGACAAACTGTCAAAGTTTGTAAAAATAGGACCGGTGCTTTCGCTTTTTTTGGTGCATTTCGGTGTGCAACTATGAAAGTAAATGAGGCATATGGTCGGGTGACGCTCAAGTTCCCAAGTCTGTTGTCGCTCAAACAAATGTTACTAAGCTGCAACAAAACGGTGCAGTAACTATGTAGGTAACCTACCAAAACAATTATATTAATAGGTTTAAATAAGATTTCGTTTCATGTTATTTATGAAGACCTCTGAGGCGCAGTGGGCGGAGGCCCGCCTCAGACGCAGAAGGTTGCGGGTTCGATTCCTGCTGCGATACAAATATTTGTTCGTTCTGCAAATATTCGTTTCGGGTCTAAGTGTTTTCTATGTATAATAAGTACCTATGTATTTATAAAAAATATATATCTATGTAGTTTATTAGTCATGTGGTTCCCATCCCATAATACTAGCTCTGCTTAGTTTAGGGCTACAATATGCTAAGTTTATTTGTTTTAAAATATCACCTGTGATAACATTATACGGTTAAAGTTGTTTGCAAGAGATTTCAGCGAAATATTTGAATGTAAGCCAGGTTAATTTATTTTGAACAATTCCGTTCACTCGTCTCGTTTTCATAACTTCGTTTGAATTTCAGCAATTCCTTGAATAAATATAATTTTCGTTGTCTTTCGCCTCAGGATCTAATTATGTATGTTTTAGATTGTCAGGTAAACATAATAAAAATTATTGTAAACATAAATAAATAAACATCTCTTTAACCAATGTGTCCTGCCAACTTTGGCTTACGGTGATGAGACATGGCGGCTCACGAACGAGGCTGTGCACAAAATCAGTGTTGCACAGAGAGCCATTGAGCGCGCCATGCTCGGCATTACACTTTTGGACCGAGTATCAATACAGAAATCCGCAAGCGGACCTGTGAGCGGATATTGGGGCTCAAGTGGTGTTCGGCAGGACACTTGGCCAGCCAGAGTGACAACAGGCGGACCAGAGCGCTGACCGAGTGCTGGCCGAGAGTTGGTTACAAGGATAGGAGCCGTCCTCCAGTGAGATAGGTCGATGATATTAGAAAGACCGTGGGCGGCACCTGGTTCAGAATAGCGCAGGATCAAGGCAAGTGGCATCATCAAAACAAGGTCTATGTCCATCTGTAGGTCGAAAAGGCTGACAATGGTGATGATGATGTTAAAGCGCAACCAGGGCGCAATAAAGCTCAATTGAACCACATTATGTGAAACCGATATGTACAGCAGTGCACTGCTATGGAGATGATACATAGATAGAAAATTCTTTATTGCACAAAAATCATTGCACATAGGCGATGATGATGGCATAATAGATAGCAACAGATATAACAACAGTAGTTGCAACAACTTTCACACTGTGCTGTTTACACAACTTCATACTAAAGTTAAATATTAACTACTTAATACTCAACTTATACTACTTAGGTATAAGTTGAGTGTAGCAGCTGTCTCAACACTCTATCGTAAGTAACCCTCAAAAATTGTTTCTCGAGAGATCTTTGTACCCATTCACCGTCTGAGTCTGCGTCTTGAGTTAGCCTCGATTAGCGCTCCGGAATGAAAAGGAATTTTATCTTTAAATATTGAGATATTTAGGATGTCATGTTATGATATTTTTGAAAAGAGCCAGTCCTTCACTCTAAGTAAATAAAAAACTGACCGAATGCATGGATTATGATGCGATGCCGATATTTAAACGGATACATTACTCTAATATGTAAATGTAATAACATTTTAGAAATAGCTACCTACCTAAGTACCTATTCTATACTTGTAAAAATCATTTGTTCTGAACGACTGACGGATCAACGCACAGCCTAAACCGCTGATCGTAGAGACCTGAAACTTGGAGGGTGTGTTCTTTGTATGACGTAGGCATTCAATAAGAAAGGATTTTCCGAAATTTTAGCCCGAAAGGGGGTAAAACGGGGGCAAAGTTTGTATGGAACAACGTGATTCCTTTCTCCAATCTACTTCAAATTTTGCATAAACATTCTTTAACAGGATTGATGGAAGACCGGTTTCGTATTTTATTGAAACTCATCGTCTAACGGGATTAAAAAGGGGTAGAAAGTTATTTTGGGGGTGATTTGGATCGAAGTTGATATAAATACTATTATAAAATTACTCCATATTGTTTTTGATTTAAATAAAAAATTATTTTGACACATGTTTGAAAACTCAATCCGAGTCCCAAAAGGTGTCATATGAATGAGTTTTGTATGTTATTTTCAAACTAGTTTTATTATATTTCTAGAATGTGTTTTGAAATACGACAAAAAGAAAAAAAAATGATAAACATTACAACATGAACTCCCATTTGTTAGAGTTTCGTTGACGTCGTAGTTCAGATTAGATTAGATAAAATAGATCGCGCTATCAATGTCATTATTAGTGTTTCTGCTTGAGAGAATTATCTTTACTACATATAGTATCTTTACAGAGGCAAGTCCAAATATTGTGCTTGGCACAAATGCCTGCTCACTGTCAAAACACAAAAAAAACAGCTCGCACCCTAGAACAAGTGTGTTTTCACCACTATACACTAGACACACGTTGACTGCGGTCCTCGCAGCAGCGGGTCGAGTAGCAGCTCGCGCCCTAGAGCACTTAAACTGTACTGAATTTTAGCATAATAACTGTATGCTATGTGGGGTTGGGTGTATGTGGGTGTGTGTGTTTTCTATTTATATTTATTTCTGTACATTTTAACTGGCTGTTGACTTATGGTGACGGAAAAGGAAACGGAAGTGTGAGTGGGAACGGGAACGGGAACGCGCCCGGGTACCTACCCGGACCTAACCTGGTAATGGAGGTGAGCAACTACTTTTTTATTTCAAACATAGTAAGGCTAAAGTAACCATATTCGGGAAACATTTTACACGAAAACACGTAGTTTTAAAAGCGTTTATACGCAAACGAAGTTGCGGGTGGGTCAGCTAGTTTGTAATAATTATCATAATGGGTACAACTTACTGCCATAATACAAAGTAAAATATACCAAGTTAAATTGTATGATCTGAGGAGACCATTCTCACTTTCGAAATAACATTTTATTCTAAATCGTGAACAATTTGCTGAACCCTGAAGCTGTTCATATTTCCGCCCGACGCAGTAAAAGCGGCACTCAACCTACCTGCATAAGGTTTAATTTTCATATTTCTCAATTGCAGTTAATGGGACACTTCACCCTAGCTAAACGTATTCCAGCTATTTTTAAATAGGAGCTCACCTGCGCGTATGTTACCGATCTCGTAGTCGTTAGTGGTTGCTCAAAATTATTAAAATGACATCAGGTAGATACATAATTGTAGGTACTCATACTCATTTATTTCACCAAAGGAACATTACAGGATACTTGGTTATGTTAATATTTGGAATAAGCATACAACTTAGATCTTATCTAAATCATGGCCAAGTAAGTAAGCAAGTAAGACAGACATACCAATAGTGGTAATACAAACAAATTTGTATGCAGTTTGTCTAACAATTTAAAAAAATATAACAAATGATCGAATGAATTATTTATTGTCTTTAAGTGGTACATTTGGTACTTACTAACCGAACTAAGTAAACCGATAAGATCAATGCCCATGCCGCTGTGTGGATGAAATAATTAAAAACCCCGATTTTAGCCGCGTCTACAAGTACCTAACCAGTACCTAGTGTGTGATTTTCAGCTCTTTCATATAAGTAAAGGTGCAACTCTCTTGTGTTTAATTTTGAAACGATATCTTTTCTCTACCTAAGTACTTATTTACCTGAAAGAAAAATGTACACAGTGTCTGAAAATGAATAAGAGAGAGAGAGTTCATTACCGAACTTTCGTTTAAAATTCGTTTGTTTGCGAAACTTAGTTTCAAAGAAAGAGAGTTGACGCCCCTTCACCGTTGATTTATCAAAACAAGTACATACCTAAAGCACGAAATTAAAAACATTCCATCGTCCTGTAGAACGGTAATTGTTAACGGGCACATAAATAAACAACAATTAATTGTTTAGAAGTTTACTGCCGCCGTAATCAACTCGGGACTTAAACTGAACTAAATCAACCTTCTAGAGTTAGGGTTTCCGTAAATTACCTCACTTTGTAAATGAGGGTGAATTGGAAAAATATATATCGACTTGGGTATGTACTTCATGATTTGATGACTATGGTGGAGAGAAACGAAACCATTCTCTTATTCCACGCCAATGTCCCTAAATTTTAATTGAGAAACATAGACAACTTTCTCACTGTTCACAGCAAAGGGGTTGGTTTTTTTTTTCTTTTTATGGTTCACAGTCAAAATAAGACCGAGTCTAAACAACGCCAACAGAGTCTGTGCTATCATTTTGTAAGACAGTATCTTCTATTAACGTAAAATGAGAATAGCATTTTAGTATAATTTTAATGTATTAACTCATTCGTAATAATGCGTTAAAATTAAATCCCATGGCATTTTAGTTACAACGTTCTATATATTTGCGCGAGGCACTTGCCTACGTTACATAATTAAAGTAGGTTGTTCAGTGGTATCTGTTCTCGTACAAAGACAAACATTATCTGTGCCCGTATGTTCGCGTCTCGAGCCCGCGACATCCGGAATTAATTTAATAACCCTGCTTATGAGCGGTTAGGGCGGGCGGCGCGCTGCAAGCAGGCAGCGCGTGCGGGCGGGCCTCCGCTGTGGGCGACGAAACGAGGAAATCAAATTAAGATAGTCTTATTGAAGCTACAGTGAATACTCATAAAGCGATTAATCATCGTTATTTCGCACACCGATGTTCTTAGCTCTTCTTCAAGAAATCCGTTCGATACAGCGCTCGGCCATAAAACGATATATTACTTTAAAATCCTTTACATAGAGACATTTTAAAATAGGATTTTAGTTGGATTATAATCGAATTATGAAGTGCCTCGGCCGCAGTCAGCTTCCACTCGCGCCACACCGCGACGCGAGCATATTGCCATTGTATGGAACTGAGCATTTTTCGGCGCATTTAATAAGTGGCCTCGCTGCGAGAGGGGTTTAATTCCGCGCTGTCAGAGCCAGCCGCCGGAACCGTCCCCGCAATCACTGTAAAAATAATACCTACTAACTAGTTTAGTGCGCGGTGTTGCCATTGTGTGTGCGAGGCGTTAATGTTTTTGCTCTTTAGCAACTAAATATTCATGTTTTACTTTCCAAGAACAATTTCTTTATTCACCTTGCTACCTACCTACCTGAATTAAAGTCGTGTAGAATGATAGTTCAGTTTAATAATAGACATAGCAAATAGGAGTCCTTGCTCTTTCGTGAAAATACTTTTGCTTTGCGCTCTACCTACAAATATGACCTTCAATACAACCTAACGCAATGCACAAAAAAGTCAAATCCATTATCCAACTTTGTATGGAAAGTCTCTCACAGTTTCATCACGGCACGGACCTCACAAAAGGCTCCAAGCGAGGGTTTCGTGAATTGAGCGCTGACTGATCGCGGTATTCAGCCGAGATCGATTGGGCTGAAGTGTGCAGCCTCTGTAGGGCTTCACTTTGGCGGTAAACTCCTGTTACCTACTTATTGGGGACTTTGAATTTCTTCTTCTTTGTTTATTAACAATATAACCTAGTTCCAATCCCAAACTAAAGTGCCTACTTTTATCTTAAACAGATAGGGTAAGACAAGGACGCTTTTCTATTTGCTTTACGATTTTATACAAGAGATAAATGATATCGACCACTCTTATTACATATGTATTGGAAACCATCTTGTATGAAAGTTATTTTTCAAAGGACGTCTCGTCTGCGTTATTCTGCGCATTAATCTAGGTACAGATAGTCTTCATTTGAGACGAAGAACATGATAAGTCTCAGAGTTATTTAATGTAAGCAAGCAGAAGGTGTTTCATTCACCCTCATCGTCAACATTAACTTTAAATGTTCAAGAAAAAGTCTAAAAAAGTTAAACGCTTTTAAAGTAGAGAAGTGTAAAGTGGACTCTTTTTTCCGCATTTGGACTCCATGTAGGTGGTTTATTGGGTATATTCTCATGGGTATTGAACCAGTTAAGTACTTGATATTAATACTTGTACTTATAGATGAACAAAAAATCAACAAAATCAAGAAACTGTGCTTATCTATAAAAAGTTATATCAGCACAAACTGACTCGACAATAATCGTTTCTGCTTGTCACTATAAAAAGTATAATAAAAAAGGTAAAACAGGGCCTGAGCCGACGACTCAGTAAACGACTGCCATAACTTTTCATTAGCAACACAGACAAGTTCTTTCATTCAACATTATATTAAAATTCAAAGTTCAGGCAACATTTTTAAAATCTCTAAAGAAACTCCCTAAAGAGCTTGTAAAGAGGAGAATGCTGAAAGTATGTAAATTTTCTGAAGCAAATATTGTTCAAGTTCACTTGGCTCTGTTTGAAGAGACACTCTAAGCTACCTACTTAGTTCCGTGCCCGACCCGGCACGGCACGGCACTATAATCACGAGGAAAAGTAGCAAAATTAGTTACCCGAGAGGGCTCCACTCGATGTTTTTTGTGAAAAATCTGTCGCGTTTAATCCTCTATTGCTTGAGCAATTTGCTTATAGAAAATAATTTTTCGGGCCCTTTAAAAAACCAAAGATTTTTTACAAACCATATTTTAAGCCTGAATTTTAGAAATGGCTTATAGAAAAATGCTTCTATTCTGTTTGCCAATATTTTATGCCACAGAAACACGTCAGTTAGTTGATAACTATAATACTAAATTCTCGATATTTTAGTTATGGAGGCTAGCTTTATAATTTAGGTATACCTAAGCATCATAAAATTTGCATGCCAAATATTTTGGTAGGAAAATGTAAAATGGACCGACTTATTATAAGATCTCTATTGTATTACAAAGTTTTCGTGCAAATAAATATCATTTATCATATCTGAAAAAATGCGTCAAATAAGGTACTTATTTATTTACTAAAAACGATTGTTACAATATTGGGTGGTACATGCTAATTAAAAATAGTTTGATGGCTTATCTAACTAATTGCACTAACTAAAAAACCAGTTTGTAAAAAAAAGTACTCGCCCTGAATTAATGAATTTGAAATAGTTAAACTTTAATGCATGCACCGTAAATTCCTTTGCATTACATTCCGCAAAAGTAAATATTTATTACCGTTCGATCGCAACTAAGTTATCTCGTCGTGTCGGCGTCGCGTTATCGTAAATAATTCCCGAGTAAACGTCCCGCCCGAATAACATCAACGGACGTTCCCAATTCCGAAAATCGACATCGTAAAAATATTTTATGCTTTTGAGCATTTGTACCAGTATTTACTCAATAAAGATACCTAGATGAAAGGAGTGCCCTTTCTGTCTGATTACATGATTTCCATTACCACCCACTCTGAAACCTTCATCAAAATAAAAATAAAAATAGCTTGATGTTTGTCTACGCTAGTCATACCTACACAACATTGCAGGTATCCACCAAAAAAGACACGGTTCTAAACGCTTCATAAAAAAGGCTATTTTTAATAATATTATAAAAGCTTGGTCACTCTGCCTGGCGTCCTAGAGGGAACCTACCTCCTTTAAACACACCCATAATTTTGATCTTAAATAAGTACCAACTTTCTTACATCGAAATATTTTACAAATCAGTCATCGAAGCTGTGCTGTATGCTTGTAGATGGCTTCCCAGCAGGTGTCGTAAAAGAATCAAAATCTACTTACTCTAATCTCTACAGCATTCTAAAACTTTTACGCGGCTTCGCTCTAGTGGTGGCCGGATGAAAAGTACCTTGATTAAGATTTTCCTGATCCAACACTATATAATTTACTAAATTTCAGTTCAAGTACGTTTAGTGTTTTAAGCATGAGGGAGAAGAGAAACAAGCATACATCTTCACATTTCACAAATTTTCGCTTTTAGGCTCACATTAGTCCTACGCTGACGTCGGCCGAGAGTACGTATGAACACTATGTTCTATGAGAGAGCGGCGGTGAGCAGCGGCGGATTGCTGCTGACTGACTTCCAGACCTCCAATGTCTCAGAGCGATGAACAGTGTGATGTGGGACCTTATTATATCAGCATGATGTGCTACACTACATAGCTCCACGACGCAGACCGGCTATAAAATGTCAATGCTGTCTTTGCCTACACTGGTATTTTCAGTTCATAGCCGTCAACGGTTATTCGATGGCCACCCATCTCAGATATATGCTCATCTGATGTATCTATAATGAGTTTCAAGCCTGTGTTTTTGAACAAACTCAATCAAATCTACGTAACGTCCCCTTACCAATCGGTAGGTTATGAAGCAGACGATTAAGCTGGCAAATACCAGGACCGGATTTCAGTAGGTCTTGCTGCCGAGATGAAAAGTGCATCACGGTATTCGGCTGAGTTACTCGAACGCTGAAGGCGCACTACCATTTGTCCATGAATGGTAGCGGAGCTGTTATGTCGCTCACTACCAGCTAACTACTGTAGGTGTTTTTGAACAGTCTATAGTCATCAGATCATAGATCTACTTTGTCATGATGAGACGTGAGAGTATATCGTAGGAGTACTATCCCGTAGTTCGCCGAGAAGTGCGAGTGTGTGGTTTAGTAATAAACTTGCTAATTTGAATACTTGATTGCGTCGAGTTCTGATGTTCTTGTTCAACTCTGAATCAGTTTGTTCGTATTATTCAATCTGACTTACCGAGTTATCAAACAAAATTATATTTGACGAAATTTCTGAGAATCACTTACTTACATTTTTGGTCCTACCTATTAAGTCTTGATGACTGTCAAAATGAGTCAAAAGTCAAAAAAGGAGAAATACCACAAATTTGGTTTGATTTACTGCAGGAATGATGATAGATACACTAAAACAAATACAAATCACAATTTATGATTTGAATTAGCTCTACTCAACATTAATCTGACGACAAAATATATCTTACTACTTACCTAAATTTATAATTCCTTCCGAGTAACCTAGGTACTTCTCAATATACTTTCTGTTAGATCCGCTAAACTGGTAACTATACAACTAATATTCTAAATTATATCAGTAACTGACTTCCAGTTACAAAGTACCTACCTACTTAATAATTCACATCATGTTAGAGGATACAAGCAACTTGACACGCTATACCGCCGATATTATAACATTCTCCCCCGAGATCGACTCCCAATCGTGCAAATTGTACGATACGTCACACTCGTATCACGTACCAGTAATTCCCAACCTCCCCTCCTCCCCTGGAACAGGAGGGAATAGTACACAACAGAGGTGAAGCTTCCTTTTAGTCAAACAAACATTATGATTTTGCAAAACAGAATTTATGGTACGTATAGATGGAACAAGCACGTGGCTCACCTGATGTTAAGTGGTAACCATTATCTATCACCGTGTGGCCATAACCGAAGCTGCTGATGCAATCAACCGAAGAGAGGTCGACGAGTACAACATACGAATTCTCTCAGACAGCGCAGCAACACTCAGAGCATTGGAGAGTCACAGCTGTAACTCCAAGCTCGTCTACGAATGCCACCTTGCCCTGGAGAGTATCGCTTCAAAGAACAATGTAACTCTTCAGTGGATAAAGGGACATAGGGGATCACTGGGTAACGACGCCGCAGATGGACTAGCGAGGAGGGGATCGGAAACCCAAACAGAAGGTCCACCGCCGTTCCTACCTCTGCCCTTCTCTCAGCTACGCACATGGATGCGGCTGCGTACCCTTAACCAACACAACGAACGCTGGGCACAGACGACGGACTGCAGGCAGTCCAGAGCAGCACTACCGGCCACCTCACCGCGGCTGACCCGTCGTCTGTTAAGACAAGATCTTCGCATCATCGTTGGTACCCTCACGGGACACTCTCCTCTGAACAAACACCTCTACGACACCGGAGCAACTGACAACCCACTCTGCAGAGGGTGTCTGACCGAAGATGTATCGGTTGCCCACGTAATCCTGGAATGCGTGGGAGTTGCATCACAACGTGAACAAATCCTTGGAACACCGAGGTCACTCCGCGAAGCCTGCGAAGACCCCAGGAAACTTCTGCTTCTGGGCGGAGTTAGGCTGGCTAAGTATTTAACCAGATCTCCCACATGCACAATGGACCAACTGGAGTCCAATTGCGGGAAAGGGACTCCATTTACATTTATATTTACATCACACAGCATTGCATCGTAGATCACGTTTTTTTGGAACGTGCTCGACGATGCGACGCGCTGCGTCCATGAACTCGAGGCATGAAGATGATTAAGCCTCTTGTGCCTATAATTTCACCTGCACCCACACCCTTCAAACCGAAACAGCACAGCTGCTTCACGGCAGATATAGGTATCCTACTTCCCCGGACGAGCCGTTCAGAAGAAACTGTACCTACCCACTAATACTACATGGGCAGATTCTGAAATATTTACCTACTTATTTACTTTAATTGCGACGGAGATGAGACAATCTTATATTAAGTAGGTAGGTAATTAATTTTGATATTATAATGTATGAATGTAGACTATATACAACATATTATCTTAAACATATTTCTGAAGTTGGTTTTCTGTACCATTCAGCGGAGCTGAGAACCAGCGTAGGGTAGGCACAAGTTGTACGAAAACCTAACCGCGCGCGATCTCCTCAATTATTCACGCTGTCACAGCGCAATCCGTTCGTAATTTGCAGCCTGTAACCTACGGATTCACCATTTAATTACCATAATAGCTTGTTGGTTACCCTACACCTACGTACCAACCTGTGCTTTCTTAGCCTGCTTTAATGTAAGTAGGTAGGTACTAGGGTAGGTAGGTACTCGTAGTACTAAATTTATCTAAAAATAGGGCTGAACTCGGGCCATATTATTCTATTAGGTATGTTTTTTCTCGGCACTTTGATAAATAGATGTAGGTAAAAGTAAAAGTAATAGTAAACAATTTTTTATTCATTACGAACATTATAGTACACTTTGAATCGTCAATATTTTTAATTTACATCAATTCGTAACGTATGTGTAATACAACTATTTACCTAGCTACCAATAATACCTAATTCAGAGATTAGCCTACTTAAGTATTCAGACCACTGCTAGATTTAGGCCTTCAGAAGGGGGATATGCCCATAATCCCCACGCTGGGCATGCGGGTTGGGGATCGCAGGGCACAGCTTCTCGCACCACCGACGCTGCTGCCCGTCAGCGGTCAGGGGATTTGGCAATGCCAGTGTTAACCAGCCGGCCGCCAGAGCTCTGTTTGTTACCTAGCTAGCGGCTTGGGTTCAAAAGATGGGAGGTTGAAACCCCTTATAGCCCACCTTAACCTACCTACAGGTAATCATAAAATGTATATATTTTAATGATACCTACTTAGGTGGATAAAGAGAAGAAAGCTAACTAGGTAGATACATTTATTTGTAGATACTTATTGGTACCTATGTAGGTAGGTTCGTATTAATGTCTGGGTGTACCTACAGTATAACCAGGTGTGGTATGAATCTATTAATTCAGAATCCCACATTTTGCAATTTGTTTGTTTGATTTGAAGTAGGTAAATAAATAAAATAAATTGATCTGAATAAACCAACAAGCGGCCGATTGGAATTAATTCACTGCGCAAATAAATAAAGAACGAGTTTGCTGATAGTGAATGACTTTCTAACACTAGTAAGGTATTTATAGGTAGGTAAATATTGCGTGCTATTTAGTAAAAGTTGTGTATTTATAACACAACTTTTAATACTTATAAGTCAGTTCTTTCTCAGTGGTAAAGACTAAAGTAGTAGACCTACCTACCTACCGGGACATCCATCAAATCAAACACAAGCTCAAGCTAGAATAATTTATTATCACTTCATCAATACCAGAATCATAAGAGTATGATCTGATCTACCAATAAATAAGTAAACTCTAGTAGTAAATCTAGGCTCTTAATCACCTAATGAGGTATTCAATTCATTTGATAATCGTGGATATACCTAATGATCTAAAACTGAGATAAGGTACACTTTACAGTTTATCTTGATAATACTTAAGAATGAATCAGAGCACTTATCTTATCACACGATCTTTTAAGGTACGAGGAGACTATTGCAACTAAAAAAGTAAGATCTCCAATTCAAAGGTTGTCTATAAGAATCATACGAGCCAAAACATTCAATTATATAATAAAGTAGGTACAGTCGATATAATAATAAACCCAAAAAATAATTTAATAAAGTGACAATCGTCAACTTTTGCTTCAAAACCCCGAAATAGCTGCAATAGCCCGTCGCTGGGGTAAATGCAACTAATGGATATTATGAATGTATTAGAAGGTCCAGAGAAGAGATGCCTAGATACTTTCATATTATGGACTCCATAAAATGGCAAAAAAGAAGAATTTGGCGGATGAGTTTCTCAAACATTTCGAGGGGCAAATGTAGTACTCGTATAACGTGATTACATTATTACGTAAACACAGCATTATCAATACATTAATGATAAGAAAGCACTATGTATTCGCTCAAAAAATCACAGTCTTTTGTCAACACCGTGAAAGTTTTAAGTCATTTTAGGTAGTATCTACTATGCAAAGCACGTGATAGATAGAGGCTCTATCACGTAAACTGCCTTGCATATTAGATACTACCTAAAATGACTTAAATTTTTTACGGTGTTGACAAAAGACGGTGATTAATAGAGGCTCTATCTATTATTATAACCGAGGATTCCTTCTTATTTATATATTTTCAAAGATGTCAATACTCTGAAAAAGCTAATACCCTCCCTCCGGCCAGGTGGAGTGACGATTTGTGAAAGGCTGCTGGTAGAAGCTGGATGCGTCGAGCTGAGGACAGGGCGCAATGGCGCTCATTAGGGGAGGCCTTTGTCCAGCAGTGACTGCTATAGGCTTATAATGATGATGATGATGATGATGATGAAGTTAGTTACATTACCAGTAACTAACTTCATCATCACTATAGTTATTAGTAGGACATTGAAGCATGAATAAATGAATATGAATATGAATATGAATACATTTTCCCGGTAGTTACAATAGCCTCCGTACCCTATGATTCGTTAGTAGTTACTAGGTTCCGCCCGCGGCTTCGCTCGCGTGATAGAATCGCTTCCGGGTCTAGAACGAATGACTAACTAACTAAACTACCTATGTGCAAAATGTCTGCTCATTCCGTTCAGTGTTTTGGCGTGAACGAGAACAAACATTTCACATCTCTAGTTAATCGTTTTCACATCTGTTACACAAATCGTGTCAGTATCATCTTTCGCCTTTATAATAGGTATCTATTTATAGGAGAGAATCTACTAAATGAGCTCTACTTCAAAAATTAAGATTATTGAATTTCAAAAGTGCTATCGATAATTTTATTCATGCAATATAATACGTCAGACGCTTTTATTTGTATCAGTATAATGTTATAAATGTATATTGGATCAACTGGATATAATCACTACATAAGTAGTGCTACTTCTGATTTAACAAAACTTATCTATTTTAGTATAGTAAAGTTGGCAGTAACCATTTCGCCGCGAAGGGCTCACACACCGTGTGTGTAAATATAGTTTTGTACCTATATAAGTCAATAAAAGGATTTAACTATGTATGTATAATATATGTAGTACTTAGGTACCTATGTTAAACATTATTTACTCGTAATTATTGCAGACTAATATCAATAGGTAAGGTGCACTTCACAAATCTTATTTAATAATTCTAGCGTCTACAGAACGTCTTGATGGTTTGCTTGTTAGGAAGTATTATGGAAGATCTAAATATATATTCTAGCATTTAGAATTACAACTTTTGAACGTACCGTATTTATAATGAATATATATTATAATATATTAATTTCAATGATCTAGCTAGATTTAGCGCTGAATTTGAGTTAATAAAAACGAAAAAAAGAAGACAAAATAAAACAAAGAAAAATAAATTTAAAATAATGTTTTACTAAAACACATCCAAATAATGAACATTGTAATACGTTAGTTACCCGTTTCTAGCATCACTTGCTCTTTACTTAGTGCTAGTTGTATTCATCACATCACGTCACATCACGTCACATCACATCACACGTAGCAGCCTCTTGGTACCTACTATACATGCTGTGCTTTACACGACTGCTGATTCTACTTCCAGGCAAATGTTGATTCGTACCATTGATCTTAGGTTATAGCACAACGGTTATTACTTCGAAAATTACTAAAAATGACGGTATGATTGTCGTGCGAGTCCAAACATTCATTTCGCCAAACCAGCTAGACTACGTAATTTAGAGCAAATTTCGATCAGTTTTTAATGTAAATATGTAGACGAAACCGACTAAGAATTTGTTTACTTAAATACTAAACCACAGAATTTGGTGTAGGTTCCTCCTAATTATATCGGGTGTAAAAAGACGTCTATCGAAACGAAAGCTGATCGTACAGCACGCCAAAACCCAGCCAAATAAAAATCTGTTGCCTGAAAAAATATTATAACCGGAGAAAACAATGTATGTACAAGATCTCAAAACGGTACAAGCGGACTGCTTGCCGCATGCATACATTACTGTTTTTTACTTTTTTTTCATTTCTGTTTTGCAGAATAATGGTCTGATTGCAACCTCCCATTTATCGGTAGTAGTCTTTTTACACCCTGTATTTATAGTATTGTGATGCAATGTTAAATGTAAAGATAAGATATATGTCTACCATTTTACGAAATAAACTTTTAGCTACCAACGGTTACATATTGATTTCTAATTCATATAGCATTCCAGAACAAGTAACCAAGAAATGTTCAACTTAATGTAAGTTGGACAAAAGTTTTAAATAAAAATATCAAATTAAAGTATTGATAAAATAAAAACGACATAGTATTCACCTGCAACAATCTAATTGATGCCACACACCTGTACTCTTCAGAAAACTGTAAATATACTGATCTCTAGTAATGTACAACTCACTGTTCTGAATGAACTTCAGTCGTAAAGGCTTAGAGCACGCGCTATTCACTCTGTCTTAATAAGACTGTCTGTCTAATTAGTCAGTAATTAGTCAAGCCTAAGACCGACAAGTGTAAGACAGTCTTACTAAGACAGAGTGAATAGCGCGTGCTCTAATAGGCCTTATGGTGCAGTGTGTGCCATCCATTTCGTTAATATTTGGCAAGAATTTTTACATATTCCAAACGAGGAGTCACCAGAAACCACATCAGACATCTTGTTATATCTTGTTATATCAATACAAACGGACTACGATTATAGTTTTGGGTAAAAAAATATTGTATTACATCTCATCATCGCTGATTAGAATGATGTCTCACTTGAAGCACCCTTTTTATGGTTCATGATTATGAATACTGGTTCATTATGATATATATATTGTATATTATAATTTGATTAATTTATTAATAAATGTATAATGTCAACAGTAAGGCAATATTGGGGACGATGCTTCGGTAAGTATTTACTACAATCTATTACGATCTATTAGCATCATAAGAGAAGGTGATTTTTAATAAGATAAGTTAATGGCGATTTGTCAATTTGCAACATTACTTCTATCCAAACGACTAAACTACGGAAAATCTTTTAATTAATTACCTATATATAATATAATATTAATAAATTCACTTAAAACTCGCGACATAACCCACTCTCACTAACAATTACAATTTCACTACTTACATAATAAATCAAATACAAAATGCGATTTCTCACAAACCAACCTACAAAATTATAAAAATACCTAATAAATTCACTAACTCAATCTGTAGAACGATACAACCGTACTTAGAACGTAACGACAGGTGTTTCTAATAACCGACTCACGAATGTTTTCATTATTTCGATCACATTCAAGCGTCGAAACAATTAAAAAAAATTGAATAATAAAATACTATGATTTTGGCATCCCATAACGGGTTCACTACGCTTTGCCGTAACATATTTCAACCTTCAATTTTTAATAATTTTTAATTTAATGTTTTATTTTATTGTATTTTTTGTGACTTTTCTAGCTCTTTAATTAATGTAATTGGCTTATTAACCGTGTTAATTAAAGTAAATAAATAAATTGAATTGAAATTGAATTGAAATTGAATTGAAATTGAATTGAAATTGAATTGAAATTGAATTGAAATTGAATTGAAATTGAATTGAAATTGAATTGAAATTGAATTGAAATTGAATTGAAATTGAATTGAAATTGAATTGAATTGAACCTATGACGACTCACAGAATGATTTATTAAACAAGACTTCATTTAAGCGAACTATACCTTAGGTTCATTTCACTTAGAGTTATTAATGCAATGGTACAGTTCAACTAGATGCCATTTGATAAAAAAACATTTTACCAATTTCGCATTTCAAATAAACTTTGTTTCCGTTTGGTGCTGGTTATTAAGGATTTTACTTATTTTAATTTTATCGATTAATTTTAGTTAATGTACAATTACCTCCGTTTGTTTGTCTAAGAAACAAATCCTAGGAAATAAGCCCAAAAATAATAAATACATAATAAATACATAATACTGCAGACTTGGCAGTGCGAAGTCTGCAGTATTTACCTGCATTTATTAAACCTGCATAAAATTGGGCGAACGTAAGAAAAAAAATCAATCTTATTTGTGTCGGCCTTAGATAAGGTCAGAATAGTAAATAGTCAAAAAGTGCCGATGAAATATGTTTAAGTGAAACGTAGCACTGAACAACTGGACATAGTCATATTAAACATTATGCCAATTGATTTCTACTGAATGGTCGATGAGTCGTTGTAGAACGTTGCTGAACTTTAACAAGTTGAAATATGTTTCGGCAAAGCGAAGTGAACCCTCCCATAACATACTCAACGATATAATGTTATAATTATTTTCAACTACAAGTCTTTGGTTGTCATCAATTTATCAGTTTCACAGTCACATCCACGAATTCAATACATTCTATAATTTCGCAAAAATCCTATTTAGAAAATATTCATATCTGTATAATTTCCCTACTGGTTTACATATTTCTAGGCCTTCTTTTATCCAATGCGGTGTTTGCTCTCGACAGTGAACTCACTGACATCGCATCTACATACATTCAGTTCGTGCGCAGAACCAGTACATTCTAATAACGGGGAAGCAGTTTTAAAGTTCTCTTACACCATCGGGAGCTGAACTGATAATCATTATATTTTTCAAGCACCATAATTATGTTTGTTAACTATTTTTCACCAACATTTTGACGTGTACATCGAGATGATTATATACTATAGAGTGACAGTTTTCAAGTGAAACTTAACAATGCACTTCAAGCGTTATTTCAACCACCCATGGTGTAACATGTCTACAACTTAATATCGTTACTATCGGCTTTCACAATGAATCGTTTGACGCACTTCACAATAATTGACCTAACTCACGCCCATCTGCAAGAGTTCACACAGTTCCTCCTCACGTCCTCTCGTGTGCCACACTGAGGCTCGCGCCGGCGACACCTCAACTGTCAACTAACGTCAGTTCTGTGACGTTTCCCTTCGGGCACAGACCTCATTTAATAGTTCAGCTGCACTCAGCTGCACTCAGCAGCACTCAGCAGCACTCAGCAGCACTCAGCAGCACTCAGCAGCACTCAGCAGCACTCAGCAGCACTCAGCTGCAATCAGCTACACTTAGTTGCACTCAGCTGCACTCATCTGCACTCAGCAGCACTCAGCTGCACTTAGCTGCACTTAGCTGCACACCGAAATGGTCGCCACCAGACCTTTATGTGCAAACTTTGACATTTCATCTGTCCAAATTCAAAGAACGTCAATTAACAAAATATGAAAGTTTGTAAAAACAGGACCCACAGATATAGAAGAGATGAAGTTTTAAAATTCACTATGTTCTGAACATCAACTCATACGGCTGATCTCTACTTTCTCATGTCCAATATCATCAGTTAGAAAGGGACGCATACTTATATCAATGCGTAAATCGTACCAGGGCACTCGAACAAAATTCTATGCAGGTTCATTGAAATGCCCTGGTACGAAGTCGTAGAAATCGCATTGAGATAAATCCCTTTCTAGCGAATGATCAAGGGACATAAGAAAGTAAAGATGAGACATATGAGTTAATGTTCAGAGCATAGTGAATTTTGAGACTATATCTAGTTCTCTTCTGTATCTGTGACAGGAGCGGTGCTTATCATTTCGATGTGCAACTGAGTCAGTAACTGAGGCGTCAGTACGTGTGGTATGTTCTGTATTTCGTCTGACGTTAACACTGCACCTGTTAGCCTGTTGATTTTGTTTCACTTTGCTACTTAACTATAGTTCTGATTTAGCTTCTTGCTACTGCCATAGCGTTACATCTTCGCTTAATCTATATTCTGTATGCTCACCAAATATTTGCAGATCGTGCAAACATTTGTCCCTTGGCGGAGACCGTTCGGTTGCCACTCGACCACTACGCTATCAACACAACTCCAGTTTTTCGCTTAAATATTTAACACTTGCTAAAGCTATCTCTCTCCTTCCACTTATATTATTATCCACACATTCGCGTGTCAAATCTTACTAAATAGTCCCATCATACGAGGGTATCACTTCCAAGTCGTGTCCTAACATAACCCTTGTCTATATTCACTTCGTGTTTCGTCTCGTTCTCTCACACGATCAGCTTCCCATTCTGTTTGATTTCTGTTATTTCTCCGTTGGTTTTTGTGGTTTCCTGAAAGAAGAAAATGTACTCGATTTCAGAAAGAAATACAAAATGCTTCATATTCATATTCATTTATTTATTGCAGTCATAATGTTAGGTACAAAACATGGATGATTAGTATAACACTATGAGCCCAATTTTGGGCACAGCAATGGTATGGAGTAGGAGTCAGCCCGTTAAAAGTATGTAAAGTGATATAGATTTAACTCAATTTCTTACTTCAATGCTTTGAAAGTAGAATAGGCATAGGTGATATATTAAGGTCCTTACCTATAAAATTGGCGCTTTGGAGAAAATTCATGGTTATTTATACATTTTTGTATAACATAGTGAAAAGTAGGCGTAGCCTTATTTAAAAATGAAAGTTAACGATAAAAATACAACAAATTTAACCATTGAAAGCGACAATACATTAAATTTTCAAGTTCTATTTTGTTTTGTTTTTTATTTTTGGAAATGAACTTCCCCAAAAATAGTGTTTATTGAATTTTGCATCATTGCAATCAAAATCAAAATGTATTTATTCATTAAGCACTGTAAAGTACACTTTGAAACGTCATTTTTTAATTTACACCTTTTCGTAACGCGACCAAACAGAGAAGAATTAAGAAGACCAGAAACTCTGCTATACCTAGAATGTTTAAATCCTGCAAAAAATGTAAACAAAGAAATTTCACTGACAAAGTGACATATAATAATTCGGTCACTGACAAAGTGACATATAATAATTAACGGTGACATGACAGTGGACTAAACCCTTGTTTGCTATGGCTCATTATTATATAGTTCTTGCACGCGGCTTTGCTTGACCAGGAAATTTTATTTTAGAAAGACAGAATTATCTAGGTAGACTTGACAGCGCGTTAGGCTGTGCCCTTAGAAATTAAATAAAACAATAAATGATCTGTGCGTTTTTATGATAGAGCTTATAGGTACATAATTATAGTTTTCAGTAATTACATAAATTACTAATATTTGACAATCTCCTCAGAAATATTCACACAAATACTTATTTGTAAACACTGTTATTAATCGTATCAGATGATGGCAGCAGTTGACTTCAAACGTTACAAAAATACCGAATGTGTAGTACCAATGCACTTGAAGGTTCGGTGGCCAGCACTCCCCAGAACGTGACCAGTTTTATAAAATAATTAGCCATAAAAATGTTTATCATGAAATATCTTTGTAAGGAAACAAAGCATTAGACTAAAATTATGCCCGAATCAATATTTATATACAGCTTGACAAGTTTCGGCTAAAATTAAAACTACCTAAGACCCTTTCATCAAAGTTTTTTTTCTAAGAATTCTGATAATACCCTAGCATGTTATACCTTGCTGGATAGCTAATGAAACGAAGATATTTAAATTAAGCACATCTGCAGCACGACTGTCATAGACAAATTTTAAAATATTTGTGAGAGAAAGAAATATTTTTTACGAATTTAATTCATTTTATAACAATCAATCGTCTACTGCTACCCAATTGGTTCAGATAACTGCAAATTTAGTGTTAGGAATAAGAAAGCAACTATTCTACTACACGAAAATCGCAAACACAAATAAATTAGATGCCAAATACCCAAAATTATAGACCAATAGACAAAAATATCGGTATGTTTTTTTAAAAAAACTTAAAAGTTCAATATCGTGAATACGGTTAAGTTTGGGGTAGGGTGTTCCATAGTCAAATCAGTCAGGAATTATGGAAGCTAGAACCCCCTCCAGGATTTAGGTCGACTTAACCTATAACCCTGTATATAATTGGCAAGGCACTGCCATAACATTTATTTCTTCAAACTAAGTGATTCTCTGGAGCCCATATTATAAATTACACGAACAGCCCTCTTCTGCAGCACAAATATGGTGTTGATATCTGCAGCATTCCCCCACAATAAAATGCTGTACGACATAATGCTGTGGAAGTAGCTGAAATAAACCAGTCTAGCCGTTTAACGTCAGTAAGTTGACGGATTCTTTTGACTGCGTATGCTGCAGAACTCAGTCTGTTCGACAACCCATCTATGTGAGCGCCCCATTGAAGCTTTATTATCTAAAGTTATGCCTAAACTAATAAATGATTAATAATTTAACGTTCAGAATATAAATTATTTTGTATGATGAATAACGCCTATTTCATAGGTAAGGATCTAATAATAAATGTTTATTATTGATTAACTGGAACTGGGGGAGGGCCGTACGTACCTGTGCCTATCGGGAGAGGGCCGCACGTACCTGTGCCTGGCGGGGGAGGGCCGCACGTACCTGTGCCTGGCGGGGGAGGGCCGCACGTACCTGTGCCTGGCGGGGGAGGGCCGCACGTACCTGTGCCTGGCGGGGGAGGGCCGCACGTACCTGTGCCTGGCGGGGGAGGGCCGCACGTACCTGTGCCTGGCGGGGGAGGGCCGCACGTACCTGTGCCTGGCGGGGGAGGGCCGCACGTACCTGTGCCTGGCGGGGGAGGGCCGCACGTACCTGTGCCTGGCGGGGGAGGGCCGCACGTACCTGTGCCTGGCGGGGGAGGGCCGCACGTACCTGTGCCTGGCGGGGGAGGGCCGCACGTACCTGTGCCTGGCGGGGGAGGGCCGCACGTACCTGTGCCTGGCGGGGGAGGGCCGCACGTACCTGTGCCTGGCGGGGGAGGGCCGCACGTACCTGTGCCTGGCGGGGGAGGGCCGCACGTACCTGTGCCTGGCGGGGGAGGGCCGCACGTACCTGTGCCTGGCGGGGGAGGGCCGCACGTACCTGTGCCTGGCGGGGGAGGGCTTGCGGCTGGCGGCTGCAAGGCCGCACCAGCAGCACGACGCCCGACAGTGAGATGAACACGCCGGCGAGGTAGAACGACAGGTCGTACGAGCCCGTCATGTCGTACACCCACCCTGTAACGCATCATTCAAAGTGCTTTATTACCGATTACAGTGGACAGATCGCACCAAATTGTGTCCTTCCATTTATTTCCGCGGACACGGAAGTTAAATGCGTGAATGTGGAAGTTTGTGCGATATGAAGATGGCCATTTTTCATACGCGCCAAAACTACTGAACAGATGAAGTTAAATTTTGCACAATATTAAGTATGTAGCTATGTAGTCGAGTGAGGCCTTTTCGGACCAGTCGTCGGTGCATACAAATTTTAACAGATTCATCGCAGACTCAGCGAGATAGGAAACGTATAACCGGCGAGGGGCGGGCCCACGAGGTTGGCAAGCGTGAGGTGGCGCGGGGAAGTGACTCACCGGCGAGGGGCGGGCCCACGAGGTTGGCCATGCCCTGCATGAGCAGCAGCAGACCGTACGCGTTGGTGAACTTCTCGAGCGTGATCTGCTCGACGAGGATGATGCTGGTGAGCGAGTAGTTAGCGGCGATGAAGGCGCCGAAGCCGCCGGCCGCGGCCGCCAGCGCGCCGTATGACGTCAGCAGCGGCATGGCGCACGTCACGCCGCCGCACAGCACCATGCACAGCGCGTACACCAGCACCGGCGACACGCCCTCCCAGTCGCCCACCCAGCCCAGCAGGATCTGCAACCCCCACCCTCTACAGCCATAGCCTCGACCCGAGCCGAGGTGCGTGATGCCAGTCTCCAAATTATGGGACCGGTACACTCATTTTATATAATACTAATTATACAGAAGATAGAGGAATATAATCGGCCCCTAAGCCTAGCGTTTGTGGACTACGAGAAAACTTTTGATTCAGTCGAGACCTGGGCAGTGCTACAGTCGGCGGCGCCAGATTCACTACCGGTATATTAAAGTGTTTAAGTGTGTGTATAGTAACGCCACTATGTATGTTCGTCTCCAGGACCAGAGCACCAATCCTAGCCAACAGCAAAAAGGGGTAAGACAGGGAGACGTAATTTCTCCAAAACAGCTCGGCATTGGCGGATATATTTCAGCTTTTTCACTAGGACGGACAAGGCATCAATATTAACGGAGAATACATGACTCACCTTCGATTTGCCGATGATATAGTTATCATCATGGCAGAATCGCTGGATGACGTTGGAACAATACTCAGAGACCTCAATATCGTTTCGCAACAGGTGGGTCTCAAAATGAACATGAGTAAGACGCAGATCATATCAAATGCTCATGTCGTGCCTAAACCAGTCTATGTTGGGAACGATATCATCGAAGCTGTTGACCATTATGTCTTGCTGTGTTTCAACTAGGTAGGTCGAACTTCAAGAAAGGGGTCAACTGACGAATCCATCTTGGATGCGCAGCGCTCGGAAAATTGCGGTATATCTTCTCGTCACAGATACCAAAAAACCTCACGACAAAAGTCTTCAATCAGTGCGTGTTGCCAGTGATGACTTATGGTACTGAAACTTGGTCGCAACTATTGACCTCTTGCACAAGATCAAAGTCGCACAACAGGCTATGGAGAGCTATGCTCGGAGTCTATCTGCGTGATAGAATTCGAAATAAAGAAATTCGTAGGAGAATCAGGGTAACTGTCATAGCTCTCAGAATCAGCAAGTTGAAGTAGCAGCTGACAGACCATATAGCCGGTAGAACCGATAACCGTTGGGGAATAAAGGACACTCATTTTGAACCGAATGTAAGTTAAACGTGCGCAGCTTTTACATGAGTGCAGCCCCCTATTTGAATTTCGATGCCTACGGGTGATGGAAATGGGGAGCTACGAGTAGTTCCCAAAGTATAATGACACGGCTTACGACGGTGATCTTGAGCAACACTACCGCGCGTGCTTCGAAAGGCACGTTGAAATATTGATTCTATTGCATAAGCACTTGATAATTGATTGCAACTGGCGTTTTTAATTCAGTTTCAGTTTATTTATTCAAGAACAATTAACAATCGTATTTGAAATGAAGGATTGAATTATAACAAAACCATACAGATTAAAATTAAATAAAAATAAGTAAATTACAATGTCCACAAAAATAAAATGAAATAAACTATAATTACTATTCTAAATTTTGTTGATAACACCGAACATCGCGACATACGTAATTTATAGGCTATCAGTCTGTCAGTGCCTTCTAGACTGCAAGATTAGAGATATCATTATAACGTGTACGCTACGACATCGCGGCGCAGCGCGTCATCTCGTAGCTCGCGCGATCCTCCCGATGGACACGTTGTCTGATACCAGCTACCATGATCAGACAGTGCACGGCAATGATCAGATAAGTATGGATACTTGCATTAAAAAAACGATTCAATTCGGTCACAGATAACCCTGATAATGAGACAATTGGTTCACTTACTACGCGATTAAAACCATTTATTTGTATGTTTTATAAAGGATCAAGTACCGACATCACATTTTATCAGAAGTGAAGCAAACATGTCTTCATAGGCCATATGCACAAAGGGACCAGGTGTGTTATAAGTTTGACGTGTTGTTGTATTTGTTTGGCTGGCTGTAGTTTCGTAGCTCCCAAACGGTTGAATCGATTTTTGTTTGTGACTTGATCGGGAGTGTTATTAGCAATGTTCAAGAAAATCTGTTCAGCCGTTTGAAGATCATCAGCTCTATTCTTGTTGATGGGATCTGAGCAACATCTAGAGGTCTGGTCGATCCGAAATTTGCTATTATGTCACAATAATATAGCAAGAACATGGTAACTTGCTGCAAAAGTTGATTCATTCATTCATCACCATCTGGAGCCAACTCCTCACAAACTTACAGCAGAGGTATCGTGTTCGTGATTATTGAAATGGCCCCGATGAATAGGTTTTAGATAGACGGTGATCGGGATCTGATGATAGTGTAGGAAAGTGAAATAAGACTTTTATAGCGGGGGTTTTAGACATCTTAAATTTTTAGTCCGTGTAAGGGTGATATTGAGTGTTATAAGTTTATCTATTGATTTTCAATTAAAGTTGGGTTGTGAATATTTGTTACGTTAGTTAGTTTTTGAGCACTCCCGGCATTAACTTGTACTCTGAGTTCCAAAACACTAGCTTATCTTTAAGCATAACCTGAGACTCTCTAGAAATGTTATTAATATTTTTAATAAAATCCCCAACTTATAGTTAAAAAGCATTGTAAATTTATTATAATCTGTTTTCCAATAAACTATATTTGATTTGTTTCATATAATTTTTGTGTCTTAGTACATATACCTTAGTTACGGGATTACGGGAGTTTACCTCTCCGACCTCAAGGACCTAGGGAGAAATCCCAATCCCCAACGGAAGCCTTTCCTGATGTACAGTTGTAGCAAGGGGTCACCCTCAGCCCGTATCAGGCTACCGCTAAACATAAGCCTCTGTCGGTCAGCGCCACTGAGCCCGATTTTTGGCAACTAGAAACTTGGCTTCAGCAAGGGATAACGTCAAAACAGTTGTAGCTGGAATTTAATAAATCGATACAGGCATGACTTTGCGGAAATCCATTACAACATATTCTACAAGGCAAAATATTTACGATCATGTGAATCTGCCCGAGGTCGGTGCACACGTATGCATTTTGTGAAACTCGTCAAAGATGGATAGTGGAATTAGTAGTAAATATGTTAGCTTGTAGAAGACTTGGTAGATGGAGGGAGGACGCGGTGCGGGAGAGAGGGACGTACCTCGCCGAACATGTTGAGGATGCCGATGATGCTGATGAGCATGGAGGAGTGCGACTCGCCGAAGCCGAGCGCCATGCCGCTGTCGGCGATGTACACGTAGGGCACGTCGTACCACATGTACAGCAGGAAGTTGGACAGCGCGAACTGCACGAACAGCGCGCTGCGGAAGTGGCTCAGGTCCAGGATCTCCACCACCAGGTCCCACAGCTCCCACAGCCCCAAGTGCCACTGCATCTGCAGACCGACGTGCCATCACTCACCGCGCGCCGACCGACCGAAGGAGCTAGTCGCGCGACCCTCACCTTCTCCTTGGCGATGGTGGTCATGGAGTTCCGGAAGATGTTGGGGCAGGAGGAGGCGCGCAGCCGGTAGCGGTTGATGTTGAGCATGGCGCCGCGGTACGTCAGCGAGTGTCGGTGCACGCGCAGGTCCTTCAGGTAGCTGGCGGGCGGCCGGCGCGCCGACAGCTGGCGGCGCGGGCGTGGCGCCGCGCCGGGCGACAGCGCGCCGCGCGGCGGGGACTGCTCGTGCAGGCGCCCGCTGTCGCTGAAGCTGCGCGACGGCAGCATGCCGCCCGGGTAGCCCGGGCTCTGCGCCAGCAGCGCGAAGGCGCGCCCGCGGCTCGACATCAGCTCGAACACCTCCTGCGACACGCCCTCGCCGCGCGTCATGAACGTGGGCAGGTCCACGAGCGAGCTGTAGCGCGGCGCGGGCGGCGAGGCGACGGGCGCGCCCGGCGCCGGCGTGGCGGGCGCGCCCGTCCCCTCGCCGTCGGAGCAGCTGTCGGCGGACTCGGCGCGCCGGCGGCCGCGCTTGCGCTCGCGGCGCCGCTTGCGCTCGCGCGCGCGCTCCTCGTTCATGGTGGCGGTCCAGGGCAGGTCGCGGAACAGCAGGCCGCAGACGGCCATGTTCAGGAACAGGCCGGCCATGATGAGCGTGGTGCCGCGCCAGCCGTACTCGTCCAGCAGCACGTACGTCAGCGGCGCGAAGATGAACGTGCCGATGCCGCTGCCGCACACCGAGATGCCGGTCGCGAGCGAGCGCTTCTTGTCGAAGTAGTAGGCGACGATCACGACCGCCGCCACGTAGCACAGGCTGAGCCCGAAGCCGGCCATGATGCCGAACGTTATGAACAGCGTCTCCATGTTGTCGACGAAGGCGGAGATGACGAAGCCGAGCGCGGCCAGCAGCGCGCCGCAGACGGTGACGCGCCGGCAGCCGTACCGGTCCGTGAGGAAGCTGGCGATGGGGCCCGACAGCAGCGGCATCGCCATGAAGATGCCGGCGATCCACGCCGTCTTACCCTTGCCCTCGCCGAAATACTCGAGGAAGTGCGGGTAGAAGACGCCGAAGCTGAACGTGATCCCGTCCGCGATCAGGTTGACCATGAAGGAGGCGAACACGACCACCCAGCCCCAGCCGCCGTCGGGCGGACGCGCCTCGGCCAGGCACTCCTCCTCGTCCGAGGACGACGAGGAGGAGCTGGAGGGCGGCGCGGGCGCGGGCGCGGCCGAGAACTGCACGTGCAGCGCGCGCCGCGCCGCCGCCGCGTCGCCGCCGCACAGCAGCGGCTCGGACTCGGGGATGGGGCGCAGCGCGCGCGGCCCGCTCACGTCGGACGGTGGTTGCGCGGGCGCGCGCGGCCCGCTCACGTCGGGTGGTGTTTGCGCGGGCGCGGCTGGCGCGGGCGCGCGGTCCATGGCGCGGCTCGGGGCCGGCGAGCGGGCCGCGGCGCCGCGCGCCTCACGTCACGCCGGCGCGCCGCCCGCATGCGCTCCCCGCACCACCGACGTGACCTCATGCTGGAAACGAACACGAGCCTCGCGTTAATACGTTTGCCTTTTCTTCCGGTTCGAGGTGACGCTTTTATGACAAGTGAGCGACCTTGTCCTTAACAGATGTATAGAATTAATTATATTTGAGACTTTGAATGCTACATCTACCACCACGAGGTGCCACTGCTTGGCTTTCTTACTCAATGGCAAACAATTCAAATTTACGCGGGGCAGATCAACCACTCATGCCAGTGTTGAGTCAATATCGCATGCCTGGGAGGACTCACATGATGCTTTAGTCATCTTTTCTGATTTGTCTAAGGCCTTTGACTGCGTACACCATGAAACATTGATCAGGAAACTACATCACTATTGTGTCAGGGGTACGGCTTTAGCCCTTCTCAGTTTTTATCTATGTAACAGAATACAAAGAGTCGACGTAAACGGAAAGTGTTCACCGGGACCTGTGGCAAAGATGGGTGTACCTCAAGGGTCAATACTTGGCCCATTCCTGTTTTTAGTCTACATTAATGACCTACCTTAACTTGTGAGGGACAACCACGAAATTGTATTGTTTGCGAGGACACGTCTCATTTACTTAAAATAAAGCGACGGCAGTCTAATTTTGACGATTTGAACAGTGCAATTTCAAAAGTTGTTAACTGGTTCGAGGTAAATAACTTATTACTAAACGGGATTAGAACAAAATTAATTCTATTTTACAACCAAATGTTAAACAGGTTAAGCCTAACGTAAACGTAAAGGAGAATATTAAAATATTGTGGATACTACCGTATTTTTAGGTATAACCAGGCCAGTCTCACTCCGCAATTTAGGTACGAAGCTACAAGTACATCAGCGGGCCCCGACTGCGGGGCTCGTTCCGTAGGTTAGTACGTGTCAGAAGAGATAAGAGATAAGCGTTACGTGTAGAAAGGGATGCAAGGTATAGGTGAATATAAAATGTTAGGTAAGAGCTGAATAACACTTTATTGCGTCGAAGCTAAACTCGCTATTTGTTTAAACGTTTTTGCGGAGTGAAACTTCTGTTCCTTTTTCTATTTTGTGGTATAACCTTAAGTTTCAATGGGGCGCTCACATAGATGGGTTGTCGAACAGACTCAGATCTGCAGCATACGCAGTTAAAAGAATCCGTCAACTTACTGACGTAGAAACGGCTAGACTAGTTTATGTCAGCTACTTCCACAGCATTATCGTATGGCATTTTGTTGTGGGGAAATGCTGCAGATATCAACACCATATCTGCAGAACCGTCTTTACCATAAGGGCACACGGGGCACAGGCTCAGGGCCCCCAACTACTCAACTACAACAACATAGCTATCACGTTTCATTTTTTTTCTGTCAAGCATGGTTACAAAAAAAATGGCGAAAAAAATCACGTATGTTGTATGGGAGCCCCTCTTTAATATTTATTTTATTTTGTTTTTAGTACTTATTTGTTGTTATAGCGATAAGAAAAATACATCATCTGTGAAAATTTCAACTATCTAGCTATCGCGGATCATGAGATACAGCCTGGTGACAGACAGACAGACAGAGAAGTCCGCAGGTAGGGTTTCTGTTTTTACCCTTTGTGTACCAAACCTTAAAAATGAATTACAAACAACAAGAATTACTAAGTAATTTGTCAATTATGTGCTTAGAAAGTGATATCCTTCAAAAAATTGTGTTTGAGGATTATAATAGAAGATTTTTCTCAACAGAAATCCTGAAAGAAACCATTATTGTAATCGTAACCAAAAACCAGCTACATACTAGTATCATTAATGACTTATTGCATTATACTACCTATACATATATTGAGGTAAGGGGTTCCCACCGCCACCTTCAGAACTCAAGCCAACCTGCCCGTGGTGCGCCCCGCTAACTAACAAATGGGGCTCTGGCGGCTAATTGCGATATAGCACAGTTAAAACCGTCACAGCTATATTCCCTTACCACCGACGGGCAGCAGCACTGGCGGTGCAAGAAGCTGTGCACTGCAATCCCCAACCCGCATGCCCAGTGTTGGGATTATGGGCATATCCATTATACATCCCTTCTTATTAGGGGAGGCCTATGTCCAGCAATGGAATGTTATAGGCTGAAGGTGTTGTTTTTTTATATTATATATAATTGATTAATGATTACCCATAATAAAAATACTAATCAAAAAATAAACATAATTCGCTTTCTTTACATTCCAAAAGGGCCCCAAATTATTGTGTGCCCAAGGGCCCCAGCATAGTTTAAGATGGCACTGCATTTCTGGGCCCCAGAGAATCACTTAGAACTCAGTTTAAAGAAATAAATATTATGATATTTTCGTGCCAATACGTATATGAAAATTTAATGTATGTCCGACAACAAATAGGAAAGAAATAAGGATGAACTAGCTGTTCCTACAGTTGGTTAATAAGATCAATGACGTTAAATATAAGCCAAGCAGAGTCTTGCCAATTCTTCCCTGTTTGGTCGTGTTACGAATTGGTGGTAAATTAAAAAAATAACGATTCAAAGTGTACTTTAAGTGCCTCATGAATAAAGATATTTTTTACTTTTACTTTTATTAAGCTAAGTTGCGGTACTTGCAGGAAAGTACAACCGAGGAAACCCGAGGAGAAGTTCATCTCGGCAGATGATTAAAGTAGCTTTACAACTCGCGTTTCTCATCAATGTGCTAAACTAATATATAGCTAAACCTTTCTCAGATGTAAAGCCCGCATAAAGGGGCTGGCGGATATCGCTTCAAGTGCTAAATCACTCGTCTGCATACCGCTGATTGGTCGACAAAAGCGGACTCAAGAGTTCGAACATATTAGAGAGGAGTCATAGGCCTCTGCGGGCATTATGCATTACATGTGCCAGTTCCTACTGTGTACGTGTGTACATCAACTATTGAAGTCAGTAACTTCGAAATGATCACGTTAGCAAGTACAAAAACACTCGTTACAAAAAAGCAGAGCGATACTTTTCATCGTTATTTATCATTATTTAGTTTTAGGCTACATTTCTGTATGGCACGCCATACAAAGTATTACAACTTAATAAAAAGAGCATTACAAAGAATGCCACGATGGGCGGCCATGTCGCTTAAAGCGATCTCTTCCAAGGGAGGGCCTTTTAAATAAAAAGGTGTGTATTCTAAAATAAACAAGCTTATATACAACTCGCGATTTAAGCCTTTTATTTCGAGAAGTTATTTAGAGTTAGAGCTTGACATGACATTAGAAGTTGAAATTGCCCGACTTTTAATGGGTTAAGTTTTCAGGCTGTTGACATTAACCGACGTGTGGGCGGAGTGTTCGCACGGGGTACATAAAATTATTTTGAAGAAAGGTTGGAATCCAAATCAAACTCACTTCAATTAAAAGTAAAAATAAACGAGGAAGGTAATTGAGTTGATCTTAGTACTCGCCCTCCAGCCCTACCTAAAGAACAGTATAATCTTTGGACCATCTTTTGTCATGCACATTTAAGATGCACACGAAGGCTTCACTATGCTGTATTCCCCCAAAAAACATGCACATTTTGCACGTGTTTTGTCACGTGTTCATGTTGATATAACTCAGCCGTGGAAAAATCTCGACGATATGACAAGTGAAGTGGCGTCCCACAGCGCGTTGGAATGCTGCCAGTGGCCATCATTGGATATCCAAGTTTAATACTCAAAGCATTTCATCCTAGGAGATAAAGATGAAGATTTACAAAGAAAACTTATGAAAACGATGGTAGGTACTGTTGATGTCAGACAAGGGTAAATAGGTAGGTATACAAAAAGTACCTACCTACTCAATGATTCTAAAGATGTACTTTAAAGAAATCTTAATAAAGTCTTTTTTTCTTAAGCAAGAGAGAACATATTGGTTACATAAGAATAATTTATTTTTTATTTCAAAAAAACTAAAAAAAAACTAAAGGATAAATTTCATATTCATTTTCATAAATTTTCGCCTTCATAATATTAAAGTAAGTTGTATAAGTAGGAGGATAACCTAATAAAAAAATACCTAAGATATGCAATGGGTCTGCAGACAACTAATTTCAAAGCCTCAGTTTATTTTTAACCTATCTACCTGTGGTACCAAGGTACCTAGTACCTACAAACTAACTACTGAGGTGGAAAAACTAATATGTAGTAAGATCAAAAAGTAAAATATGTTATTCGATGCGACTCTCACCTTCATGTGGAGGACATGTAGCAACATTTATTTTTGGCATCAAAAGTACATTTCGGCAGCTTCTTCAGAGAATCAATTTGTAATGACAGAAAATTTGTAATAATATTTACCATGTGTAGCAACAGTTGTTTTAAACCAAGAGATAACCACGATTAATGTCAAAGTCAAAGTCAAAGATCTTCGGTCCCAAACGGGAATAACCCGTTTATTTATTGTTTGAAATACATGTAAGAGGTTGTTATTTATTATATGAAAACAATGTATTCTGCCTTATAAAATGACATGCAATATTTTTAAATTTACAATGTATGCTTAATAATATAATAACTAATATAAATAAAAAATGTCAACTATGGAAAAAAAATCAAATAGAATAGAATTAATTATAATATTAAATTGGTAGCTGTCGTCAAATCAATTAATAACTTAGCTTACTTGACTTTAAATAGATTTTCTACAGTTTTCTTAAGGTCGCTATCGGCATATCGGTTAAAATTTCACTTATTGTATAATAACATTTAACAGCCAATAAAGTTCTCAAACTCTTCTGAAACACTGAATAAACCAAGTCTCTCAGGTATTCCGGCAATTTGTTGTAAATGAAAGGAGCAGATCCACTTCTGCGCATAAGTTCAGTTTTAGAGTTCCGCACACAGATTTTACTCTCATCACGTCTATTACGAACGACGACATCAGATAAATGACAAAATGAGTCTGGGTTGTTTCGTACACTCAGAGCTGTTTCAAAAATATACATTGAAGGAATCGTTAAAATCTTATATTTTTTGAAAAATGGTTTGTAATAATCAGTGACTTTACGGTTAAACATGGCTCTAATGCAACGTTTTTGATGTTTGAAGACTTTATCAACGTCAGTAGAATTTTTAATTTGAGGCAATTAAACTATGATATGTAATGAGTGGGGTGTAAGTGGTTCCATCCTCCATCTAAGCGGAACCCAAGCCAACCTCACTTGCACGTGGTGCACCCTGCTAACTAACAAACGAGGCTCTGGCGGCCGGCTGATTGCGGCATAGCGCAGCCTAAAACACCGGCACAGCTACATTCCCTGACTGCCGATGGGCAGCAGCGTCGGCGGTGCTAGAAGCTGTGCCCTGCGATCCCCAACCCGCATGCCCGCGTGAGGATTATGGGCATATCCCCCTTCTTATTAGGGGAGGCCTATGTCCAGCAGTGGACTGATATAGGCTGTTGATGTGATGATGTGATGTAATGAGTAGTGTTTCCGCATTAACAATCGCAATGCTGTCTGTCCCCTAGCGCTGACCCTTTGTGGGAACAGACTGGAAGATAAAAAGATCTGCCTGTTCACCCGTTACTAAGAGGTCATATAATATTATTCAACGTTCAAGGTTCGTGGAGTTTCCCTCGTCAACCTGCAGTCGAATCCGCCTGACACGACAAACAAGCAAACTGTACATAAACAGGTTCCCAGAGACACAATTGACGCGTGACTCGTCAGCCCTGGCGATCGTCCAGCGCAGACCCTCACCGGTCTTACGTCAACAGTATAAATAAATAATCCAAATGTTTGGCAACAATACGGGTTCACAAGCGGATGGACATACGCGGCAAATTCACGCAAATAGTGCACGTCTGCTCTGCCTATACTTAATAGCTGCCTTCCCGTGCGAAGCGGCTCCGTATAGTCTCTCAGTCTCAACTGATTTTATCTAATCTTTAATGGATGTAATTATCTCTCACTCCTTAAATACTCTCAATGGATGACCAAGACTAATACTCCGTTCTGTTCGGGAATTTCCATCTTTCGCTGCTAGCTGTTCGTATAGGGTCATATAAGGTCTAAGTCACAAATCTGTGACCTAACAGCCTCATCAAAGTAAAGTTCACGTTATCAACGAATGAGATACGACCGTGAGAAATGAAGGTTAATTCACAGAATTATGATTAAACAAACAACGAAAGTTAATCTATAATTTTGCAATCTGTTCTCGTGTAAGTATAACATTAACGATTTTTTTTTCATTAATGATTAAACCTTGAATTGGGCAATACTTATAACTTTAATTTCGAAGTAGTAAAAGTTCAGAAAGATTAAAGAAGTTCGATGTTCTTCTGTGTGAAGCCCCAAGGTTCTGGTATTATTAGGTTACGCAACCTTCGGGGAGAGACATTAGATAAAAGGGTCAAATAATGACTAGCAGTCTCTCCCGACCGGTGCAACAGCAAGCTAAACAAAAAATATAACTACATAGTACAGTACGATAATAAAAGTTATTGAGGTGGAACACTTCAAATGTCCCATTCTGACGATCTACCCCCTTACTTATGAACGCTGCTTAAAGTTAATCAATGCTCAAAGTTAGCCCTGTCATTGTTTGTCATTATCCAACTGATAGAGATGGCAATAGTATAAGCATTGTTTAAACTGTACCTACATTATTGTAGACCGCAAAGCCGATGACAAATTACACTAAGTACCTACCTATAAATTCAAAATGTATTAAACCTTCGACACAAAAGCCTCATTTCTCTTTCCTACTCCATAATCTTATCTTATTAGCCTGTCTGATCCCACTGCAGGGCCAAGGCTTTCCTTCCCTCTCTCCACACATCCCGATCTTGGGAATCAGCTTGCCAGAATACTGAAAACACGACCAGTTCGTCACGCCACATCCGTCTGAGACGGCCACGCGGCCGCGGTACGCCCTGTGGAACCCACTCAGTGGCGATCTTATGGCGATCGATCTACTCCATAATCAGATCTTAATTTATCTAAAACCTATTCATCGAGACCATTCTAATGAGCTCAAACACGATACTCCTGCTGTAAGTTTGAGAGAAATTGGATATCCTGCAGATTGGGTACCTACAGTTTCAATGTTCTTGAAATAACATTTATTTGAACGAATTACATATTGTGCAAGATAAAACAAAAGAATAATATTGATGTGACAGAATAACAAATGTCTGATATGATAGAATAGACATGTAGACCTGATGATCTGAACATATTTTTATGAATTAATAGCTAAGTATACTAGATCAAGTCAACTTTAAAGCAAAAAGAATCATAATCGGTTCATCCGTTTACGAGCTACGATGCCACTGAGGCACTGACACAAAGACCATCAAACTTATATTAACTTATATTATTTTTGTGACGGGGTATGTGCAAAGCTCGACATACTAGTTTCGGACATTTTTACTGCTGCAGATACAATTACTGATAAATAAAAAGCTGTCTTTATGGGTGATTTATTGTCACAATTAGCATTCTATACCCATTCTGGCTACCATTATTTATGTTGTACCCTATGAACGAGCTTAGCCCGCCCAGCACTGAGAGTGGAGCTTATGGACGCGGTTGGCTTTCTTCCAACTTGGCTTATCAGTTATCCCATAACCCCATGGATGGAAAATATGTTTGAGACCTCTTTTATATTGTTGTTCGGGGGTGTCGGAAACAATGGACCATTTCCATGCAACCCCTAGCTATCCTACTAATAGTATGTGAAATTTTTATCTCTCCTCAACGCCAAATCTACTGAACGTAAAGATCTAAAATTTGGAATAAGTAATTCTAAACCTTGAATAGGCTACATTTTATCCGGGTCCCATATGAACGAAGTCGCGGGCGGAATCTAATAGGAAAATAAATCCGAGCAAAAATTGCCAGAGTTAATCCTAGGATGGAAAAAGTTGAAAGTAGAGCATCCTCTAAAGAAATAATAAGCTTTAAAAGCCTCTTGTTGTTTCACGCCAGAACAGCAAACTACAATTGATCAGAGTTTGATAAACATACGAGTACACTTCAACAACCTCTAAACTACAACTCATGTCATCTTTATGAATAAAATTATAATCATCTCCGGGCACGGGTCATAACCGATAATACGGATATCAAATTCAACGAAGTACCTACCGACTGGACTTAGGAATAGGTACGACGACCTCAGTGGCGCAGCGGGTCTACCAGCTAGACAAGAGATGCAGGTTCAATTGAAAGTATTTGTTTGATTTACTAAAAAACATAACGTTGGAAATTGTAATAAATCCCAAATAAAGTTGTTTTCAGTGGTAGAACAATATTGGTTGTAAGTATCTACCTAACCTAATATTGCCGATAGTATAATTTCGATTGGACTCGTTTATGTAATTCTTAATTACCCAAACCGTGAATTACTAATTACTTGACCAACTGTGACCTACTCGAGGAAAATATTACCTTTAAATAGATACATTGACATAATTTTGAACAAAGTCTTGAATACAGTTACAAGAAAATTAAATTAAATGCATATGTACTAAATTCAATACGACAGTTTGCTTAAAATAGAGAGAGAGACAGAGAGACAGAAACAATTAAATAATGATGTTTGTAAGTGAAATGAACCGCTAAATATTGATAATATGAATTACGAGTGCGCACATCATAAATTCTCCTAGTCAGCCCATTATTCACTATTAGTGTATTATTTTTCTGTTAATGATTTTTTAATGAAAACATTGCATTGTTCACCCTAACTCGTTAATATGATAATGACTGTTGTTTGATCGAGGTCTTTACCAAATCACTTGTATTGTAGTCCTTACAGATACATAAATTAAATGATGTAGCCATCAACTTGTTACTTTTTTACCTTTTCACGCTTTTAGGTATTTAACAGTCATCACATCAGACAGAAACAGGATAAAATAATAATTTGGAATACGAAGCTGTGAATAATGAATTAGAAGATATAAGACTATAATGAATAAATGTAATCAACGCACCTCTGTTTGCGGAGACATCTGGCTGGACACACGATGTTCACACTCACACTTGCCAAAATTTATCCGAACTCACAAACACGTAATATCATTTTACTGTCACAAATAACTTGGATATTCATTAAAAAAAATGACAAAATAGAGATGGTGACACTAAGAAAATGTTTTTTCTGGAAGGATTGAAAGTCCACGTGACAACAGTTCTATTGCAATCCGGAGTAGATAATGAAAATAGGCAACTCCGCCGCCGCCGCCGCCGTCGTGCCGCGGCCGTCCCGTACTAGTGCGATCGCACTCGCCAAGTGCCCAACGAACGAACATTCATTATTTAATAGTCAGATAAAAGATTATCGATTCAAGCGTCCTCCGTCATTATTATCATCCATCGCTGAATGGCGACACGGAGAAAGATCAAGACGTAATTCTGTAGAGGTGAATCTCAAAAATTTAAAAAATCCTGGGTACGAATCACATCACATCTAATCCATTAATAATGTAAAAAATCTTTACTTGTCAAAAATGAGAAGTACGTCCTATACGTAAGAATGATTAAACCAAACTGGAGCAGAAGTTTACGGCAGTTTGATGTAGCAGATTCCAAGTTCATGACACCGGCAGAGCGATAGGGCGCGCGGGCCGAGCGACGACGCACATTTGGCAGATAAATGTCGCCACCAGAGATAACCACGAGTAACCCGAAACAAACCGAATCGACCATAAAGTCATCACGGGACTTTGCTCTGGAATAAATTGAGTCCCTACACCAGTAATTGAACAAACGAACAAACAATTTGATAGCAAGTTATGTAACGACGTTGACATCCTATGCTTATGTTTACTGTAACAAGTCGGTTAGTAAGTACAAGATGATAATTCCATGAACAACTCAATAAATTTGTTTTGAAGTTAGTTTATTTTAACAAAATAAAGATAAAATAGGAAAAACGTGGACGTAATAACAGCAATGAGCGTTACTATTAACATTCTAAGAGATAAGAGAGTTAAAAGTTATCTGTAAGTGCAAGGCAAGTAACTTAACAATCTAGAATATTGTCTACCACGTGGTAGGGATTTGCAGTTACATAGAGATAGGATCCCGTGTCGCGGTCATCATAATATCTCACTATTTTGATAAATACCATACAAAAACAAGATAGCCTCTATGTGGTAGATACCTAAAAAAAGATTAAACAATTTCGTATTCATTTAAAATTACGTACTACTTTGAGTAGAGTGATCATATGCCGCATACAATAAAATAATAAATCCAAAGATTTTACACGAACACGAGTTAAACATTAACTATTTTGACCTGCAGGTCGTCCCTGTTCAAAAATTGATTTATAAAAAAAATATATATGAGTGTGGTGATAGTATTTCTCAAAGGTAAACTGCCCTATGCTTTGCCATCAGTTCAACCACTTAGCGACATCATCCACGAGCCCGTCAGTTAAAACATCATTCAACATGTCTGTTATTTCATATTATCCTGTAGCTTCGACCATTTCCAAAATAGCTTCACTTTCCTATTCAAATAGTGCATATGATTAATTCGCACCTGTGAACTTTCGTACACTGCCGTGTTTGTGCACGTTATTGGTACCTCTATTGTCTGTCCGTCCATTGTACGTCCACAAGTGGGTACCAACGACGTTACCTGTGTACGTAAGTACTACCTACGTATTTACTAATCATGTAACTGTTTATGTACCGTCTTCTCTGTAACTCTTAACGAGGAGCTGTAATGAATGCTGGTAAGAACGTGTTGTTTTCGACAACGAAGTCCTAAGAATTGTATTTTAAACAGAAGCCAAATTAACTCTCGGATAATCAAAGCAGCACAACTAAACTAGTTAACGAAGTCCGTTACGACTTGAAAGTACTCAAACTTGGAAATGCAAATCCACATTTTGCCAGCAAAAAGCAAATTAAAACGTAAAATTTTGTCGTATTTCAACATAGTCGAAGCTAGTAGACTCTAATTTGGTGAAGCATAACAAGTGATATAAATATTACACCTATTATCTCAGTGCATCTATTCCCATTTCAAATAAAAGGTATAGAAGTTACTGTTAGTTGTGTCACTTTTCGCCGAAAAATTCACAAGCAATACACAACTGTACCATCACCTGTGGGTGGGGGGTGTTATGAGTGACTGATCAGATAATCAAAATTTGTGTTCAGTTAAAGTATCATGGTTTTCAAGTTATTGACCATTTTCAAATTTCCATAAAAATTACACCCTTGGTCACTCTTTTCGATGGCATGACCACAAATGAAGGTATATCCTCAGTCTGTTTTTTGCCAAGTTCTCTTGGATAGATGAACTATCAAATTTAAGCTTTTGTTTTTGTACGGTTATCTTAACTTTCTTCATATTTAACATTTTATTTCAAAATGAAATCAAATGTTTGGGCACGAGATTATAAAAAAGTATAATACGTGGTATTTTGTAGAATATGTCCTTTTAATGGAATAAGGGTCTATTTTTTACAAAAACTAGTAATCAGGATATTCAACTTTAATGATAAATTACCAAACGAGCTCATGTTATAGCAAAGGAATTATGTATATGAAGTAAAAAAACCGGCCAAGTGCGAGTTGTACTATGAAAATTTTGAATAATTGTCGCAGTAAGGGTGACGAATAAACTTTTAGGGTATATATGTAAAAAAAAGTTTATAAAACCCCCGACATAAAAGCCTAGCATTTCATTTTCGTACACCATCTTCAGGATTTGATCATTAAGGAATTAAATTCTGATCACCGTTTATCTAGAACCTATTTGTACTATTTGTACCCCATACTTTAACTAAGGTGTAGAGTCCGGGAAGTTAGGGCGTGTTGAGTTAGAAGCTTGGCTCGACATGAGATCTGATAACATTTGGACGGTGCAAGCCATATTTGGTGTCGTGTTAGCAACATTTTGCATGAAAATGTTTTCGGTGGTCTTTATTTCATGCACGCGTAAAAATATGAAATCGCAAAATGTTTTCCGCGCTCGCGACGTTACTATCACATTATGAGATCTCAAACATAATTTTGACGAGCCATTCATTCATTTGATTTAGGAGTACCTCGTCAGCAACACTTTACAAGCCAAAAGCTTTCAGAACCCTGCCATGCAAATTAACGTCCGTTCCGAGACATCGGTTTTAACGACGTTTATAATTCATCTCCTGGGTTTTGGAGTCTGGGTTAATATAGGTGCCCCCAGCAGTGGCCTTGACATTAAACATTATATAATAGTCTCGATACTTCAACTGGCGCGGAGCTCTTAGCGCTGACGCTGACGCGGTATAAACATTAGGTTGTTCGACATTTTGCGGAATGGCCTTTAAAATTACTTTCACGAAGCGAATTAATATTATCGTTGATTTCGCGTTTTATTGTTAAAAGAAAGGGTGTTTCATATTTATTGTAACATTTGGGTTGGTGGAATGCCTTTCAAAAGGCATTTGTTCCGTCATTAAATTAAAGAGAAACATTTTTCATAGCCAAATGTACAAAATTTATAACAATAGGATGTACTTTAATCATGCACTCGCTTTACTCACAGCCTGCCAACTGGTCTAATGTAGTAGCTATGTCAGTGAATAAGCTATCGGAAAATTTACGGCCAGGCTTATTAGGTACAATCTTCGTGAGGACACGGCATTCCCAACAGCTCCGATTCCGATCTCTGTACACTTTGGCATTTTTCGCTTTCGGGAGCAGAACTTAAATCACGGACACAATATTCTCCCTAAAACAAACAGCTCTGCATTTAGCCGACATTTCATAATGGTGATTAGCTTAAGCTATCGAGCCATCAAAAATGTGCTTCTCCCAACCCATGGACACCACGTAGATCATCAATAGACGCATAGGCCGATGATGATGAGAATAAAACTTGTTTGAGATGAGCTCTAAGTTGGCGGTAGTCGTTTTATAAAGGTGTAGGCTTCCCGGGACGCTCAATAAAGCCAGCTGAGCTAAAAGGCGACCATGAGTCTCTCAGCCGTTAAATTGCCTAAATTGTTGTGGTGGTTAAAAGACGTATTTTAATAAGTAGGTACAGCGGAATTGATGACCTTTTTATTTTATGAAGTCGTTTAAATTTGATTTATAGTCAGCTTCACTGAACCAGATAATAAGACGAGAGTGCGACATGCAAATCCGAAATACTCTGAAGCAGCTGGCTTAGAACCTCGGTCACATGGCATTATGTGCCAAGCACATCAAATTTTTCTTATTACGAAATAATAATTTAATTTATAATATGTATAAGGCGATAATAAATATAGGATAAGATATTTAAAAGATAAAGTACAAATTCCGCCAACTCTCTCTCTGATGAGTTTCATTAAAACTCAACAGAAATTCGACAATCTTTCGCCTTCCCCATAAAGCATCATCAGGAAACGATAGACTCGCTGTCCGCCTTCGGCACTCCGCAAATTCGCAGACGTGTTGCTTCGCCGAGCGCCAAGCAGAAAGCTTTCTGCTAGGGCGAAAGGCGAAACATTGTCGAATTTCTGTTGAGTTTTTATGAAACTCGTCAGAGAGAGTTGGCGGAATTTGTACTAAATATTTTATCGTTTAAATATCTTGTAATGGATTTCTGCAAAGTCACGCCTGATTCAATTAATTAAATATAGGATAGTAAAAAACTAATCCATATAGCTCCGATATTACAATAATCTGCACAAGTGACCGAGCCGAAGGTCGCGTGTGCTCGCCAATTGTCTCGAACTCTCGAGAGCCGTTCACCCCAAAATGTCGGCAACGACGTAATAAGATGTTTCTTTCTATAGCAGCAGCGATCCCATTGGTAAAACTATGCAGTATCTATCTACAAAGAAAAGTATCAAGCGACCCTGGTTTTGATGGGACTCGACACGATATTCTAATCAAGCCGATTTTGATTTTTCCAAATGCCAGTCTTCTCTACTATAATATAATCGTACATTTTCAATGCAAGCACACCGTCATAACTCTGCTAAAGTAGTTGTGGGAGTAACGCATCAACGAAATATAAAAATACAAAGTTTGATGGGTGTCTAAATAACAAAATAATGTAGGGCATGTATGTTATAAATAAGGTTCCTTTTCAAACAAAATTCAGGCCAGACTTCACGAAACGAGGACTTATTTTTTATTCAGTTTCATTCAGCAACTTGGCAGGCTTTTAAATTTCCTCCGTCCATGGGGAAATTCGCCGGGCGAGCAAATGAAATGTAAGCTGCAGAGGATGTGACGGGTAATTTTATTATCTCACAAGTTTTTCGCATATTCCGATTATTCACTATACCACGCTTTGATGGATAAAAGTAAGCCAAACACTGTGTGTTACAAAGGTAAAGGGTACAATCCATCCAAAGCGGCTGTAGGAAATAGGATTGTAAGCTAACCTAGATAGCCGCAATTAACCGTGAGTGATAAGTGTGGAATCGATCATTACATCATATCTCCACAGCGTCAATGCAGCAATCTTTCGCTATCTGCGCCGGGTTATCACAAATGACTCAGATAAAACAACATAAGCACGGTTGCTTCGGTCTAATAACTTAGAGCTGATTACACGATCATCATTCGTGCTTGATTTATATCGTCACCTTACAGAAGCCTATGACCAACAGGACAGAATCTTATCCAGTTTTCTCCACCAGCATCTTTAACGAGGCAATCGCTACTCTTATTTCCATACATTGTCCTTAGGGTGTTACGCTAAAGAGAACATTCAAAATCTTCATTCCATTAGAGTTCAAACATGGATGTCCGATGGTTTGCAGAACATAACATTGCAGAATTAACATAACTGGCTACTTTCTTATCAGCAACACTGGTCTACGTTGTTCGCAAACTAAGCACAGCGATGGATTTTTATAAGTACCTATTGCTTATTGAATTACGTGTCGCAGTAGTAGACTTTATCAGAAATAGTCCGTTTCTGAAAACAGAAACAATAAAGACAGATATCGACGTAGGTAATCTTAAAGTCTAGCTAGAATACAGAAAGTATGTTTGAAACTAGGAAGTTTCTTACAAATATATTTTATTGGTAACATCATAGTATTTAGTAAAGGCAGGCACATGAGTTTCAAGCAGGTATTCAGTTGCAACTTGCAATCAAAATTGTTCTGTCTGACAGTGAACTAGAGTCCACGAGGCGATGGAAATAGACGGTTGACCTGAATAACCGTCTCGGATACACCTTATCTGTAATCCGTTTATGTACAGCCCTAAGACTAGAACCAATTAAGCTGATTCAATTCTGATCGACAAGAGTCTTGAAGACGTTGAGTTTGGGGTTATCTGAGCATTATATAGGTATATTACTTACCTACCTAAATACATAAAAAACTATTAAGAGTATTATCAACGCCACGCGTTTCTGATTCAAGTTTAGGTACTAGATGTAATATTGGGTTTGTTCCGTTCTCACCCGGTCCCGTACTCATACTCACCCGGTCCGTTCTCCCGCTATTCAAGTAAAGTTTACATCTATATTTTTGGTCTCTAATGTACGAAGTACTGGCTAAAACTAAGTTAATTTAGACTACATTTCATTCTAATTTAAAATATTAAGTTTTCACTTTTGTTAATTTAATGTATAAATTTATCATGTTCGAATATATTTTTATAAATTTACTTCAATTATAATAATTCTTCCTGCTAATATAGGTAACTAATACTTACTTGTGTGGTTAATACGAATGCGCAAGGGTAGGTATTTATTTACCCTTTCTATTGTTTAGTACTCGCCGCTTGATTACCTGAACCCGGTTATGAATAATCCAGTCTGGACAGATATATCCGTCTCTTTTACACTCAAGTCAAAAATACTACATAAGGTCTATTGCAATAATGCAACCGATAAGAAAGTTCAGTGTGTTATCTCACGATGTCGTGCGGACCTTCCTCCTCGAGGGTCCTTCACGAGGGTTAGAGCCAAAAAATTAAAAACTTATTACTCATAAAAGAGCGGGAAAAGCGTTACTACATGTAGGGCATTCTTATATACATTTTACACCGAAATAATAAATTTTCAAGTGTGTGGACGTGTATGAACAAAAAATTCAAAAAATCAATTAAATTAGACAAAAATTAAGGGATAATATAGAAATTCTAATGGTACAGAATGTAAGCCAAACTAGTTCAAAAATCAAACCAGTGCTCTTATGGATAAAATAAAATCAGAGGTAACAACCAATTTCCTATCTATACATAAAAAATATGAGGCCAAGACCCACAATGGGTTATAGCGCAGTAGGAATGAAGTACAAAAAAATTATGAAGCGAATGTGGCTGAGCTAAAAAATAAAGGTTACGATGCTGATATTCCAGCCTACACAAGTTTTAAAAGCAATATTTACAGTCTGTGCCTACAATGTCTACAAATGTTTAAGTCGAAACAATGCCTTGAAACTAAAAAAGATACGATTTGAGAAGCCATGTGATGCTGTAACCTTTTCGAGAAAATATCCTAATTGACAATATTAATAAACTAAATTACTGTTACTGTCAGCCTAAATGATCCCATATATTAATAAAATATGAATGATAAAATATTATTTAGTTACCTACTTTTTTACAAAAGTCCTCCAATATCCAATATTATACATTTTACATAACTAAAGCCGAACACATTTATGTCTGTCAATACTTTTCGAAAAAAATTGCTTCGGATAAAATTTATTATACTTGAACCATTGACGTACTATTAATAAACTTTAGTAGAAAAAAAATCGGGGGAGAACGGACCGGGTGATAACGAAACTAACCCTAAAATTTTCCGGTAAAAGTTTAAAATACCTACTAGTGTCTTAGTATAATATTTATTTTAAGACTTTATTGCACCAAAACAAGAGTAATGTACACAAGTACGACTTTTAAAAAAATAAACCAACTTCAAATAAATCACTTCTTACTTCTTGCTCTAAAGATTTCGAAAATCGGTTCACGATTGACTGAGATATTGGTGATCATAGGGCGAAAATTACAAGTGAGGATGAGGTTTTTTGAGTTTTCCGGGAAAAGTACCAATTCCTCAGGAATAAAATTTATATGGGACCACCTGTGAAGTATACTTTTTTAATCAAAAAAAGGATTTTTAAAATCGGTCCACAATTGACGGAGTTATCGGTGAACATACATAAAAAAGTTTTTTGGTAGACAATAAGGTTGGCGTGCTAACTAAAATAGGTATTTGACTTTAAATTAATGATTAAAGAAAAAAACACTACCTACCTATATTAAAATAACAAAACACTTTGTCGAAACCCATAAAATATATAATAGCAGTTTCATATTGTATTTTACATCTATATACCAATAAATTGCCTACATACATATATTATATCGATGTTATATGCAATATTAGTTAGTAGCAAGGTTAGTATTCTTTTGTAGATCTGTGGAATTCGAGCAACCTACCTTTGCTTGAATATCGATACGTAACCACATTCAACAAACATTGGAATCAGACTCGTTAACATTTCCAATTGGTCCGGAGGCCAAGCGTCCAGCGGATACAAATTGAACCAAATTCAATTCAGTCGTTATTGTCCAAACAAAGCCTAGTGGAGTGAGGAGAGACGAAGGGGAAATGGATCTGGCCCAGTTAGGAGGTTGACTGACTGTCGTGACTCCTGGTGCGACCGCTGCATCCCTCATTTCTGACACTGTATCAATGATCTTTACGTAAATTCAGTCCAGTTGTAAGTTTATGCAATCAACTACATTAAATGAGAAGGGGAAAAAGGATCTGCAAAAAGCTGCTGGTACTGGCGCTCGTTGGGGAAGCCTATGTCCAGCAGTTGACTGCTATAGACTGATGACTAAGATGATGAGCGCAATTGTTCTCTGGTCTGGGCTCGACACACATCTAGCTTAGTACCAAGACGCGGTCTCCTACCGAACCCTCCTAAAGTAAAATAACTTAACATAAATTTATGTTTAGTCTAGACATCTCTCTAATCTCTATACTTCTCTAGTTCAGATCTAATATCGCAGTATGTATTGTAGCATATTCATGTGCGCTTTTAAAATTGTTCAATGGAATGTTCTTTCTTATTGATGTGACATAATTTTTTCACGATCAATCGAGAACAATATTTATTGATTTGTTGTTTCCATGCAATTAAAAATGATCTGCCTTGAGAAGAATCTTGGGCCGTCCGCCATATTGGAATTAGAATGACTTCACTTAGCTAACCAAGCATTGACATTCAAACTAAATGTATATCCAAACATCCACACATTCATCTTAATCGTAATAACTGCTTTAAGGTGTAAGATTTGACCAGAACCAGGCCTCTTTCACTCCGCAGAATAGGTATAAAATATACCTACGCATCGCCGGCCTATCGAGCGAGGTTCGTTACGTCGGTTGCCGCGTTCTGCCCGGAACGAGTGTCCTTGAGCAGCCGCGGCATTTTAGTTTGTTTTTGTTAATGTACCTATATTTTTCGCCAAATGAAGGCAAAAAAATACTACACAGCATTTGGTTGCCTGAATAATAATAAGAAAATGTAAATAATACTAATAGTAGGTACAGAACTGAAAGTTTTTCTACCAAATAATGCGTTGTTTAGATATCAAAGTCTCCCGTATTTATTTAAGTAGGTAGGTACTTAAGTACAAGTTCTATTTGAATGCGGTACCTACCTACATATATAAACGTAATATTATTATGTAGGTATTTTTCATAGACAATGTTTGTGCCATTGGTAGGTATAGGTAGGCCTACATAGTGCTTTAGTAAGTAGGTATATTATGATTTTGATTATGTAGACTGAGAGCAAGATTAGAAACCCAAGCTAGGTACATTTTTATTTGGTTTAACTTTAAGTAGGCAGTGTAGGTTATCTACTTAAAAACAGTCGGGTAGGTAGGTGTAGGTATACAAATCGATGTGGTAAGTTACCTAAAGGTAGGTGTAGGTACTAACAACTAAAACTAGATACCTAGGTTACCTACAAACCAAATGTTGTTTTTTTCTCTTGCAAATATCTAGGTAGGTACCTGCCTACTAAAATTTCTCTTAAGATTTAGCATGATGTACCTTAAACAGTGATTATTCAGTTTTCGTACACAAGACACCTAAACACTTAAGTAAGTGTTAAGGATCCAAGTACCTACCTAGTAGGTATGCCTATTTTCTGAGTTCTTAATGCAGCCAGCCAGTGTAAAATAGTTTTCTGATCTAATACTAGGTAGGTAGATATTATTTGAATTATCATTGTTCCTAAAAATAAATAGGTGGCTAGGTAACTGGATAGTAAAATGTTCAACAACAACAGCCTATTCAGTTCACTGCTGGACATAGGCCTCCCCTATAAGAAGGGGGTTATGCCCATAATCCCCACGCTGGGCATGCGGGTTGGGGATCGCAGGATACAGCTTCTCGCACCGCCGACGCTGCTGCCCGTCGGCGGCCAGGTTATTATTATTCGTCACAGAATAATTCTCAAGACAACCCTAACGTCACACGTGCCACGTCAGTAGAGATAGAGCTATACGATAGAAAGGGATGCAAGGTGTAGGTTAATATAAATGTTAGGCACTGAGTTCGGTGCGAGCTGAATAGCACTTTATTGCGTAGCAGCTAAAGTCGCTATTTATTTAAATGATTGCGCGGAGTGAAGCTTCTGTCCCTTCTGTATTCTGTGCCAGAACATACAAAAATTACAAGTTAAATAAAAGCTTGTAATAATAACAAAGGTGCACTATGCAGCTGTGTGAACTTGGCACCCGACTTTGGAAATTCGATTGTTTTTTATTTGATTCTTATAGATATTGGTTTGTAGTTGATTGTAGTAACAATTTTTTCGTTTGTAGTTACTCCAAAAAAAAATTGGAGCACTTTGAAAAATACTTGGCACCCGACTTTGGAAAATCAAAATTTTTTTTTTCGATTCTTATAGGCTTTCGTATGTAGTTGATTGTAGTAAAAAGTATTTCGTTTGTAGTAGCTCTGAAAAAAAGTTAGGAGACTTTGAAAAAAAACTTGGCACCAATATTTGAAAAATCTATGTTTTTTATTTATACTTAAAAAATTTGGTTTATAGTTGATTGTAGTAACCATTTTTTCGTTTGTAACTAAAAATGAATCCGAAGATTTAAAAAAATCTCACACAGGTTTAGTCGACACGCGGCAACGAATTGTTTGTATGAAATGAACGCTACTATAAACAATATAAAGTTAATATAAACGAAATCAACGCTACTACAAACGTAATAACGTTACTACAAACGAAATGAACACTACTACAAACGAAATAATGTTACTACAAACGAAATGAACGCTACTACAAACGAAATAAAGTTACTACAAACGAAATGAAAGCTACTACAAACGTAATAAAGTTACTACAAACGAAATGAACACTACTACCAACGAAATAATGTTACTACAAACGAAATGAAAGCTACTACAAACGTAATAAAGTTACTACAAACGAAATGAACACTACTACAAACGAAATAATGTTACTACAAACGAAATGAACGCTACTACAAACGAAATAAAGTTACTACAAACGAAATGAACGCTACTACAAACGAAATAAGGTTACTACAAACGAAATGAACGCTACTACAAACGAAATAATGTTACTACAAACGAAATGAACGCTACTACAAACGAAATAAGGTTACTACAAACGAAATGAACGCTACTACAAACGAAATAAGGTTACTACAAACGAAATGAACGCTACAACAAACGAAATAAGGTTACTACAAACGAAATGAAAGCTACTACAAACGAAACAAGGTTACTACAAACGAAATGAAAGCTACTACAAACGAAATAAAGTTACTACAAACGAAATGAACGCTACTACAAACGAAATAAGGTTACTACAAACGAAATGAACGCTACTACAAACGAAATAAAGTTACTACAAACGAAATGAACGCTACTACAAACGAAATAAAGTTACTACAAACGAAACGAACGCTACTACAAACGAAATGAACGCTACTACAAACGAAATAAAGTTACTACAAACGAAATAAAGTTACTTCAAACGAAATGAACGCTACTACAAACGAAATAAAGTTACTACAAACGAAATGAACGCTACTACAAACGAAATAAAGTTACTACAAACGAAATGAAAGCTACTACAAACGAAATAAAGTTACTACAAACGAAATAAAGTTACTACAAACGAAATGAACGCTACTACAAACGAAATAAAGTTACTACAAACGAAATAAAGTTACTACAAACGAAATAAAGTTACTTCAAACGAAATGAACGCTACTACAAACGAAATAAAGTTACTACAAACGAAATGAACGCTTCTACAAACGAAATAATGTTACTACAAACGAAATGAACGCTACTACAAACGAAATAAGGTTACTACAAACGAAATGAACGCTACTACAAACGAAATAAGGTTACTACAAACGAAATGAACGCTACAACAAACGAAATAAGGTTACTACAAACGAAATGAAAGCTACTACAAACGAAACAAGGTTACTACAAACGAAATGAAAGCTACTACAAACGAAATAAGGTTACTACAAACGAAATGAACGCTACTACAAACGAAATAATGTTACTACAAACGAAATGAAAGCTACTACAAACGAAATAAAGTTACTACAAACGAAATGAAAGCTACTACAAACGAAATAAAGTTACTACAAACGAAATGAACGCTACTACAAACGAAATAAAGTTACTACAAACGAAATGAACGCTACTACAAACGAAATAAAGTTACCGCAAACGAAATAAAGTTACTTCAAACGAAATGAACGCTACTAGAAACGAAATAAAGTTACTTCAAACGAAATGAACGCTACTACAAACGAAATAAAGTTACTACAAACGAAATGAACGCTACTACAAACGAAATAAAGTTACTACAAACGAAATGAACGCTACTACAAACGAAATAAAGTTACTACAAACGAAATGAAAGCTACTACAAACGAAATAAAGTTACTACAAACGAAATGAACGCTACTACAAACGAAATAATGTTACTACAAACGAAATGAAAGCTACTACAAACGAAATAAAGTTACTACAAACGAAATGAAAGCTACTACAAACGAAATAAAGTTACTACAAACGAAATGAACGCTACTACAAACGAAATAAAGTTACTACAAACGAAATGAACGCTACTACAAACGAAATAAAGTTACTACAAACGAAATAAGGTTACTACAAACGAAATAAAGTTACTTCAAACGAAATGAACGCTACTACAAACGAAATAAAGTTACTACAAACGAAATGAGCACTACTACAAACGAAATAAAGTTACTACAAACATTCGTTCATTTCGTTTGTAGTAACATTATTTCGTTTGTTGTAGCTTTCATTTCGTTCGTAGTAACCTTATTTCGTTTGTAGAAGCGTTCATTTCGTTTGTAGTAACTTTATTTCGTTTGTAGAAGCGTTCATTTCGTTTGTAGTAACATTATTTCGTTTGTAGTAGCTTTCATTTCGTTTGTAGTAACTTTATTTCGTTTGTAGTAGCGTTCATTTCGTTTGTAGTAACTTTATTTCGTTTGTAGTAGCTTTCATTTCGTTTGTAGTAACTTTATTTCGTGTGTAGTAGCGTTCATTTCGTTTGTAGTAGCGTTCATTTCGTTTGTAGTAACTTTATTTCGTTTGTAGTAACATTATTTCGTTTGTAGTAGCGTTCATTTCGTTTATAGTAGCTTTCATTTCGTTTGTAGTAACTTTATTTCGTTTGTAGAAGCGTTCATTTCGTTTGTAATAACTTTATTTCGTTTGTAGTAGCTTTCATTTCGTTTGTAGTAACTTTATTTCGTTTGTAGTAGTGTTCATTTCGTTTGTAGTAACTTTATTTCGTTTGTAGTAGCGTTCATTTCGTTTGTAGTAACTTTATTTCGTTTGTAGTAGCGTTCATTTCGTTTGTAGTAACTTTATTTCGTTTGTAGAAGCGTTCATTTCGTTTGTAGTAACCTTGTTTCGTTTGTAGTAGCGTTCATTTCGTTTGTAGTAACTTTATTTCGTTTGTAGTAACTTTATTTCGTTTGTAGTAACTTTATTTCGTTTGTAGTAGCGTTCATTTCGTTTGTAGTAACTTTATTTCGTTTGTTGTAGCGTTCATTTCGTTTGTAGTTACCTTGTTTCGTTTGTAGTAGCGTTCATTTCGTTTGTAGTAACTTTATTTCGTTTGTAGAAGCGTTCATTTCGTTTGTAGTAACTTTATTTCGTTTGTAGAAGCGTTCATTTCGTTTGTAGTCACCTTGTTTCGTTTGTAGTAGCGTTCATTTCGTTTGAAGTAACTTTATTTCGTTTGTAGTAGCGTTCGTTTCGTTTGTAGTAGCGTTGATTTCGTTTGTAGTAGCGTTCGTTTCGTTTGTAGTAGCGTTCATTTCGTTTGTAGTAACTTTATTTCGTTTGTAGTAGCGTTGATTTCGTTTGTAGTAACTTTATTTCGTTTGTAGTAGCGTTCATTTCGTTTGTAGTAACCTTATTTCGTTTGTAGTAGCGTTGATTTCGTTTGTAGTAACTTTATTTCGTTTGTAGTAGCTTTCATTTCGTTTGTAGTAACTTCATTTCGTTTGTAGTAACTTTATTTCGTTTGTAGTAACTTTATTTCGTTTGTAGTAGCGTTCATTTCGTTTGTAGTAACCTTGTTTCGTTTTTAGTAGCGTTCATTTCGTTTGTAGTAACCTTATTTCGTTTGTAGTAGCGTTGATTTCGTTTGTAGTAACTTTATTTCGTTTGTAGTAGCTTTCATTTCGTTTGTAGTAACTTTATTTCGTTTGTAGTAGCGTTCATTTCGTTTGTAGTAACATTATTTCGTTTGTAGTAGTGTTTATTTCGTTTGTAGTAGCTTTCATTTCGTTTGTAGTAACTTTATTTCGTTTGTAGTAGCTTTCATTTCGTTTGTAGTAACTTTATTTCGTTTGTAGTAGCGTTCATTTCGTTTGTAGTAACATTATTTCGTTTGTAGTAGTGTTCATTTCGTTTGTAGTAACATTATTTCGTTTGTAGTAGCGTTCATTTCGTTTGTAGTAACATTATTTCGTTTGTAGTAGTGTTCATTTCGTTTGTAGTAACATTATTACGTTTGTAGTAGCGTTAATTTCGTTTATATTAACTTTATATTGTTTATAGTAGCGTTCATTTCATACAAACAATTCGTTGCCGTGTGTCGACTAAACCTGTGTGAGATTTTTTTAAATCTTCGGATTCATTTTTAGAGCATTTACAAACGAAAAAATGGTTACTACAATCAACTATTAACCAAAATCTTTAAGTATAAATAAAAAACATAGATTTTTCAAATATTGGTGCCAAGTTTTTTTTCAAAGTCTCCTAACTTTTTTTCAGAGCTACTACAAACGAAATACTTTTTACTACAATCAACTACATACGAAAGCCTATAAGAATCGAAAAAAAAAAATTTGATTTTCCAAAGTCGGGTGCCAAGTATTTTTCAAAGTGCTCCAATTTTTTTTTGAAGTAACTACAAACGAAAAAATTGTTACTACAATCAACTACAAACCAATATCTATAAGAATCAAATAAAAAACAATCGATTTTCCAAAGTCGGGTGCCAAGTTCCCACAGCCGCACTATGCTACGAAACAGAGCAGAACAGAGGGGTACAGGGACCTTTGAAACAAAGAAAACACATGAAACGTACTAATGATGTTTTGTATTAACATTCAATAATATTTATGGAAAATTTAGTACACCAGTTTAACTTTTAGTAATTAACCTTTTTACCTTTAATTAGGTTAAAATGTACAGTTAAGTACAATTATCTCGATAACGCAATTAGCAATGTTTAAGAGACATCCTACGCAACAATTTTGGACATTCTCGTTTATTTAAGTCCACCTCCGCCGAGCACAATTAGCAACACCGATAGGAAGCTATTTTTATTTAGTCAAGTTTTGCCAATAGATTATTATCAGACTACAGTTTTGTCATGGACGACCTGAGACTATTGTGAGGGTCCATTTGTAGGATTTCAGCGGTCCTGAAATCCTTGGCGTAGTAAGTAGAGTGCGTAATCCGCATTGCGCCGCAGCTCACACACAGTTTACAGTCACCGGGCCCTCTCATCGATCGCCCCTCGAGCCTACCCGCCGGCCGGCGCCGGGTGGCGGCGTCATCCAGCCCATCCAGGCTATCCCGGACACGTGCCTTGCCTGCCTCACTGCGACTCCTGAGGAACCCACCTCTAAACCTAGCTCTAAACCAGATACCAATTTTGTAGAATAACAAAGATCCTGAGAATCGTATCTCTGGTAGACCAATCAAACCCCATCGCCCCTGTTGGGCAAATCAATATTAGGTGCCTATACCTACCTACCTAACTACGTCACATTTAGGGCGTGTAGGTAGCTACATACCTAAGTAACAATTTTGTTAATATTGTTAGTATCTTCTCCAGTAAGAACAAAGGAATCGGCCGGTAAGTTCCTTATCTAGCCCCATCTAACAAGTAGTAGCGAAACAAATTTAATTAACTGATAAGCAGATAAAAGTTACCAAATATCGTAAATGTGAAGGTAAAATGACAAGGAAATCTATTTACTTTTTAGATTCATCTGTCGTCGAAACCGTTATTAATGTTAACATTAAAATATAAGAATGTGTCCCAAAATAAAGGTCAATTTTGACCCCGAAAAAAATTAGTTCTAAGAAGTATTCGCTATAGCTCTACCCATTCCACCATTTATTTATTTATAATAACATTTACAATAACAAAACAGTCTTAGAACAAAGCGATAGGTATTGAAAATTACTATAAACTTTAAACCTAATAACCCTCATATTATTTTTGAATTTCTTTCCCTTTCTGAATTTCTTCAAGGAAATAACAAAAAATCAATATCATTTCCTTAGCATGATTAAAAATTGTACGAAGGCTCTTGTTGGTGGTGCTTCTTTCATTAATAAGTTCTAGTTTTCGGCAGTACAAGGAGTGTGTACCTCCACGTGCATACGTAGTTATCGGGCACATTAGACCTATATATTACACTATACCTCTCAATACCTTGAAAATATACGTTACCATCTTAATGTCTCTTCTCTCTTCCAGTTTCTCTACCATACCCAATACGAAAAGAGTAGGAGGATATAGAGCGGGTACATGGCCCCATAAGATTTATGATAAAAAATCTTTAAGAAAAGCTATGTTGTTTAACTAACACACGGTAAAGGAAATCGTTGAGCGTTGAGCTTTACCTGCAGACAGTGATTCACGGGTATTCAGCATGTTGGCTGACAAGCAAACTACAATATCAATGAAACAGTTATTTTTTGGGGTAAAATTACCAATCTCTATGTGACAATGACAGTATCATCGGGAGGAAACAACTTCCTTCGCCAGTGTGACTATAACGAACGTTCTTTGCTTCAGATAACTTGTAACAAAGAACAGCAGAAACCTTGACAGTGCAGATCAGATAGTCTGCAGCGTGCTGTTGGCAACAGAGTACGAGTTTGTGTGGTAACTAGAACTGCTCCATTGTGTAATTTGTGGATAATCGCAGTACGTGACAACGCTGGGGTAGCGACGTTGCTACAAGGCTTATCGCAGCTTGTGCAGTTCGCAGGGTAGGTACGTGTGTGTGTTCTTTGTTTGATTCTCAAAACATTCGGTACTTAATGGTGTGGTTGGTTGGGTACCTCTATGCTACAAAGTCTAAAATGTAGACCTTATTATAAGTTACGCGGATATTTTGCTCTGGCTAATACTTAGTAGTATTATCATTAGATGGATACCTACTGGGCTGGGATTCTAAAACTAAAAATCATTTCGTCCCTATTATCTATTATATATGTAGTATATCAATCATGTGGTTCCCATAAAACAAGCTCCGCTTAGTTTGGGGCTACATGATGCTGTGTGATAACGTCTAGCATTATTTATTTTATTTATTTTTACGTCTGAGCACCTTTATAAAACAAAATTAATTTAAGTTTAACCAGTTTAACAATACGATTGATTAAAATCTTTCAGACTTCTCACTACTGATGATGATGAAGTTGACGAGGTAAGGAGATGGAAAATTACACCTGAATAGGAGTAATCTGCTTAGACGAGCACTCGAGGGCGACTAGCTGTCTGAGATGCAGGAGTTCCGCTGCAGGAGAAACCTTTACATGATCTGCAGATATTCATTCCGTTTGTGGGCGCTGGCTGATACACCATGGTGTACTCGTTGCTGATCTGATACCCACGACACGACACAGGATAACCTAGACCTAGTGTAAGGACAAGGCTATGTATGTGACTATTGTAAGTTAGTAGGTAGGTAGGCAGAACGAGTATATTATGTTTTGTTACGATAACGCTTTGAGTGCTGAAAACACAACGGAGTGCACCTGCTGCAGGAGTAGACTGCGGGCCTCTGGCATGGCGTGTTAATATTACTTAAATTATTTATCATTTGTTATAAGACTAGCCAACCACAAACGTCTTTTCATCCATGGATAGAAACAAATAGCGTTTGAAATCAATTATTTATAACTTTGTTAAGATTGCGTTCGAGACACATCCTACCAAATAAGTTCGCTTTCGTAATGAATAATAATAATAGTTTAAAAAAACTAAAAAAACACGCTTGCACGCATGCGTAGTTCGCGCACTAGCTCTGTCTCTCTTACTCGCATGCAAAGGATGCGGAAAGAAATTAATTAATCCTGGCGAATCTAATTAGGATAATCGGATATTTTTATCGGATTATTGCATTGTCATCGACCTTTGACAGGTGTGCAAAGTTTGAATCAAATCTGATCGTTCAAAGTAGGGCAAAATCGAGCTCAAAGGAGTCGGTTACATACATACATACATACATACAGGTGAAACTAATAAAAGCGTGTTAAAAAGGGCACATCTCCGAATTGTTTGAAGACTTATAGCATATTTGAATGGAATGAGTGCGGACTGAGACTGAAGAATATCATGTTTCGGTAGATAAGACCAAAAATATGGGCATCCGAACAGTATTCTGAGTAAAACTACATCAGATGAATGTAAAATGTTAATTAAGTTGGCAGATTTAGGTTTCTGAGATGTGTTTTTTTTCGTCTCGTCGGTATGATGTGGTCGCTAAGCGCCTATTATTATCAAATAAAAACAAGGTTATTTACCGCAGATGGCAAATATTATGGGTATTTACCTAATTGCATTCAAAAACTACCAAATTGCCTGTCTGTAGTGTTTGATCTATTTAGAACTCAAAACCTCACGAAACTAGTTGCAATCGTTTCCCTTGGCTAGAAATTGTATCAGGCAGTTGTTAGCTACTTAGGTACTACAATACAAGTGTATTCGCATAGCACGAGCTCGCGAGTCACGAGCACGTGGTGAAAGCATGCGTGGCTCGCGCTGGAACGGCATTTTTAAACCAGTTCGAATCGCGTGAGTCGTGACGTCACATACGACCACCACCGCCTGTCTCGTCCAGTCCACCGTCTGCCCGCTCTCATGTAAAGACGACAGTCACTTATAGTAGGTAGGTTAGAGATAGTCGGTGTTGAGAGAACAAAAATAAAAGTTATGCCAGACTTCAATATCGGCGTTTGGCTGGCATTGGATCGGCACGCCAAATGCGTAATAAAACAGCTGATACTTGGAAAGCCAATTCAAAATTGGCAAGTTCAATGGACATACAAAGGTACCTACCACTAGGTCACCTGTGACTAGGGTTGCCGACCCTACTATGAATTATTAATTAATATCTACTTACTTACTTGTCTTTGTTAAAGCTATCAAAAAATATATTTTCTTCCTTTCTTTTACTGACCAAAATATGGGAACCTATACCTAGTAGTCGAAACTACAATAATTATTGACCATGCTGATATTTTTTTTTAAATTGCGTAATATTGGCAAAAAACGAAAGTTACTGTCGTAAATTAAATTCGCAGCTTGCTCGGCTCCCAATCAAAAGAATCTACGTTTTTGTATACATTATTGTACCTGTATGTTAGTAAGATAATTTATATTAAACTTACTTTTGCATTTATAATACCCACATATAAAAAGGTAGGTACCTAAGTAAGTATGCCTGTATAAATATGAGTATGATGACTGCCTGCAGTGCAATCACTTGGGTGATGGATATCCATGTGATATAAAATAGTTGAGCTCAAATAACCCTGGAGAGATACCTAGGTAGAGGGTCTGGGTACTACTGACTGTGTAGGTTAGGTATTATTTACCAAGACTAGAAGTATGTATTCGTCGTAGAAATTCTAAATAACTACTAATAATATGTAATGAATACTGAAATGCTACTCAACTTGAGATTTTAATTGGTGATCAAACCTGGTGAAGTGAGATTTAATACAAAGTTCATTGTTATGAATTACAGTGGCATCTCAAATAGTTGAGATGATCTCAAGTATTTAAGTAGCACTTCAGTTTTCAGGTGTTACTCATCAACTTAATTTATTGTTGGTACTTTTGGTAGATCTTATGCAACAATGAATTCAAACAACTTTTGTCCCTACCGTATCTAGTAGTACTGCACCTAATTAATTCCATTGTTAGAATAACTCCCTGCCTGAAAAGACAGTAAAAATAAGTCCTGTACTTCTAATATCTAGTCCTGAGACCGTAACCTACCCTTATTTATGCAAATAAATATCTTGCACCTTGTATCTCTACTGGGGAATATTCTGGGATGGCCTGCTTAGTAAACCTTTCGGCATATTGTATTTCCTTCGACTTGTTTACAAGAGTGAGACCAGACGATACATTTCATGTTTACAATGTTGTCATGTTGCAGTGAGCTGTTTATCAGCTCAGCACAATTCTACATTATATATTACTGTTCTTTCTTGAAGTATGTCTAGGGGTGTAACTCAGTTAGACAAAATTCGGTATGAGTATGAGGCACTATTAAAGTCGCAGATATACATCATAAGACGCAGGAAGGCAGATTGCACTGGGATGCTCATGTCATGCGCAGGGATGAACACCACATGACGAGACGAGTGATGGATATAAACGAGGGCAAGAGAAAGAGAGGCAGAGGTCACCCGTCAACTACCTGGATTAGAACCATCTCCAAGGATATGACGAAGCTCGGCCTAACACCAGTGATGCCTCAAGATCCCAACATTTGGCAGTCAGGTTATTGTACCTATATTGTAGTGTAGTCATGTAAACAAGAATTTGTTCCACAACAAATTATAATAATATTTGCAAGTAACCAACTATTGAAATCCATGCTACAAACCTACTGTCCTATTTGTTCATAACAGTTTTATAATCCTCAGATAGCTGAAATGGCCTTAAAATTATCAAGTATAATATTTAAATGACAGGGACAAGTTTACTTTATCAAGCTGTTATAATTGACATTTGGTTATGAATATAAGGGTTAGGTTACTGCAGAAAAATATCCTACCTACTGTTTAATCTCAGAGTTTGGCTGGTAGTGCATCGAACCTTCCGCATGTTATGATGGTTACGGACAGACTTTTGACTGAAAAAGAGATGGCTGGAGGTATGTACCTATATATACATAAAAAATATGTATTTGCAGGTGGTACTTCGACAGCCCTTTGAATAATGAGATTGTAGGTTTGAGGTGTTTATTTTTAATTTTATAGGTTATCATTTCATTAGATTTATCATTTATCATCTAGAGTACCTTTGGCACAGAGACTTTACTCATGCTTAGAAAGTGTGTGCAAGTTGATGATGTTAATGATAATTATTATAAAACAAGACTTACCAGTATACTTTAGCGGCGTATCGATGCTAGAAAACAGACCGGTCCATCGCAAAACTCGCATAGAATCACAAACACTGGCGATAACGGTTTACAATTAATTGAAACAAAAATGCTCACACAAATTGATTGGCACTTGTTTCTTTTTCTTGCTTGAAACGAAAATACTTTGAGTTTGTATAAAATGTACCTTGTTATTTCATTATTCTAGGAAATGTACCTTAATGTACGTATGAAACAATCTGTGATGAAATAAATTCAAGGCCCAGCCACCACGAAAATAGAAATTTGGTTTCTCTAAGTCATTGCACGGCCATCGGGCAGCGTTTTTACAAAAAAAATTGTCGGGCAGTCGGACGATGAGCGAAACAGCGCACACACTCAAGACACACAAGAAGGTCGCAAGCAAACGAGGAATAAACTAGAACGAAACATGAACGAAACGAACGAACGGAACGACGTGACGTCAAGTGCAAGTGGGAAAGATGTGGGAAAGTGTGGGAAAGTAAGGAATAAAATAGGAAAGCGCCGATCCGATCCGACTTTTTGAAAGATCGATTTTCAGATGTGATCGAATCAATTTGATCCGATCCGTGGATCGATACAATATGAATTTGAATATGAAATATGAAATAAGTTTATTGCTGCAAATTCAAGTTTTCCTTAAGATCTAGCAAGTGTAGGTACATAAATGTAGGTTTATATCTATATCTAGACTATGAAACTTATTGCTAGTATTGTTTGTTTTGCAGATAGTATGTTTGGTACTGTGGTGGGTACCTGCAGTTATTTTGTTGATTCCTCACTAGGCAGAGCCTGTATCGAGGGAAACTTATTCAAAACTTTGGTTTGTATTATGTTTTAAATTTAATATAAGTGTGGGTACTTTTCATTGTAATTATGATTGGCGTTTGCTAATGTGTCATAAATGCCAACCTTAATTATTACAAAGTTATTTTTTAGTATATTAGTTGGTATTTTCTTAGGTCCATCTAATTTCTGTTGCGTTCTTATTGTGGTTAGCTATTTTGTACGAGCCCTTCACAAAGAGTTCTACTACTACAAAAAACATTGAAATTGGAAAATTTAAGTAAGAAGATAATTAGGAATTCACTACTATAATTATCTGATACAATTCTTTCAATTTACGTTCAACTTTGCTGTCCGTTTTTATTCTATCGCTCACCTCAACTCATTTTTAGCAACGTTATGCTAAGATATAAATATTCAAGAAAGTGACTTTAAGGGTACGTATCTAGATCCGCCTACGTGATAAACGCATAGATCTTAGGTAGTTACGGGATTATTCGAGTATAAAAAAAAAATGAAAATAAAAAATACGCATATATTTAAACTTTTCAGTGTAGTTGAAAAAAATTTTGTTTGAAGTTGTTTTTTTAATTATAGATTATTTCCGAATGTTTAGTTAATAGAAGCTCTTTATCTAACCAGGCTACGAAATCTGTATTCCGATAGTCAAGGCCACACATAAATATGGGATTGAAGTTATTAAAATTAAGATGAAAAGGTAATCTTTATTTATCAAAATCAACTAACTACTCAATTATTTTAAAATTCAAGCCCATAAATAACAATGTCGTCCCCTATTTTTGTACCGGATGGTATTTCTTTTTTTTAAATTTATATGGAACCAAACGAGAAGTATATAAAATAAATAAAATAAAATAATTTTCCAAATAGGTTTGTAAATGTCAATTTTTTGAGGTAACAATCGTAAAAAAATACAACAGAATCGACCGAATCCTTCTTTTTTTAAAGTCAGCTATAAATCGGATCGGATCGGCACATCCCTACGCGCCGATCGACAACGAAATGAATGAACTGAGACAGAACATAAATTCAATTCCATAGCTATGTAGTCTGTGGAATGATTGCTAAAAAAAAATATCTGACCGACCAGTGCGGCGTTGCTACAATATAATTTTCGTAACTTTTGGCCCCCTCGCGCCTCGCGTAACATGCAAGTATTGTACTTAATTTTTATTTAAATGGCAATTTTCGTAACTTTTGAGAAAAACAAGATTTGCAATACAAGATTTTTATTGCAAACCGTTTACGAACGCATCGAAATGGAACGTACCGAATACTGGTGCGGCTAAAAAGTATTTCACTTATTAACACTCAGATGGCTCTGAATGAAACACGCCATGACAAAATTAAACGTATCCAATATGGATTAAAACTTGATTTTGTTTGAGCGTGTGCGCGCACGTTGCCGACTTCGCGAGTTCGTGCCGTTTGCAGTTTCGAAATAAACATAGTTTTTATCCTATTTCTGTTTCCTATTATTATTTTAGTGTACATTCCGATACAGAAGAAACAATGTAAATGTAATCTACGATGTATATTATGAAATGTAATCACTTTAGAATGACGTTTCCTTGCCTACCGTCAGTACCTGAGCCGGCAAGGCCATTAAAATGTGTGGTTCAAGCTTCGGCTGAAACCGAAATATCCGTTTTCTAACCTTTGGGGGGGAAACGGTTCTATTTAGGTGTTCGAGCCTTCGCTTGAACCACAGTGAGACGTGTTTACTATCTGCCGGCGCTGCATTATAGCGTACTGTGAGTATAAATTAATCAGGACTGTAAGATGAAAACAACACTGTTTTATCAAATCTACATACTTTAAACAGTTTAAAACCAGATATATAGTATAAAACCAGATATTATAGTTTTAAATATTATTAAATATGGGAGAAACTTGCACTTTAGAGTGTTAAGTCAGGTTTTGAGCAGATACAGTCTACAACACAATAGTTATTTTTGAGTTACAAAAGTACACATCTGATGGATTTCTTCATTAATAACTACTGAGGCCTCATTTACTAACTCAGTTGTACACTGAAATGATTGGCACCGGACCTTTATTTGCAAACTTTGACATTTCATATGTCGAAATTCAAAGAACATCAATTGACAAACTGTCAACGTTTGTAAAAAGAGGACCGGTGCTTATCATTTCGGTGTGCAACTGAGTTAGTAAATGAAGCCTCTGGTCCAATTTTATGAGAGGCAACTGCTGCAGTTTTTTTTACCGTAGTAACTGGATACTTAACGTGTTTTGGGATAGTTTCATAACCATGATAATTTAAAAAGTTATTGATTGTCCATGAAATGATTTTCTTGATCACTCGGTGGATTCTTCGCCTTTAAGGTGTCGTTTTACCATGGCGTGTGCAACTAATCCTCCGTTTAAATTGGGCTGCTAAAGTTAAAAATGTGTGGCGCTATGTTCGAGGGAGCTAGTTCTATTTCCACATTTACACACACAGAGTCCACATTTATGCACTTTACTTTTTTTTACTTTTTTTCTGTCTTTATGCACTTTAACAAGCTCTCTAGATTTCTTGTTTTATCTGTTGTGTATAGGGACGTTATGCCAAGTGATGCCATCGCAGCCAATTCAGTTTATAGGGTTCAGACTCTAGTCAATTTCAGACTAGTCATTCAATTCTTTGAACCGGAAAGAATCCCCCAAATCACCAGGCTTAAGAGTTCTGCTCCTGGTGGCGGGAGTTTCATGCGAAGATCAACCAAATTTTCTCGATGATTGAGGATTTCAAAGGGTCGTGCCTCCATTTGCTCTTGCTTGCGTACAGCAAAGGGTTTTTTATTATTATTTATTTATTTAAGTGCTATTAGTGGTCTCTTTCACCCGAGTTTGTTGGTACTGGGCTGATTGGTTGCCGGTTCTCTCGGTTACCATTTCCGTGTTCACGTCGTGTGTGATGTAAATAGATAGTTATATAACGTTTATTGACAAAAGAGATGACATGTTTTTAGTTAATAGTGCCTTAAATCCTATGTTAGGTTAATCTAGACACTAGGACACTTCTCTGAAGATAGCATAAAATTATATAAATAATATACCAGTACAATACTTAAAAGCACAGTAGGCAGTTACGCACACAGACACAGCGGTGTCACACTCTTGTTGTCGTGTGGCGCACAATCACGCGCCTCCAGCCAGCGACCAGTGAGTGACAACGCTGCGCCTGAGTTGAGTCTATAGGATGCTCCTTCTTATGGCAAAGTAAAAAATAATCCAAATATAAGATTTCATGGAAATTTATATTTAAACAAGTTAAGTTAGATACGTTTTAAAATGTTTAGTTAATATAGCTTTATTATTCTTTAGAGTTATTTTATTTTTAATTTCAAATGGCAATTTATTAATAAGGTATGGTAATAAGTATGTCTGGTCTTCATAGAATCGTCCAAGGAGAACTTTCGTGCAGGATATTCCCGAGAGCTTTGTTTGTGGTTATATAAATTTTTCTACGCTCTTGGATCACTTCTTGCCAGCGATTACAAATATAACGTTATTAAGAACGCATCTGAGTGCTTCCTAATGTTGACAAAATTGTTATAAACTCTGACCTTTTTATAGGCGGACTAGTTTTTTTTGTTTTTTTATTTATTATTAAGACACTTTATTTAGTTGTAAACTCGTCTAAAATACATTTAATATTATTATTATTTTTAAAATTAATTTGTCAAGTAATTCTTGAAATATCATTCTACTCTGTAATACATCCTACGAGGCTACTATTTATATTTGGCCCAACATTTCAAGCGTAGGTAGGTTTACGTATATGTCTCTGGAGTTATTCCAGTTAGTAAGTTGTTAGGTTTTATTCAACGCACAGAAGGCTGGAGAAGCCTGAAACTGGTCTTGAACCTCTGTGTATCTTATGATGCGCCAGTCTTTGTCCTTAGGACTTTTGGCATTTAATGTAATTTTCTACTTCTACTGGGTCAGCTTTAGCAAGTTTTGCTTTCTTCCTTACAGTAGGTAAGGTAGCTGGTGAAAAATTGACTTTGGGTTGACCTGTAAGATACCTGAGGCCTCATTTAGTAACTCAGTTGTACACTCAAATGATCAGCACCGAACCTTTATTTGCAAACTTTGACATTTCATATGACGAAATTCAAAGAACATGAATTGACAAACTGTCAAAATTTGTAAAAGGAGGACCGGAGTCTATCATTTCGGTGTGCAACTGTGTTAGTAAATGAGGCATCAGGTTCGTGCAGTTCTGCCAACTGCTTGCTTCTGCAATTTGGCTCGCAAAATGATTGTTTGGGCAATTTTTTGTTTTCTGTAACGTATTTGTTGAGCTATTGCATAGCTTCTATCGAGGGCCTTGAGCGCGGGGACCGAATCCAGAAATTCCGTAACGAAAAAAAACCTCACGCTCCCCATTCCGACGGGCACGGAGGTGTGGCTTGAAGGCCGTGCATTGTCTAACGTCGTTTCTTTTCGGCAGTCTTCGACACGGTGTTTGTGTGCGTGCAACTAGACGTATTTTTATTTAATAAAAGAAAAAAAATTGTTTTCTTATCGGTCACCACGCTCAAAAAGTGTAACTTGAATTAGTATCAAAGAAAAAGAAATACTACATAAATAAAATAAATAAATAATTATAATTGCATAAGTTGATACAAAATGCTATGCAATAGCTTTACCGCGGCAGTCCCCGAGTGCCACACGTCTTTTAAGCTATTGCATAGCTTCTATCGAGGGCCTTGAGCGCGGGGACCGAATCCAGAAATTCCGTAACGAAAAAAAAACTCACGCTCCCCACTCCGACGGGCACGGAGGTGTGGCTTGAAGGCCGTGCATTGTCCAACGTCGTTTCTTTTCGGCAGTCTTCGACACGGTGTTTGTGTGCGTGCAACTAGACGTATTTTTATTTAATAAAAGAAAAAAAAATGTTTTCTTATCGGTCACCACGCTCAAAAAGTGTAACTTGAATTAATATCAAAGAAAAAGAAATACTGCATAAATAAAATAAATAAATAATTATAATTGCACAAGTTGATACAAAATGCTATGCAATAGCTTTACCGCGGCAGTCCCCGAGTGCCACACGTCTTTATTTTTTTTATATTTCTTTCAATGTCGATTCAAAGAAAAGATTTATATCCTCTTCTGAGTGTAGGGTGTTGCTGCTGCAGATAAATTCCTTTGTTTAGGTAGTTTTCCTAGGTTATTTCAATCCTCTTATTGAAAAGTTCAGTTTGTTTGGCTTAAAATGGCAGCAAAAATTTTCTCACTGCTATCTAGTTATTTCAGCTTCCATAGCATTATGTCATACGGCATTTTGTTGTGGGGGAATGCTGCAGATATCAACACCATATTTGTGTTGCAGAAGAGGGCTGTTCGTGCAAATCTTCAAATTAAAACACTCATATTATATCGAACGAACTTCACTAGTTCGTTTGATCTTCAATAATATGGGCCCCAGAGAATCACTTAGAACTAAGTTTAAAGAAATAAATGTTATGACAGTGCCGTGCCAATATATATATGAAAACTTAATATATGTCCGAAAACATATTAACATGTTCAAGAAAAATAGCGACTATCATAATGTTAACACTAGAAATAAAGATAAACTAGCTGTTCCTACTGTAAGGCTCCATAAAGTTAGTCAATCTTTTAAAGGGATGTCTGTACGATTTTTTAACAAAATCCCAAATGATGTGATTAATCTATCTGTAAATAAATTCAAAAATGTTGTTAAACTTAATCTATGTAATAAAGCTTATTATTAAATATCTGATTATTTAGATAACAAAAAACTTGGGATGAAACTGCCTCCAACTCCATCAAAAACAATGTAATAGTTATTAAGAACAATGACGTTAAAAAATATAAGCCAAGCAGAGTTTCTTGCCAATTCTTCTCTGTTTGGTCACGTTACGAATTGGTGGTAAATTAAAAAACATACGTTTCAAAGTGTACTATACAGTTCCTACTGAATAAATGAATTTTGACTTTTGACTTTGACTTTTGACTTTTATCTCATGTACTGGCACTGAGCACGAAGCACAACCCATACTTTAAAGTGAAACCCGATCTATATGGTCATATATGGTCTTTTATTATGTCCGATTCATAAATGGAACGCTCAGGCTGGTGAACTTTAGTTTCAACTTCCGTTACTAAAGCCTTTTCTTTGCCTTCAGGTTACTGCCTAAGATCATGGATTTAAGCGTGGCTACAGTATCCATGAATGCGTTGTATAAAAGCCTGTTTTTAAGCTATTGCATAGCTTCTATCGAGGGCCTTGAGCGCGGGTACCGAATCCAGAAATTCCGTAACGAAAAAAAACCTCACGCTCCCCACTCCGACGGGCACGGAGGTGTGGCTTGAAGGCCGTGCATTGTCTAACGTCGTTTCTTTTCGGCAGTCTTCGACACGGTGTTTATGTGCGTGCAACGAGACGTATTTTTATTTAATAAAAGAAAAAAAGACGTGTGGCACTCGGGGACTGCCGCGGTAAAGCTATTGCATAGCATTTTGTATCAACTTATGCAATTATAATTATTATTTTATCTATGCAGTATTTCTTTTATACATCTAGTTGCACACAAACACTGTGTCGAAGACTACCGAAAAGAAACGACATTAGACAATGCATGGCCTTCAAGCCACACCTCCGTGCCCGTCGGAGTGGGGAGCGTGAGGTTTTTTTCGTTACGGAATTTCTGGATTCGGTCCCCGCGCTCAAGGCCCTCGAAAGAAGCTATGCAATAGCTTAAAAACGGCAAACAAATCAAAACAAACAACAAACAAACAAATCAATTTTTCTATAATGCCATCTATCAGTTTTAGAGTACAAACTTTGGAAATGCAAATAACGCCATCTATCAGTTTTACATAAAAACACCTCCGTGCCCGTCGGAGTGGGGAGCGTGAGGGTTTTTTTCGTTACGGAATTTCTGGATTCGGTCCCCGCGCTCAAGGCCCTCGATAGAAGCTATGCAATAGCTTAAAAAAATGTTTTCTTATCGGTCACCACGCTCAAAAAGTGTAACTTGAATTAATATCAAAGAAAAAGAAATACTGCATAAATAAAATAAATAAATAATTATAATTGCATAAGTTGATACAAAATGCTATGCAATAGCTTTACCGCGGCAGTCCCCGAGTGCCACACGTCTTTTTTTTTATATTATTAAAATATAAAGCGAGTAAAGTAGCGCTCTGTGCAGAGGCAACTAGGAGATAGTGCTCCTAATAGCTCTTTAACTGCGGTTACACAGTAAAGATACAGGGGAATTAAAAGCTCGAGCCATGGCGACTGTAGATTAGGTCTCAATACTCATATCATTTTATTTTCAACTGCCGAAGGTATTTGGCTACTCCTGAATATCATGAAAGGGGTAGTTTCCAATCCTCTGTTCCAGTAACTCCTAGTCTCGCTACCCCTTGGGGTAGTTGAGATAGATCCATTACTGCAATGATAACTCTAAATGCTGTAATTTCTTTTTCTGGGCAAGATATGAGTGTCGGTTCTCCCATGGTAGTCAATTCAGCCATATCTGTAAGCCAACTATAGAAGGCAGAGGAAAACGCTTCAAAACGCGTTATTATTATGATTTTTTTTTCTGAATTGGACGGATTTGGTCGGGTCTCTGCTTGAGGCAACGAGACGACGCGACGTGCTAAATGGCCATCATCAGGATTATAGCGGCATGACGCAACGTATCATTCGTGTCGTCTTAATTTGAGACTTCATGTCAATGTGATCGAGATGATTAAATCATGAAATGAAATTTTCATTTCATTTTTTATTTCATATATTTCCATAAATATATTGTGTGTGGAAGTAGTTCGAGGCATCAGTTCAGGTGGCACAACTTTTTCGTCTCAATTTGAGACTTCATGACAGCGCGACCAAGACGACGCACGACGGGACTTTGCAATACAACTTATCATTTGTGTTTTCTCAACTTGAAACTTCGTGACAACGCGCAACGCGACCAAGACGGACGTGACGTTTTTAGAACGAGGAACCAATTCCCATGGCATGATAAGACTTACCATTTGTGTCGTGCTTCGAGACGACGCGACGTCTTAGACGAGTCGTTGTCTTAGACGAGGCATCACTGGTTGCTGATGTCGTTTCGAAAGTGGTTTTGCCTCAACGCGCTGAGCCGGACGGTGCCAAGCGACCCAAATATATCGTCACTGGACTGAGGCATGCCGAGTGGTAAACAATGGTGCCGCACTTCAAGAGGCCGGGCGTCTTCTAGTCAAACAACGTGCGTCTTCTAGTGAGACGACATGTGTCTACTAGTGAGACGAAGTGCTTCTTCCAGTGAGACGAGACGTGCGTCTTCCAGAGAGACGAGTTGCGTCTTCTAGTGAGACGATGTGCGTTTTCGAGTGAGACGACGTACGTTTTCCAGTGAGACGACACGTACGTCTCCCAGTGAGACAACATATGCGTCTTCCAGTAAGACGACACGTGCGTTTTCTAGTGAGATAATATACGATTGAACGTACGATTTGATGACTTACGTCGCCTAAACAGGTGACCGCATCTCGTCGCTGGACCAAGGCCGTCGAGCAGAATGCAGTGAGACGACACGTGCGTCTTCCAGTGAGACGGCGTGCGTCTTCTAATGAAACAATGTGCATCTTCCAATAACAGAAGATGTCTCTCACTATGGTTCAAGCGAACGTTCGAACACCTAAATAATAGTAGATTGTTTTACAAGGGACTAAACCATCCCATTATAAACGAGGTTGTTATACTCCCGAGCGTAGCGAGGGAAGATGACAAGACCGAGTTATAATGGGTGGTTTTGGCCCGAGTAAAACACTCTACTTTTCACTTCGATTGCGAGAAAATAAAACAATTCAAAATTAGACAATTTTCATAAATTTTATTAAAAATTAATCAACCTTCATAAAACATTACCAAGACGGTTCTATTTTCAAAAAAAAGATTGACTGAGCACCAAGAAGTCGAGTTTTTATGTAAGAGAACGAATGCTTTGTACGGGCTGATGATTTTAGACAAAAATTAAAAAGAAAAAATACTTTTTAGCCCGAGGTATTAAACTCGAGTTTTAGGCCCGCTAAGCTACACTATTATGATACACTTTTTGAGCAAGAGAAGTGAAAAATACTTTTTCAATATCAGCAGCCGATCACAGTTTGACGTTGACAGGCCCATTATGAGCTTTATAAGCCGTTGCAGCTTGGACCATTTTATGATTCTGACAGAAATATTGAAGTTTTTTGTTTCTTAACCTGGCAAGTTCTAGTCCTCTTGTAATTTTGTTAGCTTTGAATGGAATTACCTCATTTTAGAAATATAGTTTTTTAAGATACCTGTAATTTAACCACCACCACCACCACCACCAGCCTATTTAGACTACTGAACAAATGAAACAAGAGTCTGTTTTATCATAAGATTAAAAACTACACTATTAGACACAATACATTCCTTTGTTGCGTTCGGTTTCCGAACGACACCGGCGCCGCGCGGGAAAAGGGTTTTTGACAGGTTCAAGTTGGGACTGGTCAGATGGAACACAGATAGTTTCTGTCCCTCTGGAAACACGAACCTTTTTTTTTTATCACACTCAACCTCCATCGCCTTTTTATTGTTAAATCTTGTCGACATCGACATTGGCAAAGTTGTGGACGCTATACCACAGAGGCCATAAATAAAAAGAAGAAGAAGATAGTTTCTGACGCGCTCGCGAGATTTATTCCTTACCTTACTATACCGCGGATCTGTGAATCTAAGACTGTGTCCTGGTGTGTTATCTTATGTGTAAAGACATTGTTTACATCTACAATAAACGTTTTCATTCTTGAAGAGTTCTTGTTAGCGTGTTCAGTTCCCTGCCTGATCTGAGGTGTAAGACAAGAGATCCTCCAAACCTTTATATTTTAATTTATTTTATTTTATTTTGCTGACATTAATTTAGCTTCTTACCGACCCCAAAAAATAATAATGCAAGAGTTCCTTGATTAGAAAATAATTATGCTAGTACTAATAATCAAAAATGTTAACTAAGCTATAGGATAAATGGTAAATGTCGATTTTTTAAGCTATTGCATAGCTTCTATCGAGGGCCTTGAGCGCGGGGACCGAATCCAGAAATTCCGTAACGAAAAAAAACCTCACGTTCCCCACTCCGGGCACGGAGGTGTGGCTTGAAGGCCGTGCATTGTCTAACGTCGTTTCTTTTCGGCAGTCTTCGACACGGTGTTTGTGTGCGTGCAACTCGACGTATTGTACGACTCTACGAAGCTCGCACGAATCGAGACGATCACCACGCTCAAAAAGTGTAACTTGAATGCCCTCGATAGAAGCTATGCAATAGCTTAAAATTCTCGCCTCCCCCTGGTAAATGTTGATTTACTTACCTACTTATTTGTTTTTTTTGTGCAATTTTATTTATCTATTTTATATATAAGATTTTTTTTATTAAATTATACCCCCTAGCAAGATGCCTAAATTTTGCTATGCCCTAACAGGGTTCATGTTGAAACTATGCATAGAATTTAAGACCTCTGTAAACAACATGTACGCAATAAATGATTTGATTTGATTTAACTTTTGCAGCAAAAATGTAACATTTCAGTAAACGAAATGTTACTTTTGACTCAATCGCCCTGGCAGGTGGAAACACTGTAACTGACAGAATTTGAAATGTGAAGTTTGGTAAAGTAAATAAATTCGTGTTTACATTTTTTATGAATTACTTCGTTCGTTGATCGTTCATGGTTTATCTTAATCGACAAGCATATTTTAAATAGTCACATAATCCAGAGTTTACGAGGACGCCGTCCCTTTTGTGGTCCGTTTCATGTGCTGCGCTGTGCTGCCAAAAATCTAGAAATGGAATGCCGCCCGCTGTACTTACTAGAGGAGAGGATAAAAACCTTTAAAATGTGGCCGTTCAGCGACAAAGAGAAATGCAACGTGCGGAAGATGGCGGAGGCCGGGTTCTACTCGATGGCGACGGGCGCGGAGGACGCCGACGCCGCCAAGTGCTTCCTGTGCGGCAAGGAGATGGACGGCTGGGAGCCGAACGACGAGCCGCGCGCAGAGCACAGGGCGCATGCGCCGCACTGCGCCTTCGTACAGCTGGACCGGAGCGAGGACGACTTACTGGTCAGTACCGGTGCCGTTACTACCTTAGCCCAACAATCTCACTCAACTCGAACTGTCTACTGCTCGCTTGGTAGGTTCTTACTGTGACATGAACAGTCAATAGACCCCTTTGGCACACTCCAGTACCCTAGTACAGGATACTTGACGGCCTTTGTGCGCGCGCAGTGGGCAAAGGTCCGCCTGACATGCAGACGGTTGCCAGTTCCATTCTCACCGTGGAACAAATGTATGCATAATATGTAGATTCTATCTGACCTGCCCGCAACTTCGTTTGCGTGTATACTTTTGTAAAGTCCGTTTTCATGTTGTTCAACCTATTTATTTAGGATTACATGTAACCCTAAATATGTACAGTATAAAAAAAAAACAACCAACATTACCTAGATTACCAGGTGAGGTCTGGGTAGATACCCGGGCCTGTCCCCGTTCCTGTTCTTGCTTTCGCTTCTGCTGCCTTTTCCTAGCCCATATTCACTCCCTTTTCCGTTAGCGACCCGTCACCAAGTCACAGCCAGTTAAAAAGTATAGGTATCATGAGTTTTTATATCCCTTACTTGAGAAATTTTTGGTTCCCCGTGCAAACTTAGTAGAACCATAATTTACATTTATTTATGTAGGTATATGTATTTAATCATTTAATACGATACATATGTTACGAGTACATATACTCGTAACATATGTATCGTACTATTTTTGTATATTTATTTATTATACATTATTTATTGTCTATTAGGGAATATATATATTTTTGTAATAGTTATAAGTAGGTTTATTCCCAATTTGTGATTATTTGTATGTACACATTTGTCTATCCTTTTCATTATAACTTCTCTTTATACCCAAAGGTTTGCTGTAAGAAAACTCTTTCAGGGTTAAGCTCGCCTTTGTACATAGCTTCTAAGTGAACTTTTTCTGTATTTATTTTATTGTGTACAATAAAGAAACTTTGATCCCCTATATGTCATTCCCATCTAACTCTAGTGACACTTTAATACTAGGGCTTTATCTAGGGTGCATGCTACTGCTCGATCCGCTGCTGCGAGGCCCACAGCCAACGTGCGAGTGTCTGGTGTATAATACTTTGAATACTGAAGACACACTTGCTCTAGGGCGCAAATTGCTACTCGACCCGCTGCTGCGAAGCTCGCAGTCAACGCGCTAGTGTATAATGTATAAAACTGAGTGCTGAAAACACACATTGTTAGGGCTTTCAGGCATGAAAAACGTAAAAGACAGACAGACAGACAGTCACTTACTGTGAGCAGGCATATAAGGTAGGTACGTGTGCCATAATCACGTATATCTTGTTTTTTTCTGTTGTGACTGTGAAACTGTGTGCACTGTGCACCTGAGCAGGCATGTGTGCCAAACACAATATTTGGACTTGCCACTGACTACCACCAATGAACTTGGTATGGTGGGTAACGTTCTTACGTAGATCTTAGGTACTGATAACTGTGAGCAGGTATGTGTGCCAAACACAACGCTCGATTGGTTACGTACCTGTGCCTAAAAACAAAAAGCAAACATACTTCCCTCAAGCAGAAACACTAATATTCGCATTGATAGCGCGATCTATTTTATCCAATCTGATCTGAACTACGACGTCAACGAAACCTTCTATCATTCTTACCATAAGTAGAGCCAGGCACGCTAGGCCTAAACCCAGCAGTGGGTAAAGTCGGGCTGCGGATGATAATAGGTCAAAAATGCAGAAATATTCCAAAACTATGAGTAGGTATGATACATTTTTATATCCGTAAATTGAGAAATGATTGGTTCACCATACAAAACTACCCTTCCTATCATCTATCACTATACCAAAAGTTATTAAATCGGTTCAGCGGGTTAGGCATTAAAACGTAATAAACAGACATACAAACAGATTTACTTTCCCATTTATAACATTAGATATTGGATAGCGAAGTCTATGATGCACGTTTTATTCTAAAAATATTACGGCTTCCGCGCAACAAATAAAGGCAAACAATGTTGCAGGTGGGTCAGCTGGCATTGATACCGGGATCCAATAACCTCTTCGCCCGCATTAGGCTAACCTGGGCCGTCGATTCAATACAAAAGTTAGATGACCACGTTTCAACTTACTGAACTACGATGTCAACGAAACTCTAAGAAATGGAAGGTCATGTTGTACACACCAGCCTATATCAGTCCACTGCTGGACATAAGCCTCCCCTAATAAAGGGGGATATGCCCGTAATCCCCACGCTGAGCATGCGGGTTGGGGATCGCAGGGCACAGCTTCTCGCACCACCGACGCTGCTGCCCGTCATTGGCCTGGGGATTTAGCTGTGTCGATGTAGGCTGTGCTGTGCCGCAATCAGCCGTTCGCCAGAGCCCCGTTCGTTGTTTAGCAGGATGCACCACGTGCAGGTGAGGTTGGCTTGGGTTTCGAAGATTGGACCCCGTACACCCCAACCCCATGTTGTAATGGTTTTTTTTTTTTTTTGACCTATTTCAAAACCTATACATTCTAGAATTATAATACAAACCATTTTAGGATGTACAAACAAAATACATTCACGAGACACCTCACTCAATATATTTGCATAAGTTTAATTTTTTTTTGGCCCATTTTGGGACTCCATACTTTGATGACCCTCTGTCTGATAACTCATATACTTCCCAGCAAAAATTTCAAATACAACTTATAAACCCACCAAATTGTATGCAGATTGGAACAACGGTTCAAGAATTATGCTCGAACAAACATACATATACCAATACTTTTTGGCGTGTTTCAAAAACTATTATTGTATTCAAGAAATAAAATAAAAACCATTTTTGAATGTACAAACAAAACCCTTTTTCATGATACCCCACTCAATATATTTGTGTTTAATTTTTTTTGGCTCCTTTTGGAACTCCCATACCTTAATGGCCCCCTGTCGGATTTAACTCAATTGCTTCCTAGTAAAAATTTCAAATACAAATAATCGACCCACCAAATTTGATGCAGATTGGATCACCGGTTCAAGAGTTATGCTCGGACAAATATAAATACAAACTTACAATTCAACCTCTTTATTTATTAGTATAAATTTGTCTCAGGGTGGTTGTTTTGTATATTGTATAATTATGTAAGTATTTACAAAAAAATAAAATATTTCTGTAGTAATATCAGTGATGAGGTTACCATGATACAAGCTTTGCTTAGTTTGGGGCCACACATGGCTGTGTGATAGTGTCTAGCATTATATATTTATTGTTCACTTGTGGAATAGCATAAATAAATAAATAATGCGGGATGAAATCACACAGCATCCTGTAGCCCCAAACTAAGCAGAGCTTGTATTATGGGAACCACATGATTGATATACTACATATATATTTTTTTTGTGACAAATGTTGCAGAACATGCAAACATTTGTCCCGCAGCGGGAATCGAACCCGCAACCTACTGCGTCTCGGGCGGAAATTCGCCCGCTGCGCCACAGAGGCCGGCATAGTGTTCATATTATGAATAATTCTTTAATATTCTGTCTGAAAAGGCATGGCGTCCAAGGCCTAGCGGCAAGTTTCGCACACAAAAAGCAAGATATTGCTCACTGGACCAATCTATTCACTATTTAACTGTGACATAAAAAACCCAGAAGCATGGGACATTGAACTATTTATGTTAATAAACATACCTCCAAGAAGCAGAATAAAAAAGGAGAAAAATCTGTAAGCACTCGTTATGGGAGCTCTACGTCCAGCAGTGGACTGCTACAGGCTGATGATTATGAAGCCCTTAAATCTATTATGAAAGATTACACCCAATACTTTGTACTGGCACTGGGTAAATTAGTTTTCCCTTTTTCAGTTATTGGAGTTCCTGTCTATCATAAAGCAGTACATGATCAATGAGGCCAAGAGGATCGCTGAAGTGGCCAAGGAGCTAGTGGACGAGAAGGCCACATCTGTGAGACAGAGGTGCCTTGCCAAGAAATGACGACTATATTATTGCTACCAATTATGACTTCAATTTGTATTAAAGTAAATAAGTAAATAAGATCGAATATGAATAAAATAAGATGTTTTTAAGGTAACATTTGTATTAATCATAATTTTAAAAGTAATAAATACTAGGAAACGAAAATTAAACAACTGTTAGGCCTGTTAGGTCCATAGAAGATAATATATCTAGGGTTAAGTCACAGAACTAGGTCTGTGGTTATTTCCTTTATGGTCTATTACTTTACTCTTTGGTGGTTATAGCTTTTTAAACCAATCCGTAAATACTCCTCGGTCAATGTAACAAGTGGTCTTCTGTAACTATGGCAACTGTTTTGTAGTCACCTAGCAACCAATGTCAAAACAGAAGTCATTGTTAGCCTAAGATTGTAATTTTTTTGTTGTTTACAAATTTTTATTATTGACTGAATAAAACGACTGTAATGGCTACAGATGTGAAGAATTTGGAGACCTATGCCATTATTGGATTTGATGGTAAGTTATATCAACTTTTGTCTTTGTTGGAATGTTAGCAAAGCACGTTCTATCATGAAGTCCACAGTGTCACCATCATCAGCATATAGTAGTCCACTGCTGGAAATAGGCCTCCTCTAATGAGCACCATTGCGCCCTGCCCTCGATCCTCGACGCATTCAGCTGCTACCAGCAGCCGACAGCAGATCGTCACTCCATCTGGTCGGAAGGCGTTCTACACTACGTTTGTTGGGTTGGGTTGGAAAACTAGGTACGTTTTCCAAAATGCTGCCCAACCCAGCTCAACCTCCTCTTGGCCTCTACCTTCTTGAAGTTGTTTCTAGCTAAGTTCAGAATCTGCCTGAGGTACCTATGTAGGTATACCTACTCCGAAACAACTTCAAGAAGGTGTCCAATTACGACGAGAGGTCTTGGATCAATTTGGTCATTGACCATGACTTTGGTCTTGACCGAAATCCTGAGACCTATCTTTCGCGAGGCTGATGCTAGGCCGCCCATCATCTGAAAATCGTATGTGTGATGAGATGTTCTCGTCGTTTATGTTAATACCCATACCTTTCCAGAATAAGAACAAAGTTAAGCAAAATCAACTGTTACAATGGCTGCCTCACACATTTCAATGAAAAACCACATAATTCAAAAAGTCTGAACAAATGTTGTAGAACCTTGACATTACATTATTTACCTCTTTTTGGGATGTCATATGAATTGGTGTAGGTATAATATAGGAATGAATCCCCCAAGTAGGTATGTTGTGATATTATTGTGGTAGGTACGTAGGTATCTATATTTCCAGGCTCGGCCATCCGTGGTCTGAAGGTGCATCCTGACTGCGAGCACATCGTTTATCCGATAGGCAACAAGGTTTGCATCCAGGAATGGAAGACGAAGAAGATGTACTTTCTATCTGGGCATACCAACAGGTAAGCATCGGCTGTTACCTAATCGAATGCCTAGGTACCTATCTAACACCGCACAGTATTTACATTATGTAAGCTGTAAGGGCCTTTTTATTGTGATGTCATGCGTGTGTGCACACTATCGTAGTATCATAGGTAGGTAGACAGACATCATTTATTTACTACAAAATAGCACGCACATACATTTTACAAAACAATTATTATACGTATGCAAAAGAACACTTTACAACACAGGTAGTATTGTGTGGTACAGCAGCAAATAGGCCCCGAATCAGCATCATGCTGACTGCGTAGCAGGATGCTGTTTTTCTGCCGGGACCGTTGGCGTTGTGTTCAGGCACAAGAGCTCCTGTGAGAACATTCTCGTATGAGGTACGTGTTGTTATTGTGAGGCGCGGCACACGCACGCGGCACACGGCGCGGGCGGGTCGAGGGCGGTGCAGGGATGCGTCCACGCACACACGCATGACAAGGAAAAGGCCCTGAGTTCACCAGGCACTACCAGGTGCCTAGGTACCAAGTTTTGTTTTTCAAAAACAACTTACATTCTAAGAAGGCAAATAACTAGGTACGAGTTATTGTTTCCTAACATCCTTACTTGGTATGAGCTTGGCATACAAAACATTTCATCTGCAATGAGCAGAGCAGCACGGATTCTCCAATCGAAAGGCAAATTAACTATTACAATGTTGAATCTTCTCTCGTTCATCAACAAGGCCATTCAGGCAGAATGCGTTAGCACCCTAGTAGTCTGTGCGGGTAGTATCCAGATAGAAGGGTAGATACACATGCGCTTTATGTTTTTACACTGTTTTTTCCAACTCTTGATAAGGTAGGCATGTTATGTAGGTCTGTATTGTAGTACCTTCCTATTGATATTTTTTTACACTTGTTAGGTATTACAATAGTAGTTACAAATCTTCTCTCATTCATCAACAACGCCACTCAGGCAGTAGATAGCAGGGTACAGGTCGATGCGCAATACACAGATTTTTCTAGCGCTTATCATTCATGCAAATTTGACTGACAACAAAAACACCTGACTGCAGGTTCACCTATCATTTAGTACAAACTAAAACGAAGCTAGGTAAAGACAGTAGACGTTTGAAAGGCGTGTCTTCCCGCTAACGAGTTAGACATATACTACGTACCTACTATCACTAATTTTGTAGTGTGTCGACGGTGGCGCTGTCTCCGAAAGGCACGTACGTGGGCTCCGGACAGATCAACCACATCGGCTTCAAGGCCTCAGCCAAACTGTGGGACTTCAAGAAGAAAACACTCATTGGTACTCATGAGCTACATAAGGTAGGCTATCCTTAGCTGACGGCTTTTGTTCTTAACGTGCCTAGGGCCTTCAGTCAGGCGTGTTTGCCAGTTTTTTTTTCGCCCGCTTGCGGGTCGTACCATACATGTTTTGTTTGTACCATACGCACGCGGCTCACGTGCGGGTCAACGGTAGAACGCACGGATGCGTGCCTGGCCCGCAAGCGGTAATAAAATAAGGGCCTTTTTATTGTCATTGACAATGAGTGATTTAGGTAATTTCCGCGTGGAGGCGCTCGCGTTCAGCACGGACGAGCGGTACATGATCTCGCTGTAACAGTGTGTCCCGGGCGGGTAGGTCCGCGTGGAGGCGCTGGCGTTCAGCACGGACGAGCGGTACATGATCTCGCTGTAACAGTGTGTCCCGGGCGGGTAGGTCCGCGTGGAGGCGCTGACGTTCAGCACGGACGAGCGGTACATGATCTCGCTGTAACAGTGTGTCCCGGGCGGGTAGGTCCGCGTGGAGGCGCTGGCGTTCAGCACGGACGAGCGGTACATGATCTCGCTGTAACAGTGTGTCCCGGGCGGGTAGGTCCGCGTGGAGGCGCTCGCGTTCAGCACGGACGAGCGGTACATGATCTCGCTGTAACAGTGTGTCCCGGGCGGGTAGGTCCGCGTGGAGGCGCTCGCGTTCAGCACGGACGAGCGGTACATGATCTCGCTGTAACAGTGTGTCCCGGGCGGGTAGGTCCGCGTGGAGGCGCTCGCGTTCAGCACGGACGAGCGGTACATGATCTCGCTGTAACAGTGTGTCCCGGGCGGGTAGGTCCGCGTGGAGGCGCTCGCGTTCAGCACGGACGAGCGGTACATGATCTCGCTGGGCGGGCGCGACGACGGCTGCGTGGTGCTCTGGGACTGCGCGGCCGGCGCCGCCACCGGCACGGCCGCCGCCGCCAAGCTCACCACCGGCGACGCCGTCACGCTCACGCCGCTCAACTGCCGACCCAACGCCTTCGTCACCGGCGGGGACTGTGAGTACCTACACCTACCGTCTCGGCTCAAACCGGACGCCCCTTCGCTGAACGTACACATTAATTTGGGGTGATTTTGTATTTCGAAGCAAACCTGCGCGTATGGAACATCCGCGCGGAGAGCAAGAACCTGGACGTGGTGGACGTGTCGCTCGGCAAGCTGCGCCGCTGCGTGCGCTGCATCGCCATCAGCGAGACCGACGCCTACGGATACGCAGGCACCACGTGAGCACTCTACCACACCTCGGTACCATCACAGGGCACCATGCGATGTCACATCTCCCTCGAATATCTATCCTCATCGGTCTATAGATCGGTCCACTTAGCATCTTTCGCAAATCGCCACTTCAGTTTGGCCTTCAACTGGCCACTAAAATTTTGAATACCCATGCATACAATAACGTAATATCAATCCAGACTTGTTCACTTTCCTTGAATGAAGGACCCGCTAGCCGTAAAACACGACGTTCTTTTTGTCCTGTGATTCTGTTCGAAATACTTTATGTATATTGCAGTACGGGTGACATGATAAAGTTCTCTATCGGCTACCCGCCCGACCCGAAGGAGTCTGTCGCGGGCTGCAAGCCGACCTTACTCGGCTGTTTAGCCAAGTGCGGTCCCTGGAAGAAGGGGAAACGACCCGAGTCTAACTGCTACAGCTTAGGTATGTTCTCTGCAAGCTAGGAAACATTGTATTCGCATGTAAAGGAGTGTACGCATTTGCATAGGTTATCGTATTGTAGGTCCCAGCTTCATTAATTGACGAAAGGGAAACTTGCTTTGATATCTTCAATTCAAAGGTACCAATTGTTTTGGTTAACGTTGATCGGCTTCTTCATCTTAGAACCTGCTACTGGCCACTATGATGTTAGACTTATTAGGCCTGTGATATGTCCCAATGTGATTGTTATCGTGCTCGCGCAGGCATAGAGGCGATCTTGATAATGCAGGACGGCTGCCTGATCGTGGGCGGCGGCGACGGCACCATCGACCTGCTGGACGAGATCAACTGGACCGGCGGCTTCCCCAAGGGCAAAATACTCGACCCTAACAAGCCGCACTTCAAGGCGGTAAGCTTTATGACATTCAAAGCGTCGAAATGATCTTTAGTTTTGAGGATCCCATTATAATATTACGGAGCCGTGTAATGGTACCTACCGCTACCTACCTACCATTTATAGGTATTGTGTTTTGTTATGTCACCTATGTGAATATATCACGGAAATAAATAGAACACGCATCTATTCTAGTAACATTATTTTATAGCGTGTTCGTTAATAAACGACGTCATGTATCGTCCGTTTGACCGTTTTACCCTGTGGTTGGACCGATACAACGGGAGTATGTTTAAACCTACCATGGTGTCGTGATAATAGATCGTCGATAGTTTAAACTACATATGTATATCATTTGTGTTTAAACGGAGTAGAATTTTCTTAACTAGGTTACATTTATCCACGACGAGCTGCCATATCGGCACGTTTATACATGAGGTACAGAGAGAGAGAGCTGTACAACATGACGTAGCTGTTTACTTGAGGGCCATTCAAGTATTACGTAAGCACTATAGGGGGGCGGGAGGGTTTTCTTATTTTTTATTGACATGGGGCGTGGGGGGGGGGGGTGGGGGTAGCGGGGTCTACATGGTAATTACATCAGCAGTAGTTATTTTTTTTTTACACATTGGCAACCCAGACCAGACCCGCAAATTAGAATACATTAGAAGAATACATATATGCATTTTATGGGTACCAATGTTAGTAGTAAGTTATTGGGCATTCTAAACCACCAACAGTTTAACCGACAGAACAAACCGGAGTGAGCGTAGCGAACGAAGGTGTTCGGTTTAGTGATTTAGTCGATTTAGTGGTTCACTTCGTGAAAGCCTTTTATACGAAGCGAACGAAGGTGTTCGGTCGGTTAAACTGTTGGTGGTTTAGAACACCCAATAACTTAGTGGTTCACTATGTTGTACTTTTTAAATTGCAAAAAAGTATTATTGTTAATTAAATCACTGTTACCCTAACTGTATTATTAGGTAGGTACTTAAATGGTGATGGTTTTGATAATGATCATTCTTCGACTGCTACTCTTAAAATGAAGTTCATTAAACAGCCAGTATCGTTGCAGTTTCAGAACATTAGTGTTGATTCTGAGCCCTACAGTTTTCGACATGGCAAACTTTTGCCTAATACAATTCGTTGTTTGATTTGCGGTCCATCAAATTGTGGAAAAACGAATTTAGTGATTGGTCTACTCCTGCATGAAAATGGTTTGAATTTTCGAAATGTGTACGTTTATTCAAAAACTCTTCACCAACCTAAGTACGTATTTTTGGAACAGGTTTTGAGAAAGGTTCCAGGTGTAACCTTTTCTAAATATCATGAAAATGAAAAAGTACTGTCTCCAAATGCTGCCAAATGTAATTCAGTTATGATATTCGATGACGTAGCATGTGAAAATCAAAATAACATTCGCGATTATTTTGCAATGGGTAGACATAAGTACATAGATTGCTTTTATTTAAATCAGACCTACAGTAAAATACCTAAACAACTAATAAGGGATAATTCAAATTTAATAGTTCTTTTTAAACAAGATGAAATCAATATGAAACATATTTATGATGAACACGTAAACACAGATATGACATGGCAAGAATTTAGAAATATGTGTTCAAATGTTTGGAAAGAACCATATAGTTATTTGGTAATAAACAAAGACTGTGAAAAAAATAAGGGTTGTTATCGTAAAACATTCGATACTTATATTGTGTTTGATTAGTCGATTATACAAGGTGATCATATTTCATCAGTAAATAGATACTCACATTTTGTTCATTTGAGTCATACTTTCTTCAAACATCGTGAAGGTGTGTCGTGAGTAGATAAAATTGTCTAAAGCTTTAAAATGGCAAACAGTGTGTCTTATATTAATAGAGCATATTATTTATCTATGACTACAGAAAAGAGCCGCAGAGATTCCTTCCGTAGCTGGCCAATAGGTTTAACGCAAAAGCCGCATGACCTTGTGGAAGCTGGATTTTTTTACACAAAAGAAGGTGATAGAGTAATTTGTTATCACTGCGATTTAAGGCTACAAGACTGGTCCCCTGGTGATGACCCTTGGGAAATGCATGCGCGTTTTGGTGATTATTGTGATCATGTTAAATTATTGAAAGGACAAGAATATATTGACAAAATTCAAAATGAGGAGGAAAAAGTTGCAGCTAAAGGTGAACATCAAAATAAAGATGATAAAAAATGTGATGAACCTGAAATAAATATCCAAAAAAATATATCAATCGTCTGCAAAATTTGTTTAGAAGAACAGATAAACACGTGTTTTATACCGTGTGGTCATGCTGCGACTTGCGCAAAATGTGCTCTTTCCTTACACAAGATTGAATGTCCTATTTGTAGAGAAAAATATATGGATTTGATTCGTATATATTTTTAACTACCTACTATAAATATTAGAACCACAAATAAAATGTAACCATTCATGTCACACAGTTTGTAGTGTTGGTTGTTAAATTTGATTGAAGAAATAAATTATAATGGAAAAAATATTAAAGAGGCAAATTGTGACTGCAACAGAAGCAGTTAAAAAAAAGGTGCGAAAGATGCGTGACATAGAAGTAGAAAATAATAATATAATAGAATCTGTTTTGAAACCAATAACCAATCCTCTCAATGAAATGGTTAATAAAAATAAAAATGTGGAAGGGATGAAAAACAAAGATATGTTTGAAGCATCAAGTCCATTGGATGCAGATAAAACACTTATTAAAAGAGTTTCTACTGTTGGTTTTCAAGATTTTAGCCCTGCAGATAAATATTCAAATGATTCTGATAGTACAAATGAATCAGAAGATAATGAAGAAAGAAATGATGAATCATTTAAAACTGTTGATTCAGAGTCAAGTAATAAGAGCTTTGACATATCTTCATTTCATTCATGGTCTTTGTCTTCTGAAGCTGTAGGTGATGTTCCCTTCGGCGTGAGAAATGAACGTGGTAAACTGATTATGGGATCAGCACGTGTATTGGTTTCTGATGAATTTATTCAAATTGGTTCAAACAAGTACAAAAATACACTTGGTTTAAACGAACTGCTATTCAAGAGAGTGCCTGAATTATCAACAATAACTGACGAAGATTTGGGGCATTATAAAATGATGCTACTAGAATCAAATGTTCATCGACGTGATTATGATCCAAATAAACCAATCAGAAGCAACAGGGGGCGAAAATATTTAAACATTATAAAACCACTATTTAAGTTACGCAAGGTTTCAGCAAGTACTGATGGTAGTCAGCCTGACACATACAAAAGACAAGGGTTGCCAATTTTGAAGAAATGGAAGAAAAATGTGGATTATGTGTACTGGGACGATCCTAATGAATTAATTGATCGATTAAAATTATTGATTGCTTCTCGAGATGCTGGTAATACTGGATTGGATAATGAAATAATATCTATTATAGAAGAGTTACGCGAGAGTGGTATAATTGATAATAAATAAGATACACTTAAAAACATTCTTTCATTGTAACTTAATCCTTGATACCTATCAGTTCACTCTTATTGCCATGGATAAATTCGGTCATCATATTCATAAACAATTACGGTTTCCAGATGTATTAGAAATTCTTGAAAAAAAAATAACGAATGGTAATAAAGAAGAAATAGATTTACAGTTTAAGAGATTAACAGGTGTATCAAAACCTCTAAAAGCAAACGATGCTGTTAATAAAGAATATGTAGATCATCAATTTGATTTGTTTGCTAGCAAGGAAGAAGTTCGCAATTTAATAAATGCTATAAAAACAGAAATTCTAAAAAATACTCAACAGCAGCACTACTGCAAAAAAGCTGATTTAAACATAATTAATAATTCTTCACCAAAAAATGAGTAAAGCAGAAGTTGTGAACGAAATTCATAGTGCTGCACGTAAGAACTTTAATCGTAGGTCTGTATTATTGAGAGAGATCGATGATTTATGGCAAGCAGATCTAATCGATTTTCAAAATTTGAAACATTATAATAAAGGCTATAAGTTTATATTAGTAGTATTAGATTGTTTCTCAAAATTTACATGGACTATTCCAGTTAAGTCTAAGACTAAGTCTGAGATAGCACATGCATTTAAAAATATCTTAGTCACAACTCATCGTAAGCCTCGAAATTTGCAAACAGACTTGGGTACAGAATTTTATAATGATGAATTTCGTAAAATAATGATTTCGTTTAAAATTAATCATTATTCTACGTACTCCATTAAAAAAGCTTCTATAGTTGAACGGTTAATTCGAACTCTAAAAAATAAATTATATAAATATTTTAGTTTATGTGGTAGTTACAAATGGATTGGAGAACCTTTAGAAAAGGTTGTGGCTACATACAATGATACAATACATCGAATTACAAAACACAAACCAAATGATGTTAATCAGTCAAATAAGAGTATAGTATTGAGTAACATATTAAAATCGCAAATAAAAAAACGTATATCAAAGAAAAGTAAATTCATTGTTGGAGATTTTGTGCGCATAAGTAAATATAAGGCTTGCTTCGAAAAGGGCTATACGCCAAACTGGTCCACTGAATTATTTAGGATCAAAACAATAAATCTTTCAAAGCCTTTTACATATGTTATTGAAGATTTGCATAGACAACCGATATTGGGAATTTTTTATGAACAAGAACTTAAGAAAACAAACTGTCCTGATATTTATTTAATAGAAAAAGTTTTAAGAAAGAAAGGCAGCAAATTACTTGTTAAATGGTTAGGTCTCCGTGATAGCGAAAATAGTTGGATCGAAAAACGGGCACTTTTATGAGTTGTACAATTATTTAGAAGTTATAATATAAAAATAATAATAATAACAGAACATTAGTCATTACTAACACAGCAATGAGCGGTGGAGGACTACTCAACAGTATTATCAATAAGCTCCCATTTGAACTGCATTTACCAGGATATAATTATTGTGGACCTGGTACGAGATTGAGAGAACGATTGATAAGAGGCGATCGAGGAATTAATCCGTTGGATAACGCTTGTATGCAGCACGATATCGCGTATAACAATTCTAATAATTTAGAAGAGCGACATAAAGCTGATTTAGAATTATTAAAGATGGCAAAGCAACGGATGAAATCTAAGAATGCTGGGAAAGGAGAAAAATTAGCAAGCTGGCTAGTGAAAAAAGTAATGAAAACGAAAGTGAAGCATGGTGCTGGAACAAAATCATTTAAATCTATTGTTTCAGCAATACGCAATCATTTGAAGAAACTGAAACCATCAAATAACTCTAAAGCTATACGATTAGCGTACTCAGCTGCGAAAAAATTCGTAAAATATAATAAAAGAGTTCGTCTGCCTCGCGTCATACCTTTACCAAAAACAGGTGGGATACTTCCACTTATACCAATATTTGCTGGACTTTCTGCACTGGGTGCATTAGCGGGAGGAGCTGCAGGTATAACGAAGGCTGTAAATGATCACAAATCAGCTAAAAAGAACTTTGAAGAAGCTCAAAGACATAATAAAGTTATGGAATCTATTGCTTTGGGTAAAGGTTTATATATGAAACCTTATAAGAAAGGTAATGGTTTATTTGTTAAAAGTTCAAAAAACTAATGAAAAGGTTACCCAATCGTGCTCTAACTAATATAGAACTATTAGAATATGCTAGTGAATACATACCCTATTTCAGAGGTGTTTATATGAGGGATGAATTACCTAAGAAACCCAAAGAAATCGAATGTGCTATTGTTAATTTAGATAGTTCAAAGAATGAAGGGACACACTGGGTAGCCTATGGAAAATATCTTGATTATTGTAGTATTTTGATAGCTTTGGAGATTTAAAGCCTCCGTCAGAGGTGGTTAAATATTTAAAAACTGATATAACATACAACTATTGTAGTTATCAAAGTTTTAATACGTTTAATTGTGGTCATTTTTGTCTAAAGTTTCTTCATAAATTTTGGGATAAATTGTTAAAATAGCATAGATTGTAATAGAACCTGTCAAATGTAAGTAATAAATTATATAAATTCAATAACAAGTTTTATTTCCTTCATTCTTGAAATGTCTTTCACACTGTCTATAACCGGTAATAAATCAACGTTATCAACAAACTATTATCCTACTCTACAATTTGATGGCGGTTATGAATGCGCTCTATTACATTTGTCAACGTTTAATTCAATTCCTAACATCGATAGTAGAAACAATAAATTTTATTATGGTGAGAACGATTTTTTGCGATCAAGTGTAAAGAAAGGAATAACTTTCAATTTATTTTGTAATAACAACACTCTGAAAACTTTTATATACTGCTCCAAGGACATTCATTTTGAAAAAAACAATTCACTTGGAAATTTACTCGGATTTGGTAAACAAACTTTAAAAGCTAATATATTACACGAGTCACAGCTTCCAGTTAACATTCTATCAACAACAGTGGTGAGAGTCGAATGTGATATAGTGAGTGGATCGTATATTAATGGAAAATCAAGTCATATAATTCATGAATTTGCACCGAACGTACCACCAGGATATCGAATTATAGAAATACCTAGAAATATTATCTACTTTCCCGTCAATCAAACTAACGTAAGCGCAATTAACATCAGATTACTAGATATTAATAATAATTTGATCAATTTACGTGGTGAAGAAGTCCAAATATATTTACATATTCAAAAAAGATGATTGACTACAATAAATACGGTAATTCGAAAGCAAAACTCATCAGTGCTAATCCAACAATCTTTAAAGGAACAACTAAGAAGAGAAAAAATAAAATAAAACACATCAGTGCTAATCCAACAATCTTTAAAGGAACAACTAAGAAGAGAAAAAATAAAATAAAACACATCAGTGCTAATCCATCAGTCTATAATAGAAGAACTAAGAACTGGAAAAATAAAATTAAGCCCTCCAGTTCTGATTCAATCACCTGTAAAGGAAAGACTAAATCAAGAAAGAACAAAATATCTAAAGAAAATAAAAAGTTTCTTAAATTAATCGGACTTCTAAAATGAATATATTGGATATATCAAGTTTACCAGCATACGATAATACCATAGATGGTATAGAATATCATTCATATAAACCATATGTAACTAGTTTCAACAGGAATGATGAAATTCGTATACCTATCAATCAACAGGATCTATACATATTGCCATCAGCAAGCACCATTTACATAGAAGGAACAGTGAACATTATTAAAAAGGATACGAAACAAAAAGTAACAAACGTAGAATTTACTAACAACCCATTACTATTTCTTTTCCAAGATATAAGATATGAACTAAATGGAGTGGAAATAGATAGAATAAAGAATGCTGGCATAACGACAACTATAAAAGGCCTATTATCTTTTACCGAAAACATGTGCAAAACATCAAAATCTTGGGGTTGGGATATCAATGGAACTAAGACAACTCATGGAGGTAGTTTCTCGGCTTCAATCCCACTCAGTAATATTTTAGGTTTTGCTGAAGATTATAAGAAAATTATTATTAATTGTAAACATGAATTGATTCTTTTACGTAGTAATACTAATTTGAACTCTTTAAAAATTCCATCTACTGATGTTCTTGAAGACATAGTAATAAATAAATTAGTTTGGCGCGTTCCACATGTAAAAGTGTCTGACAAGGAAAAAATTAATTTACTAAGGATCTTAGAAAAAGATCGTCCTATACATTTTGCGTTCCGAAATTGGGATTTATACGAGTATCCATTATTACCACAAACCACTAAGCATACGTGGTCAATAAAAACCGCGTCACAGGTAGAAAAACCTAGATATGTTATCATAGGTCTACAAACCGATAGAAAAAACTCAGCAGAAAGTGATATGTCTCGGTTCGATCATTGTAATTTAAGAGATGTCAAAGTTTATCTCAATTCAGCTTATTTCCCTTATGAAAATCTTAATACAAATTTTACAGAGTCTAAAATGGCTTTGATATATGAACAGTATGTTCAATTCCAACAGTCTTATTATGGACGCAGAAGTGAGCCGTTGTTGAGTGCTGCCGATTTTAAAGATAAGGCACCGCTTTTTGTGATTGATTGCTCTAGACAAAGCGAAAACCTTAAAACGGGTCCTGTAGTAAGCGTACGCGTGGAACTTGAATGCAATTCAGAGATACCTGATCAAACAGCAGCATATTGCCTCATTTTAAACGATTGCTTAATAGAGTACAGACCGCTTAGCAATCTAGTGAGAAAAATATCATAAATAATGAATCTTTATGATAATAAAACTATAATAGTGGATGTGCAAGGTTTCAAAGACTCTAATAATAATTTTATTTTAAAAGAATTTGCAATATTATACAACGAATGTACTCAGACATTTCTTGTCAAGCCTCCATACACATAAAAACTTATCAAAAGAAGAGAAAAGACAAGTACGGTGGTTGGAAAAAAACCGTGGAATTTTTTGGAGTGAAGGATTTATAGACTACATGGAATTTCAACGCACTGTTATACCATATTTAAATAATAAAAAAGTTTTAATCAAGGGCATGCAGAAAATTAAATGGATTCAAGAATTATGTGAAACTTGTGAAGTTATAGATATTGGTGATAATGGTTGCCCTAATTTTACTAAATTACATAAAGACTATGCAACATCTAATATTTCTTTAAACTGTGTACACCACGCTAAAAAATGTGCATTAAAAAATGTTTTATGTTTAAAAAAATGGATGGATGATAACAATCTATTTGTTTTCAATCTAGCTGAGAAATTAAAAAAAACATTGTAATATTTTAAATATTTTTATCGTTAGTATTTAAGTTGTACCTACACTATCTTAACTAGTTATTTTATTGTCAATGTTTTATAGCAAATAATTTAATTTACCTACCTACCTATTTTTTAATAAAAGTGTTTACTAACCTATTACCTACTTGTTTCAATTTTAACTTTCAAACCTATTTTTAAGAAATAAAATGCACATTTATGTAGTTATAAATTTAATTAAATCCAATCATACTAAATTAACTTAATACAACATACTTACTTACATATAAACAATTTACAATAATTAAAACCTCAATGACATGAAATATTTTCAGAAATATACTTAATAATTCTTTCCGTCTGGTCCATGACTTCATCCACTATATCTTTCACAACATATTGAGCTGACACTATCACATTATTTTGACTATCACTAGTATCACTTATGTCCATGACTTTTATTTGAATTAATTTTCTTCCTTTGCATTGTTCACGGTTCACAACAAATGACGATCGTTGTAGTATTCGACGACGCTTTTCCTGAGCTTCAATATTTTTTTTGGTTTTCCGTTTGGATCGCTTTTGACTCTTCTTTATTGTTATCAACGGAAAATTTTCATCGAAATCATCTGAAGGATCTTGCGCACATTGAAATAGTAGATCCTGTGTGTTAATATCCAGAAGCTCCTGGCTTCCTGTTGGACAATCGTAGTTGGCTCCAAAGTCTGTCATTATCTGTAAAAAAAAAAAAAATTAAGTCCTTAAGTTTGAAACGTTTGAAAAGTAATCAAATACCGAAATAAAAGTAATACCTAAATTTTATTAGATACAATAAACTCACCAATAAGTGTCTTTATTTAGTGTGTGATGCCGGTGAAGCGTGGAAAATGAATGACAAAATCATGAAGAGACCTGTCCGAGTGTGGATGAGCACATGCATTTTATGCAGCGTTAGGATATTTGAAGTACCTACTTAGACTTGTCATAGCGTATCATAGCCGACATTGTTAGTATATTGTTACAGTTAAGTAGGTACTGTTAATAAAATGAAAACTGCTTGATTTATTATGATTTAAAATTTAATTTATTCAGATAGTGTAATTATTTTATTACAATTAGTTTTACTAGCTAAGCAACCACACATTAAAAGTAGGTAGGTACAATTAAAATAGTCTTCATTTTTATTTCAAATTATTTGGTAGGTACATTAGGTACCTAAATTAGATTTATTACATACAATATTATGATTTAAAATGTATTTTATTCAGATAGGTAGCTAATTATTTTAATTACAATAAGTTTTACTAGCTATGCACATTAAAAGTAGGTAGGTACGTTTAAAATAGTCTTCTTTTTTATATCAAAACCTTACAGTAGGTTAATTCGATTTATTACATATACAATACAACAATTACAGCTTTTTTAGCTAGTAATTCACGTGTTTATCAAATTAACTTGAAAATATATTTTTCCTGATCCCAGAGTCAAATTAAATGCATTTTATAAAACCAACATATTGAATATTAGATAGAAACCATAAAAATTATATTCCAAGAAAGGATACGTGTCCCCAAGCTTTGCTGGATATTTTGTCATGTTCTATCAAGCGTTTATCGTCCGTGTTAGAAAGTACAACTTTATTTACAGAACGCGTGAACAGATCGTGCTTTATGCTTTTGAACAATACATTTTTTTTACGTAAGATATCACCCGTCAACAATGTTTGTTTATAGTTAGAAATATCAAGATCACGCACAACGCACTTCTTCACACACTTAGCTTTTTTAATTACACCCTCAGAATTTTTAATACAATACAACTTTGATCGTAATCCCACAAATTCTGTTATTATTTTTCCACTCATTTCATCTTTGAAGAGACCTGGTACTTTTTTATTAATTATCGGTAATTCGAAATAATTTTCTTCAGAAAAATTACTCGTATCAAAATAACTTATCAAATGACGTTTCAAATCTTTATAAAAATCTTTTGTTTCAATGTGATAAATGAAACTATCAGTATCTGTGTAACACATATGCAAACTGTCTCCATAAAGTGGTTGGAACACCGAATAATGAAAATCATACATATGTGATTTGGACAATTCAAGTACAGTGAACCCTATGTACAATGGTTTATCTAATACTATACGTTCTGGCTTTAATTGAATTGCAACTAACCTGTCGCTGAAAATTGAAGAGCTATGAAAATTGGGGCTAGCGATTAATTTTTCTGCACTATTACATTTTTTTGTTTTATTTCTGTTATCACTCCATTGGTTTACCAATTGAACGTTAACTTTTTTTTTATTATTTTCTAAAGTTTTTCCAAAAACACTATTTAACATAACACTAAAACGGTAAATCGTTATGTTTGCAGTGTAATTCTTTTGGATATATTAAGTTTACTTCAAGAATAAAACCCAACTCAGAGTTGTCTGGAACACTGTTTACATCCAATTTATCGATTTCAGTTTGACTTAGAAATCTAAAGTTGGATAGTGGTAGTGTTTGACACATACTGTATCCATACAGATTATTGCAATCTATATAAATAATATAAGATTCCGTTGTCGATGGATCATAATCTGATGCATATTTGTTGTTGGCTTTTGCATATCTGTGTGAACACATACATACTCCACCTCGAATGCCAGATTGGATCATATTTATCATAGCAAAATCATCAATGAGCGACAACTCAACGCCTGTTTTATAAAGCATAGCATCAAACGATAAACTAGGTGCTGTTACATAAAACGCAGGATCCAAGTGATAGTGATGTTTACAAGTTCTTCTGAAATTTTCAAAGATATCCGTTAACAATAATACATCTGTTGTTAAGTACAAATCAGTATATTGTCCCAAATCATGAATATCGAACTCATCCCAAACTAAATGTGCATGAGTGTAGTCTTCATCTGTAATATGTTCGTTTGTTAGCGAGCTGTAAAAACTTTCTTTACTAGGAAGAGACTGCTCATCATAGCGTTCCCACGTACTCATATATTCATAGGGGTAAACACCTTTTCGCGTAAGAAGGTCGAATTGTGTTTCATTCTGAAAACGCTCATGTAATTGCTTAAAATCATCAGTTTTCATTGTTTTAGCCAATTCTGCTAGACTTGTTCCTAAAAATTTATAAGAGTCTACAAATCGCATTTGAACAAATTCATCTCTAGATATTGGTACGAATTTTGTAAAAGACACATAGTTTTCTTTAGTTTTTGGAATAATCTTTATCGACCCGGGTACTTCTCCAAGTTTTTTTATAAATAAGTGACAATCATAACCTGCTAAATTATGAAAAAAAATTGGCACAAATTTCGGAGTCCTATACTGCAAGTTACATAAACTGTGAGCAGCGCCTCGGTATTTACCAGTGAGATGGCAGTGATCTCTGACTTTGTCTCCAAATACAAAGTTATTACAGATATGACATAGAATCGCGTTTTTAAAATTAATCTCATCATTTTCGGTTAACATTATAGGAACATTTTGAGTCAAAACTGTGTGAATTGATTTAATATCGCTAATAATAGAAGAAACAAATTGATCAACACAATCTGATCCCCGATATATAACAAATTTATTATGAGAAGGTTCAACAGAACTAACGATCTGGTATGCGAAAGCCGCTGGTACATGTCTTTGCAAAGTTTGAGTATGAGTACCTCCGGATTGCAATTGGGAACTTGTAACATTTTCCAATATTGTTTCAAAATCTGCATAAATTACGAAAGGAATATCTTGCTTTCGTTCGTAATTTTTAAATTTAATTACGGAGCCCTTTTCTGGTAAAACGGTAACTATACCATTGCAAGTGTGATTTTCTACTTCAGCAGCTGTTGTAAAAAATACTAAACACGTATCGCAAAAGTATATTTTTCCATGATGTTTTGATATTTGGCTTCTTACCAATCGCGACAAGTCTTTAATGAGACAGTAATGTGATGTTAAATCGTTTTCTATAAATAGTAAGTGAATATTTTTTTTGTTTCCTATACACTCTGATTTGTAGAGCGGCCCTACAACAGTTTTATTATTTTTTAAACCATAAATGATGAAACTTAATTCTGGATTATTTTCTTCGAAAACTTTTATATCAGAAAATGTCACAGGAAATGACATGTTTTCAATGTTTAATACGTCTTGAAAATGTGGGTATGAAGACACCCTATCGTGATGATTTTTTACTGGGTATAAAGCTGCTACCACACTCCACAAGAAACAATATTCATCTGAGTTTCGAATATTTATGCAAGCTTTCTTTTTCTTTATGAAAGCAGGGAGCTCAATAAAAGTGGACCCGCGAAGTGGTTGATATTTATTAACATTGACCTCTAAATGTAAGCAATTTAGGAAAGCCCATCCAGAATCGCGATCTTCAAACTCATCAATTTTTGTTCGCAATGTATCCACAAGCCATGAAAACAATGATTTGAAATCATAATTACTGTAAATAGGTATATTTTTCGTAGCAAATGATTTTATTTCTTGTTCATTATTTTTGAACAATAGAAACATTGAGAAAAGCTCAAAGTTAACTTTTATACATGTATGTCGTTTTAAGCATTCATTTATTAAAAGTTCTATCTTGTTTTGAATAGAGTTCAAAAAGAAATCTACTGAGTTTTGATCGGTATCTTGTGCTGCTATTCTGTATGTTATAATACGACTCTGAAATGCTGACGCTACAGTGTCAACGCCATCCAAATGCGAATGAAATAAACTATTTTGTTTATGTTTGTTACTACGTAGATGTCCTACCCAAAACCTGTTATTAACAGATGTGCTACATACCTCACAAAACGGCATAGTTTCTATCTTACCTAGATTTACCTAAGTCACAAAATATACAATATTTACTAATAAAATGTACCTACCTACCTACATGCTTATTAGTTAAAATGGTGTTCGAGTTACTAAAAAATAAAAGTAATTTATTATACCCCAAACGGTAGCATTCAAATATTTATTTATAGTTAATTATTTAAAATTAATTTGATTTGAGTAAAATGTAGGGTTTTCGTTTTTAAAAACCTTAAAACTTGTCGTTAAAAACTCTTGAAGACTTTCCCATTCCGGGCCGCGAGTGTCCAGCCGCAGCTTCACCGACGTCAGCGCCTTTTTGTATCGCTCCTGAGGCAAGCTGTTCTCCACATCAGCCGCGTGGTAAAATTTAAGGTCGACGAAGTAATCGCCCTCAGAGATGCTGATGGTGCGACGACTCTGGCCACCGGACACGCGGCTCGTGAACGACGATGTAGTAATTGAATTGCTTCGAGGACGAGCACTCGAAGAGCTTGATTTCTCCTCCGCCTTTAATATTGCGAAGACGTCACGCTTTGGTTTCTTGCTCTCGTTCCTGTAAACAAAAGATTAATTAATACAACAATGAATATTGTTATCAATTGTGCTACCAACTAGGTTCTTCCTGCGACATCGTTCGCGCTCGGTACTAGGATAAAAGGATAAAAGGTTTGTGTCAAGTCAAAAAATATGCACTTATGTTCCAAATCCATCCAACCGTTACGGAGTTGAGTGGGAACAAATATACTCGCACACACAAACAAACAAACAAACTTTCGCATTTAAATTATTAGTGTTATTCGATAGGTAAGTATAAAATTTATTTACCAATGCGAGTTGTCTTGATGCGATGTTGATGGTGTAGGCTGGTATGCAGCGATGGCGGCAGCAGATGCTGGCGCAACTTTGCGCTTCTGGCCCTTTGTTTTGGGTGAAGGCTTCACCTTGTTTGGTGGAGTCGACAGTTGAACTTGAGCGACCGAAGATTCGTAGTCGGATTCGTAGTCAGACCTGAAATTTATGAAGTTGTTAGAGCGGACTTAAATTAATTTATGGAGATGCACGACGACGCTTTGATTGTAAAGTACTTACTAACATTTTGGTTTGGTTTGGGTGTTGCGTTGATGAAAATTACGGTAGTAGAAATTCAGCACAGCAGTAGTGGTGATGACGAATAATGCACAAATGTGTTGGCTTTTCCAATTTTCCATTGATTTTATACCACAATTTTCACTATGTCAGCAATAATACTTCATAAAAAATTACAACGTAAATCCCTACATAAAACTTTCACAAATCTAAACCTTAACTAATAGCTATATGGATGTTTTCTAAGCGTAGGCATTAGAATATAATACATTTCATAGCAATTTTCACCCTTATAACAAGGAATTTTTTTACCTACCAAACCTTTACGTTCTAAGTTCTTATGTAGAGCACGCAAATTTGACTCGTAAGTTAGTGCATTAAAATCTCAAAATATTTCACAATGATAATCAGCTTATGTCAATATAAAATAATAATAAGTGAATCTTTTGAAATATGATCAAAGAGCTAAAGCGCATCTAAAGGACGAGCACCACCACGAGCTAAGCTAACCCAGCTTAAGCTTTTATATTTTGGTAAATGTACCTGCAGTAAGTAATATCCTCATCCTTTGGGATATTTCATTATATTAAACCAAAAAAATATAAATAAAATACAAATACAAATATTTTTATTACCAGAAACATCAAAAATACAGATGTTAATAGAGTTATTGAATACATTTCCCAAAAGCTGTTGACTTAATTAATGCAATTTGATTAAAAAAAAAAAAAAAAAAAAAGAGAGGTTCTGATAAATAAGTATCTATGAACAAAAAATTAGTATCTTAAGTAGTCCATGTCCGTTTTAGTTTGCTTAAAGCACAGAGTTGAAACTTTGGTAAACTAGGTAGGTACTTACACCTACCAAAGTTTTAACATTATATTTAGGCAGGTAACTAACTTAAATTTGAACCCACGACTTTGTGCACTACCACCACTACTCTAAAAGCGCTTTCCTGATTTAACAAAGACATTATGTTTACTAGGGTTCCGTACTCAACCAAAAAAAAAAAAAAAATGGTAACCGAACTTTTTATCGCTAAGTCGAAGTTGACTACCTATATAACTGTTCATCATATCATCAGAGTTGGGTAATATTAATAACAGTTTTAAATAATATCTTGAAATAAAACAACTAATTCGAAAACTTTTTTGTTACCTACTATTTCATTTATGGTTACCGAATCTATATTGCAGAAATATAACTCACACTTGACCTCACACAACTTTGTTGACATTGCAAAGGGGAGACTGGGAAACGTATAACCATGAATGATATATTATACAAAAAATGTATTTGTGTGTTTCTCAAAGTCTGAACAAAGCTTACAAAAAGAAAACTGATATAAATAACACGTGGTCTCCTTATGTTATTTACGAAGAACATAAAAAAGTTTTATGTAAATTTTTATGATTATATCTAGGTACCTACTCTTTTTCTATATCTAATACTGATTTCAAAATAAGTAGGTACCTAACTATTATTTTGTTTTTATGCATGCATTTATTTAATATACAGGTTCAACTTTGTCAGACTCCTCTAACTTCTAAGTACTCCTATTTACTGTCAACGATGCATTACTACTCGTGTTCTATGGTGCTGTATGAAATTGTAGCTACCGTGTGACCGACTTCGTACGACTTGTTCAAACAAGTAAAACGCAGTGTGTGCTGTGCAAATAAAAATAAAGTTCCTTTAAATTTGAAGTAATTTTAAAGTAATGTTAAATACAATAAATGTGATTAATACAACAAAGTAAGTACCTACCTAGTTCATAATACCAGCCCATGAATTTATTTATTTAGTATCATCTACTTGGGTAGGTATCTTAATGATATTTTTACAGATGTCTCTAGGTCAAATATTAGATTAATTTACGTCTCTAAAATATGAATTTCAATACAATGTGTAACTCCAATGGCGATCATTATGGGAGGCTTATGTCCAGCAGTGGACTGTTATTATAGGCTGATGATGATGATGATGTGTATCTCCAATTCATAATTTATTTGCAATGTTATTTATATTTTGAATTATTTTATATTCTAATAAGAATGTCATATGTGTGTTTGAAATTATATTGAATGTAACTTAATCTGATTATTTTTATTTACAGATTTTTTCTGAGTGATTGCTGCATTTGAAAATACAATCGAAAAAAATCTTTATAATAAATGGGTGAGTTTTTTAATGTACGTAAGTTTTTTAACTTATGCCTTACTAAAAGGACTTGTAATACTCGAGAACTTCATATTTTTAACCAATTTTGTTGTGATCAACCTACAATTAATTTATTAAAATTGGTTAATGTAGGTTTGAGTTTATTTTTAATAGAACTTAACTCAAAAAACTTCAATGACATTTCCTTAATATATAGATATAAATATACCGAGAAAGTAATACTAACATCTATTCTAGAATAATGTCCTATAAAAAAAAAATATTGAATGTAGCTTAATCTGATAATTTTTGTTCACAGATTTATTGTCTGAGTGATTGCTGCAGTGATTTGAAGATAGAAACGGAAAACATTTCCTCATAATAAATTGTGAGTTTTTCATGTAGGTTTTTTATAAGCTTTATTACAATGATTGTATAAGTGGTACCAAAGAACATAATATTTATATTCTTAACTTAATCAAATTGGTTGCGCCAACCAACAACGCATTTATGTGCTTAATGTCTAGATAGGTTTGCGAAAGAATATTATACCATTTTAATAAAAAACTTTAAAATATTTTTGATAGTTAATATTGAAAGTCGGAAAAGTAATGATAAGAAAGTTAACGATTTTCACCTGGTGTAACATAATTACTATTTTGTTTCAGATCTCGATGCAAGTTTCCAGAAACCTAGCGAAATAAGGCACGCCTATCGATTAATAGAACTTGTACTTACATAATAAGGTTAAAATTAAGATTTAACAAAACTTATAAGCCTTCAGTAATAACTGAAGGTTTTTTGTGTAATTTCTTTAAAACCCATTTCCCTATCCACCCTATCCGATCTATTACGCGGTAAAAAAGACGCATTTGGTATTTAAATGCGCGGTAAAGGTAAACAAGGTAAAGGTTTTTCCTCTAAAGGTAAAATAAACTCGGTATGTAAGTATTATTAATACTATATAAAAAGCTAGGTAGACAGTTAGAGATAATTCATTAGTTTTCCTCTGTACGTGTCAAGCATCACATTCGGTGAGAGATAATCCTACCTCGGGCTCTTTGGGTGCTACTTACCACGGTTCACCCAGCCGATTTGTGTTTGCTTTCGCGAAACAGTGAGAGTTTACTTTCCTTGTGCGTATTAGACATCGCATTCGGTGAGAGATAACCCTACCTCGGGCTCTCAGGGTGCTACTTACCACGGTTCACCCAGCCGATTTGTCTTTGTCTTCACAAAACAATAAAAGTGCACTCTCTGGAAAATTCTCGAGTTTCTCAAGCTGTAGTTTCAAAATATTTAAAAAGTTTGGTAGACAGTTAGAAGTAATTCATTAGTTTTCCTCTGTACGTGTCAAGCATTGCATTCGGTGAGAGATAATCCTACCTTGGGCTCTTGGGGTGCTACTTACCACGGTTCACCCAGCCGATTTGTCTTTGTCTTCACAAAACAGTGTGAGTTCGCTCCCTGAGAATACTCATGAGTTACTCGAACTACTAACCACAGATAAACGGCTTTCACGAAGTGAACCACTAAGTTATTGGGTGTTCTAAATCACCAACAGTTTAACCGACAGAACAAACCGGAGTGAGCGTAGCGAACGGAGTGAGCGAAGCGAACGAAGGTGTTCGGTCGGTTAAACTGGTGGTGGTTTAGAATGCCCAATAACTTACTACTAATGTTTACGTAAGCAATGGGGGGTAAGAGCTTTGCTTACTTTTGCTGACAAGGGGGAGAGCGGGATTAATTTTTTTCATAAATCTGCTCACGTAACAGCTAGTTGCACGGCCCCTCGGGTAGGAGCGATATGTAGATAATGTTAGGACAGGAGAAGAGGTGGGTAGAGGTAGCGAGTACAGGTAGGTGCATGTGTGGGACAGCTGAAGACTGCCAAGCTGGACGGGTGCATCACGTCGCTGGAGCTGATGGAGGGGCGCGGCGTGCGCGGCGCCGAGCGCCGGCTGCTGGTCGGCACGCGCGGCTCGGAGATCTACGCGCTCAGCCTCGCCACCTTCGCCGTCACGCTCGTCGTCACCTGCCACAGATGTGCCATCAACGACATCGCGTTCCCCAAGTACCAACCGAAACATGTGCCCATGCCCCGGTCTGCTCCGCCGGACGATTCCGATTTAATACTTCGTGCTCTAATGTGGCGACAGAAACGATGTAGAGTTTAGTAGGGCTAAACACCATTGATTTCGCGATGGTCATTATCGTTTTGCGGAGAAGACGTCCAGGCTTTCAAAAACTAAAACCTGTTTAGGCTTTATGTTCCTATTTACATAGGTATTAGATGTTCTATCAATTTAATACAACTGAAACATATACCCAAGCTATGTTCGATCCCTACAATAAATGAGTAAAATCGATCATCTTGACACTGCCTTAGACCAGGTGCCTGTTACTATGAGGAGAAGGGTTAGGTTCGCGTGTGGAGTTTGTGAGTGAATGCGCATCGTGGAAGTCTCCACCATCCACTCCACTCCACGGCGCAGGTCCATCGGTTGACCATTGTACATTGACCTTTCTAAAGCGCTGCGCTTCCAGTTAAGCTGGCCAGCGCGCGCCGCGTGCGACCCGAATTCAATCAGCCCGCGATCATACATTAAATTATCAATGCGCGTTCTCATTACCATCGTTTTTAATTAAAATAATCAAAGAGTTTGTACGTCAAGTACGCCGTAGAGTAGGGCTAGAGCTGGAGCTGGAGGTAGGACAGAAGTGGTAGATGGTGGAGGTGGTTGCAGAGGCATGAGCGGCGTGTTCGCGACGGGCGGCGCGGGGTCTGTGCGCGTGTGGTGCCTGGCCTCGTGCCGCGAGCTGCTGCGCATCGTGGTGCCCAACTTCACGTGCGCCGCCGTGCTCTTCGCCGCCGACGGGAAGAGCATTATCTCCGGTACCCTCAGCGATACCACACACTATTCCGCCGCACTCTCTCCATCTACGCATACAACTGAACGAACTCGTCAATGTAGGCTGGAACGACGGCAACATCCGCGCCTTCACGCCGCTGACCGGGCGACTCATCTTCTGCATCTACAACACCCACAACAAGGGCACCTCCGCACTCGACTGCACGTCCGACGGACGCACGCTCATCTCCGGCGGCTGCGAGGGTCAGGTATTGCAGCTACACAAGGCACGTCCGCTCGACTGCTAGTCGGATGGAGTAGGTGAGTAATGGTATTGTATGGGGCAGGTCCGCCTGTGGGACATCCGGCCCGAGGCTCAGACGCTGAAGAAGGTGCTGAAGGAACACAAGAGCCCCGTGTCCGCCATCCAGGTGTCGCCCAACGACACGGAGGCCGTCAGCGCCGGCACCGACGGCTCCTGCATCATATGGGACCTCTTGTACGTGCCACACACCTGCACACCTGCAGGCACTCTACTCTAGCGCCGAACTAAACGTCTGCGCATGGCTCTCTCGCTCTCTCCCTCTAGCTCCCGTTTGATATCTTATTTCTGACTTCTGCGCAATAACGGTCAGAGTTTGTGCCGCTACTGTACCCTCCGCTCTCACTGTATATACTAACCGAACAAACCACACATTGCGTCAAATAGTTTATGTAATACTAGCTGACCCGCTCGCAACTTCGTTTGCGTTTATACTCTTTTTACGTATGTCCTTTCATGTGAAATGTTTCCTAAGCCTGGTGATTTGACACGGAACCCTAAATGAACTGAATAAAAAGTACCTAGATATTACTACATTACCTACCCCGTAATGTAGTTATATGTAGGTACCAGTTCCCGTTCCCGCTCTGACTCCTTTTTTCGTTCGTGTTTCCGTTGGCGACCCGTCGCCAAGTTAACAGCCGGTATAGGTATGATGAATTTTTATATGCCTAGCTCTTGATATGATTGGTTACCCATGAAAATTTTCATCACATAAATCACCCTCTTTAAGTTTCATTTTCGCTACAAAAAGCAGCAAGTCCTTCTCCAAGGTCCCACCCATAGTTCAGCGCATTAGGCGTTTATTTATTTTCGTTAGTCTCTGTCAAAAAATCTCAAGTCTTTATGTAAAAAAAAAACTTGCAAATAATGTCCTTGCACGGGGATACCGTGGTATTAAAATATCTAAGAACAAATGAATAAAATTGAAATTTCGAATTGTAATCCGATTTAAATATTATGTTTTATTTTATTTGACATTCCAATTTTGAAGAGTATTGCATTGCACCAAATTTTTAAGACTCTCCCACACAGGTGTGTTATTTACGGCGATAATATTGCATGCGCTACCTATTGCGATAATGCGTCCCAATTCCTTAGACATAACTGCGTTATTGCAGCAGTATGTAACTTTTTAGCCGTTCTAATACATAATGTACTAAAATTCTACAGATCTCACACTACACGCAACTATCAAAGGCATTGAAAATTTAATTTAGAAATAAAGCAAACGATAATATTTGACTTTATTGTACTGACGAAAAAGTGAACGGAGCGCAGAGTGGCTTCGCGCGTAAAGGCCTTTCTATTGCCTACAGTTTTTGTCCGTCTATTCTATCTCGAGATATTATTTTTTCCGTTTCTTGAATAGCGAGCTCAAAAAAAGTAATTGCAAAATTCTCGATCCGGCAAAATTATTAAAAAATTTGTCAAAATTTACAAATTTTATAATAGTGGAAATATGTCCGCATTTTCCACATTTTGGAAATTCAAATTGCACATTGAAGCCCTCCGGCAGACGCAAATATTTACATAATTATGACTGAACCCTTAATTCACCTACACATCTTTTTTTAATGCATATGACGAATTTACTTTCAATGTATGGAGTTTCAAAAATGTGATGAATTTACTTTATAGCAAATGTACAACCCCTCTCATATCTGCGAAACTACAGACAAATTTCAGAATTTCATGAATCAGGGCACTATACTCGATCAGCAAAACTAAAATTTTTCAATATTTGCACATGCGATATTACGATATATTCTGTTATATTGTCTGATATTATCGTCGATAATAACACACCTATGCCCACGCAACTGTGTGTAGGAGCCTTTATCTGACAACAACGTTTTTTGAATAAATTTGGAATGAGTTTTCAATCACGACAGTGTCAAAATAAAATGGCATAACATGTGTCACTAAGGAGTATTGATATCAACTTCGATGCAAATCACCCCTAAAATAACTTTCTCCCCTTTTTAATCCCGTCAGGCGATGAGTTTCAATAAAATACGAAACACGTCTTCCTTCGATTCTGTTAAAGAATGTTTATGCAAAATTTGAAGTAGTTTCGACCTAGGAATCACATTGTCCCATACAAACTTCGCCGCCGTTTTTCACCCCCTGGGGGGGTGGAATTTTGGAAAATCCTTTCTTACCGGATGCCTACGTCATACAAAGAACACACCCTCCCAGTTTCAGGTTTCTACGATCAGCGGTTTAGGCTGTGCGTTGATCCGTAAGTCATTCAGGACAAAGGATTTTATATCTATAGATAACCCTCCATTAAGGTATTTTTTTTTTCAAAAACCTGGTATGCGGTCTTTTATTATTTAATATTCAAAGTGTTCTGACGAAGTTTCAAGAAAATCACAACACGCGCTAAGATTTTTCCATACAAACTTTACCACCCCATTGCAACCCCCTCGAGGACAATTTCAAATTTTAAATGACACCAATCTTCATTGATTGTATGGAATAATACATGTCCCAGGTTTCAAGTTTCTAAGTCCAAGGAATACGATTTTTCATACAAACATTTTTACCCCTTTTCACCTTCTTAGGGGTTGAATTTCCCAAAATCGTTTCTTAGTGAGCGCCTACACCTTACAAAGAATACTTGTGCCAAATTTCAGATCTGTAGGCACTGTAGTTTCTGAGATTTCGTGATGAGTGTGTCAGTGAGTGAGTGAGGATAGTTCTCTTTTATATATATATAGATTTCTTTTTTCTCACAGTATATTTAGAATTTGTTCATTTACTTACATACCTATCCAGGCTCGTTTCCACAGAAATAGATAATTATATTTCTGAGCTCGTTTCGCATGTTGTGTTTACCTCTAGAACCTATACTTTGTTTGTTTCCTATTATTTTCTAAGAATAATTGTTTTTGTAACGTCGAGTTCGGTAAACATAATAATAATAAAAAATAGTAGGTAGGTAACCCACACATAGGCTTTTATGTAGGAAGATACCACCGAATGCCAGTCCCTCTATTGTGTCGAGTGCTTCCAAATACATGGTTCTTCTTCTTCTTCGTAGCTATAGGAGGCACAGCTGGACATAGGCCATATCAGTCCCTTGGTGTACATAAGCCTCCCCTAATAACGAAGGATATGCCCATAATCACCACGCTGAGCATGTGGGTCGGGGATAGCAGAGCACAACTTTTCGCACTGCCGACGCTGCTGCCCGTCTGCGGCCTGGGGATTTAGCTGTGCTGCTGATAGGCTGCGCTATGCCGCAATCCCATTTTTTTTACATACACTAGAATTTGACCAAGGTTTTGAGAGAGAAAGAAAGAAGAAAGAAAGAAAGAAAATACATTTATTGACCCAGATAAATAAAATACAAAATATGTAGGTAAGATACCTATAACATGAAGAGAGGTTTTTCCCTTTGACACCGCACCTGTAACTCCTGGCGGTCACATTTAATGATACGTATTTAGTCCATATCTTGAAAACTGCTGAACCGATTTGATAAAACTTGCACTGTTCTCTAAGTTGAAGTAAATGTAAGCTAATAAAAAAAGAATGATCAAAATAGGATAATTAGTTTCGGAGATATGCGTGGACAAACATACATACATACATACACCTCTCAAATTTTGTATATTTGTTTGGAAGCCCTAGCAGATTCACATATGTGAATATTTTGGAATTCCGATAATATTACATAATCGAATTGATATTTTTGGAAGTCGGTAATGAATAAACTTCAAAATGCCAAATTTGCACTAATTTTGACCCTATGTTTCTTGAAAAGTCACAGATATAAAAGATAAAGCCTTAAAATTCACTATGGTCTGAACGTCAACTCATACGGCTGATCTCTACTTCCTTATGTCCATATATCATTTGCTAGAAAGGGATGCATACTTTATCTCAATGCGATTGCTGCGACTTCGTATGGTACCAGGGTATATCTATGAAACTGCATAGAACTATGTTCGAGCGCCCTGGTACGATTAACATTTTGAACTCATTTGAAGTTGCAGTCGTATGTATGCATCCTATAATAACTGATGATATTGGACATAAGAAAGTAGAGATCAGCCGTATGAGTTGATGTTCAGAACATAGTGAATTTTAAGGCTCTTCTATATCTGTGTGAAAAGTGTTCAAAGTCCGAGCAATTGACAGCGTGCGCAGAGTTTTGGTGCAGACACTGTTTTCTACGTTTTCCAATCTAGAGTATAAATATCTCGATGATTCTGAACCACTACGATGTCAACGAAACCCTAAAGAAATGGGAGTTCATGTTGATATCAATACTCCTCAGTGCTTTGGATTGAAATACTAAACCTCCTTACTTATAAAGCTACTTAATTGTATTTTCCATTATTAATGGAATACTACTATTAATAAGTTATTAATGGTTATTTTACTCTACCTACCCTACTGCACCTACTGAAGATAAGTGGTGGAATAAAGAAGTTGGTCAGTCTTTACGCCCCGCTAGCCTAGTAATAAATACCATCATTTATTTAATTCCGTTTTTAGTTTTTTGTGATTGTGATATTTCTTGTTATATCGGCAACAGAACACACATACACTCGAGAGCAATGAATCCGGGTCACTCGAAGAATCCAAAAAATCTCGGAAAGTAAGAATGCTAGGTTAATGCAATAAATTGTATTTAATAGACAATTTAATACTCCTTAAATGAAAGTTAAAAAAATATGAGTCACCATACATTTTATTTACACAAAATTACATAAAGAAAAAAAACTGCTGATCTCTCCTTAAAACAAAAATAGGAAACATGAAATTTTTGAACTTTATGACGATTTTCTTGAATTTCAATACTTCGTATTACCTCCTCGTGCTTCCATTACTGCGTTTACGCGGTTTGGCATGCTGTACACCAAGTTCCTTATACGATTTTGGGGAATATTCTCCCATTCCTCTGTGAGAGCAATTTTGAGCTCAGGAAGCGTGATTGGGGGAGGGTTTCGTTGTTTTACGCATCTCCCTAGCTCGTCCCAAGCATGCTCGATCGGGTTGATATCCGGGCTGCGCGCTGGCCACTCCATACAAGTAATGTTCATCTCTTGAAGGTAGTCATTCACAATCCTACCTGTATGAGGTCGGGCATTGTCATGCATAAATATAGCATCCTCACCCAAATTGACCATAAGTTGAGGATTTCTTCCACATATCTTACGCTAGTTACGTTTTGACGGCCTCTGTGGCGCAGTGGGCGAAGGTCCGCCTGAGACGCAGAAGGTTGCGGGTTCGATTCCCGCTGCGGGACAAATGTTTGCATGTTCTGTAGATATTTGTCTGGGGTCTGGGTGTTTTCTATGTATTATATGTATGTATTTACAAAACAAAAATTATATGTGTATTATATCAATCATGTGGTTCCCATAATACAAGCTCTGCTTAGTTTGGGGCTACATGATGCTGTGTGATTACGTCCCACATTATTTATTTATTTATTTATTTATTTAGTTAAAGAGCCGTTTTCTATGATCACCAGCTCTGTGCGACTTTCAGAGGAAATTCCGGCCCACACAAGTACAGACCCACCACCGTAGGCTACTTTTTCTTCGATGCATGCTTGCTTGAATCTTTCCCCTGGTCTTCTATACACTCTGTGTCTTCCATCGTGCTTGTAGAGCATAAATTTTGATTCGTCGGAGAACATAACTTTCGACCAATCTTCAATACTCCAATTTACGTGGTTCTGGGCATATCTTAGTCTTGAAATACGATGGCCACGCTCCAGTTTAGGGCCGTTTGCAGGTCTAAGGGGTTTTAAGTTAGATTCAGCAAGCCGACGTCTTACTGTCCATGCACTTGGGTTACTTCCTCCGAGGCGTCGAAACTGATTTGTGAGTTCAGTTCCTGTGAGAAAGCGATTTCGAAGCATGGTGTTCACCAAGTATCGGTCTTCTCGTGCTGTGGTACTCCTAGTTCTGCCCGTTCCTGGTCTGCGTAGGTTAGAACCAGTTTCTTCGTAACGTCGGAGAACTCTTTGTACTGTTGACAGCGACACACCGACAGTCCTGGCTGTATCGCGCTGACTCCGGCCGGTTTCCACCAATGTAAGTATTCTGGTGCATTCTTCAAGTGTAAGCGACATGATTTCAGCTTGAATAATGAATATTGAGCACTATCAACCTGGTTTATGTACCAACATAAATGACAGATTACAAACAAAAGCAAAAACAAATCCTGTAATTTCGTAGTTCCATCTTAGACAGTGTTCCCTTTTCAAATTTGATTTTTTTATGATATAACTTTACAATAACTAAGAAATTTTAATACTTTCATTTAAGGAGTATTAAATTGTCTATTAAATACAATTTATTGCATTAACCTAGCATTCTTACTTTCCGAGATTTTTTGGATTCTTTGAGTGACCCGGATTCATTGCTCTCGAGTGTACATCATCTGTGCTAATTGCAACTGTCTAGCTATCACGGTTCATGAGATACATCCAGGTGACAGACAGAGAGACAAACAGACAGACGGACAGTGGAGTCTCAGTAATAGGATTCCGTTTTGACTCGTTTGATAAAGAGCACTGTGTGTGAGTATGGTGGTGTTCGCAACAGGTCGCTGTCGCGGCGGCAGGTGATGTACGCGAACACGCTCTTCATGTGCGTGTGCTTCGAGCCGCTCGGCTGCCAGCTGCTGACGGGCGGCACCGACCGCCGCGTCGCCTACTGGGAGACCGGCAGCGGGAACCTCGCCAGGGAGGTACGTGCGCCGCGCCGCGCCCCGCCCCGCACACGACACGACACGCTCACTGAGCACGCGCTCCTGTTGCAGCTGGAGGCGAGCAAGCAGGGCGCCGTCAACGGAGTGCACATCACGCAGAACGGAGAGCTGTTCGTCACCGCGGGCAACGACCAGATCGTCAAGGTATCGCGACCGCGATGTCGCATGTCGCATGTCGCATGTCGCATGTCGCATGTCGCATGTCGCATGTCGCTGGCGTGTCCACGACCGACTGCAGTTGGTGGTGCTCGCTACTACCTACTAGCTACTCGCCCGCGTGATCATGTGGCGGCTCTTTACGAACTCTTGTATTCCTAGGATTCGTGTTAAGGTCTTCGATGAAATTAGAAAACGTTAAAAACATAAAAATCCTATTTATTAGGTACATAAGTGCGATGTCACCTAGAGTAGGTACGCGTCTCGAGTGTGGAACCCGGAGCCCTGCTCATGAAATCTACGTACTCGAGGCGATCCGAAGAAAAATTTAACACTTTCTAAATTTTAAAATAAAAACATCACTCGGACTATCATTTCAATAGTGTATTAAGTAACAATAAACTGTACGTAACGAGCGTAACATGAACAGTTGCAGATAGATTTTAAAAACGTTGCCGGATTCCTACGCAAAAATATTGCTTTCGATTATTATTTTTCCTCCTTTGTATAAAAATTTGTTAAACAAATTATGTATCTAACAGTGGGGACCTTTAAGGTCTTATCAACTTTAGATTGCTACATATTTAATGATTCACGTTCAATTCGCACCCGGTGGCAGTGAAATTCCAGGCAGAGGCTTACTTAGCACATCCCGTGGTATGGGTCCAGGTGTCGACAGGGAAGGGGATTTCAAAATTTTACCAACCCCGGTAAAAATAATACATTTCAACGCTCGAAGACCGACAATCGTGCATCAAAGAGGGTGCCCTTTGACTTAAAGTTTTCGGTCTCCAGCATTCGAAATTAAAATGTGGTTTCCATTAGATAGGTACGAAGTGACGTGTCGTTGGTGAATTGAATTCCGTGTGTGGTATTGATTTGGTCGGAGGCATGTGAAGGTTCGTGTCGGCGTGTTGCAGCTGTGGAAGTACCAGGAGGGCATCTACACGCACATGGGGCTCGGCCACGCCGGCGCCGTCACGTGCTGCCGGTTCAGTCCCGACGCACGACACATCGTCAGCTGCTGCGCCGCCGGGACCATCATCGTCTGGAAGGTGCCCGAGGTACGCACTCGCGCCCTCTACATCTCTATCTTTTACATTTACAAATAGCGAAGTCATAATGTGCTTTTTAGCCTGTGTAGTATGTTTGTTCCTTTGTGGCGCTCTAGTGACCGAACGCGTAGGCCGACGTTGATGATTCTGACGTCAATCGATTCGTCTTAATGTTGCGAGTACTTATTACTAATGAATGATAGTAATAAAAAAAATATGGCGACATCTAGACGCCATATTATGAAAAAGAAAAAAAAATAACTGATAAATGGGTTGTTGAAAATATCAGCATTGTACAGTATGAAGAGTATTGGACTTAAGATGGAACCCTGAACTGTTGTCGGCCGGTCAGATAACTGTGATCAATTTACTGAACTGTGGTAAAATCCATAAAAGGCAAGCTTAATAGTAATAGGTAGTGAGTAATATATTTATGGAATCAAAGACAAGAGAGAAATCCAGTAACACCAGCACACTAATAATTGATAAGCCCCTTGCGGAAGCCAGACTGGTTGGGAGGGAGAAAACCATTATCTTCTAAAAATTTTCTGCGTTGTTTGTTTTCGGTACCTACAGATCTAACGGCAGCCACGATATGAAGAATGCATGAATGGTATAAATAATGTATAAATAAAGAATGTTTACACATTCTTTTTCTAGGTCTTCATATTTAATACAATGGAGAAGGACGGGCGATTGCGTTTTAGAGGTTCAGGGTTATCGTAACGGCCGGTTGCAGTTTAGGGGTTAGTTATCGAAACGGCGAGCGCGTTGCGGCCTCACGGACATATAATAATTATGATTCGAAAACCTCGCCTGTGCCTATCCACCAAGCTGGATCGACTCGACGCGAAGGAAGGTGGAACTGCGGGATGACACGAAGGTGACCCCCGGATGTGATTTTTATGCGGGGGTCACTTCATATGACGCTCGTTTCCGTCATCATAATTCCGGTCGGCAGCAATACCTGCCGAAGCCGAGCCGAGGGGGCAGCAAGGACAGCGTGCGGGCGCCGCGCGCCGAGCGGCCGCAAGCCGCGCTGCACGAGCAGCTGCGCCTGCCGCTCGACGAGTCACGTGCTGCTGCCGGCGACCGCGCGCGCCGCCTGCCCGCCAAGCCCAGCAAGGTACTGCTGCACGAGCAGCTGCGCCTGCCGCTCGACGAGTCGCGTGCTGCTGCCGGCGACCGCGCGCGCCGCCTGCCCGCCAAGCCCAGCAAGGTACTGCTGCACGAGCAGCTGCGCCTGCCGCTCGACGAGTCACGTGCTGCTGCCGGCGACCGCGCGCGCCGCCTGCCCGCCAAGCCCAGCAAGGTACTGCTGCACGAGCAGCTGCGCCTGCCGCTCGACGAGTCGCGTGCTGCTGCCGGCGACCGCGCGCGCCGCCTGCCCGCCAAGCCCAGCAAGGTACTGCTGCACGAGCAGCTGCGCCTGCCGCTCGACGAGTCGCGTGCTGCTGCCGGCGACCGCGCGCGCCGCCTGCCCGCCAAGCCCAGCAAGGTACTGCTGCACGAGCAGCTGCGTCTGCCGCTCGACGAGTCGCGTGCTGCTGCCGGCGACCGCGCGCGCCGCCTGCCCGCCAAGCCCAGCAAGGTACTGCTGCACGAGCAGCTGCGCCTGCCGCTCGACGAGTCGCGTGCTGCTGCCGGCGACCGCGCGCGCCGCCTGCCCGCCAAGCCCAGCAAGGTACTGCTGCACGAGCAGCTGCGCCTGCCGCTCGACGAGTCGCGTGCTGCTGCCGGCGACCGCGCGCGCCGCCTGCCCGCCAAGCCCAGCAAGGTACTGCTGCACGAGCAGCTGCGCCTGCCGCTCGACGAGTCGCGTGCTGCTGCCGGCGACCGCGCGCGCCGCCTGCCCGCCAAGCCCAGCAAGGTACTGCTGCACGAGCAGCTGCGCCTGCCGCTCGACGAGTCGCGTGCTGCTGCCGGCGACCGCGCGCGCCGCCTGCCCGCCAAGCCCAGCAAGGTACTGCTGCACGAGCAGCTGCGCCTGCCGCTCGACGAGTCGCGTGCTGCTGCCGGCGACCGCGCGCGCCGCCTGCCCGCCAAGCCCAGCAAGGTACTGCTGCACGAGCAGCTGCGTCTGCCGCTCGACGAGTCGCGTGCTGCTGCCGGCGACCGCGCGCGCCGCCTGCCCGCCAAGCCCAGCAAGGTACTGCTGCACGAGCAGCTGCGCCTGCCGCTCGACGAGTCGCGTGCTGCTGCCGGCGACCGCGCGCGCCGCCTGCCCGCCAAGCCCAGCAAGGTACTGCTGCACGAGCAGCTGCGTCTGCCGCTCGACGAGTCGCGTGCTGCTGCCGGCGACCGCGCGCGCCGCCTGCCCGCCAAGCCCAGCAAGGTACTGCTGCACGAGCAGCTGCGTCTGCCGCTCGACGAGTCGCGTGCTGCTGCCGGCGACCGCGCGCGCCGCCTGCCCGCCAAGCCCAGCAAGGTACTGCCGCCTGCCCGCCAAGCCCAGCAAGGTACTGCCGCCTGCCCGCCAAGCCCAGCAAGGTACTGCCGCCTGCCCGCCAAGCCCAGCAAGGTACTGCCGCCTGCCCGCCAAGCCCAGCAAGGTACTGCCGCCTGCCCGCCAAGCCCAGCAAGGTACTGCCGCCTGCCCGCCAAGCCCAGCAAGGTACTGCCGCCTGCCCGCCAAGCCCAGCAAGGTACTGCCGCCTGCCCGCCAAGCCCAGCAAGGTACTGCCGCCTGCCCGCCAAGCCCAGCAAGGTACTGCCGCCTGCCCGCCAAGCCCAGCAAGGTACTGCCGCCTGCCCGCCAAGCCCAGCAAGGTACTGCCGCCTGCCCGCCAAGCCCAGCAAGGTACTGCCGCCTGCCCGCCAAGCCCAGCAAGGTACTGCCGCCTGCCCGCCAAGCCCAGCAAGGTACTGCCGCCTGCCCGCCAAGCCCAGCAAGGTACTGCCGCCTGCCCGCCAAGCCCAGCAAGGTACTGCCGCCTGCCCGCCAAGCCCAGCAAGGTACTGCCGCCTGCCCGCCAAGCCCAGCAAGGTACTGCCGCCTGCCCGCCAAGCCCAGCAAGGTACTGCCGCCTGCCCGCCAAGCCCAGCAAGGTACTGCCGCCTGCCCGCCAAGCCCAGCAAGGTACTGCCGCCTGCCCGCCAAGCCCAGCAAGGTACTGCCGCCTGCCCGCCAAGCCCAGCAAGGTACTGCCGCCTGCCCGCCAAGCCCAGCAAGGTACTGCCGCCTGCCCGCCAAGCGCAGCAAGGTACTGCTGCACGAGCAGCTGCGCCTGCCGCTCGACGAGTCGCGTGCTGCTGCCGGCGACCGCGCGCGCCGCCTGCCCGCCAAGCCCAGCAAGGTACTGCCGCCTGCCCGCCAAGCGCAGCAAGGTACTGCTGCACGAGCAGCTGCGCCTGCCGCTCGACGAGTCGCGTGCTGCTGCCGGCGACCGCGCGCGCCGCCTGCCCGCCAAGCCCAGCAAGGTACTGCCGCCTGCCCGCCAAGCGCAGCAAGGTACTGCTGCACGAGCAGCTGCGCCTGCCGCTCGACGAGTCGCGTGCTGCTGCCGGCGACCGCGCGCGCCGCCTGCCCGCCAAGCCCAGCAAGGTACTGCCGCCTGCCCGCCAAGCGCAGCAAGGTACTGCTGCACGAGCAGCTGCGCCTGCCGCTCGACGAGTCGCGTGCTGCTGCCGGCGACCGCGCGCGCCGCCTGCCCGCCAAGCGCAGCAAGGTACTGCCGCCTGCCCGCCAAGCCCAGCAAGGTACTGCCGCCTGCCCGCCAAGCCCAGCAAGGTACTGCCGCCTGCCCGCCAAGCCCAGCAAGGTACTGCCGCCTGCCCGCCAAGCGCAGCAAGGTACTGCTGCACGAGCAGCTGCGCCTGCCGCTCGACGAGTCGCGTGCTGCTGCCGGCGACCGCGCGCGCCGCCTGCCCGCCAAGCGCAGCAAGGTACTGCCGCCTGCCCGCCAAGCCCAGCAAGGTACTGCCGCCTGCCCGCCAAGCCCAGCAAGGTACTGCCGCCTGCCCGCCAAGCCCAGCAAGGTACTGCCGCCTGCCCGCCAAGCCCAGCAAGGTACTGCCGCCTGCCCGCCAAGCCCAGCAAGGTACTGCCGCCTGCCCGCCAATCAGTTCCGCCCGAATGCCTCCGGCTCGACGAGCGTACAGCTGGGACCGCTATGTCGTGCTTTCCGGTAGCGCTCACAGTTCTACTCTCCCACGAGCGAGACGGAGGTATCGGTCGGACGAGTCTATCTGAGACGTGACAGTTTCCTTTCGGTACATGAGTCCTAATTACTTTTATTCACAATTCCCAAAATTCCCACTTACCAAAATACCTACTCATATGTTGCCCATTATTTACAATCACTACTGCCTATAATTATCATTTCCCAAAATGTCCACTTCAATGAAACTTCTGTCATAGTTATGGTACCCTGGTACTTCAGCCGAGCTAGAGGTACAGTTAGCTCTAGCTAATTCTACCACTAGCTCGGCTTCTCGATCTCCGACTAGCCAATTTAATTTTAGTACTTCACAACAAAAAATCTATCTAACTATAACATAAATGTATCCTTACAAATAAAAAAAAATATCTTGACTTAAGGTGCAATGCAAGCATGATGGCGGAAAATTCAATTTTTTATCACTTATTGCACCTTTAATTAACCGTAGGTCGCGTTTTAATTTTTTCATTTTAAGAAAATCAAGTATCGAAACTTCTTGCCTTTCTAACTGGCCGTGGTACTCTGCATACTTCCCATAAAGTAGGATGTCGATAGTTCGTCTATTTTTTTTCAACTTGTTGAATAATGTAAATTTAATTCGGGAATCGGCATGTTTTGCTTCTTTGTGAAGCTTGAAAATGAAGTGGAATAAATTGGGTGTTGGTGGAATATTGCCATTCACTCGCCTGTGCCAACCTTCAAAGGCATTTAGTAGTCCTTTGCTTTAAAGGTAAGCAAAAAACGTAAATATGCCACTGCACAGCAAGGAACTTGACATAAACAAGGTGACAATTAACAATATAACACTCAAATGTTCTTTATCTATGATATTTCAAGTGGCCAGTTATTATTGTAAAGAGGATTATCTGACTACATACTCGTGCATAAGAAATCTGAAAAAGTGGGAATTTTGGGAAGTCGATATTATATGAAGTGTGAGTTTAAGTTATTGAATGTTTTAAAAGGTACGTAAAATCAAGAAAGTGGGAATTTTGGGAATTGTGAATAAAAGTAATTAGGACTCATGTACCGAAAGGGACAGTTTTAGTTTCCCTTGCACCCTCCGAGAGGAGTACAGGACTGATAGCTTCGTTATCGACAGGAGGAGAAGATATCTGCGATGGACACGAGTCGCGGCAGCGTCGTGTCGTGCTGTCCCTGCGAGACGGCGCGATCCGACAAGCTCCCCCCCGCGCCCCCCCGGACCTGCTGCCGACCCCCCGGTACATACCCCCCCGCCCCCGTGCTGTCCCTGCGAGACGGCGCGATCCGACAAGCTCCCCCCCGCGCCCCCCGGACCTGCTGCCGACCCCCCGGTACATACCCCCCCGCCCCCGTGCTGTCCCTGCGAGACGGCGCGATCCGACAAGCTCCCCCCCGCGCCCCCCGGACCTGCTGCCGACCCCCCGGTACATACCCCCCCGCCCCCGTGCTGTCCCTGCGAGACGGCGCGATCCGACAAGCTCCCCCCCGCGCCCCCCCGGACCTGCTGCCGACCCCCCGGTACATACCCCCCCGCCCCCGTGCTGTCCCTGCGAGACGGCGCGATCCGACAAGCTCCCCCCCGCGCCCCCCGGACCTGCTGCCGACCCCCCGGTACATACCCCCCCGCCCCCGTGCTGTCCCTGCGAGACGGCGCGATCCGACAAGCTCCCCCCCGCGCCCCCCGGACCTGCTGCCGACCCCCCGGTACATACCCCCCCGCCCCCGTGCTGTCCCTGCGAGACGGCGCGATCCGACAAGCTCCCCCCCGCGCCCCCCGGACCTGCTGCCGACCCCCCGGTACATACCCCCCCGCCCCCGTGCTGTCCCTGCGAGACGGCGCGATCCGACAAGCTCCCCCCCGCGCCCCCCGGACCTGCTGCCGACCCCCCGGTACATACCCCCCCGCCCCCGTGCTGTCCCTGCGAGACGGCGCGATCCGACAAGCTCCCCCCCGCGCCCCCCCGGACCTGCTGCCGACCCCCCGGTACATACCCCCCCCCCCCCGTGCTGTCCCTGCGAAACGGCGCGATCCGACAAGCTCCCCCCCCCCCGCCCCCCGCACCCCCCACCCCCACGTCTACAAGATGGAATGCTCATGTTATTGCTCTCTCCTCCAGACAACCTGCCCACTAAAACGACGAGCAAGGAGTTCGTCAGCGGCGGCGGAGACAGGAAGAAGACTTGATGTGCCAAATAATGATCACGGATGAATAATCGATCACTGACAACTTTAGCATTATTTATATAATTGTAGTAAAGCATTTTGTATTTTATGTTATTTACTAGTTTTCTTCAGCGCGTCAATTTTCCGTTTTGTTTTTTAGGGAAGTAGGTATAATCAAAATAAGATGCAGCATTTATTATGTAGGTATTATGTATATTTAAAAACTTTTACTTACATATGTTTTTAATAAATCTATTAAAGTAGGTAGTTAAGGTTACCTTCTACAGCTGATGAGCTGATATACAAGAAAACTTACCAGCTTAAAAGTATTCATAATATTGTAGATGTAAAATTTTGGCCAATGAGAAAGTGTAAATTCGAAATAACGCTTCGTCATTGGCCAAAATTTTTAGTGGCGCTAACGTCAGGTTAAACATTCGGATCGCAATTGGTGATCGCCCTACTGGTTATCCATTTTTCATTTGTAACCAGTGTTAAATACTCATAAAAATCATTGAACGAAAAATCGCAACCATGATTAAAATGTTACAATTTTTTATGTGCATGTTTTGCAAAACATCTATTTATGCTTTGTGATAATGCAAGACGATCGTCTTACTTACCTACTGCACAGGTAGGTACTGCTACAATATCACACAATTATTAAAGACTATCTTTTCGCGCTACTAATTAATTACTAATTAATTCACACAAAGTAATGGAGATAGGCATCGGAGTGAAGTATACACGAGGGGAGTTCCAAAGTATTCTCGGTATCGGATTTTTTTTGTTAGTAATGAGCGTAGTTTTTGTCTGGTTCTCAGGTTCTCGTATGACAATAACCATGGTGACAGTGTGAAAACTTCGTCGGTTCACTATCATTAGTTTATTCACAATCGTGCTTCGAGCGCAACAAAATGTACAACGTAAAAAGTTTTCCAAACTCGGGCATTGTGATTAAATTCCTGACGAAGCAAGGAAAAACTCGAAAAAAAATCCAGGCTGTTAACAAGGATTCCGCTCCTTCGTTGTCTAGGTACCATCCAAAAGAGCTCAAGTGAATTTAAAATGGGCAGAAAAAGCATTGAAGATGACCTCGATCAGGTGGTCTTGTTTCTGCCACCACGGAAGAAAATGTGAAAATGATTGAGAAACCTGTAGGTACTCAGACGCATATACCTAAATCAAAATTCGTTATGAGCAAACCATCCGTGGGTACCAAACATTCAATACTTCATGACTTTTTGAAACTCTCAAAAGTCAGTGCAAAATGTGTGCCACGATTGCTCACACCACCTCAGAAACAAGCGCGGATTGAATGATGTAGAGAGTTTTTGGAGCCGTGTAAAAATCCTAGCAGTGTTGTCGATCGCATCGTTACCCGACACCGACACCAAACTAGGGGTCGTCACTGCGACCCGGAGAGCAAACCGCGGAGTGTCAACTAGGGCGCAGCATGTCCGAACAAGTTCAATGTCACAAAATCGGTCGCGACAGCTCATGGCCGCAAGATTCTGGGCCTCAAAGGGGATTTTTCCTTATATACCAATCAAATTATAGCTTACGGTACCAGGTACCACTATGCTATGCGAATTTGAAAGAAAAAAGGCGAGGAAAACTGACCGTGAAATAGATCCTCCGCGGTGGATTGGCGCGCGGTGCCAAGGCTGCCTTACAGGAGTCTGGCTTCCAAGAGATCAATCATCCACCTTTCTACCTTTTAGCTAGGGACTATTTTTTGTTTTCAAAGCTTAAAAAAGAAATTCGTGGAAGGCATTTTCCAATGATGAAGAGCTCTAGGCGGCCATGAATGATTATTTTCAGAGAAGGATCTTTCATTCCATAATCCATACCGAGAATACTTTGAACTCCCCACGTAAAACTTTTCTAACACCACCTCTTACACTAAGGCCCTTAATATTGACAAAAGGACGAACAAATATTGAAATATTAAAATCAAAAAAAGACGTGTGGCACTCGGGGACTGCCGCGGTAAAGCTATTGCATAGCATTTTGTATCAACTTATGCAATTATAATTATTTATTTATTTTATTTATGCAGTATTTCTTTTTCTTCGATATTAATTCAAGTTACACTTTTTGAGCGTGGTGACCGATAAGAAAACATTTTTTTTTCTTTTATTAAATAAAAATACGTCTAGTTGCACGCACACAAACACCGTGTCGAAGACTGCCGAAAAGAAACGACGTTAGACAATGCACGGCCTTCAAGCCACTACCTCCGTGCCCGTCGGAGTGGGGAGCGTGAGGTTTTTTTTCGTTACGGAATTTCTGGATTCGGTCCCCGCGCTCAAGGCCCTCGATAGAAGCTATGCAATAGCTTAATAATTGGTGCTGTATTTCTAATCTGATAAATTAATTCTCCTGGGTAAAATCTCCTAGTAGGGTATCGCTTGCTTTTTTGCATTGTATGAATACCAAAAGTGTTGGTTGGTATTGTATCCTGAGGATTATGTCCTCAGGATACAATACCAACTAACACGGTGGGCACCAACTCTGGCCAACCGGTCGGTGGGGATTATGACACTGACAAAAATAGATTAGTCTCATTTTCCCCACCACGATGACGACTGCACGGTAGGGATTAAGAGTTTTTTTTCTGCTGTTTCATAATCCCCACCAGTGGGCCAAACCTGGTAAGGAATCGGGAATGACCCTATCACACTGCACTGCGCTGCGGCGAGTAGCTCGGGCCGCAGATTGTTATATTGTATTGTATTGAATGCAGTGTCTCAATTTGCAAAACGCCGAGGACAACACGCTGACAACACGTCAGCGTACGAGAGCGAGACGCTTTGCAAGTAGGCCTTAGGTTTTAATTTATTCTAGTCAATTGAGTTGAGGCTTACTCAAAATATATTTTATCTGATTAAACGATCAATGGTATTACTTTTCAAAAACTGTCAAAGGTGAAACGATGCATAGACTATTGCCATAACTTACCATTGGCAATGACAAACAGTGTCAGGGCTAACTTTAAGCGACGGATAACATTGAGTATGATGGTTAATTATTGATAATCCACTGATGTTAAAATTGTTTGAGCTCCGAAGAAAGTGTTGTGAGAAGGCTCAGCCATAAATCTATCTCAACCCTGTAGTATTGTGCTAGTAAAAGGAAAGCGTTGCCGTTCCAATGAATGGACAATATTGAGGGAATGTGTGGGCGTGCTGCAGAGGGCAGAGGGCAGAGGGCAGAGGGCAGAGGGCAGAGGGCAGAGGGCAGAGGGCAGAGGGCAGAGGGTAGAGGGCAGAGGGCAGAGGGCAGAGGGCAGAGGGTAGAGGGCAGAGGGCAGAGGGCAGAGGGCAGAGGGCAGAGGGCAGAGGGCAGAGGGTAGAGGGCAGAGGGCAGAGGGCAGAGGGCAGAGGGTAGAGGGCAGAGGGCAGAGGGCAGAGGGCAGAGGGCAGAGGGCAGAAGGCAGAGGGCAGAGGGCAGAGGGCAGAGGGCAGAGGGCAGAGGGCAGAGCGTCACCCCCAAGCCTGGCTCTTGCAGTAATGCAGCACGAGCTTGCCGTCGGCGCCGAAGCACTGGTAGAGGTTCCGCACGAGCTGGTCCGGAGACGGAGCGAACGTCTGGTTCACGTACACAAACTGAAACATAACAACACACAATAACTGATCTGTTCATATTGAAAAACGGGAATTTTCACGTACCGTTACATCGGTGAAGGCACCGACAGCGTTTCGACTCGTTAAGAGTCTTCATCAGGGTGAGTGAACGCGACGCTCTCCCTCCGCGTCCCGTCTTGCACTGCGTGAACTGATGAAGACTCTCTTAACGAGTCGAAACGCCGTCGGTGCCTTCACCGATGTAACGGTACGTGAAAATTCCCGTTTTTCAATATGAATGAGTTAATTCACGTTAGTTTCATGAGTAACTGATCTGTTTTTTGAGGATAAAATATTTGAATTCAAACTGAAACCCGTCTTGTCCCCAATACAAACTTTGCCACCCCCGTTAACCCCATTCGGTGTTGTATTGCCAATAAATTATGAAATAGGTATTTAATTATTTTTTTAGAGAGTCTATGCAGAATTTCATGTCCGGTGAAGATTGTTTTTGTTCCCCATACAAACTTTGCCACCCCTCTTTTACCCTCTTAGGGATTCAATTGCAAAAAATGTTAAAATAGGTGTTTATTTATTTTTATTAGTGTCTGTGCATAAGTTCAAGTTGGTAGGTAAAGATTTTTTTCGTCCCCCATACAAACTTTGCCACTCCTGTTCAACCACTTACGATGTTGAATTGCGAAAAATGCTGAAAGAAATGTTTATTTATTATCATTAGTCTCTATAAAAAAAACTGGTTAATAAGTAAAGATTTTTTGGTTCCCCATACAAACTTTGCCATCCCCCGTTAACCTCTTTTGAGGTTGAATTGTTTATTTAAATTGGTTTCAGTGAAAAAAATCAAGTCAATAAGTAAATATTTTTTTGTACCCCACACAAACTTTGCCACCCCCGTTCACCCCCTTCGGTGTTGAATTGCGAAAAATGCTGAAATAGTTGTTATTTATTTTTATTAAATCTTTGTGCAAAATTTCAAGTTAATAGGTGAACATTTTTTTGTGCTCCATACATACTTTGCCACCTCACAGAAAAAAAAACGCTAAAATAAGTATTTATTCATTTTTGTAAGGGAGTCCTGTGCGAAATTTCAAGTCAATACGTAAAGATAAGAACAATAAAGAGTCTCTGTGTAAAATTTCAAGTCGATAGGTAAAATTTTTTTTTGTCCCCCCATACAAATGTTGACACCCCCGTTTACTCCCTTATAGGTTAAATTTTGAAAATGCTGAAATAGGTGTTTATTTATTTTTTCGTTAGGGAGTCTCTGTGCAAAATTTCAAGCCAATATTTTTTTTTTTTCCCCCATATAAACTATGCCACCTCAGTTTCTCCCACGTTGTTGAATTTCAAAAACGCTAAAATAAATATTATTTTATTTTTATTAGGGAGTCCTCTGCAAAAGTTTAAGTCATTGAATAAAGATATTTTTTTTAGGAGTTTATTCGCGAAAAATGCTGAAATAGGTGTTTATTTATTTTTATTAGAGAGCCTCTGTGCAAAATTTCAAGTCATACATACATACATCATACACCTTATTTTTGTCCCCTATACAAACTTTGTTACCTGATTTCTACCCCTCACAGACTTGTATTGGAATAGATATACTGCGAGTCTGGCCATTTGTATGAAATATTATTTATTTTTTATTTATTATTTATTTAAGAGTACTGTAGCGATGGGAACACTTCATCCGCGTGAAATCGATTCTCGGCATTCGATCTACTGCCAACGATTAGCGAGAAGCGAGTGGAGAGTTGGCGAGCAGCGAGAAGCGAGTGGAGAGTTGGCGAGCAGCGAGAAGCGAGTGGAGAGTTGGCGAGCAGCGAGAAGCGAGTGGAGAGTTGGCGAGCAGCGAGAAGCGAGTGGAGAGTTGGCGAGCAGCGAGAAGCGAGTGGAGAGTTGGCGAGCAGCGAGAGGCGAGTGGAGAGTTGGCGAGCAGCGAGATGCGAGTGGAGAGTTGGCGAGCAGCGAGAAGCGAGTGTGGAGTTCAGATATTTTTGATGCTGGGCTATAAGCGAGTGTGCGAGTTCGATAGGCGATTACTCGCACCGCTCGCTCTGTACCTAACTACCTACTGTACACACGCATACCAAAAGCCATTCAAGAGAATCGCTCGGCGAGTTTTCTGACCGCCAAGCAAGCATCGCCCTTATTGGTGCGATTAACTAATGGAAAAAAAGCTGGCAGTCTAAACAGTTAGCGATTAACTATAAATGATGATCTCTTTTATAGACACCACATTTACATCTACTAACGAGTATTATACGTTTCTTGAGCGAGAAAAATAGAGAAAAGTTAGCCGCTTCCTCGTCGTCGGCAAGAAGGTGCCCAAAGGTACCACCACGCCTAATAACTAAAATATTAAAAAAAAAAAATTTGAACTTAGTAATTTATTATTATGGTGTTAATTCCTGTCAGGCCCCTTCTGATATCCACATGGCCTTGTAGATACGTATTCGGGACCATCCAATGAAAGACAGGAGCACCTTTGTATTATAGCTTGTGTTGCGACGTACAGTGGGTGATGTTTATAAACCAGTTACTGTATATAGAATCTGTAGTTTAGTAATAATTTTATTCTGAATCATTAAACTCAAATATTATAGCAATAAAAAAAATTACGTGTCTCATCCAGCATTGATGATGATGATGAATTATAAAATATTCAAACATTATCATTCCTCTGTTTCTAAAATCGATTAGAATCGAGAACACGGCAAGTATGGGTCACAACACTATTTTCTTCATTTGACAGAAAAAATACAAAAATAGTGGTCCTACCTCGAAAGTGAGCGATAAGTGAAAGTATATCAATAGTTTTTTTTTTCATTGCGTGTTTTAATAAACAGCCCCTACAACTTTGAAACTATAGTCTGATTTCATAATTGTGGCACAAAATAAAAACAAACAAACATCAAGAAATGTGACCGTCTAAAGTTTTAGTAGTGGGCGACACATCTGCCCATTTTACGAATCACACATATAATTAAACTGCTCCTAAAATATAATCAAAATTACTTCACATTATTAGAATGTTTACTAATTCCGAGAATAGTAGAATTCAAGTTCGGTAGTGGGTTTCATTTTCTAGACAATCTATTTGCTCGTTTTGTTATGATAATTGATTTTATCGAGTGTTGTGCGGGTTTTGAAGTGTTTAAATTTAAAACCAATGTTTGCAAACAAGTATACGGCGCGAAATAAGTATCCGTCTATACGGATACTATATTTTATAATCCGTATTTACTCAATGAAATATATTTGATCACTTTTCAAAATATTAACTCGTCGTTCAGTCGTGATAACCATGATGATGCATCATGCTATTGTAAGTGCATCATGAATACGATCTGAATGTTTCAGTGTTCAAAGTACCTAGGTACTGAGAATATTTCTACCATCATATTTTTAGTTCCTATTTTTCAAACGGAAATAAATTAAAAATAAATACGTCAATAATAACACCTTCATTAATATTTTATTACATCCAAGTGAGAAAACGATTTCAAGTATAGTTTGTCACAATTTCGAACATTAAAACTACTATAAAGGTCGCATTGCTTTTGCTCTGGGAACACCTTGCTTTACATTTTGTACTAGAATTACAAAATCTGACTTTATATTTATAATGAGCAATGTAATATGAATCATGCGATACACACTCAGTTTGTAGTTTTCGTGGTAGGACCGCAATGAATATAAAATTATTGATTTTAAGTATAAATTTTCTTACTGAAGGAAAAATGATTTCCATTTTATCTCTACTTACTAAATTTGAAGTTTTTACAGTTTAATATGGATCAATTAGGCACTTTTTCTATATTTTTGTTAGCAGAGGATGTCAATGACAGTGAAGCACAGACTAAAATGAAGAGTGTCGAATCAGGATTATAACTCCTAATTTGAACAGGCGAGGTACATACACTTGCGGGATCTATTTACATTGATATCTGTGGTACCCCTTAAGGGTTGAGTTGCAATATTCTTTATAAATTGATATTCTCTACAATTGTTATACTAGATCACTTTGTAACAAGGATTAAAAAGGTCAACAAACAATGGTTTTATGAATCCTTGTAAAATAATTCAAAACGATTAAACCTCAAGCTAACAACTAAATAAAATAAACTAAAAACTAAATTTTATATAGAAGCAGGATTTACCTTTGGCTTGAGGCCTAATCTTAAATCCTTTGGCTTGTTAGTATTTCACCCCAAAACTATTGGATTGAGCTTAAATAATATGCACATAGTCCTATAGTCTGATCCTATAACACGCACCATTATCACACTCAATCTGGTCACGGAAAAAATACATATTTTCCAAGCTTCGCTGGATGAATACGTAAAGGCAACTTTATTTATATTGTGTTATTATTAAGATTAAAAGTGTTATTATGTATGTTTTTTGATTGGAAGACTGCACTATTGTATTAGGTGTATCCTGTAATGATAGCTGTAAGTTGAATAATAAATATAAATATATTTCAGTTGGAAGCTGCAGTTCTTTCAGTAGTTCTAAAGTGCCTCTATCATCACCGGAAGTTTTTCCATTTTTAAGCTGGCCTAGAGGCAACACAATCTCTTCAGGGCTGATTTCTGGCAGTTTGCCCGAACCGCCCAACTAGAATTAGCATGGAATATCATTGTTGAAGGGATGCTAAGTTTCAGATAGGTACTTACAAGTTTCTCTTCTGGTTCCAGTTTGAGATACTTCTTGACGAACTCTACGATCCACCCGATCTGCTTCTCGGCATCCACGGCCCACTTCTTCTTCTTCATTATAGGGGCATTGCCGGTTGCTTTCAGCAAAATGTCAACTGAAATGTTGGATGAAGATTTATAAAGTATAGTGTGGAAATTCAATTTAAACCAGTTTTTGTTTTGAGGCAGATGGTGTAGGCCCATAAACTTTGTATGACACGAAAATTTGAAAAGTTCCTCAACCAACTTACTTTTTACTTTATCATTTTTGGAATCATTTTCCTTTTGTTCTTCAATCTTCAAATTTTCTGTCGCAGTCGATATCTCCGTTTGGACATCTTCAACCTGATTTTCGTCACCCATATCTCTTTCAATTCAGTAGGTATACAGACTTGTTTTGTTACTACTAATTTATATTTTATTTTGCATTATTTTTATTTATCATGTTCATGTAAGAAAAATCTTTCCTGCAATAAAAAGTACTCAGTGGTAAAAAACTCACAACAAAATCCAATATTGCACATCACATGAACAACAAAGTTAGTGCAAGTCTACAAGAACAAAATAAAGAAAACAAATTACTTTATTTGTGAAACAAAATATCCAGTAAAAAAGTACATAAACCGCATAATCCGCCAATTAACCAATACCTACTAGTGCAGTGCTGCCATAACTGAACCATTGTTATAACTGGTGTAGCTAGAGTTGCTAGATTGCTAGAATGAAGATCGGTCAGTTTCATACAACCTGTGACCTGAGACCTGACTATCTATAAAATGTCGCGTCTAGAAAAATGACCTATGTCCTAATTGATAGATATCATGTTCAATTAATCGTGTTTTTTTATTAAAGCCGGAGACATTTTCTGGGTATTTATGTTAAACTTTAGGTTACGATCGATTAGGACACTAGCGCCATTAAACAATTGTTTTTTTAAATCTAATATGGACCAGCTCTTTACCTCGAGGCTTGCATAGGCAAGGATGAGGTCGAGTTTTGAGTTGTTGAGTTTTGTTTTAGATGGTTTACATTGGGACGAGAGATGCACAATGTATCATATATGATACATTATGATAGGGCGCATATATTTATTATTAATTTACTAAGTATTCCGGTTTTAATAAATAAAGTTATAAGTTATAATTTCGATAGGTACTCCATTACAAAGCATATTTTTACTTAATTCGTATTTTTATTCGCTTCGATTTATAGTCAGGTCTGAAATGACCGGCCTTCAAAAAAAGATCCGAATTTAGGGTCAAAAAAGTCTAAAATATGACAAAATAATCGTTTTGTAATTTCAATAGGTATATCCAAAGACAACCTCCAATTTTTATTTCTTAATTTCTCTTTCCTGCTTCATCATCAGACCCTGATCACCATACTTCTATATACCTACTAGCGTTTGCCCGCTGCTTCGCTCGCATTAAGAGTTATTTTCATTATTAAGATTCACCGCCCCTGGTCTGTAAGGTTTGCAGCCCCATAAATTAATGGATAAATTAAAAAATCCTAGTAATAAAAATGGTTTCGCTTTTAAAATTGACTGAGTTAGATAAGGATGGCTACTCAGTGCATTGCATTCCTTACAGACATTAAAGCAGCAAAATAGGCGAGCGTAGTAAGCCACGAAACTTTTTGGTGTTCAATAGACACAAGACAAAGAAAATGGTGGCAATTTTTTTAACACCTAGGTAACTGCAACAACTGTAGGAGAAAAGATCGTGGCTAGTAGAGCGAGCCGCGATTTTTAAATGATCTAATATCTAACTAACGCTGCTGTGTTCTAATACGTCATTGATGTAATTTTTTAAGATGGGTTACGGTAGTTTTCGCCATAACAACCTTATTGATCTATTTTTTTTTGCGTAGTTATGTGCTATTGGAAAACAAAAGCTGACAAAACTTGGTTCTAGTATCATTTCTGCGCCCGCTTAGGGTCTGCGTCCTGTGCCTGGGTGTCGGTAGCACCACCCTATTTATGGCACTGCAATAAACTGAGACTTGACTTTGACTTTGACTTTGACTTTCAAAAAATAAAAAGTTTCAAACTACTTGTTATGATGAAATCATTTGTAAACGTAACCACCGACTGATTGATAAATACTCAAAAAGAAAAAGGCGAACCAAGGTGAGCGCAAAGTGTGGCTTGCACCGCCCCTAGCATGCTACTGCCCCGGGCCATGGCCCTCTTGACCTTTGGGTAAATACACCCCTGAGGCCTATGATGATATATTCAGTAGTTAAGTCCGTTATAAAGCCTCAGCGGGTACAACGAAATAGCCTTGCCTTTCCAGATCATAGTGCTAAAAACGCGAAAGTCTGTTAAATATGAATCATGCTTGCATCATGTATAAATCAAAATAATATAAAAAATATTGTAAAAAACGTAAAAAATCAATATATTTTTTGCTTTTGAAGCAAACGCGGGTTCAACGGCAACGGCAACGTTCAATCATCACAAAAAACTTGAGTCTAACTAAAGTGAATTTAAAATTCTACTTACAAAACTGCATAACTGACCAAGTTATGAGATCAAACAATATAACATATTACTAATTAATGCACTTATTCAACAATTTGAATAATCCCTTTAAGAGTGTTTTTAAACAATAATTGCAACAATTTCAGTAATAAATGCTTTTCTTTTTTCGAATTAAACCTCAAATGCTAAGAGGGCTACAATGGCGCCTTAAAGCAATAAAACTTGAATGTATCAGCGGCATAAGTGTGGAAAAGTTTGCGTTAACTATATATTTTTATATCAAGATGTCAAAGTTTTACAATCTTCTGCCCTAGGGCAGCTTTTCCATTTTCATAAAAAATATTTAGCAAACTGTATTTCTGATCATAATTGGTATTTTTCACAAACAGGCGCAACAGAGGGTAGAAGTTACTCACTCTAAAGTAAATAAATAAATAAATATCGGCGATATTTGTTGAGCTGGTTAATCCAAAAAGGTTTCGGATTTTTTATGTTTTTGAACAGTTCCAAGTTTTCTGAGAATCATAGCGGCAAAGTGTACCAAGTTAAAACAACATTTGCATTATTTTCTGAGGGAGGTTACTAAATATAGAATGTAGGGTTATCAGAGTCATCGAGTTTCTCTGCTTATTTTTTACGGTTCATTGGTATGAGGGCAGGGAAATGATGATTTGAGAGAATAGCTAATAAAAAAGTAAAAAACGAGTTATCTTTTCTAGCAAAAAGAGAGTGAAAACAACTTTTCGCACCGAAAGCCCGAAACTTTTAGCAGCTACGTCGCCAGTGCTGCCCTTTTTTATTTATGGATAATGCTAAAACTTGGTGCAGATAATGCCAAAAAAATGCTAAGTAACATTTGAGTATGCTAAATAAAATGCTGAAATCCAAATTTTACTCCTGAATAGCAAATCAAGTGGTCAATCAACTGTCAAAATAGATGAATATTTGCATAAAAAGACCGCAAGAGAAGACTCTGCTCTTTGAAAACATGCAACATGTGAAGGGCCAATGAGAAATAATCAACCTAAATTAGTCTTAGTGCCTTTGGGTACCTTTGGGTACTAAGACTAATTTAGGTTGATTATTTTTAATTGGCCCTTCACATGTTGCATGTTTTGCGGTGAAAATATGTTGCTTTAATCAGTAAATTTTAGCTATTATTTTACACGCAATATGTTAAACTCTGTAATCTTTTCCCATTGTTCGCGCTAATTTTGCTCATAAATATGAGAAGCCGTGATATTATATACAATTCAAATTAATTCGTAACACTTCTTCACACTGATCATTCGTAACATATTAACAATTGCTTAGCAAAAGATAAACATTATTTTCGCGGAAGTCTTAAAGAAAGTTTTCATGTTACCTTAAATAAAATACTTTGAGGCGACTTACTTAAACAAATTGTCTCAGGCTTCTAAAAAATCTTTTTAATTCCCTACTGTGTACCTACGGTAACGTTCTTAAAATGCTTATCATGAAATTGTATGCTAAATGCAAATCTTTCATGCTGCATTAAAAATGCTAAAACGGCAACACTGCATGTCTCGGAATCTCTTCATGACTCTTTGCTTCTTTTATTTATGGCCTCTGTGGAATAGCTTCCACAACTCTATAATCTTAAGTAGTCTAGTTAATCTAAACACTTTAAAGATCACGTAGTTGACGTAAACAGAGTAAGCAAAAGACTAATGTCATTGAAGCTCGCTCTGGGCAATCAAATGTCCATGAACATCATAAGTGCATACGCCCCCCCAGTCCGGAACCCCAAGTTCCGAAAAGAAATCTTTCTGGGAAGAAATTAGTTATTTGCTGCAGTCTATAGTTAACTGTGAGCCGAAGTTCATCGGCGGCGACTTGAATGGTCACGTTCGCGAGAAAACTACTACTTACCAGAGAATGGAATTTTATTTTACCATGGCACCTCTGACATGGTAAAATCAATTCGGAGGGAGAGAGCATCCTTCAAATGGCACTGGCACACAACCTTGCAATAGTTAATACTTTCTTCACAAAACCTGTAACATCTTGTTACTTAAAAGAGCAGCGGGGCATGCACTCAGATAGACTACATTCTAACTAACTAATAGGAAACAACTAAAGACATGCAAATACTGCAAAGTCATACCCGGGGAGCCTCTTACTTCACAGCATAGAATACTAGTGGCAGAGTTCAAAATACCGGCAAACATATAAAGGCAAAAAGGAGAAAGCAATAAGAACACGGTGGCATAAATTGGAGGATGAGGAAGGTCTCAGACTATGTGAAGACATCGCACAACACCTTTAGGAGCAGCAGGATGATACAGCTGATGGAGAGATTTTCAACTATACTGCAATGAAAAAGCAAAACAATATTTAGGCGTATCTAAAGGTGCCATCAATAATAACAAGGATACTAGCTGGTGGGGTGAAGAAGTGAAATAAAAATTGGAAACTAAGAAAACACTCTTCAAACTATGGCAACAGACGAAAGACGATGCTGACCATCAGGCTTATGAAATTGCTAAGAAAATCGCAAAGCGAGCCGTCGCAAAGGGCAAGGCAACCGCCAGGGATGATTTCTATGCTAAACTTGAAACTGCTTCCAACGATAAAGAAATCTTTAAGTTGGCAAAACGCAAACACCAAAGTAGGGATACTGCGGCTGCCACAAACAAATTTATCAAAAATGAATAAATAGAAAACTACTAACATCGAAGAGATCAAGACCGCTGGAAAAAATATTACACAGAATTGCTAAATGAGGTATTTCCTTGTGAGGCACTACAAGATTTTCCTGCTACAGAAGGCCCTATCCCTTGTATAAGACCTGAAGAGATAACTCTGGCAAATAAACGAATGGAAAATAACAAAGCCTCTGACCCTGACGATATCCCTGCTGAATTTTGGAAGCGTCTAGGAGATAACGGCGTACTGTTCCTGACAAAACTCTTCAACTTTTTAAAAATGCGCGCTATACAAAGTGCTCATAGTTAAATTCATTGATTGTTTGCATAGATTGCACTATGTTAATTTTATTGATTTACAATGTTTATTTACTATAAACTTTTATAGGTGCTACGGCCTGCTCAAGTTACATAAAACTTTACTGCTTGAAGGTACTAAACTGTGTTTTTGTATACTATATTTTAAATATGTTTATATGATAAATAAAGAACTTTTAAAAACAAACAAACTCTTCAACAAGTTCCTGGCTGATGGGATTCCCGACGAATGGCGAAAGATCTTTCTCATCCCTTTCTATAAAAATAAAGGTGATATAAGACTCTGTGGCAACTACAGAGCTATAAAGCTAATCTCACAATCATTCAAAATATGGGAAAGAGTCATCAACAAAAGGCTTCTTGAAATAACTAGCGTCACTGAAAACCAATGCAGATTCGTCGCCGGTGATCCACAAGTGATCCACAAGTGATGCCGTTAATAAACTCATAATAGTAATTTTATTAAAAAACTTTTATAGGTGCTACAGCCTGCTCAAGTTACATAAAACTTTACTGCTTGAAGGTACTAAACTGTGTTTTTGTATACTATATTTTAAATATGTTTATATGATGAAGAAACCAGAAAAGTTTCCAGCGTCCGCGGGGATTTGAACCAGGGCACGCAGGCGTGTGAGTAAAGCTAGGTGACCTTTCGACCACCGAGCCAATGCATCGCGCGCCGAAAATTAAGTAACACATTCTAACCTGACTTTTGTAGGTTGCCTAAATACCGCTATATATTGTCATACTTAATCACAAAATGGCACCACTAACAAACAATGATCGCTGTGCTGGCTGTCTTAATCCACTTTACGAAAAAGACGAGATTGTAGCTTGCACACGCGCAAACTGTAAGCGGAGATATCATAGAGAGATATGCGTCGGCGACACTGCGCCCAGATTAGAAGACTTACCCAGCTGGACCTGCCCACACTGCAGATGTGAAGAAAAGCATGGTGGTGATAACTCTGGTACACCGGTAAGAGGCTCAATACATTCCCCTGACACAAACATAACTTTTCGTAACAAGAAGAATTTGCCTTCGTCAGATCTGCAGGCGCTTACTGACGAGATAAGGTTACTGCGAGAGGAAGTATCTACATTTAAATCTAGACTCGATAATGTTGCGTCAGCCATGTCTACTCTTAATGTACAGATGGAACATCTAGTGGCTCGCGTCACTATTTCTGATGAACGAATCCTTCAATTAGAGGATCGGTATGCTTCGGACACCACGGAACTGAAGGCCCAGGTTAAAAAAATTAGAGGAGCAGCTAAACACGCAGGCGCAGGCATATCTACGTAATGAAGTTGAAATAATCGGAATACCGGAGTCACCTAATGAAAATTTATATCACATAGCGCTTATTGCAGCCACAAAACTGGGTGTTGATTTGAAGGATGCTGATATAGACTGGGTACTTCGTGCTGGCTTTAGAAAGACACCGGCCACTTCAACTGCCGATTCTACCTCAAACTTTTGTCGACCTGTAGTTATGCGCCTGAATAGGCGGGTTAAGCGCGATGAGTTTATGAAAGGCGCAAAAGCTCGCAAGACCATTGTTACGAAGGACCTAGGGGTAAACGACAAGTCCCAAAGAGTTTATTTTAATGAAAGATTGACCCGCGAGAATCGACAGTTATTTCGGGAGACTAGAAATCGTGCCATGGCTGCCAGCTACAAGTTCTCGTGGACCAACAATGGTGCTATCTTCATACGGAGGCGAGAAGGTAGTCCACCAATTCGCATCAGAAATAGCCTTGACTTGGAAGAAAGGCTTCCCATACCTACTAATAACTAGAAAAATGCAAACTAAAATAACATCGTCTTCTTCACATTCACAATCTTTTCGGCCACCTCTCACTTTTTATTTTTTGTTAAGTATTTTTTGTAGTTATATTTTTGTCACTCAATCGGTCACCAAACCTTGGTTAAATAGCTCACTCGTACTTCATATTCCCTGTAAGTTGGCAATTCCGAAATTCCACTCACATCCATATTTCCTAACCATTATCTCTCACCCACACATTCACATTTTAAACACGCGCATTTGTTCACTGCTGCACCACAGTTTCACTAAAAAATCACACTCATTTTTTGTTATCGCATACTTGGCGTCAAAATTCAATTTTACTTCTCTACCTACCGTTGTACAACTTTTTCTTATATGGGCAACTTAGGAATGTTAACCGATCTTGATGAAACTCTTAATGTTGACTGCCACCAATGCGATACGCCTGAATCATGCAAAGTTTTCCTCAATAAGTTATTTAATTTAAAAATGCTCACGTTTAATATAAGAAGTCTACAAAAAAATTTGGATGAATTCCTTATAGTTCTCAAAAGATTCTCCGTTAAGTATGATATTATAATACTTACAGAATGCCATCTTGGGTCATGTCCTCTGGTGAGGTCTATAACTGGTTACACTCACTATAGTACATCTCATGTTAATAATAAAGCTGGTGGAGTGGTTGCCTACATTCGTTCGGATTGGAACGTGAATGTGCGTGAACCACATTTATCAGAGGTTGATTCTCTACTGATAGAGTTACCAAACTCCCAATACTTACTCGGACTCTATAGGTCTCCCTCGTTCAATAACTTAGATAATTTCCTCAATTCTGTGGATAATTTCTTTCGTGAAAACGCTACTGTTAAATCTAATCTGATAATCGCGGGAGATATAAACATAAATATTTTAGATGACTCTACCAATGCTCAACGCGATGAATATCTTTGTTTCATGGCAGAAGTGGGTCTAAAATCGGTGATTAACTTGCCAACTAGAGGTTCTTCCTGCCTGGATCACATTTTTGTTAATGTTAAACTACAGGCAACCGGAGCTGTTTGCAAAACAGGCATCACGGATCATGATTTAGTTATGGCTGGGCTTTATACAGCTTCTTGCCCTCTTCGACATTACGTTAAAACTAAACTCAACTATGAATCGATAAGTCGGGAGCTTTCACTTGTCGACTGGTCAGATGTACTATCCTCCACTAACGCCTCTACTGCAGCACATTTACTGACTTCCCGTCTTGAGAACATTGTTAAAAGAAATGAGAAAGTAGTAACTATAAGCCGTCGCAAAAGTATTTCCAAAGATTGGATAACACCAGGTCTCATTAAATGCATGGCAGTGAGAGATGCTCTCCACTTAGAAGCTAGGAAATATCCCGATAGCAGGAGTGTGCAACTAAAATATAAAAATTACTGCAATGTTTTTGCTAAACTAAAGAGAAACGCGAAACTTGATTACCATAAACAGCTTTTTATTCAAGATAGAGACAATCCTGCTAACATGTGGAAGACTATTAAAAATATCTGTGAACTGAACCCCAAAAAAGATATGTCTTCTGATCTATTAAGCCTTAAAGATACTCCTCTTGACTCTTTAAACTTCTGTAATCAATATTTTGTTGGCGTCGGGCAGAAACTAGCTGGCTCTATCTTACAAAATCTAACAAAATCCGAAGATGATCTTGCTAACGAAGTCAATTTGGCATTCCACTCTAGTAACTCTTTCTTTATGACTCCAACTGATTGCCTTGAAGTTTTAACCTTACTTAAGGCTCTAAAAAATAATAAGGCACCAGGCAAGGATGGTCTAACTAATGTTCTGTTGAAAAATCTTTCTCATTTATTTATAGTTCCTCTTACACACGTTTTCAATCTTAGTCTAGGGTCAGGTGAATTTCCAAATTGCTGGAAGATTGCGTCTGTTATTCCAATACATAAAGGTGGTATTAAATCAACACCTTCAAATTATCGTCCCATTTCGTTACTCCCGGCTTTTTCAAAGATATTAGAAAAGCTGGTCAACAAAAGACTAACTAACTACATTGACAAAAACAACATTTTGTCACCTTACCAATTCGGTTTTAGGCAGGGTAAGTCTACAGAGGATGCTGTACAAATGCTGCTTGACTTTACAGTTTCCGCATTGGATAGTGGTAAAAAATGCATAGGAGTCTTCTTAGATTTATCCAAGGCATTTGATTCAGTTTCTCCGAAAATACTACTCAAAAAGCTTGAATGCCTGGGAGTGAGAGGCATAGCACTGGATTGGTTCCGCAGTTATTTGACTGACAGGAAACAGCTTGTCTCAGTACTGAAACACACCAGTAACGTCCAAACCGTCTCTTTCGGTGTCCCCCAAGGGAGCATCCTTGGGCCAACATTATTTACGCTTTACATTAACGACGTCATCTCACTGTTTGAAAACTCGGCACAGTCCCAAGTCCTGTGCTACGCAGACGATACTGCTCTCATATTCTGGGGTGATTCTTGGGATGAGGCGCGCCTGATAACAGAGAAGAGTCTAGCACTTGTTGCGGCCTGGCTTGATAAAAACCTATTGACCCTTAACGCAGACAAATCCAATTATTTGTGCTTCCACAAGACAAAGGTGTCTGGTCCTACCAGATCCCTATCAGTACGTATTCATAAGTGTGGTGCTGGAGAGAACTCTAAGAACGCCTGTTTTTGTCCAACTATTAAACGATCAGATCATCTAAAGTATCTGGGAGTTCTGCTGGATCAACATTTATCTTTTAAACAGCATATTAGCAATCTCTCAAGTCGTATTAGAAAACTCATACATGTTTTCAAGCTTCTTCGCGATGGTTCTGACAGAGAAACGCTCATGCTAGTGTACTCAGCTTTATGCAAATCAATAATCTGCTACTGCATCACTGCTTGGGGTGGAGCTGCCAAGACACACCTGATTCCACTTGAGAGAGCACATAGATCCGTCCTGAAAGTAATGTTCCGCAAGCCTTTTAGATTTCCCACTTCTGTTCTTCATGATGAGACTCAATCCCTAACGGTGCGACAACTCTACATTCAGAGAGTTGTTTCATTTTATCATCGAATGTCTTTCTCACTGTCTGACTCTACAGGTAAAAATCGGCGTATTAAAATCCATGTTCCGCTTATTAAAACATCTTTTGCAAGACGTTTCCGGTACTTCTCTTTTCCCTTTATATACCGACGTGCATGTAAACATTGTGATTTGTCTTGTTCTCTGTATGGAGTAAAGGAAAAAATAAGGAGATGGCTTCTCACCTTAGATTATGACTAAACTGAAAGTCTTCTGGCAATACAAACCTGACAAACAAATATATATATTTTTTTTTTAATTTCCGTCACTCAGTTTCATCCAACCCTCTTATAATCCACATAATATGTGTACACACTCACACCGAAATGATTCTCATACATATTGGACAAAATAAACACACCCTATGGCGCGTGCACTCAGATACACATACACACACCACACACACACACACACACACACACACACAAGCACACACACAAAACCACAAAAACAAAAAAACCTCACCCGTTTCGTTTCTTAGTTTATTTTATCTCTGTGCTACTACTCAGTGTTAATAAGTAATAAGTTTATTGTAAACCGGCTCCCGCGATACAGGCTCAGCCTCGTGCGGGGACCACTAGAAATTATTATATTTTGTAATCTGTTTTTTGGTAAATAAATATATTTGTATTTGTATGATAAATAAAGAACTTTTAAAAACAAACAAACTCTTCAACAAGTTCCTGGCTGATGGGATTCCCGACGAATGGCGAAAGATCTGTGGGGGTATGCTGCAGATATCAACACCATATTTATATTGCAGAAGAGGGCTGTTCGTGAAATTTATAATATGGGCCCCAGAGAATCACTTAGAACTAAGTTTAAAGAAATAAATGTTATGACAATGCCGTGCCAATATATATATGAAAACTTAATGTATGTCTGAAAACATATTAACATGTTCAAGAAAAATAGCGACTATCATAATGTTAACACTAGAAATAAAGATAAACTAGCTGTTCCCACTGTAAGGCTCCATAAAGTTAGTCAATCTTTTAAAGGGATGTGTGTACGATTTTTTAACAAAATCCCAAATGATGTGATTAATCTATCTGTAAATAAATTCAAAAATGTTGCTAAACGTAATCTATGTAATAAAGCTTATTATAAAATATCTGATTATTTAGATGACAAAAAAGCTTGGGATGAAACTGCCTCCAACTCCATCAAAAACAATGTAATAGATATTAAGTACAATGACGTTAAAAAAATATAAGCCAAGCAGAGTTTCTTGCCAATTCTTCTCTGTTTGGTCACGTTACGAATTGATGGTAAATTAAAAAAAAATGACGTTTCAAAGTGTACTATACAGTTCCTACTGAATAAATGAATTTTGACTTTGGACTTTTTTTTTGACTTTCTCATCCCTTTCTATAAAAATAAAGATGATATAAGACTCTGTGGCAACTACAGAGCTATAAAGCTAATCTCAGATTCATTCAAAATATGGTAAAAGTCATCAACAAAAGGCTTCTTGAAATAACTAGCGTCACTGAAAACCAATGCAGATTCGTCACCGGTGATCCACAAGTGATGCCATACATTCGGTCAGAACACTGCTGGAAAAGTACAGAGACAACAAAACAGACTTTCACATGATATTCATTGACCTAGAAAAAGCTTTCGACCTGGTACCGAGATAATTAATTTCGAACGCTCTAAGGACCCAGAGTCATCATCAGTGAAGATGTAAACAATCTACAGCAGATTATAGAAAAGTGGAGGGAAGCTCTGAAAACGTCAGGTCTGCGAATAGGCAGAGAGACGACCGCGTACATGCTTTGCAACTTCAGTGGAGTCAACAGCAAACACACCATCTGTCTGTAGAACACCCAGCTAAAAGAAGTGGACCATTTCAAGTACCTAGGGTCAGTCATCAGTAAAGATCATCAGCGCGGTCAATAGACACTGATGTCACCCATCGCATAAATACCGGGTGGATGAAATGGAGAGAACTATCCGGCGTGCTATGCGACAGCCGAATGCCCATGCGCATAAAGGGACGAGTGTACAGAGTAGCCGTCCGACCGGCCATTACATACCAAGCCGAATGCTGGCCAATCAAAAAGCAGCATGAAAATCAATTACACTGCTCAGAGATGAAGATGCTCAGGTGGGCAGGTGGTATAACTAGGCTGGATCACGTCAGAAACACATATATAAGAGGTACCTACCTTCAAAGTGAGACCTATCCCAGATAAACTACAGAAGAGCCGTCTGCGGTGGTACGGACACGTTATGAGGTGACCACCCGACCACATGACCAGAAAAGTGCTGGATATCGAAACGAAACCCCAAGGACGAGGAAGACCCCCAATCACATGGATGTCCGTAGTAAATAAGAACCTCAAAGAAGCCCAAGTCAATAAAGAGACGACCCAGGACCGAGCTACCTGGAGGCGCATTACACGGAGGGCGGACCCCAAATAAAATGGGAAAGGGCCAGGCAAAGAAGAAGTTTTGAAAAATTCATTTAATGTTGAAAAGTTGCTAGAAAAAGTAGTAGCTTAGCAATTTAACTACAAAATTTTCTGAGTTGTAGCTGACTGGTATAGAAAAAGAGATCTAGCTATAAAGTTGCTAAGATGGCGTTAGCCACCTAAACTAGTTTGTGGAAGCGACCAGATTAGGACCAAGTTTTAAATAATAGGTTGATATCCAGATATAAATCATGGTTTTCTTTTCTGGGGGGCGCAGAAATGACCACCAAATTTTTATAATTAGAGTAATTGGCGCAAGCCGTTCTAGTTATTAAGTCAATAAACAATAAACAATAATAAACAACCACATCAGGACCATGTTCTAATTATTTGGTTGAAATCCAGATATAAATCGAAGTTTTTTTAGGACCAAGTTTTGAGTCTGGTATCGTAGTATTAACTGATTTGTGAATTGATTTTAAAATAAACTAATAATTGCTTGAAATTTAGATATAACTTGTAGATTTCTTTTTTATATCTTGTATGTGCATACATTCATAATGCCACATAACAACGCATTAAAATGTTTACGAATAAAGGGTGTTTAGTGGTCAAAACGCATCCTAAAAAGTTTGAAATAATGACGAATTAGAACACAAGAGCGATAGTTAGGTATAATGAAAAAATCGTAGCTGGCTCCGTTCATCGACTTCGTTTTCGACGTCTATTATTGCAACAACATTGAGACCGGCTCGTGTTCTGTTCATAGCGGACGTGTTGCAAGTTACTCTGATAAAATATATTTTAAAAGTGTGCAAAAAGTTGCTAAAATTACTTGAAGTGTATACCTAATTGTGTAGTTTTAAGCTATTGCATAGCTTCTATCGAGGGCCTTGAGCGCGGGGACCGAATCCAGAAATTCCGTAACGAAAAAAAACCTCACGCTCCCCACTCCGACGGGCACGGAGGTGTGGCTTGAAGGCTGTGCATTGTCTAACGTCGTTTCTTTTCGGCAGTCTTCGACACGGTGTTTGTGTGCGTGCAACTAGACGTATTTTTATTTAATAAAAGAAAAAAATTTGTTTTCTTATCGGTCACCACGCTCAAAAAGTGTAACTTGAATTAATATCAAAGAAAAAGAAATACTGCATAAATAAAATAAATAAATAATTATAATTGCATAAGTTGATACAAAATGCTATGCAATAGCTTTACCGCGGCAGTCCCCGAGTGCCACACGTCTTTTTGACCACATTAACGGTCCTATAATTGTGAAAGAAAACTGTCAGCTACAATTAGAGTGATCACCAAATAACATAAAGATATTGCTGTTGCTTTTGTGTCGTCGATCCTCATTTAAAACAGAGAGTCAATAGCTTTATGAGTCATTGTTCGTGATTGCTGTCGTGTTCTCTCTGTCCGTGTTTGCCGCAAATTTTTGGACTTTGAACTCTGAATATTGGTGAACATTTTCGACCATTACTGCAAGTGGCCGGCTGGACTAGCGGTCTAAGGGTGCGGTATAAGTCTGAGCGCCTTTAAGAGCCCAAGTTCAGATCCCGATCCAGTGTAATACATTTTGTGCTTACACCATAAACCACTTACCATTGTCGCTTGTGCCATCTAGTGAAATACTACTTTACTACATTAACGCTTTGCTTTACATCATCGTGCGCGATAATGGCTAAATGCGCAGCGTGTGGAATAGTAGATTGTTTTACAAGGGACTAAACCATCCCATTATATACGAGGTTGTTATACTCCCGAGCTTAGCGAGGGAGGATGACAAGACCGAGTTATAATGGGTGGTTTTGGCCCGAGTAAAACACTCTACTTTTCACTTCGATTGCGAGAAAATAAAACAATTCCAAATTAGTCAATTTTCAGAAATTTTATTAAAAATTAAATGTGCAGTTAGAGCAATTTTGAATGTTTAGTGATATGTTTTTCCCGGGCAATTTTATTTCGGTTCTCTGTGATTGGGATGTGATAATATTTTGAGTTGATTGTTGTGGAGTAAAAGTTGGAGAGACTCGAATCATGCTTGAGTTTCCTGCATTATTAAGATCTGAGTGCGGCTTCAGCTGAGTTGACATATTCATCCAATCCCGCGATGTAGATGCTTGGGGTTCTGTAATGTTTGGTAGAATATTGATTCCTTCCATAATCCGCTGCGTGACGTGATACTTGTTTTGTATAGAGTCCTCTATATAACCTTCAGCCACTTGATCGGACCTCCATCCACCGTGGCGTTTTAATGTCGTTATATTCGCACCAGAGTCCGCCAACAGAGTCGCGGATGTTCTGCGGAAACAATGGCCCGTGTAGAGTTCCGGATTTGGTAAATTTAGATAAGTGGCAATATCTTTAGGCATGTTACCAAATTTATTTTTGCCTATGACTTGCCTTGTGCATTTACCATTTTGATAATTTAGAAAAAATCTTCTCGTTGAAACATTAGTGGGACGTAACTCCTGATAGGCTTTAACTATATTAAGGTATTCTCCACTGATGACAAATTTACGCTCTTTGTTTGTTTTCGTGTTCGGCAGACTCACAGCTTGTAGGTTTGTATCCGTTTCTACGTCTTCTAGCGTTATATTGGCAAGCTCTATTCCTCTGCATGCACCGCTGATTCCATAAATTAAAGCAACCTGTTGAACAAAAAAATAAGTGTGTTAATAATCGTAATAACCTAGGTACATAATTTAGGTATGTAGGTAGGTATCTATTTATTTAGTTTGAGTAGAGTACATAAGTAGGTTACCTTTGTTGCCAAGTATTGTTTATTTGGAGCGTTATTTAAAAATGTTTCGATTTCTTGTGTCGTCAAGACTTTAGATTTTTTTGCCTTGTATCCAGTGGACAATTTCTTCAGTAAAGCCGTTAAATTTACATATTTTTTAATATCGACGTCGTGTCTCGTTTTTAAGGTCATTCTTAACATTGAATATGTGCTCCAAAGAGTCGACGATTTGAATTTTTTCGATAATTCATCAAAATAAGTGAGAAAAACCCCTTCTGTAAAAGAATCCACACGTTTCTCATCACTCCATTTCATAAAATTTTCGTAACTCTTTAAATATATTTCACGTGATTTTGTCGGCAACAGATTCATAATTATTTCTTTGCCCTTTTTTTCCATTTGCATATTAGCATCTTCACTATCACTTGATGACATTTTTCACGTTCACAATTTGAAAGTTAAAGTCAGGAAGTTAAACGTAAAAGTTTGTGATTTGGAATGAAGAAAATTCTAGAGATTTAGCGCCAATACCATCTTTTTTTTTTAAATCTCTATACCTTCAATAACCCTCAACGAAACAGTTCGCATTCTACCGTGAAGGGAAGAATCAACCTTCATAAAACATCACCAAGACGGTTCTATTTTCAAAAAAAAAGATTGACGGAGCACCAAGAAGTCGAGTTTTTATATAAGAGAACGAATGCTTTGTACGGGCTGATGATTTTAGACAAAAATTAAAAAGAAAAAATACTTTTTAGCCCTAGGTATTAAACTCGAGTTTTAGGCCCGCTAAGCTACACTATTATGATACACTTTTTGAGCAAGAGAAGTGAAAAATACTTTTCCCCGACAGGTGCCGCCTCTTGTAGTCTGTGCCCTTCACTGTATCATAGAGGTTGCGTTGGACTTGCTGACACCGATACTATAAGTAAGGACTGGACTTGCCCCGAATGCAAGAAAAAACTGCGGAAAGGTGACAACAGCAGCACTCCTGTTAGAAACGTAAGTGGGATCATTGCGCAAGAAACTGCCATTCCACGTGAGGCGTCGGTGGCACCCCTTACCCCCAGGTGATATTACGCTCGTTTACTTCGAATCAAAGTTCGTTTAACATCTATCACGAACAAGACAATTTCAGTAAAGAAAACATATAAAGTCTATCAAAAAATTTAATTTTGTAGTAAAATGAAGCTTATAATTAGGCAAAAAAAAATAGGCATAAATTTTTGGAAAACCGTACGTTGAAGCCAAAAACCTAACCTTTTTGAGGGAAAAACCCTAACCACTATTCATACTGGCAACGCTGGTCAAAATGTCCTTTTTCAAAAACCAAGGTGGCAGCACCGCCATGCCATCCATCCAGCATTGCCAGAATGTTACATTTCTTACATTTTTCGTATATTTTGACCCCCCTCACGTAACATGTAACAAATTCTTATATTTATGGCAATAAATATAAGAATTGGTTACATTCATTTCGTATCTATTGAAAAAAAAACGAGATTTACAATACAAGATTTTTATTGGAAACTGTTTTAAATTGAACGTACCTAAAACTGGCACGTCTAAAAATAATTTCACTCCTTAGCACACTCAGAGCTATGGCTCTATATAGAGAGCACCATCGCCATATAAAACGTATACAACATGGATTAAAACTTGATTTTGCTTGAGTGTTGAGCGTGTACGCGCACGTTTCCTACTTCGCCAGTTTGCGTCGTTCACGGTTTCGAAAGAAACAAAAAGACGTGTGGCACTCGGGGACTGCCGCGGTAAAGCTATTGCATAGCATTTTGTATCAACTTATGCAATTATAATTATTTATTTATTTTATTTATGCAGTATTTCTTTTTCTTTGATTTTAATTCAAGTTACACTTTTTGAGCGTGGTGACCGATAATAAAACATTTTTAAGCTATTGCATAGCTTCTATCGAGGGCCTTGAGCGCGGGGACCGAATCCAGAAATTCCGTAACGAAAAAAAACCTCACGCTCCCCACTCCGACGGGCACGGAGGTGTGGCTTGAAGGCCGTGCATTGTCTAACGTCGTTTCTTTTCGGCAGTCTTCGACACGGTGTTTGTGTGCGTGCAACTAGACGTATTTTTAAGCTATTGCATAGCTTCTATCGAGGGCCTTGAGCGCGGGGACCGAATCCAGAAATTCCGTAACGAAAAAAACCTCACGCTCCCCACTCCGATTTACTTAATTTTATAATCTGTTGCTTGGAAATAGAGTTCATATTCAAACTTTTGTATTCTATTAGTTCTTCGTCACAACATCGCAGCGCTAGTGTTCAACACAGTAAAGATAGCTACATGTCCATGATTGGCCTCTGACACGAACTGACGTCTGACGTTTTTCACCTGAATCTAATTTCAGTTTTGTTTTGAAATTTGTTTTCTTATCGGTCACCACGCTCAAAAAGTGTAACTTGAATTAATATCAAAGAAAAAGAAATACTGCATAAATAAAATAAATAAATAATTATAATTGCATAAGTTGATACAAAATGCTATGCAATAGCTTTACCGCGGCAGTCCCCGAGTGCCACAAGTCTTTTTTTTCTTTTATTAAATAAAAAATACATCTAGTTGCACGCACACAAACACCGTGTCGAAGACTGACGAAAAAAAAAAGATAGACAATGCACGGCCTTCAAGCCACACCTCCGTGCCCGTCGGAGTGGGGAGCGTGAGGTTTTTTTTCGTTACGGAATTTCTGGATTCGGTCCCCGCGCTCAAGGCCCTCGATAGAAGCTATGCAATAGCTTATATCCAGATATAAAACGTAGTTTTCTTTTTTATATTTTATATTTTTCTTGCATAAGACAAATTTTGCGGCTCACTCCGCTCACCAATTTCGTTGCTAACTTTTGGTTTTTAATCACACCTAACTATGCACTGTTGACCAATAATGTTGCAATGCTCAAAACTACCATACCCTACCCTAAACACTTTGCATCAATGATGAATTAAGACACAATAGCGTAGTTAGATTTACTAAAAAAATCGCAATACGCTCCTCTCGCCAACTTCATGTTCCTAAGTGTTTAAGAAATTGCAAGCGTTTTCTTTCTCATATTTCTTTTGTACACCTCGACTAAAATTAAGTTGCGGCTTGCTTTACTCCCCCCTTTTTATTTGTGGTTCAGAACTTTCATTTCTTATGGGTATCTAATTATGCACTGTAATAATATATCATAAATAACTTTTATGATAATAACCGAACAGATACGCCAATGCCTACCGACCCTAAAAAACAGGTAAATTTTAAAAAATCTACTGATTTCACACTGCGCTTAGCTATTAAAGGAATTGAAAATGTAATTTTGAAATAAAAAAATTGACTTTAGCGTACTGACGATACATGGAGCGCAGACTGGCCTCGCGCGTAAGGGCCCTTCTATAGCCTACAGTTTTTGTCCACCCGCTTCTTAAAATGACCCAAACTGTAGCTTAATTCAATCCGAGACACCATTTTTAACATTACTTGAATAGCGAGCTCAAAACAAAGTTATTGAACAACTTTCGATTAAATTTAGGGACCTTTTTTTTTTAAAATTTTGACATATTTTTCTTATATCTGCGAAACTACAGGTAAGTGTCATTTTCCTAAATGGGGCACCATACTCAATCAGAAAAACAAACATTTTCAATGTTAAAAAAACGATAATGCAACTTTTGTGGCAAAAATGTAACATTTCAGGAAACGAAATGTAACTTATGACTCAAGGGCCCTCCCTGGCAACACTACATCCATCTTCAATTCAAACTCAATTCAGTTTTCAGTCAGCCACAAACAAATTCAGGTGTCTTTTTTTGTTTCTGGTTGATTTTGCTCTTCTGTTGTAGTCTCATTTGTTTCGTTGGATCTTCTCGTAGGATGATAACATAATTACATATAGTAGTAAGATATAATTCTGTTCTGAAACTGATACCTACTTGATAATTTGGCTATGAGTAATCACTCTGTTCGGTGATGATGTGAGTCTGTGAGTTGCATCGGTGCGAAGCGAGCAGTGAGAGCGCAGCAGTGAGGAGACACAGCAGCAGCAGCAGCGAGGGCGATGTCTGTGTGGACGAGCCGGCGCGCTATCCTGGCGGACCTGGCGCGGGCGCAGGGCGGGCGCGGGCCGGCGCCGGCGACGCTCGCGGCCGCGCTCGGCGCCGGCGACCGCCCGCAGCCGCTCGACCTCGCAGAAGGTACTTCTTACATGTTACATGTCTGATCGGTGCCCGCCACACGTATCTAAACATGATACTTCTCATGCTGCTGCCACAACTACTTGTAGTAAATGAAGCAAGAGAATTATGGGCGGCAGCGCGAGGAGCGGCAGGACGGGCAGTATGTAAATGAGGTATTATGTTGCACTGGACTGTGAGTCATCTTACATGCCGTTAGCCTGTTTAAGCCATTTATGAAATGATGAGAGCTATTTACCACCTGGTATGTGGTTCCACCTTCATGCTGTACTAAAAGATACCACGATGCTGTAACTGGATGCGAGGGTCGAAGGTCAGCCCCTAGATTCCATTGTTATGCAGCATTGCTTTGCTGGATATGTCACTGAAACTAACTATTGTTATATTTATATTGTTAAAAATAAATCTCTGAAGTATGGAACTATGCGTAGAGTTATATGTATCTCAATACATTACATTAACATAATAGCCCCCGACACCCTAAAAACTGAAAGAAGGCTGGTCATTTCAGATCTGACTAAAAATGCGAATTATGTAAAAATATTATTGATAATGGAGTATTGACATTATAATTAATAATTTTATTTATTAAAGCCGGAATACTTAGTAAATTTATATTAAATATTTATTGCAATACCCCTTATCATAACGAATCATGATTATTGAATGCACTCTCACCCACATTGTGCATCTCTCGTCCCAATGTCAACCATATAAAACAAAACTGCCACTAACAAAGCACGCGTTTGGTTAGTTTTTGTTTAATGGCGCCAGTGTCCTAATCGATCGTAACCTAAATGTCTAAAATAAATACCCAAAAAAACCCCCGGCTTTAATAAAAAAAATATTAATTGAACGTGATATCCTGCAATAAGAACTAGCAATTAGGACATAGGTCATTTCTAGATGCAACATTTTATGGTCAGGTCTCAGGTCACAGGTTGTATGAAACTGACCGATCTTCTTTGTGCTTGAACAAATTATGCACAACAGTATCCAATTTTATTATTGTTTGGGGACTCGGTCTCATCAGTTCTGTTCTCATCGAGATTGTGTTTTCCAGAGACTGAGGAGGAGTACTTCAAGCATTGCATCGGCGAGGAAGCGACAGTCTCGGTGCCGGACCTGGGACTGATCCAGCAGATGTTGGACATGGTGAGTGCTACTGCCATACTGTAATGCTTCTCTTGTTATTATGAAAATTATAACCATACTAGCTTTCGCCCGCGGCTTCGCACGCATGGTAGCCGGATAAAATGTAGCCTATTATGTTAATCCTGGTCAAGAACTACATATTCAGTCAGTTAAGATTTTCAGATTTAATTTACCTAAAATTTTTACACCCTTAACAGTTTTTTTAGGGTAAAATATTTGAATAAAAACAAACTCGTATTGTTTTTAACATACAAACTTTGCCATCCCCGTTAACCTCTTGATGTTGAATTGCTGAAATAGATGTTTATATGTTTTAATTAATCTCTGTGAAAAAAATCAAGTCCATAAGTTTTTTTTGTACCCCACACAAACTTTGCCATCCCTGTTGTTTTTCCCTTGAAGGTTTGAATTGCGAAAAATAATAAGCCACCCCGGTTCACCCCCTTAGGGGTTGAATTTTCAAAAATGCTGAAATAAGTATTTATTAATTTTTGTTTGGGAATCTCTGTGCAAAAGGTCAAGTCAATGAATAAAGTTTTTATTGTCCCCCATACCCACTATGCCCCTTCCCATTGAACCCCTTAGGGGTTGATTTGCGAATAATGCTAAAATAGGTGTTTATTTAATTTTATAATAGAGTTTCTGTGCAAGATTTCAAGTCAATAGGTGAACATTGTTTTTTCCTCAATACAAACTATGCCACCCTCTTTGAACCCCTTAGGGATTGGTTTGCTAAAAATGTTGAAACCGGTATTTATTTATTTTCATTAGACAGTCTTAATACAAAATTGCAAGTCAATTTGTAAAGATTTTTTTCGGCTCACCTACAAACTTTGCTACCCCCGTTAATCCCCTTAGGGGTTTAATTTTGGAAAATGCTGTAAATAGATTTATATTTTTTTAAATTTGAGAGTCTCTGTGCAAAAATTTAAGTCGATAGGTAATATTTTTTTTTAATCCCCAATACAAACTTTGCCATCCCCCTTGAATCCCTTAGGGGTTGATTCGCGAAAAATGCTGAACTAGTATTTATTTATTTTTATTAGAGAGTCAATTGATGAAGATTATTTTCGTCCCCTCTACAAACTTTGCCACCCTGTAACCATCTTTAAGGGTTTAATTTGGAGAATCCTGGAATATGTGTTTCTTTAATGTAGCGTCTTACAGTTTTAAGATGTTTAGTAGTGGGAAGGATATAGTACGAACCAAACCCACAAGTGCTAGTTTGACACTGAATTTAATTACAATAAAGTTATTACAAAAATGTATGCATTTGCAGAAAAATGTACTTGTGTGAGTAGGTAGTTTACAGCCGACCTAGTTCGATGACTTTACCTACCTATCGTGCGTTATTCCGTACATTCTCCCGGCCAAAAAGTTAACAAACAATTTTATCAAAGCTAAAGTAAATATACGAAAGAGTATGTAAAAGCAGTAAGTAAAAGCAATAAGTACATGTTACGCTACTAGTTTATGATGTAAAACAATGTAAATATAAATTTAAATAAATTCATTTAAAAATGCTTGAATATTTCATCACTACACTAGAGTCATAATAATCACTGCACTGTTAAAATGTTAGTATTTCACCACAACACTACTCTACACAACACTAAGGAATGTCTAGTCGCAGGGATTGCAGCCGTGGCCGGCCGAGCGGAGCTAAGTCGTTGAGCTCGAGGTTCGTGGTTACCGATGCCGCTGGTACTGCTGCTGTCATCGTGCTAGTGGAGGTGGCAGGAGTGTTAGTAGGTGGCATCTGGAAAGCCTTGTTTTTACGCCATCGTCTATATAAGTACGTAAACTGTACAAGCTCAGACTGAGTAATGAGTAAAGTACTGCGTACTGATGCACGTCATGTACCGTGAGTGGCGCGTTTTCTTGTTCTTTTAGAGTTTTGATGTTGGTGCCCATACGTCGCCACTCGTTATAATGATTCTCAGGCGAAAATTCAATGCCTGAGGAATTCATAAGATTGTTGATGTCTCTGGACTTAAGTAAATGTCTTCCTGGACTTTAACGTCACTCTGATAGTTGTGATGTCCAAGTATTGAGAAGGTATCGCTCTTAATCGTACAGCCTTGACCCATATCCAAAAGTCCGTTCCCAATTAATGTTTTAATCGTCATACCTGTGCCAGTACAGAATATGCGGACTGTGCATTTCCCACAGCACGAGAATAGCCACCTGTTATCGTAATGTAACTTGATCCACCGCTCGTGGCATGGTACCTGCCTTGTGTGACACATTGTTTTGTTTAGATTCAAGTTACAAATTGACTGTGTTATTCGTATCATATAAATGGGTTTATCTACATGGCACATTAGTTTGTTTGTCTGTACAGTGATACAATTCTGGATATCTGCTTCAGTTAGAGTTATTAGGAGGTCCTTTTGTAGATTGTATGCAACGTAAGGTGTTATAAATTCCATGGTAGAGGACTGCTGGGGTAGGCTTATGTACTTGTCCAGTTCAAAAGTTTCTTTGTTGACCAGTGGTATTCTAACTTCGATAATGAAGTAAGAGCCGCAGACACGTCCTTTAACTTTCATCAGTTTGTATATCTGCTTAATGTCTTGCTTGTCTGCAGGTAAAGTCAGGTCCGATGGTAGGTGACTGTATATCGTCTTCAATTGTTCTTCTAATTGTTCTGGCGGCAATAAATGTGTATCCATATGACCATGAGTGAGGTCTGTTATGGTATTTATTATATTCTCTTGCATCTTTTGAATATGAGAAATAATAATTACCGCCGAGATGGAAGCTGACAGAATGTGTAGCTCGTTGTTGTTTAATGCTTGTCCGCGATTTGTAGTTGTAGTAATATTTTGTAAATACTTTTGTACAATGCCGAACTGTGTATTCATGATAGCTTCGTTTCTCTGCATGTTTGCCTGAGCTTCAATAACGCTTGTTTGGTTTTTAAGTAGAAGTTGCAGGTGGTTTTCATTCATTGAAATTTTAGTCCTATCTTTTTCGTATTTTCTGGCGAATCTATCATCCAGTACTCCAAATAATGTTGCTTTGTAGTTTGCTATGTAGCCCACGCCGTTTATGAGGCCTCTTTTGCGTCTTTTCGTAGGTTGGCTACTAGTAATAATCTCATTGTAGTGGTTGATTTCTGATAGTTCGTGTTGAAGTTGATATATTATGCTCTTGTATTGTGTTGGCAACTCGGTATCCTTAGTATGTAGGTATCCTTTCAAGTGCTCGACATAATTTTGCATGTGTTCTAAGCCTGACCAGTATGTACTCATGTTATAATAAACAATCAGCTTCCACTCATCTCTTACGATGTTCATATCATACATCTTATCAAAGTAGATGTTTTTGTCGTCGCTGAATGTTGAAATCTTCTAAGAGCATTGTCCTGGGGTGAATAGAGCTAGAACATTATCGAAAAGTGTCCTCAGTGGCCTCCGTGTCGTGCGTTTGCCGATGAGTCAGACGGTGTCTGTGTGACGTCATCCCTAGTCGATTGAGCGTCGTCGACCTGCTGTTGTGATTCTTCATTCTTCACAGGTAAGGGTGACGAAGGCGAGGCAGAGTTGTCTCTAGTGACGCCATCGTAAACCCTCATCCGCGCGGTCAACCTTCAGTTGGTGGTTCCAAATGGCAGCGGCTTTCTGCGCGATGTATCGCTACGCTGTCTATGTACGCGCTGTAGACGCGTTTGTATCGATGTGCCAGCTCGTATGTAGAAGGATCGTGCGCAAAGGTTACAACGTGACTTCAGTCATGCGTTTACTGAGCGTGCTGATCGCGTTCTACGCGCGTCGTCAGCGCATAAAAAAAGTGGTGCGCCCTAACTTATTTAATCGTGCTCATTTCAATTTCAGGTGCGAGACCTGAACTTGTCCGAGGAGGAGGTGAAGCCCGACGACGTCGCAGTCATCAGCAAACTGAACCCTCTCTCCCGAGACTTCGTTCCCCTCACTAGCAACGGAACCGACGTGAAGGAGACCGCTGATGAACCCGCTGACGTGCCTACATGTCATCGTAACTCTCCTCAGCCGCTTAACGAGCCTAAAAAGAGGAAAAAGCAACGCAACGTTGCCCTGGCGTCCATCCTCCTCGCCATGGAGGAGCGCGAGAGGGCGGAGAGAGACTCGCGGCCGGAGAAGGACTCGCGGCCGGAGAAGGACTCGCGGCCGGAGAAGGACTCGCGGCCGGAGAAGGACTCGCGGCCGGAGAAGGACTCGCGGCCGGAGAAGGACTCGCGGCCGGAGAAGGACTCGCGGCCGGAGAAGGACTCGCGGCCGGAGAAGGACTCGCGGCCGGAGAAGGACTCGCGGCCGGAGAAGGACTCGCGGCCGGAGAAGGACTCGCGGCCGCTGCTCACGCCGGCGGATCTCATCCGCGATACCGAACGGGTCGAGTCCGCTCCCGAACCTGCACCAGAAGGAACTGATACCGAAACCTCCTCTACGGACGCAGCCGCTAAGGTCGATGAGTGGATGAAAAAAATGACAAGCCCCCCGCGAAACAAGTCTCCCTCTAGAGATATGATAGGTTTCGATCCCAGCAACATGTTCAAACGGAAACACAAACCCAAAGTGGACTCGTCCGCCTCCAGTACCAGTTCGGACTCGGGAACTCTGCTGAAGCAAAAAACTGAAAGCAGAAATATGAATGGAGGGGCGTACATCCCTTCCAAGGAAGCGTTGGGACACTACCAGAAGTACATCAACAAAGTGACGGAGATGGAGGCCCTCCATGATGACATCTGGACCGCGGCCGAGAGGAAAATGAAACTGATCGATGCACGGAAGTAAGTAGCTCCCGTCTTTCAAAATTATAGTAAAGTAAATAATCTCTGTTCTGTAGGAATCATAAGGTACACCAAAGCTGTTCGCACATCACACCGACTCGACGCCAATCTAATACCCTTACAACTAGAACTATCGATGCGATGTCAACGAGTCGTCAACTAGCCGATCGACGCGTCAATGACCGGGCAATGCGTCGTCAGCGAGTGGGAAGCGCGATGTGAACGGGCGCGAAGGACGAGTCGGCGACGCGTCGCCGCTAGTCGTCGACTCGTGCCGACTCGTCGTCAGCGAGTGGGAAGCGTGATGTGAACGGGCGCGAAGGACGAGTTGGCGACGCGTCGCCGCTAGTCGTCGACTCGTGCCGACTCGTCGTCAGCGAGTGGGAAGCGTGATGTGAACGGGCGCGAAGGACGAGTTGGCGACGCGTCGCCGCTAGTCGTCGACTCGTGCCGACTCGTCGACAACGAGTGCCAAACGGGTCGCTGACGTCAATACGTGAACAACGCGTCGTCAACCTTTATCTTACAAGTTGACAATTTCTCTCTTAAGAAACATAACATAAAGCTTACATTTCAATGCCATACTGTGAGTTGAGTCGGCGTTGAGTCGATGTAATGTCCGAAGACCTTTAATCGATATTTAGTTTTAAGGGTTCCCTACCTAAAGGGTAAAAACGGAAACCCTATTACTATGTATCTCATGAACCGTGTTAGCGAGGCGGTTGAAACTTTCACAGTGATGTATTTCTGTTGCCGCTATAGCAACGAATACTTAAAACAGAATAAAATAAATATTGAAGGGCGGCTCCCATCCAATAAACGTGATTTTTTTGTCAGTTTTTTTGCTAGATATTAATAACGTCAACAGGTAAACGCTTGAAATATACACATAATATTTAGTTTTACATATACTTAAAAAATCATAAATTTAATTAAAATAAAATAAATTAAGGGGGGGCTCCTATACATGTATAGATAATGCTACGGAACCGTTTGTGAATTAAATTTAATTTATACCATTTCGTAATGCAACCAAACAGAGAAGAATTTGCAAGACAGTCTGTTGAGCTTATTTTTTGTTATTTTAATTTTTACATTGTTTTTGAGGGAGTTGGAGACAGTTTCATTTCAAGCTTTTTCGTTATCTAAATAATCAGAAAACTCACTAATATTGATGTCAATCAAAGATGTCGCAAAGTTAATCGTACGAGGCGTCGTCCAATAACTACGTGACCCAGTGTTAAGTGCAGAGTCAACGCTCCGCGGTCGCTCGACGTTACACAAATGTGACCTACATTTTACTTTACTAATTTAACTCAATAAAGTTAGTTACGAATCAGAAATGGTTGGGTACATTCTTATCTCCTAACAATAAGAGAAATTCCCCAGAGTTCCGTAGATTTATTGATGTCCATCTGCTTAAATGTTTTTTTGACATTGTTTCTATAAACATATTTAAAATGTATTGGAACCGAGGCAATAATCTCCATCCTCATCTCGGAGAAAGCTTTCTACCCACCGAACATTAAACCCGACCTGAGCTCGACGCATCTAGCGACGAATCTTCCTCAACTTCCTTGTTTGACTTTGATCTGTTTTTTGATATTCATTATCGTTCAAGTTATTCACACTATCTGTTTCCGAGCGACTTCCACTCGGGAAAACCTGTAATCGGCTTGTATGTTTTTTAAGTGTACCGTTGTGATAGTTCGTTCTCTCGTGTCGCAGGCGTGAGGAGGCGGAGGGTGAGGGTGCGGGACAGGAGCAGGAGGACCCGCTGCGGCGCGTGCGGCTGAGGGCGGCGCGCGGCGCGTCCCCCTGCCTCGTGTGCGAGCGCCTGCTGGTCCACAGCGCCGCCGCCGACCACCAACAGAACAAAGCTGCGCTAACAGTTTGTAGCTATCACACCGAACCTAAACGAACTGATTAAACAAATGGGAGAACACGACGCGACCTGCCGCTAAACGCCTTACCTTGCCTTAGGCGACTATAAGGATCGAACCTCCCTCTCGCTCGCACTATTCAACATTTTTGAAGATATAAAATCACTGACTGTAGCTATACAAAATAGCGAACCTTCACGGCCTTGAAAATAATAATACAAAGGTTCAGCATTAGTATCATTATGATTCTATCACGTTTTCTTACCAAAAAACTTGTTGATCAATTTTGGTGCAAATTTTTTGGTAAAAAAACGTGTTGGGTTCAACATGATATTCCTGCTGAACCTTTGTATTGATATTTTCAAGGCCGTGAAGGTTTGCTATTTTGTATAGCTACAGTCAGTGATTTTATATCTTCAAAAGTGTTGAATAGTGCGAGCGAAAGGTTCGACCTTTATAGCCGCCTTAAATCCTACTGTATACATTCGTTTGAGTAAAATCTGTATAGTACGACTGCTTGCAAATTTGAGCATTATTTTTTAAACCTTCGAGATAGATCGATATTGTGGTACTGGACGAATACATGCGAACGGCGGCCATGTTTAGCGGCCAAGTATATTACTATGTAAAATATCTTTTGTGTAATTTACAAATGGAACGTTCTCTTGCTCCGAAACATGGCAACTAAAAGTTAACCCTCTCCATCCACCTTGTACCTGCAATCTTGACGATGTCATCGGTCCATCTGGTGAGGGGTCTCCCCACACTTCGTCTTCCAGTTCGCGGTCGCCATTCGAGAACCTTTATCTCCCAACGATTATCTGATCTACGGGCTATGTAGATTACATAAATTTGTTATAATAGTTACCTAAAATATGAAACACCATAATTTTTAGCACGTATCATATAGCTGTTATAGCAGCGAGCACTCTGCTCGCTGTGTGGCCTGACAACTGACAGCTGACAACTGACAACTGACGAAAAGTCGGCGCAGTAGGCAGCGTGGACGACTAGACGTATAAACAGTACAACGTTGCCTCATATTATTATGAACATTATATTATATACTGGCGAAATTGTGGAAAACTATCCCAGAAGCCGTTCAATAAAGAAGTGAAGTTTAGTCTAGTAGTAATAGACATATTTTTTGACGTTTGTAACTCTATACTACTGTACAGTACATCCAGACACGACACAATACTTTGTGTCGTGTCTGGATGTACTTAGCTAAGTATTAAAACTATTCGGCGAAAGCCGCTTTTTAATAAATTTAGCTCGAGTGTCTGAAACATTTCGCTGACTTTGTTGTGAGATTTTAGAAGGTACCTTCTACATACTTAATGTCATCGGAGCGTCTCGAGTGATCTGAAATAAAAATAAAAATAATTTTATGTGATTAAACTGTAGTATAAATAACCAAAAAGTTGTAAGTATTAGATTAAAAAGACTGCAGTCGAAGACTGGACGAGATGTGATGCGAATTTAAAATTAATTGTTCTAATTTGTTTCGTTTATTCGAGTTGACTTTTTAACGTTTTTATTTTGTAGATTTTATTACAATTTGTACCAACGTAATTATAAATTTAACATTGAGGATTCGGTAAGCTCGGTTGCTGAATGTCCTGATTCGGACGACACGGACAGTTTTGAATTCATGAAATTCACTCGTCGAGGGCGCACTATTCGTGTCATTCGGACAAGCGCCTGCTAAATTATACCGACCTCTCGTGCGAGTGAAACCAAGTTCGCTTGAGACTTTATCTACATTCTGTGCAGATGCATAAAAACACACTGAAACATGATTAAAATAATAGTACTTCGAGTTACCGGATTGTATTAGGGTCGCCGCACAGTACCACACGCGACAGCCACAAAACGCGGCCACTCTCATATTTCCTGTAGATTCCACACGTTTGATATGGACTCGCCGCGCACAGTTGACGCCGGAAGCCGCCACTCGTCGCGGCTTCTAGCTTCTCCTCGCGGCGTTTGTGGCTGTCGCGTGTGGCCCGTTTGCGCCGACACTAAAAAGTAGAAAAATAGTTTAATCTAGTTGATAAGACTGAGCATAAGCCCTGATTCTGTGCTGATTTATGTACCTACTTCCATATGCTAATACCGTAGAATATATTTTACTAAGGGCCTTATGTCTTGGCTCGTATCATGTCCACACGCTCAGGGCTTATCTTAAAAAAAAGCTTATTTATGATTATTTACCGTGTACTGGTTCCTGCCACTAAACCATATCGCAGTTACCGGTTTTGGAAAGTGACGAATATGTCAGAGTTTAAAAATGTAAACACTTTAGATAATACATTGTCGTAAGCTTAAGTTCTACAAATTTTAATATAAAAAACTGTTTAGTAAACTTGGTGGTTTTATTTCAATTGGAAGGTACACTACCTGGCTCCAACTTATTACTAGGAAATGTAGATAGGCATAGTGATGGGGTTTCACGGAAATAAAATAATGAAATCTTCATTATATTGAGCATGTTCTTAAAGACTGTCAATGACAGCTCGTTATCTTGCGGTCTGCGAACGAAGTGGTCGGAACATTCCTATTGGTGGTTTGCATTGATGTTCGTATCAATTAATTGTGGGCAATAAAGTACTTGGTAACGTACACTAAGACATCGGCGGAGCTTGTATATTGTACGTACATTTGTGAAATTTACTCTGATTTAATCTAGTTAATTACTATGTTTATCCTATAATTACCTATTTGCATTACATTCTTAGTTATCGTCTGAGCTGTCAATAAAGTTTACAGCGGGCAATAACGATGTTAATCAATCTGAGGCACAGCGGCTGTCTGTCCTCACTCAGGCCGCTCGGCGCTCGTCTGCTTATCTAAGTAATTGTCGCGCGGCCGCGAACTGGAGAACACGTCGCGACTCGCGATACAGACATCAAGCACCTCCATCACAGTGAGTAGACTGGCACAGTACTGGCTACTTGGGCAAGGTCCTAGTGTTCATTGTTTCAGTGATGTGTGCGCCGCGAGAACTCTGAAGGAATAGCGAGGTGAGTGTTTGTCCTGTATAAGCTTCCTGCCATAAATTGAAGTTCTCAACGGAAACTGGGCCATGGAAATCTTGTAAAGTATACCTACTCCATGCACAGTTCTCCGTTAGTTTAATTGCATATTTATTTATTGTTTTTCCGTGGCTTTCCGGTTCGATTGTCTGTACGCTTCTCTTTACTTTACGTGTTATGTTTTAACAACTGAAACTGAATTGACGAGATTTGACAACCTCTGTGGCGCAGTGGGCGAAGGTCCGCTAGAGTCGCAGAAGGGTGCGGGTTCGATTGCAGATATCTGTCTTAGGTCTGGGTGTTTCCATGTATAATGTGTATGTATTTAAGTAGTATATCAGTTATGTGGTTCCCAAATGATGCTGTGTGATAGCGTCCAGCATTATTTATTTATTTATAATTTAAGATAGGTACGAAGCAACGAGGTCACTGGTGAAAACAGTTCGTATAGCTTCCGAGACTCCGGGTGCTCTAAACTAAGGATTGTGGCGGCGCGGCGGCGGCACCACAATCCTTAGTTTAGATACATTTTAATAACACCCATTAGTCACATACATACCTAGATAGCCTTGATTAGGATTCTCGTCTGTGCCGTGGATATGAGGAACTATGATTTCACCATGGTATGACCAGTATTACCCAGACCTGAAACAATTTGCAGTGCACTGTGCAGATCATGCAAACATTTGTGGTTTACGCTGTTAAAAATCCCCTTTCTCTTAGACTGTAAGCATAGATTAGTGTATTTTTTTATGTAATGGAATTGAGTCCACAATTTTTTTGTGAAGTTAGGTATCTGTAGTGTCAGTTATTGTGCAACACATCATGTTTGCGGGTACCTGTTCATTTATATGTAGCTAGTACCCAACTTTCGCACGGACAACAAGCCACTACCCCGCGTAGGCTGAGGGCGGAGAGGAGGGAATGTGCTAGTTTTTTAGAGCCACGAAAAAGAGCTTCATCATCATCATCAGCCTAGAGCAGTCCATTGCTGGACATAGGCCACCCCTAATGAGCGCCATTGCGCCGTCTTCAGCTCGACGCATCTTTGTATGCTTATTTAGTCATATAGGTTGCGCGGTCACTCGTGCGTTTACATCTAATATCTAGCTAGGTACATAGTTACATACCCCTCATACACCCTCCCTCCCGTATGATTATCTATGTGATATGTCCGAGGTAGGTGTGTGCTTTATAGTGAATAGCGTAGTCTATGTTGTTTCTATAGGTAGGTGCTACCTTCTGAAAATATTCCGCAACTGATCCGTAGTCACACCAGTTTACCACACCAGTGTGACTATAGGGTCCCAGCAACAAAATAAACGGAAACGAAGTTGCAGGACTGGGTGAGCTAATTCTTCTCCTACTTATCCTACTAATAGGTGTTATAAATGCTAATGTTTGTAAATATGGATGTATGGATGAATGTTTGTTACTCTTTCACGCAAAAACGACAGAAATGTTTGGGATGAAACTTGGAATATATATAGTTTGTGACCTGGATTAATACATAGGCTACTGTTTATCCCGGTACCACGCGAGCGAAGCCGCGGGCGGAAGCAAGTTGGGAAATAAATTTGTAAAACCGTAAATGTGGTGAATTGATTCATTTGTCACATTTAGTTCGAGTGCACGATTCGTGTGTAACTTAGTGATGTGTTTGTGTGTAGCAGTGGCGGAGCTTCACGATGGTGCACAACACTGTCCAGCTCGGGCTGGATGACGTCATCGGGAGTATGGTAAGCTAACATACCTACCGTCTTTCTGACTATATTTTTTGTACCATACATGTATGTACCGTACCATACATGTATGTACCGTACCATACATGTATGTACCGTACCATACATGTATGGTAGGTACAATAATGGTAAAATTAATCATTTATTTTAATTTCAAATAAGAAGAAGCAATGTTACTCGTTAATCGTTAGGATTTTATGGCACTAGGAACCTGAGTGTGCCGCAATAAATGTCAAATGCCGGTATTTAATTAAACGATCACCTTTATACCGTTTAATCCACACGTATAGTCGTATATTTAAAACTTACATTATTCTAAAGTAAAATACGAATTTCAACTGCGTATGTAGATATTACGGTAATGCCTCGTCCTAGTTCATATAAAAATAAGATTCCTAAGACTATGTTCTTTTAAATATGTATATGTATATATGGGTTTTTTTAGAAATACCTACCTACCTATACCTATTATTTCAAAACTGTTTACCCCAATCAAAAAGTGCCTTAGATTAAAAAATTGTCCAAGTGCGAGTCGCACTCGCGGACGCAGGGTTCCGTACCGTGTACCGTGGAACTACTAATCTAAGAAAATTTCAACTGTCTATCACGGTTCACGAGATAAATACTGGTGACAGACAGGCAGACAGACGAACAGTGGAGTCTTATAATAGGTGATATTATGGCCCCGTTTATACCCTTTGGGTACAATAGCTAATAACTAAGTTACAATAACTAATAACTAAGTTACTAGTTAGACAATAATCAAGTAAGCCCGCTTTTAGCGATGATTTTGACAACAACCCTGTAGGTAGGTACCTGCTTTCTATGATTTAGGTAGATATACCTACCTAAATAGCAGGATGGAAACACCTAAGCTAGGTAGGTTAATTGTGCATTTTGAATAAAAATGTACCTACTATGCAACAATTTTGCACGCAGACCCGGGGCCGGTGGAGTAGTAAAAATGCAAGCATTGCTGATTGCTATCGGCGTGTTCTTGGTGCCTACCTAAGTATGTACCTAGTTGTAGCATGCAGGTAGCAGGTAGGTATCGTTATTCGTTTACGTAGCAAAACGATAAAACCAACGGATAGAGTAAGTGCGCCAAATATGGACTGCTTCTATAATACGGACTACCGGCGTTTCTCAAAGAACGTCCTTTGTATCGAGCCATCGATCGATAAGTGATTTTACAATTTTTCATATTAAGTTGCAATATCCAATCGTTTTTATAAATTTCTGAACAACATTATTCACCTAAAAATGTATGTGTATTATAATAAGGACCACCGGCATGTTCTGAATATGGACTAGTACTCCATATTACAAATAGTCACTTATATTTTTATCTTTAATGTTTTAGGATGGCATCTATAATCAAAGAAAAGACCAGAGAAACAGGAGGTAAAAATGCAATGGCCAATGCAATTAGGCCTATACTACAAAAGTAAATGGGCTTTTTAAAACATCCAAAACATAATTATGAAGTGCCCAAAACTACCTTTTTACGTTTATCAAAAATAGAAGAGTATTTAGCGACATAAGAAACCAGAAACTTGGAAGAAAATTGACTTTACCGAGTGAATTGGAAGATGAATTAGCTGATTATATTCTAAAAACTGATAAATCTATATTTAGTCTTACACGCATGAACATCTAATCTTTGGCTTACCAACTAGCTGAAAAAATAACATAAAACTAATTTTCACATGATAATGAATCTGCAGGAAGATCTTTAGTAAGGTTATTCCTCAAGTGCCATCCTAACCTATCCTTTTGCCGTCTAACAGACACATCAATCGCAAGAATGAAAACAATTAAAAAAGAAAATGTAAACGCATTTTTTGATTTGTTGGAGAGCTCTTTGGATTAAATCCACTATCCTGCGACCAACGTAAACGAAACTGGTATTTCAGTCGTTAGGCAACACAACTATTTGAACTATAGTCCATATTTGAAACCATGTGGTCCATATTTTGTATCCTTTTTGCAAACTCGCAATTATGACATATTTTAGAAAAAGTTGATTATTTTTAAGATGATTACGTTTCTTAAGAATTTTATTAATTGTTTTCGATACTAAATAATTATCTAACTGTTCAAAATATATAAGGCTGATTAAAATAAAAAAATCTGAGTTTTATTTGACAAAATCCTTATGGTGGTCCATAATTGGCGCACTTACTCTAGTATTCGAAGGATCCAATCAGGTTATTTAGTGTTATAAGTGCACGCAGGCAGGCATTAAGTAGTTTGTAAAAGTGAATTATGGACCACTGCCAGTGTTTATATTCAGTTGTTGAAGTCAATACTGAGGTACGTAGTAGGTACGTACCAATCTAGATACTGAAGCAGGTAAGCTTCTAGATACTTACCTATTCATTAGAAGTTGCAACTTAGATAATGCCGTGGGAGTAGGTACAGCGACACGATACATGTACCTACACATACAGAGGGGATCGTATCGTAGGCGTAGGTGTGCGTTATGTACTCCAGCAACATGTCGACTCGGATCAGGTTGAAAGTATATAGAAATATTAGAGCGCTATGTCTTATAAATATGCCTCAAAAATAAAATTTGTATCTATTAAGGTTTTAAAGTAATTCGAGAAAATAAGATACAACTGGAGTAGGTAACGCTTGAAAACGTCACCCCAGCGGCATGATTTTACCCATTAGCATTAGCCAAATGAATTTTTTTAAAGTAAGCATATAAGCTAGCTTATAATTGTGCATTTCACTGGTTGAACGGCGGCATTTGTGCTAGGATTTGTGCCACCTGTGGTTTTTGAGTTATTGCAGATGCCGCTGGAGTGCAGATTTCCGAATCTTCGGAATGGCTGGACGCACAAATAGGAATTTTTGTAAGCAGGTGCAGTGTAATTTGTGCCCATTTGTGCGTTAGTTTTTTTCCGAAAAAAAACATGTATGAAATAGATGAGTTTTTGTGAAAATCAAAGTTAGCCTCTAGCTCTTGAACTACTAATGGAAGGCACTTTATGATTGCATTGGCTGAAGCCTCTAATAAGTAAAAATCATGCCGGTGTGGAGTAAAGTTTTCAGGCGTTACTCTAGCGGCATCTTATTTTCTCTAATTACTCTGAAATCTTAATAGGCACAGATTTTATTATTGGGGAAGATTTATATATTTTCATCTTACTCCGAGTTGACATGCCGCTGGAGTAACGCACACGATCGTAGGATCGCAGGACACAGCTTTTTGCTCCGACGACGCTGCTGCCTGTCGGCGTCGGCGGCTAGGGAATTCACCCGGGCCGATAGTATACTACCTACTTACAACGTAACTTTGTCATTCTGAAGTTGGATCGTATCTTTGCCCCTCTGAAGAGGCTGCAGTAGTTACTATTATCAGTCCTATTCCGGACAGATTGTACTGGGATCGGTCGAATCCTTTGCTGAGACGATATTGAGACCAAGTTATTTTTTTGACAAATGTAATTTTCTTGGCTGACTAAATATTTTTCAAAAATCCGAACAAGCGGTTGACTTAGAAATATTACCTACTTTATGTATTTCCAAGAACAAAACGATGTGCATAGTTTTAACTTTCAACACTAGAAACAGAAATAAACAGTGCATCCCTCAATTTCGGTAACAGAAAGTTAATGGTTCCTTTAGGGGAAATTCTAAACGCTTTTATAATAAACTCCGAGAAAATGCAACAAAATTATCGATTAAAATATATTTTTTGTTTTTTTAATAAAATAAAATAAAATAACATAACAAAACCTACAATACAATTAATTTAATTAAGAAATAATATTATTGTTTAGGGGACTATATTAATGATAGAACCGCGTGGCCTGATTTCCCTCTGCCCCTCGACAGCTGAATGGTCTACCTATGTGCGATCATAATATAACAAGTAGATTTCAGGATTTATGTAGATTTATCAAAAACCTATTTAGACGATTCAAAATGATCCTAGGGTTCTAATCTAACTGAATAAAATATGCCTTTTGACTTTGACCACACAAGCGAATGTATCTAGAGGTTAGTTTTCATATGTGTTACATGTGCCTACCGTCCAGTCGTAGGTAAACAGCTCGCACGTATCCGCTAATAGCCATAGTCAATGTTCGTCACAATCACTTCTTATGATGATGAAGGTGACTACTTACGTTTACAGAACTTTAAATAGAACACAAGCAGCGAAAACAGCGCTAACCCACTGAACACACCACACCAACTATGTACTCTCTGACTGATAATGTAATGAAGCAAATAAATGTATTCTGTTTGAAGGTTAACCATGATTGACGATGACTAAAACTAAAACAGTTTCAAGGTTTTTATTTGTTCTTGTCGTCAGAGTCCCGATGAGGCACCAGGAGACCAGAACGACAAGGAGGACGCGCCGCGGGAAGGCAACGTCAACTACGGGATTGACGACATCCCGCCCTGGTACCTCTGTATCTTCATGGCCTTGCAAGTAAACATTCACTCGCCAAGTGTGCTACTGATGTCTTATGTGATGGTGATGGATTGATAATTAATAATTCGATCTAGATAGAAAGAGCTTTCTGAGCGATGGTAAACTGGTGTCCTGAAAATATTTCAACTCCCGCTTTTAAAGACGTCATTCTTACCATTTTAGGGCCCAAAGTCCGAGTAGGTAGGTACTTATACCTACTAGAATAGTCGTCGCGTCGTTTCAAAACATAACTTTGTGAGGAATCCGGCAAATAACAATAACTACTGGAATTTACAAAATAGTAGCTTTAAAGGCAACCCTCACTAAACTTGTCGTTGATTTGCGCGTGTGAAATGTGTCATCGCGCTTAGTGTTTGCGATGGCTCAACTAATTAACATGGGTATTCGTACGCTGATGACGTGTGTGTTTGCAGCACTACCTGACGATGATCGGCGCCATCGTGGCGATTCCCTTCATCCTGTGCCCGGCGCTCTGCATGGCGGAGACCGACCCCGACCGCTCCAATATTATCTCCACCATGATATTCGTCACAGGTAGATAAAAAAGATAGTTGACGAAGTTAGTGGTATACCATTTATATAGGGTCAGGCGGGGTATTTATGAGACATCCAATATTTCGGGTAAAAATAAGACGTTAACAAAATACCTTAATAGAATATATTTTTTTATTCATAATTCAGTTTAAAATCAACCCTATTGAAGGTTTTAAACTGAATTATGATTAATAAAAGATGTCCTATTAAGGTATTTGGTTAACGTCTTATTTTTACCCGAAATATTGGATGTCTCATAAACACCCCGCCTGACCCTATATTATTTCTTTCTTTCAAAGTATTTTCATACATAGGTAAAGTCTCAAATTATGTGTTTTTGCCATAGAGAGTATTTTATGGGGTCGTTAAATAAAGCCGTATGCCGGTGGGTCAGTGGCCCCCTCAAATACTCTTTTACTACTTCTACTTCAAGCCTTCGTGAGTTACTTCAAATAGGACGGTTAACCTTTAACATTTATAGTGAAGTAGGTATTTATAAAATCAGGTTTCGTGTTAGAATTTAAAAACACCGTCTCCCCGCTTATAAATAATTAATTAAAAATGAGGGCAGGGGTGTAAGGGGTTCCCCCCATCTCCGGAACCCAAGCCAACCTCACCTGCACGTGGTACACCCTGCTAACCAACAAACGGGGCTCTGGCGACCGGCTGATTGCGGCATAGCGCAGCCTAACACCGGCACAGCTAAATCCCCTGGCCGCCGACGGGCAGCAGCGTCGGCGGTGCGAGAAGTTTTACCCTGCGATCCCCAACCCGCATGCCCAGCGTGGGGATTATGGGCATATCCCCCTTCTTATAGGGGAGGCCTATGTCCAGCAGTGGACTGAATAGGCTGTTGTTGTTGTTGTTTGTTGTGAGGGCAGGTAGCGCGCGGTGGGTAGCTCGTCTATCGTAAGAGAGTGTCGGGTTTTGACGAACCAGCTCTTTGGTTATTTAAATTGAACTGATAAAGATTGACTAAACCGATTTATATTGATAAAAATACTTTTAAACAATGGTAATGAGAACGCGTAATGATGATTTGATGTATGATCGCGGACTGGGAATGTGGGTCGCACGCGGCGCGCCATGTAAACTGCAAGCGCAGCGCTATACAAAGGACAATGTACAAGTAAGTTCGTACAGAGAGGTGGGGGTGGGGGTCGCGTGCGCAGGGCTGGTGACGTGGCTGCAGACGACGCTCGGCTGCCGGCTGCCGATCGTGCAGGGCGGCACCATCTCGTTCCTGGTGCCGACGCTGGCCATCATGGCGCTGCCGGAGTGGCGCTGCCCGCCGCCCGCCGCGCTGGCCGCGCTGTCCGCCGCCGAGCGTCGCCAGCTCTGGACCAGCCGCATGTGCGAGCTCAGCGGCGCCATCGCCGTCTCCGCGCTCTTCCAGCTCGTGTTGGGTGAGTACGGTACCTCGATGTGCACCCGACAACATTTCGCTTCCTAAACCTCCTGATCCGTGATGGAGTATATGCACACTGATCATGAGCATTCCTGACGTCTATAATGGACACCTTCTTGAAGTTGTTTCGGAGTATACATACCTCGGGCAGATATTGCAGTTGGGTAGAAACATCTTCGAGAAGGAGGCCAAGAGGAGGATTCGACTAGGCAGCATTTTGAAAAACCACGTCGAGCTTTCTTGTCAATGTTTGAAAACGAAAGTTTCCACTAAAGTGTCAGTGTGAGTGTGTATAGCTAATTGTCAATACATCGTTGGAGTAACTAATTATAATGTTTAGTAACAATACCTACAGTACAAATGAATCAACTTATTGTTGCTTGCAATTCTATGCAAAGAGTCATATTTAATTTTAACTATAGGGTAATGTAAACATTCCAATCTGATTTATAAATAAAGAAACTAATTTTTCAGTGTATTTAATAAGTTCTGAGTTATTACCATTGTTGAGTTATCTCCCAGTGAGAGTATAATTAGTAGTAAGAGGCGTGGTCCGGCAGGCTACCTGGGCGTGATCGGGTCTGTGGTGCGCTGGGTGACGCCGCTGACCATCGCGCCGACCGTGGCGCTGGTCGGCCTCACGCTGTTCGAGCACGCCGCCGCCGCCGCCGCGCAGCACTGGGCCATCGCCGCCGGGTAACTCTCGCTCATCTGACACATCCACCATCCACGAGACATTCATCTCGATTCTGTTCTACATTTTCCTAAACTAAACTTAATTTGACTTTCCTAAAAGTGATACTATCCCTTTCTTATATAATGATAAGGATTGGGGTGTAAGGGGTTCCAACCCTTATCTTCGGAATCCAAGCCAAACCCACCTGCACGTGGTGCACCCTGCTAAACGACGAACGGGGCTCTGGCGGCCGGCTGATTGCGGCATAGCGCAGCCTACATCGGCACAGCTAAATCCCCTGGCCACCGACGGGCAGCAGCGTCGGTGGTGCGAGAAGCTGTGCCCTGCGATCCCCAACCCGCATGCCAAGCGTGGGGATTATGGGCATTGGGCATATCCCCCTTTATTAGGGGAGGCCTATATCCAGCAGTGGACTGATATAGGCTGGTGTGGTGTGATAAGGATAGCTATAATAATGTAGCGGAACTATAATAATGTACCTACATTCTGGCAAATAAATATGTGATTATGATTATAATTATGATTATGATTATAACTTTGAAGCTGTCATATTTAGAAAAGTGAACAATAGAATTGACACTATTGACAACAACAAGAAATACACCTATTTAACTCTAAAATATTATTTACTGAAGCATCCGGCGATACCGAGCTCTCAGAAGGCTATCTCGAATTTGTGTCTACAAATTGACATTGTGAAAACTCCGACTCCAGAGTTGGCCACTAGCTAATATGAAGAAGAAGAAGAATCTAATTATCAGGGCGAACCCTTTCCAACTCGCACAACCTGTTGAATTATTTCGAACTCTGTGAACCTTTCAAGGACTAATTTTAAAGGGTTTCTAAATAATTTGAAATAAAAGTGCCGAATGCGGTGTTCTGTAATGCGAGGCTCATTCGTAGCACGCGCGCACCGAGTCCCGTCCGTAGTTGACAGTGTATTCTCCTGAGCTCGTAGCACGTCTACGCCTGGCGCCCGTAGCATTGCTACCACTCTCTAATTCGTAGGGCGGCCGATTTGGTTATCTTTTTTAGGGTGACGTTACCGAAACCGGTCACACGAACCCTTATGGTGCCGCTTTGTCCGTCCGTCCGTCTGTCACAGCTGACTATTTCAGGAACTACATAAGCTACCGACTTGAAATTTGGTATAGATTTATAATGCACTGACTGAATAAGTAAAAATATGACAGTAAAAATATAAAAAAAAATATTTTCATTTTCATCCCCAAAAGGTCCAAAAAAAGAAACGTCAAAAGGAATGCCGATAACCCGTACCAATTGCGTCAAAACCAAACGTATCCCATAAAATTGCCTTTATTTTATAAATAACATTTATATTTTCTTTAGTTTTACACACCGACTCGATTAATAATCACGTAAAAAAATATTTCGTTTATTTGGTTTCCGGCGCACGACGCCATGACACTGCAACAACCCTCACTTTTAATTTTAGACAGTAGAATCAACTAAAAGCATTGGAGATTTTTTCACTTTGATAATCAAAGAGGTTGGGTCAGAAACTTTTTTGTGGTACTGTGTGTTCTGTGGAATGGTGTAGCAGTGTTTATTCTGTAAATATATATTTTATTAGACATCATCACAATAATGTACGATAAACAATCGTTGCATCAACTATTTGCTAATAACCGGTGACGCGAAATTAGCATAGTTTGCAAGAGGCATCCATTGCCTTTTCGTGGTTGTGATGAATGTGTTAAGATCTTGGATCTTAGCTTGGATTTCACCTTCACCATTAATTACTAATACGTATTATAACCATAAATGATGTAAATGCCCATCTACTTTCTCGTCACTATCATTATATGAAGTAGAACACAGTAGTAATGTATGTAATGTCTTACCTACGAAGTACAAGTTAAATCACCCTTTTACCTATCAGTGCGAGGTATATAAACCTTTTCTTATAGTTATAGTATCATAGTTAAATGTTTATAGTCGATTACTTATAATTATGTAGACAAAACTGAACACACAAGGTCTCGGGAAAGCATTTTGTAAAAAACAAACTCTAAAACTAATATCAAATATAAACAAATTGTTTAGGTTTATCTTAAAAAAGACTTAGTATTTCATGAATAACAGTTTAATATCTTTCGAAAAAATTAGGTTTGGTTTTGACGCAATCACTTTAGCATTGGTACCGAGCGCCATACATCAGACGGCATTCTCCTTTCAAACTGGTGCCAATAGGTCGAGTGGCATATCATAATGAAAGAGTAGCATATCATAATAGAAATAATGAAAGGGGGCAATTAGCTCCCCCCCCCAATCTCCGAAGTTTGCAAAGCCAGAAACCTGAAACTAATATAAGTTAGAGAAGAATATCTATATTTTACATGAAAATTATAGCGGAGTCCCAACCTTAAACAATTTTGAGAAATCTTCCAAAATGGGGGGTTGCTAGGTCGCGTGGGATATCAAATGTATAAGGCTTGATTTGAACAATATAAATCCGTTTGATTTTTTTATATAATGCATAGTTTTTGATTTAGGATGAAAAAAGCTCAAAAAATGACCATACCTCCCCCCCTCCTTAACTCCGAAGATTGCGAAGTGAGTAAACTGAAATTTTTAAATATTATAGCAGTATATCTATTTTTTACATGAAAATTATAGTGAAGTCTCCAGCTAAAACAGTTTTTGATAAATCTTCCAAAATGGGGGGGTTGATAGGTCTATCAAATGAAAAGGCTTGATTTGAACAGTATATAACAGTTTTTATTTTTTTTATATCATGTATAGTTTTTGATTTAGGATGAAAAAAGTAAAAAATGACCATAAAAAAACCCCCTCAAAACTCCGAAGTTAGCGAAGTGAAAAACCTGAAATTTATACATATTATAGAAGTATATCTATATTTAACAGGAAAATTATAGCTAATATGGTTTTGTAGAAACCTCAATAAATGTTATAACAGTTGTGGTCAAGCTGTAAAGCTAGTTACACGATCAAATATGGTGTTATCTGAAAGGTCCTAATTTGCCCATTCAAAAGCCCGTTTTTATTTTTCTATAGGACGTACACATTTTAATTACGAAGAAACCTTAATAATTAGTATCGCACGCCGTTGACGTCACCCGCGGTGGGCGAGTCAACTCTCACTTAACCGGTTTGGTTTTACTATTGTAAGTATTTATTTAAAGTGCATAATGGTTACCTTTGCCAGAAACAAAATCGGAACAGCTTTCTGGCGGAAGCTAGTTAAAGTTGATAACAATGATCGCAATTCGGCGATTTAGTCATGCTTAAATTTAGGTAAATTTAGATTTTTTAATTTAAAAGCTATTCTGCTGTTTGCTCAAACATTTTTTTATCGTTCATATTGTGCCCTCTTGCGCACCAAACACTGCAAAAAAATAATAATTTATTGGTTAGATATTTTATTCAAGGTTTTTACATGTTCAGGCAAAATTACACACAACATCAACAACATCAACAGCCTATATCAGTCCACTGTTGGACATAGGCCTCCCCTAATAAGAAGGGGGATATGCCCATAATCCCCACGCTGGGCATGCGGGTTGGGGATCGCAGGGCACAGCTTCGAGCACCGCCGACCCTGCTGCCCATCGGTGCCCAGGGAATGTAGCTGTGCCGGTGTTTTAGGCTGCGCTATGCCGCAATCAGCCGGCCGCCAGAGCCTCGTTTGTTAGTTAGCAGGGTGCACCACGTGCAAGTGAGGTTGGCTTGGGTTCCGCTTAGATGGAGGATGGAACCACTTATACCCCAAATTACACACATTTTTTTGAAATTGATCGTACTTTGAAAACCATTGATATATACTGTTACTTTATCTCAATGTTGAAAACTGACTAAAAAATTAAGACGTTTCTCACTTCCTAGCACTATATGGCGTATTGTAAAAGTATACAATCCTAGATCGCAGTGACGAAAACCATCGAGATTTATTATACATGTCGATAACGAAAACTCGTCATTGATCTGGATGATTTTTTTGAATTCCAAGATTTAGGTACGTGAGGTATGTACTATATAGCGTCTTATTGAAGCGCTCGTCGCGTAGTTTACTTCGCTGTTCTTAGCAGATCACCTTGGTTAAACAACACTCCGCCCGGTCATCACTTGGATGGGTGACTGTTTAGTGACATTTAGATTTGAGCGCTTCCGTGCTTCGGAAGGCACGTTAAGATGTTGGTCCCGGATGTTCAGTCGGTAAGTCATGTCGGAGGCCTTCAGGCGGCCTAAAGATTCCGACACCAGAGTGGGTCACTAGCGAACTACGAACAAGAAGAAGAGCGTCTTATTTTAACATTTCGCGGGATTTTATTCAACACCTTTTTATGTGCAGACTAAATTAAATTTTACATTGACATTATTCCATTTATGGATAAAACTTCTAAAATATTTCACAAAAAACACGTAAAATAAATTACATTAGCCATGATAGAATTTTTAAGAACAAATGTTTTTAAAAAAAATCCAAATTAATTTGAGGTAAACACCTCAAGTGTACGCTAGTTTGGCAACAACCAAATAGGAATTAGGGTTTTAGTTAGATATAAATGGATTTTTAGTAAGTTTAGTGCCAAGCGAATTTGTCACCACTGTTTAGGGAAATAAAGGTTATCTAATAATGTCTCATCCTTAATCAAACCTACATTTCCTTAAATATCAATAATATATCGGTGATCGGTACAGCCATTTTTATACCAGCTTATCCTTTGACAAAGCCCTCCATTAAACATTTCCACAACTTTCTGTCTCTCCCCAGTCGCCACTCATTCAACGAACGTTCAGAAACGATAGTCTTGTTTTACCTGTCCCCAGTATCCACTATCTATCGTCAAAATGCCTTTGTTTATCGCTGATATCTTCGAGATATTATATACTTGGTACGGTAATTTTTTGACGTTTTTCATAAATAAAACACTGCATGGTATAAAATAAATAAAACAGAGTTGTAAGCTGTTCAAATCGATCCTTTGATACCACACTCGATCTGGCCCCCCTTTTATTTTTCAACCCCACCACCCCCCAGAAGATTTCTAAATGAATAGTTAATAAAACCGCCAACACAAAAAGCCATTCAAATAGACTGAGTAGATCATTTGCGTCGGGGTACCGCTTTGTAAGTCAGACCCTTCATTTGATTGACTATTAGTCTGGGAGCGAAACTCATATAGTTTGTAATCTCCTTATTTTAGGCCTAAAAGGCAAGGCATGTATAATAAATATCACCTATCCGTGGTGAACAGAAGGAAGGACGATTTACTAGCAACGATCAAGCAAGTACTTACTCGTACTTGGCTTCGCCCTGCTTCTTCAATAGCACTGGTACGAAGTAGTGTTGATGCACTTAGTGATTGAGTGCAGGGTCGGTACCTCGGTACAGTCGGTGCACTCGCACTAGTACAGAGACGTGCTTCGGTCGGATCGATACGATTCCCAGCGCTACAGCCGGCCGCCGCCGCGGAGCGTTCACCCCTGACCTTCTCCTACCGCCAGCCCCTCGCCAGCCCCTCCTGTCAGCTGGCCCAGCATATCCTGTACCTGCTCGAAGTCACGGAACTGTAAATCGAACCAAATGCAATAAAACTAAACAACTAATGATATCTAAATATTAATTTATTTCAGACTACAAATTATAATAATTAGACAAAAACTTAAATAACTTAGTCCTTATAACAATAGAAATAAAAATAAAAACGTTTACATACATAACTAATACCTATTCAATGGCACAATATGCGCCCATCTCCTACAGTGATTCATAAATTGGCAGTCACTCAGTATATACCTTACCGTACCTTATGCGGGAAACTTTACGGAAATTGCATTAAAATGTTAAAATTTATCTAAACCTATACTCGTAGCTGTAGTGGCTAGCGCATGGAGAAGATATTGGTCACTAAAAGAAATAATGAAAAACAAACACTTCCCCATGGCTGCCAAAAAGAAAGTGTTTAACATATGCATTCTTCCTTGCCTAACATACGCCTCGCAAACATGGGCACTAACACAGAAACACTATAGAAAACTTCGGACGTGCCAAAGAGGTATGGAAAGAAGCATGATGAATGTTACACTAAAAGATCATAAGAGAGCAGAAGATATAAGACTAGCGACCAAGGTGGAAGACATAATTAAAAAAGTCAAACTACTAAAATGGCGATGGACTGGCCACATGACAAGGGAGACTAAGGGGAAATGGACAAAGATAATTACAGAGTGGCAACCAAGAGACGGAATAAGAAAAAGAGGCAGACAGAGGAAAAGATGGGAGGATGATATAAAGAAAGTTGGAGGTGCTACGTGGCCCAGAATTGCGCTCAATAGAGCAGAATGGAAATTGCTGGAAGAGGCCTATGTGTCACAGGACACGCTGAGGACCTGAACTGTTTTGTTTTAGTGATTATATTTAGTGTAAGGAAAAATGTAAAAGGTTTTCAGCAATAAAGGCTATAATAATAATAATAATACTCGTAGCTGTATTGTATGACAAACGTAATACGTAGGTACATTGTTATACTTAGGAAGGCTGTTATTTGTGACACTCCACATTTCCGTACACAACCCGACACTAATTGCTTGCATTGTCCAAAACGACACCATCAGAAGTAGATACAAGCTCGTTAGTAGGTCGTTAGCACAAGTACGTGCCCCGGCCCCGTGGCCGTGTGGCCGTGTGGCCGGGCCCGGCGCGCGATGGCCGGCGACCGCCGCCACTTGCCGATGAGTGATGACCTCATTTACTTGTTGACTCAATACTTGTAGCAACTCCTCCGTCATTCAGCCGAGGGAGGGTGAAAACAAATCATTAAGTTTAAGCGATAGTTTAAATTTACTAATTTGTACCCTTATTATTATTATAAGCCTGAGTTGTCCACTGCAGGGCAAAGGACTCCCTTCAAGGAAGGGAACTTGTACACTTGTGTCTTTAATTATGTTTTTCAGAGTAAAATGGTGGGTGTCTTTTTTGAGAGTAGGTACTCAGTTGCACTAACTGCTTACCTACTTTATAGAGCTCTGTTCGTTTTTTGCATTTGTACTAAGTACCAGTGTACTTAGTACAAATGCGTTGTTCTTCAGTAAGAACAACGCAACGGGACAGGTACTGCTACTACTAGATACTAAAGGGTTTTAGAACTATATACATATACTATATATATGTCACCCGACAGACGTTGTCCTGTCTCAAAGAGGGTATCGAACTTAAAGAAACATTCAAAAAGGATATCGAAGTGGATTAAGCAATCAATGAGGATATCAACGTGGAAAATGCTATCAAAGAGGGTATCGATGTTAAAGAAGCAAATAAAGAGTATATCAAAGTGAAAAAAGCAATCAATGAGGATAAAACAACAACAACAACTACACCTACCCTACACCAACCCCTACGCCTAGCCTACACCTAGCCTACACCTACCTTATACCTACCCTACACCTGCCCTACACCTACCCTACACCTGCCCTACACCTGCCCTACACCTACCCTACACCTACACTACACTAAATAATCTATACGATAGAATCGTCTGGGAGAACTTGTATGAGGGGATGAACATTTTGTATGGGACCAGGGACCAGGTACCAGGTATGGGACCCATGTTTTTTTTTTGGATCTGATTATACAACTATACAAACTTATAAAAACTCCATATTTAATTGAACTTTAATATTAGGCGTGATAGCTCTGAACTAACCGTGATATGAACTAAGAAATTCAGTTTTTTTTACATTTTCTTTGTAAGAATATATCCTCTTTCACGATATTTACAACACGCATACTGTCAATTTTATATCAAACGCCATAAGGTTACATTTAAACAGTTTATATTGTCAAAAGCGCTAAGGTTACATTAGAAAATCTAATATGGTGGTTAAGTATTCTTAAATTTTATGATTTTCCGCGCAATTTCCTTTATTTTTTCTTTCATAAGAACCTTCTCCTGACAATAACAAACACAACAAAAAAATATTTAGCGAATTCGGTCCAGCCGTTCACGCGTGATGCCGTCACCAAGGGAAATAGGGAGTCATTTTTATATATACAGATACAGATGTGCCTGTAGTAGGAACCTTTGGCAGTAGGACTATTCCCACGGCCACAGGAGAAAGGCCATCTGCCGTGGACTCCTGCTAGAGGTACAACCATCCACATGTTCGTCTGACCAGAAAGAGACGACCAAGGCACGCCTCGAGGAGTGCAAATGATATAACTTGAAATTAGATTTGACGTAGATGTTGAATAAAATTAACAGCATTGAAGATTTAGTGGTATGGAAAGGATTTTTTTTTAGGTATGGTAATTAAAACTGGAATATAATTTAAGTACAAGAAAAACAACATTCGCAAGTGATGCCGCACGGAATTACCGGTGCGTTGCGTCGTCGTGTCGCAGCGCAATGATGTCGACGCACTGAGCGCCACACGTCTGCAACTACGTTGCGTTGCGTTGCCTTGCACTGCGCTGTCGACGGTCAGCGCACTACGGCGGAACCACCGGAACTACGACGTTGGTCGCAGCAAAATCAAAATCAAAATCAAAATACGATTATTCATTAGGAACACAAAGTACACTTTTACACAACTTTTTTTTTTAATTACACCAATTCGTAACATGGCCAAACAGAGAAGAATTGCCAAGAAACTCTGCTTGCGTCTCTGCGACCCGCTGTGGGGTGTTTCATGCCAGTCTTTAAACGAAAATGGCGATAAACAGCACTGGTCCCATAGAGCGTTGTGCATGCGTTGAGTAGACACACGACGTCGCCGCGCATCGTGTGGAATATCGTTGTGGTTCAAATGTAAAAGGACGACGACACGACGCAGCGTCACCTGTCAGTCGACGCACCGCACCGTGCGGCATCACTCCGCCGACATAGTTTCGACATTCGATTTCCTATCCTCCATTATTTTCTTATTTTCTTTTCTCGAACAAAACCAAGAGTTTTGTTTTCCATTTACATTTGGAGCAAGTCCTGCTCGTTGATATGATGGCGCTCTTGTGACGCACTCGACCCTTTATTCCACACTACAAGCGAATGATAGAACATTTTTTATCCCTCTAGCTGACCCGATTGCAACTTCTTTTTTGTGTGTATTTTCTTTCATTTTTTAGTGAATGATTCCCCAAATATGGGCTTTTTTATGCGAAATACGGAGATGACAACTAATAAAGTATGTAATCTAAAGAGCTCGCAGCATTCCTCTGCTGGGCAAAGGCCCTCCTCCACACATTGCTGTCTAGGGCTTATTCATATTCGTTATACTGAAAATATCGTCTAAATCAACCTAGCACATAATAATAATAAGTAAATAAGAAATAAGTACTACTCGAGAGTACTTAAATAAGACATAAGTAATGTCTTATTTAAGTACTCTCGAAAATATTATTTTGTTCTTTTTTGATTTTTCTGGTATTTTATCTGATTTATAAGTAAGTTTGGGGCAAAATATAACCTCATTCAAGGTAGCAACCTTTTTCTTTTGTAGTGAAGAAGGTTTTGTTCTGAATTATTGAAAAAACAATAGTATTTTTGGATTTTTCAAAATATGTAATGTTGTGTTGTGACATGTCATGTGTCGGGCTTGCAAGCACGAGCTTGCAAGCATCGAGCAGCTTGCAGCTTGTTACCATTCGCTTGGAAATTGGTCGAACTCTGTTGTACCATTCATAATTAAGCGGGTTCATTGTACAAGGCTGGCCTGCGCTCGTAGACTCCTACAGCGGGACTCATGTTTGCATGACTAAGTTATGTGCTTCACCTGGGTAATGCAGTTCTATGGAACTACTTGTCTCTAGCCTCTACTGCTCACGACATGCTGACAAAAACAATAGAAAATAATAGTTTTTGTTTAGCACACCACACAACAATACACAGAAGAAACTTTAGAGACATAATAAGTAATAAGACGACATCGAAATGAGTCAGGTAGGTAGTACATAAAAAACATAAACATTAGTGTTTGTGGTGCTACTTGGCGCAGTATTCCGTTCTCGTTGGTTAGGAATATAAGCGTGTGCGAGTGTTTACCCCACCAAATCAATCACACCGGCCTATATCAGTCCACTGCTGGACATAGTCTCCCCTTATAAAGGGGGATATGCCCATAATCCCCACGCTGGGCATGCGGGTTCGGTACCGCAGGGCAGACAGCTTCTCGCACCGCAGACGCTGCTGCCCGTCGGCGGTCAGGGAATTTAGCTGTGCCAGTGTTAGGCTGCGCTATGCTGCAATCAGCCGGCCGCCAGAGACACCGTTTGTTATACAGTAGATTGCACCACGGGCCGGTGAGGTTGAGTGTTGGCCGACGATGGAGATTGGATCCCCTTACACTCCAGTGTGATTAAATTTTCTCTCAGCTATAATGTATTTCTTGACAGCATCAAAAGTTTATAATCAGCAGCATACACTTAGTTGCAAACAAGCTAAGTTATACTATTACTATTGGAATGCTAAGCATCCGACGAAAAGACATTCCATTTTCTCGCCGCGCCCTCCGCCTCTGATGAAATTGAGGGAGAATTGCTTCTGGCCACAGATTATAGAAAGGACTCTGGCCGGGATTGCACCCTTGAGGCGTACTTACGTTCTTGCAGCCGTGGGTAGGTTGGTAAAGTTTTGAGGTAACTTTATTACATAGGTACGTACATTAAAGTGATCTGAAAACTTTGATATTGCAATAACGTATCTACTACTCTTTTAAGGATTCGATTTCGAAAGAAGTCATCATCATTATGAATTATTATGATTGTTTCTGCAGTTTCAATCATTTCAAACCACGGGAAGTTCTCTCATCGTTGCTTCCTTCCTCTAAGAAAGACCTTTGAACACATCTTTGATTGTAGCTGTGATTCTTCAGTGTGCTTAGGTAGGTGAATAGCTAATATTAGGCAAGAGTGGCCGCTTTGATCTGGTAACCGCGGCGCGTTGTAATGAGCAGGGCACATGAATGTAAAACTAGCTTCGCTCAAAGTTCTCAATTTCTCGTACCTTCCCTGTACAATAGGATAAGCAAAAAAGCAGCAATAATTCTGAAAGAAAAAAAAAGACGTGTGGCACTCGGGGACTGCCGCGGTAAAGCTATTGCATAGCATTTTGTATCAACTTATGCAACTATAATTATTTATTTATTTTATTTATGCAGTATTTCTTTTTCTTTGATATTAATTCAAGTTACACTTTTTGAGCGTGGTGACCGATAAGAAAACATTTTTTTTTCTTTTATTAAATAAAAATACGTCTAGTTGCACGCACACAAACACAGTGTCGAAGACTGCCGAAAAGAAACGACGTTAGACAATGCACGGCCTTCAAGCCACACCTCCGTGCCCGTCGGAGTGGGGAGCGTGAGGTTTTTTTTCGTTACGGAATTTCTGGATCCGGTCCCCGCGCTCAAGGCCCTCGATAGAAGCTATGCAATAGCTTAAAACTACATTTTTATGTGGTAAGGCCCTCGACAACTTCTTACAGCCACTGGACTACGATGGTACAGAGAAGTTGCTTGTCATCACTTCTTCATATTAATGTGTCTCTTGATGCCAGTTCTTGTAGTCGACCTACCTATTTAATCATTTATACCTGTTTTACCTTTATTTGTTACATTATAAATTACTTAAATACTTTTCCTAGCTTTATTTTGATTATGCACTTAATTTACTTACCTATATTAGTTTTTTGTTTTTATTTAGTTTATTTAAGCTTAACCTAACTAAATCTATGTTCCTACTAATTGTTTATTTTTGTTTGTTTTGCTAAATAAGCTACAGTCACACCATTTAAATAATTTGCAAGGTGTAGGACCTTTGGGATATAGAGCTCTACCTTGCCGTTACTCAGTATTTTACTAACACGGAAGGTATTGGTTTTTATCCAATAGTGTGTTTGCCTACTTACTATATCCATAATATAAATTCTTATATTGTATACTTAATATCTACGCAAAATAATGTGAGTCCATAAACTGTTAGTGTGTAAATTAAAGGCAAACGTATTTTTTGAAATAAATTATTCATAATCTATTCTTATTCTTATGAGGATCATTGCGAATTTATTTTATTTTATTTTATTTTTCACTATAGTGAACTCAATTTCTTTTCTTATACGAGGCCATCAAAACCTGAACTTCACACAAAGTATCTATTTTCACAATTTTCCAGTTCTGTTTTGTAAAACGACAATAATTAACTAAGTTATTTAGCTCAAAATAATTTCCAAATAACATTTTAGACAAGTAAAAAATAATAAACTTTAAATGGCTATTAAATTATACAACGTTTGTCAAAATAATAGTTTAAAATAGAAAACGGAATAAAATGAAATAAATAACTTATGTTACATCCTCACAATACTTTAGGCACCCCGACATAATATCTTTCCATACTTCCGTAAAGATGTTACCTACATTATGTGTTGGCTGGCCATAAGGAGTTTATAATGGGCAGTGAGAGTGCGAGGAATAAGGGAATTAGCGCGCGCAACAGTAGATACGGCTCGCAGTAATAGAAAACAGCTTGTATTCTACCTCGAAGATAGTTATCTGGTACGAAGAGTCGAAATAGCTTGCTGTGCAGATCAGTAGAGTCAATTGCACCACGGAAGTCGCCTGGTTTAAATGGAATTAGCCCAGGTATCCTAAAAGGAAACCGGTCGGATACAATTAGGGCTTGCATTATCCGTTGACTTTTGGTATCCGGATAATTCACCCAACGTCTAAACACAGTTATCTGTGTGAGTCTCTCTGCCAGACTCCTGATGATGCCATTGTTACACGACTCAACTCTGGACATGAAAGACGCAATTCTTTTTCGTTGGATCGCGTTGAACGAGTCGATCCGAGCCTCTGCATACATCTCGGACGCGCTGCAAAAGCGCTTCAGGCCCATCAGATGTCTGAAAATGTTGTTATAAGCGACTCGGATACTATCGTGTGTCTTTTTGGTGTAATCAGTCCACAGTTGACACGTGTAGAATGTCTGGCAGAAGGATCTGAACAGTGTCAACTTCACGTCTGGCGATGACCTGTAGAATTTTCTAGCAATCATGTTGCCTACGAAAAAACAAAGCTATACAAAGGGCCCTACGCCGGCGTTCTACATCCGCGTCATCCTTAAGGGTGGAGGTCACGGTGTGGCCAAGATACCGGAAGCTCTCTACAATCTTAACAGGTTGTCCACTAAGGTAGACCTCAGGTACGTTTTGGGGTCCCTTTCCCGATCTGAAAACCACCATTTCTGTTTTTTTGACGTTATAAATTAAATCGTGCTCGTTTGCATATTTTTCGCATACTGGTATGAGCTTTCTTAAACCTTTGATAGAGGGACTGAGCAGCACCATATCATCCGCGTAGCTCAGGTTATTGACATGTCTGTCATCTAACCTGAGCCCCACGGGGGTTCTGCTCAGCTCCACGATCAATTCATTTACATACTTGTTAAACAGCTCGGGAGAAGTCAACCCCCCCTGCCTCACGCCACATGGAAGCTTGTAGCTGTCCGAAAGCTTAGAGCCCCACCTGCCTTTGTTGGTCTGTTCCCTGTACCTTTATATGGTATGATAAGGAATTTTGTTCCAAAAAAAAAAAAAGACGTGTGGCACTCGGGGACTGCCGCGGTAAAGCTATTGCATAGCATTTTGTATCAACTTATGCAATTATAATTATTTATTTATTTTATTTATGCAGTATTTCTTTTTCTTTGATATTAATTCAAGTTACACATTTTGAGCGTGGTGACCGATAAGAAAACAAATTTCAAAACAAAACTGAAATTAGATTCAGGTGAAAAACGTCAGACGTCAGTTCGTGTCAGAGGCCAATCATGGACGTGTAGCTATCTTTACAGTGTTGAACACTAGCGCTGCGACGTTGTGACGAAGAACTAATAGAATACAAAAGTTTGAATATGAACTCTATTTCGAAGCGACAGATTATAAAATTAAGTAAATCGGAGTGGGGAGCGTGAGGTTTTTTTTCGTTACGGAATTTCTGGATTCGGTCCCCGCGCTCAAGGCCCTCGATAGAAGCTATGCAATAGCTTAAAAATACAACCCAAATGTTAGGAAAACAGGGGATGATTGATTGTTCACACGCTGATTGCTATGTTTGACCACGCATATTTTTTTACAGAGTTGTCCGATTGTCATCGTTCTTTTTTTATTGGATAGGGTGTACCTTGAAGTTGGTTATATACAAATTTTGAAAAAATCTACCATAAGGGTGGGAAAATTGGGGTGACTTATTGTTCACTCACAGATTTTAATACTGAGTTGTGTATTACATAACAGTTAATAGCTAAAATAAGGAAGGCAGCTATTTTAAAAGTAATCAAAACTTTTGCTGTTATTACCTAGCAGGTACAAAAAGCGCGCCGGCTTGAAATTACTTAGGTATACTTACATTAGTTTAAGAACTTAGTTATTAAGGTTAATTATGAAAGGTTTATTATTTTTTGCTCTACAGTTTTTCGGCGGTTGAATTTTTGGTTAAAAAGTTTTTTAGGTTCTAGGGCCTGCCGGCTCCCTCACGATGTTTTTGTTCATCGTATGTTCAAGCGCACATAATTTGTTTGAAACGAAAAATCAATTAGTGCATGATCGGGGTTGTCGAACCCACGACTCGCGGTAGTCGGGATACATCGGCTTTCTCTGATCTCTGAGGCAACCCGATCTAAAAATACCTCTAACCACTACTCACCCAAACAGCGACCGTTGTAATGAAGGCGTGAGAAGAGGGGAGGAGGCTACTCTGCATGTTGGGAGGGAAGGGGAAGAGTCTGTTCATCCTCGTCATACACCTGCTGAACGCACGGCCGTGTGCTCAGGGAGGGCTTATCTGATAGAAGTGCTTATTGAAATGCACTCGCACGTGCCGATAATACATTTCATACGAGGAAATATTGCTTTCATATGTGTGAATAAACTATTTACTAGATGATTTCAATGAAATGTTAGAAATTCGTACATTCATAGTATTCCGAAGCACTATTTCAAAATGAAATAGTGAATACCTAAGTCCCTGGATCCCACTCGCTTCCTCTCTACTCGCCCGATGCGCTAACTAGATATATGTCGTCTGATTTACGAGTAATTTTTACTTGACTTAAAAAGCACAGCCACACCGGCACAGGTTGTACTGGCAGTAGGTAGGCAGCAGTAGTTACATATGTACTGTTGGCAGGACCTATTGGCGAGCATTCACCAAATGAAATAGCAATAATGCCCCAGAGGCTCGTTCTGGGCCGGCAACACGTGTAATTCCCATTTCCACTCATAACCTACTGATAAAAATTAAAAGCTCTTTTCACTTCTGTATATATAAGGGTTTACCTTTTAACATTACTTTAACATCTATAACATTCTTGTACGTAACCAATGTTATTCTTAACTAAGCAGACCAAGTTTTAAGAATTATGTTGTATCCTCCTTTTCTCTGATTTGCATGTTTATTATTAGTAACTAGCGGGCCGTCCCAGCTTCGCACGGGTGGACATAAAATAGATATTGATAAGTTCTTTAATATTGTAGAACATACTTTTGTTCTATCATCAATAGTTTCCGCAGTGCATGCGACGAAGGCACTTTTTTACACTTTGGGTTACGTTACATAAGTTTTAGTAAGGATCCCTAATATTTTCTAGCAATAAATACCTATAGCCTATGTTACTCAGGGTGAATGTAGCGTTCCAATGGTGAAATAATTTTTGAAATCGGCGCAGTAGTTTTAGAGTTTATTATTTATTTTAAACATACACACACACACAAAAATACATTTTTCCTCTGTATAATATTAGTGTAGATTTATTGCAATAATTATGTTACATTATGTTAGATCTTATTTATAATTTTAGGTTAAACAGTTAGTTATACATATAATGGACCCTTGTTGGGTACCTTTCGCAATGTTTTGAGTGAGTATTAAACCAACAAAATGTAGTAAAATTGAGTTTCTAGGTTGTTAAATTAAATTGATGAAATCAAAGATAAGTCAAGATGAAATCAAATTAGTCAAATCACATTAAATCAAATAACATTCAATTACAATTAAAATTAAATTGAATTTTAAACATACACACACAAACTTTCGCATTTATAATAATACTAATGTGATAATACTAGTGTGATTTGTGAGAGGGAGTGCGATCCAGTCGAGGAATACCCCTTGCTTGAATAAAGCTAACTTTACTAAGGATCGCACACTTAGTAAAGTTAGACTAAGTATTAAGACTGACTATTGTTTCAGCACGTTCATTCTGCTGACCGTGTTCTCTCAGTGCATGGGCGGCGTGACGGTGCCGGTGGTCTCGTGGTCGCAAGGCCGCCCTCGGCTCGCCTGGTTCCCGCTCTTCAAGCTCTTCCCGGTCAGTAGGAACTTGCTGTGGCTGGGCAGTGGGTCGAGCGACGTCAGCGCAGCGCCTGTTGCTGGCCGGCTGACAGGATGCCCGACGCCCGTGCCCTGAAACCGTCGGGGTCGCACTTCTCCAGAAGGGACATCGTTACTTTACCTATTTACCTGTTAGCAGGCCTCGCTCCGAACTCGGAATGGATCGATATGCTGTGCCAAGATTTGGCATACATCTGATGAGATGAGAAGCTAGATATAGATATAGTTGTGTGAGTTATGTCAGGGTAGGCCATACCTGAATTTTTCATCCTCTCATTGTCAGCGTAACGCAGTGCCGTGCCTCTAGCTGATTATCCGACTTGCATCAGTGTGAAATAATCTAAGAAACTGAACTCTTTATATATGTAGTTGACAGACACCGCGATCATAAGATGCATTCGCGGTTGTTAGAGGAGTATGTCGTTGGGTGCAGGTTCTGCTGACGATAGGCATAATGTGGGGCGTGTGCGGCGTGCTGACGCTGACGGACGCGCTGCCAGCGCACCACCCCGCGCGAACCGACGTCAAGCTGGACATTATACGGGACGCGCCCTGGTTCCGCGTGCCCTATCCAGGTACAAGATACAGGACGCGCCCTGGTTCCGCGTGCCCTATCCAGGTACAAGATACAGGACGCGCCCTGGTTCCGCGTGCCCTATCCAGGTACAAGATACAGGACGCGCCCTGGTTCCGCGTGCCCTATCCAGGTACAAGATACAGGACGCGCCCTGGTTCCGCGTGCCCTATCCAGGTACAAGATACAGGACGCGCCCTGGTTCCGCGTGCCCTATCCAGGTACAAGATACAGGACGCGCCCTGGTTCCGCGTGCCCTATCCAGGTACAAGATACAGGACGCGCCCTGGTTCCGCGTGCCCTATCCAGGTACAAGATACAGGACGCGCCCTGGTTCCGCGTGCCCTATCCAGGTACAAGATACAGGACGCGCCCTGGTTCCGCGTGCCCTATCCAGGTACAAGATACAGGACGCGCCCTGGTTCCGCGTGCCCTATCCAGGTACAAGATACAGGACGCGCCCTGGTTCCGCGTGCCCTATCCAGGTACAAGATACAGGACGCGCCCTGGTTCCGCGTGCCCTATCCAGGTACAAGATACAGCTCGCGCCCTGGTTCCGCATGCCCTATCCAGGTACAAGATACAGGACGCGCCCTGGTTCCGCGTGCCCTATCCAGGTATAAGATACAGGACGCGCCCTGGTTCCGCGTGCCCTATCCAGGTACAAGATACAGGACGCGCCCTGGTTCCGCGTGCCCTATCCAGGTACAAGATACAGGACGCGCCCTGGTTCCGCGTGCCCTATCCAGGTACAAGATACAGGACGCGCCCTGGTTCCGCGTGCCCTATCCAGGTACAAGATACAGGACGCGCCCTGGTTCCGCGTGCCCTATCCAGGTACAAGATACAGGACGCGCCCTGGTTCCGCGTGCCCTATCCAGGTACAAGATACAGGACGCGCCCTGGTTCCGCGTGCCCTATCCAGGTACATCGTATAGTAGGCGCCCTGGTTCCACGTTCAATATCCAGGTATATCATACAGCTGGTTCCGCGTGTAATATACAGGTACATCATACAGCTGGTTCCACGTGCAACATCCAGGCACATCCAAGTCACGAGAACCTTAATAGCAAATAAGACCTAAGCTATTTTCTTTTTATGATTGATTCTGGTTTGCGCTTTGCCAATTTGCCTACGTCACGATAGATATTTTGATATGAAAGTATTAAGTTTGACCAATTTGAATATACATTGATATTGTGATACTTGTTTTTCTCTTTTCATTTCATTTATTTTTAGCAGTCGGGTTGTTTTATTATTTACAATTTAGTAATACAAACGTGACATGATACATATATTTTTGTAATGGTCTTTTTACGATCTTTCATTTGATATCCATACATTTGATATCTATACCATCGCACATAAAACCACAAACCCCCCCCACCCCCTTTTTTTATTTTGCGGGCGCCATTTGGAATATTTATATAGCTTATGTCAATTCTGATGAATTCAACGACACCTCATATGTCAAAATCCGTCCAGCGGTTTGGGCTGTAGGGCGTGTCCAAGAAATGGACATTCATAGTCATATACATACATATTCTCTAAAAACATTACCCTCCTTCTTCTGGCGCAGTCGTGTAAAAAGGATCTCTTTTAGGGCCACTTTGTTGTCTGTCCGTCTGTCTGTCTGTCTGTCTGTCAAGTTATTTTTGCTTTCACAAAATTTCTCTTCTTAGTCCGACACTCTGGTCAGAGTGGTCGTGGTTAAGGAGGTATGGAGGTCGAGTTTGAATGGCGGCTCTTGCACAGACAGTTCATTACTGACACCAGTTACTTTGACTGTCTTGCGTTTCCGCAAAGGCCTCCAATAGGGCTTCGAAGGCCTTCGGGCGGCCTAAAAACTCCGACATCAGAGTTCGCCCCTAACTCATAAAAAGAAGAAGAAGAAGAAGAAGACTTCTCTACTTCATCATAAGATCCTCATCACCATCTATATAGAACCTATTCGTCGAGACATGTTCAACGACCCCAAACTCATTACCGCTGTTGTAAGGTGCTGTGGTTTCCAGCAGGATCCAGGTGCAATTAAATTTGTGATCGATCCAACCCCTACTTGTTGCTCAGATCCCTTGCATCAATAAGAAAAGAGCTGATCATCTTCAAACGACTGAACAGATTTTCTTGAACCATAGCTAAGCTAACACTGACACATAGATACACACGTCAAACTTATAACACTCTTATTTTTGCGTCGGGGGTTACATTGTATGTCAAATTTAGAATTTTGGGAATGGCAAAAATCGAAGTCGAAGTCAGATCTTATCTTATCTTATTAGCCTGTCTGATCCCACTGCAGGGCAAAGGCCTCCCTTCCCTCTTTCCATACATCCCGACCTTTGAATCAGCTTGCCAGGATACTGAAAACACGTTCAGTTCGTCACGCCACCTCCGTCTGGGACGGCCACGCGGCCGCGTTACGCCCTGTGGAACCCACTCAGTGGCGATCTTAGCCCACAACTGGTCTGACATCCGGCAAACATGTCCGGCCCAGTCCCATTTAAGTTTAGCGGACTTATGAGTTACATCGGCGATTTTTGTCTGGGAACGCAGTATTGTATTCCGGATGCGGTCGGTGAGCTTGACGCCCAGAATACTGCGCTCCATCGCTGGCAAATCTCAAGTTTGTACCTTTGAAGAGCAGTCAAAGACCATGTTTGTGCGCCGTAGGTTAGTAAGGGAGAATGCACATGTCCATGATTTTCCTTTTAAGGCAGAGTGACAATTTACCTTTCATAAGATGTTTCATAGCCCAATAGCTTTTCCAGGCGTTTTCGGTACGTCGAGAATCTTCTTTCTCCTGACCCGCCTGGAAAGAGACTATTTGACCAAGATAAAGGTATTCATTGACAGATGCAATCTCCCGGCCCGCCACTCGTATTTTACGTCTGATGTTGTTAGTCATTACTTTGGTTTTTGACTGGTTTATCGCCAGTCCAACCTCAAGGCTTGCCTTGTTGATCGTTAAGCATCTGCTGTAACTCAGTGGCTGTGGATGCGAATAAGACAATATCATCTATATTTGACGGCCTCTGTGGCGCAGTGGGCGAAGGTCCGCCTGAGACGCAGAAGGTTACGGGTTCGATTCCCGCTGCGGGACAAATGTTTGCATGTTCTGTAGATATTTGTCTCTGGTCTGGGTGTTTCTATATATGATATATATGTATTTACAAAAAAATAGTAGATTGTTTTACAAGGGACTAAACCATCCCATTATATACGAGGTTGTTATACTCCCGAGCGTAGCGAGGGAGGATGACAAGACCGAGTTATAATGGGTGGTTTTGGCCCGAGTAAAACACTCTACTTTTCACTTCGATTGCGAGAAAATAAAACAATTCAAAATTAGACAATTTTCAGAAATTTTATTAAAAATTAATCAACCTTCATAAAACATCACCAAGACGGTTCTATTTTCAAAAAAAAAAAGATTGACGGAGCACCAAGAAGTCGAGTTTTTATGTAAGAGAACGAATGCTTTGTACGGGCTGATGATTTTAGACAAAAATTAAAAAGAAAAAATACTTTTAGCCCGAGGTATTAAACTCGAGTTTCAGGCCCGCTAAGCTACACTATTATGATACACTTTTTGAGCAAGAGAAGTGAAAAAAAAATTTGTGTAGTATATCAATCATGTGGTTCCCATAGTACAAGCTCTGCTTAGTTTGGGGCTACATGACGCTGTGTGATTACGTCCCGCATTATTTATTTATTATTTATTATTATCGTCGGCGAAACGAAAATTCGTGAGTCTTTTTTCGCCGACGAGAATGCCATTGTCCCTCCAGCTGCCCGCCAATTTCTTAAAAACTTCTTCGAGAGTGGCTGTAAAAAGCTTTGGTGAAAGTGGGTCTCCTTGTTTTACTCTCTTAGATATATGGAAAGATGGTCCAGTGGAATTTAATCTAATAGATGCAGTACTGTCAGCATATATATTTTGTATCAAATTTACGTATGTAGTGTCTATACACTGATTTAATAAAGATTGGACTAACGAGGAATGAGTGATACTGTCAAATGCTTTAGAATAGTCAACGAATGCTAGGTGTAAATACATTTTATATTCATGGTGTTTTTCGATGATTTGATGTAGAATGTATGAAGGTGATCATTTACTGATAAGTCAGAAGTTAAAATTTATTGATTCAGAACTTTAAAGTACACTTTGAATAGTATTTTTTTTAATTTACACTAATTCGCTACCGAATAGAAGAATTGTCAAGAAACTCCGCTTGGCTTATATTTTTTCTATTAAATATCATTTTTACAACATTTAACATTCTTAACTATTATTTTGAGGGAGTTGGAGACAGTTTCATCCGAAGCTTTTTTGTCATCTAAATAATCTGATATTTTATAGTAAACTTTATTACAGAAGTTACGTTTAACAACATTTTTGAATTTATTTACGGATCAACTGTAATCACGTCATTTGGAATGTTGTTAAAAAAAGTACGTTTTTGCCCTTTAAATGATTGACTAACTTTATGGACCCTTACAGTACAACAGCTAGTTTATTTTTATTTCTAGTGTTAACATAATGATTGACGCTATTTTTTTTTAAACCTTTGTCCTGCAGTGGAATTAGGCAGGCTCTTATATTTTGGGTAAGTAGTAAAGAGACACATGTCCTCAGGTCAGTGGGGCGCGCCCACGGTGTCGGCGGCGGGCGTGCTGGGCATGCTGGCCGGCGTGCTGGCCTGCACCGTCGAGTCCATCTCCTACTACCCCACCACCGCCAGGATGTGCGGTCAGTACCACAGATCTTCTCACCTTGCGCATTCTATACGTTAGTAGCGTCCGCCTGCGGATGTAGCGGTAGCGAGTGAGTATGTAGCTGTGTGTATGTGCAGCGGCGCCCCCGCCCCCGCTGCACGCCATCAACCGCGGGCTGGGCACGGAGGGGCTGGGCACGCTGCTGGCGGGGCTATGGGGCTGCGGTAACGGCACCAACACCTTCGGCGAGAACGTCGGCGCCATCGGAGTCACCAAGGTGAACTATCATGCCTCAACTGTAAGCACGGTCTTAGCCTGCGCTCTCAACATTGGAAATTGGTTAGATTACAATGTACGATCTCGGATAATTTGATTAATCCTTATCTAACGAACTTCTTCTTTATACAGCTGAGAGGGGTAACCGTTCACCGAATAACAAAGCATTGCACTTACGTACATTAAGAATTCGCCCAAGGATGCACTGCCTTGCGTCCTAAATAGTAGATTGTTTTACAAGGGACTAAACCATCCCATTTTATACGAGGTTGTTATACTCCCGAGCGTAGCGAGGGAGCATGACAAGACCGACTTATAATGGGTGGTTTTGGCCCGAGTAAAACACTCTACTTTTCACTTCGATTGCGAGAAAATAAAACAATTCAAAATTAGACAATTTTCAGAAATTTTATTAAAAATTAATCAACCTTCATAAAACATCACCAAGACGGTTCAAGAAGATGTCGAGTTTTTATGTAAGAGAAGGAATGCTTTGTACGGGCTGATGATTTTAGACAAAAATTAAAAAGAAAAAATACTTTTTAGCCCGAGGTATTTGTAAACCCCCCCCCTAATACATCCTAATAATTATTTACCCGCCTATATTTATAAAGAACCTATGTACTAAGTATACCAACTTGTTATGGCCACGTGAATCGTCTAGTTTTGTAGTTAGAACTCTATGAAATGGACGTAGCAACTCAACGGATCTTTCAAGACACTTGAAACGATATCTATTCTAGCCTTCCTATTAAATTAATAATTGATGTACCTTCCAACACCTAGTTTTGATAGAGGAGATCAACGCTGTTTAGAATATGCAAATAAGCTTAGGTTTTTAGGGCATAAAATATTAGATATCCCAAAGAACATGAACGATGCACTCTCTATAGTGTTTCCAGTTTGTAATAAAGATTGACAAAGAAGTTATTATTATATTCTTCCCACAGTCCAGCTTCAGTTTTCATCGACTTGTGAGCAGAATAATCACTTTCACTCCGATTCTAAAGATTCGTGAATAGTCTTGTATCTTTCTTTCTGATTTTACAACCAACCTAGATTTTGTGCAAATATTATCTCTTACATTCAGACTTTACATCAGGTGTACGATTGGAGCTCTACCTACGCAACAACCAGTGAAACCCATTCTTCTCCGATAGACAATTCTCTCTCATTCTGACTCTGTTGACCGGCATGTGGTCATGAATAGCTTCATCCCTCTCATATTGAATCTAAATGGCAAAGGATGACGCTCCGCCCCGCGCCAATCTGTGAGCCCCGTCACCAGATTGGACAGCCCCCCACCACAGCTTCATTTTGGAATTGGGAGCATGCCCCACCACTGGCCATTGTTTATATTATGGTAAGTCCCTTGCCATACAAAGAAGTAAGGAGCGATCTGCAGCAAAATGCATCAAATCACCCAATGGTTAACACCTTCATTTCAGGCAAAATGAAGCAGCTATTTGTCTGCTGATACAACACAAAACGTCAAGAAATTCAATTCTTAAAATGTTAGCTTTGCCAAATAATAGAATGTGTTTCAATGATACATTTCATCAAGAGCCCTGTAGGACTGTCCAAAAGAACTGCACTTGCCTGTCTTTGCAGAGTAAGCCTCATATTTTTGGCTGCCAAACACCTCTTTCTTCTTAGTGAGGATTCACTGTGACGACAACCGCCCATGCCAGCCATAGCAGGCTCAATAGCTTCAGAAGCCCAATCAAATATATCAGCAGTCACCTCTCAGGTTCAATATTTAAGGTTATAAAGAATCTCATTTCTTAGACAGTTTCATAAAGAATCACAGAACTGAACAGCTCATTCCTCCCGAAGAATCTTTACTTTGGACAACCGTATCACGGTTAAGAAGGGGTATCTTATATTGAATTTATATTTTAGATAACTAGCTTTTGCTCGCTGTCTCTCTGTAGAAAAGTATTTTGTTATCCCGTAGGAACAATAATCCTCCTCTGGATCAAAGTAGGTACTTCATGTCTTTCGTTTCTCAGACAATGTAAATGCTATAATAATTGGTTGAACATTCATAGTGTGAAAACATAACAAACAAACAAACTAACACTCACCTCCATAATATGAGATAAGGTTTACTTTTATTTAGTTCCATAATGCTAGATGGCAGTAAATTGTATCTATTTAAAAAACCTTGTGGATCAGAGTTTTATAGTATCATAAAACATTACAGGTAAATATTGGCTACTCACCCAACAGCAGCACAACAGAACAACAGCAAGCAGTTCAACAATTATAATAATTTTATCTCACATAGTAACTTTGTGTGCTTGGTTTAATGGAGACTCCGCTGCTCCCTCATCCACAGCTTGTATAAGCCACTCTTTCCATCTGGCTCCCGCTTAGTGGACCCTCTGTCTCACTATGAAACGCAGATCTAGTCTTTGCTGTAATAAAGTAATTAAACTCGCCGGACCTGCCTTCTATCATTAGTCCATTACTGCACCTATCCGTGCTCAACCCAACATTTCCATCCCTTAGGAGGAAAAGAATCCCACATTCTAGTACTCACGATTACACATAACTATAGCTAGATTTTCTGCTCATTATCATTGTGTACACCAATGCCAATTGACATGGAGAACATCAGCTCTCATCATTCCTTGTTTTTGAATTGAACATTCTATGATATCATGCTGATTATCTTCTCAAAAGCCTTAAAAAATCCTCTCAATCAATTTTTTCAATTTTTCTTCCCTGACTTCTCCTGTCACTCCCTATCTTTCTTTATTATTTTTGATCTATTGAAAAAGTATTTAGTTTGAGTTTAATTAGATAAGTTTGCTTATATTTGTGAACGACGGAACACTCTCCTGAGACCTGTTTCATTACAGTATTAAACTCGAGTTTTAGGCCCGCTAAGCTACACTATTATGATACACTTTTTGAGCAAGAGAAGTGAAAAATATATTGTTTCTCTACTTGTGATGTCGGTCAAGTGAATAGTTTCCTGGTGCTGTACCATAAGAAGACGAGTCCAATTTTCGGAGTGGATCGCTTCCATCTGATCTCGATCGAACGTTATAAATAGCCACAAAAATAAAGTAACCACAAAAGTAAGATCTATATGTACCACATGAAACAAAAGAATATGATTATGATAAATTACCTAAAGATCCCATTAGTACAATAATTGTAAGAATTAATTTATTTACGAATCCTCTTGAAATAATTAATACATTTAATCATTTTATTGACAAAATCATAACAATAGAAACTTCGAAGTCAAACTCATGGTCTCAAACTCAAAGTTATTATTCATTTATTTAGTAGGAACTGTATAGTACACTTTGAAACCTCATTTTTTAAAATTATACTACCAATTCGTAACGCGACCAAACAGAGAAGAATCGGCAAGAAACTCTGCTTGGCTTATTTTTTTTTAACGTCATTGTTCTTAATAACTATTACATTGTTTCTGATGGAGTTAGAGGCAGTTTCATCCCAAGCTTTTTTGTTATCTAAATAATCAGATATTTTATAATGAGCTTCATTACAGAGATTACGTTTAACAACATTTTTGAATTTATTTACAGATAGATTAATCACGTCATTTGGGATTTTGTTAAAAAATCGTACACACATCCCTTTAAAAGATTTACTAACCTTATGGAGCCTTACAGTGGGAACAGCTAGTTAATCTGTATTTTTAGTGTTAACATTATGATAGTCGCTATTTTTTTTGAACAAGTTAATATGTTTTCGGACATACATTAAGTTTTCATATATATATTGGCACGCGCACTGTCATAACATTCCTTATTTCTTTAAACTTAGTTCTAAGTGATTCTCTGGGGCCCATATTATAAATTGCACGAACAGCCCTCTTCTGCAACACAAATATGGCGTTGATATCTGCAGCATTCCCCCACAACAAAATGCCGTACGACATAATGCTATGGAATGCTCTTTATTGACTAATCAGAGAGATTCTATTTTTATTAGTCCTTGTTATTATTATCATAAGGTATTCTTATAATAATAATATCTCTCAACAATAGGAATAGCTAGATAGATGAAATATCTGCAAAAATAATAAAAATTACTGCACAAAGTATAATTATGCGAACCACTTAGCCACATAAATGATTTAAGTATTACCACGGGAATATTTCCGGAAGCTCTAAAAACGTCAATTATTAGACCTCGATATACATAAAAAACAATAAATAAATAATGCTGGACGCTATCACACAGCATCATGTAGCCCCAAACTAAGCAGAGCTTGTATTATGGGAACCACGTGATTAATATAATACACATATAATTTTTGTTTTGTAAATACATACATATAATACATAGAAAACACCCAGACCCGAGACAAATATCTACAGAAAATGCAAACATTTGTCCCGCAGCGGGAATCGAACCCGCAACCTTCTGCGTCTCAGGCGGACCTTCGCCCACTGCGCCACAGAGGCCGTCATTTTCCAGATGTACATGCACATATACATGTGCATGTACATGTGGAAAACCAGCCCATCCTATTCGGTCGGAGGCAGATTTTGCACGGGTTTTTGGGAAATCCCCAGTTTGATTCTACTGTCTAAATATTGTAAACAAAAATGTATCTATTTTTACATATTTTATTTACATAACTGTAATATGTGTTTGTATTGTATACTGTTGATATTTTATACTTGAAAGAAACTTTAACATTATTGTTCTGTAAAAGCTCTATAACTATTTTGTATAACACTATTATTATTATCACCGCACTGTATCAATATATTTTTTGGTTTTTTATCACATTTTGCTTCAATTTTTTTGTATATAATAATGATTAATAGATTGCTTAAAATTGGACTGTATAACCCAGGTTCCCTCGGTACAAATCATGACAATTTTATAGCCACTGTAGAACGATACGATATTGATGTGCTAGCTATAAATGAAACTTGGCTTCACGTGGGTCAAGAAGAAAGAGCGCCTTCTCTACCGGCTTATAGGCTGCGCCACATACCTCGACCTCGAGCCGATAGAATGCGTGGAGGTGGAGTTGGATTCTACTTGAAGCGAGGTGTAAACGCGCGTACCTGGTCCCACCCCGTTGATCCCATGCACTCGATGGTAGAGCAAATGTGGATTACCATGACAATAAGCGGGAAAAAGTTGGCAATAGGCACAGCCTATCGCCCCAGTTGGATTGACATTGATATGTTTTTTGACGCTTTAACTGACTCAATAAATGCGCTTCCAAATCATGACCATCTTATTTTGTTAGGTGACTTTAACGAAATTAAAGTTAAGTCAAAATTCGATACTTTCCTGGCTTGTCTTGGTTTAACACAATTAGTTACCTCGCCTACACACTTTACAGAGACATCGGAATCTCTTATTGACGTGGTTTGTACAGATTTGCGTGCTAGAAATATTACTCTAGATCACGTCGGTAAGCTCTATGGTCATTGTTTCATAGCTTGCGAATATTAAAATATTAAACGGGAAAAGTTTTTACCGACGACTATTACGTATAGACCAATTAAAAATATTTTACAGCAAGTTTTTGAAAAACACTTGCAAACTATCGAATGGCGTACGATACAAACACTCGGAGATGTCAACGAAATGGTTAAAGTCTTCAGCGAAAGTGTCGTTTTCCTATTTGATTTTCATGCACCTTTGAAGTCAATAACTGTTAAATCATGCTCTTTTCCGTGGATTACTGATACGATAAAATTAATGATGAAATTACGCGACGCAGCTTCTACTGATTATCATAAAACAAAGTCTGAAACTAAACGAAAATATTATAAAAGTCTGAAATCTCTCGTCAACCAGGCATTATACCATGAAAAAGTAGCATATTTTAAATACAATATCAACAATAATATTAAAAATCCTAAACAGCTATGGAAGAATATTAAGAATACTTTATTAACAAAAACCGAAGCTGAGCTCCAATCACACTTGCAAGAACCCAATGTTATTTTAAACCAGTTTATGAATATTCAAGGCACCATTAACATAGATATATCTCTGCTTACGTTTTATGAATTCAACAACTTTAGCGATGCTGTATTTAAACTAGAGCCAGTTAGTCTGGATCAAATCACAAAAATCATAGGATGCTTGAAGTCGAATGCCGTAGGCTGTGACTTGATTAGCTTGGATATGCTTATCATGACACTTCCATACTCATTAGAAGCTGTTCAAAGTATAATAAATGTGTCTCTAAGTACTGCCACATTTCCTGAGATTTGAAAGTTGGCAATAGTTCGACCTCTACCAAAAATATCGAATCCTGTAGAGCCAAAAGATCTTAGGCCTATAAGTATTTTGCCATGTATGTCGAAGATTCTGTAAAAAGCCGTTTGTGCTCAACTAACAGACTTTCTTGAAAATAACCATATATTACCGGACGAGCAGTCAGGATTCAGAAAGGGGCGTAGCACAGTCACCGCTCTGTTAGGTATAGGCCCCACTTGTCTGACCTGGCGCGGGCATGGCACGGGCGCCTTCCTATTCCATTCAAATTTAATACAAAATTCATGGAAATAAAGCACAATTTAGCTCGGACGACTTCGCGTCATAAGCACGTCCGATCAACGACATACCGTGTGTCCTAAATTGTGCTTTATTTCCATGCATTTTGTATGAAATTTGAATGGAATAAGAAACCGCCAGTGCCTTGTCTGCGTCCGACGAGGTCACATTCATCGGGCACGGACATGGCGCAGACATGGCACAGGCGGTTTCCTATTCCATTCAAATTTCATACAAAATGCATGGAAATAAAGCACAATTTAGGACACACGGTATGTCGTTGATCGGACGTATGACGCGCCATTTCGGCACCCGCGCCCGATCGCCGCCAGATGGGCGTCAGATGGCCGCCAGTTCGTAGTATGTACTTGCTTGCGACATATGTCCGTTAGTGATGTAAAAATGCGTGACGAATGACGATATCGAATTTAATATTGAATTTTTTGAATTGATTGTAAAATATGCAACGCTTTATGATCATTGTCGTTCCATTATTGTAACTGAAATGTTCAAGATAAATTGTGGCTGGAAATCGGAAAGAGATTAAACTAAACCGGTATTAATTTTTTTTTATGTAATACCCATGGTAATACTAGCTGATCCTTGTGCAAATTCGTTTGCGCGTATTTTCTTCAACTGTATCAGGGCCCGATTTGGTAACCCGATGAAGAGGTTTTCGGCAGGGTTTTTCCAAAAGTTTAGTTAACCCTCTCCGTATGGTTTACACTATTATTTGATAGGTTAAACAATTCAAAACCCTTTTGATTAGGTTATCTGATCATGAGGGTTATCAATAGTATTGGGTTTTGGTATTAATCCAAAACCCATTCCTTAGGGTTACCCTTTTTATCATTGTAACACGGGTTATAAGTGGGTTATAGGAGATAATGGAGAAAAGAATTTCGGTCAAAAGATTAAAAATAATTGCGGTAATTGTGTTCTAAGCATTAAGGGTGGAAATGCAGACTACTAATTGTTTATTTTACGCAATAATAATTATATTATAATAAAATTGGAATAAATTTTCAATGACAGCTGTCAAACTTAAATCGACCATATCTCGAGAACTACTTATCATAGACTTGCTTTTACTAGCTCAAATGATTGCTATTGACATGAACTTAATTTTCGATGACAGCTGTCAAACTTAAATCGACCATATCTCGAGAACTACTTATCTTAGACTTGCTTTTACTAGCTCAAATGATAGCTATTGACAAGACCTTAATTTTCAATGACAGCTGTCAAACTTAAATCGACCATATCTCGAGAACTACTCATCCTAGACTTGCTTTTACTAGCTCAAATGATAGCTATTGACAAGACCTTAATTTTCAATGACAGCTGTCAAACTTAAATCGACCATATCTCGAGAACTACTCATCCTAGACTTGCTTTTACTAGCTCAAATTATTGCTATTGACATGAACTTAATTTTCGATGACAGCTGTCAAACTTAAATCGACCATATCTCGAGAACTACTTATCTTAGACTTGCTTTTACTAGCTCAAATGATAGCTATTGACAAGACCTTAATTTTCGATGACAGCTGTCAAACTTAAATCAACCATATCTCGATAACTACTCATCTTAGACTTGCCTTTAGTAGCTCAAATGATAGCTATTGACAAGACCTTAATTTTCAATGACAGCTGTCAAACTTAAATCGCGCATATCTCGATAACTACTCATCTTAGACTTGCCTTTAGTAGCTCAAATGATAGCTATTGTCAAGACCTTAATTTTCGATGACAGCTGTCAAACTTAAATCGACCATATCTCGAGAACTACTCATCCTTTACTTGCCGTTACTAGCTTACATGATAGCTATTGTTAAGATCTTAATTTTCGATGACAGTTTTTAGTTTGTCATCGAAAATTAAGATTTTATTAGTAGCTCTCATTTGAGCTAGTAACGGCAAGTCTAGGATGAGTACTTCTCGAGATATGGCAAATTCAAGTTTGACATATGTCATTGAAAATAAAGATCTTGTCAATAGCTATCTTTTGAGCAATTAACGGCTAGTCTAGGATGAGTAGTTCCTGAGATATAACCATTTATAGATGAATTTGTAGAATGAGTTTCAAGTGGAGCTTTGAGTTGAGTTTTAGAGTGACAGTGACAGTGACAATCAAAAATTATTATTCAAAATAGTTTAGAGGTCATATTTTTCTTTTTAACACGTTGACTGCGGGTCTCGGACATAACGCTTTACAAAATACTCATTATGTGTACTGTCGGCTTTGCCTAATAAATACAATAAAAATAAAAAATAACGCTACGCAGAGTACTCTGCGATGATGCCCTATGAAAACTGATTGAAACACATTTTTTTCTTTTTAACATGTTGGCTGCGGGCCTCAGTCATGACATAACTGATGACTTATGAAAACTGAAACACCATTTTTTTCTTTTTAATTTGTTGACTGCGGGTCTCGTATATGACAACGCATACTCTGTGATGATGACCAATGAAAACTGACTGAAACACAGCACTTTCCTTATGTTTTCAAAACTTTTCTTTAATGCAGTGACGCTCTTCTTTCAACCAAATAAAGCGATCCGAACTTATACCTAATGATTGACGACATAAATCAAGAGTCAAAATCTAAATTCCCCCACCCAGTGTCAGGCGTAATGATAACCATTGTGTAACATTCAAAAAAACCTATCAAGAGGTAACTCCATTCATTCGTTTAACCTCATAAGAGGTTAACCCTATCGACTGAAAACCAAAAGGAACGGGTTACACTTTCGCTTGTGTTAGGAGGAGAATACCCAAACGAAAGGGTAATCCCGTCAACTGTATAACCCAATGAAGGGGTTTCACTTTCGAAGCAACTAACTCGAAATCGGGGTTGTACGGGCCCTGATCTGTATATTTATTAATTGTATGCACGAGAGCAAGAGCATCTTCGTCTTCTGAGGATGACATGCTGACACATCGATACCGGACAACAGACTGCACTACACTTGTGCCTCTGTCACGTCATTTCTGCGTCTTGTCCGAGCCATGTCCGCGCCATGCCCGTGCCATGTCCTCGCCACGTCCGTGCCACGTCCGCGCCATGTCCGCGCCATGTCCGCGCCCGATATGTGTGACCTGGGCCTTAGATGTGACGGATAATATTCTTTTTGCTCAGGATAAGGGGATGTGTACAGTGTTAGTGCTTCTAGACTTTTCTAGAGCGTTTGACTCTATAAATATTAATTTGCTCATCTCGAAGTTGGCATATTATGGTTTTGATCAGAATGCTCGTAAATGGTTCGCTAGTTATCTTTGCAACCGATCTCAGCACGTTAAACTAACACGCAGTAACGGAACGCCAACTATGTCGAACACAGTTACAATAGACAGGGGAGTACTCCAGGGGTCTATCCTGGGCTCGATTCTTTTCATTTTGTATTCTGCAGACATTAAATCATACATTAAATACTGTAAGTTTCATATATATGCGGATGACATACAAATATACATCTCTTGCATCCCTTCTGAAATTAATATTGCAATTAAATGACGATCTCTCTTATATTGCTCAATGGTCTAAAAGTAATAGTTTGGTACTCAATTCAAGTAAAACAAAATATATGATCTTTGGCAGTTCATATCAACTAGCGGGTTTAAGCCTTAGCACGGATGTTCTTATGATGGATGAACCCATTGAACGTGTTTATAAAGCACGCAATTTGGGCTTGGAAATGGATTGTGACCTACGTTTTATAGACCATATAGCTCACCTAGTCAAATCTTGTTTTTATAAATTAAAAGTCTTGTATAGAATGAGGCCATACTTATCGGAAGAGTTGCGTATTCAGCTGGTAGAGTCGCTGGTTCTCTCCAAATTAAACTACACCGATGTAGTTTTTGGCCCGCGCCTTTTGGAGAGAACACGCGTCTAATACAACGAGTCCAAAACTCCTGCGCTCGTTTTTGCTTCAATATCCCGCATAGAGGACATGTAACTCCTTTTTTTAATCAAAATAATTTACTAAAAATGAGACACAGACGTAAACTCCATCTAGCTTGTCTTCTCTTTGGTGTCATGAAGCACAATGCCCCAGCTTATCTTTTTTGCAAGCTTAATGAGTTGTCGAACACAAGATCCTGCGAGCGTCGCCAATGTTCGATGCAGCTTTCAACCCAGCGGCATAAAACAGCAGCCTTTAGAGGCAGTTTTCGCTACGCTGCATCGAAATGTTGGAACAACATCCCACCGCCGATAAGGAACCTTCAAAGTATCCAATGTTTTAAATTAAAATTAAAAATGTTTTTACTGGACTGGCAAAAGATGCAGGAACCCCTAAGACATGATACTAGTGCTATATAACCAGTATACCTCGATATCATATTATGTGTAAGATACCTACCGTAACACTTTTGTTTTTTTCTTCTCTTACTAAGTATATTATACCTATTATTATTGTTATATATACACATACATTTATATATTTATATGTATCTTTATTTCATGCAATATTACACTAACCTGCTATATGTATATTACTATATTTACTATATTTTTATGTATTCATAAACTTTTTAGGCATTCTTGTTGATTCTTTGTGTATATTATCTAAGTTAATGTTAAATTTAATCGTGGCTCTAAAAATTTTTGTTTTCATTGTGCTTATTTTATCTGGTCTCCAACGGCCTCAACGGAAGACCAGCGCAGGCTAGCCTAGCCTGCATATGCTGAGTTGGGACCTTTTGCAACTATGCTAATTATAAACTGTTACCTACTTTGTGTGTTAAATGTTTTTATTGGTTGCAAATAAACAATTTGATTTGATTTGATTTGATTTATACTACACGTATTTTGGAACGAAGTTCCTTATCGCGCGTTGCGAAAGGGGACTAGACGGAAAAAATTAAGACCAAAAGTAGGACACTGAGTCAAATGGTTGGGCTGATGACGTCATTGTATAAAGACTTGTGCGCTTATTTCAAACATATAGGCGAAGTCCTCGTTAGCCTCGCCACACGCACTCGTTAGGCTTGAGCTGTCGCGCCGCGACACCCAGTTCAAATCGCTGTGGTAAATACGTCTTTTTGCATGTTTCGGAACGAAGAATTACCTTATCGCGCGTTGCGAAAGGGGGCTAGACGGAAAAATTAAGACCAAAAGTTGTAACGACACTTTTTGCTATAGTGGTAAGCCGTGCGGCGTCCCTTGAAACCTCTCAAGTTTTAATTACTTAGTGTGGGCCCTGAGGTGCCTGAGGTGCCGGAGGTGCCTGAGATGTCGTCTGAAGTGCCGGAGGTGCCTGAGGTGCCGGAGGTGCCTGAGATGCCGTCTGAAGTGCCGGAGGTGCCTGAGGTGCCTGAGGTGCCTGAGTGGGTGAAGTTAAAGGAACTTCGTTCCATCCGGGTCTCCCTTGACACCTCGTCAAGTTTTTTTTATATAATATTAAATATGTATCGATAACTATAGGCCAATATCCCTCATACACGTTTTCTCTAAGATTTTCGAAATATAATGTCATAAAGATCTATCGAATTTCTTTGAAAATTGTTTTTGTAGAGAACAAAAAGGTTTTTGCGAGAAAAAGACCATAGATATGGCTATTTATGATATCCTTGACCGCGTAAAACGCAATGTTGATTAACGAAATTCTTTATACTCTATATTTAGTGACATGATCAAGCGTTCGATTGTGTAGAACATGACATTTTACATAATAAACAAAAAATCTTCGGCGTTAAGTTGGAGGGATCGTTTTAGGACTCATAAAATCTTATCTAAAGAATCTAAAACAGCTGACAGAAATAAGAAATATTAACTCTAAGGCAAAACTAGAGAAAATAATGTTTCAAACGAACGTGTTATGAATAAGGCGTTCCACAAGGCAGCGTGTTGGAGCCATTGCTGTACAACATTACTATACACTTACGATCTGGGCTATACCTCGTCTTATCTGTTTGATACTGAGATGCATTCAGACCGAACTTGACGCCCTCGACTGTAAGGTTCACCGACCACTCAAGCGATGGCGCGATGATATACTTAGTAAAAGTGGCCAAAGCACTGGACATGGACAAGGCTGGCAATGAACAGAGCGGAGTCCAAGCGTGCGGTCCGCAGGTGGGGTCGCGGCGCGTGGTGCAGTGGGCGGCGCTGCTGATGGTGGTGCAGGGGCTCGTGGGCAAGCTGGGCGCGCTCTTCATCATCATCCCGCAGCCGGTGGTCGGCGGCCTGTTCTGCGTCATGTTCGGCATGATCTCCGCGTTCGGTGAGCCCTCGGCCCGCGCCCTCCCCGCTCCCGCTCCCGCCCCGCCCCGCCCCCGCTCAGGCCCCCGTGTGCGCAGGTCTGTCGGCGCTGCAGTACGTGGACCTGCGCAGCTCGCGCAACCTGTACGTGGTGGGCGTGAGCCTGTTCGTACCGCTGGTGGTGTCGCGCTGGGTGACGTCACATCCCGGCGCCATCCGCACCGGCGCCGCGCCGCTCGACGCCGCGCTGCAGGTGCTGCTCTCCACCTCCATCCTGCTGGGCGGCGCGCTCGGCTGCCTGCTGGACCACGTGCTGCCGGGTGAGTGCCGCGTGTGACGTCACACCTCCATCCTGCTGGACCACGTGCTGCCGGGTGAGTGCCGCGTGTGACGTCACACCTCCATCCTGCTGGACCACGTGCTGCCGGGTGAGTGCCGCGTGTGACGTCACACCTCCATCCTGCTGCACCACGTGCTGCCGGGTGAGTGCCGCGTGTGACGTCACACCTCCATCCTGCTGCACCACGTGCTGCCGGGTGAGTGCCGCGTGTGACGTCACACCTCCATCCTGCTGGGCGGCGCGCTCGGCTGCCTGCTTGATCTAAGTATAGCAGGGCAGGCAGTCAGTGATTGTAAATCAATTGATTGTAATTCGACTGCGACCTTTCCGCATTTAATTTGATAAACGACATGTTTTTGCGTGCGGAAAGAGGTTCCTTGTGTTCTTGTACCGAATCGTAACATTTTCTTGCTAGGACATTGTATTGATATTCAGGACACGCCCTTTGCCGACGTTTATACACGTTTAGAGTCGTTTTCCCAAGCCAGTGTCCCGCGACACGCATAATGTATGAATATATATTTATGTAGTACCTTCAGTGTCAGGGGCCGAGCCGACATCGGCTACGCTACTAAAGCTTGGTAAGTTTATCTGGGAAGTTGTTCTGAACGTTGTATGCGTGAGAGGTGTTGAGTTGGAGCAGACCAGTTGGTGGTGTGAGCGGCAGAAGGTTCGTTGTTGTTGTTGTTGATTGCTTTTTTCTACTTCGATATACTCTTTGAATTTGTGCGGGACGGTATCGCACAGTACATCCAATGCTGCCAGAACTAATGTATTCATAATCAATTCATTTGTATTTCTTCAATAAGCACTGTAAAATACACTATGGATCGTATTTTTTTTTATTTACATCAATTCGTAACGCGACCAAACAGAGAAGAATTGGCAAGAAATTCTGCTTGGCCTATATTTTTTTAAATTCCATGTTACAATCTGTATTCTATTACATTATTTTTGAGGGAGTTGGAGACAGTTTCATCCCAAGCTTTTTTGTCAACTAAATAATCAGATATTTTATAAATAAGCTTTATTACAGAGATTACGTTTAACAATATTTTTGAATTTATTTACAGATATATTAAGCATATAATTTGGGATTTTGTTAACAAATCGTACAGATTGCCCTTTAAAAGATTGACTAACTTTATGGAGCCTTATAGTAGTAACTAAATAAATAATAATAATATCAATAGCAACACAATAACATATAATAATTTACAAGAAATATTTATACCGAGGTGAATCGAAACAACGAATAATATTTTTTCATAGAATCTTTTCTATCCTTTTTAACCCCCTAAGAGGTTAATTTTCCGAAATTAGATTAGCCCTAAATATATACGGATTAAAAGTACCAACATCACCTACCTAGCCGTACCTGTTCCCGGTCCCGTTCCCGCTCTCTCTCCCTTTTTCGTTCCCGTTTCCGCTCCTGTTTGGTCACCAATTTAACAGCCGATTAGATAATGACGAATTTTAAAAACCTATATAACTTGAGAAATTATTGGTTCCTCATGCAAATTTTCATCCCCCATCTCACCCTCTTCAAGTCTTATTTTCGCTACAAAAAGTAGCAAATGTACTTTTCCAAGGTCCCGTCTTCAAAATTCATTCAAATTGATTCAGCGCTTTAGCCGCGAAAAAACACCTATTTATTTATTTTAATTAGTCTCTGAGGAAAATTATCGTCCCCGTTAACCCCTCAAAGGGTTTTTTTTTAATTTTTCTCGCCAAGAAAGCCAAAGCTGCTGAGTCTGTTGAATAGCACACAGATATTCAGCAGTGCCATCAGCATAGAGTTCGGTGTCGAGAAGTGTGCGGTCATGCAAGTACAGCGGGGGAGAGTTGAATAGAAGGCGGCTCTCCTGGACTCGGCACGGTTGTGAGGAGGTTCCTCTCTCTGCAGCCCTAACGGACCGTTTGAGCCTTGCCCCGCGGTCGGTGGGCTTCCCATTTGATACATTTTTTACTTAAATGTTTGTTATTTTTTTTGTAAACTGTAGATTAATGTTTTTATAATAAATAGTTTATAAAGTGGCATAATAATAATAACGAGTAGTGGCCGAGAGATGGTCATAGAAATAGGAGACGTCCACTGGCGAGGTGGTTGGACGATAATAGTAAAACTGTGGGCGGCACTTGGTTCCTACTAGTACAGGATCGAGGCGAGTGGCATAATCAACGAGAGGTATATTCCCAGCAGTGGGCCAAAAATATCTGAGATATGAAAATATATAAAAAAACTGAAGGTGTCCTTAATTTTACAGTATACTACCCTTCTACGTCGCAGAAGACAACTACGTAGACAATAGGGCTTCCAGGGGCCTGATTTGTTGGAGATCAATACAAATCACCAACTATCATGAACATACTTAATTGAGTCGAGTTAACTTCGAGTACACTATGGTGCACAACAACTGAATACTGCATTCTTTGGTACACAACTCCTAAACCCGGAAGAAATATTTGTAGATCATGTTAAACATTTGTCTCGTAGCTAGCCCAGGAAAATTAGGAGTTTCACCTCGGAATGAGAGATAGTCGGCTATAAACTTGTATAAACCTTTATTTGAGCACTCTAAAACTTGTCTCAAAACCTACTTATCGTAGGGTGTTAGCTTCTACAAATATTCCAAGGTCAAAGGTAAAAGAAACGATTTATTGCTAATATCGTGTTTCCAATGGGTTTTATGCTATTTATATCTTTATAAATATTGTAGAAAATTAAATTTTCTACAACCTTTGTTTAAACATTTTTTTTAATATCTTGAACCATTTTCAAGAAATTAAAATGTGCAAATGTGCAGAGTGCGCGCAGTGTTTAACTATACTCAAAATAGTTAAACACTGCGCGCGCTCTGCTCTCTACCTCGAAAATGGTTCAAGATATTATAAAAAAACTATAAAAAACAAACGTTGTAGAGAATATATTGAAATTAATTTATAATTCTTATCTTATCTATACTAATTACTTCCTAATTAATTAAAAAGAAAAGAATCAAATGTTTAATAACTTTATAATTTCACGAGTAGGTAAGTGTTATTCAATGAATAGACACTGAATTATTGGAAAAAAAAATTAATGTGTTAGTTACTAAAAATGCAAATTATTAAGTGCGTATTTAGTTATTCACTGCGCGCGCTCTGCCCTCTATCTTGAAAATGGTTCAAGATATAAAAAAAAAGTACCTGGACGACCGAGCTTTGCTCGGTTTTTTTTTTAATTGTGTTCTTGGAAATTATAATACGAATTACTTATTGATAATTTGAATAAAAAAAATTCACATTGATAAGAAAATATGAACTGGTTACTTAATAAAAAATTACAAGTGCATTTTGTTTAACATTTTAATAAAAACAAGTATTTACTTTTTTACAGTTAATCAATTAATTTCGTAAGTATATTTTTATCATATTATTTATAAAATCCTAATACTTCCTACCCGGAAGGAATAATTTAATAGTATAATAATAATCCTGAATGGTGCATATCAATTGTCATTTTGATGAGTCAAAGGTTATCCTTGGTATATATACTTTTTGCCAGATTTTTTACCAATAACAATTTTTGCCTTTATTATGTGATTGCACAGACTTGTTACAATAAGATTTACATCATTCCATAGTCCTTCTGATACGTCTAAATTACGCAACAAAACAACATTATTAACGCTTTTTTCTTTCAATTTTAGTTCGTGTGGTGGCAAGTCTGAAATGTTGACACTGTTGAGAAATTCTGTTGTTAATTCGACTGCCTTTCATTGAGTCATGGCTATAGTAGACTTTGTACTTACTATACTTACTATAGAAGAAGTTTGGAAACTATATCACCATATTTTTTTTCAACATGGCATGTCTTGCTTGTTAAATTTCCCCTATGAATCCCATGTAAAGTACCTACAACGTGAGTTGCTAAAACCTATAAAACCAAGAACTCTTTGGTTTAGTGCTGCTTAAAAAACGCCATCTATTGTCAAGTAGCTTTTAGTGTTAGAACAGTTTAATTTTTGTTTACAGGTGCTCGTAAACGGGCAATTTTGTCAATTTCTTGCTGCAATGGTATAGCCACTATTATATATAAAAATAATAATATTGTAGCCCGGCAATAATGCAGCAATAGGACTACTTAAATATATTTCAGTATTGTCGCAAGTATTTAATGTCCAGCCGACTACATTGCAAATGATTTATTCAGCTTTAACTTCACTGCAATATTGCCGTATATCGTCATTGCTCTAATGTTGCACCTAGCATCTCATTTCCCTCGCTCACCTCCCCCCACCTCGTCCTGTAGCTGCCGCTGCTGTCTCCTCAATCTTATCGCAATATGCTCCGCGTGTACAAATAAAATTCCTCAGCAATCCAGTTGCTGAATCTTGAACGGTTACACTGACACTCGGCAATGTCAGCTTGTATTGCAAAATGAAGTTGCATTTAATTATACTGAGCAATATTGGTCGATAAAAATAGCCCAAAACATGCAATTTTTGTAGCCCGTTTACAGGCCTCTTAATAATACAATAATAAAATAGTATTACTACTCGCCCATAGACAGAAAGAGTCATAATCGTATTCTAATTATAAATAAACTTGTTTTTTAAAAGATCTTTTAGGCAATTTAAGTAAACATGTGAGTTGAAAAGACATAATTTATCAATAATTTATATAAACAATTCATTTTCTTGGTCTAACCTCAATCCAAACATTCATTGGCTTAGGCACAGGTCACACATATCGGGCAAGGACATTTATTTATTTATTTATTTAATTCTTTATTGCACTTTTACAGAGATAAATAGTACAATTGGTGGACTTAATGCTAGGAAGCATTTTCTGCCAGTCAACCATGATAGGTAGAAAATTATTGTTGGCGTGCATGAACATAACTAGAAAGAACAACAAAAGAGAAAAGTATACATAAAAAACAAAACTAACCTACCAAACAAATCTCCTTAAAAATGAATTTATATATAAATATATAAACACATACACATATATATATAATGAAACAGTAATATATAAAATATAAAAAAAAAAACGGTTGGTACATAACCATTAAAACACAACATCAAAGATAAAATAACAAAAATAATACTTACTACCAAATTGCAGATAATTAAAAATAAACAAAGTAGGAGATAACATTAGGTAGCTAATTAGGTAGAAACATGCTTGTCATTGGAACCGAAATAGAAGTCATGCACAAGGCGCTTAAACGCCAGTTTGGAGGATGCTTTTTTGATGCTAAGAGGGAGAGCATTCCAGAGACCCACTGCCACCACTTCAAATGAGTTAGCACGATAAGCAGAGGTGTGCAGAGGGACCTCAAGGCAGAGAGTACCAGAAGACCTGAGATTGCGTTCATGTGTGTCGGACAGGAAAGAAAACTTGGATTTTAAATATTGTGGCGAAGAAGGGTCCTTCAGAATGGAGAAGAGGAGACACAAAATTCTCAAATTTCGTCGCTCTCTTATAGGAAGCCATTTGAGCTTTCGACGGTACGAGGATACATGATCATATTTCCGAAGACAAAATATGAAACGAATGCAAGAATTAAGTAGTCGATCTAACTTATTAAGGTAGTCTGATGAAAGGTCAAGGTATACTACATCAGCATAATCGATGATTGGTACCAGGAGAGAGTTCACTAATGAAATTTTGGTTTTCTCAGGGAGAAAGTTTTTGAAACGCATAATAGAATGAAGACAAGCAAAAAATTTTCGTGATACCTCCTTAACCTGTGCAGACCAACCCAGGTTAGCGTCTAGCAGAATGCCAAGATCTTTGACAACAGGAGAGAAAGGGATGATAGTAGCATTAAAACGCAGGGAAGTTAGACTTTCCAGATCAATTTTAGCAAGCTGACGGGAGCCACCTATGATGATAGCTTGGCATTTATTAGGATTGACCTGGATTCCATAGCTGTCAGACCATGCCTGAAGCTGTAAGAGATCGTCATTAAGAGCAGTTATACATTCAACCAACTGTTCGGTCTTAGAGTGGCGATAAAGTTGGAGGTCATCCGCATAAAAATGGTAGCAGCAATGAAGCTTAGAGGAAAGCATGTTTATAAACAAGGAAAATAACAATGGAGAAAGTATGCACCCCTGAGGGACACCGGCATCCAGGTCACACCAATCCGAGGAAGCTTGACCACTGCGAACCGTCTGACGACGGCCAACAAGGTAAGAAGAGAACCATTGAACGGCTAATGGAGAAAAATTAAGGTGGTTTAGAACGGCTAAAAGAATTTCATGATCAACGGCGTTAAAAGCATTACTGAAGTCCACTAAGACTAAAACCGTGACATTAGCCTGTTCCATTCCACATCTAACATCCTCGGTGACCTTGAGGAGAGCAGTTGAAGTACTGTGTCCTGCTCTGAAACCCGACTGAAAGACGTTAAGTAATTTACTTTCGTTAAGATAGTCGTTAACTTGTTTATAGACAATTGACTCCAAGGCTTTAGATAGAAAAGGTAAGATAGAAATAGGTCTAAAGTTATTAGGGAGAAGCGGGTTCGATATTTTTGGTAATGGGATGACATGAGCTTTACGCCATTGTTCAGGAAAACAACCAGAAGACAGTGAAAAGTTGATTATATGGACAATGGTCGGAAGAATATGGTCAGAGATGAGTAAAACCATTATACGTCCAATTTCATCACTTCCAACAGCCTTCGATTTCAGGGATAGTAAAACCTTTTTAACAGCATCCTGGGAGACAGGCAAGAAAACAAGTGGGGAAGTGTCGGGTCGAGGAAGGTTGTGGATTTCAAGGAGAGTATCATATTTTGTAGTGGGCCTAATTTTTATAGAGGAAGTAAAGTGGGAGTTTAGAACATTAAGGTCAATTGGGACATCAGCATTGACAGCTTTGGATTTAACTAAGCCAAGAGACTTAAAGAACTTCCAGATGCCAGCCGGGCTTGAGAGTTCAATCTGGTCTGAAATATAGCGGCGTTTAGCATTACGACATATCAAGTTACACCTATTACGCAATTTCTTATACGCGTCCCAATTCTCCTGCGACCTATCTTTCTTGTACTTACGAAAAGCACGGTTGCGTTTTGACATGGCTTTACGAATGGCATCAGTGATCCAGGGAGACGGTTTGTGTTTAATTTTAACAGGGCGGATAGGAGCAACTTCATTGAATACATCAATGATTTTATTGTTGAGGAAGTCAACTTTATCGGTCACCGTGTCAAGCACCTCCACACTAGACCAATTTACGCACGATGCAACGACATCTAATTCAGCATTATCCAATTTGTTAAAATTTCTCTGATTGAGTATAATGGGTTTTAGTTTTGGAATCCTATATTTAAGTGAAACATAAATCAAGTCGTGCTTGGAAAAAGCCGGTGCTGTGAGTTGACCATGGGTCGATACATCGTCTATATTAGACGTTACAATCAGGTCGAGCAATGAATCACTTGTTGCGGTATGATGGGTAGGAGACAAATCCAAGATGTTAAGGTTCGTAGAGTGGACTATAGAGTGCAATGTATTAGATCTTGAGGTCGAGTTAGGATTGAAGTCACCCATGACCAAGAAGCGGGTATAGTCAGATGAGAGATCCTCCAACGCTTTCTCCAAGTCACCGTACGGAATATTAGGCGGAACATAAACCGCTCCAAGCACAAACTTGACACCGACATCGATTTCTATAAATAAAAATTCCGGTGATGCACTATACGCAGAGGGCGACTGTGTAATTAATTTATAAGGGATGTTACTTTTCAGATAGATAGCAACTCCGCCGCCTCCCTTGCCTGTGCGATCATTACGGATTAATACAAAACCGGGTAATGGAAATGATGTGGATGGTAGTGATGGTTTCAGGAAGCTCTCCGAGACAAGTACCGCGTGGATCAATTCCGAGTCGAAAGACTCGAGAACATCAATATAATGCGCGGGAATGCTCTGAGCATTTATGTGACAGATGTTTAGATTTTTAGAGTATGGAGTGAATATATGTTTGAGCTCATCGCCAAGCGTCATAGGGAGGTCAGCACTGACATAAGAATCATCTGGATCTGCTGTGACAAATGAGTCATCACTAGAGCAAAGAGACATGTACGCTAAAGAGTACCTAACAACTCACTAGACTTGCTTATTCTTCTACTTACTTAGCTACTGATATAATATTACTTAAATAATTTACTAATAATAATAGATACCTACTAAATAATATGGTAAAATTAAGTACTAAGATCACTAAGTGGCAAATATAACAAACTTAAAAAAAAAAAAAAAACTAGATACTAGAAATAAAAATGCAATAAAATACGCCTAAGTATAGGCAAAACAAATAACAATACCAAAGATACAATTTAAAAGTATACCTACTATAAAAAAAATATATTAGCAGTTGCGTACCTATTGGCTACAACCACAGTTTAATTAAACATTAATCGGGCTACATACATACAACCAAGAAACAAAAAATATTTTAATTTTACCACCCTGCAAGTAAACAGTTTGCGTATAAAGGAACGTTACCTGTCAAGAACTTAGGTCTACAAGAACGTGAGAAGCCATAAAACAAGAAGTAAAATAGTTGTGACACTGACAGTGGGTATTATATTCTCTATGGTGACGGGAGTGAAACAAGAAAGTGACGAAAACAAACATTTGTCATATCATAACTAAAAATAAATTACAAATTGCGAGGGTTGGCAAAATAAAATAGAAGCGCACTGAGTACCGAGCAAAGGAATGAACATCGTCCAAAACACCAGGTGCGGCGGTCAGTGGGGGGTTACTTGTTGACTTTGGTCTTAACTGCCGCAGCAGCATTCTTGCGTGTGAGTGGGGGCACAATCGATGCCGGCGCTTCGGCAGAAACGCCGCTCCGCTGGGGGCTTGCCTTGTTCGAGCGAGCTGCAGCAACCGACTTTGCGGCGATGGCCGGTTTATTGCTCTCAACAGGGAATTTAGTGACGATCCTGGACAATTCCCGCGCCGACCCAATCCGGGTTCTCGCGTTATCCGGTGTCTTGACATACACCACTCCACTATTCGTCCAGCAGTTGGTGACACCGAAATGCTTACGAGCAGAGAAAAAGAGGTCGTGTCTTGCTCTAGTAAGAAATTCGCAAACGACGGTTGGACTAGACTTCAGCAATTTCTTCTCACGCCAAATCAGATCTCTCACATTAATGTCGGAGAAGCGGACAAGAATGGGGCGACTTTTGCTGTCAGACTTTGCTCCCAGACGATGGCATAGGTAGAAGCTGGCTGCTTGAACACTACTCAGATTCATATTCGAGTTAATTATAGACAATAATAATGAAGTGCAAACCTCGTTATCCTTCTCCGGCACACCGTGGAATAGGAGTGCATTTCGCCGGTTGTAGTTGTCTAAGTCATCAATTTGTGTAGTGAGTGACTCTATTTGTGTTCTGAGAAGTTTTAATGCATCCATTGTGAACAATCTGAACTCATTAAAATCTTTGGTGATTGCGTCTAAGTTTGGCTTACACTCAGAACTAGATGAGGGCAGCAGCATTTTCTCGAACTGAGCCATTCTATTGCCGAGACTTTCTTCAAGTTGTCTCTGCGTGTCCAGAATATCTTGTAAGTTGGGCATTGTTTTGTAGCTCAGAAAGGAACAGCCAATAGGTAGCAGCAAATTGAAAAGAAAGTATTTACTGCATAACAAACCGTGAAAACTACTATAATCAATTACAGGTCACTTGATCACAGAAATAAACCACTTTTTAACACTTAAGTTAAACTATTATTATTTTAAATCAAATAAATAGACAGGAGAAATGTTTAGAAAATGTTAGCAGTTATGGCGCCTACCCGCGAAAAGCCGGACATGGCGCGGACATGGCGCAGACGTGGCACGGACGTGGCGAGGACATGGCACGGGCATGGCGCGGACATGGCTCGGACATGACGCAGAAATGACGTGACAGAGGCACAAGTGTAGTGCAGTCTGTTGTCCGGTATCGATGTGTCAGCATGTCATCCTCAGAAGACGAAGATGCTCTGGCTCTCGTGCATACAATTAATTAATATACAGATCAGGGCCCGTATAACCCCGATTTCGAGTTAGTTGCTTCGAAAGTGAAACCCCTTCATTGGGTTATACAGTTGACGGGATTACCCTTTCGTTTGGCTATTCTCCTCATAACACAGGCGAAAGTGTAACCCGTTCCTTTTGGCTTTCAGTCGATAGGGTTACCCTCTTATGAGGTTAAACGAATGAATGGAGTTACCTCTTGATAGGTTTTTTTGAATGTTACACAATGGTTATCATTACTAATATTTATTCATTAATAATAATTTCGGATTGTCACTGTCACTGTCACTCTAAAACTCAAACTCAAAACTCAACTCAAAGCTCCACTCGAAACTCATTCTACAAATTCATCTGTAAATGGTTATATCTCTGGAACTACTCATCCTAGAATAGCTGTTAATTGCTCAAAAGATAGCTATCGACAAGATCTTTATTTTCAATGACATATGTCAAAATCGAATTTGCCATATCTCGAGAAGTACTCATCCTAGACTTGCCGTTACTAGCTCAAATGATAGCTACTAATAAAATCTTAATTTTCGATGACAGCTGTCAAACTAAAAACTGACATCGAAAATTAAGATCTTAACAATAGCTATCATGTGAGCTAGTAACGGCAAGCCTAGGATGAGTAGCTCTCGAGATATGGTTGTTTTAAGTTTGACAGCTGTCATCGAAAATTAAGGTCTTGTCAATAGCTATCATTTGAGCTAGTAAAGGCAAGTCTAAGATAAGTAGTTCTCGAGATATGGTCGATTTAAATTTGACAGCTGTCATCGAAAATTAAGTTCATGTCAATAGCAATCATTTGAGCTAGTAAAGGCAAGTCTAAGATAAGTAGTTCCCGAGATATGGTCGATTTAAGTTTGACAGCTGTCATCGAAAATTAAGTTCATGTCAATAGCAATCATTTGAGCTAGTAAAAGCAAGTCTAAGATGAGTAGTTCTCGAGATATGGTCGATTTAAGTTTGACAGCTGTCATCGAAAATTAAGTTCATGTCAATAGCAATCATTTGAGCTAGTAAAGGCAAGTCTAAGATAAGTAGTTCCCGAGATATGGTCGATTTAAGTTTGACAGCTGTCATCGAAAATTAAGTTCATGTCAATAGCAATCATTTGAACTAGTAAAAGCAAGTCTAGGATGAGTAGTTCTCGAGATATGGTCGATTTAAGTTTGACAGCTGTCATCGAAAATTAAGGTCTCGTCAATAGCTATCATTTGAGCTAGTAAAGGCAAGTCTAAGATAAGTAGTTCTCGAGATATGGTCGATTTAAGTTTGACAGCTGTCATCGAAAATTAAGGTCTTGTCAATAGCTATCATTTGAGCTAATAAAGGCAAGTCTAAGATAAGTAGTTCTCGAGATATGGTCGATTTAAGTTTGACAGCTGTCATCGAAAATTAAGGTCTTGTCAATAACTATCATTTGAGCTAATAAAGGCAAGTCTAAGATAAGTAGTTCTCGAGATATGGTCGATTTAAGTTTGACAGCTGTCATCGAAAATTAAGTTCATGTCAATAGCAATCATTTGAGCTAGTAAAGGCAAGTCTAAGATAAGTAGTTCCCGAGATATGGTCGATTTAAGTTTGACAGCTGTCATCGAAAATTAAGTTCATGTCAATAGCAATCATTTGAACTAGTAAAAGCAAGTCTAGGATGAGTAGTTCTCGAGATATGGTCGATTTAAGTTTGACAGCTGTCATCGAAAATTAAGGTCTCGTCAATAGCTATCATTTGAGCTAGTAAAGGCAAGTCTAAGATAAGTAGTTCTCGAGATATGGTCGATTTAAGTTTGACAGCTGTCATCGAAAATTAAGGTCTCGTCAATAGCTATCATTTGAGCTAGTAAAGGCAAGTCTAAGATAAGTAGTTCTCGAGATATGGTCGATTTAGGTTTGACAGCTGTTATTGAAAATTTATTCCAATTTTATTATAATATAATTATTATTGCGTAAAATAAACAATTAGTAGTCTGTATTTCCGCCCTTAAGACGACTAGTAGGGTCAAACCTCCCTCTCGCTCGCACTATTAAACATTTTTGAAGATATAAAATCACTGAATGTAGTTATGCAAAATAGCAAACCTTCACGTCCTAGAAAATAACGATACAAAGGTTCAGCAATAATCTCATTTTGATTCTTTCACGTTTTCTTAACAAAAAACTGGTACCAATGTGATCAATTTTGGTGCCAATTTTTTTGTAGGAGAACGTGTTGGGTTCAACATGATATTCTTGCTGAACCTTTGTATTGTTATTTTCTAGGCCGTGAAAGTTTGCTATTTTGCATAACTACATTCAGTGATTTTATATCTTCAAAAATGTTGAATAGTGCGAGCGAGAGGGAGGTTTGACCCTACTAGTCGCCTTAATGCTTAGAACACAATTACCGCAATTAATTTTCATCTTTTGACCGAATTTTTTTTCTCCTTTATCTCCTATAACCCACGTATAACCCGTGTTACAATGATAAAAAGGGTAACCCTAAGGAATGGGTTTTGGAATAATACCAAAACCCAATACTATTGATAACCCTCATGATCAGGTAACCTAATCAAAAGGGTTTTGAATGGTTTAGACCCATCAAATAATAGTGTAACCCATACGGAGAGGGGAAGCTTTTGAAATTACTAAATTACTAACCTTTTGAAAAAACCCTGCCGAAAACCTCTTCATCGGGTTACTAAATCGGGCCCTGATACAGATGAAGAAAATACGCGCAAACGAATTTGCACAAGGATCAGCTAGTATTACCATGGGTATTACATAAAAAAATCTTAGTACCGGTTTAATCTCTTTCCGATTTCCAGCCACAATTTATCTTGAACATTTCAGTTACAATAATTGGAACGACAATGATCATAAAGCGTTGCATATTTTACAATCAATTCACAAAATTCAATATTAAATTCGATATCGTCATTCGTCACGCATTTTTACATCACTAACAGACGTATGTCGCAAGCAAGTACATACTACGAACTGGCGGCCATCTGACGCTCATCTGGCGGCGATCGGGCGCGGGCGCCGAAAAGGCGCGTCATACGTCCGAGCAACGACATACTGTGTGCCCTAAATTGTGCTTTATTTCCATGCATTTTGTATGAAATTTGAATGGAATAGGAAACCACCTGTGCCATGTCCGTGTCATGTCCGTGCCCGATGAATGTGACTAGCTTCGGGCGCAGACATGGCACTGGCGGTTTGTTATTCCATTCAAATTTCATACAAAATGCATGGAAATAAAGTATAATTTAGGACACACGGTATGTCGTTGATCGGACGTGGTTATGACGCGAAGTCGTCGAGCTAAATTGTGCTTTATTTCCTTGCATTTTGTATTAAACTTGAATGGAATAGGAAAGCGCCCGCGCCATGCCCGCGCCAGGTCAGACAGGTGAGGCCTGAGCCTAAGTGTTGCTTAACAACGTCATCTATTGTCAAGTAGCTTTAGTGTTGCTATGTCAGTAAAACAGTTTAGTTGTTGTTAAGCTGATAGCATCGAGTTATTCTAAATAGAGGCACAAACGTGGAAAAAGAGTATCTGCACCAAAACTTACTAACTTAGACTTAAGGTCTAAATTAGTGCAAATTTGTTATTTTAAAGTTGATTTATGTCAAATACGCTTGGACGATTTTTGTCAATTTTCACTTGAAGACTGTGACTCTATAGTAGTAGTATATAATATCTCGATGTTTGATGGCCCTAGTTGTCAAAACAACAAAATAAAAATAGTAATACTATTCACCAATAGATGTCAGGAAGAGTCATTTTCGTATACTGATGATATTGTAGCAGCTTTTTTTTTTGATAAAACAACATTTTCTATTAATAAAACCTAGCTATATCGATTTATCGCCCCTGAAACCCCCTGTATACAAAATTTCATGAAAATCGTTGGAGCCGTTTCCGAGATCCAGATTATATATATATATATATATACATATATACAAGAATTGCTCGTTTAAAGGTATTAGATTAGATGTTTGAGCAAAAGGTGAAGAGAATTTAATTATTATTATTCATTTATTTCAGAAACAAAATCCATAAAATTAAAATTAAACATTCAAATAATTACAAATACTAAATTACACACACAAAAAATAAATAATAAAATAAAATCAATTTAAGTGGAGCATAAAATAAAATCAATTTATGTTCGACAGTATTTATTTAAATATAAATAGCAGAAAACCCATAGGAAACATGATATTTGCAATAAATCGATCTTTTGACCTTTGACCTTGGAATATCTGAAGAAGCTAACCTCCCTACGATAAGTAAATTTTTAGACAAGTTTTAGAGTTCTCAAATAAAGGTTTATACAAGTTTATAGCTGACTATCTCGCATTCCGAGATTCGTGCCCTAATTTGACAAACTTTTTGGACTAAGCGGGAACTGAACCCTACTAGAAGTTCCTTACGCTAACGTGGTCGTTAGAGCGTGTTCACTTAGGCATCATCTACAAGACCGATGGCAGCAGCAAATGTTACATGAGAATAATAAGTGATGATATTGTTAGACACTATCCCACTACATCATGTAGCCACAAACTAAGCAGAGCTTCTATTATGGGAACCACATGATTGATATATTACTTAATTTTTTTAATATCTACATACATTGTATACATAAAAAAAACCCAGACCCGAGACAAATGTCTGCAAATAATTCAAACATTTGTCTCGCAGCGGGAATCGAACCCGCAACCTTCTGCGTCTCAGGCTTCGTCCGTTCATCGGAGGTCGTCAGGTGTTATCAGCTTGTCGAAGATAGATCGTTGGTACTTGCGACCGGAGAGTCTATTCTCTAGTATTCGGTCCCCGTGGTATCGTCGTGTCTATCGGCCGACAGTGGAGAGTGGAGAGTGGAGAGTACGGTGACGGTGGCGGTGGTTGCGCAGGCAGCGCGGCGGAGCGCGGGCTGGCGGCGTGGGGCGGCGAGATGGCGCTGCACGCCGCGCCCGGCGCCGCGCATCCGCACACCTACGACTTCCCCCTCGGCATGACCTACATACGCAGGTACACCCACACGCATACCCATACGCTTCATCATCATCATCATCATCATCATCAGCCTATAGCAATCCACTGCTGGAAATAGGCCTTCCCTGATGACCTGTCCTGAGCTCGACGCATCCAGCTTCTACCAGTAGCCGACAGCAGATCGTCGATCCACCCGGCCGGAGGGCGTCCTACACTACGTTTGCCGAGCCGTGGTCTCCACTCAAGAATTCGTTTACCCCAACGGTAATCGGTTCTTCGGCAGACATGACCAGCCCACTGCCAATTCAGCTTGCTAATTCTTTGAGCTATGTCGACAGCTTTAGTTCTATGTCAGTTATACTAGTTAATAGAGCATAGCCGTTGCGATCCAGTCTATGGTAGCAAAGTAACAAGTGCGAACCACGTCTCCGAGCAGGAACCTCTACAGTCGACCGAGCGCATAGCATGCGCCACCTAGCTTGCTGCATACTTTATTAATGTATTATACTTTATTAGTGTCAAATCATCGGTTCGGAGTGGTTATACCTACGGATCGGAAATAATAAGTAATTCGCCACATTTGTAGGATTGATGACGAGTGCAGTGAGAAAGAAAGACACCGACTAGCGCCTCGCCGGGTATTTATTACTCGCTGACTGAGGCAATATTTCAGGCACACTCTTGTTGCGTAGCTCATAAACTTCATTTTTCAATTCGGCAACAAGTTGTTCCGAATTTTCCCTTTAGTCCACGTTCGTAGCTGATCTTTGATAATCAGCTACGAACATGGAATTTTTTTCTTGCTTGATATCCAGTTACGAGAACGGAATGTTCTTGCCGTTTTCGTAACCATGTTTCGTAGCCTTTAGTCAGTAAACTACCGGACTTCAGTAGTTTAAAAAGTGGTCTGTATAATGCCAGAAACAGAAGTTTGGCTGTGTTAAAACTACATTATTTTAATTCTCCGGCCGAAGTAACCGTACCAAACAAATTCGATTTTTTTTTACTAGCGGATTTTCAGGATACTAATGATGCGGCTAGAATTCTTGTTTTTTGCTGTCCTGATATTCACAATATTCTTGATAATTGTAACCATTTTTTTATGGATGGTCTTTTCGGTCATGTCCGGGCACCATTTCAGCAAATTTACTCTATACACGGATACAACAAAGTTACAAAACAAATAATTCCTTTATTGTTCTCATTTCTTCATGATAAAAAAGAGAGGACATATGAGATCTTACTAGAACTAATAAAAAATCGATTACCTAACTGGAAGCCGAAGAAAATCACGCTCGACTATGAAAAGAGTGCCATGAAAGCAATTGAAAAAGTGTTACCAAAAACCACAGTAAAAGGCTGCTTTTTCCATTACTGTAAGAGTCTTTTTAGAAAAGCTAAGTCATTAGGACTGAAATCAAGTGTACAAAGATGACACGTTGCAAGATGTGCAGGTTTAGCATGACTACCACTAAAGAAAATCTTGTCCGGATACAAATATATCATGCAAAAATCACCTAAATGCGTGGCAGTCGAACAATTTAACTCCTATTATAATAATTATTGGTTACACGATATTCAATTTATGAAGAAATGGTGCTGTTATAAAGAATACATAAGAACCACCAACCACCTTGAAGGGTGGCATGCAAGACTTAACAAGTATATGGGGCGGAAAAACCCATCCTTAGCTCAAGTGTTACAATTTTTAGTCAAGGAAACAAAGATCCGATTACGCAGTAAGTCTATCAAATCCCGCAATTATAAAGAAATTGATACAGAAATAAATTCCGCAATTGAGGACTTAGAAAAAAATATTATAACTGTTGATCACTGCCTAGAAATAATTTCTCCGTTTAAAATTTTGTATGTACAAGTTTGAATCTCTAAGAATTTTGTTTTTGGGTAGGCATTGTGTTGTCCTTGTTATTTTATTAAAAATGAATATATTTTCTGAGCTTATGAATGTGTTTGTGGTCAAAGGAGGCAGGATATTTCCTCGTTTACTCTTGTAAACGACAATTCCCAACATTGTATTATGAGGGCAAGTATTTCACTACAAAAATCGTTTGTCAAGACAAACACGTGATTTTTTCGGTTTGTTAGATGGGTGCCTCGAACGCATTTTTTATCGGTATGTATTTTTCCCTAATCGCATTTTGCCTCGATAGTGTTTTGTCATGTGTGCAGTTTTTATAAACGTAATTTGTCCTATGGACAATTTGCCTAGTAGTATGGTGACTTATTTACTTTTTTCTGCATTGATAAATAGTCTAATTGATTTTTGCATTGGTTTTTTTTTGTAAATGCATACTTATTATACATAGAAAATACCCAGATCCGAAACAAATATGTGTAGAATATACAAACATTTGTCTCGCGGCGGGAATCGAACCCGCAACATTCTGCGTCTCAGGCGGGCCTTCGCCCACTGCGGCACAGAGGCCGTCAGATCAGATGAATAGCTTAAGTTAATTCCATATTGCCTTCACTAATTTTCGTCCTCAAGGTAATTTGAGGCAAATATCTTACTTTTTAGCATCGCATTAGCAATATGCTGTTACTCTCAATGCTCTTTAGGATAACCGTGCGCAAACACACCCCCGCCGCTTCTTCCAGCGTTCTTTTTTTTGACGGAGAAGTACCAGTCCCTCAAGAATACAATTTATATGGGACCACTTGTGAAGTATATTCTTTTAAACAAAATAAGAATTTTGAAAATCGGTCCACAATTGACGGAGTTATCGGTGACCATACATAAAAAAAAGTAAAAAAAAAGGTTCCGATGAATTGAAAACCTCCTCCTTTTTCAAGTTGGTTAAAAAAAAAAACTATAATTAAAAAAAAACCTATGTAAACAAGTAAGGAATTTATTTATGTTTAATGCGACAAGAAATTTCGAGTTTATTAAATGTGCTTTTGGAACGAAATGCGACGAGAAATATCGAGATTATAAAATATACGTTTGAAGTAAATTACGTTCATAAAAAATGCACACATAACAAAAAACTATCGAGACAAATTCCGATTAGGGAAAAATATATACCGATGATAAATGCGTACGAGGCACCCATCTAACAAACCATTTTTTCTCATATTGACCATACACCATAACTTTTTATGTAGTTATGAAAAGTTTTGAAAAGTTGATATTTCCAGGTTATGAAACTCGGCTACGAAAGTGGATAAAATAGTATTAATTAATAACCGGTTATGAACAGAGTAAAAAAAAACACTTTCGTAGCTTGCTACGAAACATGGTTACGAAAACGGCAAGAACATTCCGTTCTTGTAACTGGATATCAAGCAAGAAAGAATTCCATGTTCGTAGCTGATACTCAAAGATCAGCTACGAACGTGGACTAAAGGGAATTTTCCAACTTGGTCCGGAGGTGTGTTACATCGGCGCGTACCACCGTGATAGCGTTCAGGAACCTGGTAACGTCGACTTGGTCAAACGTCACCGGGGGCAGCTTACGTAGATCACGTGCTACACACGTAGGGACGTCATCTGGGTCGGTCTGGAGGATTAACTTGAAAATATCGTCGATGTCCTTTTTGCCGCGGTCATCTCTCTGTGTCGTGATGACGGACGGACGTTGGTCACAGCGGTCTCGGCAAGCACCTTCTTCGCGTTGACGATGTCCTCGTCCGAGTAGCTGGCGGTCAAGATCTGAGTCATGCTGACCTGACACATGACATCCAGCTTGGTCTGCATGAACGACAGAACCTCGTTAACGAGAATGGTATTCGAGCGCTCATGATTCAACATTGAGTAACAGTAGAGTAGTCATGGATACAGTCGCTACGGTGGGACCGCTCTAGGTGACGATCCACTTGCGACACCCGACTTGCGACTTGTTCAAAGTACGCGCCAGTAAAGATTGCTGCTAAAGTGTTAATATTAAGTTGTAGTTTAGTTCACTTCGCATATCGGCCGTATTTGTGTGTCAGATGGCGCTGGACGTCGTACCTGCCGTTCATGCCGACCTACGAGGCGGGCAAGTTCACCGCGCTCTTCCGGCGTGCCGACAAGCAGGCCTGACCACGTGACCACGTCACCACGTGACCACGTCACCACGTGACCACACCGCCGCGTACCAACTACCATGCAACCACAACACCACTAACACAAGCGGTCGTGCCTCGATGTGGTTCATCAGTGTCATCAGCCAGCGGCTTGAGAATGCAAATTTGGAGGAGCATGTGATATTGATTTTTTTTTAATTTTACATATCGTTTTTAATAATAATTAAATAGATATTATGATTTGTTCTTAACAAAATGATTATGAAAATTAAAATTAAAAAGATTTTCAATATAAAACTTATTTATTCAATTCAGGCTCCTATAGATACAGCGTAGACGTGGCAGGTCGCATCCCCAAAGGTGTCCTACATACGTACTCGTACATACGTACTCGTACATACGTACTCGTACATACGTACTCGTACATACGTACTCGTACATACGTACTCGTACATACGTACTCGTACATACGTACTCGTATATACGTACTCGTACATACGTACTCGTACATACGTACTCGTACATACGTACTCGTATATACGTACTCGTACATACGTACTCGTACATACGTACTCGTACATACGTACTCGTACTTAAGTGTCGTCAGGTCTACATCAGCAGGGATGAATCAGCTTTTTTCCGAGGAGTGATTCTTTGGTTTTTAAGATGGATAGATTGATAACTCTATAATGTACACCAATCTATCTATCTATACATATAAAATGCTTTGTCCTGAACATCGAGATGTCCTGAATGACTGACTGACGGATCAACGCACAGCCTAAACCGCTGATCCTAGAGACCTGAAACTTGGAGGGTGTGTTCTTTCAAAATATTCACATAGGTGAATCTGTTAGTGCTTCCAAACAAATATACAATAGGAGAATGCCGAGAACCTGTACCAATTGCGTCAAAACCGAACGAATGCCATAAAATTTATTATATTTTATAAATGACATTAACATTTTCTTTAGTTTTACACACCGACAGAATTAATAATCAAGTAAAAAAATATTTGGTTGATTTGGTTTCCGCCGCACATAATAATAGTAGTCATAATAGTCATTTATTCCAATAAATTAAATTAAACAATAATAATTGTATGCGGAATGAGTTGCCATATACTATAATAATATTAGGTCACAATAAAATAAAAAATCAATAAATGTCTAGGTCACAAACACGGACATAACTACGCATAAAGTAAAAATTATATAAAATGAAAAAAAAGAAAAGGTTCAGATTAGGAAGTTAAAAGGTGATCAACAAGAATTTTAAAGTTCATCCAGTGTTTGTAACACTTCTCCAAAAGAAAAGCTTTTAATTTATTTCTAAGAGTGCCTCTTTTGTGTATCACTGATTTAATGTCGAGTGGCAGTTTATTAAAAATTGAGACCGCTTGATACCTACTGCAATGTTTCATAATATTGAGTGAAGGACATATTTTATTCTTTAAATTTAGGTTTCTGCTAACTAAGCGTACACAATTTTCTTCAGGAGTCTCATACTAATATAAATATTTTGATAAAAACGTCATAAGGACATACACATATATACTCGGCACTGTCATAATTTCTAAGCGCTTGAAATGTTCCCTACAAGATTCTGTCTGATGTATTCTAACGATTGTCCTAATACTTCGTTTTTGCATTATAAAAGCTTTCTCTAAGTTGTATTTGTAGCTGTTTCCCCAAAATTGAATGCTGTATCTAATTTTTGACTCAACTAGTGCATGGTATACAGCCTTCAGTTGGACAATGCTTACTTCATCACGCAAGGTACGTAGCGCATAGCAAGCTGAAGCGATAGAATTTTCTATGCTTTCCAATTCTTGTTTCCAATTTAGGTAGGCATCAATATGAACACCAAGGAACTTGACTGTATCAACATTTACTAAACTTTCATCATTAAAACGTATTTTAATGCTCTCTTTGTTTCTTGCGGTAGATTGAAATGACATAAAGTTAGTTTTTTTTAACATTAATAACTAACTTATTTTCCGAAAACCAACTTTGAAAGGCGTTTAAAGTATGTCCGATTTTAGTTTTGAGAAAAGTCATGTTGTCAGAGCTTATGATCGCATTTGTGTCATCCGCATATACAATTAATCCTATGTCAGTTATATTATTAGTTATAAAATTTATCAAGTCATTCGTAAAAATTATGAATAATATTGGACCTAGTATGGAGCCTTGAGGTACTCCTGTCAAAATGTTAGTCAGATTCGATTTGTACGCACATTCTTTGCCAATATCATGGAAAGTACTCTTTATTTCTACGTACATTTTCCTATTTTTTAGATATGACTTGAATAAGTTTAACGTAGTGCCTCTCACGCCATAGTGTTCAAGTTTATATAATAAAATCTCATGGTCTGCAGTCTAATGGCACGCCGCCATTTTAGACTGCAAGAACCAATGATATTCACGTTACTATGGCAACAAACATTGATGTACAGTGTTACTATGACAATAACCCTCATTTTTAATTATTTTGACAGTAGAATCGACTAAAAACTTAATGGAGATTTTTTGACGCATCCACTTTAGTCTTGGTACCGAGCGCCATACATCAGACGACATTCTCCTTTTTGATGATTAATTCCAGTTTTTGATATTATTAATTTTTTTAAGTTTTTCATCTTTATATAAATCAGCTAAGTATTATTTAGGTACGTTCTTAGTTAATTTTATATGTTATCTTTGTACATTTTTTTACCAAAAATAAGGCGTCCTCTACCCCACCAAAGGACAATGTCGTCTGATGTATGGCGCTCGGTACCAAGACTAAAGTGAGTGCGTCAAAACCAAATCAATAAGTTTTTAGTCGATTCTACTGTCTAAATAATTAAAAATGAGGGTTGTTGCCATAATTGTTGAGCTAAATCCCCTGGCCACCGACGGGCAGCAGCGTCGGTGGTGCGAGAAGCTGTGCCCTGCGATCCCCAACCCGCATGCCCAGCGTTGGGATTATGGGCATATCCCCCTTTATTAGGGGAGGCCTATGTCCAGCAGTGGACTGATATAGGCTGGTGTGGTAGTGGTGGTGGTTGTTGCCATAGTTATAATTACATCAATGGTTGTTGCAATCTAAAGGGCGATACAGACGGTAATATAACATTTTATCTTAGCGTCTCCGCCCACGACCGATTTTTCCACCGATTTTTTGTAGGACAGTTAGGGAGGAGCACTTCATGCAAACTCACGTACGGAGCTTAAACCAACCAGGTTGGATTCACGGAGGAAGTAAGACCTTAAGAGCTAAAATAGTGATGGTGGTGGAATGCAATTCTACGTAATTATAAAAGTATTTTATGTTCTATTACTTTTGTTCGTAAAGTTTATAGTTTAAGAGTTAGTGCACTTTCAAAAAAGTATGAAAGTTCATTTACAAGATACAAGATAAAAGATATTTATTTGCACAAATAAGTGTAGGTAACATTAGGTCTTAGGACTAGTTTTAAAAGTACACGACTTATTTACCCTTTTCAGGCATCACAAATTAGGTTGGGTAGAGGGCGCTTAAAACAAAGGGGGACAAAGCAACAAATACTTATGAAATTAATGAACTATTAACCAAATTTACTTAATATGAATACATTTAAATTGTAACTTTTTGAGTACATAAAGTTACTCCAAATATTCCTGTACTGTATAAAAACACTTTTCTGTAAGAAATGTTTTAAGTTTTTTCATTTTCTGGATTCAGAAAATTAGGTTTTAAGGGCTGAAATTGGATTGTACGTAATTATATAAGTATTTTATGTTCCATTACTTTTTTCGTAAAGTTCATAGTTTAGGAGTTAGGGCACTTTGAAAAATATGTTCTGGATTCAGAAAGTGAGACTAGGGCTAAAATGGTTGAAATTAGATTTTACGTATTGGTAAATATTTTATGTTCATAGTTTTGGAGTTAGGGCACTTTCAAATATGTATGAAAATTTATTTTCCTGGATTTTGTAAAATAGGTCTTACGGGCTAAAAAATAAATTTTCATTTGGATTTGGAAGTGCCCTAACTCATAAACTATGAACTTTACATTTTAGCTCATAAGTCGTTATTTCATTCGTCGATCCAACCTGGTTGGTATACACTCTGTGCATGAGGTTGGCTTGAGGTGCTCCTCCCTAACTGTCCTACAAAAAATCGGTGGAAAAATCGGTCGTGGGCGGGGAGCGTAATAGGGGCCTCCGATGGACGAATTGCCCATACAAACGTAATACCAAAATGGTTACTCGATCAAGCATAGTTCCGCTATATTGTTGTATTATTTGTATTCCAATAGTATTTTTCTAGGTTTTCGGATAGTATTTTTTACAAATACTTTCCTAAAATGAAATAATAGCCAATAGCATTTTGCACATTTTTATGCCAAAATTAACCACTTTTCTTCCTCTTTGTATAGTATTAACACAATAATATCTTACGCGTCGTTGGTTTAGTGACATAGCATATATTATTTAGTTACAGAATAACAATACTATTTAAAGAATACATAAAGTTTTCAGTCATCATTTTTGGTATTACGGAACACAACCAAATTCATATCAAATTTTGAATCGCTGACATTGCTATCGCACATGCTCGCCTAAATCCACAGAAATATCGAGATAGAAGAAAAGAGTGTATGTATCTCATATGGCAAAAAGTCGCCTCGACGACACGATGGCTCCATGATTCCAACGTTACCATAATTCAGTAAGGGTAAGGAATTCAAAAGATTTTATTGATACCATAGACAATTTTTTTTTGTAGCATGGCAACTCTCTGTAAAGGTATTAGGACTTCCCCGAAATTTAATATGTTTTTCTGTTGCTTAGCGATTGTTAATTTGATAAGAACGATCATTGCAAAATTTTAACGTCTAATTTGAATTTGATATGATATGGCTTCTCATATTTGTGATTGTGAGCAACACGAGCGCGAAGAATGGGAAAAGATGACAGAGATTAAAGATTGGCGGTCATCATCATTAGATAAAGATGATCACAGATTTGTAAGTTTAGTACTAAGATGATCCAATCAAAGCTTTTGCAAATAGTGTAACATAATAGCACAGCCCATAAATCATACAGTCGTTCGACGAAGGCGTTTAGACAAGGCAATCGTGCGGGGTGACAGGGGCGAGACGCGGGAGGGCCGGTCCATAGTTGCAAACATTCAAAATATATGCAACTCGGGACATAACTTTCAAGGCTAGAACGGTTCGTTTGGGTTGGCGCCGCTGTTGTTCATTTGTCATTTTATGTTTTTTTCTTCTTGGCGTCTCACAGTTTGTGCATTTGCCATTTTGTGTATTTTGGAAATAATTCCAAAATACATATTATTTTTTAAATACAAATTAGGGAAACGTATGTATGTATTTACAAAGATCAGGAGGGGTAAAAAAGAAATTATTATATTCATAGTATTAGATATTAATGGTTAGGCATATTATGTAGTTAACATGGCCAAAAGGCGCGGGAATACGATTACCATGAAAATATTTACCGAAAAAAATACTGCCGCAGGCTACTGGAATGTTGTTTTTATTAGATTTTATTGTGGTACTAAAACTACGAGTTAATAATAAAGTGACTAAACATGATAAATTGTATTGAAAATGGTGCATACGACGAGTGCTGTGATGTGAGTAATAATTGTTGTAGAGTACATGAAATGTATACTAAGGGTGGTTGAATGACAATGCACAAAATTATATCGCTATAGCACGTCCGCTCGCTTCGAGTGCCGCGCGCACAGTGAGTCGAGCGGGTCGACTACACTTTATTACTTATCAGTACTTTTTTGTAGTCGGTACTTCATTGCTGAAGATCGTGACTATGTGATGTCCTGCAGTTGTTAACGGCCTGTCTCCAGCTACTCCGATTTGTGGCCAGATGGCCACAGCTTACAGTGTAGTACAGTGCAGATGCACCACACTGTAAAGCGACGTTCCCTTGTCTCTGAGCTGGTCAGACCATCAGGTTGGGGATCTTATTTACTTATCAGTACACTACAATTGTAAAGCATCATATTGTGGCAACCCTTGCTTTTCTTCACTGTCGGGTCACTTGTCGGCATTTACCGCGAGATCAAAGGCTTCGGACTAATGTATGATTTTTATACTGTGGTATAAAGGACAATGCCGTCTGATGTATGGCGCTCGGTACCAATGCTAAAGTGATTGCGTCAAAACGAAACCTAATTTTTTTGAAAGATATTATACTGTTATTCTTGGAATACTAAGTTTTTTTTAAGATAAACGTAAACAAATTGTTTTTATTTGATATTAGTTTTAGAGATTGTTTTAAAAAAAAATGCTTTCCTGAGACCTTGTGTGTTAAGTTTTGTCTACATAATTATACTTTACTTTACATTATTTTCAAATAATGATAGTGACGAGAATGTAGACGGGCATTTACATCATTATAATAGATATTAGTACTTACTGGTGAAGGTGAAATCCAAGCTAAGATTCAAGATCTTAACACATTCATCACAACCATGAAAAGGCCATGGATGACTCTTCCAAACTATGCTGGTTTCGCGTCACCGTTTATTAGCAAATAGTTGATGCAGCGATTGTTTATCGTACATTATTCTGATGATGTCTAATAAATAAAATATCTATTTACAGAATAAACACTGCTACACAATGCCACAGAACACTCTAGTAATACATAAAGATAAGAGATAGTTTAGTAGTACCACAAAAAAGTTTCTGATCCAACCTCTTTGATTATACAAAGTGAAAAAACCTCCAATGTTTTCAGTAAATTCTACTGTCTAAAATTAAAAGTGAGGGTGGTTGCAATGTCATGGCGCCGTGCGCCGGAAACCAAATAATAATAAAATAATTTTTTACGTAATAATTAAACGAGTCGGCGTGTAAGCCTAAAAAAAATGTTAAAGTTATTTATAAAATAAAGGCAATTTTATGGGATACGTTTGGTTTTGACGCAATTGGTACGGGTTATCGTCATTCTCCTTTGATTAAAGCAACACATTTTCACAGAAAACATGTAACTAGGTTAGAGGTTAGAGGTTAAAAAGAAGCGTCTTTCCAGAACTTTACCCTTAAAATCTTGAGCATCTAGATTCAGATTCAGATTTCTTTATTTGCGAAACATGGGTTAAAACACAACAACAATAGACGTTGTTAAAAAACAACAATAGACGGTATGTACTAAATTATAGTCGGTATTATCCATAATTTTCAAACCGGAACAACAATACTGCGGTTGTAATAAGCATGTACTGCTTCTCCATGTACTGCTTCTCCGGACGAGCTCTTCATTAAAACTCCTAGGTACTACCAGGTACTAGGTACTACTAAATTAATAAAAGAAACTAAACATGTTATGATTGAATAATTGTTTATTTATTTATTAGGAAAGAAAAACGGCCATAGGTAACTATCATACATATTTACTAACTAAACAAGTTACGCGGCGCAAGTTATGTATGTCAAGGTCACCGGCTGGAACTTGACTGGCAGGCAAGCGATTCAGTGACTCGTGGGGTGAAAGCGCGCAGCTCGTCTCAAGATGCTTTTCTCTCTTTCTTATACCCTACGCGGAACGCTTTGTCTTTGTCTATAGCAACGAGGTCGCAACGTTTAGATGACTAGAGCAGTGCCGTGCAGTCGGTCATTCCGGTCCGCCTATCTATATAGTACATCTGGCTGTACCAGAGGCATTTATTCCTTCCCGTGGTCCACCTCGAGGTACAGTTACCTAAAAAAACCCTTGAATACCCAGTGGTGTTCAAGGGTTTTTTTAAGCTATTGCATAGCTTCTATCGAGGGCCTTGAGCGTGGGGACCGAATCCAGAAATTCCGTAACGAAAAAAAACCTCACGCTCCCCACTCCGACGGGCACGGAGGTGTGGCTTGAAGGCCGTGCATTGTCTAACGTCATTTCTTTTCGGCAGTCTTCGACACGGTGTTTGTGTGCGTGCAACTAGACGTATTTTTATTTAATAAAAGAAAAAAAATTGTTTTCTTATCGGTCACCACGCTCAAAAAGTGTAACTTGAATTAATATCAAAGAAAAAGAAATACTGCATAAATAAAATAAATAAATAATTAAAATTGCATAAGTTGATACAAAATGCTATGCAATAGCTTTACCGCGGCAGTCCCCGAGTGCCACACGTCTTTTTTCTTTCCATGATTTACCTGAGTTCACCTGGCTGTAACAGAAGTTATTTTTGCTTCCCCTGGTCCACCTGTATTAGGTATGGGCATACAAGTTTGTTACATTACCTACCTTCTTATAACATTATGTTACTACTTATACATTGACACCTTTTGGATTACGAAGAATTTTCTTGACGTTATATGCATCTTTTGCCAGAGATAACACTCTAATAACAAAACAGAAATATCTTCAAATAAGTAAAACAATAAGAAAAAATTAAGCCACATACACGCCTGCTTACAGTGCTATAGGCGCTTGGAAGCAAGTTTTGTTTAACTTAAAATCGGTGTCCTGCACCGTGTCTTGTTCTAATCTATGCGCGAGCCGCGGCGAGGCGACGTTTTGTCCCATCACTAAATTGCACTCGTGACGTCAAAGACCTACGCAAAATGTTACACGCTCGGTCTCGCTACAAATTGCTGAACTCTCTTCTTCTATCTAGATATATTGCTGTGGATTTTTGCACGCGCCTCGAATTGAAGTTGCGAGCTTGTGTCACCGGATGCTTAAGGATTTATATTAATAAATATTAGGCCATCTCAGACGATGAAAATATGATAATTTATTTTCGTCGCGACCGCATATGTACTACGTTGAACAATATACAGAGAGAGAGAGAAGATATATTTAAAAACTTATGATGTTATGTTACGATAAATTCTCATATCGCTCACTATATTACGATACGAAAATATAAAATAAAAAATCAAAATAAATAATGCGGGACGTAATCACACAGCATCGTATAGCCCCAAACTAAGCAGAGCAGAGCTTGTATTATGGGAACCACATGATTGATATACTACACATATATATATTTTTTGTAAATACTTACATATCATACATAGAATACACCCAGACCCGAGACAAATATCTACAGAACATGCAAATATTTGTCCCGCAGCGGGAATCGAACGCGCAACCTTCTGCGTCTCAGGCGGACCTTCGCCCACTGCGCCAAAGAGGCTGTCTAATAATAATAATCATAAATATGAAAATATATATTATATTAACCGTGTGTGATGCCTCATAGTGATTGTAAGGCGAGCGATATTTTATCTTAAGGCGACGATACATGTCAAACCTCCCTCTCGCTCGCACTATTCAACATTTTTGAAGATATAAAAACACTGAATATAGTTATGCAAAATAGTAAACCTTCACGGTCTAGACTTAACATTCTGACATAATTGAGACATGTAGCTCTTGAACCATTTTAACGGTGTGCGTCTACGGATACCTATCGACTCAACATTAGATGGCAAGATTAGGACGGAGACGGTACATGACAGAAAGGCTTTGGCTAAATCGAAGAAAATCCCAATAGATTTTTTGGCTTTATCCAGAGTTTTGAGATAACTGTCACACTCGTAACAGCATCCTGAGCACATCGACCTGCTCTTGAGCCGCTGATTTGTTGATGCTGCTTCTTGTCTTCTAAATATTTTTCAGTTAGTTTGCAATTTGCAAAATGGTGACTGTAAGACGACGATTTTTAATTTACATCTATAAAGGTATCAAATACAGATGGATTTCGACACCTAAGGTATCTTAGGAATTGCCTGGATCATCATTGTTGATTTATCTAGGGTTTCTAATGAGTAATTACACAACTCTTACAAAAATACTTAATATTTAAAATGCCTTTCCTGTGCTTACTCTTTTAAGGTAGCTACAGCTAAACCAATTATACAAATACCACATTTATAGCTTAACATCTTTGCGTCGAGCTCAGGACAGGGCGCAATGGCGCTCATTAGGGGAGGCCTATGTCCAGCAGTGGACTGCTATAGCCTCATTAGCCTATAGCAGTCCACTAGATCATCATTATGATCTTTGCTAATTATTTTCATCATCAATGATGTATGTATGATGATGATTCATCACACATACATCAATACACTATCTTTACTTTCTTATTTACTTACTTTATTTTCTCACTTAAAACAGGATATTTTTTATCAAAATCGGAATACTTAGTACGACCCTAGATACAGCTTGTCCTCTCTATGAGAAGACGCACACTACAGATAACATAATATTAGTTCGTAGTGTAGTGTATACAAACAGTACTCAAAGCTACCGTAAATTATAGTCTTCTCATGACAATATAATAAACAATAATTTAAAATAAAAAAAAAAACCGACTTCAAAAACATTTATTGAAAAAACTGTTAAACTAAAAAGTTAAAAATAATAGCTTATTTTTTGGTTCATCCACCTTTTTTCTATAAATTTATCCCTTACGATCTATGCGTTTACCACATAGGTAGATCTAGATACCTACCTGTTATTTTTGGAGTCGGAGTCAGCTTTGGAGTACGACATTATAGCAACTACACTTCTCCCATCTCGGACATGCCCTCCTGCGCCGCCCACGCAATAGTTGTCAAACCTTGGCGTGCCTTGGCTGACACCGACTCCAAAAATAACAGGTAGGTATCTAGATCTACCTATGTGGTAAACGCATAGATCGTAAGGGATAAATTTATAGAAAAAAGGTGGATGAACCAAAAAATAAGCAATTATTTTTAACTTTTTAGTTTAACAGTTTTTTCAATAAATGTTTTTGAAGTCGTTTTTTTTTTTTATTTTAAATTATTGTTTATTTCCGAAGTTTTAGTGAATCTGACTTTAAGACGATTACTAAAACTATAAATAAAATTCAAGCCCATAGAAATTTTATTCCCTATTGTCTTATACCCGAAAAACACAACGAAAAAGAATTTTCCAAATTGGTTTTTTTAAGACGGAGTTATGAGATAACAAACATAAAACATGAATAAAATTCGAGCCCATAAAATCTTAGTCCCTGTTTTTTAACCTTTAGAGTTGGTATTTTTTCTTCAAATTTTTATCGGACCAATCAAAAAGTATATCCTATACAAAAAACTAAGAGTTTTTTAAATCGGTTCATAAATGACGGAATTATGCGGCAACAAACATAAAAAACGAATAAAATATGAGCCCATAAAATTTTCATTCCCCGTTTTCTCACCCTTAGGGTTGGTATTTTTACTTTAAATTTATATTGAACCATTTGCAAAGTATACCCTACACTACGATAAAAGATTTTTTAAATCGGTTCATAAATGACGGAGATATGAGGTAAAAAACATAAAATAAAAAAAATTATAAAATTCGAGCCCAAAAAAGGTTCATTCCCCGTTTTCTCACCCTTAGGGTTGGTATTTTTACTTTAAATTTATATTGAACCATTTGCAAAGTATACCCTACACTACGATAAAAGATTTTTTAAATCGGTTCATAAATGACGGAGATATGAGGTAAAAAACATAAAAAAAATTATAAAATTCGAGCCCAAAAAAGGTTCATTCCCAATTTTCTCACCCTTAGGGTTAATATTTTTTCTTGAAATTTAAATGGGACCAATTGGAAAGTATACCCTTTCCAACGAAAAAAGAATTTTCCAAATCGGTTCATAAATGACAGAGTTATGAGCTAACAAACATAAAAAAAAAAAAAATACAACCGAATTGAGAACCTCCTCCTTTTTTTTGAAGTCGGTTAAAAATCAGAGTACATGGTCTTCAAAGCGGGGACCAAGTGCCCTACATTTGTTCCACCCGTGACACTAAATAATGTTCCAATCAAAAGGGTTCATCTACTCAAGTATCCTGGCCACTTGGTAACGGACGTTTTGAAGGACGATGCTGACATGGAGAGGGAACGCAGAGCACTGTCAGTCCGAGCGAACATGCTGGCCCGCGAAGTACAGATGCTGTTAAGGTTACCCTGGTTCCAGTATACTCAAAGGGCTTACAGTGCTCTGTGGGTCCAATTCAATAATGCATTCAGGGAATTGTTGCGGCTCCCGCATTTCTGTAGCGCCTAGGGTATGTTGGCTGAGGCGCGCGTTAGCACTTTTGACGCTGATCTGGCGCAAAAAAACATCCTCTCTATTAGGCACAGTACGCACAAGCAACAGTATCCTGAATACAATCTTCCTTATATCTAATTGTCCTCTATTGTGGATACTCGTACAAAGAACCAAATCTCTTCTTTTTATTAAGTACTAGGGGTTAGTACTTAATAAAAAGAAGAGATTTGGTTGGAAGTTTTTACCAGTGGCCATGTTGTCTAAATAAATAAATAAATAATTAAATTATTAAAACTTCCTGATATTCTATTGTTAGAAATCTTGGTTATTATTACCTAATTATGTAGAACCTACTAGATCTTATACGTTATTATTTATTTTAAGTGTGTAATTACCTAGGTATTTAAAATATGATTGTAAATCAAATCATAAATTATAACTAATTATTCTAAAAATAAGTTGATATTTGTCAATTATTAATATTGTAAAACGCACTCGACCAACTTAAAGAATAACGTTGCTAAGTCACGGCTTTGACTTTGTTTGTTCCGGTAGATGGGGTGATGGCTGGCAACTGGTCAGGCGCGGTGATGATTGTCGTTTGGAATTGGTAGGGTTAGGAAGTTAGAACGGACTACCTACTGTGTATTGTACAGTGGATTAGCATATTATAGTGGAGGATTGGAAGTTTGAATAGAATATATAATAATCATCTACGAAGGAAGTCTGAATATAAAATAATTATCTACAAAGTAACTCGTCTCATTTCTGCCTTCGATAAAACTATGCAGTCGGGATTTTTAATATAAATACTTAAAGTTTTATTTTTAGCATATGCATAATTAATTACGCAAAATGTGGTTTAATTTCATGTAGTTAGAACTAACTTCTAACAAAAGTAAGTTATAGCGTTATACTTCAAAAGTTAAGATATTGTACCTGCGGTAAGTAATATTTATAACATATTCCGTTGTTAGTACACGAACTTCTTACAAATGGAAGGGGCGCGCCAGAGCTAGGTGTTATTGGATTCCAGATGTAATGAGAACCTAACAGCTGCCAGGAGTCCAGCGGGAATCCTCTTTAGATTATCAAGCTCATCATATTTATTATAAGGCTTAGGGAAAACTCGTATTTGTGTAGGGGAAAGTATAGATTGGAATTTGGGCCATGCAAAACTTGTGTTTTGTTTGCTTTTTGAGTAGAATCAGTATAGTGAAACAGTGAAGGCATTTTTTAATCCTTGGAAAAGCTGAGTTCACGATATTAAAATGGCACAGTTAAAATATTTCACGAAGCTCATTTATTTGGTTCTGGTATAGCCCGCCGCCATCGAAAGGTCAAAGCACCACATTTCTAACATTTACTCCAAAGGTCAGTACTTAACCTGTGAACACTGGTTCAGTTATCTAAATTAAACTTATAAATACTCGTTATATTGAATGGAGAACATTTTGCGATCGAGTTTCGAAAATTATAGTTTGGAGCAAATGTTCAATATTTTGCACCAACATTTTTATATATATTTTCACTTCTCATGCTCTGAAACTACTTATTTGTGCAGGATATAGGCTGTTACAAGTGCATTAACATATCTACTCATAAATGTTTCTATATTATGTCCTATTCATGTCAGTTCTATAAACCGCAGATAGCTAAAATGGCGTTAAAATATAATGTCACCTCTTTTTATCTACATTTAAATGACAGGAACAAGCTTACTCAAAAAAACGTTACGCTTGACATTACATTGACATGCGTACTGTCAGACATTCTACACGTGTCGACTTTGGACAAATTATACTAACACCCACGATGGTATAAGCGTTGCCTATAACAACTTCTTTAGGCAACTAATGGGTCTTAAACGCTTTTGTAGTGCATCCGGAATGTTTCTGGAGGCACGCGTTAATACCTTCAATGCCATTCAAAGAAACAGAATTGCTAGATTTATGTCTAAAGTTGGCACGTGTAGGAACACCATCATAAAAAGTCTGTCAGACAAAATATTCCTGACTGACACCTACAAACAATGGGTGCAAACAGCACCGGATGACTGTACTTTTTTTAGTACTAAAGGACAATGCCGTCTAATGTATGGCGCTCGGTACCAATGCTAAAGTGATCGCGTCAAAACCAAACCTAATTTATTCGGAAAATATTAAACTGTTATTCATGGAATGGTAAGTCTTTTTACGATAAACTTCAACAAATTGCTTTTATTTGATATTAGTTTAAGAGTTTGTCTCTTTCCTGGGACCTTGCGTGTTGAGTTTTGGCTACATAACTACAAGTAAATTACACTATAATGATTTAACTATGATACTATATCTATAAGAAAAGGTTTATGTACTTCACACAGATAGGTAAAAGGGTGTTTTAACTTCTACTTCGTAGGTAGGACATTACATACATTACTAGTCTGTGTTCTACTTTATATTATTTTCAAATAATGATTATTGATTATTATTGATTGATTGCGTGGCTTTCATATCACTGCGGCCATGAAGACCTATTGTGATCGCCACTTCTATTCAAGTCGCCCCTTGAAGCGGAACGTTTATAGTTCACAACTAAGCCCTACTGCTGACAGAAACTGTAGGACCTTTTTGGGTGTGAATTCTCTTAGCTCCTCTGGGCTTAAAGTGAATTTGCCCAGAATGGCGCTACGTTTGTGCATTAGTGGCCCACACTCTCCTAGCAGATGAAAGGGCGATTCATCCGCCTCTTTGCAGAACCTGCAGGTTGGAGTGTAGCAAGGCCTCAACCTAAACATGTGCTTGTTAAGGCGATAATGTCCAGTTAAGGTTCTGACCATAATGCGTAGGTTGTTTCTGCTTAGCGCTAAGACTTGGTTGGTATACCGTTTGTCAAAGGCTCTAATTAACAGTTTGGAATGGTTCATGCCCGGAGAGTTATACCAGTATCTGGTTGACTCTTCGAAGCAGGAATCTGTTAGGGTTCTTATGGCCAGACTTTTCGGTATGCCACAGAACGGCTTAGGACCCAACTGTGTACCGTTTGATCCGCTGTATTGCGATCAATATTTATTATTAATTTACTAAGTATTCCGGCTTTAATAAATAAAGTTATTAATTATAATTTAAATACTCCAATATCAAGAACATTTTTACATAATTCGCATTTTTAGTCGCTTCCATTATGGCCAGGTCTGAAATGACCGGCCTTCTTTATAGAATAAACACTACTACCTAATGCTACAGAAAACTTATACTCCAGTGAGAGCATATTAAATACTTAGAGATAGGATTATCCTCCAATATAGGATAGTTTAGTAGAACCACAATAAAGATTCTGATCCAACCTCTTTGATCCAAGTGAAAAAATGGGTGAACCAAAAAATAAGCAATTATTTTTAACTTTTAGTTTTACAGTTTTTTCAATAAATGTTTTTGAAGTCGGTTTTTTTTTATTTTAAATTATTGTTTATTTCCGAAGTTTTAGCGAATCTGACTTTAAGACGATTACTAAAACTATAAATAAAATTCGAGCCCATAGAAATTTCATTCCCTTTTGTCTTACCCCCAAAAAACACAACAAAAAAGAATTTTCCAAATTGGTTCATAAAGGACGGAGTTATGGATATAACAAACATAAAACATGAATAAAATTCGAGCCCATAAAATCTTAGTCCCTGTTTTTTCACCTTTAGAGTTGGTATTTTTTTGCAAATTTTTATGGGACCAATCAACAAAATGTATATCCAATACAAAAAACTAAGAGTTTTTTAAATCGGTTCATAAATGACGGAGTTATGAGGTAACAAACAAAAACAAACGAATAAAATTTGAGCCCATAAAATTTTCATTCCCTGTTTTCTTACCCTTACAGTTGATATCTGACTTCAAATTTATATGGGACCAATGAATAGACTTCAAATTTATATGGGACCAATTGGAAAGTATATCCTACACAACGACATAAGAATTTTCAAAATCGGTTCATAAATGACAGAGTTATGAGCTAACAAACATAAAAAAAAACAACCAAATTGAGGAAAAATCAGACTAACATTATTTTAAATTCACTTACACTGTATTCTCATTATACACCAGATTGGCCGTCTGGGGGTTAAAAATACCAAAAAAACCAGCCAACTGCAAGTCCGACTTGCGAACGAAGAGTTCCGTACCGTTGTATGGGAGCCCCACTTAAATATTTATTTTATTCTGTTTTTAGTATTTGTTGTTATAGCGGCAACAGAAATACATCATCTGTGAAAATTTCAACTATCACCGTTCATGAGATACAGTCTGGTGACAGACAGGCTGACAGATAGACAGATAGAGCGACGGTGGAGTATTAGCAATAGGGTCTCGTTTTTACCCTTTGGGTACGGAACCCTAAAAAAATTGTTTTTGAAAATAGGCAACGAGTCACCAAACACGATAAAATTCATTATTTTTTTGCTTACTAATACCTTCGACATTTTGGATGGGTAACCGCAAATGTGATATTCATTCCAACACTTTATAAAGATTAAAGAAATCACGGGTACGTAGTCAATTTGTAAAAACGCCTCCAAGCGTACAAGCACGGTTCCGATCGGACCCGAGGCCGGAACCTTAAAACATAAACGAGGACGTACTTTCTGTGCCCTTTACAAGGGTCTTCGAGGAGTCTACGGAATTATGAATAAATAAAGAAATAATATTAAATAATGCTGGACACTATTTACACATCATCATCCAGCCTCAAACTAAGCAGAGCTTGTGTGATGGGAACCAGCTGATTCTTATACAACCTTCTGCGCTTATTATATTCATATTCATATATTATTTATTACTTACATAATTATAATACATGCCAGTATATCTTCTGCTTACATAGGTGGTAGGTTTCATTATTATTTACCCGGATAGGGATTTGCAATTAATTGTTAATTCAATTATTAAATAAAAAATAAAATGTCAAAGATTAAAGATAAAATAACAATAATAAAAATATGTCAATTGTCAGAAGGCGAGCCTTAGCCCACTGCACCACAAAGGTCGTCAAAAAATGTAGTGAATTCTACGAGAGATCTACGGAGTTCGTAGCACCCTCTACGCCGTAGCAGCTGATAACTTATCTATCTTAGCTTGGTGCGCAATAATCTGAGATATCGTCTGTTCAGTGTCGTGGGACGTAACGCGCACACCGAGGTCACTAATGCAATGCAATAGAGTTCAGTATCCTGTGCCAGTTACATAATAAATGGTAAGGTGGAGGTCTGAATAGGCTGGACAGCAATTGCGACGCAAATATAACTTGGTTTTAATTTGCTATAACTCGAGAGGAGAACATGATCGGGCGCGATGTTGGAAAAAATTTCAACTGTGTTACCGTGATATAGTGATGTTTGCATTAACTTTCCTTTTTTGAAGGATAGACTTAGTTAGACATAGCGCAGACATATATTTATATATACGGTGAGGCTAACGAGCACTCAGAATTTCCGGTTGAAATAAGCGCACAAGTCTTTATACAATGACGTCATCAGCCCAACCATTTGACAATTACAAAGTGTCGTTACAACTTTTGGTTTTAATTTTTTCCGTCTAGCTCCTTTTCGCAACGCGCGATAAGGAACTTCGTTCCAATTGTATTTAAATAAATACAATATTGGTGGTCCTTGCTCAAGCAAGCATCGAGGTCAAGAGTTTGCCCCCAACATAAAAATAAAAAATAGAAAAATAACGCAACGATCTTTTGTGTCGTGGGCGTCGATACAATCACGTGATGGGCCACCGGTGTGTGGACAGCCGAGAGCTGACGTGGAGTCTGCAGCGGCTGATGTTATCTCGTCTCTCTGTAATGTTGTCAGTCTTAATTGAACTAGCAGTGAGGGGTGGGGGGCACCAGGGGGGTTCTGGAATCCACGATCAAGACTCGCTGCGCAGTCGGTTCCTTATCGCGTGAGGTGTCTGCGAGAGTCGCGCTTCTCCCCCCACCACACTGGCTCGGTCAACTCTACCTTAGCATATACTCTACATTTATTCTTTCTAGTAGAATAAGATTGTCATTTGATAACTATAGCTTTAGCTATTGCAAAGAGGTGAATATTTTTTATTTTATCAGATGATCGAATACAAAGTAGTATATTTGTATAAATAAATTTATATGTAGTTTCTTATCCGTTACCAAAATTAAGTTTACGTCGTCTGCCTTACTAGTGCCAAAACACGAAAGTTTCACAAATTACATGGAGGTCAAGAAGCCGGTGCCTTAATAAAATTTTCTTTATTTAATTTGCCTAGAAACGTAAATTGCAACTACCTTAGGTATTTACCCTTTAACGGAACATAAACTCTTTCTAGCTTGGTAAACTCTAAAAAGTACCCAGTCTCTCCATCGGAAAGCTTTAATCAAATAAACAGAATCACGTTCGGACATCAAAGTGTAAAGGGTCAGCACTCGAGATAACCGCGCTCTGTTTGTACTGAAAGCTTTTTGCATGGATTTAGAGTGCGTGCGGTGATGCACGGACGGGCGCGGGCGCGGGCGTGGGTGCGGGTGCGGGTGCGGGTGCGGGTGCGGGTCACCTGTTGTAGAGCGAGGTGCGGCGTGGGGCGGGCGGCGGGGCGCGGGCGCGGGCGTATCGACCGTGCGCGGCGGCGGCGGCGGCGGCGGCGGCGGCAGTCCGGGCCGCGCCTCGCCCGCACGCACTCGCGCCGCGCCACACTCTGCGAACGAGCCCCGCGGACACCCACGAGATGCAGTCGCCGCCACACACCACGCAGTGACGCCATTATCAGGTGAGCCTCCCCTGCGTACCGCTGCCCTGAGCTCAAAGTGGCGGCGGTCAAGTGTTCGCTCTCGCTCGATTAGGTGCGCTGTGTTTAAGTGAAGGTGTTGTGGCCGATCGCCGGATTGACGGTAAATTTAGCCGAACGTTTTCAATGGTCGTCGGGTGGGTTGCGGTAGGACAGGGATTGTGAGCATACCGTGCTTAACGTATTATTAAGCATATAGTTAGTGGCTGGAAGATAGATTCAGATATTGGTAGGTAGGGGGTGAGGGTGGCTGCTGTGATGAGGTTGTTCGTCAATATTGTGAAACAAAGGCAGCTCGTTGAATCGATGCGCCCCGCTGCGTGCGAGCGGAGGCAGAGGCGGACGCGGGGGCGGGAGCGGGTAAGGCGCGTGTATTCCTGTATCCAGGTTTAGTGCGCTTGTTGTTGAAGCACCGAGCGGCGCGGCGGCGTGTTAAGCCGTGGCTCCGTTTGTGCGCGACTTCAACCGACATTTTTGTTTTTCACGACCGAATCCTGTATCTTTAATATCTGCCCCGTATTATATTTACATAATCCACGCATTTCATTTAGTTGTTCGCGTTAAATGAGATCTGAAACTGTTTGAAATGCCAGCTCAATTGTAATAGCATCCGGCATTTTATGTATCCGTAAATATTTGCAGCATACAACTATTTCCTGGTTTTAGGTAAACAACTTTAAATTTCCAGGCATTTCTTCACCTTTCCGCAAAGCAGGGGATAGGTGTGCACTTTAGGTACAATAATAAAGGAAGCTAAATTGATCGAATGCTTGAACATACGAAGCGTTTCCGAATGTAATACCTCTCTAACGATTGAGCCGGAACTATATGACGTCATTGCGTTCTTCAAAATCTTTAGAGATCCTAGAAATCCATCGGAATAGAAACAGAATCGAACAAAAACTGTCGAATTCGATTAGACGCTGAACCTTTTTAAAGGTTTTAAATTCCCCCTTCTGGTCTTTTCGAAGGAACGTTTCCGTAAACCTATGTCCCCAACACTATGTACACTGTGCCCCTTTTATCTTCAACTTTCGTTTCACCTTTCTATTCAATTTTTGTTTGGCGCAATCGAGTGTTGCATACATCTGCGTCAGGAGACATTATTTCCAAAGTCGTTCCGGTAGTCAGCTTGGTAACAATGTCGCATGTGCTATGAGAACATTTTACTTGGCCATCTTGAAGTTTAACTGTTTTTTTGCACCGAAATCCACCATTCGTGGGACGTAGGGCCCAGCGCACGCTCTAATAGCCTGTGCTGGCCTCACGTGCCACGTGCACTGGGCACTGGACCGTGACGCATGCCCTGGATGAACGAAAAAGGGCACAGCGTGGTGAAAGTGAAAGTGAACTTGAAAATTTCTTTATTAGACATAGCTGAACGAAATCTACCCATGACATCTCTCTTATTATTGAACCGAATTCGAGCTTTATGGTAATTGGTCCCGTTTCCTATAAAGTAAGTGGTTATGGAAACTTCTCGTTTGGCCGACGCTGGCCTCGCTCGTAGTTCAGTTATATTCTGTACCTTAATCACGTAGTTACGGCTGAGTATCGTCGTCGATCAGCGCGTGCACAATGAATGATGGTTCCGCTTGTAGCGGATCAGTTAGATCAATCAAAGTTCCTCCAACGTCTGTCCGCCGCCCGCGAACCGCGCACTCACACATAAACACATAAACTGATGTGTTTACAATAATTTCTTTGTTCTCGATGTTTTTGTTGATTCCACCTCAATGAATGCACCTACATTTCAAATAAGTTCAAAAACAACTTTTCTCTTAAATCAATCATCATTAGGATGATGTGAAATGACGGTATCTACTTTTTCAGTAGAGGCTTCAATTAAATTAGTAAACCTAGCGTGTGATACTTCGCCACGGGACCACGTGAGTATGAAAAAAATGACGTTACATGTACGTAATAATTCGTCAATTTATAACCACGATCAGTGGTAGTATAGTATGAGCAATATCAGTTAGGTACTATCAACTATTATTACTACAAACAACTACGAAGGCGTCCCTTTGTCTAGCATTATGCTCCGTCAATAATCCGTGCATTCGTTATTTAGGACATAAATTCAACATATAGGAATGACTAAGTTTTTAGGACTGAATATTGATTGCAGTTTAAACTGGAAAGTTCAAATAGTTAATTTTTATTTGTTTTATAAGTTAACCAAAATTCCAAATGCTTCCATAACAATTGCTGCATATCATGGTTATGTATTGAATATGGAGTGTTGTTTTGGAGCAATTCAAAAGACAAAAAACCGTTTTCAAAGTACAAATTAAATGTGTCAGGACTATATAACTTATTTACCAAAAAGTTAAGGAAGTGGCTAGGAACTCGATGTTATTACTCATTAAATCAATTTTTGGACTACAAAGACATAGCTTTTTAATCATATTTTCATTTTTATTAGGTAAATTTTGACATTTCATATTATTATCACTATTTGGAATATTTTTGACATGACTCTTTTGAATTTTAATAATGTTATAAAATATAGATAATTTATTGTTAAATAATTAATTAAAATTAAGAAATAATTGTTACATAATATTGATCATTTGCATGCCTCTAGGGTAGAACATACTTGAACGATAACTATTAAATAATTAAGACCTATGATGTACATATGTTCTGGCAAATAAAAAATTATCTTATCTTATCTTATCTTATCTATTTGTAAATTACAGCAAACTGACAAATGTAGAGCTAAATACTTAATAGCTAACTTCATAGATAATGTACAATTTATCGCCTAAATGATCGCCTTTATGAATGAATTATTATATAATAGCAGAGTAACGTCCAAGTCCCACAATAGTTTATCAACAAACAGTTGCTTGAAACGGTTTTTTATAAACCGGTGACTAAGAGCTTACATGCTTTAACTTTCAAAATGAGCCTACTGATAACACCGTCACGAAACGTAAACAAATAGCAACCACTTCGAAAATACTTGTATTGATGAGTTGCGTTGTCGCCTGCCGTCCCCCTTTTCATCTCGTTTGTTTCATTTTAGTTTCATCAAATTTAAAGTAATGAGTGTTTATCTTTCAACTTTTGTTAATAGTTAAATTGAATAATTAAACTTCCTGCTAGATTCCAATTACAAACAAATACTATATACCTAAGCTCACAGATGATCTAGAGTCGTTCCGTTTGCGGAGAGACGAAGGATCTAAGGTGGGGTAAACTGGGTTCCAATATCCATCTTCGGTGCCCAAGCCAACCTCATCTGCACGTGGTGCACCCAGCTAAATAACGAATGGAGCTCTGGCAGTCAGCTGATTGTGGCATAGCACAGCCTACATAGGCGCAGCTAAATCCCCTGACTAGCGACGGGCAGCAGCATCGATGCTGCAAGAAGCTTTGTCCTGCGATCCCCAACCCGCATGCCTGGAGTGGGGATTATTGGAATATCCCCCTTTATTAGGGGAGGCCGATGTCCAGCAGTTGACTGATATAGACTAGTGTGGTAGGATTTCTGTGTGTGATCTATCGTCTGTATTATAACACTCCCCGTGTTCTGAGGAGTTTTTTAGTTTGGTGCCCGCGGCCGCTTTCCACGATCGCACCACACGCCGCCAAACCACATTTCATCCGCACTACTTGGATAGTAGTTGGTTTTCCAAAACTATTCGTTTAGCACGATTTTCCCTACCACGTACGTGCAAATTGTTGAACGAGATCCGTTTTGCGGTTTTCCCTCATAGCTACAACATGGAGACTTTTAAGCGGTAGGGATTTCAATTCCTCAAAAGCCGGCAGCATATCAGTATCGCCTCTGGAGATGCAAGTGTCCTTCCAATCAGGTGGCCTGCCTGTTCCTCTAAAAAAACCTTTACTTTCTCTTATGAAGCTCAGGAATATTGAAACAAGCTACTGGATAATTATAAAAGTCATCATTAATAAAAACGTCTTCGGCTGTAATCTATGGTTGCCATACATTACTGAAGTAACGCGTCGTAAGGAACAAATACAGCCCAAAAAACTTTCGTACATAATATAAAAGTGGCCATATCGCACTATTATGTCACCTTTCCAGTTGATCAGATGACAAAAAAATACAAAATACAAAAAAATATGTAAATAATATGATATATCAAAAGAATTTAAAAAAAAACTATGTGCAAGTACTATCTACTGCCTAGTACTACCTGTCGCTCCTGGCGACAGAGTGCTGGTGTCTGGTCGTGAGTGGTGAAGTGACGCGCCTTCATTACCGGCGGCGTCTGCCGAGCGAGTGAGCCTGAGACGTCGCCGCCGCCCAAGGCCACTGCTATTACTGCTACACTACTTTATATCCACGGGTAATGAAACATCAATTGTCCTATTATGTTGCTACGATATTGTGACATTTATTTAATATTAAAAACAAAAGTGTCCCTATTGCCTTCGAGCAAAATAAAATAAGCCTAGCTGTAGCAGTATAACACTCAGATGCGGCACTCTCAAGTGGCTGGCAAATACTCACTGATTTTGATTTTGATTGAGTAGGCCAATCACGAATATTTCAACCACTCTTATCGTAAACGTATCGTAAAATTTTGACCAATGACAGAGCGTAATTTCTTTTCTTATCTTCGCATTCTAATTGGCCGACATCTTAAGATACGGAAATATTCGAGTTTCGTCATGTTAACATATTGTTTTTTCACTATTCCCACTGAAACGGTTGTACTTAACAGTTTTAGTAAATTTAAACTTTATTCGACCTGCGCACAAACATCATTTGCTAAGTATAGTTTTGCGCACTTCGGAGAGCTGAAGCTTTAACTCCGGTTTTACATGTCCGATTAATAACTAAAAAAGACACTACGATGAACTTTATACGGCTACCTCGTAAAGCCAAGTGCGGTAGCTAATATAATATGCATAAAAACTCAATAGTGCGCGAAATAGAAAATCACAATGAGGTCCATTGATCTCGTAATACGCATAGAGGTACTACGCCGTAGCCCTTACGGGCCGTAACGCTACGCCGTAGCACGTTGCACGTTACGCCTCTTTGACCGTGAAGAAGACGCTGCCGTTTATCAATACCTTGTCGTCATCTGTTATCTTTTCAAGATTCAAGATTTTATTTGCTCTGAACATGGTAAAATATAGATGATAGGTACATTATTTGAAACAGTGTCTCATATTCAGCCATAATAATATGACGTACAATTTATAATATATGCCAAACTTAATAATAAAAATATACTTAATTAAAACACGATTACAATAACATGACTAAATAATCAATTAATAATAAAGCTATCTACTAATTAAAGTTTTGATGTCAAAAACTCATTTATTGAATAAAAACTATTGAAAACAAGCCACTTTTTTAAAGTCATATTTAAATGATGGTCCATTTTCATGCAGAATTATTTGTAGAAGGTGATTATAAATTTTGTATCACATAATTTTTTATATTAGGCATTATTAAAGGTCCGCGTATTTTAATTATCTTGCTTCTTGAAAAGATGATAATGCTTTCTGACAATAATAATGCTGCTTCTAAAATATATATGGATGGAAGTATCATAATGTTATTTTCTTTGAAAATAGCCTGCACGACTCCATTTGGTCAATATTAAAAATAGCCCTAATACATTTTTTGTGCTTTAAAAGCCCTTTCAATTTCCGCGGAATTTCCCCACAACGAAATTCCATACCGGAGGACAGAGCCTATATAGCTATGGTATACAATTATTGCCTTTTTAATTGAGGTAATTCTGCGAATAGTCCTCAGTGCGTAAACAAATTTATTGAGTTTATTACAAACAAAACTTATTTGATCTTTCCAGTTTAAATGTTGATCAATGTATATTCCTAAAAACTTCGTGGACAAAGTTTGGTCAATTATGTAATTGTCATTTCTTATATGTAAATTTTTTTTTTCATGTATCTGTATGGTCCTAAATTATATAAACTTAGTCTTGTTTGAATTTATCTTTAAATTATTAATGTCCAACCATAAAATTATATCTCTAAGTACAGAATTAATGTCTTGTTCAAATTTGTTTTTGTCATTTCCGTCAATAATAATCGTAGTATCGTCAGCAAATAGAACACACTCGTGACTAAGAGCACAGGGTAAGTCATTTATGTAAACTAGTTATAGTAGGGAACCAAGTATACTGCCCTGTGGGATACCATATCTATTTACTTTAATATCAGAATCAAAATTTTCTACTAAAATGCCATAAGAGAACTTTCTTATTCGTGTCCCTTGTCTGCGATCTTTCAGATAACTCACAAGCCAATCATGTGCCGGTCCACGAATGCGAATATGACGTTAACGAGCTCAATTACGCGAGTCACCTATGCAAAGCACGTGACTAACATTACATTTTACTGTACTCTATATTTGAATTCAATCTTTGAATATTTTCAAGAAGTAGTTTTCCTTTTATGATCGGTCTATACTAAATAGATTTTATCTCTGTGTAAACCATATCAACTAAACACCCCCAGCTGTCGTATGTAGTAAGAGGTCCATATGTTAGTAAGAGGCGGAGATCTGATAAAGTGTGTAAGATAGAGTCCCGTACAACTGCACTGGCAAGCCGACATAACCTTCTCATCAGCTCGATGCTATACAACAGCGTTAACTACAACCTCAATATTTACCCGTTTACTTTTCATAACTGCAAGGCAAAAGTCATGCGGCTACAATCTGGTCATATGATGAAACTGAAGATTTAATGAGAGTTATCAGATAACACTTTCTTATTATTATTTCCTCTACCTATATTTGGATAACCCAGACTACCAAGAGATTGGCGGTGTCAAGGTATCCCGTATTCACACTATTCACACATACCTAGCACCCCACAACATTCACTCGTTCATATCAAATGCATACCCTTACACTACAAATTCCCACACACTCGATACATTTCTGACTTGCATACCTCATTTATTATTATTTTTGCTAGCATTATGCACTTAAACTTTGAACTATGTATTTTTTTACCTAATTTCAGCTTGAGTTAAAGTTAACGTGGTTTTTAATTTATACTGCTTACTTTATTGTGTCATACGTCACTGGTCATACCTGCTCTTGTTCCTAATTGGGACGAACTCTACCAAACTAAAGAGGCGTCGGTAGCTGCGGCACAGATTCACAAGTAATGCAGTTATCGTCGCTTTCTCTATTTTTGTTCTTATGTAACTTGTTACGAAATAAACATTTTACTTATTTAAACCGGAGCAGCACGATGTCTATCTGACTGTCTGCCCGAGTTGGGGTCGGTGGCTCAGTCACATGGTCTGATACTACTGCACTCGGCAAGCGAACTCATTTTTACATACTTACATCAGCAATATGAACAAGTAGGACTTAAAAAAAATAAACCGACTTCAAATAAATCACTTCTTGCCCTAAAGAATTTTGAAAATCGGTTCACAATTGACGGAGATATTGGTGATCATTGGGCGAAAATTACAAGTGAGGATGAGCTTTTTTGAGTTTTTCGGGGAAAGTACCAATCCCTCAGGAATACAATTTATGTGGGACCACCTGTGAATATTCTTTTAAACAAAAGAAGAATTTTGAAAATCGGTCCACAATTGACGGAGTTATCCGTGAACATACATAAAAAAAGACGAAAATAAAAGGTTCCGATGAATTGAGAACCTCCTCATTTTTGAAGTCGGTTAACAACGCCACTGGTTTTCATTTGCACTTATTTTGCGTGACATACATGGTTAGATAGATAACCACTCATTTGTTACTGCAGAGAAACACACGATTCACATTAATAAACAAATTTAAAATAATTAAAAACATTTTCAAAAAGGTAAGTTAGTACTTAGAAATAACTTAGTATACGCATGTATATATAGCACGACAAAAAGGATTAGCCAGTTCAGGCAAAAGTTTTATTACACCTTTGTTTATTTAAGAATTTTGTACTTATTTAATACTAGCTGCGCCCCGTGGCTTCGCCCGCGTGGAAATTTATGTGTCAAAACGTGTTATTTACATAATAAATATTTTATTTGGCTCCCATGCAAACTTTGCCCCCGTTTACCACCTCAGAGGTTAATTTTTTAAAATTAGCTTAACCTATGTGTTATTCTGGCATTTAAACTATCTACATACTAAATATGTTCAGTGGTTACGGAGATACGTGGTAAAAATATTCACACAGACTTTTATTTTACTAATTTGATTGTTAGATGCCTTTTGACAGCTTTTGAAAGTTGATAATATTATGATTGGGCCCACTCGATGGGGTGGGCGGCGAGATGTGCTCCAAGCCAACAGTCAATAGGCAGTTGACCTCCTGTCTAACAGAACGCAGATCAGGCGTCAAGCTATTGAAAACGAAACAAAACTAGACAGACTGGTAAAATCTAATCCACCTCTCGAAATAAAATTCAGGAGTGTAGATCTTGCGGTTTGACAATAATATCTACATTACATCCATGTCTCTTCCTATCCGGTCCCTTCGTTTCACCGAAGTTTTCACTCCAGGCAAATAAGAACAACACGTTGTATTCAACCCAATTGCTAGAATGTGTCGTCTTTATAATGAGCTGGTTGATGCTGATAAAACTATTGATGAAATAAAAGAATTCATTCAAAATTTCTTAAATTGGTAACATAAAAATATAAAAAGGTACAGAAATCTTTATTAAACATAGTTATGATATAATATTAAATTATTTGGATTAGATTTGGCTTTTTTATGTAGTCTATATCTTTGTTACACCGAGTGAGTTCTCGTGGTTATATGTGATAATTTTTGTTAGTCAAGCGAACATTAAACGAACTTTTGTTTTGTTATTTATAACAAACGACATGCAAAACTGCGGGTCGGTGGAATCGTAAACTGAACTAAATAATATTTTATGCATCTACCTTCAAGTTTATGCATATTTAGTTTAGTATTTGTTAAAGTGTTATTGTTAATATGACCTATTAAAATTGTGTTATCAAGTTTTTTCGTTCAGAGAATCCAAAAAGTTACTTAGGTTTCTAAAAATGGGGGCTGAGGGGGGTCTATATAAAGTAAGTATCGCAAAATTTGAACCGATTTTAAATTGGAAGTCTGTTGCACTCGTGAACATTTGGTTCCTCTGTGCATAAACTATCATCTGGTCATAATTAATATAACCACTGTAGTTACATGTTATATCCTGGCCTAAGTGGCAGGTTACATTGTTTTTTAAACCAACATTCCGTAAACACAAAAATGTCACAATCAATTAATGTTTAATCTCTGTCAAAAAATACTTAAGTTTTCAAAGTCAAAGTCAAAGTCAAAGTTATTTATTGCGTTCATGTGTAGGTACAAAAAGCTTTTTATGAATACTCAGTGAGTTGAATACTTAAGGATAGTTGGTGGGTTATTGTAAGAGGATATATCCTCTTAAATCTTAATTGAGATAATTTCTCTATATTAGAGTGTAAAATCTGTGAAGTACAATGTATATATTGTTCACATTATTCAACTTCAATAATTAAATAATTAATAAGATTTTACACTCTGATACATACAAATTATCTCAATGATGTATTAACTAAGTTATTCAAATCATTTTGTAAAAAACAAGATTAAAAAATATTCCTAAATAATGGCGCTCTTATGCACTTTCAAAGTCTATGGAGTTAAGAAACCCCGTTATTATTTTTACCAGGCAGTCAGCCGCACCACTAGGTATGCTTACATTGCTTTTTGAAGTGCGAGCAAGTTGCGCAAATTTGTTCATCTGCTATCTTAGTGCATTCCTTGATCGTGTGGCCTTGACCGGCACAGTGGCCGCAGGTGTACGATATACCTACATTTGTTTAAAATTTCTTTAAATTTAAAAATATATGTTTCAACATTTATCATTAAAAATTGTATCCTTTTTGAGGCAAAAAAAAGCTACGAAAAGCTTGCAACACTACACATGCTATGTTTACATTACAAATAGGACTACAACCTAGAACTAAACTTTTATTTGTTATTGTATAATTATTTGAAATCTGCTTTGTAAACTAAATATATAATTAATTATACAAACGTTATACTTACCCAATGCCCACCAGAGCTGACCGCACAGTCCCAAGCTAGGATTCTCTCCTATGGCTAGTTCACTTGCATCAACGAGGTCGTCAAATGATTGAGCACGTTGGTGAGGAGGGAAGTGTATATACCCAGGTACCCAGGTGTCAGCACTCAGCTCGTAGCGCGCACGGTGCCGGTGCAACTCTCTCAGTGTAGGTACGTACCAATTGTTATTGGAATAAAATCGATCGACAATTTATTTCCCGATCTCTCGCCTTTTATAAATAGCGCCCGTTTACCGCTGTACTGTACGCATGTACATTGTACGTATGTATGTATAGGTGCGTTTGATGGACGCCGTCCGTCTGTTTGTTTAACGGAGCGCTTTGTTGCCGTTTATTTGTCGTTTATATCGAGCCGAGTTGGCAGGCATTGCCAAGGTCCCGGCGCAAGAACTCCGTTACATATGGTTTGCTTATTTTAGTCTTATTTTAGCGAAACAAAAACATCCCAGGTGATCCATTCCAGACCTGGCGAATGATACCTACGATTGAAAAGTTATTACATATTGTGATTCTCGTGTTCTCGTATGCGTAGGTTAGTTCTATGCCGTCAAAACGACCTATTGACCGATATTTGGCAGATCATTTCACGATAGCTTCCACGACCTATCAATGTTTCCGTGGGGCGTTCCCGGTATCAATGGATTTAAATGTCAGAGATATGTTTCATACCTCGAGTGCACTGACCTACATCTGCCTGGCAGATAATGTTCAAGCGAGTCTTGGTACTATAAGCATCTAGGCACAGAACAGAACTGAAATGATGTCAGTAGGTAGTTAGTTGGTCGGCGGGGAGCGGGGTGGGGAGCGGGGCGGGCAGCGGGCGGCGGCGGATTAGCGCGCGAGCTCGGAGCTTTCATCTGCAGGTGAAATGTCAAAGAGCACGCATTAATATTCAACCTTATTTCATTTGCAGTCGGTAAAGCGATGTCACCGGAATGAAAGCACGTTTCATGAATACGTTCGAAGGGGAATGTGGGGAAAGCACTAACTAGGCCAAAACTCACGACTAAATTGTGCCTCAACCTAATGATGGTGAATGTAAATAATAGTTGGTATAAATGTGATTGTAAATGAACAGGAATGATTGGCCACTCAGCGTGCTGAGTTAGAGCGGTAGTACGTCCAGCAAACAGGAAGACACGCGTTATTCGTAGGACATGTAATCACTGCAGCACTGCAACAAAATCTAAAGTACTTGTAAGTACTTCGTGAAATGAAGTTGTCAAAACGTAACAATGTCGCGAGAGCGATTCTGAACAGTTTTTGGCGCTTGATACATTTGATATTTTTTATAAGTCTATTTTGGACAATCAGATATGAAATTGGACCGTTTGTAAGAATTTATTTATTTAATTAACTATGGTATGGTCACTATCTTAAAAAAATTATATTAAACAAAGCAATGACAATTTGTTGCCTCGGTTTGCCTACCATATTGCCATCCATATACCCTTATACAGGGTTCATGTGATATACCTACAACCTGTAACATGCAATTTAACACCATGTGAAAGCAATATAATGTATTATATTGTATTGTAAAAACATCTTACATTGTTTATCATATTTATGCATTTTATATTTTAGTCGGATCCCAAACAGTTTAAGTTATTCCAGTTAAGCCGATATAATCTATGAAAAAAGGGGTGTAATCTATGTAAAAGTACATAATAAAGCAAAAGTACACAAGTCATCGGGACAGTCTCAAAATTGCTTAGCATATATTTTTGTTCAAATAATGTTAAAGCAAAGTTTGTAAACCGAGCGGTGACGCCATGCAGCAGCCAACTGAATCATTAATCTTTAACGTAAACTTATAATTAGGTGCCTAATCCAAACAGTGAACACGTAACGCAACTATTTTAGTGAGCAATAACCGTTAAATAGCTGCTATTTATAGGTCGGTTCAATAATTATAATAGCGAGTAAATAACTTGCAGGCAATAGTAATCACTAATCAGTTTCCCAAGCAATAAGAAGGTAACACTGAACTAACAACTTGTGAAAAGTTTAATTATAATTCATAAGCGTGGAGCTCAGGACAGGATGAAATGGCGCTCGTTAGTGGAGACCTATATGTTGCAGTGGACTGATAAAGGCTGATGATGACAATTTTTAAAAGTACAGGGACAAGTAGTGTTTGCCGAATGATCCACCCTGCGACACGCGACCCGTGAGTGCGGTTTGCACCAAAATTTACACCAAACATCGTTTTTACACTTAGACCAGCGAACCAATTTTGATGAATTTCGTTATAAAGATACCTAGACATAAAGATAGATGGGACCTTGGTGAAGAAAATAGGCTACTGTTGCTATTTTTGTCACGAAAAGTAAACTTGAACGAGTGTAATAGGGGATAAAAGTTTGAATAGGGAACCGACCAGTTCTCAAGTTAGGGATATAAAAATGATGTGACCTATACTTTTGGTAAGAATTTTAGAAGATTTCTGCGTTTTTGACTCATCAATCTAAAATACGGTATGATTTTTTTGATAATATAGGGTAAAGAATTATTTCTCGAGCCAGGGATTTAAAAATTCATCATACCTTTTTTTATTATGAAATAAATAATTTTGTCTGTATTTTTTACCAATCAATGTAAAATAGGGATGATTACAATTTTACGATGTGAAACGTCTGCCGCGGGGTCAGACCGGTCAGACCGGCTTGGCAACGCGTCGCCAAACATCGCCGGGATCGAGACCGGGAATAGGATACAATTTTGGAATGGGCATGAGAGTAGGGACCCTCTCCCTGGAATGGGAGGGGAATGAGAGGGGTTAAGTTGGTTATACCTTATACGCTGTAGGTCATACTAGGTTCGAAGTATTTATATACTTTATTATGAAGATTGGCCCGTCTGTACATGAAATATTTAGAGTTCCGCGTAATAGCCATGTTCGGAAAACATTTTATGTGTAAGCACAAGTATACATGCAAACAAAATAGCGGGCGGGTCAGCTAGTTCATAAATAAATAAATAATGCTCGACGGTTTAATGCTATGATATTACACTTTGCAGATAATTACGACGTTACCATCACCTTAATGTACCTATGTATGTATTTTGATTTTTTTCTACTAAGCGTAATTGATTGAGCCCACCAGCTAGCTAGCTAGGTAACAGCAGTGGCAGTGGTAAATGTTTCAAATGACGCGGCACTTGGCATGTGGAGTGAAGTGAAGGCAGCTCACCTGCGACTGCGACCCACTCGCACCTACTCCGGACAATTTACGAGCCGCCCGCCCCGCGCCCCGCGCCTCGCGCCCCGCGCCGAGGTCGCAGCGCCGCCCTCAAGATATTACCTGGCTAGTGCCTGCCCCGCTCGTACCTACACCTGCTATCATTTCGTATTTCTATTGCACGACGGTCATGACTACATCTAAGGGCGCACTCGCAATAAACTCGGCAGAATTTATTGAATCGTTGCTCGTGGATAAGTATATTTATATCGCACTCAAATAATTCATGTTTATAAAAGCGTCTTTGTAAGACTTGCTTCATTAGGAACTTTGCAAATACATACGTTTTGAATTACAAATAAACAATGAATGACAAATGAATTATGTTTAATATATTAAAAGCTTGTTCTATCGAACCGAATTCACAAAAGGAGGAGATTCTAAGTTCCGCTGTGATCACTGTTTATCATTATTTATTTTAAAAGATATTATAATTTATTGATAGAAAAATATTACTGTTTCAATAAAATTCAATAAAGGTGCAAGGTTCTTTCTTTGATTTGCATGTGAACCTGCGAGCGGGAGGGCGTTGCACGCGTATGCATTTTTTGGAACTCGTCCGAGAAAGGTAGCGGAATTTGTACTATTTTTTTTGCGTTGTAGAATATATAGGTGCAAGGTTGATAAAAGCAATGATATGAGGTTTTTTTATTTATTTTTAGAAGAGATGAGAGTATTTTCACTGATTTTTAAACTCCATTGTTCCTATTTTAGGTATTAAGCTATTGCATAGCTTCTATCGAGGGCCTTGAGCGCGGGGACCGAATCCAGAAATTCCGTAACGAAAAAAAACCTCACGCTCCCCACTCCGACGGGCACGGAGGTGTGGCTTGAAGGCCGTGCATTGTCTAACGTTTCTTTTCGGCAGTCTTCGACACGGTGTTTGTGTGCGTGCAACTAGACGTATTGTACGACTCTACGAAGCTCGCACGAATCGAGACGATCACCACGCTCAAAAAGTGTAACTTGAATTAATATAAATAATTATAATTGCATAAGTTGATACACAATGCTATGCAATATAGCTTTACCGCGGCGGTCCCCGAGTGCCACACGTCTTTTATTTTTTATGGCTCTTTACTATTAAAATACCTTATGTGACATCTTTTCAATAATAGCTCCACAGTTCTGCCCCGCCGCCGCGTCGTGGAGAACTCGCTCGCGTGCTAAGCCAAGAGAGCCAAAGCGTAGAGCTCCAAGTTTCAAACCCTTGTATGTTTCTATTTCTGAAATTTTTGTATGGTTCCTGATTAAAATACCTTACACATTGTCACATTGTCTTATTTTTTATAAGTTTGGTTAGTATTCACTGAAAGTTGTCGGAACATGATACTTTTCTGAAGACGGACCTAATTCTAAAATATAAAGATAATCTTGTCCTACAACCAAAGTTGTCTAACATCGAAGAATTATTGAATGTGTTGAACTACGCCCGAGGCTTTGCTCGCCTACTACACAGAACTTCCGAAGGCAGAATAAGTTGTACTATAAATAAAGATTCTGATTCGAAATTCGAAATAACCTAGAAAGGAATATGCCTATAATCTCCACACTGGGCATGCGGTTGGGGATTGTAGGGCATAGCCCATCCGCGGTCCGGGAATTTAGCTGTGCCGGTGTTAGGTTAGGCTGCGCTATGTTGCAATCAGGATGCGTTTCCATTGAGGCGGAGCGGAGCAGAGATGTGCTTAAATAAATAAATTGAATCGCTTTTAAATGGTATCACGTCATGTATTTTCATCAGGGAGTTTTCAATGGCGATATTCGACTGTCCTACCATTTGCTATAAGGGAGTGTCAATCCCTACATTCCAGATCAGCTCATAATATTACCATACCACCGAATTTACAAAAGTACCTATGCTTTTTCGTATTCAAGTTTTAAGAAATTGCTCAGTTTCAGCTCAGCCGTTTACCAGCAAATGGTCGATTTTTTTTTAAATGGATAACTTACTTACGTTCTCAAATAATACGTATGCCTCCGGCTGGCCGCCCTCGGACACGCCTGTTTACTCCCTACCACGTGCGTCATGTTCATCGATTATTGCTTCACCCCCCACTCCCCCTCCGCCCCCCAATTTACGAAGATTATTTTAGCCAAACACGTTACATAGCGTATTTTAAATTATATACAATTTTCTCAATTCGTTGAACTCCAAAGGAAATGATTCAAGTGTCTCGCTGAGGCACACGACTACCAGACGACTACCAGGAGCACATAACCATAGCCATAGCCACAGCAACACAAAGGCGAAACATTGTCCAATGAGAATGAAAATGTCCTTCCGTTTCCATTATTGCTCACACGCTTGTGTGCTTGCCGGTGAATCAAACTCAAACGCACACTCAAATTTATTTATTCAATAAGCACTGTGAAGTACACTTTGAATCGTCATTTCGTAAATACATGCCTTTACGCACACATTGGTTGATTTTTGGCCTACGTTTCGAGCAGAGTTTTATTCCTTACCTTCCATCGTTATGAACTGTCCGGTCACTGACCTCCGCTGAGCAGCGATCCCGCACTCGAGTTGTTTGCTCTTGAGCAGTCCTGTTGACTCCGTCGAGTGCTGCACTCTTGCGTATTTTCTGAACTGATACAAGTGCTCTCATCAAGCACTTGAATCAAGAGCTAAAAGAAGCTGCAATTACCAGCGGCTAACGAGTGCGTTACTCCATTATTTTATTTACAAAAATATGGATTAAGCTAGGCTTATGCTATTATTACCTACATACATAATATACATACAAACAAAGCAGGTAGGTACGACCATTGATATATACTGTTGCTATCGGGTACGACCTGGTTTGTTTCATTAATCCAGTCAGCGCGAGCGAATTCAAGTTCTGGGGCCCGACCGCGCTAAATTATAACAGTTAAACCTTGGCTAAATAGTGATCGAACCAGAGCTTTTTCCATTTTTCGTACCGCGCTAAATTTTCGACAGAAACTTGAAACGTAGCTTTTCGCGGCTGGAACATTTTAGCGGAAACCCAGTTAAACCTTTATCGTATCACAACATTTTCATGGTTTCGTACCGCGCTAAATTATTTGACACAAAGTTGAAGCCAGCGTGATCGTAAGAGCACTCAAACAAGCGTCTTTGATAAATTTGCTCCGGAGGTACTTTTTCTGAACTGCATCGTAATCGTATGAGATAATTATGAGTATTGCGAAGAATTTTGTGATATTTTTTCTTGAAATAATAGTGCAAAATGCATATCACGTACTCAAATTTATTTAAAAATGCAAAAAACGATGAAACGGAGGCCTTTTGGACGATCGCAATAATCATAGAATCAACACACCCAAACACTGAAAATGCAATAGGCCCCTGTTCCTTCTGTTCTGTTATGTTGCAAGGCAAGCTGCTCTCTCGGAAGTATCCACGGGGATGTCTGCTGGGAGAGCACCAGACGTTCCCTTACGTACTTACGTAAATAAAAACTGCAATGGCAGATCATTGTAAATGGCAGGCTGCGACAACGACATGGCAGGTTATTGCAACAAGTGGAACTGTTGCTGCTCGCCACTCGGCCGCTGGCAGGCGTCCAGCAGGCGCCAGGTGAACGTCCTGTCGGTGGCTGATATGTACTTGTGGAGCGACAAAATGAGCTAGAGGTGGACACTAGCTTGTAAATACTGGCAAAATAGTACGAATTGGAATACCAGTAGTATTCTAGATCCTATTACTTATTTTAAATTGCCACTCGGTTAACGTATTAGAATTTCTTCCACATTACAGGCGACACACTTAGAATTAGAAGGAAACAGGCTGACTCGTCATAATGTGTGTGCGTCATAAATGCGCCTATGATTAATATCTTATGTTGATATTTTTGAAATACTTGAGTTGAGAGTAGTTGCCTGGTGAGCGCCCCACTCGGAGCACTCAGCGCTCGTCGGGAGTCGTCGACAGAGCAAGGCTCATCTGGCTCATTTATCGATTCTTACGCTCGTTTACGGCAGTTCATGAGTTTCTGCTCATTCATTTTATGTTTACAAATTCGGTTGTTAATCGATGAACGACACTCCTGAATCATTTTTTAATAATTATTGAACCAGATATTTAGCAATGGTATTTATTTAAATTTGCAAATAAGAGTATGATGAATGTGCATAGTTCACATTATTTTAATCAGTGTTATGTGATAAGCGTGTACCAGACTATTGATTATTGTAATACCATGTCAGTTACGAACGACCCTAGCTCGAGTTTCGGTTAAATCAGCGTCTGGCATGGAAGTTGAACGTCGGCGTCGATGGGGTCGATGGGGTCGCTCTGCTTCCACGGCGGGCGCTGGGCGGACGTCGCTAATACGATAACTGTACCATCGCTTTAGCTTATGTACTCGGTAATATGTAAATCGATGGGCTGCTCCACACGGCCGAGAGTCCGCGGTGCCGTGTGGAGGCGGCTCTGTGCGGGCACGGCGCGGCGGCACGGGCCCGGGTCAGGCACGGCACGGCACGCCCTCGCCTGGGCCGGGCTGCCCCCGCCCGCAGCCGCACTGACCCGCGCCCGTGCTGCTTGCAGGATGCACGCGGTGGGCCTGCACTCGGCGCTGGCGATCCGGCGCGAGCGCAAGCGGCGCGCCGAGCAACAGCGCGCGCGCGAGCGCCGCTACTCGCTGCAGAGCTCCGAGTCGGGCGTGACCTCGCCGCACTGCTCGACCGGCTCGCTGGAGCGGCGCCGCGCGCGCGCCGCCCCGCCCGCCGACAACGAGGTCGTCAGCTCCGTGGGCATGCTGCACCTCGGCGTCGTCTTCCTCGTGCTCGGCCTCTTCCTCGTCGGCTCCGGCTGGCTGCCCGACGACCTCACCTCGTGGAGCAGCGTCGGCTCCGCGAGCTGGTTCAACGAGCTCGTGTGCTCGGGCCTGTTCGCGCTCGCGATCGGCGCCTTCCTGATCGCGCTGCACAAGTACCTCACTAAGAGCGAGGAGGACGCGCTCGAGGAGTACGTGCAGCGGCAGCTGACGCGCAGCCGCTCCGGCCACCGGCTCGAGCGCGACGCGGAGACTGGAGGCATGCAGACCAAGCACGCGCGCCGCGCCCGCGCCACCGAGGTGGGTCTGCCGCCTCCCGCCTGCAGCGAGCTGTACGCCTCGCCGCCGGCCGCGCACGGCTTCGTGAACGCGCTCGCGCTGAACGGCGAGGCGCTGCGCGAGTGTCCGCTGGAGCAGATCGCGGAGGAGGAGGCGTCCACGGGCTCGCTGGAGGCGGCGGCGGCGCGCTTCAACCGCGCCACCTACTCGCAGCCGCCCTCGCTCAGCCTGAGCCCCGGCTCGCCGCGCGACACGCGCGAGCTGCTCGCCGAGCCGCGCTACGCCGCGCTCGCGCGCATGTGAGCGAGTGTTCGTGAGTGTTCGTGACGCTGGTGATGGCGCTCGCGGCGGGGACCGTCGTCGCCTGGATCGATGTATACTTACTTGATCGCGTGTTGATTACGAATGAATTCCGTATGTATTGGCTTGAGACTGATCGATATTTATACTGTACTGACGACTACTATACATAATTATAATTATATTGATATTACGTTTACCTATTTTCATACAAAGACGAGATTCCCCTATTCTCTAAAAATTAAAGTGTATCATTTGGTACCACTCTGTGCCAAACCCCTGTCTGCTGTAGAGATGGCTCGATTCACAACTTGCTTTGGGCACTGAATGATTGGCGAAAAACATAGTTTTTGCAAAATCTAAGTATAGATTACTTTATATTTATATTATACATTATATTTATTGTATAAAAACTGTATAAACATGTTTTATAACCAACATTTATTTCATGAATTTTGAAGGCCACCAAAAACTATCGCCTTGCTATCGACGAAACTGTCCCTTGAAAAATTAAAAAGTAACCTATTGAATTAAATTATTTAAAAATACGTTGGTACATACTTACATAATAATGTACCAAACGTGAACTCAGACTCGGGCCAACTAACAGCAGGCTAATTATTGTGTGTCTGACTTTGCGCCAACCAGTTTATTGTAACAAAGACGTTAAAAAAATATAAGCCAAGCAAAGTTTCTTACCATTTTTTCTCTGTATTGTAGCGTTATGAAAAAAATTACAGTACTTAAAAAAAATACTGTATTTTATTTTAGTCCAGGAATAAATAGCATTTGTATGTATATTCTATCAGAGATTTAAAAATCGTAAGTATATATGTTTTTACATATAATTTTATAATTGTACGCGATAAATATATTCTCAAACTTAAATTCGGTAATTATAATAAATAATTAACAAACAGCCTTTATCCTAATAATATAACGAAGGACAGTTTTCTTGATTGTAAAGCGTTATTTGCCCATCCGCACTAAACTTTACAAATATACAGTACCCAATGTGTTTTGTGTACGTGGTCTTTTAAACAAAATGTTGATGACGTGAATTGAGGCTAACTGCGGACGACCATTTTATGAAATAATAATGAAGTTTCGGCGTTAAGGGCCACCGCATACCATCCCAAAATGTCTGTTGATCAAACGTCGGAAGCTCACCGAAAGGCGTTCCTTTCACACGAAGTGATTGAGCATCTGCCAGGCCACACACACGGTTAGAAATTTTCCGGTCCGACATCTGTGAATAAAATAAAATGTCGGACAGACCTTTTGCGGATCTTCTGCGGCTGCCCTAAAAGTGATTACGGGATCATCGCGCGAGTTGGCGATGCAAGCGATTGTCGCGCATTTATATGTGTAATCTCGACAATTTTAATTGTGAGAGAACATTATATGACTTCGTTATGTACTTTTGAGCGCTGGTCCATATGGTCACGTAATCGCGTGCCATTATTTTAGAAAAACGCCTCTATCTCACATAGTACTTATTATTGCTCGTGTAAGCAAAAATAATAAATCTGTACCTAGGTATTTAGTTTTATTTATGGCTGTGAATTCTCTCCGTTATACTTATGTAAGAAACACAGATTTATTTAAATGAACTATTGATATTGATATTAACAAGTAAGCTACTTCACGAGCTTAGCTTCACAATGCTCAAACTACGTATGTAGGACGTAGGTAGGTAGGTAGGGTCGGTTGTACGCGATGCCCTTTCGATAGAGTCCTTCCATCTCTCAGTGCGTCCTCGCTTCCCTTGTCGCTACGTATCGTACTAGCTTAGTTTATCGACTTCATCGACGATTCTTAGCTTTCCTCTTCTAATCTATAAAACTTCTAAGTGCTGTCTATAAAACATTGCCTTACTAAAAATAATCACAATTTTGTCGTAAATTGTTTACTAACTAGGTAGTACTAAGAGCACAATTTTTAACTTATTGTTATATTATTAGAGTTAAAGATAGAATATTTAATATTTTACTTATATTAACTATACTAAAATGATGTAGACAATTTCTACCAATTTAATATTTTTATCGTTTTGGTAATGTTATTTAGCAAACCTATGTGATGAAATGTAATGAATGAATCTTGGATGACAACGCTTCGACGCGCGCGCGATGGAAGTGGTTGCTGCTTGACGGCTATAGTGCTTAGATAGGTTATATTATAGTAAAATTTGTACTGAGCACCTGCTCTGGGATCTCGCCGGTCACAGGCGATGGTGTCTTATGTAGATGGTTGGTGAGGTTCATGAAGGAGTTTGAATTAATTAAATGCGCAGCAGAGCGTCGCGCAGGATTCACGGACGGTCCATCGCTAAGCGGGAGCTCCTCACCTCAGTCAGTCCTCAGGTGGGACCACACTGTGCATTATTAGTACAACAAAGCCTGGCTGATCAGGCCAGACGCGCTTTGATTTATATTCACAATTAAACATTAATTAATTACTTTCCTTATGATGGTTATATCAGTGGCGGCAGTCAGCGTGTCAGGATTCTATTCAATGATAGACATGGTATTTTAATAATAGATTGCACGTATGAATAGTCAATACGTTAATGCACTTATTTATAAAATATCTTGTGCCTATACTACTTTTACAAATCACTACTACTTAAAACTAAGTATTTTTGATAAAGAAATTCAAAAATGTTACATGTAAATAGCATTTTTATTATAATAAATACATACTATACTATTAAATTATATTCAGCAGGTAATTATGTAAGGTACCCATATCATTGGGAATTTGTAAAGCAGGAAATATAATGTTCAGTTAAAGGCTTATTAGAACCACGCGGTATTCAGTCTGTCCTATGAAGACTGTCTTACTGACTAATTAGTCAAGCTCGCTATTTACTATGACTGACTTAGTGGCTTACACCACACTAAGTGTAAGACAGTCTTACTAAGACAGTGTGAATACCGCGTGCTCCTATAATAAGCCTTTTAGGCGGTGTCCTCGGTCAGTCTAGTCTACTGAGCTAGGGAGTACGCAGTACGCACGTACGCCCGTACGCACGTACGCACGTACGCACGCATGGCAGTAGAACCAGCGTACTACGTAAGAGGCACTAGCTCGAGACTTCTACTAATTACCACGGTACTACGAACTATATACGAGTAGAAGACGAGTATTTGGTTTGTAGATAAGTAGTTGTTATAATTTGTTGTAAATGTTTTGGTGTTATTGGAAGCTCATTAAAGTGTTTTACGCAAGTTCGATATCGTGCGAGTTTTTACAAACGCTTTTGCGCATTTTTTGTACAACTACTTATATATTACTTAATCTTTACACTTGGCACATAATTTGACGTTTTTGTATAATATCTATATCATTGTAATATAATAATACCTAGTAATAGCTACATGAACCTATAATATCGATATGTCAAATCGATTTTCCAATCGTTGTCGACGTATTAATTGCATGGTAACTTCTTCTGTAGCTCTTATTGTGATACAGATCATGCAAGTACAGAAACGAAATGTTGCTTACACACAGTAAATTCTCCTTTCTAGGTCGAGACAAATTTAATATTTATTATTATATTATTAATTGATTTAGGTACCCATTGAACAGACCATAGTTTGTATTGATCTCAACCGAACAATCGGGTTATCCTGAAGATCTATGAACTTATTGCTCGTTGTTTTACAATTTTAGTTCTATTATCAAATTGATTAAATTAAAAGTGGTTAATTTAATCAATTTGAAAATAGAACTAAATATGTTAACAATTATATTTAATATAACCAAAAAGACATTGTATTTTAGGCAGTATAATAATCTATTTACCTTTTTTAAATACTCTTATTGCATTCCATTCAATGTAAAGTAGTACCTTACAAGTACTTCAACTAGCTAGGTTTACATAATTGGACTCAATTTGAATGGGCACTTTTATTATTAAAGTTTTCATCGTCAATGTTTTGATTTTACTTAATTCATCCCTCAACTTCATCTCCATATTCAAAATGAAGAAAAAAATATCAATGTTGGGTCGTGATTTGTACTGTACATGGTATTTACAATTTGGTATCTCAAGTATAACCTGATCGAGTACTTTTCCACAGAGCTAGGTTTATACGCTGTTCCACAGAGCTAGGTCTGTGCGCTGTTCCACAGAGCTAGGTCTGTGCGCTGTTCCACAGAGCTACGTCTGTGCGCTGTTCCACAGAGCTACGTCTGTGCGCTGTTCCACAGAGCTAGGTCTGTGCGCTGTTTCACAGAGCTACGTCTGTGCGCTGTTCCACGGAGCTAGGTCTGTGCGCTGTTCCACCAGCGCAGAGCGAGGATGACACATAGCACCAGCGCGGGACTGATTCCCGTAGTGATATGCGCAACGAGCTCGGCAGATTTATCTCAGTATGAAGTAAGACATGGATGTATCAATAAATAACAGGCAAACGTCGATACAAATCTAAATAAAATGTCTGTAGTGCAAGGATTTTTAAATTAAATTAAATTAAATTAAATATCTTTATTTTCAGACACGAGATCCATTGACAATATTAAAAATAAATAAACACACAAAAAATTTAAAAAAATACAATAAAATACTAAAAAAAACAAAGGAGGTACGTAAGGTACCTAAGTACAAAAAAATAAACAAAATAGTGTTCTAGGTGGCAATAGCCATCCATCGTTTATACATGTCTGACAAGATTAGACGATCTGCTATACTCCTGATAATTTCGTTTTTACACATGTCAACTCTGGACATAAACGAGGCTATTCTCTTTCTCTGGATGGCATGGAAAGAGTCAACACGGGCTTCAGTATACATTTCTGAAGCGCTTCAGACACATGAGATGTCTAAAAACGTTGTTGTATGTCACTCTTATACCATCGTGCGATTTTTTGGTATACTCTGTCCACAGTTGACATGTGTAGAAAGACTGACAATATGACTTGAACAGGGTGACCTTCACGTCAAACGAACAGTTGAAAAATTTCCTTGCTATCATGTTGCCAACCACACACAAAGATCTACGCTGACGCTCTATGTCGCTATCGTCTTTCAAGTTCGAACTTACGATATGTCCTAGGTATTTAAAGCTCTCTACTATTTTAATAGGTCGCCCGCCAATGTAAACCTCAGGAACTTTCTGATCTAAAGATAACCATCTGAGTCTTGTTCGCGTTATAGATAAGATGGTGATCTTTTGCGTATTCCTCACAGATGGTGAGCAACTTTGTCAACCCTTTGATCGAAGGGCTGAGCAGAACCATATCATCTGTGTAGCTCAGATTGTTGACATATCTGCCATCCAATCTGAGCCCGACCGGGGTACTGCTTAGCTCTTCAATCAAACCATTGACGTACCAGTTAAATAGATCGGGAGAGGAGAGCCCCCCCCTGTCTCACTCCGCAAGATAGCTGATAGTTGTCAGATTGCTCAGTGCCCCACCTGACGTTGTTGGTCTGATTCTGGTACCAGAACTCAAGGAGATCAACAATGTCAGCCGGGACCGAACCGTTACGCAGTTTGCCCCAAAGACGATTATGGTTTAAGGTATCGAAGGCGCGGCTAAGGTCAAGAAATATAGCATACACGGATGTTCCTCGCTGTGTGTAGTAGCGCGCGACCTGTTTCATAGAGAATATGGCCATGTCAGTCGAAACTTGAGGACGAAAACCAAACTGACCATCATTGTACGGCAAAACGCCAAGGTGTGACTGTATAATGCGATCAAGCACCTTAGCTACTATTGTTGCCAAAGAAATCGGTCTGTAGTTGGCCACGCTCGAGATATCACCAGTTTTGTTTTTGGTAATCGGGACCACTAGGGTGCGAATAAGCTCCTGGGGAAGGTAACTATACCTCAAGCAGAGAGAAAAGAAACGCGCCAGCACCTCACAGATATGAGGGCCCGCACACAGTAAGTGCTCTATGCTTAGTCCGTCATGTCCCGGAGACTTACCACGGTTCATCTTTCTCAGAATAACGCTTACTTGTTCCGGTGTTATCATCACGTGTTCGGTCTCCGAGACCGGACGGGTCTTTTGAACAAGATTTTTACTATGACTACTATTACTTTTGTCCTGACTATTAACACTAAAATGATTACGAAATATGTTTGCAATATTTTTTTGACTCTTCTCTCCTTCAACATTAATCGGTAATATATTTTTCCTATCCATCTTCTTAACTTCTTTCCAAAAATCTTTAAAGTTGCCATCACTGCGATGCCGGGCCAACATATCCATCTTGATTTTCTCCTGATTTTTTTGGACGTATTTAAGTGCGTTTTTAAACTCTCTGCGTGAAGCAGTCATTTTATCATAGTGATATCCCGAGCGGGGCCTTCCATACTGAACCCAAGTTAAAAAGTTCTGCTTAGCATTAACGTGGGTTTGCTTGACGTGAAAATTCCAACCTACCAGTTTATTTCTTTTACCAACGAACTTGCTTTTATATCTTTTTTTAGCTGCTTCTTGTAATAAACTGACCAAGTTGTGATAAATATCGTCTAAATAATCATTAAAACTACTACACATTGAATTTTTAAAACATCTTAGATTATACTTATTAATTAAACCCTGTAACGCCTCTCCACATAAATTAGTATACGTTCGCTTCTGATATTCGTCCCTACTACCCCACAAATGCTTATTAATTATTCTTTGGTTATTATCAAAAATTATTTTTGACCGAACATTTTTAAAATTACATTTTATTTCAAGCGGAAAGTGGTCCGACCAGTATGTGCCATATTTAACATCTATTCCCGTTATTAAGCTAGCCGCAGCTTCCGTCGCGATGCAATGGTCCAGCCAGCGGCAAGCACCGTTCATGTCACTTACATGGGTATACGAATCTGGTTTCAGTCTTTTCAGGTCCACACAGCGTAATAGTTGCTCACCACAGAAATCCTCCAACTCTTTTCCAAAAAGAGTGGTTGGATGCGCGTTGAAGTCCCCTAAGACAAAATCACTTTCCGTTTCAGAGCTCTCAATTACCGCACTAATCTCCGCAAGGCACTGTATAAAGTCAGGCAGGTTGTCCTCGTCATTAGTAGGCATATAAACACTAAAAACCAGTAAGCTACGATCGTCTTGTACTAATCGCACTGCCACTACGCGATCACTTTGACACTTTATGATCTCGGTGCTGGTGAAGAGGCTAGATCTCCACATTAACGCCACCCCTCCATAAGGTCGCCCACGAAGAACACCTGCCGATGTGTCAATGGAAGACTTAGCATAGCAACCAAATTCCTTATCGATTTCGTTCACAAATCCCAAGGCATATGGCATAAGCCAAGTTTCTTGCAGTGCAATGATATCGGTACTCTTACACAGATCTCGTACGTGCTGAACGGACCTTTTAACTCCCTGGCAGTTAAAAGTGACCAATGTGCAATCTTCTTTAGGTTGTACTACCATATTTATTTGTTAAGTTCAGCGGTATCGTTCCCGATGGAACGCTGCTGGCGATAACGCCGAAAAACCAACCCCTCAGGCCAAAAATTTTTTTGTAGGAATTTAGTCAGTTTTGAAGTAAGTACCGTTAGTTTAAAAGAATTAAAATTAGTTTCTCGTGTCTGCTTCAATAATTCTATTTTATAACAATTTTCATTCATTTCATTTATATGTTCTCTTATGTCAATCTCCGTAATATTTTTCATTAAACGCGACAAATACACGTAAGCATACGAGTCCGCCGCTTGTAACTTGCTTTGAGAACTCTGTAAAGTGCCGCGTACATTCCTGTACCTATATTTATGGGTTGGTTTTTTCCTAGATACCATTGTAAACCCTTCGTTATCAGTCCGCGATTCATTCGGAAAGCTGTCCGCTATATCTCTGTAGGTAGGTGCATCATTCGTGGTCGTGGCGCTCGGCCGAACCCCGGCCGGCTTGCCATTTAGTCTTCGCTCGGACGTGACAGCGAGCGCGCGCGCAGGGGTGGCGCCGCCGCCGCCGTCGTCGGCGCCGGTGCGGGCCTCGGTAGGCGCAGGTGGCTCGCGGGGTCCGCACTAATCGCCGCCGCCGCCACCGCTCGCTCGATGCCCGCTACACTCACACAAACACCAACCGCGCACGGTGTCTCGGGCATAAGCTCAACTATACCCTCAATTGTATTAGATGCGTTACTTTGCTGGATGTTTCGAGTATTCTTATCCCTATGATAAGACCTACGAAACAGGTCTTCTTCTCTTTTGCTGGTATTAGAAGATTCCCGAAGCTCCACCAATATGTTTTTAACGTCGTCGATTTCCTTTTTTATTGCTTCAATATCAGTAGCAGTGCCTAGGCAATTATTATCTGGCTTAGCTTTCAGACATGCTACTTCGTTCTTTAGTAATGTCATTTCCTTTAAAAAGGACACAATGTCAATGTAATCGAAAGATACACTCGGTAATTTATTTAAATTTTGGGCCACAAAAATAGGCAATCCGTCAGGTTGAAATTCTTTGATCATCTTTATCATCTCTTGAACGCTTTTCTGTTCTCTGCCCTCCTTTCTTCGTAAGTACTTTTTAGTAGGGGCCATCAGCTGATATGCCAGAAATCTCGCGGTTTCGATCTCTTCAATCTTGTATGCACTAAGACAAATCTGAATAATTCCTGTCTCTGGAATCGTGTCTACCTTATTACTGACAAAGGCCAACATCTCATTAATTATGACTTTGCACTCGGAACATCGCGAATTGTTCATTGTTGGGTTATTCGAGGTATTACGTGTTACATCGCCCGCGGTAGGCGATCGCGCCAACGGCATGGTAGCGGCGTGCGCGTCTCGGTCAATGACGATGGACGGACTCTACTTTATCTACTTTATTTTTACCACAAAACACACAGTGCGAAGTCACCTTGTTGGATTTGAAGGAAGGTAAAAGAAGACGTGGCAGACCATCAGTAACCTGAACACCAGTAACACTCAGAAACGACATGAAGGGCAGCGATGTTGATACGGAGATGACGCAGAGTAGACCACTTTAGTAGAAGGGGTGGGGGTGTATGGGGTGCCAAATTTCATCTTCGGTACCCAACCCAACTACCAAATGCAGCCTAAAGGCAAGAAGTCCAAACTTTCGGATGAGACTCTTCGGCTGATGACAAAAAGACGGGAAACCACTCAAGCCACTTTGTCAGAGAGGTCAGACCTGAACAAGCGTATTGCGAAGATGATACGGCGCAACCTTCGGAGCTGCAACACACGCCTCATTGAAGAGGCAGTAGAGCGAAACCGAGAGTCCAAAGTCAGCACTCAGCAGCTTGGCAGGAGCCACCTGACGAAGTTAACAACACACGATGGCCGAACCTTATTGTCAAAGCCGGAGATATCATCGGAGATCGAGGACTTCTATGGCCAACTGTACACGGCACATGCTCCTTCCCCCAACGTGACAATCACGATTACTGAGCCACCCTCACCCGCCACTACACCGACGACCTGCTGGAAATCAGCCAAGACGAGATCGTGTTGGTCTTGAGTCAGCTAAAAAATGGAAAAGCCCCCGGTGAAGATGGAGTCACTTTAGAGCTTCTGAAGGCAGGAGGAGCTCTTGTTGTGCAGGAGTTGCAGAACCTCTTCAACTCCGTCCTTTACTGTGGGAGAACTCCAAAGGCGTGGAACGAGAGCTTGGTGGTTCTGTTTTTTAAGAAGGGAGATAAAATCCTTCTTAAAAACTACATACCTATCTCGCTCCTGAGCCACGTCTATAAGCTGTTCTCAAGGGTTATTACGAATCGTCTCGCCAAGAGACTCGACGAGTTCCAGCCACTGGAGCAGACCGGGTTTCGCGGAGGATATGGCATAGACCACATTCACACAGTGAGGCAGATCATACAGAAGTCTCAGCCCCTGTGTCTAGCTTTTGTGGACTATCGTTATATCGATGTGTTGAGTTGAGATGTCTGTACGAAGGTGGCACTATGAGTGTCCGAGTACAGGACCAGCAGTCTAAATCCATCCAACTGCGCCTAGGAGAGAAACAGGGAGATGTCATATCTCCGAAACTCTTCACGAGCGCGTTGGAGGATATGTTTAAGACACTGGACTGGAAAGGTATGGGCATTAACATAAACGGCAAGCCCATCTCACACCTGCGATTTGCTGATGACATAGTCCTAATGACGGAGTCGCTGGAGGAGCTACAACAGATGCTGGACGGCCTAGCATCAGCCATCGGAGTATACATACCTCGGGCAGATATTGCAGTTGGGTAGAAACAACTTTGAGAAGGAGGCCAAGAGGAGGATTCAGCTGGGTTGGGCAGCATTTGGAAAACTACGTCGAGTTTTCTCATCATACCGCAATGTTTGAAAACAAAAGTTTTCAATCAGTGAGTCCTACCCGTCATGACATACGGAGCCGAAACGTGGACACTCACAGTACGGCTAGTCCACCAGTTTAAAGTCGCTCAGCGAGCTATGGAACAAGCTATGCTCGGAGTTTCGCTGAAGGATAGAATCCGAAACGAGTATATCTGACACAGAACTTTTTTTTTATATTCTGCGACTTGGCAATCTGTTTTTCACAACAATAATCCAATGTGCTGTCTTATAATGGATTCAGGTCGTTCTTAGAAAGATTCGTCCAGTGACTTTCTCTCATTAGTTCTCTGCGAATCTATCCGCTAGACTTTGGATACTTTGTCTCTGCAGTCTGGTGAATCGTAGGCTGCCAGATCCCTGCTCTGCAGTTGAGTGGCGAGTTGGTTTCGTGGTTAGTCATTCGTGTTTGGTACTTTGAGCTGTAGGCCTTTATTTCTTGTTTTATCGTTTTAATTTTGATGTCCATGTATATATATCTATTGCTTATATGCTGCGGTATTTTTAACATGTTTCTTATGGTCTTGATCTGAAATCGTTCTAAAATTACGATGTTGCTATGGCTAGCAGAGCCCCATAGCCGGATGCCGTATGTCCAAATAGGCTTAATGATTGATTTATAGATTTCCAATTTACTGGTGTTTGTAAGTTTGTTGTATTGTGCATTGATCTATCCACGAATGGAATGTTGTAGGTAGTAACAAACACAAAGCATTGTAGTAGCAGAATAGGAGGGCAGACCCCAAATTAATAGGATTAATGCCAGGAGAAAGAAGACTACTCATCTGTTTGAAGTCGGTGTTAAGCCATTTAGATAGGCGATAGGCTAGATACTTCCGCTCCCGCCACATCACATCACCTAACGCTTGCGTGAATGTATCAGCGTAGACGGGGCTGGGGGCCTTTACCTACGTTAGTTGGTACTGCACCGACTTTAAACAGATGAGTAGGTACCTATTTTCTTCTTTGAATTACATAACTAATTAAGTTTATTTGTTGCTTTTTAGGGCAGTAAAAGTGTTTTTTTAAGTCAGTTTACTTAACTATTACATAAATAATATATTATTACATCATAGGGCACGTTCCAAAGGTGCGTGACCTTGCTCTGCGTTGAGGCATGAAGTTGTTAAGCCTGATGTGCCTGTAATTTCACCAGCACACACACCCTTGAAACCGAAACACAGCAATGCTCTTACAATATTCTATTTATTTATTTAGGTACTATTGCAAACTATGAGAAATTATTTTGAAGTTGTGTCGTAATCAACCAATACAAGATACTGTCAAAAGTGTTACCCCAAAAAACTGTATTTAGATAAGGTTTTTTTTCTGAGGTGACTTCGCACTGTATGTTTTGTGGTAAAAATAGTCGCGTTTCTAAAATTTCCATGATAATATTGTTGTGCCATTGCTCAAGAAATCGCAACCCCTGTTTTGATTTTTTCTTTGTTAAATTATATCTTTCTTTATCGTTATCCAATTTTGAATGCCATTCTTTGAAGGCTTTTTTTACTGTGCTGTCATCTGCATACCCAAAGATGCCAGGCTTAAGTAGGTCATTGATATGCAGCAAAAAAACAGTTGCAGAAAGAACAGACCCCTGAGGTACCCCAGCATCAATAGCCAATCGGTCGGACGAGCATCCTTCAAGGACTACTCGTATCGACCTTTCCCTCAGAAAGTCAGATATCCAGTTACACAGGCGAGTTGGTAAACCATAGGATGGAAGCTTGCTTATAAGGCTGTCGTGCCAGACCCTGTCAAAAGCTTTCGAGATGTCGAGTGACACGGCGAGGGCTTCTCCATGCATCTCAATTGCTTCGCTCCGTATGTGAGTGGCATACACGAGAAGATCCCCAGTAGACCGATTTCGGCGGAATCCGTATTGTCGATCACTGAGGAGGTCGTTATTTTCGAAGTATGCCATGAGCTTACAGTTCAGAACACGCTCCATTGTCTTGCAGAGAATGGAGGTGACCGAAATGGGTCTGTAGTTTGACGGGTCGGCTCGACTACCTTTTTTGGCACTGGTTGCACATTCGCAAGCTTCCAGGACTTTGGAACTTGCTCAGTCTCAAGAGACAGGCGGTACAGGCGGGTAAGTATGGGAGACAACTCAGGTGCACATGATTTACCGACACAGATTTTACCAGACAGTTGTCGGAGCTTCCTAACGGTGAGGAAACCGACACTGAGTAGCGATCTGGATCAGTTGTCAGTAGAAGGTCAAGGCAGTTTGCAGTTTGGCCGGCGATGTCAGGTACCCTAGTCGCTACTTGGACCAGCTGGGTGAGATTTAACGACAAAGCTAACTTATACGTCCCTCTCCCGGCATGGTCAGTGTCCTGGTGTGGGAACAACCATTCTTGGTGGTGTGCGTTAAAGTCTTACTTACGTCTACTTGCGCCGAAGGGTACCTATGTTGAGCCATGTCTGTTGCTTCACTCAGGTAGTTTATTAACCCGGTTGGCTCTTGGTCTCCGCTGTGCGATCGGTAGACAACAGCGTAGAATTTTCTCTACGCCGATGTCCACCAGAACCCACATCACGTAAAACTTTGGGTCTTCAAGGTTACGGAGACGCTTACAGCAGATGTCTTCGCTAGCATACAAGCAGATTCCAGCTCGTGCTTTAAAATTGTGCTCCAGAATATAACCTGGGTAGGTCAGGTATGCTACGTCTGACAGTACTGCTATTTGCGTCTCAGTGAGGAACAATAGATGCGGTTTAGCAGTCTCAAGGTGATGGTGGACTGGGTTGAGATTGGAGTGCAAGCCTCTGATGTTGGTGAGGTGCACTTGAAGTGAGAGGAAGTGTATCCACTGTTTATACTTTCTATTGTTTCTTGAACCTTTCATTATTATTTAAGTTAGTTTAGGAGGAAAAAATGGCAGTGTAACGAGGTGATTCTGTACAGGCCCGGTGAAACACAACAATTAGGCACACCAATGGAGGACTAGGCGGGAGACTGCGGGGACGCCCTAACCCCCCCGAAATGGCCATCAGGTCCTCTCGTCCGGTCGCCAACCGGCATGATGGAGCATTTCGGGATTTTTCGCGAGGCGGTGGGGCAGCCTTTCGCAAATGGCTAATTTGCTACTTGGGCCCCCTACAACCTGCGGTTGGCCAGCGGAAAACCGTGCTTCGGATCCCGCTACCCTCTACGACTAGCCGACCTAGTGTGTCAACAATGATGGCATTCAAGAATCGGTCTGATAGGAGCAGCACAAGAACTACAATAGGTAGTAGAGTTCTTTGTTGTTGGCTCGTCCGGGGAGGTACTGCCACCATGCCTATTTCTGCCGTGAAGCAGCTGAGTTGTGTTTCGGTTTGAAGGGTATGGTTGCCGGTGAAATTACAGGCACAAGAGGCTCATTATCTTCATGCCTCAAGTTGATAGACGTAGAGCGTTGCATCGTAGAGCACGTTCCGGAAAAACGTGATCTACGATGGAATGCTTTGTGATAGGTAATGGTTTCTACTTATCATCAGGTGGGCCATGTGCTTGCTCCATCTTCAAATAGTATTAAATTAAAAAAAAAAAAACTGCTACTACCCATTTTTCATCGGTTTCACTAAACATCATACCGGAACACGACTTGATCGCTTGGCGGCATGGCTTTGTCTAGTGGGTGGTAACTAGCCACGGCCGAAGCCTACCACCAGAGAACGGAGCTGTTACTTGGCACCACCCAGGGGACACGTGTAGGCACTTTAAAAGGTCAAACCTACGGACGTGAACAGCTGAGCCCCCCCGTTAGGGTCAATAGGGGCAATTCCAGGATTCCGGCAAAATACACTAGATATAATGAACTTTTTAAAACTTTTTATTTGTTAGTACACAAGGTACTTATTATGTACCTAGGTTAATTTGGAACGATCAATTCCATTGTCATTGTGTTAACCAACTAGCTATTAATTATACTGTGTCCAGTGCCGAAAACAAGGCAGTGCCACCAGTGCCCAGGCATTTTCTGGGGGGCGAAAAAAGACCAGACCAGGACCAAGTTTTAATAATTAGGTTGATATCCAGTTATAAATTGTAGTTTTCTTTTCTGGGGGGCGCAGAGATTACTAGACAAGAACTAAGTTTTAATTATTAGGTTGACATCCGGAAATAAATCTTTATTTTCTTTTCTGGGGGGCACAGAAATTATCAGATCAGGACCAAGTTTTGGGTCATGGATGATAGTTTGATACCCAGATATAATTTGAGTTGTCTTTTCTGGTGGGGTGCAGAAATGACCAGATCAGGACCAAGTCTTCGTTGATAACCTTATACTTATAGGTTGGTTGAAATTTAGATATAAATCGTAGTTTTTTTTTTATATATATTGTATGCTCACCTTTGATAGAAAAATTTCACGGCTCGCTCTGCTCGCCAATTTCGTTAACACCTTTAGGTTGTGAATGGTATACATAACTAACTAACTACGCACAAAAAAGTTTAAATCCATCCTATAAAGTTTGCAAGAAAGACGAATAAGAACACAACAGCGGTAGTTAGAATGATTAAAAAAATTGTTTGTTGTAGTTACATAGGTTTTTCAAAAAATGCCACCGCTTTCTTTGTGTTTTTTCCTTTATGCACCAAAAACTTTGCGGCTCGGTGCGCTCGCCGATTTTATTTCTATAAAAAGTCAAGGAATTCAGACAAAAATCTTAGTTTTTTTTTTATATATTGTATGCTCACCTTTGATAGAAAAATTTCGCGGCTCGCTCTAGTCGCCGATTTCGTCACCACCTTTTATTTGTGAATGGTATATAACTACGCACAAAAATGTTTAAATCCATCCTATAAAGTTTGCAACAAAGACGAATTAGAACACAACAGCGGTAGTTAGAATGATAAAAAAAATTGTGGCTCGCTCCGCTTGCAGACTTCCTTTTTTCCATCTGTTGTTGAAGTTGTGTTTCAAAAACATGCCACCGTTTTCTTTGTGTTTTTTTTGTGCACCAAAAATATTGCGGCTCGCTACTCTCGCCGATTTTATTTCTATAAGTAAAGGAAGTATGCACTGAGAATTCAACTTTATTTTCATTTATGCCGGAACACGAGATTGATTTACTATTCTGCCTGGTATCCAGGCTTAACAATTATAGAAGCTCGCACCGGGCGCGTAAACTGCTATTTACGGCACTGACTGTGTCCATACAAAAACCAAATAATGGAACGTTATCTGATTTCCGTCATAAAAATCATTCAAGTTTTTTGTTAAATACTGTTATTGTTTTTATAATAGTAAAAAAATTACCAAGATACTGAGGTAAAACCTCAAATTTGTAAATGTGTAACTGTCAATTTTATATCAAACGCCATAAGGTTACATTTAAAAAGTTTCTATTGTCAAAAGCGCTAAGGTTACATTAGAAAATCTCATATGGTGGTTCATCATTCATAAATTTTATGATTTTCCGCGCAATTTTCTTTATTTTTTCTTTCATAAGAACCTTCTCCTGAGAATAACAAACACAACAAAAAAATATTTAGCGAATTCGGTCCAGCCGTTCACGCGTGATGCCGTGACCAAGGGAAATAGGGAGTCATTTTTATATATACAGATTGAATTGAATTGAATAAGAGTTCATTTGCCACAGTCTTTGGTATAATTACAGTTATAAACTTAAGGACTAAGTTAATTATAGCACACATGATAAGTAAAAAGCCAATACAACAAAACTAACCAATTGCTTGTTTGCTTGAACTTTCTCTGATTTGCATGTGAATCTGCGGGCGGGAGGGCACGCGTATGCATTTTGTGAAACTCGTCAGAGTAAGTTAGTGGAATTTGTACTAAATATTTTGCCTTGTATATTATCTAGCTTTTATTTAACTTGCATTGTAACTATGTATGTGCAGGTGGAATCTTGCTACTCAATTTTGAAGCAGATATCTTCAACCGATTGAGCTGAAATTTTGTATACACTTTTAGTTTGGGTGACAAAACCATGGTAAGCTGTGTTTCGTTTTTTCTAAATTCCACATGGCGGAGCAAACAAGATAACTTTGCATTGTAACTCGGGTGAAATCTTGCAACTCAATTTTGAAGCAGATTTCTTCAACCGATTGAGCTAAAATTTTGTATACATGTACACGTTTTGGATGACAATGCAATGTAAGCGGTATAAAGTCATTCTAAATCTAACATGGTGGAGCTCCCAAGATGGCGGACTAGTTATTTTTAAATCACTTCTACAATATAGGTATCAAATGAAAGGATTTGCTTAGAAAATTACGAAAAATAAAATAACTAAATCTATATTCAATATGGTGGACGACCCAAGATGGCGAACTAGTTATTTTTTGTGCACTCTTGTGATACGGATATCAAATGAAAGGGTTTCCTGAGAAGAATACGAAAACAATACGACTTCACTCTGAATCCAATATGGTGGACCGTCCGATACGGGGAACTTCTTATTTTTTTAGACACCTAATATAATATGAGTATCCAATTGTAGAGTTTGCTGAGAAGAATACGAATAATACGCATAAACTGACGTCTGCCTTCAACTCTTCGCCTCCTTATTGAAGCACTTATAGACTGTACTAAATTAACAGGCAAACGACTAGTCAACAATGCCGCTTTAAATTAATTTAAATAATAAAAAACATTTAGATTGTGTAATGTAATAAATTTATGGGTTTGATTTAAATTAAAGTATATTTTTTTCCGTTAAGAGCTTTATAAAAGCTTGTTTTTGAAAGTGTTTTTCTACTAATAATTTTGAAAACTGCCTGTCACATAAAAAGTAATCTGTGAACAAGCTGTACCACTCTTGTAAGTTATAAGGTGCTCTTTTTTTTTGAAAATATATGTGTTTACTATCGGCATAACAAATTGGTTTGCCATGTTCAATATGGCAGTTCCTTGGGAGTTCGTGGTACCGAATCCAAGCTACCATATAGGTCATTTATATTGTCTGGTGCTTTTTGTCCAACATGGCCATTCAAGTCCTGCCATGATTTTCCCCTCGGTCATTGGTAAAGACTGTAAGATATTCTGTAGGATATCCCAAAATAACAGTTTTTCTTCCCCTATACAGCCAGCTTGTGGAGCTTACACGGATATTATATTCAAAGGTTCTTGGTTATCTAATGCCAGTTTTACGCTCTTTATCTTATTACTGATTATATCAACGTTAATAATACGTTGTTTCAAATGTTCATCTAAAATTAAGCCAATACCAGTAACCATTGCCTAAGTCTCTGGAGTTCGCTCCTTTCCATTTCAGTTCTTCTACACAGCAAATGTTGATAGTGCGTCTTCGTAAGATGTTTGCCAATGCCTGGCTATGTCCGGTCATAGAGCCTATATTCTACGTAGCGATGCGTATGTGATTTACGCCGCGTCTTGGATCGTCGCTTGCAGGGGACGCCCTAGCAAATTTCTTCTTCGTGGTATTGACGAGTCCATGATCGTTGCTTCAGGGGGACGCCCTAACATTTATCGTCTTTCCATATCTTTGTGTTTTCACACTTGGAAATTTAGGATTTCGCTAAAAAGTTTTACAGCCGGTTGCCACCTGATGCCAAGGCCTTCTTAAGACCTGGATGCCGCCATTGGCCCGCGAGGGGCTATTCCTCCGCCATTCCTTCTGTACGCCCCAGCCTGGGCGCACAGCACTGTCTGCAGCCTTCTCTCCGCCATATCTCAAAGCAGCCTGCAGCACGGGTTTGATATCGGAGTGTCCTTCTTCGGTTCGGTTTTGGTCTTAAAAAGTTTGTTTATTTTTTAAGTTTTAGTGTAATTAGATAATACTGTAATTTTTACGTAAACTAGTACCATGGCGATACCAACTAAACGCGACGCCCACATGAGGGACGACTCAAGTGAGGATGAAGCTTATTGACTTTTGCGGGAAAAGTAATAATCCATATATATAAACTGATATAGAACCACCTGTAAAGTATTTTTTATGGTACTTGAAGATGGAGCACGCACATGGCCCACCAGATGCCAAGTGGCAACCATTACCTATCACAAAGCATTGCATCGTAGATCACGTTTTTTTTGGAATGGGTTCTACGATGCAACACCCTGCGTCCGTCAACTTGAGGCATGTAGATGATAAGCTTTGTAATTTCACCGGTACCCACACCATTCAAACCGAAACACAGAGCAAAGCTGCTTGACGGCAGAAATATGCATAGTGGCAGTACTTCCTCGGACGAGCCCTCCACTGAGAACTCTACTGCACACAAATAGGTACTGAGACTCTATGCAACGTTTACCCATGCTCGTCAGGACTGCACAGGACAGCATCATCTGTTGGTATCATAAAAAAATGTACCCTGCATTACATTGTTGGCAATTATCATTTTAATACCTCTCTATATAATTTTATAACGATAATAAAATCAACGACTATCGTCCCAATAGTCGTATCAGTGAACGGTTTAATATCGAAGAGACCCGAACAATATTTCAAGAGGCTCTGGCTAAGCAGCTGGAACAGGCAAGGATCAGATACAGAAGGCGGATCTCCTGGACTCGGCACGCATTTTAAGGTGGTCACCGGCCGTTTGGGCCCTGCCTCATTTTAGTTTTATTTAGTTTGCCTTGTTTGTGGTTTGTTTTTGGTCAAATTTAATCATTGATATGATTGAATATAACTGGTAATAACGATGAATAGGTTGTTCTCGACGATCTGCCCTACTTTCTATCAGGCTTATCGTGATATAACTGGTCAAATTGTGAAGTGGACGATCGGATACATACGTTATGCATTATTAGCAGGCAACTCAAAAATTGAAAATAAAACAGATAATAAAAAATCTGTCTGATCAATGCCCTAGATTAGTCAAGAGAGTGCAGTGATGGCTAGTACCTAGGTCCTACCTAATTATTTTGTAGCTTTAAGCTTTATCTGCATCAATATTATTATTTTTTTTATCAATAACCATATAACTTATTTTTTGTTTTTCTTATTTTATTTTATTTTTTACTATAATGTTTTGGTATTATTTATACATATAGTACTGTATAATGTAGGTTTTTAAATCTAAAAAAAAATACGGGTTTACAACGAAAGTGAAATAATAATCAGAACTTTATCTCAGGCAATAAAGTACACACAGGACCATATTCAGGTTACGGTGAGATTCCAAAAAAGATTTTGACTCTCATGGATAAAATCAAATCTTCTGCATGAGATACTCCACCACCTCGGTTATCTCCTCTTTCACGGCGTACTGGACCGTATAATTTTTCATTGACATTCATATAATATATTCGGAGGTATTTTTTAAAATTGAGCAGTTTGTAACATATTTATTGTTTTATTTTATAAGAATGAGACACTACCGCCATTATTTTGTGACGATTGTTTCAGATATGCTCCAATCGTTATTGCAGCCAAGAGAGAATCAGCGGTGTAAGTATTCAGACGCATTCAAAAAACAAGTAATGCGATAGGAACCATTATCATCTTCGGTCGTTTGGGAGTCGACAAAAAAATTAAACAGGAGTTATTTTTACATAAGAATGCTTACTCAAAACATGTTCTAAAATCAATTATTATCCAGCTATTTAAGAATAGTGATCAATCGGATGTTATTAATAACTTCAGGCCGATTTCTGTGCTACTAATATATAATAATAATGAAAAACTAATCATTAAAAGATTAATTTACTACCCGAAGACCTTTTACTAGCAGTAAGTTTTATTTTACTTGACTTCAAACAGATAAGTAGGTAGGTACCTAACTCATATTATAGTGTTGGGATAGTAGGCGATCCTGCCTAAAGGGTTCGGGAGCATCAATTTATAACTACAATAACTTTTTGAAACTATATTAAATAAAATTAAACTAACAAACACGACCACTTTATAACATCGATCACCGAGCACACCATAGAGAATAGAATCTAGAGAATTCTGAGTTTGATGTCTAGTGATGTACTTCGGTTGGTGCTAGTGATGTTCTAACAATGTACTCCTTACGAGCACCTACGCCAACAGCCTTAGCACAATGCAAGACTGGTACGCAGCTCCTTTAATCTTGGGCCAGGGATACCCTTTGTTAAGATATCCGCCATCTCTTGTGTTGGTTTGTATAGAATAGTGATTTCACGCCATTGTACACATCCAGATGATGTGTTGCCTAATGTCAATGTGCTTGGACTTTCCACTGATTACAGGGTTGGTAGAGTTTTTCGGCAGCTTGGTTGTCACTGTAAATTGCAACATTATTAATAAAAATGCCTAAATCCTTAGATAACATTTTAGGGTGAATGGCTTCTTTTGCAGCTTCTGTCAGTGCAACATACTCTGCTTCAGCAGTAGAGAGCGTTTACACACACCACACCAACCACACATTTTCGTTTTTTTGTCTCCCAACTTATACATCCATTTGCGTTTTTAAAACAATATCCTGAGTAAGATTTTTTATCAATGTGGCAACCTGCCCCCCAATCGGCATCTGCCATCCCATAAAAGTTTTTTTCCCATTTTGGTAAAACATATTCCAATATCCATAGTACCCTCTAAATATCTTAATATACGTTTTGCGTTTTTGAAGTGTTCTTTATTATAGGCATTATTGAATTGTGATAGGTAGCTTATAGCGTAAGATATATCTGGTCGACTTGCCACAGACAAAAACATTAATGTACCTATTAAGTTCTGGAAAGGAATGTTCTCATCACATGTTTCTGCCTTAAGATTCAGGTATGGTTCGATTGGAGTGCTAATTGTTTTGCAATTTTCCATATTGTATTTCACTAATGCTTTCTTGATTTCCTTTTGGCTTTTTTTCAGGCCATGTTCATCATGTGCTATATTTCGAGTCCGAGACAATACTTTCAGCTTCCCAAGTCTTTCATGTCGAAAGCTTTTTGCAATCCTCTCTTTAGGTTATTTAGTACTTTTCCATTTGAATACGCTATGATTATGTCGTCAACATAAATTGCAATAATTGTACTATCTGCACCTTGCATGTGTAAATACACGGATCTGCAGTTGACGCTTTGAATTTCACTTTCTTTAGTTCATTATCTAGTTTACAGAACCATTGACTACCAGATTGTTTTAATCCGTAGAGATATTTCTTTAGCGAACATACCCTGGGGTGTACGGGGTTCCAACTCCCATCTTCGGAACCCAAATCAACCTCACCTGCTCGTGGTGCACCCTGCTAAACAACGAACGGAGCTCTGGCGGCCGGCTGATTGCGGCAAAGCACAGCCTACATCGGCATATCTAAATTCCCTGGCCACCGACGGGCAGCAGCGTCGCTGGTGCGAGAAGCTGTGCCCTGTGATCCCCAACCCGCATGCCCAGCGTGGGGATTATGGGTATATCCCTCTTTATTAGGGGAGGTCTATGTTCAGCAGTGGACTGATATAGGCTGGTGTGGTGTGGTGGAACATACCTGTTCTCCTTTTATGCTGCATAGATCTTGTAGCATATTTCTGGCTTTGTTGAATATTCCTAGGTTTTAATTTTGACTTTCGTCCACCATTATTCCCTGACATACTCTTCTAAATATTTTTTTTCTAGTTTTTTCATTTGGATATTTTCTTCCAAATTTCCATTTAGGTATGCTGTGACCACATCCATTTGGTGAAGCTTTAAACCTTGTTCAACTGAATAAGCCAACAATATTCGGATTGAACTCAATTTGGCAACAGGGGCTTATGTATCATTATAATCTATGCCCGGTCTTTGAGTAAATCCTTGAGCTACTTAGCGAGCCTTTTTTGTTATTGTGTCATTCAAATTTAATTTGTCTTTTAAAATCAATTTAAAAGGAGAATGCCTAATGCCCGTACCAATTGCGTCAAAACCGAACGTATCCCATAAAATTTATTATAGTTTATAAATGACTAACATTTTTTTTAGTTTTACACACCGACGGAATTAATAATCACGTAAGAAAATATTTTGTTGATTTGGTTTCCGCCGCACGTCGCCATTAGACTGCAACAACCAATGATATATACGTTAATATGGCAACAAAAATTGACGTTAAGTGTTACTATGGCCAATAACCCTCATTTTAATTATTTTGACAGTAGAATCGACTAAAAACTTATTTTTATTGACGCACTCACTTTAGTCTTGGTACGGAGCGCCATACATCAGACGGCATTCTCCTTTACTATATTTTGGCTCTTTTCTTTCTGTTGAATTTTCCATGAACCATAATGTGAGCTCTTATTTCCTTTTTTATAGCATCATGCCACTCGTTGTTATGGCTTTGATCTATTTTTTCACATTTGTTCGTTGAGATCATAGTCTTTGGTCCAAACGGGGGGTTTCTTTATCCTTTGTGGACGCGTAGTGGAACTAGTGCTTTGATAATATGGAATGTTTTGTGAACTTACTGTTATCTCCCTTCCTCCACTTTCCTCATTATCTGTAATTGAATGTATGCTATCGTTATCGTCATCATCATCCTCATCGTCCATCATCGTCCACATGATTTGTTTGTAATTGTGAAGGCTGAAAATAAATATCACTTTTTTTATTTTCTTTTCTTGAATTTCAGTACTTGTTTTTGTACTTTTTGTCTCTTCTAGTTCCATTAGAATTTCAGTTTCAGGTTTTTGATAGTACATTTGTTCATCCAGGATCTTTACAACACGACTCACAACTATATTATTTATTTCAGGTATGTATACTCTGTAAGCTTTGCTATACTGTGCATAGCCAAGAAATACGCCAAAGTTAGCTTTAGATGCAAAATTGCTCTTCCTTTTCTGCTTGATCATTGTATATGTTTTTGATCCAAATACATGTAAATATCTTACTGGTGGGGTACGAACAACCCATTTCAAATAAGGTGTTTCGCTGATTTATTTGTCAATAAATATACATAACAGTACATATATATATATATATATATATATATATATATATAATAAGGCTATAGTCATCGATGAAGGTTAAAATATACCTTGCGCCTCCCAGTGAAGATTGTGGCATTGGTCCACATCAATCTGTGGGTATGACCTCTAAAATTTTCTTTGTTTATATGCCATAATTTTTCGGAAAAGGCAATCTTGACATTTTTCCTCTGACGCATGTGTCACAATTTCCGAGAACATAATTGTTACTTATGTTCAAATCTGACATGAAAGTCTTTTGATTAAAGAGTTTTTATATCTTTTTCATTCAAATGAGCCAATTTTTTATGCCATTTCATAATTTCATTTTTCGTTACAATATTGGCTTGTTCTTGACTCTGCAAGCTTTGTAGGTTAAGAAAATATAGGCTATCTTTCTTTGTCGCGGTCATCACATTCAACTGTGCCAGCCCAAAAGACTTTAATTATTATGGGTGACATAAACATCAATATAGCTCCAGTCAATAATGATCCTTATGCGGACGAATACTCAAATATCACCGAAAGTCATGGTCTCTTACCTGCCTACATGATCCCCAGTCCCCACTAGAGAAATAAGTAAATAATGCATCGACCATGCCATAATGAAGACTTGTTACAAAAAATCTCTACCGTTTATCTTTGATTCATTTACGACAGATCACTCCCCAGTATTACTCTACGTAGAGAGCACAACCTCCTTTAAGGAACAAAAATCAATAAAAAAAAATAGTGTTTGACTACGATACAAACGAATTAGCTGAAGCACACTTTACACAAGTTTTAAACAGTCATGACGCTAACCTAGCTACTGACACACTCATTATTATTATGAAAGCAGTAATTGAAAAGAACACTAAAATAATATAAAAGTACAAGCAAAAATAGAATGATTAAAAGATGGATAACTGTAGGTGCATTAGGGTGTTTCAGGCATAGGGACAAACTACACCTGCAGTCTAAACAGGATCCTAAAAATATTATTTTGAAAGTAACATATTGCCGTTATCGTAATTTTTGGACGGGTTTACTTCGTAAACTAAAGAGAGTATGAATGGCAAGAGTTCGATTTGGCTCGCAAACCCGTAAAGCAACCTGGAATGTCATAAAAAAAATTGCAAATCTTAAAACTAATTGCAACACGTCTAGTGAACTCTTATAAATACACAACGACCCAAATACGTCTATAAATTATGTAAATAGCTTCTTTGTAAATGTGGGTAAGGATTTGGCCACGAAAATAAACTCCAGACCAGCACTAACTCAGAAACCCATGTTGCTTAGCCAAAACATATGGATCGATTGGACAGTGTAATTCAATGGCTCTTTTCACAACAGACACTTCTGAGATATAATCTGTTATCATGAGCTTGCGCAATGATTTTTCCGAAAGCCTTTAAGAAGGCACTTGTTCATCCGATCTATAAAAAAGGAAATCGAAACAGTGTGAACAATTACAGACCCATCTCAGTGCTTACTACATTGTCAAAAATTATGGAAAAAAATCGAAATAAAAGACTGATTTATTTCTTAGATGCTATTGCAAAAAATTAGTACGGTTTTAGAAAACGTGTCTCTACCGAAGATGCAGTATTGGGCCTGACAAATCGCATAATCCAACAACTAGACCAAAAAGATAAGTCCATTTGCATCTTTCGTGATTATATCTAAGGCGTTCGACACTGTTTCGATTCCACTACTGCTGAATAAATTAAAGAATATTGGGGTGAGGGGTCTTGCATTGGATATTTTCAGAGACTATCTGTCCAATCGTACCCAATGCTTTAAAATAGATAAACACATGAGCGTAGATGAGCAAATCAGCTATGGTGTACCACAAGGCAGCGTTCTAGGGCCGACTCTTTCCTTGATCTACATTGATTAACTCTTCAGGCTATCTCTACCAAATCTTTACCTACGCTGACGACACGGCACTGCTTGTTCATGGTAAAAACTGGCAACAAGCCCGCATGAACGCCGAACTAGCACTGGGAGCTGTTATGAGATGGCTCACTGATAAATTTTTAACTCTTTATATTGAAAAAACCATATTTATCACATTATCTCCAAATTCATCTTCACAACCACAAGATTAATTTATAAGTATTGTAGCACACGCCTGTGATAATTTCTCTATTTGCAAATCCCAGAAATGTCTACCTATCCAGCGACCCACAATTATAAAGTACTTAGGTGTGTATTTGGACGATACACTGAGCTGGAAAATCCACTTGCAAACTGTAGTATCTCGCGTTCGAAAATTATTTTTTATTTTTAAAAGTCTCAGACAAGCTGCTTCACAAGACATTTTAAAAACCGTCCTGGACCTCCGCTATCCTCATACATCGTTCTCCGGCTACACTGACCATTACCAGCGCGCGGTCTGACTCTTGCTCGTCGTGCATTTTTTTGGCCACCATTTCGTTCCATGTGTTATTTATTATCTTATGGATTGCAATACGCAATAAGAACACTTTGTAAATGTAATCATTTTATCGGTGGTGGTTTCCAAATTATGTAAAATAACAAATTTTCTCTCGACATTCGATGCCATGATATTGTCAACTTTCAGAAACTAATGAGGATACAATACTACGGAGGTCAAAACTGGAGTTGCATTCGCCTAGAGAAGCCAATCGACACTCGTTTTTACACAGACTGAGCACAGACTAAAATAAAATCCATAACGACGATCGTTCACGCTACGACTCGGTTTTGGTTGATGCTACATTAGCGTTTAAACATTAGCGCGGTACCAAATTTCGAAAACTTGGAACATACTCGTTACTGACTCGTAGCGTAATTAAAAACGCACCGTTGTTTTTTGAAAATAGCGCGGTCGGGCCCCTGACAGGAGTAAGGTCGACGCGGACGGCTTCACCCTTGTGGAGAATAGACGTCGACCGAAATTAGCCCGTAATAAGCGCGATTCCAGCGCGATACCCGCCGAGACGGTGACGCTGCATGGAGTGGAGCCGACTATCAAGATTTACCTCTCCCGTTTCGATGAGACGAGCACTGGAGAAGATGTCGTTCGATACATCAAAGAGAGAGCCCAGGGTCGGTGTCAGGGGTCTGTCCAAATGTATCTTCAGAGGCTGGAGAGCAGTAGAAATACTGGTTTCAAGTCCTACACTCTCCAGATTCTGGCGAAGGACAAGGATGATCCGAATTTCTGATCAGCGGGTATCGTCTACAGACGTTGCAGGGAAGCGGCACCGAAGCGAAATCCTTCCCCCTAGGTTAATAAGTAGTTTGTCGAATATAAAATATGTATGTTAGTCTGTGAGGTATTTATAACTATGAACCTCTGTAATTGTAGTTTTGTATGTGCATATTGCCTGAAATAAATGATTATTTATTTATATCAACAAATAACATTGTTATTTTCATGTCCAACAAAGCATGTGCATGTCTTTCATTGTTACCTCTTCAACGACGCATAGCATAGTCCGCTCCTCCTCGAATATTATAACTTTCTCACCTTTAATTAATCATAATATGCCATAAAAACAACATTCCGTCCTCTGAGAGCACTCCGTCCCCTCGGTCCTTAGAAGCCCGCACTGGCCCTGGCACTGGCACTAGCACTGGCACGAAGTATCCCGGTAGCGGTCGACAGCCCTTACCTAGTGATGTATGTTAGCCAAGATGATCGGCGCGATGCCAGCAGTGGCGGTGCGGCACGAGCGGCGGCGCAACGAGAAGCGCGGCGGCGGCGGCGGCCGGCGGCCGAGTCAGCTGCCGCTGCAGCTCGGCCGGCCGCAGGACCCGGACGCCACGCCCTCGCCCGACCCGCACCGCTTCCGCAACGAGCTCTACGTCTGCGGGAAGGTCAGTCTTAGCCAACTTTATGTCCGCTACTACGCTTGAGGCGACTATACGGCTCAAACAAACCTCCCTCTCGCTCGCACTATTCAACATTTTTGAAGATATAAAATCACTGAATATAGTTATGCAAAATAGCAAACCTTCTCGGCCTAGAAAAAAACAATACAAAGGTTGAGCAATAATATCATTTTGATTCTATCACGTTTTCTTGCCAAAAGACTTGCACCAATGTGATCAATTTTGGTGCAAATTTTTCACCCCATGTTGAAATGGTGGATGTCTCTTCTGTCTTCCATAGAGTTACTTACTTGCTCACTGACTCTGGCGAAAGCAGGAGACATGACGACGAAGGACACTCGTTTAGATCTGCTGATGATACCGATCATCCTACCTTTATGTCTTTCCGTCGACGATATTACATTTCTAGCAAAACAGCAGCTCAGCAGTTGGTAGAGTAAACTATGCGATGTGCAGGTGGCACTGCTGCACGGCATCGTGGGCGCGCTGCTGCTCGGCATCGTGGTGCTTGTGGTGGGGCTGGTGCAGCTGTCGCCGGGTGCGGAGGCGGCGCAGCACCGCTACTACCTGATGGGCGCCGGCGCCGCGCTCACCGCCGGCGGAGTCATCGCTGCCGTGCTCAGGTACGCAGCCTCGCTCCGCCCAGCACTAGGTCCCTCGCCCCCTGCGACTGTACTGCCGCAGCGTGATGATGACCGGGTTCACCTCTCTCGGTTACAGGTGCATCTGCCTGCACTGGTTCAACCGCAAGTACGGCGCGGACGCTGAGGCGGCGGCGGCGGCGGCCGGAGGCGGCGCGCACAAGGCGCACGCGCACGCGCACGCGCACGGGGCGCCTGGGCTGCTGGACGCGGCGCACACGCACGGCCAGGCGGCGCACGCGCAGTCGCACCCGCACCACCACGACAAGCACAAGCTGAAGGCGCAGCCGAGCGTCAGCGCGCCCGCGCCGCCCGACGCCGCGCCCGCCGCGCCCGCGCACGCCTAGGGCGAGCGTGCGCCCTACGCGTGCCAATACTGTTACGCAAACTTCACGTCGAGATATTGATCTTATATCTTAAGATGATGTTATTACAGGTTACTTAGTAGGTAATCATTCCTATCATTTACACGTTCGCCTGGCCTCCGCCCGAGTCGTGTAGCCTAACGAGCGTCGCTGCTCGTCCTTGATTTCGCATAGTGTCGGTGTCGGATGGTTCATCACGTTATTTCTTGTAATATTATCTACATAATGTAAGTAAACTAGTGAGGTGTTAGGGATGCGTTGCGATGAGAAATATAAATAATCATTACGAATATTCGTACCTAATCTGCTGAAATTAGTACAATCATACATATGTATAATAATGACATTCAGTACCTTCAGTATCAATGACATTTGCAAAATCATATCACGATTCTCTTACGTACCCTAAAACTTGAGCAAGATTGTAAATCCACAAGCAGTACACTAGTGGTACGTAATTGTCATGTCGTGCCAACACTGACATAACATTCGGACTGATATTCTGGGGCGATGATACAGGAACAGATCTCTTTTTTATAGCTCAAAACAAGATCCAAACGCGCAATCACACTTATAAAAAACAGACAGCTGTAACCTTTATCAAATTAAAACTAGTCACTTTCACTATACATGAATATGTAATTACCATGTTTCATTAAACCAATCTACATCTGTTTGAAATACATACATGTTAGCGTTACAACTCGCGATTGCGTACACTACCCTCAAAATTATTAAATCTTCGGATGATGTAAGTCAACTTCAATCTGATCTTTCAAGACTTGACGCTTATTGTAATTTTAATCATTTAGAACTCAATCCGTCTAAATGCTCAGTTGTTACTTTCACCCGTAAAACTATTATAGTACCCTCGCAATATTGTCTAAAACAAGAAGTATTGATTAGACGCAACGTCATCAGGGACCTTGGTGTACTACATGACTCGAAGTTATTATTCGACGATCATATTGACGCGATAATATCCAAGGCCTCAAGAGCGTTGGGTTTTATAATGAGAAGTTCGTCAAACTTTAATAGAGCCAAAACATTTAAAATACTTTATTGCACCTTCGTCCGAAGCATTCTGGAATACGCATCTCAAGTTTGGAACCCTCTATATAATAAATACATTGAAAGAATTGAACGAATCCAGATTAAATTTATCAAATATCTATGTTTTCGATTGAAAATTTCATATAAATCTTCTAAATACCTCAACGTCTGTAAAAGATTCCATTTTCTTCCCCTTTCCAAGCGACGTGAAATTGCAGATATAACTTTTCTGTTAAAAATCACCTCGAACAACATTAGTTGTCCCGATTTACTCCATAAAATAAATATTAATGTCCCTTTTAAAAACACCAGGTATAATCCCCCTATTTCAACCCCTATAGTCGGAACTAATTACAGGCAAAATTCATTTTTATGGCGAGTAAGCAACAATTTTAATAAGCTTTGCAAGCGCACGAATTTTGACTTGTTCACCACGAGCGTCAACTCCGCCAGAAAGCGGTTGAGTGCGGAATTCTTTGCCAGTGATGTTGATTGTCTGATTTGATTTGACAGTGTACCTTCCTAATTATGTTGATATTTCTTAATTATTATTGTTATTCAAGCTATTCACACTATTTGTTTCTAAGCAGCTTCTACTCGTGAAAACCTGTAATTGGCTTTCTGTTTTTTATAAGTCTATACCATTATGTTACTTTAGCTGTTGGTTTTCCTTTATAAATAAATAAATAAAATAAATAAAAACTGCGCTTATATATGTATTGTTAAGTAAAAATATCGGTCATGAATTTTGGTTAGGTATGTTCTATCAAATATGCATCTAAGCGCATCTCTTTTACAAATCCCGGCTAAGTAGGTACATATACATTTTACCAACATATCAACTTCATACTGAAACCGCAAAATTATTTTAGTTTTCACATATATGAGATTTTACCTGTGTGTGGTAATTTCAATATTGGATTACATAGAAACTTTTAAATGTACAGTGAATTTAAATATTTTTGAAAAATTTACTGTTTTAAATCCATTAGCTAAGAAAAATATATTACCAGAGTAGGTGATCTTGAACTTTTGTTTTTTTGAGAGAAACTTTGAAATACAGTCTACAGTGTAGAGTGTAGTTCAGCTGAGTAGGCGCATGTAGACGTACCACATGCCTGCCAGCCAGTGTCTAGGTACCGGTACCAAGAGGTGTCTACACCTACCGTCCGGCCGAATGCTCCCACGTCGCGCCTCGTACCGACTACCGACCACGTCGTGTCTAATGTGTATAAGCTCGTCCGCTTTCTAATCAGTACATTAATTGTTAAAGCCTTTTGTAAAAAAACTAAAAATACTTAGGTACGTAGTGATTTGCCAAAACCGACGACAAAACATATCTCTCATTATTCGCTTGCGCTATACTGTGTTAGTCCAGCGCCTAGTTTTGGTGGCCGAGGTCACATCACACACCATTATGACATTTAGCTTAAGTAATCAGTATAGTTAATGGGAATTTACAATTAATGAATGTCGTCACTCGATGCTTTAGTGCTAAGAATCTAATCCCTACTCTAATAGCATGTTAGTATCTATCGGTTGGCTAAGATGTTGTAGATATTTATCTATCAAAATTAGAATACTTATGATTAAGTACCTACTATGTATTTGTCTAGACCAATTTGTAAATTTTGAGTAAGAATTTAGGCGATACGCGGTGAAACCTTTATTTCCATGAATTTTATTAATACTTACATAATGGAGTTTATCCTAAGAGACTGAGAAAGTGTTCTAAAGAGTATTTCAGAGAATTATCCTTTTGATACTTGTTCAGTTTACTTACTTACATCCACCATACGAACCAAAATTATTGTATCATTTTAAATCAATTGAGTGTATACCTAAATTACATATAAATAAACGTAGCAAAGTTGTGAAAGTCGTTGAAGTGGCTCGGTGTCGGCCAGGGCACTGCGACGCCACCGTGAGGCCGCCGCGAGGCCTCCGTGAGGCCTCCGTGAGGCCGCCGCCGGGGCCGATAGGCTGCCGCTGCGAGACAGTGCTGAGTATATCCTGAGTATTGACGCGTTTTCAGTACCAGAACCAGCAGATACTGCTCGATCGCGCCTCAATAACGTCGTCCAGAACGATGCAGATGGTATGCTATAGTTAGCTGTAGTGTTATCAAAATGTTACGTCTCTGTAAAGATTCATAAAGTTAAGTAAGTCTACAATAACTACTTTCGTACTATATTTGGTTAAATTAATGATTCGACGTATTTTTAGGTACCTACCTCCGTTCCTGAACATATTAAGATTTAGTTTTTGAAAGTAAAAGTATTTACAACAGCTCACGCCCTGTTTTGAAATTGATCGTTTCATAAAACCTATATTATACGAGTATGTAGTTACCAGCCACGGCACACACGGGTGGAACTATTTTTGTTAAAGGGAACTCCATTGGCACAATTTGTTGTAATGTATATTCGTAGGTACCTATAAAATAGGAACAACTACTATAAATATAATATCAGTTCATGGATATTCATAATCGTTCTTTTAACTAAAATTTGACGCATCAATGGCTGAGAGCTATAATAATTATATTTTATGTATAAGTAAGAATGACAGAAATATTTTATCATTTGCTTGAATTTATATAATAATTTCAAATTTCAACTATGGGTCACTGTATTTGATTCACCGATTCGTCATCCAATGTTTACTGATTAAAACCATAATATAACAATATTTCTTTACAATTTGTAATTTACATCAGAATTTAAAGTACTTGGTCGAAGTAAAGTAGAGAGAAGTAAAGTAGTAAGAAAGAGAGAGTAAGAACGCGATCACTGCGGGAAGAGGGAGGGTGATGCTAATCGAGGAGCTCCGAGCTGGAGGATTCTTGTAAATATTACTATTGACTGATGTAAAGAATAGCTTTATATTTTTTACCCGCCTGTAAGGGCGAGGCCACAACACTGCGATTCGACCACGCATCGCCTAAACGACATCGCACTGAAATGCGAAGAAACTTTATCGCATTCGGCATCGTACGAGTACCTACTTCTGTCTGCGGCGACGCATTGGATATTTCCACGACGCGTTGTGCGACGTAGATTCAACGTAGATTCGACTCGCAACGCAGAGTTGTGGCCTCGGCGCAAGGAAGGGTTATTACATGAAAAGGTACACTTATCTGTGCTTGCGCCAAAATATAGTGTAGTAGCGTAATGTAATCCGTTTATTCCTTTTGATATCGCACTCGACGCTATGATAATGCAGTGCCAAAAGCTTATGACTTAACTTCGAGTTGTGTAACGACGTGTGTCACTGTGAACGGGCCCACACCCTGGCTCCTCCACTCGGTGGGTCGCCACGCGCCATGCGCTACTCGCCATGCGCCTTGCGCCATATACGCCGGTTGCCCATGCGCCGCCAGTGAACCAGCGAAGGGAGAGTCTCGGCCGGTATGAGACACGCTGCCGCTGGTCACGACCACGTATTCAGTATGTACGTCAGAATACTCACCACGTATTCAGTAGGTACTTCTAAATATTGTGTATTGTATATTTTACAACAATTGTTAACATTCCACTCGCTTTGTATGTGTTGTAATGATCCAAGATAGGTTATGTGCAATGCATGTCATGTGGGATGTCCTAATTAAGTCCTTAGATTAATATAATTATGATAATCGTATGATTGTTTATCTCGGTGATATTGTTATGGATATTTCACTTAACGTTATAGTAAATAATTTCACTAAACACGTAAGTAAAGTAGGTACTTGATACTTATCTATTTATTTACCCCTTCCTGGCTACTTCATTCGTATCATTATCTGTGCAAACCTTGCAATTCAAACAGATACATACCTAGGTAATTATTTTTCCTTTCGTTTGCACTAATGACCAAATCTGGAGCCAGTTTTTGAACGCAAATTCTGTTTTTGGCACTCAAAGCTTTCACAGATACTTACTTTGCTGAATTATTTCTGTTGGATAGGCCTTAGTTAAGTATTCGTATTGGACAAATAATGTCTTGCTATGTTTGTATTCAATATAAAAAAATACCAAAATAACTGATTGAAACTTTCACATGGGTAGTAAAGTTCTGTTTCAACTGTGTAAGTAAATCATTGAATCAAGTTAAGAGATGGGAGCGCATTATCGACCTCCTCGCCTGCGTGTCGGCGACTTGCAGGCTACACGCAGGCAGGGAGCCTACACTCAAACGTCCTATCGCTATACAGAATCAATTGTACTTAGGTATAATACCATCATTTAGAAATTATACCGTTCGTTCTTTGGATACTTATCTTAAAATTAATATGTATATCAATATATTTTATAAGAATATGATATTTTTAATTTTAATTATGTCTACGCTGTTTTATATGTCATATATTTTATACAAATGTCTCTTAAATAAAATGTGAACTACGTGAAATTGTGCTTTATTCGATACCCTCTACCTCTAGCCTCCACCGACAGCTACGATCTTTAATTGCACGGGAAGCCGTCACTGATACTGGTGGTCTCTCTGTATTATTGGTGAATAAATTGATAGAAAACATTCTGTGATGGTGTGGAGCGCGGAATCATCATTACCATTAGGTAAGGTTAGGTTAGGTTGAGGGGGGTTCTTGAGGGGGTGCTTGAGGCCGGGGGGTTTTAATGCCAAGTCCACGGCTCGGGGATCACCACAAATGCAACTGGTGAGGTGCTGGAGGAATGGATATTGGCTACGGATTTGTCAATTATCAACCGCGGCTCTGTGAATACATGCGTGCGGAGGCAAGGAGGCTCAATAGTAGATTGTACCCTTGGTTATATAAGTCTGGTTTCTCGTGTTCGGGACTGGAAAGTTCTAGCCGGTATAGAAACTGTCAGACCATAACTACATTAGCCACTTGAACGTCCGGGCAACTAAAGTTGCCTAAAATAGTAGTAGCGTTGAACGTCCGGGTGACTAGAGTGGCCCAGCTGGGGCCCGACCGTGCTTAATTATAACAGTTAAACCTTGGCTAAATAGTGATCGAACCACAGCTTTTTCCATTTTTCGTTAAGCGCTAAATTTTTGACAGAAACTTGAAACGTAGCTTTTAGGAGGGGGTAAGTTAGCGTGCAAAAGAGAGGCAGCGAGCGAGGTGGCCATCATTATATCGAGTGTTGAAGCCGCCACTATCTATGAATGTCCGAGTACAGGGGCCCAACAGCGCTAAATTATAACAGCTAAACTTTGGCTAAACCGTGATCAAACCACAGCTTTTTCCATTTTTCGTACCGCACTAAATGATTTGACAACATGTTCAGTCGTAATTTTTGCAGCTGGTACGTTACAGCTCAATCGTATTGCAACCTCGATCGCTTTATACCGCGCTAAATTATTTGACAGAAAGTTGAAGCACAGCGCGGCCCAGCTGGAACGTAAAATCACTCAAACAAGCGGTTTTGAATAAGTTGCTCCGGAGATACTTTTTCAGAACCGCTAAGTGATCGTTAGATTATCATTTTGAGAGGTGCGGTATTATGAATGATCACATAATCGAAACATTTACTAATTACTAACATTGATAATCGATTATGAAATTAATAACTAATCAACTTCCATAATCGTATAATGTTAGTAGTTTCGTATTAGTAATTTCTAATCTAGATGGAGCTATTGGGTTGCCACCTCAGGCCGAGTCTTATTGACTTAAGACTCTGCCTGAGGTGGCAACCTTGAGTCAAGTTTTGAATCTTATCTTAAGAAGAGTCGTTAGTCAAGTGGTGAGTCGAGTGGTGAGTCGAGTCGCGAGTCGAGTCGTGAGTCAAGTCTTGAGTCGTGAATCAAGTCGTGAGTCAAGTCGTGAGTCAATTACTCAAGAGACATTTCCTTATTTGAATGATCCCATTACTATGTCTCATAATCGCCAAACGCTACTAAAATTACTAATGATACATTAGTATATCTCATAATCGCACACCGCTATAACATATCTCATAATCACACACCGCTATAACATTACTAATGATACATTAGTATATCTCATAATCGCCACCACAGTAACATTACTATTGAGATATTCCTTTACAAGTAAAGGAATTCAAGAATGATCCGGCTAGTAGTAACAATCAATTAGTAATTACTAATGAGACATTCCCATAATCGAATGATCCCATTAGTATATCTCATAATCGCATACCGCTATACCGATATTTGTCAGAATGGAAATATTGTTTTCACTTCTCTTGCTCAAAAAGTGTATCATAATAGTGTAGCTTAGCGGGCCTAAAACTCGAGTTTAATACCTCGGGCTAAAAAGTATTTTTTCTTTTTAATTTTTGTCTAAAATCATCAGCCCGTACAAAGCATTCGTTCTCTTACATAAAAACTCGACTTCTTGGTGCTCCGTCAATCTTTTTTTTTTGAAAATAGAACTTGGTGATGTTTTATGAAGGTTGATTAATTTTTAGTAAAATTTCTAAAAATTGTCTTATTTTGAATTTGTTTTATTTTCTCGCAATCAAAGTGAAAAGTAGAGTGTTTTACTCGGGCCAAAACCACCCATTATAACTCGGTCTTGTCATCCTCCCTCGCTACGCTCGGGAGTATAACAACCTCGTATATAATGGGATGGTTTAGTCCCTTGTAAAACAATCTACTATTTTACAATTACTTACTTAAACAAATTGAAAGGCGAAAAATATGTATCTAGCCCATTTAGATCTAATTAGAAGGTTTGGAAGGACCTTAATGTGAGTGAGGCTCGGTCCCATTCCAGACTAAAAGATATGCACACGAGAAAAATGTGTTATGAATTGAATGGAGAGGAGATGGTCAAAAAATACCGGCTTACCAAAGAGTTGACGCAAGGCTTGGTAACGGAATTGACCCCACACATGCCACCCTCTTTACGATCAGATGCATTGGATGTGGAAACCAAGGTAAGGTCAAGGAAAAGTATTAAAGATTAAATGGGGCAAGCAACCTTAATTTACCTCTGAATGCAGGTAAGTAGGTACCTATTAGTTAATTGATAACATTTATTTATTTATTTATTTAGAAACAACATAACATCATAACAGGTTTTTTTAAACCCTAAAGCGATGGTATACGTAATTAGATAGGTATATAATATAAAATAATACATTAAGATATGTAGTTACTAGGCAGTAATCAATCTAAACATTTAGTTTCAATGACTACCTGTGCTATTTGTAGGAGTCTCGGCAGGTTATTGTTAAAAATATCCACACTGTTCGCGGACAAGATATTGAGTAGATAGATAGACACCTCAAGCATGGCGGGGCGGCGGCGCGCCCCCAAGTAGTCGTTGGGCGCGCGCAGCCGCAGCGCCGCCAGCACCGCCGGGTGGTGCAGCTCCCCGCGGAGAACGCGCACCATGTACTTCACCAGCGCCACGTCTCTCCGCACTGAGAGCCTAGCCTCTGAGAGAGCTAGTCAGGTTGTAACGAAGATGAGACGGCGCGATCTTCCTAGCTACAAGACACGCCTCATTGAAGAGGCAATAGAGCGAAACCGAGGGTCCAAAGAATTCACTCAGCTTGGAAGGGAGCCACCTGACGAAGCTCACGACACGCGATGACCGAACCGTTTTGTCAAAGCTGGAGATTTTTGCTTAGATCGAGGACTGCTATGGCCGACTGTACGCTGATATGCTCCCTGCTCCCAACGTAACAATCACGATTCTAGAGCCACCCTAATCCACCTCTTCGTCAACGAGCTACTGTAAATCAGCCAAGACGAGTTTGTATTGACTCTAAGGCAGCTTATCACGTTCACTCCGAACCTTGGACATGGGGCTGGCATGACGCACTATGCCACGTCCTGCAGCAGGTACCACCACCACCACCACCACACCAGCCTCTATCAGTCCACTGCTGGACATAGCCCTCCCCTAATAAAGGGGGATATACCCATAATCCCCACGCTGGGCATGCGGGTTGGGGATCGCAGGGCACAGCTTCATGGTACATGGATGTATTATTAAGCACTCTAAGCGCTTAAAATGGAAAAGTCCCCGGTGAAGATGGAGATAAAACATCTGAAGGCTAGAAAAGCTCCTGTTGTGCATGTCCATCTACTTTCTCGTCACTATCATTATTTGAAAATAATATAAAGTAGAACACAGTAGTAATGTATGTAACGTCCTACCTACGAAGTAGAAGTTAAAACACCCTTTTACCTATCTGTGTGAGGTATATAAACCTTTTCTTATAGATATAGTATCATATTTAAATGTTTATAGTTTAATACTTATAATTGACAAAACTGAACACACAAGTTCTCGGGAAAGCATTTTTTCAAAAACAAACTACAACTCAAATAAAAACAATTTGTTTACGTTTATCTTAAAAAATACCTAATATTCCATGAATAACAGTATTTTTGGATATTCAAACAGAATTTATTTTTTTAAAAACAAAAATTACAACCTAAAAACTGATTTACAAAAGATGAGCAAAAATGGAAATGCGAAACAAAATCAACTGGCAGCAAAACGACTCTAGGCACGCAAAATAATGTCAGAGAGATGTTTCCTCGATGGTGGTACGCAGCAGAATGAGGGCGGCCGCGTGGTCGGGCCGCTTTTTATACACCTCAACATCGGGTGATGTTTTTCTCCTCAACACGGCCTCTCCTCCGCCGTCCTCGGGCTCCTCTAACTCTGAAGGTCGGTTTCCAGCAATGGCATGGAGGCTAGCAGTCCTGGCTGGTCTTCTGCCAGGGCACATGCTCGTGTCCCGGTAGGCACCTGCACACCAGATGTGCCAGGCTGCGGCTCGTTAATCGCAGACGGGCTCAAGGGTCAAGCCGGCAGCTCACCAACCCCCATGGGAGGGTCTTCAGCAGTGGCGGCGGGAGTAGACTCCTCACCTTCATCATCAGTGTCTGCATCTAAACACAACACAGAAGCAACTACACGTATAAGTATGCGAGCATACAAGTACATGTAGGTTAGAAAGTACTTAAAAATTGCAACTAGGTAAGTATTTAGGCACAGTAAACCGTTGAATAAGAAGCACAGCGTGTAGTACGTCATATCCAACAGCGCAAACGATGTGTTTACTGAGATATAGGCACGACGTTGGCAGTGTCTCAGTAAACTGGATAAGAAGCCCGACGTTAGCTATATCCACAGCACGAGTGACACGTTGTTGGCTGTTGGATAAAAAGTACAACGCGCACGCCACATCCAACAGCGCAAATTATGTGTTTGCTGAGGTATAGGCCCGACGTTAGCAGTGTCTCAGCAAACTGGATAAGAAGCTCGACGTTGGCTGTATCCACTCAAACCGTTGGATAAAAAGCACGACGCGTCACACGCTATGTCCAACGGCGCATATGATCAGCTTACTGAGATATAGGCACGACGTTGACAGTGTATCGTATCTTAGTACACCGTTGGACGAGCAGCGCGACTCGCAGCACGCTATATCCAACAGCGCATTATGTTTTTACTGAGATATAGGCCCGACGTTAGCAGTGTCTCAGTAAACTGGATAAGAAGCCCGACGTTAGCTATATCCACCCGACCGCACTCACCACGGAAGAAAGCAGCACAGACTTCAGGAGTCCACTCTCCACGCCATGGGATTATGTACTCCGCCGCCGCTTGCGTCGACTTCCCGTACGACCCAGCCAGGAGCTGCAGCTCGTACCGCCCGTGGGGTAGCGCCTTCATGACGCGATACGGCTCACGCATGCCTGAGTCGAGCTTGCCAGTTGATTGCGCCTGCTTCCTGACAAAAACAAATGAATTTAATTCAAATGATCGTGGTGATTTTCTACTCCGGTTGACATAGGTATCTTGATTTAATTGATTCTGCCGAAGTCGTTCTGAGGTTCTCTGCCTACTAATCTCGCGTAACGCCTCTCTATTGGGACTCAAACCTTCAAGAGCTACGTCTCGCACTAGACTTCGAATAAGAGGCGTCGCGGCGTCAATACCTAACAAGAGGTTGAGTGCAGAGTATTGGGTCGTTCTGTGCTTGGTAATGTTAAGGACCAACTGCAACTTCCACATAACCCTCGGCCACTGTTCCTGACGATAATTATACTCTATGCGGATCATGTTGAGAACCGTACGGCAATAACGCTCAACCTGTCCGTTTGACTGGTGCATCTCCGGCGTTATTAGATGAACATCACAGCCCATGTTTTTAACCCAACTAAGGAACTCAGCGCTTTGGAACATACGTCCTCTGTCTCCCACAATTAATTTAGGTGTCCCAAATAAGAAAATAGCATTAGTAACATGACGTACCAGTTCACTGGCGTCTTGGCGGTACATCGGATAAAGCAAGCAAAACTTGCTAAAGGCGTCAACAACTATCAAGACATGGTGATAGCCATCTGATTCGACTAGGGGACCTAACGTATCCATGTGAATAGTCTCAAAAGGGACATTAGGTTTTTCCCATGAGTGAATGGGCTGAAGTGGGGCACGTGCAACTTTCTTGTGGGACAAACACACTAAGCAGTGTTCGATATATTTTCGAGCAAATCCCCTTACCCCAGGGAACCAGAAGTGCTTTAAAATGAGGTCAACAGTTTTGTCAACACTGGGATGTTCGTGGTCATCATGGAAGATACGAAGGAGGCTAAGTCTATGACCTTTTGGTATGAAACATAACAGTCGTGGGGACTCACCAGTAGGTGCATATTTTGCGTATAGGTCGTTTTTAACGACGTAGCGGTTAACGTCCAACTGCCCATCACCTAGCTTTTGCATCAAGGTCTGCGTCTCCTCGTCGGAAGCCTGAGCAATCTGTGCCCAGTTCAGTGGTTTCTGAACTGTGCACACATTGACAGGATTTCTACTGAGATAGTCGGCATGAGCCAACAGCGTACCCTTACGATAATCCAAGTCAAAATCAAAATCCTGTAGGTATACCCACCACCGAGCCACTCGAGGAAGCAAATCTCTTTTGCGTTGCGTTAGTTTCAAAGCATTACAGTCAGTAACTACGGTGAAGTGTACACCCACAAGATAATGCCTAAAGTGCTCTAACGCTCTAACTACCGCGAGGGTTTCGAGCTCATATGAGTGGTACTTATTCTCCGCGCCATGTGTTAGCTTAGAGAAATAAGCGACCACCCGCTTGTGACCACCCTCGTGTACCTGGAACAAGACGGCTCCGTAGCCGACTGAACTTGCATCTGTGTGCACTTCAATCGGCAACGAAGGGTCATAGATTGCAAGGACAGGTTCACTCGTGAGACATTCGATAATATCCTCACGAGCGGCCTGTTGTTCTGTGCCCCAGTTAAATTCTACACCTTTCCTCTTTAAAGCCGCAATACACGCGGTTTTCTGGGCGAAGCCAGGTATATACCTTCGAAAGTAACTGGCTAAGCCCATGAATTGTCGAACTTGTTTGTCATTTTTTGGTTGTGCAGTTTCAGTTAAAGCCCTAACCTTATCATGACTTGGACGAACTTGGCCTCGACTAATGTGGCGTCCAAGGTACTCAATTTCCGTAGTAAGGAAAGAGCATTTCTTCAGGTTTATGGAAAATCCGGCCTTTGTTAGGACAGAAAGTACCTCGCGTAGAAGCTCTAACCCCCTTTCTACAGTCTTCGAAAGTATAAGAACGTCATCTATATAGACCAAGACTTCACCAGACTCTATAAAATCGCGTAGGGTGTTTGTAATTATTCGTTGGTACACAACTGGAGCGTTGGCTAATCCATAGGGGATTTTTTTATAATAGAAATGTCCCTCAGAAGTCACAAAAGCTGTGAGATGAACAGAGTCAGGGTCAAGAGGAATCTGGTGAAATCCTGTCGCCATATCTAAACTTGTGAAAAAGTTATATTGCCCTAACCGATCTATGTGATCGTCTATCCGCGGGAGCGGAAAACGGCATTTGACAGTCAACTCATTTAATTTTCGGTAGTCTACACACATTCTGTCCGAGCCATCCTTTTTTTTTTACGAGAAGAATGGGACTCGCATACCCAGAGTCTGACTCTTCTATGATCCCCTTGTTGAGCAAATCTTTAATAATGTCGCGAACACGTAGCGTTTCAGCGTGAGAAAGACGGTATGGTCGGTAGTTAACCGGAGTGCCACTGTTCAATTTGATAGACATACTCCCCGTATTAACCGTAGATGTGGCGATACCCGAAATAAAATGGTCAGAAAATTCGTCAACAATCACTAACAATCGCTCCAACTGATCACCCATCAGTGGCGTTTTAATAGGATTTTTCGAATCATCCTGAACAGCCATCACCTCGTCAGTCTGGACTACCTCCCGAGTTATTTTTTGGGAATCCCGTGTGCGAACATACCGAACGCCCTCCCTATTTAGTACATCGGTACCCACAATAACCGGCGTGTTCATAAATTCAGAGCCGACAATAAAAAGATCAACCTCCAAAGTTAGCCCGTCAAATTCAATTGGTAACGTCATGCAGGACGTGCTTTCAATTTCTTGACTCCCCAACCCCTTAAGTACCCGAAACGCTGGTTTTATTGGGGCGCAAGCAAAATGTTTTACCAGCGATGAGGAAATGAGAGAGATGGTGGCACCACTGTCGATCAATACGTCTGTCGGTATACCCTGCACTACAGCTACTACGATATCGTTATTACGGATAGTTTCACCTTCGCGGCAAAAATTGACGTTATCTTTATTACGCGATTCTGCTTTCTGTTTAGCGAAACATGTATCTACGTTGTGACCAGGCTTTTTACATTACGAACAAGGTTCGATTTTTGTAGGCACGAATTCGGGTCTACTACCCACAGTGTTAGTGTTATTCGAAGAACCTACTTCTGAACCAGTCTTCATTTTTTTGTTACAACAAGACTGTTTATGTCCTGATTGCCCACAAATAAAGCATTTACCGTCTTGAAACCTGCGCTTTCTAAACAAAGTCATGTCAGTATTACTTTTAGTAGACGAATCTTGTTTACGTGAAGTTTTCGAAAAATCAGACTTTACGTAAATAGCAAAAAACTCAACTAAATCGTTTGGTAAAAGTTTGGCATTTGTGGCAGACGCGCGTATTTGGGGATCAGTTATCCCGCGAATAATTATCGCCACAATTAGTTCATCACTAAGCCCCCGTACTATGCGCAAACGAAGTAATGATCGTCGAACATAATCAGCGTACGTGGGGTAATTATCAGAATTTGTGTTCATAACCTCGAAAAGAATATTCGCGATATCAGGTGTTTTCGGGAAAAGAGGCTTGAACTCATCCTTAAAATTACTCCACGAACGGTCATTAGTTACCCACTCACTAAGCCAGGTGCGAGCGTCACCTTTCAGACAGTTGCCTACCCGCGAGAGACATTCGTGATTGCTCCAATCATTAAGTGTACGCGCACGATCTACCTCGTCACACCAATCGTCGATATTATGTAGACTGGGGTCAAAGTCAGACACAGTAAGCTTGGTTAGATCTCACCGATTTGCCAATTGAGTGGATCGCATCTACTATGCGGTCCGTTTCCGTAAAACAGTTAGCCGTCGATGACGCGATCGCTCCACCAGCAGCATGACCTAGCTCGGAAGTCGCTCCCTCGCCACGGGTCTCGCTAGGCGGTGGCGGTGTGGCAGCACGCAGCCGGTGAGGCGTCCTCAGCGGTGACGCCGGCAATGGCGTGGCGCCTGTCGAGACAGGCGGCCGGTGAGGCGCCCTCGGCGGCAACGCTAGCAGTGGCGTGGCGCGCGTCGAGGCAGGCAACGAGAGTACCTGTAGGGGTGAACAATTCCGACGCCGCGATGGCGGCGATGTCGGACAAGGACTGCGTGGTATCGGCTGTGTACAACGCTCACGTGACCGTGCTGGCCGCGCAGCTGACCGATCTTCTAACGCAGTTAACCTCTCCAACATCGCCTCCATCATGCGCCTAAGCCCACCATCTGGAGTACGCTCTCTATACCTGCTGCGTCGTCGCTCTCGACTGTTCGATTGTCGTGTGCGGCGACGCTCGCAGTCTGACATTCCTTTACCAGTACAGATGGCCAAAATACAGTTAGCAAAGATCAAATCACGTGGAGTACGTAGATCTGATCCCACTTCTGATTTTGGATATTCAAACAGAATTTATTTTTTTAAAAACAAAAATTACAACCTAAAAACTGATTTACAAAAGATGAGCAAAAATGGAAATGCGAAACAAAATCAACTGGCAGCAAAACGACTCTAGGCACGCAAAATAATGTCAGAGAGATGTTTCCTCGATGGTGGTACGCAGCAGAATGAGGGCGGCCGCGTGGTCGGGCCGCTTTTTATACACCTCAACATCGGGTGATGTTTTTCTGCTCAACAGTATAATATCTTTCAAAAAAATTAGCTTTCGTTTTGACGCAATCACTTTAGCATTGGTACCGAGCGCCATACATCAGACGGCATTGTCCTTTCAACTGAACTGGCTATCACGGTTCATGAGATACAGCCTGTTGACAGACAGACAAACGGACACTGGAGTCTTAGTAATAGGGTCCCGTTTTTACCCTTTGGGTACGGAGCCCTAAAAGTTAAAATTCAAAAACTCAAATCAGTAAGATCCCAGAGCCAAATATTTTTTCATTATTTTTGCATTTTCGTAATCACTAAGGCTTAGCCATAGAAATATAGCATAGATAGCATAGATTATAGATAGCATTTTAGCCATAGAAAAACACTATTGCAGCATGTCGAATATCCATGTGCCTAATACCAATTTATGATAGAAAAGTGATTGATCTTCTCGTCACAGATAGCACAGACTCAAGATGAAAGTCTACAATCAGTGCATGTTGCCAGAGATGACTTTTAGTACCTATGGAGTGAACTATGCTCCGAGTGTTTCTTCGTGATTTAATTAATAGCTAATAAAGAAATCCGTAAGAGAACCAGGGTAATCAGCTATATCAGCTCTAAGAATTAGCAAGTTGAAAAGGCAACGGCTATAGACACATGAGAGCTAGAATCGCCTGTCAACTAACTTTATGGAGCTTACCAGTGGAAACAGCAAGATTATTTCTAGATTTATTATGAAGTTTGTAAAACACATCTATATTTTTATGGAGTTAGATCATGTGCAAGCCCTCTTCTACAGCACAAAAATGCTTGTGACATGTTATAAGCAATTCCCCCACAATTTATTCATTAGTGATTTATTTAGAATATGTAGGCACCTTATGTAGGCATCTAAGTGAAAATAAATGAACTTACAAACTGTTTTTTTTTTATTATATTGACTTAATAAAATATGTATAATATACATATACGAGGTATGTATATATAACGTACTATACGGTTCCTTACTATACCTATTTATAATAATAATAATAATGCTGCAAATTATCTATAACACTGCATCATCTATCCTCAAACTAAACAGAGCTTGTATTATTATTATTATGACACTATTTAATTGTAAATTCGTCAATTTATTTTTTTTAAATACCTTACAGTCACGGGCATTCAGTTTGAGTCCATCTCAATATGCCAAAGGACAATATATAAGCAGAGGCATAACCCAGCCGTTGAAGGCACGAACCTTGTTACCACCCGACAAAAGACTAATAATATAATTATTCATCCCGACCGATTTCGGGCACGGCGACTAAATCTCTGCTCACGGAGGAGCTTCGTTGGTGTGCTCGAATGTGACTAACGTACCCTATTTTAGCTGAAAACGTGGGTTTGCAGAGACTGCACGTAAGAGTACCATTTTCATAATGGTAGGCTATGTTGGAAAGTAGAAAATAAATTAAGAAAATAAAGAGCTTGTATTATGGGATCCGCAACATGGGATCTGCGTAGGTAAGTTACACTACTAAGTGTTAGTTTGTATTTTCCCATTCAACTCTGTTAAGGCGCAATGGATGTGGATACAATTTGAAATACATAAACTTAGTTCGTGACCTGGAATAGCATAATTAGACTACTTTTTAACCACGGGAGAGAAGCCGCGGGAGGAAGCTAGAATAAATTAAAAAAATATTAAAACTTCAATGAAATAAAAACTTTATTTATAAGTGTTCACAAATTCAAAATTTATAGTTTTTAACATAAAAATTTCTTGTAAGCCTCAGCCTAAAAAAATTACTCGGAAACCAAAACAACATTTGAATACAGTGCAAGTCGAAACACCAGTTTTAGCAGTCCTTCATGCTTAGGGTTGTCGGCAAAACTGAAATAAAATAAAGTCCTTACTTATGATCAACACATAACGACACCTAACACATTTTTACCTAGTTTGATTTAAAATTAATGTAGGTTTTAAGCTTAGGCTTGCACGAGTAAGGATTACTCCTACTATATACATATAATATTATAAATACGAACATTTATGAGTAATGCTTGTATGGATGGCTGTTTGTTACTCTTTCACGCAAAAACAGGTACATCCAAATCCGGTCAGTGATTTGGATAATACTTGAAATATAAGTACATAATTTATGACCTGGATTAACACATATGCTACTTTTTATCCGGGTACCATGCAAGCGAAGCTGCGGGCGGAAGCTAGTAACTTATATTTATATGCGAAACGAAAGTGAGTCTGCTTGTTTCACTTTCACGTCTAAACTACGGAAAAAAGTACTGTGTCCGAAGAATAGAAAAATAACTTTTAACGCGAGCTAAGATGCGGACAAAACTAGTTTTACAATTACAATATTACATTATTTACCAGTCTGCTGAACCTATCAATGCTCTCAGCGATTTTTAAGGCAGCATCAGCAACTTTTAATGCTATCTGTACCCGCATTTCCTCGATCTTGAGAATCATCTGCCGCGAGTCCTTCACGGCATCCCGTGCAGTAGCTAAAATTAAATATAAATAGGTTGGTAAACTATTATGTTAAACATTACAAAAAAAACCATGACAACGACTATTGAGGGTACCATGTGGGGGTGGTACATAATATTTGTTACTTACAAAAATGCAAGCAGTTAGTTCTACGTTTTTAAGCGATCGGTAGTACAAGTAACAACCACTAGAACTACATTTGCTTTCAAACAATACAGAGCACAAGCTAACAGGCTGTATAATAAAGTAAATACTAAAACTAATATCTATAATAAGTCTTACCACCAATGTAAAAAATCTGTAACAAAATCCTTGACCTACCAACAAACGGAAGACCTATTTCTCATAAACTAAAAACTAGCTTCTACACGCGGCGCTGTTCGCGTGATAACACGATAAAGAGTAGCCTTTGTATGTAATCCAGGTTACACTTTTTCTATATTCCAAGTTTTATCAAAATCCGTGTAGTATTTATTGCGTGAAAGAGTAACAAACACACACCCATACTTACAAACTTTCAAAATTGTAAAAGTTATTCGGTCTTATTTGTAACACTTCAAATATGTACCAAAATCCAGTCACTTAATAATTGAAATAAACTATAAAACTTATATTAATAAGGTATGTGCATATTCTATTTTCAAACTTTTAGCAAATGCTAATGAAAAATGATGTTTGTGGAACAAATATGATAGTGGAATTAATAAAATCTACAATTAACATCTTTATTATACCTACTTACTACCTAACCACCAACCGAATTTATGTACATAACTAATCCTATTATGATATAAAACTTCCTACGGAACGGAAGCATGGATCGGATGGGTGCCTGTTAAATACTACGATACCAATGTACTACTCGCCCGTGTGTATTCTCATAATTGGTAAACATCTACCTGATTTGTTCTGTACTGAATACTTACTCTTTTTAAATTGCTACCCACATCCTAGATCTAGATTATACAACAATACATTCAGATATACCTTTCTCTGTAACCTGGTGTGTACCTACGTCTGAACTGCTACTGTTATTATTATGTATGTTCTTTATAATTGTCTAAGTTTTACTTACCTACCTACTAACCTACCTACTAACGTTGAATATCGCTTCGAGTGTCGTTAGGAGCCATGGTGGTTAAATTGAACTACAGGGGCGTTTTGATAACAGCGAAACAGTACCGAATAATCGCGAATGACATAAACAATAAAAACTTCATACATTTTAATTTACCCTCAAAGAAAGAAGATATTTCACACTATTTAGATAAATTCTGGTTTAGACTTGGATATAGCAACAGTATAAATATAATAGTTGCAAACGCAAGCAGTGATATACTAACAAGATTGATATATTCTGGTCTGATTGTCGATTTACGAGATACTGAATTACCCAAAAGCGAAGGAGGAGTGTACGATCGGTTTCAGGAACTTACGTATGGACGTAATACGAGAGTCAAACTGTGTAGTGATATTAGAAATACACTCGCAAAACTATCACCACATCGTTGGTGTGGGGCCGAATTAGAGTCCATCTTCCATCCAGATATATATATAAATGCAACTGAAATTTGTGGAAATAATCCACCAGGTGAATTTTTCCGAATAACAACTGGTTTAGAAGGAATTATCCCAGTACCCATGCATGAGAAACATCTTAGTGATCTCTATCAGTACGTCGAAAAATTAAACCTAGATGACGGGCAGAAGAAATTAGGACTGATTATGTGTGCAATTCCATCATTAGGATATAATATTATATATGTCGGTGGATCTCCTGGTATCGCATGGATGAGAATATTAAGTAAAAGGGAATTTAAAGGGAAGATCATCGCAATTGATCCTTTTCCAATGGATCTTGAAAATTTCGAAAACCTTGACATTGATTATTTTCCAAAAATGATTAGACGCGCAGAAGATCTAGAAGAATTGTTAGTCAGAAACGGTTATACTGAAGAGAGTAATTACATTTTCATATGGGATGTTCGTTGTGATGGATTTAGCGACATGTCACAGGAAATGCGTCGCGACATTATTGCCGTGGAAGTGATAACGTTGACAAATATCATAACATCCAATTGGTTCTCAGAATGCGTTAAAATGTATCAGATCAAAGTGAATACAAGGAATATAGATTTATATTCTTTTCCAAGAGATGGAAAGCTATATGTTCAGCCTTATACATTAAGTAAGGATGTGTATGAACTCAGATGTGTTGGATTTGTTAGCTCAAGTGGAATTACTCTACATACGCTTAGTGACCAACAAATTGAAGGACTTTGCGCTTATCTTTCTAGATTAATTGACGAAATTTCGAATGGATTGAGTGAATATCGACTTTTTCTAAACTTCATGTATCGTGAATGCGATTTTATAGAGGAAAAATCACTAGTTGAGACTAACAATATTAAACTGTTCCTGTGTGATTTTGTATGTTTCTCATTAGTCTGGGTGCCTACCAAAGTACTTAAAGAATTTAATTTAGTTTAAATCGTTAGATTATTAAAAAATCTTATGTCTGGGTACCTACCTACCTACCTAATTTGGATTAACTAGTTTACTTTATGCTACCTCTTATCTATAATAGTATTAACTACATCGACTACATTTAATTATAAATGGGTTATGCTTGGGAGGGTTTAGAAATACCTACCTACTTACCTTGTTATTCCTATTTACATTTATAATCTATTCATGTAGATAGATTATATACCTAATACCTACCTACTTGATTTGTTTATAGATTATATCATCTAGGTACCTACTTACCGTAGATACTTAATTCAATCCAATGTTTAACTTAAGCTCGAGTACCTACCTACTATACTTACCTATTAATTAGATACCTACCTACTGTTACTATTCATACTTACATTAAAATATACATTTAAAATTACTTTTACTATGTACCTACCTAGTATATACATTTCTATTACTTTAACTTCATATTGTTTTTGTTTGTCATCTAATTCAAGTGTTTCCCTTTGACCACAGAAAAGAGGGGACTCTTCTAACACAGGTTTTTATAAACTTAAAAGAAGAGGTCCCAACCCAAATGATTGTACCACTTGTTTTTAAGAAATAAATGATTTTTTATTTTGTATTTTGTACGTGACAGGTTGCAAGACTATTGCCAGACGCATTAGAAGTAGGTGTAAATCCATATTATATTCATATAAGATATACCTACATTGGGCCACCACGGCTAAATATAAAATCTCATAAAATATTTGAAATAGGTACGTATTTTTCAAACAAGATAATTGAGCTTACATGGTCTCATCGCTTCTTCAGCATAAGGCTGGCGGCGGCGTGAGGCACGCTCTGCCCTACGACGACGCGGCTCACTTACTCTTATACTGCCTGTTTCTGTTAATAATACATTTGCATACATTTTTCTGTTTGCATTACCGATGTAATAATATTGTTTTCCTTAATTGCAACAGAAACAGATCCAATTAGTAGAAAAAACATAAAATAAATAAATCTCTCTGATATATGAATGTGAAAGTGTGTTTGTCACTGTAGGTAGTACGTTTGTTCTCACTCATTTAAGTAACGGCCGAACGAATTCGGATGAAACTTTGAATATACATAGTTAGTGACTTGGACTAACATAAAAACAACTTTTAATATTGGCACCACGCAAGCAGAGCCGTGGGCAGAAGCAAGTGCCTTATGAAATATACCTACTATATGTAAATGTAGTATCTATGTACCTTAGCATAATAATAAGTAACATGTGTTTCGACAGCGATCTCGACAACATCGTGACTTCACAGAAGTACCAAATCCAGCTCCAGCTCTGCATCAGCTCGTAGGACAGAAACCTATTTTTAACCTAGGCAATAGCATAGTTGTGTTTGCTATCATTTCGAGTTTATATTGGATTATAATAAACATAGTTTCTTCTTTCTTTACTTATTGTAAAATATCAAGCGGTATCAGGTGGTAGAAATATAAAACGAGCAACTTATGCAATATAACACTGTATTATTTTTCTTAGACAGAACGTCCCTCTTCGGCCATCTTTTTCAGACTACCGCGCGGCCGCATAATTATCATAATCTTACGAAACTTATTTTCTACCCTACACTAAATATTAACAAATATCTTTTGTTACGGTTGTAAAAATAAATAATGATTTTTAAAGTATACATTATTTATTTTTACGATGATTTGAAGTTCAACAAAATTTCTTCTGGAGAATTAATATCCTTACAGTACAAGTACTATTTTCTTACATCTCGATTTATACAATATTCTAAATAGTATTTATTGCTTTAGAATCCAAACAATAATTTATTAGTACCTACCATTACGTATCACTAAATCTTACATTCGGCCTTTCCTGACCTTAAGTTTGCCCTCAAACTTACCGATATGATTCAGATTGAAATGCATGAACAGAAAAGGGTTTGAAATGTATAAATTTAAAAAAAAAAAAAAATTATTCTAAAATTAAATTCCTTAACTTTATAACATCTAGTTATTTTTTAATAATGTAACTGTCATTCAAGAGCTAGGTTTTATTTAATTGTGAGTTAACAACAAACTTAGATAGGTAGATTTTAATATTAAATGTTATTAACAAAACTGGTTGTTTTATTTTTTAACAAGCTCAGTCAATGGATCTATCAACATTAGACTGCCGTACAAAATAAAATAAAGCTATTTAACCATTGTGACACCATCAACTTCGTTCAACATCAATAACTAGTCAGTCAATGGATCTATCAACATTAGACTGCTATCCAAATATTATATAAACAAATAATTAAATAATACATTAAAAATATTTAATAAACATTCAGTCAATGGATCTATCAACATTAGACTGCCTTCCAAGTATATGTATCGACATATAATCAAATAAATCTAATAAAAATTCAGTCAATGGATCTATCAACATTAGACTGCCATCCATGTATATAAATAAATATATATTTTATAATAATTAATAAACCACTATAAATATATAGTAAACGTTCAGTCAATGGATCTATCAACATTAGACTGCCATCCATATAAATATAAATAAATAATTAATAAACCATTTTAAATATTTATTAAACATTCAGTCAATGGATCTATCAACATTAGACTGCCATACAAATAGACATAATAAACCATGATTAATATTCAATAACTATTCAGTCAATGGATCTATCAACATTAGACTGCCATACAAATAGACATAATAAACCATGATTAATATTCAATAACTATTCAGTCAATGGATCTATCAACATTAGACTGCAAGCCAGCTTAAAAACGACAAAATAAAAGTTACCTACTAGTTGAACATGACTAAATTATCCTCTCATAACACTAGACTTTAGGCACTTTAATACATTTAGCCATTCAATTACTTAAGAATTCATAAGAAGATCAACTTCAAGTTAAACATTATTACCACACCTTAATCTTATAAGTTTGATTAGAAAATTAAAAAAAATTACATTGGTGAGTTAGCTTGAACACAATTAACATTATTCAGAGTTTTGATCCCAGCATGCTTAGTTACAAAAATTGTATTAGGAAAATCAATGAACGTCTAATCAGAGTCGCTATTGCTACTATTTGAGTCATCACTACTATGAGTGGTTATCCAAGGTTTTATGCGATCTGCTGCCCAAATATTGCTATAATCTTTTTGTGTAATTTTAGTACCTGCTATACTTGAAACTTCATATCGATCATTTTCAAAAACTTTTGTTACTCTAAAAGGCCCAGAAAATTTAGGAAGGAGTTTCTTGCTTTTTCCATCATTTTTTGTAACTGGTTTAAGTATTTTTACTAGGTCTCCAATTTTATAAATTCTAGCTTTAATTTTTCTCTTATCATACCTATCTTTCTGTTTTTCTTGATCTTTTTCAATATGTGTACTTATTTGTTTCCTGATTTCATCTATGTCAGTAGGTGTTCGTGTGTCTCTCAAAATGTCACAGAAAATATTATCTCCCTTGCTATTCATTCTGATCCCGAACAGTGCTTCTGATGGACTTTTTCCTATGCCTTTATTTAAAGTGTTGTTTAGTCCCCATTGTAATTTACCTAATGCTTGATCCCAATATCTCTCGCCTAAATTATCTGTGTAAGCTGTTAGAGCATCTAAGACAGTTCTATTATATCTCTCCACTTGCCCATTGGCTCGTGGAGAAGCGACTGCATTAAGAATGTGATTTATTTTCGAATCCTCACAGAAAGTTTTAAACACGTTTGAAGTAAATGATGACCCTTGATCAGAAATCATCCTATTAGGGTAGCCAAACGTATCATAAATGTCTTCCAAAGCACGTATAGTCAAATTAGACTTTAAATTTCTAAGTGGTTTTAATAGACAATACTTTGTAAATCCATCTACCAAAACCAACAGATATGAATTACCTCTCGCACTCTTCACAAATGGACCTAAATGATCTATATGAACAGTGTCGAAGGGTTTGTCAACCTTGTGTATCGGATGTAATAATCCTTCCTTTGGTCCTGCCGGCTCCTTACTAAATGCACATTCAAGACAAGAACGAACATATTTCTTTATAAAGCGTTTCATTTTTGGAAACCAGAAATCTTTACTGATCTTATCAAAAGTCTTTTCAACACTAAAATGGCCGATATCATCGTGATTCCGCTTACACAACTGAAATCGAGCCATTTTAGGTACCACCCATTTTAGTTCAGAGCCAACATGTCTATATAATCGATTATTTTTTATTACGTAATTTTTCTTTATCTCAGAGAAATCTTTATCTACCAAGACTTTTCGTATTTGTTGTATACGGCTATCTTCTAACTGTAAACTGAGTAACCAATCATCTTGAGTTATTCTCAATATTGATGGTAAAATGTCACTTTGAGTATCCGATTCACATGGTTGAGGATTTCTACTTAAAGCGTCTACGTGTGACATAGTATGGCCGGGTTTATATTGTATATCAAAGTTAAATTCTTGCAAAACTATCCACCAACGAGCTATCCTAGGGATAAGATCTCGTTTTGTGAAAGTGGCTCTTAAAGCACTGCAGTCTGTGATAAGAGTGAATTTTAGCCCTAACAAATAAACTCGAAAGCGTTGCAAAGACGCGACCACAGCTAAAGTTTCGAGTTCATACGCATGATAATTTTGCTCGTCAATACTCGTTTTCCTACTGAAATATGCTATAGGTTTATGATTAGTAGTGTCATTTTCTTTTTGAATCAGTATCCCTGCTAGACCGTATTTGCTCGCGTCAGTATGTAAGTAAGTTTCATTCTTAGGATCATAAATCCCTAGGAGAGGTCTTAATATTAACGCATTTTTTAGTGTAGCAAACGCATTTTCTTGGGCAGACTCCCACTGCCAAGGGGTCATTTTTCTAGTTAAGTCGGTGAGAGGTCTAGCAATAGTTGCAAAATTTTCTATAAACTTTCTGAAGTAGCTGGCCAAACCAATAAATTGCCTCACTTCATGAACGTTTTGTGGTATGGGAAATTGCTCTACCGCTGCTATTTTAGCTCTTCCTGGTCTAATTCCCTTTTCGCTGATTTCATAACCAAGATATTCAATATTTTCTTGGAAAAAATTACATTTACTTAGATTTAATGTTAACCCAGCACTCTGTAGCAACTTTAATGAGTTTTCTAGCCTTTCTAACGCTTCATCAAAGTTTTTCCCTGGTATTAATATATCATCCATATATGCAAGAGCCGAATCAAACCGAGAATTACCTAACACCTTATTAATTGTGCGTTGGAAAACGGCTGGCGAGTTTACTAGCCCAAATGGCATTTTTTTAAATTGATATAAACCATCCGGCGTTATAAATGCAGTTAAATGTCTGTGATCTGCATGAATCGGGATCTGATAATATCCGCTGACTAAATCTAAACTTGAATAATATTTATTGCCATTGAGCATATCCAGTTGATCGTCTATTCTAGGCATGGGAAAATGATCCTTTTTTGTTTTGCGATTAAGTGCTCTAAAATCGACGCATAAACGGTAGCCACCGGTCTTCTTTGAAACTAATATTATTGGGCTAGCATACGAGGAATTCGATTCCTCAGCAATGTCATTATCTATTAGCTCCTTAACCATATCTCTAACAATTTCCCGCTCAACATAACTCAACCGATACGGTCTATGTACAACAGGTGTTTGGTCATCTAACTCTATTGTCATTTCAGCTAAGTCTGTGCACCCCAGTTCAGATAGGCTCTGTGCAAAACAGCCTCGATATTTATTTAATAGGTCTAACACACAACTAGTTTGCTCTGAAGTTATATTATTGTTTATTTTGACTTCTTCTTTAACTATAGGAGCTAAAGGCAATTGATTAGAGATTCTATTACAATTCAAAGATTTCTCTAAAGACTTGTCAGCAGTTATAATTTTAGCTCTAGTTAAGATGGTGTTCCTTTTAAGATGTAGTAATTTTTCTGAAAGATTACAGATCGCCACCTCACACTCGCCTTCGTTAATAGCATACAGACCCCCCATTACGCAATACTCGACATTTTCAAAATTACGTAAACTATGTTCTACTAGAATGTCGCAATTTAAATTTTCACTACTTTCACATCCTACATAATTCAGCTTATCCACACTACAATCAGCTTTTATCCTAAGAACAATTTTGTCATTACATTCCATATTATTTAGTAACCCAGTCAACTCATGAGGTAGCTCTCGTTTTAGAATATCTAATCTGTCATAGGTTTTAATTACTAGCACGTCGTTTCTTTCAGTAAAGTTCTGTCCAATTAATATCGGCTCAATGAGCATTGAGGAATCTACTACGTATGCATCTATGTCTGCAGATACCTCACCTAAACCCAAGTTGATCCTAGTTTTGCCTAGTGGAATATATTTGGAGTTCCCAAATCCCCGAATATTTGGTAAGTCATTTTCTGATTGAGGTAAAGAATATTTCTCTACAATTTCCTTACTAATCAGTGTTACCTCACTCCCAAAATCTACATAGCATTTAACGTCAATGATTTTATTAATCAGGGCCTGTTTGCGATACTTAGCATCGGAATTAGTACTTTGGGTAAGCATTGTTTTCTTTTCCGCTGGTTTAATCGTATTTTGATTTCGACTATTCTGGGATCTTCTAAAACATACATCTAATGTATGTCCAAAGCGATTGCAAAAGTCACATTTTAGACGAGGCTTGGAACATTGGCTAGACAAATGTCCCTTCTCTTTGCAGTTGTAGCAAGTGAGTTCACTAGTATTTCCCGTAACGTTATTTCGACATTGATTACTTCGGTGACCTACTTTATGGCATTTAAAGCAAATTATATCTTGAGCGCTAACCGTTTTCTTTGTTGATCTGGTAAAGGTTTCTTTAATCAAATCTTTGAGAAATTTAAGTAGTTCTTCAGGGTCTTTAAACCTGGCTGAAGAAGCACTTGCCCTAATCATTCGGTCATCTATGCCGTGGATAAGGCAGTCCACAGCCTTTTTACCTACAATTTCGCAAGCATTTAACAAAGTTAACTTATCGTAATAGTATCCATCAACAGCTTCACCTATTTTTAGTCGTCGTTCAAGCATTTCCGACAATAATACCCCAAAGTTTGTTTCAGAAGGGAAAGCGCTTATTAGTCGGTCTTGCCATTCTGTCCATGTCAAAAGAATGGTTTGAAGTCCTTCATACCATTTCTTAGCATATCCAGATAACTTTGGCAGAGCAAAGTGTGTAGTCTGTACGTCAGTCCATTTATATATTTGGGCACACTCGTTAACCTTGGCTAACCAATTTTCTATTTTTTGATTAGGCTGAGCGGGATCAAATTCCGGAATAATATTCTTATCATATCTTATAGAGTTCGGCTGTATCAAACCTTGCAATAGCTGTGAGATGTCGCCTATATTAATCAAAGACTTATTATGATCAATTACATTAGTGGTACCTTCAGTAGATAGGTGCGAAGACGTAGGTATATCTTGGCTTGGTAATGATGTGGTCTGATGCATCGTGTTCCCAGCAGTAGTTCCGATAAACGAACGTGCTTGCTCAGACGAGAGGATCGGAACCCCCGCCGGCCTCGGCGGTGTTGTCGCATGGTCATCAGACTGCATTGAGTTCTAGAACCACAAAAAAAATCTGGTGTAGAAACTCTATCATGTTAACTCATATTATGTATAACAATGATGACAATTAATGATTTACCAGTCATTTAACAGCTATTTAACGAAAATTTTAACGATATTTAACCTAATTTAACGACTATTTACTATATAACACTTTCTAACGACCACGAAACTATTAGGAAATGATTTAACAGCCATTTAACAGCAATTTAACAACAATTTAGTTATATTTAACGACAATTCAACAAGATAATTGTTAAAAAAAATATTTAACAGCCATTTAACAGCAATTTGACAGCAATTTAGTTATATTTAACGACAATTCAACAAGGGAATGGTTTAAGAAATGATTTAACAGCCATTTAACAGCCAGTTAACTACAATTTAGCGATATTTATCACCAATTTAATGGTTTAGGTACTGATTTAATAGCCATTTAACAACAATTGAACGATATTTAACGAAAATTTAGCATGAATAAATTATAAAATGGTTTGACAGCCATTTAATTGTAATTTAACAAGAACTTAACAATGATTTAACAATATTTAACGTCAATTTAACAGGAAACAATTAGAAAATGGTTCAACAGCCATTTAACAGCAATTTAACAAGCATTTAACGATATTTAACTAATTTTAACTGAATTTAACGTCAATTTAACAAGATACCATTAGGACATTGTTTAACAGCAAATTAACGATATTTAACTGAATTTAACCGAATTTAATGACACTTTAATAATAATGTTAAGAGGAAGCAGAAACATTCAAAGATCGGATTCCCATGGGAATCATTATTCCAGAAACAAAACCAAAAGGTTGTTGTTTCAATTATTATAAAATAATAAATGGGCTGAATATATCTATTTGTATTCGGCATGTTCGGAATGTTTCCGAATATTCGAATACATTTGAATATCGGCCTACGGGCCTACTGATTGAAACAATATTTTAAGCTTCGAGATTTAAATAATACGGTTATACCTCATTTATGAAAAAAACAATAGCTTAAAAAAACACCCTCATGTTGTGAACAACGAAACTATTTCTAAGTCTCAAATCCTAGCACTCCATAATCTGAATGTCCAAGTTTGAACTTATTAAAATAATGATTAACTATAAAATGAGAGATAAGAAAACTTAGGAAAGAACGAAAAAACTGCAAAGTACCATCATTTAAAAAAAATATGGAAAGAGAGAAGAAAAAAAATTATAAGAGAAAATATAACTCGCCTTTTGATTTTTTCCATGTCCATGTCGTTTGGTTCGGGATGCTTCTCGCCGACGATGGGTTGACTTCTGTTCGCCACGTGATTCGCGCTCGCGCTCGCGTTCGTGGCGGCGGCGGTGATGTTTTCTTGTCCGTTTTCGCGATCTCCTCGAACTCCCAGAACTACTCGTACCCGACGAACCGTTCGCAGGGCTGGAGTGATGACGTTTACGGCGTTTTCGATGTCTCGATCGAGATCTCGTATTGTATTGTTGGTTCCGTTCCATATCACTCATCTTGGATTCACGCCCACTTCTGATGTAAAATATCAAGCGGTATCAGGTGGTAGAAATATAAAACGAGCAACTTATGCAATATAACACTGTATTATTTTTCTTAGACAGAACGTCCCTCTTCGGCCATCTTTTTCAGACTACCGCGCGGCCGCATAATTATCATAATCTTACGAAACTTATTTTCTACCCTACACTAAATATTAACAAATATCTTTTGTTACGGTTGTAAAAATAAATAATGATTTTTAAAGTATACATTATTTATTTTTACGATGATTTGAAGTTCAACAAAATTTCTTCTGGAGAATTAATATCCTTACAGTACAAGTACTATTTTCTTACATCTCGATTTATACAATATTCTAAATAGTATTTATTGCTTTAGAATCCAAACAATAATTTATTAGTACCTACCATTACGTATCACTAAATCTTACATTATGAAGCATGTTGGTAGCTTTAGAGATCCTTCCTCTGTCTTCAAGCAAGTGAAGAGCAAGTGGTCAACTCAGGTATCACAGTTTTAAAGCCGATATAGATTAACGACAAAATAACCCGGGACCAAAACCTTAGGTACCATCCAATAGATATTAATTTCGATTAGAGAGGAGATTACTCACATCATTGACGGTAAATTGGTTCTGCCTCACACCAGCGAGAGGGCCAACACCTCTGCCTATTATGTTGGCCACTCGATCTTCTATTGCTGTTAGGGTAGGAGTAGTGTCAGGTCCACCACCAGTAGCATTTCTGCTAATATTCATTGCTACTAGTTTGGCTCTGACCCGATACTTGAAGTCATTCCATAACTATATATAAAGAAATAAAATAAAATAAATAAATAAATGGCATGGTGTACCAAAACGGGACACTGTAACAAAATTATCTTGTATGACCCCATGACTTCAGATGAGTTGTGATCTCGGAGGCCTTCTTGCAACCTAAAAACTCCGACACCAGAGTTGGTCACTAGCTTATAGGAAGAAGAAGAATAAGAACTTCGGAAGACCGTTGACCTCACCAGAATTATCAACTTCGATGACTTTTGACCCAATGCCAACCCTTTCGAGTTTTATTTCTCAACGATGGCATCATAAAAAGTATTTGTTATTTTGGGGTAGGTAAGTCTTATCTGCCTTGTAATAATTAATAGGTACATTTTTACCTGTAGCTCTGTGGGGGCATTGAACTAGGTCAATTTCATTAACAAAAGTTAGTGTATATTTGTTTGTGTCCCATTATGTATACACCCAAACCGGAGGTATTTAGGTACTTACTTTAGCCCACTCTTTATCCGTTCTGGGAGGACCTTCTAAATTGAGGCGGATACCACATTCTCTCCATAGTCTCGCTGCAACCACTCTAGCCTCCTTAGACCTTACTCGCCCGAGAGCAAGGTCTTTGTGCTGCTCGAGGAACTCCACTAAGAGCTCCAGCTGCCTCACCGAAGTAGTTCTACGCCGCCCGTCCATTTCCTAAAAATCAGGTCCACGAGTCCAATTAATATCTACTTCCCTGTTTTTATGTAGCTTAGTAGGCACACACTAGTGGACGCCAACGCATTATGTAGGCGAGTGCAATGATAATAAAAAGGGAAAATTGGGTGAGCAGGTAAGGTACCTACAAAAAAAGTGTAGAAACGCATAAAAATATCAAAATACGGGATTGCATGTCGCAAGCAACGTACCAATTAAATAATTTATCCGCTTTAGGTAACTGACCACTCGAATCCTATTAATTCAGAAAATTCAAAGGGTACCGGTCGTTTTTTGACATCAATCCACGATTTTGTGATTTTTTGTCAAAGTTCCATGCGATGTCATTGTCAACTATCGAAAAAGAGTTACATATGAGGGTGCATACGTTTTGAAAAGCCTAATCGAAAATTGTTTTTACAGAGATCAAAATAAAATCCATATAAGCGAGCATACGGCTGCGTTTTAGCAACGACTCCAATTTAGTTATCGATAAGTTGATGTTTTTAATTACTGCAATACCAAAATTCGTTAAGTTAAACCATAGTCGTTACTGAACCGTAGTGTAACTAAAAACTAACTGCTGCTGTTTGAAAATAGCGCGGTCGGGCCCCAGGACTAGCACCACCCATACAACTGCATCGAGGAGTGAGACAGGGTGATGTTATATCTGCGAAACTGTTCACAAGCGCGTTGGAGAATATGTTTAAGACACTAGACTGGAAAAGTATGGGCATAAACATAAACGGCGAGCACATCTCACACTTACGATTCATTGATGACATAGTCCTACTGGCTGAGTCGCTGGAGGAGCTGCAAGAAATGCCGGAAGGCCTAGCATCAGCCTCGTGTAAGATAAGTCTCAGCATGAATTTGAACAAGACCAAAGTCATGGTCAATGACCGAATTGATACGAGTTCCGTCGTTAATGGACACCTTCTTGAAGTTGTTTCGGAGTATACGTATCTCATAGACTCGGAAAAACTTAATGTAAATCAAGTTCCTCAGGAAATAAATACAGTAGTTTCCACTTGAATGCGTACGTCTACAAGCCTTTGTAGGAACAGACCCAGATTGCATAAAAGAACTCATTAATTCCCTGTGCATATTAAAATATATAATTCAGTCCTAACTAGAGGAAGGCTTACCCTTACCCTAACATAGTCATAATGCTTTAATTTTGTTCTTATGGCAGAGGGAAATGCTAGTTGTGAAAAAAGTTTTTCAAAACACAAATTAATTAAAAATTACTTAAGCTTTACTATGTCAACCTTAAGATCAACAAACTTCCATTCATTGATTAGGTGCAGGATGCAGGGGTCTGTTACTTCTTATTTATTCAAGTTCATCTCATTCGCTTTTATAAAACTCGTTGAATCCCGGCTAAAGGTGGGCATATTTGGCGGTAACAAATAATTACTTTAAAATGCAAAGTTTTTTTGTTAACTGCGTTTGGAGATTCAAGTTGGCTCAGATAATTCAGATATAAAAATCGCGGCTCGCGCCACTCGCCATATTTAAAAATAAACTGCCACCGTTTATTTGTCTTGTTTCTTTTGTGCACCAAAAATTTCGCCGCATGCTACGCTCGCCGATTTTATTGCCGTATTTTGTTTCTATTCTATTTTTTTGAAAATATAATATAGCCTATAACACCCGGGGATAGTTTAGCTACCCAACGGCGAAAGAATTTTTTAAATCGGTCCAGTAGTTTCGAGCCTATTCAATGCAAACAAACAAACAAACAATCAAATCTTTCTTCTTTATAATATTAGTGTAGATAGATGTAGATAAATGAAATGAAATGATCATGGTCTCTGACAGTCTTATATTCTGTGAGTGGGCAACAGTAGGAATTCACATAAGCAGACAAAGAATGTATGAGCTTTACAGTTAAAAACAGTATAATTTTAGTGAAGAGTTTAAAGATAAAGTTAAAAATACGTATATGGCGCGGCTAAGTCTAATTATATTAGTTCAAAAATTAGAAGCAGTAGTAATAAATTAAAACCACTTGGAAAATAATAAGTAAATCCCCTGGCCACCGACGGGCAGCAGCGTCGGTGATGCAAGCAGCTGTGCCCTGCGATCCCCAACCCACATGCCCAGCGTGGGGATTATGGGCATATCCCCCTTTTTAAGGGGAGGCCTATGTCCAGCAGTGGACTGATATAGGCTGGTGTGGTGGTGTGGTGGAATATAATAAACAGTGAGTCCTGAAAAGTCAAACATGACATTAAGGAGTATAAATTAAATATTGGTAATACCATCATCAAACAAGATGGTGATGTTGCCAAAGCATTCGAATCTTTTTTAACGGACATTCCAGTTTCTACCACAAGATCCTTAATCTCTTCTCCTATAATTGCGGATTCACTACTAAATGGAAATGTACCAAAATGTGAAATACCGTTTTATTTTAAATATGTAAACAGTAATGATATTATTAAAACGTTCAAACTGATAAATGTAAAAAAAAAAACTACGGATCTCTGGGGCATTTCTGTTAGCGTTGTAACATTGTTAATGCATTGTTGTTGTCTAATGCATTTGACTGCGTACACCATGAAACATTAATCAGGAAACTAGATCACTATGGCGTCAGGGGTATGGCTTTAGCCCTTCTCACTTCTTACCTATCTGACAGAATACACAAAGTAGACGTAAATGGATCTGTAGTAAAGATGGGTGTTCCGCAAGGGTCAATACTTGGACCATTTTTATTTTTTAATTTATATCAACGACCTACCTCAACTTGTGAGAGACAACCACGAAATTGTATTGTTTGCGGATGACACGTCACTTTTATTTAAATTAAAGCGACGGCAGACCAATTTTGACGACGGGAACAATGCAATAGCGAAAGTTATTAACTGGTTCGATTGAAATAATTTATTATTGAACGAGAGTAAAAGAAAATGTATAAGATTTATATTACCTAATTTTAAACAAGTTAAACCTAACATTAAAATAAAAGATGAAGATCAAAATCTTGTGGACACTACTGTATTTTTAGGCATAATTTTAGATAATAAGCTTCAATGGGGCGCTCACATAGATGGGTTGTCGAACAGACTCAGTTCTACAGCATACGCAGTCAAAAGAATCCGTCAACTTACTGACGTAGAAACGGCTAGACTAGTTTATTTCAGCTACTACCATAGCATTGTCGTACGGCATTTTTTTTGTGGGGGTATGCTGCAGATACCAACACCATATTTGTGTTGCAGAAGAGGGCTGTTCGTGCAATTCATAATATGGGCCTCAGAGAATCACTTAGAACTAAGTTTAAAATAAATAAATGTTATGACAGTGCCATGCCAATATATATATGAAAAATTAATGTATGTCCGAAAACATATTACTTGCTTAAAACAAAAAATAGCGACTATCATAATGTTAACACTAGAAATAAAGACAAACTAGCTGTTCCCACTGTAAGGCTCCATAAGGTTAGTCGATCTTTTAAAGGGATGTGTGTACGATTTCTTAACAAAAACCCCAAATGACGTGATTAATTTATCTGTAAATAAATTCAAAAATGTTGTTTAACGTAATCTCTGTAATAAATACAAATACAAATACAAATACAAAATATATTTATTGCTGCATAAAAGGTTAACAAACTAATACAAGTATTAATACTAATCTTAATCTTAAAATCCCAAATTATGCAGAAGCTTTAATACACTAGACATGATGCTAATGATTCGTACACTAGGCACAGCCTGTATCGCACGAATCTAAAGTAAATTAAACAAAATTGATTACCTCAATCGGTGTAAAGTTAAAATAACTACTAATAAACCATAGAAACAGCAAAAATAAGGTATATATACATATATAAATAATAATAAAATGTAATCAATTATTATAAAATAATACACTATACATATACTATACTAACTATTGTAGATACATAGTATATAAAAATACATAAATATACAATACAGATGAATAATACTAAACATAAACCATCGTATTAGGTATTCGAGTATTATAGTCATATAACATTTAGCTATTTAAAAGACTGTAAACTAATGTATAATTTTAAGAATTTCTTCAGTATCATCATAACTTAACTTAGCCAACCAATTAAATATGATTTTTTTTGCTTCTGACACTGTCTTATCTTTAATGTCACAGTATTTGACCACAGAATTATAAACATGTGCTCTGACAAAAAGTCCGAAACGTTGAGCAAAGGTTGAGTTTACTAATGGAGTAGTTAAGCGGTAAACTCTTCGTTTATGCATTGCTTCATATTCAGTAGAGGCCAAAACAGATTTATGAGTAGAAAGTGAGGTTTTTAAAATAAACAGCTGTCTTACGCTAAGTACTCCACTGTCCTTATAGACAGCTGAGGTAGGGTACCTATAGGGCTTCTTCATCATTACTTTAAGAACTGAACGTTGTGCTCTCTCGACTTGAATAAGAAAAGACTTTGCTGCTGCACCCCAGCAAGTGATACAGTATGATAGGAGGGATTGGCATAAGGCAAAGTATACTGATTTGATTGTATCCATAGACGCTACATCACGGAGGTGTTTCATAACGCTAATAACCCTTCGTACACGAGCTGAGAGTGCGCTAATATGTTTTTGAAATTTAAGATTCTCGTCAATGAGAACTCCGAGATATTTTACAACATCTGTTCTACGAAGTGAGTCACAGTCACAGTTGGGGTTGATGACACAGGAAGGTTTATGAATTTTTATATCTGTTGCTGATGATGGCGCTGTCGCAGCTGTTTTGTGAAAACAGATATATGTTGTTTTATTTGTATTAAGCGTTAAAATGTTCCTTTGTAACCACTCACAAACCTGAGATAAACCTTTTTCAGCACAGGAGAAAGCTTCGGCCCATGTCGATCCACAAAAGATAATAGCAGTGTCATCTGCATAACACACGATATCAGAATTTTCTATTTCTACGTCATGGATGTCGTTCATATAGACTGTAAAAAGCGTTGGCCCCAAGATGCTCCCCTGTGGTACGCCAAAGCCTATGCTCTGTGAGCTGCTTATACTTTGGCCAATCCTTAGACACTGTCTTCGTTCCGTCAGGTAACTTCTGAACCAATCCGAAGCAACGCCCCTGATACCCATGTTATTTAATTTACTGAGAAGAATGGGAACGGAGACAGTGTCGAAAGCCTTAGCCAAATCCAAAAAGACAGCAACGCATTTCTTTTTACTATCAAGTTTCGATGATACCGTGCCAGTTAAAAGAGACACCGCATCTTCAGTGTTTTTACCCCTGCGGAACCCGAATTGCTTAGGTGATATGAAGTTACGAGATTCCAAATAATTAGCTAGTCTTTTATTAACAAGTTTCTCTAGCAATTTTGAAAAAGTTCCTAAGAGCGATATAGGCCTATAATTCTCAATAAGATGTTTGGGACCACTTTTATGAATCGGAGTAACGGATGCTATTTTCCAATCCTGGGGAAAAACTCCACTGGAAAGGCTTTGATTAAAAATATTTGTGAGTGGCACTACAATTGTTTGTTTAATATGTTTAAGTAGAGAGTTGGTTAAGCCATCGATACCTGGAGCTTTGCCATTTTGTAGACTAATGATTAATTTATCTACTTCTTCATAGTCTGTTGGGGTCATAAAAAAAGATTCGGTTGGTGAATTTTTATTATTAACTGCAGCAGCAAGGTCACTTTCTGTTTTATTAATATTAGAGAGTATTACATCTGAAAGGCGTTGTCCTACAGTAGAGAAATGGTTGTTACACTGGTCAAGGACTGAGTTTAAGCTATTAGATGTTTGCATTGTTAAAAATTCATTGGCATCTGATTTATTCCTCGTTAAATTGCAAATGTTTTTAATAGATCTCCATAACATTTTTGGATTATTTCTACTTTTAATTAATTCTTTTTGTTCATATTCAAGCTTTAGTTTACGTAAGAGATTTACAAAGAAGTTATGATACCTTGAATAAGAAACTTGCAGTATTTTATTTTTGGGCTCATGTCTGGCTCGTTGGTGAAGTCTATCTTGGTGTCTCATGCAACGCATAAGTCCAGGAGTTATCCAGGGCTTAAGATTATACTGAGTTCTGCTGAGACGTACTTCACTGGTATGTTTCACTACAATATCTGTCAATAGCTGTGTAAAGCGTTTAACTGTCTCGTTTACGTCTAAATCTTCAGCAGTGAAGCCCCAATCAATTTCAGCGAGGTCTTTTTTAATTGCATCTAAATCTCTTTTCACAACAATGCGGCTTGGACGAGTTATTCTAATTTTGTTGAGGTTCATGCCAAACATAGTTGGATAGTGATCGGTTATGTCAGTATGACAGATAACACCCAATGGGTCCCGAGTAAGTTGTGTACTACTAACATATATATGGTCAAGACATGATGATCCTCTGGTAGATTCCGTGATAGCCGGTATCAGACCATACTCAGCCATGAAACATTGATATTCCAAAGACTGAGTGTTGCTTATGTCCATAATGTTAACGTTAATGTCACCAGCAAAGACCAAAGGAAGTCCATCGGTGTTTCTCACAAGTGGTTCTAAGGAATTTAGAAAACCTTCAATACTCCTGCAAGACGGAGAGCGATAAACTGCAAGTATAGTAATCACATTGTGAATTCGAATAGCTAAACAGCTAGCATCATCAACTGTAGGTTCAGAAACAGTCGCGTTCCATATTTCCTTCATATATACTACAACTCCACTGTTTTGGTTGTCGTTATTGTCAGTTTTAAACGATTTATAACCTGGTATTAGCGGGACACTAGTAGAAGTTTTCAACCAGCATTCCGTTAAAATTAGGACATCAAAAACAATATCTAAACGCTTCAAAGCTACCATAAAAGCATTGAAATTCTTATGGATGCTTCTTATATTGATGGCAATTAATTTAAAATTGTGATCTATGGTAAACTTATCTTTGCATTCTTCAGTTACTTTTACAACGCAACAGTCAATCTTCATCGAATCCAAATCATCTTCTAATTCACCAGGGAACATCATTTTTGTTTGAAAGTTATCCAAACCCAGTCAGACCACACAATTTTCGATGCAAACTGTATATTTTTTGAAGCAATAGATGTTTGACCAAGATTGTAAAAAAATAATTAAATATTTTAAGTGACATGAAACACGTGTTAAATATACATATAAAATAAAATATAATGGTAATGATAATAATGATAATATAAGTATAACATTTGAATATATATAAACAATGACAATAAATTGAGTAACGTACAGAATATTTACTACAAAGGGCAGTGATTGCCAATAACTAAATGCTGCTATTGTCCAGTATAGCTGCAGGCAGAATACGGTCCAAATCTTGCTGCGATCGGATGAGTACAGCAGACTTCCCTTCACGCTGCCTAATATAAATGGCACCCTGATTACACCAGCAGTAAGCGTACCCTTGGGTTTTGGCTCTAGCCCTAGTGTTACGAAATAAAACTCTATTTTCCTTAGTGAGTCTTTCATTAAAGAAAACTCTAACCGGGTTGCCAAATATTTCCAAATCCTTACTTGTGATGTTCTTCCTTGATTTTGAAGCTTTTAGAATCAGGTCACGTTTAGAGCGGCGAAGCAGTCGAACGACGATGGGGCGCGGTAGCCTGGCGGGACCCTCAGGCAGACTGAGTGACACAGCTGGATGGCGTGGGCCAACACGAGCAACCCAGTCCAAATCATCATCCCCCAACTGAACTCCAACTTTTTGGGCTGCGATCTTCACTATTTGTTCAAGATTTTCGTTAACGCTTTCCGGTATACCAACAATTTCAATTTCATTTCGCAGGCCATGTTGTTGTTGCGTATTCAGTTCATTTTGGAGATGCACTACCGTTGCTTGCAGATTCACAATCTCATGGTCTCGTTTCTCCAGCTTAGATAAGCGAGTGTCGTTGGTTGACATCTTACGAACAAGTTCGTCCATCCTTTCATGGCAGTGGCCCAGTGAGCAGGTAACTTCTTCAAGTTTCAACTTAAGTGAAGCAAATTCGCTGGTCAAATTTTTTATAACAGCAGTGAGATCCTTGACTTCGGATTCCGTGCGTTCCGTGTCGGATGTGGTCTCAGATTTCTTTCGAATGGTAACATTCTGAGATTCGGTTGCAGGCCGTATTGGGGTTAGGCTGTTGTCACCTCCTCTTTTCATAGCTGCACAGCAATCAGGACATTTCCAAGATTTTTTCTTGTCAGTGGTGAAAGACGTTGCGTTGACACACTGCAGGCAGAAACTTTTATCACATGTTGATGATGAACAATTAATAGCATTCGCCTCCTTTGTTACTTTTAAACAGCCCGCACACTTCATGTTGGTTTTGTAGTGAACTCTGCTGCGTCACGAAACTTTCTGACCCCTATTATGGCAAATTAATATGTCCGTTCTGAACTTTTAGTCTATGACAAGAACACTGATAAAGACACGTTATGTACAATGCACGCGATATTCAACCTTCTGTAGTACGCGTAACCGTTAGGATCCTCTGCACGTTAACGGAGGCAGTGTACCCACACTTGCCACTAATTTAATATGTGAATCTGTTGTTACACTTTTAACTTAGTTTTTTTTGCTTATAATTTGTATTTCTGAGTTATAAAAACTGACACAACATGTAACTTTTACGATATATGTATAGTACAAAAAAGATTTTATAGAATAAAACACTGAAGGATATTTTAATTTAGAAAATTTATACGGAGGTTTTCGACACAAAGTTGACCGACCAACCGAGGTGGCAAAGATGATTATAAATTAACTGATTATTTAGATAAAGCTTATTATAAATTAACTGATTATTTAGATGACAAAAAAGCTTGGGATGAAACTGCCTCCAAATCCATCAAAAAAAATGTAATAGTTATTAAGAACAATGACGTTAAAAAAATATAAGCGAAGCAGAGTTTCTTGCCAATTCTTCTCTGTTTGGTCGCGTTACGGATTGGTGGTAAATTAAAAGACGTTTCAAAGTGTACTATACAGTTCCTACTGAATAAATGAATTTTGAGTTGAGTATCCTTCAGAGAAATTGATCCAAGTATGGCTCGTTCCAGTTTCTGTCAGCTGGGGCCCGACCGCGCTATTTTCAAAAAACAACGGTGCGTTTCTAATGACGCTACGAGTCAGTAACGACTATGTTCCAAGTTTTCGAAATTTGGTACCGCGCTAATGTATAAACGCCAATGTAGCATCAACCAAAACCGAGTCGTAGCGTGAACGATCGTCGTTATGGATTTTATTTTAGTCTGTGTAAAAACCAGTGTCGATTGGCTTTTCTAGGCGAATGCAACTCTAGTTCTGACCTACGTAGTATTGTATCCTCATTGGTTTCCGACAGTTGCCAATGGTTGACAATGTCATGGCATCGAATGTCTACAGAAAATTTGTTATTTTACATAATTTGGAATCCACCACCGATAAAACTATTACATTTACAAAGTGTTCTTAATGCGTATAGCAATCCATAAGATAATAAATAACACATGGAACGAAATGGTGGCCAAAAAATGCACGACGAGCAAAAGTCAGACCGCGCGCTGGTAATGATCAGTGTAGCCGGAGAACGGCGGATGAGGATAGGGGAGGTCCGGGAAATTGGCGTGTTGGAGAAGAAGCTGGAAGGACTTTCCTTTATGTGTAGTGAGCTTTTGGGGGGTAAGGGGGTGGGAGGGGTGGGGGAGGGGGAGAAAACCCTCCCCCTAGAGACCCGCGACCCGTGCACCCACTGGCTTCACCCACCGGTGGGTGTAGGGGTAATTCCTGTTTACCCGTGTACCCACTGCGATATGGTTGGAATTAATTATCGATGAAAAAAATAAAATAATAATACGATAAATCAATTTGTTTGGAGACTGGGTTACATTTAACAGGAACAAACTAATATATAATAATTAACGTAATTTGTCTAAAAAATGACCAACGCTTATCTCATTTGTTAATAGTTGCATTTGTGCATTAATTGTCTGATTTTCTCGAATTTGATACATTTCATCGCGTCTATTAGTTCATTTCTTGTTTGGTGCAAGTATTTTGGATAACAACTTTTCAACCGTCTTATAATTTTTATTAATCCCCGAATTCCAGCTTTCGCTAACATTGTTAGTTCTGTGACGTTTGTTATACACGCACCATTCGTCGATTTAATTTTTTTTCGGTAAATTTTTTTGAAGTAAGAAAGAAAATTTTCTATTTTATTATTATTAATGTCATTACATTCGTTACTTATGTAATTCCAGCCCTCAAAAATCATATCATTCGGTAAAAGAGGTAAATTGCAACATAAACCCACGATGCGTCGTAAAGTTTAACATTTAATACATAGAGTTTTTGCCTTTTTCCAAAGACTATTTGTAAAATGGTAGTAGCATCGGACAACAATAAGTTTTGGAAAGAATGTTTTAAGTGCGTTTGTTATAGCAAAATTGAAATCGGCGTGAACTATTTTTGGCTTGAAATATGGAACGACTGTAGTTATCAAATCAAAATTTTTGTTGGGAAGTAGCACAAAAAACAAAGGAGTCGATTCTTTGTTTTTTGTTTAGTTGACGTAGAGTTGCTTCCATTTTCGGCATGTATGACGACCAACTGATAAAATGGAGAGGGGACTGACTTGAATGTACCATCTATAAAAACCTATTTTTCTCTTTAACATCGAATTATAAGACGGTTGAAAAGTTGTTATCCAAAATACTTGCACCAAACAAGAAATGAACTAATAGACGCGATGAAATGTATCAAATTCGAGATAATCAGACAATTAATGCACAAATGCAACTATTAACAAATGAGATAAGCGTTGGTCATTTTTTAGACAAATTACGTTAATTATTATATATTAGTTTGTTCCTGTTAAATGTAACCCAGTCTCCAAACAAATTGATTTATCGTATTATTATTTTATTTTTTTCATCGATAATAAATTCTAACCATATCGCAGTGGGTACACGGGTAAATAGGAATTACCCCTACACCCACCGGTGGGTGAAGCCAGTGGGGGTGCACGGGTCGCGGGTCCCCCTAAAAGGGTGAAGTGCGGAAACTCATAGTTTCCGAGAAAAATAATAATTTAGTTTTGAGGTTAAGTATGGAAAAAACGTAAACAATATACACCAAAACACACTATCGGGAGAGGGGGGGATGCGGTAGTGTTAGGGAAGGGGAACCTATGACCTATGACCACTCTAAAATCCCGTTTCAAATCATAAAAATGGATATTTGACTCCGGTATGGGCTCTCGCCAGAACTTTCACTCACACATTTTTTATATACACTCTAGGGGTAGGGACCACAAGACTAGGTGGCATCGGGTGCTCTGTGTCGGTTCTGTGTTAGATTTCGCACCTAATCTACTCAAGTCGGGGTGTCCTAGAACCTACTTTTGTGAGAAGGATTTCCGGGTGGTTATAAAAAAAAAACCTAATAACCTACTGTTTATCTGTGTGAATTTTTACACGACAAATTCAATCAATCAAACAATCAACAAAAATCGGCGGGATAACAACAAAAGATGTCATTGTCATTGTCAGATTACCAAAAAATACCTTAAAATTGCCGCAAAAACCTCGAGAAATGTCATTGTCATTGTCAGATTATCAAATAATTTGCAATCAATAGCAAACAATAACATCAAGTACGACGAAATTACGTGAAAAATTGGAATTTTCAAAAATTCATATCTCAAAAACTATTTGTTTCCGCACTACGCCATTTCAGATTTAGGCTTCCTAGGTGTAGCCCTACCTGTGACAAAAGTTTCAGCCGCCTAGCTCACTACACATAAAGGAAGGCTGAGCCAAGAAGCTTGCTGATGCTGATGCTGATGTCGATGCTAGATAGATTAGCCAACAGCCCTGCAGTGCAGCCACACACTGAAGTGATGTCATACCGTGCACCCTCTATTGGGGGTTATGGATACTTCGATCGCTTTGATCAAACCGATTTGTTCTTATATTAAATACAATTTTAATAATGACTTTTATGAGATTATATTTTATTGAAGATGCATTTTATTTTATTATATTCTACACCCAGTAGTCACATAGTTTGTGTTAAGGTAACAAATTAGGTAATTTTTTTGTAGTACCTACCTAGGCTGGTACCTTAGTCACCCAGATCCCACACAGATGTTTTTCCTTTATTAATTTATTGGATAAATTTAATTATCTAGTTGCGCCCGGAGCTTCACTTGCGTGGCACCCCGATAAAAAGTACCTAGCATATTATGTTACTCCGGGTTAAGAAGTACTTGATTATTGACGTCAAGGAGGAACGAACATTTTCACATGCATACATTAACATTCCTCTTTGCCGCTAATATTAGAAGAAATAACTCTAGGATAGGATAGTAGGAAGCTCATGCAAGCATTTGCCCCTCAGTCGAAATGAAATCTGTATATTTTGACTGAGATACAGATGTACCGTACCTAATTAGGTAGGTACACGAATTTTATTAAGTGACCGTTTTTTTTTAAAAAAGTTTGGTTACTAGTGCGCATGCTGCGTACAAAGCGGCAAACAGTGCGCATTTGTTATTTTTGCAACAGGAACAGGGGCCTATTGCATTTTGTGTGTTTGGGTGTGTTGATTCTATGATTATTGCGATCGTCCAAAAGGCCTCCGTTTCATCGTTTATTGCATTTTTAAATAAATTTGAGTACGTGATATGCATTTTGCACTATTATTTCAAGAAAATATATCACAAAATTCTTCGCAATACTCATATTATCTCATACGATTACGATGCAGTTCAGTAAAAGTACCTCCGGAGCAACTTTATCAAAGACGCTTGTTTGAGTGCTCTTACGATCACGCTGGCCTCAACTTTCTGTCAAATAATTTAGCGCGGTACGAAACCATGAAAATGTTGTAATACGATAAAGGTTTAAGCTAAAATGTTCCAGCCGCGAAAAGCTACGTTTCAAGTTTCTGTCAAAAATTTTGCGCGTTACGAAAAATGGAAAAAGCTGTGGTTCGATCACTATTTAACAGCTAAACCTTGGCGGTTTTACTGTTATAATTTAGCGCGGTCGGGCCCCTGGTAGAAAAGGCTGCAACAAAAATTAAGAAATATTTAGAGGAGAAGGTGGTAACGTGGCCCCTGCAGATGTATTGCCCCCCTTGATATTTTATGAATAGAAAAACTCTATCTCACGTAACTTTGTGGTAAAAGACAGCACGAGTGACCTGTTATTTTTAATTATCAACCAATCCACCTGGTTGGTGATCGGCTAACTTTGTTGCAAACAGAAATGATTGAAACCGGTTCTGTTTTTACAAACTTCGATATTTCATCCGTCGAAATTCGATGAACGTCAATTGACAAACTGTCACAGTTTGTTAAAATCTGTTTGCAACAGAGTTTGCCAATCACCCCGCAGGTATTGATTGACTGGTCGCGCCGCAATCTTTTGTTTTTCGAACAAGACTTAAACACGACATATAGCTTTGGCCATTTCATATACATTTTCCCAATGGATTTTAAAGGTAAATTGATAAAATATTTCTAAAGTATTTGCTTGGGTTGTTTTTAGATTGTGTAGTATCTGTAATTTGGCCCCTCACAGTGCCTCAATTATGGCCTCGGGGGCCATATAACATGTATAAGTATATTTCTTGACTAAAATATTGTTTCTCTGTTCACTGGCGACGAAAAGGAAACTTTGGATGAACAAATGAGCTGTTGAAGCCGTGAGATCTTAAAAGGCAGTAAAAGCATTTTCTGAGCCTGGAACTAAACTAAATGGGATCGTAAAGGTATTTCAAGAATCTATTGATCTACTTGTAAATAAGCGGCTTAGTAGAAAACCGATACTTCCACCTGACTTGGAAAAGAAGTTAGTTGAAGGAATTTTCAGAACAGCTCAGATACCTACCTGATTCCTCAGACACGCCGTGCATATTTGGTGACGCGAATCCTTCTAACGATCAACGTGAAGAAGAGTGGATTCAGTGCCTCAGCTGCAATTTATGGGCTCACACCGACTGTGCAGATCCTGAAGGCAAATATTACATCTGCGATTTCTTTTAATTTATGGAAGTTTCATTTATTTCACCTTAAAATTTGTGTAGGCAGATGAATTAAGGAACGCTATGACATATAAAATAAGGGGTCAAAAACAAAGTGGGGGGCCATGTTACCACCTTCTCCTCTAAATCATAATGCTCACAAAGAAAAACTCAAACTTGATAGTAAATATTTGTGGAAAATACCCTCGAGAGCAATGAATCCGGGTCACTCAAAGAATCCAAAAAATCTCGGAAAGTAAGAATGCTAGGTTAATGCAATAAATTGTATTTAATAGACAATTTAATACTCCTTAAATGAAAGTTAAAAAAATATGAGTCACCATACATTTTATTTACACAAAATTACATAAAGAAAAAAAAACTGCTGATCTCTCCTTAAAACAAAAATAGGAAACATGAAATTTTTGAACTTTATGACAATTTTCTTGAATTTCAATACTTCGTATTACCTCCTCGTGCTTCCATTACTGCGTTTACGCGGTTTGGCATGCTGTACACCAAGTTCCTTATACGATTTTGGGGAATATTCTCCCATTCCTCTGTGAGAGCAATTTTGAGCTCAGGAAGCGTGATTCGGGGAGGGTTTCGTTGTTTTACGCATCTCCCTAGCTCGTCCCAAGCATGCTCGATCGGGTTGATATCCGGGCTGCGCGCTGGCCACTCTATACAAGTAATGTTCATCTCTTGAAGGTAGTCATTCACAATCCTACCTGTATGAGGTCGGGCATTGTCATGCATAAATATAGCATCCTCACCCAAATTGACCATAAATGGACCAACGTGTTCGTTGAGGATTTCTTCCACATATCTTACGCTAGTTAAAGAGCCGTTTTCTATGATCACCAGCTCTGTGCGACTTTCAGAGGAAATTCCGGCCCACACAAGTACAGACCCACCACCGTAGGCTACTTTTTCTTCGATGCATGCTTGCTTGAATCTTTCCCCTGGTCTTCTATACACTCTGTGTCTTCCATCGTGCTTGTAGAGCATAAATTTTGATTCGTCGGAGAACATAACTTTCGACCAATCTTCAATTCTCCAATTTACGTGGTTCTGGGCATATCTTAGTCTTGAAATACGATGGCCACGCTCCAGTTTAGGGCCGTTTGCAGGTCTAAGGGGTTTTAAGTTAGATTCAGCAAGCCGACGTCTTACTGTCCATGCACTTGGGTTACTTCCTCCGAGGCGTCGAAACTGATTTGTGAGTTCAGTTCCTGTGAGAAAGCGATTTCGAAGCATGGTGTTCACCAAGTATCGGTCTTCTCGTGCTGTGGTACACCTAGTTCTGCCCGTTCCTGGTCTGCGTAGGTTAGAACCAGTTTCTTCGTAACGTCGGAGAACTCTTTGTACTGTTGACAGCGACACACCGACAGTCCTGGCTGTATCGCGCTGACTCCGGCCGGTTTCCACCAATGTAAGTATTCTGGTGCATTCTTCAAGTGTAAGCGACATGATTTCAGCTTGAATAATGAATATTGAGCACTATCAACCTGGTTTATGTACCAACATAAATGACAGATTACAAACAAAAGCAAAAACAAATCCTGTAATTTCGTAGTTCCATCTTCGACAGTGTTCCCTTTTCAAATTTGATTTTTTTATGATATAACTTTACAATAACTAAGAAGTTTTAATACTTTCATTTAAGGAGTATTAAATTGTCTATTAAATACAATTTATTGCATTAACCTAGCATTCTTACTTTCCGAGATTTTTTGGATTCTTTGAGTGACCCGGATTCATTGCTCTCGAGTGTATTAATTTTGTCTGCATTAAAAATTATGCAAGTGGTAAGGAACACTTTTTTTATAATAAAGGAAAAATAATAAATGATACAATATGTATATGCATAAAACGGTTTCGTTTTGCACCCTTTAAAATAGAGGGTTCATTGAAGAAGCCTCCAAGCAAGCTATGGACAAGAAAAATAAAAATATTAAAACATGTTTGTAACATTTGTTTTAATTAGGTGAATTAAGAATAAATATTACATATATGTAGGTAGCATTATTATACAATTTTAGGCAGGTTTAGGTGTAATGAAGAAGAAAACAATTTTTTGTTATATATGCCAAAAAATTGTACAAAAAAAATTATCTCTAAAACTGACCGAGATATAAAAGTGCAAAGTTAACATTTTCGGTCTAAGCCGCGGACCGAGCGTGATATCGTTGATGACGTCACGGGTCCTATCTCCGCGCAAGCGACTCAGGGATGCAAAGCGTTTACCCGAATGTGCCCGTCGCGTGCGGAACTACTTTGTTTATTTTACATAAGAAACAATAAAAACAACTTGAGTCCTTCTTATAAATACTGTATCGTGCCTTAGTATAAAAATACGGCCACAAAAACACCCAAAAAGTTGATTTCTACTTTCCTAAGGATCCAAAAACCAGAAAAAAAATTACAAATGCGATGAGAAGAGCCTCCGCTAGGGCCAAAAACGACAGTATATTGTTGTGAGGCTCATGTCGATGTAATTATTCAAATACCATGTGAAATACTAACTAAGTGTTAGGTACTTAACCTTGCCATGTGAAACACTAACTAAGTACCTAGTAGGTAGCCTAGGTAGGTACTTGGTTAATGATAGTAATATGCTTTTTATGCATTCTGCCACCATCAGACCGTGCACTATGAAAAGGTTGTTACATTGGCCTTTTTGAAATCCTTCTTCCATTTTAGTTTTAAAACAATAATTTACACAATACACTCAATCAATCAGCATTATTTTAAATTATTAAAAATAACCAGAGCGCATTAGAGCAAACAACTTAGCAACAAAATGTACTACGAACACCCGCCGCGCGGTGCCGTATAATAGGAGTGATGACGTCACGCGCTACTCGCGATCACTGACGAGATTTAAAAAACCTACGTAAACTTCCGACGCTTATAACTTCGGTAATATCGATCGATGTGAAATAAAAAGTAGAATAATGTGTACGGTGTAGACTTTGACGTAAATGTACGTAAAAATGTGATATTGTAACCTTGTTATCTTCTTCATTGTAGGTATAGGAGGTACCTATAGGTAGAACCCATTTCAAAAGTCCCGCGCTACTGATTAGTTCCGTTGCTCGAAAACTGGAGCTAGTGGGCGCCGGCGCCGTGTAAGCATTTCCAATGTATGCATTTTTAGTTCTTCTCGTTAGAGTATATTGTTCTGCGCACTAGACGCATTCGTCGAACGACTGTATGGACGTATAGGCTATGGTTTTATAAAGAAATAAAGCCTCCTGATCAGCTATGTTCTCCAGATAGGTATTTGATGGGAACGCGCAGAAAAAGTCAGCGTGGAAACCGACGTAAATAGAAAATTTATCAGAACTACCAGAAGATATATCAAAAACTATTTGTAGACCTAGCACAAGCAGCTATGTGTGACTAAAGTTTCAGCCGCCTGGTTCACATCAGCTAAAGGAAAGCTGAGCCCGAGAATCGTAATCAGCCTGGTTCATGTTACGGTTCTGTTCTGCGTAAAACAACCATGTTCGGGAATTATTTCACGTGACAGTACAAGTATACTCGCAAACGTAGTTGCGTGCGGGTCAGCTAGTAGACCAGGAGATCATAAAGCACCGAGAGCGCACCTCTCGCTCTACAATAGATACTTACCTATTACCTGCGCCATTCAAAACTTATTATACACTTTCTTGATTCAAAAAAGTTATACATTCTATTTTTAATAATGATTTGTCTTTTGACTTATTTTTTGAAGTTTTTAGTTGTCATTTTATTTTCTAGAACTTTTACGTTTCATACCATTTATTTTATTTATTTTTTTGTTTTTTGTTTTTCTATACAGTTTTTATAAAAAGGAAGTGCAGTGAGTATCTATTTTTAAAATTTACACCAACCATCAGTCCACAGCTGGACATAAGTCTCACGTATTGAAGGGCCAATAATCCTCACGCTGGGCATGCGGGCTGGTGCTGCAGGGCACAGCTGGGCATGCGGCCTGGTGCTGCAGGGCACAGCCGCTCGCGCCATCGACGTCGGCCAGAGACTGCAGCCTGTGCTATGCAGCCGTCAGCCGTCAGCCGTCGCTGGAGCCCCGTTCGTTCAGTTGTTGGTCCGCGATGATGTGAACATTCCTAGTTATAGTTACCCGCCCCAGCCCCAGCCCGAGCCCCAGCCCGAGCCCGAGCCGGCGGGAGGCTGTACGACAAACGCGACCGGTCGGTACCTACCACATGTAGCTACCTGATGTCATCAGTTAGTGCAGCGCGTTCCTAACGTGCAGTACGAGCGTGCGCGTGCGCTGCAGGGCCGACACGCGACGAACACGCGCACGTCGAACATTCTCAGAATCAAGTTCATTTTACGGATGTGAGTGTAACGCGGCGGCTCCCTGGCTCCTGTTCACCACGATAGATAAGCTCCTCTATATTCATTTATCTAATATTGTTTCCAGATGCCGAAAATTTTAACATCGGCGTGCTCCCGCTGTGGATTGGTATGTATCTTATTTATATACATTCAGATCACAGCTGAATAATTTATTATTATTAGTAAACGCGCCCAAAGACTCTGCAATATGCCTACACCGAGTATTGCGATATTTCGGCCATATCGCTCGCAGAAGCTCCGACAATCTGGAGCACCTCGTGGTGACCGGAAAGGCGGAGGGTAAAAGGCCCAAACGATGAATGGACCAAGTATCGGAACACCTAAAGATACCAGTCAGCGTGGCTCTTCCATCAGGCGGCCGATACAAACCGATGGAGGCAGACAGTGAAGAGATTGCACGCACTGCAGTCACGATCCTCAGAACTGAGGGAACGACGGAGGATTAACTGTTGCTTATTTTTATGATAACGATACCTCTTGAAAATTAATTCGAAAAATCTTTACTAAATCTTTTCTATTAGTTGTGGTGTCAATATTTTCTTTTATAATCTGAAGCGCTCGTGGCGAGGTTATCTTCGGTGTTCTTGGCAGATCACCTTGGTTAAGCAACACTCCGCCCGGTCATCACTTGGATGGGTGACCGTTTAGTGACATTTAGATCTGAGCGCTTCCGTGCTCCGGAAGGCACGTTAAGATGATGGTCCCGGCTTTTTAGTCGGTAAGCCATTGCGGAGGCCTACGGGCGGCCTAAAAACCTCCGACACCAGAGTTGGTCACTAGCGAACTACGAACGAAGAAGAAGAAGGTACAGGTGACAATAATCCATTGAACACTCGTAACGCTCAGTTGCTGCAGTGACAGTTCTCAATATTGACATTAACAAATATACATTTATAAGATGTAAATAGTACCTTCAGCAAGAGTACAACTGAACATTTGTTGGCGTCAGTTACTCAACGACATCTTTTGTTCCAGACAATAAACCTGAGCGAACTCCCCCGCCACCGCCGCCGCTGCCGGCGCCGTAAGTATTTTTTTCAAGTTTTCAGTTTATTTATTGCAACATGACTTGTAACTATGGCAATGTCCAGTTCGATGCACCCTGTTTAAAAGACGTGACAAGACTTAACCTAAATAAATGATATCTAGGTAGGTACTCAAAGCTTTCAACTTTCTATAGGTAAAATACAAAATTACTTAAAAATAGCCTTCAAAATAATTGTATGTTTGTTTATAGCCAATAGGTAACCAAATGAGATTGTTAAATTGTTTATGAATAAAATGAAATATTTTTTAAGTTATTTAGAAAGCAGTAGGTATCTATAAAATTCTTTCTCAGTGGGTTTTAAGATTGAATATACCTATACTATCTTATCATCAAAAAACTCATCTAAGGAGTAATAAGATTTTTGTATTAGATTTTTTTTGAGTTTGTTGCAAAATGTTCGCTAACTAGCTACATATCAAAATCTTTATGGATAAAAAACGAGTCTCCAAAGTCGTCAGCCAAGTTCACAAAGGTATTGCCAAATTACAAATACTACTAGTTTTAGTGGAACAAAAGAACACAGGTACCAACATAATAAAATTCTAAAACGATGGTAACCGCAATAGTCATAGGTCTCGCCCCTAGCACGGTATTGCCAATATAACAGTCTATAATAGATCTATGATACTTACCATATTAAAGTACCTTAACTGTTTTATTTTTTTAACAGGGTCGCTGCACATGACCGCCCCGACCACCACCACCACCGCAGAAATTGGCACGAACACAGCCGTCCGCCTCATGGTGGACGGCTGCACGAACACAAGGTGTAGTAATTGTTTATTACTAGATACTAGATAAAAAGTAGTCTATGTGCTATTCCAGACTAATCTATCTGTGTGCCAAATTTCATCTTGATCCGTTCAGCCGTTCCGGCGTGATTGTGTAACAAACATACATCCATCCATCCAACTTACATTGGTTACTAAAAATTTCCGAAACTGACGTGATTCTTTAAATTGGCATAACTTTTTTTATTTATGAACTGATTGACATGAAACAACGGCGGTGTACGGGGTTCCAACTCACGTCTTCGGAACCCAAGCCAACCTCACCTGCACGTGGTGCATCCAGCTACACAACGAACGAGGCTCTGGAGGCGGCTGATTGCGGCATAGCACAGCCTACATCGGCACAGTTAAATCCCATGGCCACTGACGGGACTGACAGCATCAACACTGACAGCAGCGTCGGTGGTGCGAAAAGCTGTGCCCTGCGATCCCCAACCCGCATGCCCAGCGTTGGCATATCCCCCTTTAGGGGAGGCCTACGTCCAGCAGTGGACTGATTTAGGCTGGTGTGTGTGTGTGTGTGTGTGTGTGTGTGTGTGTGTGTGTGTGTGTGTGTGTGTGTGTGTGTGTGTGTGACATGAAACAAACATTAAATGGGCGTAATAAAATATGAGGTACTCATATTTTATTACTTATGCCCAAAGTTGCATTAAAATTGTCAAGAAAAAATAATCTTTGGACAAAATTAATAATGAACCAAAACGATATCATGTTTAACTTTTGGATGTCCTATGTCAATCAGCGGAGTAATACCCTCCCGAAGTTTATATGGAACAAAATTATCGACAAGTGTAGCGTCTTACAGTTTTAAGATGTTCAGCAGAGGGAAGGTTAGAGTACGAATCAAGGCCACGAGTGCTAGTTTGACACAGATTTAATGAGCAGGTGGTCATCTCATCCGCGGTTCCGATGCCACGAGTCTACAAGATCGTCATTGAAAATGGGCAAAAATGTGTATGGAGCCTGGTACCACCCCCAATGGCAATGTCATGCATGTCGTTGAATAGGTCTTATTATTTGGAACAATATTTACTATGACAGTTTTGTTGAAATATTTGTTCGTTCGGAGCTGTAGGTCATTATAAAAGGAAAAAAAAACAATAATTCTATTTTAATTATCTCAATGCTCTGGGGAAAATATTAATAAATATAGTTGAAATTAGCTGCGCCCCGCGGCTTCGCCCGCGTGAAAATTTATGTGTCAAAACGTGTTACATTATTTACATAAATGTTTAATTTTACCAAGTTTTGCCCGGAATAAAAAGTATCAACATATTATTACTGCATTACCTAGCCGTACCCGTTCCCGTTCCCGTCCCCACTATCACTCCCTTTTTCGTCCCCCTTCCCGTTCCCGGTCCTGTTCGTGTTGGTCACCAATTCAACAGCCAGTTAAGTATGACGAATTTTAATAAACCTACCTAACTTGAGAAATGATTGGTTCGCCATACAAACTTTCATCCGCTATCATACCCGCTTCAAGCTTTATTTTCGCTACAAAAACAAGTAGCAAATGTTCTTTTTAGGGTCCCGTCTGCAAAGTTCGTCAAAATTGTTTCCCGTTAACCGCCTTAGGGGAAACAGGTGTTCATTTATTTTCAGTAAAGAGTCTAAGAGTCAGTGCAAAATTTCAAGTATATTGGTAAAGATTTTTTTGTTCCCCCATTCAAACTTTGCTACCCCCGTTTACCACTTTAGAGGTTTATTTTGCAACAATTGATAAGCCTATATGTTATTCTGGAACCTAAACTATCTACCTATCAAATTTCATCTAAATTTGTTCAGTGGTTAGGGAGATACGTGGTAACAAACATTCACCCAAACTTGTTTCCCAGACAAACTTTGCCACCCCCGTTAACCATCTTAGGGGTTGAATTGCAAAAAATCCTGAAACTGGTTTCATTTATTTTCAGTAGTCTCTGTGCAAAGTTTCAAGTCGATTGGTAAAGGTTTTTTTTGTTCCTTATACAAACTTTGCCACCCCCGTTTACCACTTTAGAAGTTAATGTTTCAAAATTTGATTAGTCTATGTGTTATTCTGGCACCTAAACTATGTACATACCAAATTTCATCTAAATTGGTTCAGTGGTTACGGAGATACGTGGTAACAAACATTCACACAGACTTTCACATTTATAATATTATTTGGTTAAGATGTTGTTGTAGTCTATCGTACTCCTGGCGACTTCTATTGACGTCTTTTTGGCGACCGAGAGTGGGTCCTCCCCCTAAACAGGTCAATCACCGTGCGGGCTATGCAGCGCGAAGCACGCGCAGGTTTTATCAGTGGCTTATTGTTTTTTGGGAGTTATGTTTCATCACATTCGTTATTACCCGACTGCAAAGAAGAAAGGGTAAAGTTTTTAGTGTGTATGTAATGTTCTTTGGCCTTTACTGTAACCTAAACGGCTGGGGGGGACCGATGAGATCTCGTTGGATTTCACTTCACTTCTTTAATAAATGGCTTCTGGGATAGTTTTCCCCAATTTCGACAGTATCAAGTATAATAATTGTTCATAATAATATGAGGCAACGTAGTACGGTTTATAAGTCCAGTCGTCCAACTAACTAGCGTATAACGGCTATAATACCATGAAAATAAACGACATACATTAGAAAAACACTAGAAAATAAAATATTATAAAAATGACAACCGTCGTTCAAGATAAAAAAATGGTGTCCGTGAAAACTCATTGGATTTGTCTGTACTACGAAAGTGACTTACATAAAATGACCAATGTCAAAAAAAGTATAGGCGGCTGTAAGAACTCATTTTCAATCGATTTCCTCGAACAAGTGTCATTGGGTGCGTCTAGATTAATAGGGAACATATAGGTACGAATGTTAGAAACACCACTATAATTAAATTAAATGTTAAAAGTCCCCATCGTTCCACATCTGCAAAAAACAAATTCAAGGTCAAAGTTCACAAACCTATTTTCAGCCACACGGTAAGTTTTATCACACAAACAGGTGAGACAGAATTTTAGATCGTGCCAGTGTCTACAAAAATTGATCATACACTTTTTGCCCTAAGAGATTGAGATAAAGCGATTCAAAATAATAATAGGTAATTCAAGGTTCGCTAGCCTGTTTCAGCTAAATGGTAAGTTTTATCATAAAAATAGGTTATACAAAATTATCTATCAAAATTTTAAATTAATCGTTTCCCTAAGAATAGCAATTTCTGAGATAAAGCGATTTAAATAGTTGAAAAAGTTGTATTTTACTTATTATAATGCATGCAAAGCCTTTAAGTAATCACTCTCAGTCATGGCGCGTAGCGTCATGTCAGAGGTCTACAGTCAACGTGTTAAAAAAGAAAAAATGCTGTTTCAGTGAGTTTTTATTCTTTATGCTAAAAAAACTTTGACCTTGAATGATTATTATTTTGAATAGCTTTATCTCAGAAGTGGTGGTCATTACGGCAAAAAGTTTACGATCAACGTTTGTAGATACTTGCACGATCTATAATTCTTTTAACCTATTTGTATGATAAAACTTACCGTGTTGCTGAAAAAGGCTTGTGAACTTTGACTTTGAATTTTTTTTTTGCGAATGTGGGAAAAATAACATAACATTTCATTTCTAATGGTGTTCTTATCATTCATACCCATTTTCAGCCTAGTGCGAATTATTGTAATCTTACTTCTATTATTTGAGCTAAGTTGACCAGACGAATATCTTATGTTCCCTATTAATCAATGAATCAAATCAAATGACAATTGTTTGAGGCGATTGATCAGTTTCTCTACAATTTTTAGTTCATAGTTAATTGAAAATGAGTTCTTTGATCCGCCTGTATAATTTGTTTTTCATTTGATAATCTGTGTCACTATCGTAGTAGGTACCTACAGACAAATCCAACTACATCTTATTGGTCTGCAGCCGTTTGGGCTACAGCGAGGGCCAAAAGAACTTACATACACAGAAAAAACATTATTCGCAGTTGGGTATTAACGAATGTGGTGAAACGTGGGTGAAACAAAAGACCCAAAAAACAATAAATCACTGATGGAACCTGTTTGCACTGCATAGCCCGCACGGTGATCGACCTGTTTAGGGGGAGGACCCACTTGTGGTCACCAGGAAGAGGTCGATAGAAGTCACCAGGTGTACAACAGATTACAACGACATCTTATCGTAACTATTTTTATTATTTTCTTCTCCAAAACATTGAGATAATGAAGATATAAATATTGATTTTTCCCATATATAATGACCTATAAGCTCGGAACAGAAAAACATTTCAACAAAGCTGTCATAGTAAATATTGTTCCAATGAATAAGAGCTATCCAACGACATACATGCCATTGCTATTGGAGGGCGGTACCAATTTGCCCATTCTCCTTTAGAAACCTTGACATCTCTTTAATTATATTATAATTATGCTGGGATAACCATATTGCCGAGATCAGTCGTAAGATGTTTGCCTCCTCTGCCTCGTTGCGTAGACTGCGCAACTTTCTGCCAACCGCTACTAAAGTTACGCTTGCACAATCTCATTTACTCCCTCTTTTAGATTATGCTGACGCCAGCTACCCTGACCTTACTGAAGTTCAGTTAAATAAACTTGAGCGCCTTCAAAACCTTTGTATTCGGTTCATATTTGGCTTACGCAAGTATGACCATGTTTCAGAATTCCGCGCAAGGCTCAAGTGGCTCCCTATTCGTCTTCGCCGGAATGCTCACATACTGCATCTTCTTTATAGTATTTTATTTAATCCTCTTTCACCCCATTACCACAAGGAGCGTTTCGAATTCTTGCACCAGGCACACGATCGAAACTTACGATCTTCAGAAACGTTGCAGCTTAGTACACCTGTCCATAGCTCAAAATTTTACAGCGACTCTTGCACTGTACAAGCTATACGACTCTGGAACGCCTTACCCCTCTCAATAAGATCATCTAAATCCCTGCCCATTTTTAAGGATAAATTATCTAAGCATTTCCTTTCCCTTGACTGCTAGGTTTTATTGCTAAGGGATACTATTAATGTTATATTTTGCAAATAGGTATTTATGTAGTTTATGTATTATAATTATGTAGTCTATAGTTTCATATTTATTATATTAATATTTTATGTAGTAGGTATATTTTATAAGGTATATTTTGTAGTAAGTTAGGTATGTGTATGATATTATTTATCCAGCTACTTTCGTATGTATGTACACCACTGTCTTTTGTGTTTCGTGCGGTGACGTAAACTTAATTCACCTGAGATAATTCACCCAGGTGCATTAAATATACTTTTAGTTAACTTAAAACACCTGGGTGAATTAAATTTACTTAAAAGTAAACTTTATTCACTCCGTATGAAGAATCTTTTTATCAGTATAAAACTCTTTCCCCGAAATAATTGAATGCTCATGATTAATGATTGTCATTGTTGGCAACTAAGACACACACACTTTTTTGCTTGCAAAAACATCATTCAACGCAGATCTAGCGTTAAACAAAATGATGAATTTATACGTGAACCCCAGTTACGAGTGCTAGATGGACATATTACCGTGGGCCATTTCCTAGAAATGGTCCGCCAGAAGTTGCGGTTATTTTTGAACTCAAAACTCAACTCACGACTCGACTCTTGACTCGACTCACGACTCAACTCACAACTGGACTCCTGGTGAGTTGTCACCATAACACTTATCTAAGAACATGCACCCATCAAACCCGAACCCATAACTGAAAACTGCATCAAAATCAGACTAGCAGTTTTGGAGAAAAATAGCAACATGGATTTGCACAAAGTATGCTTGCTGCAGCGCCCCCTGGTGAGTTGTCACCATAACACATATCTAAGAACATGCACCCATCAAACCCGAACCCATAACTGAAAACTGCATCAAAATCAGACTTGCAGTTTTGGAGACAAATGACAACATGGATTTGCTCAAACAAACAACCTCTCACCTCAAACGCAAATACCGCCTCTGTTCCCTCGTGGGTAATAATAATTATACATACAAAACTACTATTCGATTACATATGAAAGTTGATTAGTTACTAATTTCATAATCGATTATCAAAATTAGTAATTAGTAAATGTTTCGATTATGTGAATCATTCATAATCGCGCACCTCTAGTTAGAACCACGTGTCCAGGTGAATAAAGTTTATAATTGTAATTTTGATAATTGTAAATGTAAGTCTTTTGTTTTATGAACCGCGGTACAGGTGTTTTAAGTTAACTAAAAGTATATTTAATGCACCTGGGTGAATTAGCTCAGGTGAATTAAGTTTACATCACCTTTCGTGCTATCCTGTCCATCCAAAGGTTAATTAATCTAGCCAGTCTCCCGAGAGCGTCTGATGGCATCCCGTACCGTCATTCGAGGTACACCGAGTGTATGAGCGATGCGACGTTTGCTATAACCTGTTTCAGATAAAGCCACTGTCCTAGCAGCACCAGTTGCATTCAGAGGCATTTTTTTCAGTCACAAAGTATAATGATAACACTAAAAACTTAAACTAAACAATATTCGTACACGATGGCAGAATAAAACAAGAAATGTTAACACGGTAACGTAACTGCAACCATTTCAAACGACGACTTAATTCCAAAAAGGCTTCGGTGACTCGAAGTTTATTCGTCGAAATGAGTTTAATTTACTGCTAAAGACTCACTTAACAGAAAACAAAACATTAGTATAAGCCATTGTTAACATTAGCAATCGGGGTGACGAATAATATAGGTGGGCAGTTAATTGTGCCTATTAGTGTATATTAGTGAAAACCACATCTATATCGGATAAACCGTTTGAGATTAGCGCACAAACGCACAGACAAACAGATAATCTGACAACAATTCTAACAATTATAGTTTTGGGTTTTATTTTTATTATATGTATATAGATAGATAATCCATTAAATGAATTACGTCGTACATAAATTAATTTAATTTAAATGGATTACCTTTAATTATTTATTATTTACCTTGAAACTTTTTAGCAACTAATTTTTATATAATATATTCAATTTCAGCAAAAATTGGTCATGGTGGTGGTGGTGGTGGCGTCACCACCAGTAAGCAGCGGCGGCGGCAGGGGGGGCGGGGGGTAGGGGGTAAGTTATATGCAAACATAAACATTTTAATAATGATTCATTTCATGATTCAGAATAAAATATCAAATAATGGCCGAGTATCACACTACTCTGCTACCGCACAAAAATGTTGTGATATCTCGTGTAGGTACTGACGAGTCGGCCATTCTCGATGAACCTTCCTTAACTATAATTGTTTTATTCATTGTTTCAATATGATTAGTTAAGGAATTACATTACTCGATTCATTGTAAAACATTATCATGTTAAAGCCGCACATAGACGGTGGTTAATTAAATGAAACAAAAATATTTGTTAATAAGATTACGACCTACTGTTTAAAATATATGTGTTTGTTGTGCGTGTGTGGACTTATTCGACCCGATGGACGTCACGGTCGGACGACGGCACGAACTACGATATGGAGTATTATTCACATGTCTGACTGTGAGGGCTGTTCGCATAGAGGTAGTTTCCACACTGACTACGGATTCCTTCAACGGGGCTGGCCTCAGAACCTTTACTCTGATATCGTCACCAACCTTCGAGGTGCTCACGCCGAACTGAAAAGGTCAATACAAGAATTAAATGAGGAAGATCTCGAGTCAGAAGCCATAAACCATGGCACAAAATGAACATTTATACCGTCTGCAAGCCCACACTAGGGTGGGGCTTGGAGGCGCCTCATCCGCAGCGTGATGAGGTACTGAATACGTTACTGGCTGAAATAGAAAATACAGTAAATAGTCGACCAATTACTCATGAGTCTGTAGAACCTGGAAGTGAAGAGTCCCTGACACCTAAACATTTATTACTCGGAATGTCGTCGTAGCTCGCCGCAGATAAGCAAATATGATGATTCTGACCTGTTCCTGAGAAAACAATGGCGAATTTCGCAGCGCGGCGGACATGTTTTGGAGTATGTGGGTGAAGGAAGTACTACCAGACTTGATACCTAGAAAGAAATGGAATAAAGAACAATGAACCTTACAAGTTGGTGATCTGGTGTACGTGGTGGACCCGAATGGACCCTGGGATAGATGGCCAAAAGGCTTGATACAAGAAGTTTGTCCCGGAAAAGATAAACGCGTGAGAATGGTGAAAGTAAAAACCAGCTTGTAACATCTGCCTTCGATGAAGCCGATTTAAATTGATAGAAGAGAGATCTTCATCGGGCACAGATGTCAAAGGCTCTAAGGTGAAGAAATGACCAGGCGTTAAACATGAGAAGTCATTTGGATCAGAACTGATAAGGCTAAGGGGCCGCGAGTTATTTGAACGAAGAGGGTCGTTAACTCCTCGAACGTGAGGACTTGGTCTCCTACTACCCGATCAAGTGAGATTTCGCCGCTTTGATTTGGATTTCCCAGACACCACCAAAGTGCGGCGCGCCGGGACGGTTGAATTTGAATCTGCGCTAGACGCGTGCTGCATTAACGACGAAAGTTGATTCCTAGCGCCGACAAAATTGGTTCCACAATCCACGTTAATCACGTTACAGCGACCGCGACGTCCTATAAAACCGTCGACAGCGACGACACTACTTCTAAGTGGACCGCTTGGGTTGCTAAGCAGACAAACAGGCATAAATATGCTTTGTCCATCTTAGCTCCTCGATGTGAACCTAGTTTGATGCGAAACGGTCCACCTAGATCAGCACCTACTACCGTAAACGGTTAGATTTGATTGACCCGATATGATGGAAGATCGCTCATTAAAGGCTGTAATGGCTGTGGGTTCGTTCGAAAACAATGAATGCACTTGGAAAGGCGTCGACGAATGGTACGTTTCGCAGCGATAATCCAAAATTATTGAAGTAGTAAGAAGTACGTAGTGTTAGCCTGTGTACACGACCATTTTCGAGAATACGCACCGGCTTGGGCCAGTTCTCCTTAGCCAGTGAGAGCGGGGTAAAGTTCTTGTCAACTGCTACGACATCACGATGCATCTCACTGTCGGCATGGAGGAAGTATTCTCTGAGGTTGCACACCTCGCGGTTATGGAGGGTCTTGGCATTTAAAAAGCCCCGACCCCCACATCCCGATTTCCGCGAGATGTACATTCTCGTTACCGACGAGCGAGGATGTCGCATTCTGTGTACTGTAAGAAGTTGACGAACCTTACAGTCAAGGGCGTCAAGTTCAGTCTGAGTCCATCTCAATATGCCAAAGGTATAGAATTATTTATTATTATTATTATCCATAGTTTTATAAAATATTTACTTAAATGTTAGTCTGAAATTTTCTATAGGTAAAATACAATAGTACGTAAAAATAGCCTTCAAAATAATTTTACGTTTCTTAACAGCCAATAGGTAACCAAATAAGATTGTTAAATTGTTTATGAATAAAATGAAATATTTTTTAAGTTATTTAGAAAGCAGTAGGTATCTATAAATCCAAGAGAAATATGACATTCTTGAAGAAGAACTTAAAAAAGTTGAAAATCAAGCTAGAATTAGTCGCGACAAGAAAGACAGTATAGGTCCAGAAGCAAGAAATTTGATCATACGGAGAAAATCTCTATACAAGGACAGAAAAGCTAACAAAAAAGAGATAGAAAACATAAGTAAAGAAATAAATCTGCAAATCAGGAAACATAGACAGAATAAAAGAAACAGCACAATAAATTATTTCATAGAAAAATGTGGAGGAGTCAAAAAAGCATGGGATGAGCTAAGAGAAAGTACAAATTGGATAGACAATATGACACACCATAAAGACAAGAAAAACAAGACAAACAGAATCGAAATATTAGAGGTGGCCATGGATTACTACCGTGAACTATATAATGACGACTTATCTTCAGGAGAGAACCACCACCAATTTATTGAAAACAATATAAATAGCAATGGAAAAATCCCAGTCATACTGAAAGAAGAAGTAGATACTGCAATCAAATCACAAAAAAGAGGTAAAGCTCCGGGAGAAGATGGCATATCTAACGAACTTTTAATAGGTACATCTGATATAACATTAAAAATCATCACAGATCTATTCAACGAAATTTTAGACACAGAATATATACCTCATCAGTGGACTACATCAACCATAATACTACTTCATAAAAAAGGAAAGAAAGATAATATAGACAACTACAGACCTATTAGCCTGATGTCTAACATCTACAAAATATTTTCTAAAGTACTGCTAAGCCGTATAACAAGAACTTTGGATGAAAACCAACCGAGAGAGCAAGCAGGTTTTCGAAGCGATTTTTCAACAATAGATCACATACACACCATAAAACAAATCATCGAGAAATGTAACGAATATGGCATTACTTATTATTTGGCATATGTAGATTATAATAAAGCATTTGATTCCTTAAAACACGACAAAATATGGGAAGCGCTTGCATCACAAGGAGTTGAGATAAAATACATACGACTAATTAAAAACATCTATAAGAACATGAAAGCAAAAATACGAACTGAAAGAGTAGGAGACCACTTTCCTATAAAAAGAGGGGTCAGACAGGGAGATCCACTATCACCCAAGCTTTTCTCGGCAGTGCTGGAATACATATTTAGACATCTCGAATGGAGCAAATGTGGACTAAACATCAATGGAATGAAATTAAACCATCTAAGATTTGCGGATGATTTAATTCTAATTTCAGAGGATCCAAGAAGCCTGCAAGAGATGCTTGAACAACTTGTATACGAAAGTAACAGAGTCGGACTTTCAATGAATGCTTCAAAAACCAAAATAATGACTAATCTAGACAAAACTCCCATCACAGTCAACGGCATGCTAATAGAATATGTCGAAGAATATACATACCTTGGACAGATAATATCACCAAAAGATCTTACAACAAAAGAAATAAACAACAGAGTACAGTTAGCATGGAAAAGATATTGGTCCCTTAAAGAAGTTTTTAAAAACCCTCAAGTACCACTCAAAGCTAAGAAAAAAATGTTTGATTCATGTATTTTACCCACCATGACATATGGATGTCAAACATGGAACTTAACAAAACAAAATCTGAGAACACTAGAGACCTGTCAACACAATATGGAGAGAAGTATGCTCAACGTCAAGTTAAAAGACAAAATAAAATTAGAAACGTTAAGAAATAAAACCAAAATAAATGATGTCACATACTGTATAAGAAAACTAAAATGGAGATGGGCAGGTCATATGATGAGAAGTAATAAAGGAAAATGGGCAAAAGATGTAACCGAGTGGTGTCCAAGACAAAACAAAAGAAAGAAAGGAAGGCAACGTCTGAGATGGGAGGATGAGATTCGGAAAATAGCTGGAGTTACTTGGAGGAGGATAACCCAGAATCGAAAATCGTGGCAAGCTCTAGGGGAGGCCTTTGCGGAAACGCAAGACAGTCGAAGTACATTACGGTGTCAATAATTAATTTATAAGAATATTTATTTTAACTTGCTTAATATTAATTAACATAATTTAGTTAACTTCATATTATTGTGTTTAGTAAGATTGTTGAATAAAGGCTATTATTATAGGTATCTATAAAATTCTTTCTCAGTGGGTTTTAAGATTGAATATACCTATACTAACTTATCATCAAAAAACTCATCTAAAGAGTAATAAGATTTTTGTATTAGATTTTTTTTGAGTTTGTTGCAAAATGTTCGCTAACTAGCTACATATCAAAATCGATAAGGATAAAAAACGAGTCTCCAAAGTCGTCAGCCAAGTTCACAAAGGTATTGCCAAATTACAAATACTAATAGTTTTATTGGAACAAAAGAACACAGGTACCAACATAATAAAATTGTAAAACGATGTTAACCGCAATAGTTACAGGTCTCGCCCCTAGCACGGTATTGCCAATATAACAGTCTATAATAGATCTATGATCCTTATCATATTAAAGTACCTTAACTATTTTATTTTTTTAACAGGATCGCTGAACATGACCGCCCCCACCACCACCACCTACCATGACAAGGGGACAATGACCACCGTTCGTCTAACGGCGGACGGCTGTACAAATACGAGGTAGTAATTGTTTATTACTGGATACTAGATAAAAAGTAGTCTATGTGCTATTCCAGACTAATCTATCTGTGTGCCAAATTTCATTTTGATCCGTTCAGCCGTTCCGGCGTGATTGTGTAACAAACATACATCCATCCAACTACCAATTGGTTATTAAAAATTTCCGAAACTGACGTGATTCTTTAAATTGGCATAAAATTTTTATATGAACCGATTGACATGAACCAAACATTAAATGCCGTATAAGAGCGATGACGTCACGCGCTACTCGCTATCACTGACGAGATTTAAAAAACCTACGTAAACTTCCGACGCTTATAACTTCTGTAATATCGATCGATGTGAAATAAAAAGTAGAATAATGTGTACGGTCTAGACTTTGACTCTACGTACGTTAAAATGTGATATTGTAACCTTGTTATCTTTTTCATTGTAGGTATTTATTTTATTTTATTTTATTTGGGAAACAAACAGAATAATGGCACTTTACTTATATAAAATAATATAAATTAACACCTAATCCAAAAAAGTTTCCACTATTAGATAAAACACATTGAAGAAAGTGGACAACTATCAATAATACATATTTTTTTTCCTATAAGCAAAAATAGTAAAAAACAAAAACAAGTTACATGTACAAAGAAGACAAATAAAATTAAAAGAATTAACGATGGAAAAACTTTAAAATGCTACTTTTGAAATTGATAATTATTGCAAGATCTGCGGATAAATACATTAGACCCATAATTGGTTCGGGCTGTGGAAGGTTGAAAAACATTTTTCTTCCTTGAGTTAGCTCGAGGACATTTAAATAGTATTTCCCCAAGCAAATAAGACGAGTCGACATGACTGTTAATAATTTTGTATAAAAACATCTGATCCCTAATAACTCGAACGGAAACATAGGTGCTTCACAAATTTGTTATGGATTTTATCTAATTGATCTATATAAGTATCGTAGCGCGGGTTCCAAAAAACTGATGCATATTCCAGAATAGAGCGTACAAAGCAATTATAAAGCAGAACGAGTGTAGATATTTGCCTAAAGCCTCTACTAACCCTTAGAATAAATCCCAACATGCGATAGGCTTTATCAACTATCTGTTTGATATGACATCGTACATCAACTTGGAATCCAAATAAACGCCCAGGTCTCTGACTACAAAAACTCTTTCCAAGACCTGAGAATTTATCGAATAATCGAAGTTAATGTTAGATTTCTTACGGGAATAGGAGATGAGATTACACATCTTGGTGTTTAGAAAGAGCATGTTACTTTGACAATATGATATTAAATTATTAAGGTCCGCTTGTAGCTGCAAACAATCATTATAATTGTTAATAACTTTATAAATCTTTTTATCATCTGCATACAAAATAAATGAAGAATTTGTAAAAACTGAAGATACATCGTTTATGAAAATGTTGAAGAGCATAGGACCCAAATGAGATCCCTGGGGAACTCCAGAAGGGACAAGAGTAAAGGCAGAGCAGAATCCTTTTACAGTAACTGCTTGGGATCGTTCTCTTAAATACGACTCCATCCATCTCAGTAGGTCACCGTGTATACCGAAGTTTTGTAATTTCATGAGTAAGATATCGTGGTTAATTTTATCAAAAGATTTCGTGTAGTCGGTATACACGACGTCAACTTGCAAGTTTTTTTCCATCGCCTTGTTAATGAAATCCACAAATTCACAAAGGTTGGTCTAAGTTGACTTTTTATTTACGAAGCCATGTTGTTGCTCTATAATATGAAGTCTAACATGGGGGGAAAAAAATATCGAATATAACAAACATTTTAGGTATTACACTAATCTTAGAAAAAGGCCGGTAGTTAGCTACATTACGTAGCTAACTACCGGCCATCTCCACCTTTAAAAATAGGCACAACATATGTTTGTTTCTAAACATATGGCATCGTTTTCGACCTTAACGATTGGCAGAAATTTTTTGCAAGAATAAAGGGGGAATGCCATCTGGACCAGAGCCTTTCGAAATATCAAGATTCTTGAGATATTTTTTCACGATTTCTACTGTTAAAGAAATAGACGAGATATCAGCACAACTTTGAGGACTACGACTCACTTGGGCAAGGGAATCAGAAGAGGGACGAGTATGAGTAATAAAGGATGAATTAAAATAACCATTAAACAGATTACAAATTACATTACCGTCGGAGGACGAATCATCATTTAAAAATAATTGATCTGGCAAATCACCAGTTTTTTTTTTAGATTTAATAAATGTCCAAAACTGCTTGCTGCATTTAAGAATGCTATTTTCAAATTTTTTAATAAAGGAATCATAACATGCCTCTTCTAGGGATTTTTGTATAGGAGGTATCAATAGGTAAGACTCATTTCTAAAGTAGTCGCTACTGATTAGTTCCGTTGCTCGAAAACTGGAGCTAGTGGGCGCCGGCGCCGTGTAAGCATTTCCAATGTATGAATATTTAGTTCTTCTCGTTGTTCTGCGCACTAGACGCATTCGTCGACCGACTGTATGGACGTATAGGCTATGGTTTTATAAAGAAAAGCCTCCTGATCAGCTATGTTCTCCTGGTAGGTATTTGATGGGAACGCGCACAAAAAGACAGCGTGGAAACCGACATAAATAGAAAATTTATCAGAACTACCAGAAGATATATCAAAAAGTGTGACTAAAGTTTCAGCCGCCTGGTTCACATCAGCTAAAGCAAAGCTGAGCCCGAGAATCGTAATCAGCCTGGTTCATGTTACGGTTCTGTTCTGCGTAAAACAACCATGTTCGGGAATTATTTCACGTGACAGTACAAGTATACTCGCAAACGTAGTTGCGTGCGGGTCAGCTAGTAGACCAGGAGATCATAAAGCACCGAGAGCGCACCTCTCGCTCTACAATAGATACTTACCTATTACCTGCGCCATTCAAAACTTATTATACACTTTCTTGATTCAAAAAAGTTATACATTCTATTTTTAATAATGATTTGTCTTTTGACTTATTTTTTGAAGTTTTTAGTTGTCATTTTATTTTCTAGAACTTTTACGTTTGATACCATTTTTTTTTTTTTTTTTTTTTTTTTTATTAATATTTTTTTTATAAAAGAAGTGCAGTGAGTATCTATTTTTAAAATTTACACCTACCATCAGTTCAACGCTGGACATAAGTCTCTCGTAATGAAGGGCCAATAATCCTCACGCTGGGCATGCGGCCTGGTGATGGCAGGGCACAGCCGCTCGCGCCGTCGACGTCGGCCAGAGACTGCAGGCTGTGCTATGCAGCCGTCAGCCGTCAGCCGTCAGGCGGCACCAGAGCCCCGTTCGTTCACTTGTCCAGCTGCCCTGGCTGCAAGGCCCTATAGTTACCCAACCGAGCCCGAGCCCCAGCCCGAGCCCCAGCCCGAGCCCGAGCCCGAGCCCCAGCCCGAGCCCGAGCCCGAGCCCGAGCCCGAGCCCGAGCCCCAGCCCCAGCCCGAGCCCCAGCCCGAGCCCCAGCCCCAGCCCCAGCCCCAGCCCCAGCCCCAGCCCCAGCCCCAGCCCGAGCCCCAGCCCGAGCCCCAGCCCCAGCCCCAGCCCCAGCCCCAGCCCCAGCCCCAGCCCCAGCCCCAGCCCCAGCCCGAGCCCCAGCCCGAGCCCCAGCCCCAGCCCCAGCCCCAGCCCCAGCCCCAGCCCGAGCCCCAGCCCGAGCCCGAGCCGGCGGGAGGCTGTACGACAAACGCGACCGGTCGGTACCTACCACATGTAGCTACCTGATGTCATCAGTTAGTGCAGCGCGTTCCTAACGTGCAGTACGAGCGTGCGCGTGCGCTGCAGGGCCGACACGCGACGAACACGCGCACGTCGAACATTCTCAGAATCAAGTTCATTTTATGGATGTGAGTGTAACGCGGCGGCTCCCTGGCTCCTGTTCACCACGATAGATAAGCTCCTCTATATTCAGTTTTCTAATATTGTTTCCAGATGCCGAAAATTATTATGGGAACCTGCTCGCTTTGTGGAGTATCTTGTCGGATGTATCTTATTTATTTATACATTGAAAGGCAATTTTTCTAAAAATTTATTCCTCTATCGCGATGACGATGACTCGATAATAAACATAGTTTTTTTGTTAAGCAATTGTTATTTCCTGTTTTAGATTATACGATAAGTAGGTAGTTATTGTGCACGCTGGAGCAGGTCTACTCGTGGTCCAGCGTGCCTGGTAACTATTTGTGCTCTCCAACTATTGATCACTACAAATAACTTGCACCAAACTCAAAGATTTGAGTAGATTTTATCACGTTTAGAAAGTAAGCTTGAATTTCATAGATGGAGTTTATAGTTATTTTAGATAAATGATGATAATGAAAATTCAAATTCAAGGATTGGGTAACAATTGGTTCGACGCATGAAATAATGAATGATTAATCGTGTCAGACTGACATAAACCGAAATGTACTTCAAACTTACTTTTTTATTTCAAGTGGCCAGTACTTGGCGTACCAGTTAAGTACAGTATTTATTACTTGCGACAATTCACTTCCTGGGTCCTATTACCACTCCACGGTACTTTAAGTTTGTTTAGTTGTACCATTCATGGTACTAGCGATACATGAAAATTTATGATGGTAGGTACTACTGATCCTAAATAATTGTCACTAGTACCATTAATGGTACTAAGGATACAAACTTGTGTCACTTGTTCCATCAATGGTACAAATCAATGGTACTACTGACACAAAGGCAAAAATCTAGCACTGCGATTCATAACGAAATGGTTCAGATTAAACAGAAAAATATGACTTTAGAATAGTATGGTTCGAGATTAGAGAAGTTGTTTGTTGATTTGACTATTTCCCAGGCAAATGGAAACCAGGAAACGTACCAAATACTACGTCCTATCAATGAGAGAATTGCTATAAAAAGTTTTAATTATGGGCTACGGGATCGGCAGCTGAGCACAATATTGTCTGCCAGAAATTACTCTGCCCTCAAGGACACCATCTGAGCGGCGAAAGATGAGGAGCCCTCATGTAGCCGTCAAAATGCTGAATCATCCCTATATTTTGGACAGCGTGGTCGTGTTAACAACCATAAATACGGTCATAGCGGTAGATATAATACCCATAGGGGTAGTTACTCAGGACGAGCAGGATACGGTAGTGTACCGTCTCAGTCACAAGGACACTACCGTGGGTCTCAAAGTCAACGTCCAGTAAACCCACATTCAGAGGTTATCGTGGGTATAGACCAAACAGGTCTCGCAGTTATTTCAGTGGTAGACCAGCTAACAATACAAAGCATTTTATGCAAAACTACCATCAAAACACTGAACCAAGTCAGATTGAGAGTTCAATAAAAACCAAACAAAACGATGAACTCTTGCAGTTTTTTCGATAAAAGTACATTTTTTTATTCAAAATTCCAAATATAGTTTTCTAGTAGATTCTGGAGCATCATTATCGGCTTTGAAATATGAAACAGTTAGGGAGTGGAACATTCCGATCCATTCAGAGTGCATTCACATAAAAGGAATTAGAGGAAAAGTACAAACGATTGGATATGTTTTTGTAACACTAAACGTAGATGGTCAGGAATTTAGTCAGAAATTTTATACGATTAAAAACTTACCTTGTACACAAAATGGAATTTTAGGTCGATTTTATGAATAAATATAAAGCCATTTTAGATTTTGAAAACAACACAATGTCGATTAGTAATGTAAGGGGTTGTGTAACTTTATCCATGAATAAAAATGCGTCACACAAACACAGTTATTTGTGTATTCCACCAAGATGTGAGAAATTATTTTGTATTGATAGTAGGAGCAGTGAGGAATGTGTGGTATTGCCAAGCGAGCAAAGTAAAGGAGTTTTTATTGCAGGAAGTGTTTGCAAACCTAAAAATGGAAAATTTATTATACAAGTAATGAATACTCGCGAGTCGGAAGTAAATCTTTCTTATTTTAGACAGAAATTCATAGTTTAACTGATTATGAAGTATGTGAGTTTGAGAAGGGAACTAGCGTGAATGGAGAGAGAGTACGTACGATGTTTTCTCACTTAGATTTGAAACATTTAAACAACGAAGAACGTACATCTATTGAAAGTACACTCGAGAGCAATGAATCCGGGTCACTCAAAGAATCCAAAAAATCTCGGAAAGTAAGAATGCTAGGTTAATGCAATAAATTGTATTTAATAGACAATTTAATACTCCTTAAATGAAAGTATTAAAACTTCTTAGTTATTGTAAAGTTATATCATAAAAAAATCAAATTTGAAAAGGGAACACTGTCGAAGATGGAACTACGAAATTACAGGATTTGTTTTTGCTTTTGTTTGTAATCTGTCATTTATGTTGGTACATAAACCAGGTTGATAGTGCTCAATATTCATTATTCAAGCTGAAATCATGTCGCTTACACTTGAAGAATGCACCAGAATACTTACATTGGTGGAAACCGGCCGGAGTCAGCGCGATACAGCCAGGACTGTCGGTGTGTCGCTGTCAACAGTACAAAGAGTTCTCCGACGTTACGAAGAAACTGGTTCTAACCTACGCAGACCAGGAACGGGCAGAACTAGGTGTACCACAGCACGAGAAGACCGATACTTGGTGAACACCATGCTTCGAAATCGCTTTCTCACAGGAACTGAACTCACAAATCAGTTTCGACGCCTCGGAGGAAGTAACCCAAGTGCATGGACAGTAAGACGTCGGCTTGCTGAATCTAACTTAAAACCCCTTAGACCTGCAAACGGCCCTAAACTGGAGCGTGGCCATCGTATTTCAAGACTAAGATATGCCCAGAACCACGTAAATTGGAGTATTGAAGATTGGTCGAAAGTTATGTTCTCCGACGAATCAAAATTTATGCTCTACAAGCACGATGGAAGACACAGAGTGTATAGAAGACCAGGGGAAAGATTCAAGCAAGCATGCATCAAAGAAAAAGTAGCCTACGGTGGTGGGTCTGTACTTGTGTGGGCCGGAATTTCCTCTGAAAGTTGCACAGAGCTGGTGATCATAGAAAACGGCTCTTTAACTAGCGTAAGATATGTGGAAAAAATCCTCAACGAACACGTTGGTCCATTTATGGTCAATTTGGGTGAGGATGCTATATTTATGCATGACAATGCCCGACCTCATACAGGTAGGATTGTGAATGACTACCTTCAAGAGATGAACATTACTTGTATGGAGTGGCCAGCGCGCAGCCCGGATATCAACCCGATCGAGCATGCTTGGGACGAGCTAGGGAGATGCGTAAAACAACGAAACCCTCCCCCAATCACGCTTCCTGAGCTCAAAATTGCTCTCACAGAGGAATGGGAGAATATTCCCCAAAATCGTATAAGGAACTTGGTGTACAGCATGCCAAACCGCGTAAACGCAGTAATGGAAGCACGAGGAGGTAATACGAAGTATTGAAATTCAAGAAAATCGTCATAAAGTTCAAAAATTTCATGTTTCCTATTTTTGTTTTAAGGAGAGATCAGCAGTTTTTTTTCTTTATGTAATTTTGTGTAAATAAAATGTATGGTGACTCATATTTTTTTAACTTTCATTTAAGGAGTATTAAATTGTCTATTAAATACAATTTATTTCATTAACCTAGCATTCTTACTTTCCGAGATTTTTTGGATTCTTTGAGTGACCCGGATTCATTGCTCTCGAGTGTATATGTGCGAAATTTTCAGATGTTTTTCATTAACCAGATGACAAACTTACTACCACCAATTTATATGACCAAACTATACAATTAAAACCGAATGTGGATCCGGTCGGTATACGTTAAACAATATAGATTACCATATTCACAACGTAGTGAGGTAGAAAATCAAGTTAAAATATGCTTTCCAATGGCATTATAGAACCAGCTAAGAGCGAATGGTCTAGTCTAGTTTTACTTGTACCTAAAAAAGCAACTAGAGAGACTCGGCAATGGAGGTTAGTGATTGACTTTCTTAAATTAAATGACAGAATTTAAGATCATAAATTCCCACTTCCAAATATTACTGATATTTAGATTCTTTATCAGGTGCTATGTATTTTTCTCAATTAGATTTATCTCAAGCTTATTTTCAGAGTCATTTAAATCCAGAATCTAGAAAATATACTGCATTTACAACCGATTCCGGTCAATATCAGATGACAATACTTCCAATGGGATTGAAAATCAGCCCAAGTTCTTTTTCACGGTTAATGACAGTTTTTATTTATTTAGATAATATTATTTGTTTTGGCAGAAATTTAGATTCTCATAATAAAAACCTGACAGACATTTTAACTAGATTACGAAAAGTTAACTTAAAATTAAACCCGGACAAGTGCGATTTTTTGAGGAAAGAAATGCAAAATTTAGGACACGTTATAACAATTGAAGGTATTAAGCCAGATCCAGAAAAAAATTGAAGTCGTTCAAAACTACCGAGTGCCAAAAATTTACCTTTAAATAAAGATTAAGGTTTTTAATAAACTACCGGACGAACTAAAACTAGGACCAAACGACAAATTATTCTATATTATATTGAAATCTATACTCATAAGAAAGTGTTACTACTCCTTGGAAGAATTCATGACCGATAAGCAGCAATAGGTAGTATAACATGTTTGATTTTGTACGTATATACTTAGATCGAATGTGACAAACACTTCGCAATTTTTTCCTGCATTTGGCGTATTATTAGACGCGTTGAAAGAAATGGATAAGGATTGCGTGGTAGTTGAATATTTTAATATTGACATCTTATGCTCTTTAAATAGCAATCAGAAAAAACTTTGACATTTTGAATACTCGGAACTGTTGTAACATAGTCAACTTCCCCACCCTTGTTGCAGCTTCGACGAGCACTTGCTTGCGCTCCGTATCAGAAGGTCTATCAAGGAAAATGACGTAGTTTGCAGAACGTCGGCATATTAAAACGTCTTTATGGTGGCAATGTCTTGAACGGCAAAACGACTTATTAGTAAAACGTCCAAAATGTAAAATTGACACGATTATGAAGTACAGGTATCAACATATTGTATTTGCTCTTTTCCGAAAAGTATTTAGTATGGGGCGGAAATAATATTTTACACGTATGAGTTTTTAAGTACTACTTGAGATTAATACTCCTTTGTGATACTGGCTGGCCACTTCAAATTTTACAGTATGAACGAAATGTTGACATATTCATGACAACTGAGTCAACATATTAATCATTGGAGATTTCTTCTACGGGACGCTTATGTTTTGCCTAAGAATGGAAGAAATTGATAATCCATTTATTTTCATAACAAGTCAAAAGGAAAATTAGTACTTTTGCACGATGGATACCGATACAACCACAATGTTAATAATAAAAGCGGAACAAGTCTGTGGAGATGTGCTAAACGGGATGAGTGTAGTGTTTCGGTTACATTAAATGCTAATAAAACTGAAATTATTAGAGCGGGTATTGGACATTCGTGTAAAAAAAACCCAGATAAAAATGAATATGACCGTATAATGGACATATGTAAAAAGGAAGCGTGCGAGAAGTTTACTCCAATTCCAAAAATTCTTGAAGAAAAATTTCGTGATTCAAATCAAAGTTTCATACCGAGTTTCGAGTCAAAAAAAGATACTTTATATAGAACAAGGAGGAATTTCTTGAAAGTACAAAAGACAGAGTTTTCATGCGTCAATGAAGTTGAGATTCCAGTATTGCTGGCCAAAGATTTTCTAGTTTGTGTTGATGGCACAGAGAACGACAAAATATTTCTGTTTTCCACTAAACTCTGCCAAGAATTTATGAAAAAACTGCCGGATAAGGCTGCATTCTTTTTCGGAGATGGAACTTTTAAGGTGCCTATACCGTTTTCACAGCTGTATTCAATGCACGTTGATATAGAGAGTTGCTCGGAAACAACCAATGTGGTACCCATTTTGTATGCGTTGTTACCCGATAAAAAACAATCGACATATGAGAGACTTTTTGCTCTCGTCAAACATCATTTTGGACTTGACATAAAATATTTTAAGTGTGACTATGAGGCTGCACAGATTAACGCATTCCGTTTAACATTTCCCGAAGGAAAATTTAGTGGTTGCTATTATCACTTCAATAATGCCGTATGGCGAAAGTCACGAAAATTAAAAGTTTCTGATTTCAATAGTGGAAGGACAATAACAAGGATGTTAGCTAATTTACCGTTGCTGCCAGCCGCAAACATTAGTGAAGTATGGTCCCAAATCCATGATGATGCCGAACGCATGGAGAATGATAATGTTTCGCAATTTATCCATTACTTTCACAAACAATGGATTAAAGATATGAGACCGGATGATATTAGTTGTTTTGGGCAAAGACATCGTACTAATAATGCTTTGGAAGGGTGGAACAGAAGGTTCAATGCCAGAGTAGGTCGAAAAAGGGCATTACCTTTATTTATTCACGCATTGCGAAAAGAAGCAAAATGGCAGGACCTTAAAATTACACGCGCTTTATTTGATGGGCAAAGACGTAAAAAAAATGATATTATTTTTGATAAAAAATACAAGAGAGAAACCGATAAACTAAATAACCAGGAGATAACATCATACGTATTTTTACAGCGACTCTCTCATATAAAACGGATTATTTTTGGAGATTAATTTTGTTAATAAATATTTAAAATTATTTTCTGTTTTTGTTCTTGAATATACCTAACGTTTTATATCGTTGACAATTTTATATTTTGGACGTTTTACTAGTAAGTCGTTTTGCCGCTCAAGACATTGCCACCATATAGACTTTTTAATATGCCGACGTTCTGCAAACTACGTCATTTTCCTTAATAGACCTTCTGATACGGAGCGCTTGCTTGGACCACGTCTACGTGGAGTGCGAGCGCACGAGCACTGTATGCGCAACCCCAGTGCAAACTGGCCTGAGCGACCACTACGCCGTGCGCGTCGAGTTTGAATGCGAGCCGCGTGACTCAACTCCTGCGCCGCTAGTTAGGACGTTCACGCAGGCAAACTATTGCAACTTTGTTGTATCGCTAGGAAGCGTGGACTGGCAGGAAATCTAGTTATGTGTACCCCTCGCCCCTCACCCTTAGATTAAGTTTATAATATTGTTTTTGCTTGCATTGGAATGCAGCTTCTTAGAATTGTGTAATGCTGATGCAGCCGTCTGGGTGTCGTCCGGCTGCATCCGAACCAAATGTACTTACTTCATTATTAAAGCGCCTCCAAATCGGTGTGGACGTAATCACCTTAGTTTTATTTTATTAATTAAGTAAATCAGTTAGCTTTTTAAAAACCCGTAATAACGTTCCCAAATTAAGAGTGGCGCAGCCGGCGCGGATTTTCATCATTTTCACGGGTTTTCCGCGGTTTTTCTGATGTCCAAATCCGTCAGAAATTTTTGCAAGAAAATCTACGAATAACGTAAATCCGCCGAACCAAATAAATTTCTCTTACGGGTAAAGAAAAGCTGAGCATGGGAGTAGCGGTCGGTTGGTGAGTAAAACTTTTCGCTATTCCTTTCCCTAATCCTCCAGTATTTTCATGGGTTATTAAAACTTTAACTTAAAGTTAATATTTGAGATCAAACTTCTCTCAATATAACGTGTCTGGAATCTTTGTATGTAATTCTACGAAGGTTAACCAATATTCTTAGAATCGAATAACCATAGAGTTAGGAAAAGCTAGATGGTACAAATTTTAAAATTCAGATTTGTATCGTAAGTTATAGAATAGTGTTAGGTAACGATTAATTGATCTTAACATCGATCATTAATTGATTTATTATATAAAATATTATATTACAAATTTTACAATTCAGATTTGTAATGTTAGAAATAGAATAGTGTTAGGTAAAGGTTAATTGATCTTAGCATCGATCATTAATTGATTTATTTAAGCATAAACTATATTTTTTAAATATAATTTTTATAACTTTTACAAAAAAAATTCCTTTTATATTCCTTTATTGTTTGCTTTTATGTGATTTTATTGTGCTGTTTTATTTTGTTACTGTGTAATTTTTGTGTGTTTAATTGTGTAAGTGCAAGTGAAAGTTGCCTTCTCTGAATCGTTCGTAGCTCTACCGTAATAATGACGAAATCAACTCTTGAATTAATTCCTAAGAAAATTGTACAGTTAATTCCTTTGTTCAGTGGTGATAAAAGACTGTTAAATTTTTATTTGCGTAAATGTCAATATGTTATCGATAAATATTATAGCATTAACGAAGATCAGAACTTGTACGTTTTCAACGTCATTACGAGCAGACTTTCCGAGAATGCAGCTGCGCTCTTATCAGAACGAGAGGATATTGTGACTTGGTCCGCTCTGAAGGAACTGCTAATCCAGCATTTTGGAGACCCGCGTAGTGAAGCGTGTATTAGATTGAATTAGAATCTCTAAAAATTAAATCAGGTGAAAGTTATTTGGATTTTTGTAATCGAATTCAAAGTGTGCGATCATTACTGATTTCAAAAGTGAACATGAACGCGTATAGTGATTTGAAAAAGGCAAAATTAATAATTTACGATAATACGGCTCTGAATGTATTTTTATACAACCTTCCGGAAAACATGGTACGGATAGTGCGACTTAAAGCACCCGCGACTTTAGAAGCCGCATTGAGTGTCGTGCTCGAAGAAGTCAACTTCTTAGAGCAGTATAATATGAGAAATCGTATTCACGGTAATAGTCAAATATCAGGTTCAAGTTTAAGACCATTGACAAATAATTCGTTTGGGTTTAAACCCATGTTGCCTAGCAACAATGTGACGCCTAAATTTAACTTTGGTGTACCGCAAAATTCGCAAATTAGAGTGCCCCAAAATCAAGGGCAAGGTCAGGCACAGAATTCTGGAGTCCGCCCACACACATACGGGTACCGACTCCAGTTTGGCCTACAGCCGCAACAGTTTGGCCTTCAGCCACAACCGTTTGGCCTTCAGCCACAACAAAGACATGGCGTTCAGTCTCAACAATCTGGTTATAAGCCCCCACAACAATTTGGTTATAGACCACAATTGAACCAACAATTTGGTTACAAACCACAATTGAACCAACAATTTGGTTACAAACCACAATTTGGTTATAAACCAAACTTCGATAATAGGCCGTCCCAATTCGGGTACCGTCCTGCGCAGGAACAAAAACCTCAATTGGAAGTTAGTGATGTCTCCATGAGGACAGCGCCTCTTAGACCACAACCACAAGTACCACAAACAGGTTTCAAGTTAAACGAACTTACCACGAACATGAAGTTCGATCATGAACACGAACCTAATTATGACGAAAGCTTTTATTATGAATATGAAAGTAATGATAATGTAGTGAACTATTGCGACGCAAATGAATCTGAAAATTATGAACAAAAACAAGAACAACTGACAGACGTACCTCAGATAATGACATTGCACGAAACTATTTCAGCAGACTTGTCTATTCCAATTAATACTTTGAACTCGGATCATGATAATCAGCCATGGACAGTTGAGGATGTTGATGATGATGAATTACTTGATAATACTTTAGATAGCGTAGTTCATTCGATTGACGTAGCTCAGAATCCAGTAAGAGCAGATTTTTTTTTATTAAATGATGATATATCTAAAATTAACGAATTTTTGGAAAATGAGATGAATACAATTAAAGAAAATGAAAAGTTAAAATCCACAAAAGCTAAAAAAATAAAAACTCTTTTTGTTCAGGATGATAATATGGTTTTTAATGAGTATTTTACAGACAAAATGGTAGCGATTAAAGAAAAAAATATAGCAAAAAAACTAAGTGAAACTGAAAAATAAATGCGCAAAGAAAATAAAAATTTTGCTAAGCGTATTTATACTGATGATGATAATATTAATGACGGTAAAAAAATACAAAATAGACCAAGTTTTGTCAGAGCAAAAATTATAGGTGAACCTGGCTGGAACGTTTTACCTATACAGATTAAAGAAAAGAAAACTAAATCGCCATTCAAAGAGAAAAAAAGAAATGAGTTTATGCCTTTCCCATAAACTTCCGATAAACAAAAATGATTAAAGCACTTACAAACTGACTAATGAACTAGAGTTAACGTTATTAAAATAGAATTTATAATGATTATAATTATGTGTTTTTACAACTTATAAACAATTAGGTAATTAACTTAAACTGACTTAACTTAACGGACTTAATGCATGTTCTCATTAAATTTATAAGCCTAAAAATTCATACAGAGTTCATACATGATTTATCGAATTAAAAATATACCGCCCACTTGTCTCGCATAACATTTTGATAAACAAACATGGTACTTCTGAAGTGAGTCCTGATCAGTACATCATTTCTTAGAAATTAAGCTTGGTCTCTGGAATGTCTCAGAGTTTTATCAGTGTCACAGAATAAATTAACCAGAACAATGTTATACTAATTACAAACGTAAGTTCAGAAGTTATGAGTTATAAGTATTACAGAATTTAGAAATATAAATCAGATATAATTTAAAAAGATTTAACCGCAAATCAGAATAATTATTTTTTTCTATAGGTACTTATATTTGTTAGATTTTTCAATGTTTTTACCAGTAGTTTCAGAACTATTTTATCAGATTAAGTAAAATCGAAACAACTCTAGCCTCTACTTAAGCCTTTAGCTTCTAGACTCTACTTAAAGTATCTATATTATAACAGTGTATTGTGAATTCAGTCGAACTTTTTTATTATTTAAAATTTATTTCTTATGTGAAAAGCTAAGTTAAGTCGCCTAACGAACAGAACTTGTTAAAATTAACTTTAAGTGTGAAATCATATGTTAAGAAAAACCAGATCACGTTTAGCTTGGAAATGTACTTATAACCATTTTAAAATGTATCCCTTACCAATTTTCCATCAATCTGAAAAAAAAAAACCTTATCTATTTTCCCTAAATACCCTTACCTTTTGGCGAAAGGTTTGAAATACTTACCGATTGTAAAACCGTGCCGCCCGTTAACATCTGGCGACCATTTTCTGTGTTCAACAGACAACACCATGAGCCTTATACCATGAGCTCACCTGTATGGAACAACTCATGAACTAAGACGATAACCCCACTCATTGTAAGCAGCATCAGGTCCTGATTATAAAGGCCAAGGTCCAGCGAGTCACAGCTCACACTTGGATTATTTTAAGCAGACTGAAATCTACGTTAACCAAATATTGCGATAACGAGGTCAGTAAGCAGCCTATCTTCGGGATTTTCCTCGTGACTATCGACGAGCCTTGTGATTTGGAGATCAATGGAATTCGTAATCGCCACCGTATCTTGATAGAATCGGACGTTGTTGAGCCAATTCCTCTAATCGCCTTACGGCAGCTACGTGTGAACGCGAGCCTATCAGGTGCACGCGCACTCAACATGAACGGTGTCAGCTTAATATTGTAATAAAATACATGGCGTATTCCCTTGAACATAGTGCAGTGATTGAAAGTGTTTTGAATGAAAATAAGTTTAGCTTCAGTGAAAATTTAGAATATGTGACTATAGGATTAGTTAATTTACGATTTTTCTTGTTTTTATTTTGTGTTTTGCTAAAATTGTTTAAAACAGATCCATTTAAGAAAAATTATCGGCACAAATCTCCTAATCGATTCAACCGATAATTTTCCTCTTAGGGATGGAGGAGTTATGTGTACCCCTCGCCCCTCACCCTTAGATTAAGTTTATAATATTGTTTTTGCTTGCATTGAAATGCAGCTTCTTAGAATTGTGTAATGCTGATGCAGCCGTCTGGGTGTCGTCCGGCTGCATCCAAACCAAATGTACTTACTTCATTATTAAAGCGCCTCCAAATCGGTGTGGACGTAATCACCTTAGTTTTATTTTATTAATTAAGTAAATCAGTTAGCTTTTTAAAAACTCGTAATAACGTTCCCAAATTAAGAGTATCTCCCAAATATTGGTGTTTACTGTCAACGGTGTAGCGAATATTATTATTAGTGTTATTTATAGTAAAAATGATATTTGTTTCCCATTAAAACGTTCGGTTTCAAAGAAAAATAGATCGTGGATATCAAATGAAATTATTAATCTGGAATATTTATTAAGTGACATGAAATATATTAATTTTATGTCGTCGCTTCATTCTCGATATAAGTATATTCACAACGTAGTCCCTTCAACCTACAAGGTAGCTCGCACGATTTTTATAAGAAGAATCAATTTTTCAATCGGTTTCATAATTCTAATCATGGCAACACTATTGCCACCATACCAGCCCTACTTCGTCACTTCTTCATTCCTTTTTCGTGCGAGGTAGCGTGCACACGCAACAACTTAGTCTGTTAATTTTTTATAAATACCCTCAGTTTTTTTGTGAAAAAATAATGCCGAAAAGAAAATCAGAAGAAAGAATAAACCATTATAAAGAAAAAATACGAAAAGCTTTTCGAAAAAATAATAAATAATTAAAAAAAACAAATGCTAGACGTACCACACAGCATAATGTAGCCCTAAAATAAGCAGAGCTGGTGTTATGGGAACCACATGATTGATATACTACATAATACACTTTTTTTTTTGTAAATACATACATATCATACATAGATGCGATCAAATGCTCTGCTATAATCTGTATAGACCACATCCGTTTGATAACCTACATCCATGGTCTCAGTAAGAGTTGAATTGAGTAATATTAGATAAGAGACGGTAGATCTACCAGGTAAAAACCCATGTTGTGTGGATGGGAGTGAGTTTTTAAGCGACGCATAAACTTGTTCGTAAACCAGTTTTTCAAATACCTTTGCTATGATACTGAGTTTGGATATCAGGCGGTAATTGTTTACTTAACCTTTAGCCCTTTTTTGTGAACAGGGGATATAAAAGCGGACTTCCAAATGTAAGGGACATACCCTTCATTCAGAGAATGTGCTGATGCATTGTCCTAGATTCATCGACATGGATACAACACAACGAAACAACCTTGTATCAAAATTGCATTTATGTAAAAATTGTTTATTTAGTCACGGCGACGCAGACTGCTCGTCAGCAAAAACTTGCAAAGAATGCAACAAGAGACACCACACTATGTTACATAATAATAAGGTAACTCCTTCGGCCTCAACTTCATCTCAACAAAGCTCCAATCATCTCGCTAATAATGACTTGGAGATACTTCTTATCAACGGTTCAACTTAAGATAAAATCTGCAAGTGGAACTTACGTCACACTTCGTGCTCTCCTAGATCAAGGTTCACAAGTGAACTTGATCACTGAACAAGCCGCTCAACTACTTCGATTGCCTAGAAAACGGATGAACGCCACAATATCGGGAGTTGGAGCGCTTTCAGGAGACTGCAAAGGACGTCTGCAACTAAACTGCCAGTCGATACATTCCGACTATGCGTTTGAAACTCAAGCGCTCATTTTTTTCACTTACAAATAACTTACCTAACTCATCCTTTGATACGCCAAACTGGCCACACTTAGAAAACTTAAAGCTCGCTGACCCTGACTTCAACAAATCTCGCCCGGTCGATCTACTGCTTGGAGCTGATGTATACTCGAATGTTATCCTTGAGGGAGTCCTGAAAGGAAGTCAACATGCTCCTGTTGCACAACAAACGCACTTAGGATGGATTCTGTGTGGCAAAATGAAAACTTTCAATTGTCATGCCGTTCTAGTGGACCTCAACAGCATTAGCAAGTTCTGGAAACACGAGGATATCACTCAGGACAGCAAGGACGACATCTCCAAGGACAATCAGTGCGAAGAATACTATTCAAAAACAGTACAGCGAAGTTCAGATGGAAAATATATTGTGAAAATGCCTTTTGTTCCAAAATACGAAGAAAATATAGGCAATTCCCGATCTATTGCCGTCTCACAATTTTTACAGCTTGAAAAACGGCTCGAAAGAAACGCGAAACTCGCTCGTATGTACAGAGGCTTTATAAAAGAGTACACAGATCTTAAACATATGGCACCAGCGCCCTTAATCACAACAAAACCAGAATCCTATCTACCACATCACGGCGTTCTACGGGAGCATTCAACTACAACAAAACTTAGAGTGGTGTTCAACGCTTCTCAAAAAACATCAACCGGTCTTAGTCTCAATCACTTACAAGAGAAGGGCCCTAACATGCAGAAAAACATTCAAGCTCTTATTCTGAAATGGCGTTCCTACAGATACGCCTACACTACAGACATAGAGAAAATGTACCGCTGTATCTGGATCACAGATGAACAACAGCAACTGCAAAAGATCATCTGGCGAAACGCGCCCTCAGAAAAACTGAAAGATTATGTCCTATGTACAGTGACATATGGCATGAAGAGTGCACCATGGCTCGCGATGAGAACATTGAAACAGCTTGCCATAGACGACGGTCACATGCACCCCGAAGCTGCTCAAACGCTACAAGAGGAGTTCTATGTTGATGATTTAATTAGCGGCCACAACACTATCTCCGAAGCTCAACAACTACAATCGTCGCTCATTAACTTACTTAAAGGCGCCGGTATGAACTTGCGGAAATGGTCGTCTAATAATAAGGCTTTACTAAAAAACTTGAGTAATGATCAAATATCAACAGAACAAATATTTGACTTTAAACATGAAGATACAAAAAAGACTCTTGGACTCGGTTGGAACACTACAAATGATACATTTACATTCTACTGGGACTTAGAAGAAAAACCGCGGCCACAACTAACTAAACGCCATCTTCTATCTGAGATCTCGAAGCTGTATGACCCGTTGGGGTGGTTGGCGCCAATAACTGTGGCTGCCAAACTGCTATTTCAGAGGGTCTGGACAAGTAAACTTGCTTGGGATGAAACTTTACCTACCGAGTTACAACAAGAGTGGGTCAAACTGAAAACCGACCTTCATCAAATCAAAACAATTAAACTAAACAGATGGCTGGGCTGGACGCACGGGCCTATTGACCTACTATGTTTTTGCGACGCAAGCGAAAAAGCATACTCGTGCGTAATCTACAGCCGTGTTACTAACGAAGGCGTACCTACAATAAATCTACTTGCAGCTAAGACTAGGGTTGCCCCGCTGGCGCAAAAGATTACGCTGCCTCGTATGGAACTCTGTGGTGCCCTTCTATTGTCACAACTAGCAGAAAAAGCGGTTTTAGCTTTTAAAGGACACACCGTAACTATACAGGCTTGGAGTGACTCCCAAGTTGTGATCGCCTGGCTGCAGGGAGATATTACAAGATGGGAAAGATACATTGCCAACAGGGTGAGTAAGATCAGGCCGGCTGAAAACTGGCGCTACGTGAAATCGGAACTCAAACCCGGTGACTGTGCATCACGAGGAATGTACGCAACAAAACTATTTAATTTCGACCTTTGGTGGAAACGACCTGACTTTATACAGACTTTTGAAAACCAGAAAGTACCAATGTGTCTACATACAACTAACAAAGGACTCAAGCCAACGGTGACAGCCCTACGCAAAACTCACGAGACACATTTTATCGACGAACTTATAAACAAATGCAGTTCATTATCTCGCATAATACGTGTGACGGCATGGATACGACGCTTTAGTATAAGTGTACTCAATGGCTCGAAATTTGACACTAACTACCTAACTACCAGCGAATTGACTACTGCGAATGAACTTATATTAAAACATTTTCAACAAATAGACTTCGAACAAGAATACAAACAACTTTTTAAAAAACAAACGGTTTGTAATAAAAGTCCTTTATGCAAACTTAACCCTTATTTGGACAAAAGGGGCATCATTCGTGTTGGTGGTCGCCTTAAAAACTCCAGCTTGCCTTTCCAGATGAAAAATCCTATAATTTTGTCAAGAAATGGAAGACTGACGCAACTAGTCATAGAACAAGCACATGACAGGGTACTACATGGAGGCGCGCGACTGACGTTAGCCTACATAAGACAGCGGTACTGGATCGTTGGCGGCAACAGAGCAGTTAAAACAAGACTTCGTCAATGCATCCGCTGTCACCGTCATAAGCCAACCGAAACTTACCAACTCCTAGGCGACCTACCACAACAAAGAGCACAACCTTCCAGACCTTTTACGCATTCTGGCGTCGACTTCACAGGCCATGTGGAAGTCAAACTGAACAAAGGAAGAGGTGTGAAAACGTCCAAAGGCTACATTGCAATCTTCGTGTGTATGGCAACAAAAGCTGTGCACATTGAACTCGTATCGGACCTCACTACAGAAACATTCTTAGCGGCATTCCAACGAATGTGCACGCGGCGCGGCACTCCAAAGCACGTCTACTCCGACTGCGGCACCAACTTCATCGGAGCTGCCAAGGTGTTACGCAAAGAGTTTGAAGAGTTCAGACAAGTCCTATCACCAGAATTCTTCACCGAAATCGGAAAACTCGAAGTTGAATGGCATTTTAATGCTCCTGCTTGGCCAAGCGCAGGCGGGCTCTGGGAAGCTGCAGTAAAGTCCTTAAAATACCATCTACGACGTGTTCTAGGCGAACAAAAACTCACCTACGAAGAGTTTACAACACTCCTCACGAAGATTGAAGCCTGCATGAACTCCCGGCCCTTATGTCCACTAACGGAAGACCCGGAGGAATTCTACAACTACCTAACACCTGGACACTTTCTTACCGGCAGCCCAATACTCACTCTACCTCTTTCGGACTATAGTGACATCAAAACTATCGACATTCGTAGACGATGGCAATTAACTGAGAACATGCTACAACAGTTTTGGAAAAGCTGGTCTAACGAATATCTAATTCAACTACAAAGTCGCAGTAAATGGAAAAAACCAATGAAAAACATTCAACAGGGTGACATCGTCTTGATAAAGGAGGATAACATGCCTCCCGGAAAATGGGCGATGGGGCGGGTCATAGAACTTCATCCAGGTTCCGACGGCCGTGTCCGAGTAACAACTGTTAAAACCCAATCAGGCATACTTAAACGTCCCGTCGTGAAACTTTCACCCCTCCCTATAGAAACGGAGAATCCACAACAACTGAGAGATGAAGAGGGCGAAACGTCGTCGACTGCACCAAAACAAAACGCGTCAAACTCTTACAAAACAAAAAAGACCGCCAGTAAAACATTTATAACCCTATTGGTAACATTGTTTACATTAGTAACCGGAGTACATAGCGCCGGTAGTGGCACGCGACCAAGCGCTCATATTACAAGCTTTGAGTCCGACCGGCCAGTTTATTATGATGCGCTCGGCAAAATGCAAACAATACATGATGAGTGGACACTTCTTATGTACTATAACTTAACTAACTATTGGGATAGTATACAACGTGTAGAAAACTATCTTCAGAACTTAATTGACCTTTGTCACAAAACTGACCCGAGATATTGTGAAACGACACTTGGACAATTATCTCATGAAATGGAACTTCTGCGACACTACAACAGCATTTTACTAACTCCTCATCAACACATGAGCGGCCGCAAGAAGAGAGGGCTGATCAACGGCATCGGCTCCATCGCCAACAGCCTTTTCGGTGTTCTTGATCAAGACTTTGCCGACAAGTACCACCAAGACATCCAAAACATCCAAAATAACCAGAACTACATGCTTGGTCTAATAAAAAACCAAACATCTATTGTGGAACTGGAAAACAAGGTACTAAAGAAAACGGAAGAAAACATTCACAACCAGCTCAACATAGTTGAAAGGTTCATGAACGAAACTAACTCTAATCTAGCAAAGGTTGAGTCAACCATGGAGATCATTATGGCATCGAGCTATTTCAATTCTGCATCATTATCAACTTATCTACTACTCAAAAACTTGAGAGAAATGCAAGAACTACTGTTTGATACACTAACCAATGTCTACAAAGGACACATGGATGTACATTTACTGACGCCGGTGAACCTAGTGGAACAACTAAGTATCATAGCTGGAAGCCTTCCAAAGAGATTAGCACTGCCATTAGAAAACGTCAAGAAAGATATCTTAGATATTTACAAGATACTCTATGTGAAGGCTCGAGTTACATCTAACTACTTTTTATTTGAAGTCCACATCCCACTAACAACCGATGAAGATTTCCTGTTATACAAAGTTACTCCAATACCCATGAGAAACCAGACAGAATTCGCCATCATACGACTTCAGTCACAGTACATTGCGGTAAACTTTAAGAAGAACTCCTACATCTCACCAACTGAAAAGGAGATAAAGCAGTGAACTGTTATGAAACAAGATTATTTGGTATATAATGAAAACATGCCAATTTACAGCTTCGAAAGCAAGAACGCTTCATGTGAGGCAAAACTTCTTAGTCATAGGTCAAACGCCCCCTGTGACATCAGAAAAACGTCATGCAGTGACGTATGGGTCGAGTTACATTCGCCTAACACCTGGCTGGCTATTTGTTGCGGAGCTTGCACTTTGCGCACAATATGCGAGAATGACGTTAGTTCTTATGTCATGATGACTTCATCTGGCCTTTTAACTCTAAAGCAAGGATGCTTGTTGCAATCCAACGACTTCACAATCTACTCACGCAACGAGTACAACACAAACATGAAGATGGAGTCTAACATCAATATCCCACTGTTAAACTCAACGGTCAATAACATCGTTAACCTGACCTACCACAAGGTGCCATGGGATATTTTAGAACAAGCGGAGGATACCCAGGACATTGACAGACGACTCCTGTATCAAAGGGAAAGAGAAATCCTCCCTCAAAAAATAACTACTCATGACATACATCAATATGCGATTTGCTACCTTCTACTTGTAATCGTAATCATCATCATCATCGTCTGGGTAGTCACGAAATACCAATCCAACAAACAGGCCAAGAGCAAACAAGAACGCTCGAGAGAGCCACGCATCGAAATCATAGAGCTTCAACCATGCTCCAAGCAAGGTAGGGTCGAACCGACCGCGCACGACCAGGCAGCATCCCTGGCAATGGAGGCTCCACGGGCACGGCGAGAGCGCCAACCGTCGCCTACCAAGGGCGGAGACAACGTCGCATTTAACTTCGATGAATATCTTTCTTGGCTTTGTACTGGCTTATCTTCTCTTGGTAGTCATTTAACTTTAACTTTAAGTAACTTCTTTTGGGGTTGCCAACATGTACGGTTTCACCATACATTTTGGTAATTTGCGCGCGCTGCGATTTACGTTGCATCGCACGCGCTGCATCTTTTACGGAAACGAATAATTTAGAGCATTTAACATTCAGTACGTGCCGTAGTACCTACTCGCACCAGAAACACTACCAAGGAAAGATTTGCCACCTTTACCTTGTAATTAACATAACTGTGAATAAACTAACTTTACTTGTGAATCTGGTGTTTACGTGCTCAATCTAACTAGCTAAACCTCTATGAACTATCAGTGAAACGTTGGTGCCGTGTAAGTGAAACAACTATTAACCTACGTAACATCTTCTCCATGTAAGGTCGGAGGGTGGAAGCAAGCAGCCCTTAGCCCTTACACAGGTCAAAAATAGCAGTTCCTGAAGAAGCTGTTTCTAAAGAAGCTGTTTCTAAAAAAGCTGTTTCTAAAGAAGCTGTTTCTAAAAAAGCTGTTTCTGAAGAAGCTGTTTGGTTTTCATCAGAAATGGTGATCGGCACTGATGTTGTTTTCGATAACGATTTGAGGTAAGTATTTAGGATTGTCTTTGATCGAATTCTCAATTGATGATATACAGGGTCTAATCGTTAAGTGTGTCCAGGCGATTATTGCGTAACTATTATATCTAGATATCAAAAAAGTTTAAACTGATATTGAAAGTATGTTACCTAATCAGTAAAATGAAATCAATAACTTTTTGAAAATCAAACGACATGTATCCAAAATTTTGACATTATCACTCTCATACAGTTAGTATGAGATTAGTAGAATGGTTTTAGTTTTCTTATTTTATGTGGTCTAGTACTCATTCTACCTTAATCTCTTTTTATGATATCGTATGATTATGTTAATAATGATTTTCATGATAGAATAATTATCTTACTACTTCGAACACAACACAAATATAACAGAAAAAAAATACTCTTTGGTGTTCTTTCTAAATTCAAAACCTTGTAGCGCGGGTTGTCATTCCCGCCACTTGTTAAACATCGTGATTGTTTCATTCATTGATCATCTGATTGAAATACCAAATTTTGTACTTACTAAGAAAAATATATTTTTTAAATAAAAGATAGTTTAATTACTATGTTAAATTAATAAACAATTTCCTTTAATGTCAGTACTAAGCTTAAATAACCTATTAAAATAAGGAAAGTAAAACCTTTCTACTAAACTCATACTAAATGTATCGGAGTGATTAATGTCAAAATTGGCACAATTTTGACATTATTACAATTACTTCTCGTTTGATTTTCAAAAAGTTATTGATGTCATTTTACTGATTAGGTATTGTTATTTCGATATCAGTTTAAACTTTTTTGATATCTATAATAGTTACATAATAACCGCTTGGACACACTTAACGATTACACCCTGTATACAAACTATAACAACTCTCTTCTAGAACCTTCGCTCTTACTATAAGATACTCAACGGTAATTTTATCAGCTATCATTCCATAACATTTTTTATAATATTTGAATTTTTTCGTAGTACTTTTTTGAGGCTAGGTGAATACCAAGGCGGAAATACATTCTAGAGTACAGGTTGAGTAGGTTCATACATACTCAAAATATTCGACGGCCTCCTCTAATGTGTTGTTAGTCAATCATCCCAGTTGATGGATAGCAAGACCTCATATTATAACAGTATTTTATTCTTGGGACTGGTTTTAAATATCTTTCCATAAAGATGCTTACTGAAATGATCATAGCACCGTGGTGTTGAGCGTCCAGTGGTGCCAGGGGACTACTACAGCTAGACACTAGTAGATCGAGATTTGACAGGAATAGATCCAAGACAACCCAACTCGTTTAGAGTATGGTTGAATTGATGAAGGGTTAATGACGATAGAACAGTAACTGCACTTAATTAAACGACAGAAACTGCAGTAGTTACTGAAGATAATATGTTTTCGGCAGCAGAATCTGCAACAGCAGAATCTAATGCTGGTTTGACGCGATAACACTTAAGTGAGGCAGGACAGAAAGTGCCTTTAATAACGAAGATACATTTTCGGCAGATCAGAATCTGCTATTGCAATTCATTAAACCTTTGGTCCATTTTAAATAGTTGATTCTTTCCTATACAACGCTTGTATTCTTGATTTTATTTAATTTCCCTTTTAAATTTTACCAAATTTTTTTTTGCTTTATGAACTTTTTTTATTCGAATGGCTGAACTTGTCATTTTTGTCATGTTTTGTACGAATATTGATTATTTGAGGTTTGAGTGTCTTTTCAAAAATTATCTCAAGAGTCTCTTTTTATATACGTTATAAATAAGTAATAAACACTTATTATTTGTAGTTGTTGATATTGTGGATTGTGTGATTTCGAGTTCATACCAACGAAACTTTAAGGAATCAGATTGTTGTACGACGGACGACAATATCATAGTCGTTTAAAAATATGTAAATGGGAATACATTTTGGCTACAGCAAAATGTGGACAGAATATTACACTTAGTAACGAAAATCAATTTGTAAAAGAAAGTAATCATGACGTTGATTGTTTACGAAATACATCCAAAAATATAGTTATGAAGAATATGACAACATTGAGAACCAAAGTCACTATATAATCTTGATCCCATTCAAAAGCGATTCGAGGAAATGATTTGTGAACTTGATGCACTCTTTATGACTGATGTACCAGAATTCACAAATATTAAAAATGGACTATACAATGGAAGACACAAAAATATATCAAAACTTCATTTCCAATCAACTCAAGAAGTAAGCATACCAGGAAAGTACCATAGTTTCTTAATATCTGATTTTAAGGATAAGGAAACTAGAATATTGTTCTCCTATTTTATATTTTGTTCTGATAAAAAAAAACTAAAGAGTTACAAACGTTTCTGTATAAATGGCACATCCAAATCGTGTCCGAAACCGTTCCAACAAAAACTATTCACGGGCTCAATGAGGTAACAAAGACTATAGTGCCATTATTTTTGTATTCATCCATAATAAACATTTAAAAACGTATGAAATTATGTTAGAAATAATCAAGTCTCAGCTTCCATGTTGGAATCCCATAAAAAGGATACTAGACTTTGAAAAATCCGTAATGAATGTGATACAAAATGTATTTCCTGATACAGAAATAAAAAGCTGTTGTTTTCATTTTTGTAATAGTCTTTCCAGATATGGTAAGCGACTTGGTATTAAAACTGGAGTACATAATCGTCGTGCAATATGACGATTCTGTACTCTGGTGGTTCTGTTGTGTTCTGCTGGTTTGTCACGCTTACCATTAAAATATGTGATGTCTAGTTATAAATATATTATGTCGAGATCACCAAAAAGTCAGAATATTTAAAAAAAAACATGGTTCAATGACTTCAATTAATAAAGAGGTGGTGCTGCCATTGCGAAGAAGTTAGAACAACTAAAAATCTTGAAGGATAGCATTCCAGACTCAATAATACATTTATGAGTTGCAAAAACCGATCACTAGCGAAAGTGCTGGACATTTTAATTAAAGAATCCAAAATAATCTGCTACAAACAACAAAATAAAAAAGCTTTCAAGAAATTGAACGAAAATCACTTCCGCGATCGATGATAACTAAAATTGAATTCCTTTTTATGTTAATTAAATTGTGTTTTGTGTTATGTAATAATGTTATAAATAAATTTTATTTTACTATTTTTTATTTTACAACAAACATTTTTTGCTCTAATTTCTTTTACCTACTTGGTAAGGAAAGCATCAACCATTTTCGTAGCTAGTTATGAAAAAGGTTATTAAAAGGGTACATTCCCTTATAATTAACTAGTTATGAAACAGTGAAGGAAATTGCCTTTCTCGTAGCTAGTTATGAAAAACAGGTAATTAAAATGGACCAAAAGACTAAAGGGTATGGTCTTATCTCGTGTCTAAAGATTTTCGAGTAAACAACTAGATTACTCCCATCTCGTGTCCAATTTCAAGTGACGAAAAAAATACCTATTCTAAACGCTTCAGTTCGTGTCCTTTTGAATAAATTTATGAAAACTGGCATAGAGCTAAGAACGCTTCTAAACTGGCAACAATTTGATACAGAAAATTAGGTTTTAAAAATATAATTCCTTAATTATTCGCCGACGACATGAAGATCTTCACCAAAATTGATAAATCATCTGACGTTTTGCTTCTCCAAAGTGACCTAGATCGCCTTCATAGGTACTGCACAGTCAACAAGCTCGACCTTAATATTAAAAAGTGCTTTTGCATCTCCTTTACTAGGTCACCCAACGTCTTAAATTACAACTATAGCATAAACGATCAAAATCTCGTAAGGACTGACTGCATAGTTGATCTCGGAGTAACCTTAGACTCAAAATTACTATTTGATAAGCATGTAGAAAAAATTACTTCTAAGGCAATGAAGATGCTAGGATTTCTGTTCCGGGTGACTAAGGACTTCAGTTCTCTTAAAACGATTAAAATTCTCTACTGCTCACTGGTCCGTAGTCACCTCGAATATGCTTCGCAGGTCTGGAATCCCCATTACAATAAGTATGTAGGTTTACTCGAAAAACTTCAGCGGAAATTCCTGAAATTCATTAACTACAAACATAGAATCGTTAATTCCGACTACATTGATAGCTGCAGACTGCATCACTTTCTACCACTTGAGTTGAGACGAGAAGCCGCTGACCTGTCACTACTGCTTAACATTATCTTAAGCATTGTGGACTCACCATCGCTCTTATCCAGAATAGGACTAACTGTTCCGCCCAGCCGGTCTTCGCGACGAAACTACCTTAAACTTCACGTCCCGCCCTGTGCCACTAATTATCGTAAGAACTCGTTCCTACCTCGGACCATGCGTGTCTTTAACTCAACTTATTCTAAAAATGTTGACTTGTTCAATATCAAGCAAAATACTTTTAAAAAACTAATTAATTCCAGCTTCTTCAAATAAGGGAATATTATTATGATTAAAATTTACTTTTTATTCAATATTCAAAAATTGTTATGTATTTATTTATCCTAACTTCCTTTCTGTAACTACACCTTCTACTTGATTAGGTTGTGACGGCAGGCATATCGCTCAGTGTTCTCTTCTGTTTGTAAATTTAGTTATAACGTTTTATTAAATTAGGCACTCTTAACTAGGCTCTTTTTTTTCATCATTGTTTAATTATTTTAGCATCATACCAACTATGTATTCTATAAGCGGAAACTGTTCTAGCTTTATTTGTACTAGTTTCATGTATCTATTGTATAAGTAGTTTAAGCTTTTTGTTTCCCAAATAAATAAAAATAAAAAATAAATAAAATAAAATTAAAGTAGGTAAATACAGCAGCGGTTCCAGTTTGTATTATTATTAGAAATTTACCTATTTCCTATAAGTGTTCATAGACTCGCTACCTGTATTGTCCACCGAAAACAGCGGGTTGAGGGCGGCGCTATTGGCTGGACAAACCGGTTAGTGGGGGTCGCATTTTGTTTGCAAATTAAGGTGTTTTATGATGCAACCCTTAGTTAGTAGTTTGCAAGGCCAGCTAGTAAGAGCACGTGACTTGTTACGATCGCGTTAGTGAAGATGAACACTACAGTTAATACAATTTCACGAGTATACGAAACAAGCCATTTATTATTGTTCACTTTAGATGTGAAAACAAAGACGGAACTAAAAGATGGACATGTATTGTAGACAATATGGTGATGAGGGAAAGTACTCATACTCGAAATTGTGAGACAAGCCAATCCGCTATTGACATAGAAAAAAAATGCAAGCAGAGAGTCTCAACTCAACTTGGCTCTACATCCAAGATTTTTGAAGAAACGTTTCTCCCTCTCTATGACACCGGTACAAATTTGGTTGCTGCTGTGCCACATTATAAAGAGAAAAAAAAAACACTTTGATCCGCCATCGTCACACAAAACACTTAACGTCAGTAGAAGCACGTTAATAAGCATAGAACAGGTAATACTGCCAGACAACTTAAAAACCAGTTTAATATGTGAAGATGGCACTCATGACAAAATACTGATTTTCGGACTTCAAGAAACAATGCCATTACTGGAAAATGTCACAATATATTATGCTGATGGCACTTTCAAGTGTTGTTGCAGGCCTTTCTGTCAACTCTACGTAATACACGCAGAGTTCGGGAGTGACCAAACTTCAACAAACAATTTCCCAGTGTTTATGAGTTTGTTGCCGGACAAATCTGAAAAATGTACCAAAGACTTTTCACCTTGTTGAAGAGAGAAGTACCCACGTTTCAAGCAAAATAATTGAAAATTGATTTCGAGAGTGGTACAGTGGTTAAATAAGTTTACCTAATGCTCACATTGTAGTTTTTTTTAAACCTATTTACTTTACCTTCTACATAAAACACTTCGGATAAAAATATAGAAGTGACCTGTCTTAAAGTTTTGCAACTCTATCGATCAAGGATCGAGAATAATAAGAATCCATTGTTTCCGAATCTATTGTATTGTAGACACGAGATGCATCCGTTTTGAGTATTTTCTTCGGCATTTGAAATTAGACACGAAATGGGAGCAATCTAGTTGTTTACTCCAAAATCGTTCGACACGAGATAAGACCATACCGACTAAAGGATTAATCATATATATTTTTGACAGAACAGAATGTGTATTTGCTGGTTTGACGATAACGCCTATATGTAGCAGAGTAGCATCTGCACTTCTTCCACCACACCACACCAGCCTATATCAGTCCACTGCTGGACATAGGCCTCCCCTAATAAAGGGGGATATACCCATAATCCCCACGCTGGGCATGCGGGTTGGGGATCGCAGGGCACAGCTTCTCGCACCACCGACGCTGCTGCCCGTCGGCGGCCAGGGGATTTAGCTGTGCCGATGTAGGCTGTGCTATGCCGCAATCAGCCGGCCGCCAGAGCCCCGTTCGTTGTTTAGCAAGGTGCACCACGTGCAGGTGGGGTTGGCTTGGGTTCCGAAGATGGGGGCTGGAACCCCGTACACCCCAACATTCCCAACACCCACAACCCTGCACTTCTTAATGAAGATATATTTTTGGCAGATCAAAATCTGCATGGATTCATTTAACATATTTTCGACAGGAACAGAATCTATATTTGTGTTAGGCAGAACAGAATCTGCAATTACTCATTAAGATACATGTTCGGCAGATCAGAATTGGTACCATTTTATTAAAGATATTTGCGACAGAACAGAATCTGTATTTACTAGTTTGACGATAAACTGATTTGCGGCAGAGTAGTAATCACAATCTGCAAATATTAATGACGATAGAACAGAAACTGCATGTAAAGCACGACAGAAACTGCATGTAAACCACGACAGAAACTGCATGTAAAGCACGACAGAAACTGCATGTAAAGCACGACAGAAACTGCATGTAAAGCACGACAGAAACTGCATGTAAAGCACGACAGAAACTGCAGTAAATACTGTAGACACATCTATAACATAACATTTATTTATTTTTATTTATTTATTTATTTAGAAACAACATAACATCATCAGGTTTTTTTTTAACCCTAAAGCGATGGTATATGTAATTAGATAGGTATATAATATAAATTAATACATATAAGATATGTAGTTACTAGGCAGTAATCAATCTAAACATTTAGTTTCAATGACTACCTGCTGCTATTTGTAGGAGTCTCGGCAGGTTATTGTTAAAAATATCTTCACTGTTCGCGGACAAGATATTGAGTAGATAGATAGCGAGTGACATGGGGGCAAACTTAAGTAGGTTGGTCCTACAGTTGGGCACCTCAAGCATGGCGGGGCGGCGGCGAGCCCCCAAGTAGTCGTTGGGCGCGCGCAGCCGCAGCGCCGCCAGCACCGCCGGGTGGTGCAGCTCCCCGCGGAGAACGCGCACCATGTACTTCACCAGCGCCACGTCTCTCCGCACTGAGAGCGTGCAGTACCCTACCATACCTAGCACGAACAGACTCGGGTACATCAATGGGTAATATGGATAAACTCCATATTATTTTAAGTACAAAAAGCGAGTGAATTTATTCTGAATCTTTTCTACCATGAGTTTGTACTTAGCTTCATGAGGATTCCAAATTATAGCATTTGTTTCTAAATGACTTCTCACAACATGTTTTCGGCAGAATAGAATCTGCATTAATTGGTTCAAAAACGGAATCGCTCGTGGCGTGGTTAACTTCGGTATTCAAAATCAAAATAAGTTTATTCAATAAGCACATACAGTACACTTTGAAATGTCAATTTTCTAAATTTGAATTTACACCAATTCGTAACGTAACCAAACAAGAGAAGAATTGGCAAGAAACTCTGCTTGGCTTCTATTTTTTTAAATCTTGTTTTTTACAAAGTTTATTTTTAACTATTACATTGTTTTTGAGGGAGTTGGAGACAATTTCATCCCAAGCTTTATTGTCATCTAAATAATCAGAAATTTTATAATAAGCTTTATTACAGAGGTTACGTTTAACAACATTTTTTAATTTATTTACAGATAAATTAAGCATATCATTTGGGATTTTGATGATTGACTAACTTTATGGAGCCTTACAGAAGGAACCGCTAGTTTATCTTTATTTCTAGTATTAACATTATGATTGTCGCTATTTTTCTTAAACAATTTGATATTTTTTCGGACATACATTAAGTTTTCATATATATATTAGCACGGCACAGTCATTAACATTTATTTCTTTAAACTTAGTTCTAAGTGATTCTCTGGGGCCCATATTATAAATGGTTTATTCCCAGTAGTTCGATTAAGAAGTTCTACCGTCGAACTAGTGGGATTTTTTTTTCCCACTAGTTTTACCATCGAACTACTGGGACAAAATATTTCTCAGTTGTTCTATTATCTATAAATCAACCTCCGAATTTCAGTTTATTTTTTTAATAACCTATCAGTTGTCATATAAATTAATTATCTATCAGTGTCAAATGTAAAACATGCCTATGGATAGTTTTATACAATATGTAAGTAGGTATAATAAATATAAATAAATAATCTTCAACTCTAAATAACTATGTGGAATTATAATACATAGGCACCTACATAATTATAATTCAACGTATTTTTTAATATAATTATTTAGGCTACCTAGGCCTACCTTGCATTAGAAATTCTATCTATCATTAATAAATATTTTGCAAATTCTGCATTTTTAGGGCAATATTAAAAATAAATACATTTATAGCGAATTTTTATTTCGTAATTTAACGTAATTTTTCTAAAAAAGTCATAATCGAAATATCCCCACACGCCAATTGCATCTGGGCATTCAATATACACTCATCGTTTGATAAATCAATTTTACGTCGTTTACGTCCTTGATTGCGAAATGAATACAATATAGAATCGTCGTGTAGGATGTGAAGGATTTGCAGCAGGTTAACGTGGCCCTTGATCACCCGGTTATTTATTCCGTGGTGCCAACCCTCCACAACATTGTTTGTGCGGTGACGCTCGCCGTAAACACACCACACATTGTAGAAGTCAGTCTTCATCCAGTAATGATTAAAATAATCTTTGAATTTCATCATGGACTGTTTAACCTGATTACCCTGCATTATTTCATTTTCAATGTACTTCCATCCTGCTTCAATATGATTTGCTGGAAGTAATGACAAGTTGGTGCAAAGTGAAATAATTCTTCTGTCCTTTTTGTCTTTGGTCAGATCCAAAGTTTTAGCTTTACGCCACAAACTGTTAACGTAGTGAAAGTAGCAGCCTTTAACTATAACATTCATTTTTCGTAACGCTTTAATCGTGCCTTCTTCAAAATCTATCGTCACCTTATGGGGCTTCCACTCCGGAATTTGTGACGAAATCATGTCAAATAAAATTGAGTAGGCTTTCTGGGTCCTATGAGTCATGAAAGCGTAGATTAATGGAATAATATTGGTACTGGTGCTATTGCTTCCAATATCCCCATGAATTGTAAACAATTGTTGGAATGGGACAGGGCACGATTTAAAGGTTCCATCCATAAAAAAGTGACTCAAATTTTTCATGTTTTGTCGGGCATCATTAGAACAAAATGCTAAAATTCTCATGTTTTCATCATAAGAAAGGTAATCGCCTAGTAAGAAATCTGAAAAAGTAGTGGGAACTTCAACCTCTTTGACAGTTTTAGCATTAATTTTTTTAACGCTTGCAGCTTTATTTCTCCTTCTATAAATTGTTGATTTTTTTTGGCGACATTCTGGAATAGGATTGTTTGTAGCTAAATGCAGACCTTGATTTTTTAATGAAATTAGACCTTTATTGTATATTCTAGGAGCAGGTTCTCTTCCCAGTACAGCTTCTTCGCAAGCATCGTTGATCAGAACATCAATACAATTTTGAGTTAAATCAGGCCGACATTGAGTGCAATGGGGTTTATATTTTAAAGTTTCAGTCAGGTCCTGAAACAATAAATACAAAAGTTTAACTACTATCATTAGTGAAATTGAATTATTAAAAATGTTTAAAATTCCGGACTCAAAAAGCTAACATTTAAAAAGTCTAAAACAATACCTATCGTTGAGCTATCAAATTGGATTGATAGATTTGCGTTATTTAAAAAAAAAATATTTAGGTCTACCAACAGTTTTAACAAACTTACAAACTTTTTATTATAGTTAAGTGTCTTATGCTACATGAAAAAACCAATTGCAGGTAAACACCACTTGCATTAATTACATTAGACATTTTAGCAGTCAATCCCTTTCACTTGATAGGTACCAATATTGAGGAAGTTGTGAAAAAAATATAGGTTATTCGCTATTATGTGGTGGCGGCCATCTTGGTTTTAAAATTTATCATAGTATATTAGAATTTTACTTGGCAAGCCCTTTCATTTGATACCCATATTTAAGGAGTTGCTAAAATATGTAATCAACCATACTGTGGTGGCGACTATCTTGGACAGATTTTCATCAAACATAGCTAAGAACACTTTCAACTAATTCATCTTTAAAACAAAAAAAAACAAAATTAACATTGGTCATCCGTTTGAGAGCTACGATGCCGCAGAAAGATATAAACACACATACGTCCGTCATACATATAACACCCCGTCGTTTTGCGTCGGGGGTTAAAAACCAACATCGCACGTTTTCGTTTTACATGTTCGTTGCATGACGCTGTCAGGCAGATGTGAAAAATAGAAAGTAGGTATCATGTTTACAATATACTTCGAACCCATCGACCTACAGCACAGAAGGTTAGCCCACCCCACTCCCACTAAACTTCCATTAAAGTGAACTTACCGTGTTCAATGTTACGGATCCCGCACATTTTAAAACTTTGTACTTCCTGCACTTCCATATGATTTGACCACTTTTGTATACACGCATTGAGTAATATTGATGTCCTTCCAACAGTAAAACCCTCCCTCGTCCCCTTTTTATAATTTTTAAAGTATTACAACTCATTTACAGAACGAAATCAATGAATATAATCAATATACACATTAAAGAACTGTGCAACAGTAAAATGATTCTAATAAAATATCTACCCTCAAAAATATGACAAAATGAAAATTTGTTTTTAAATTTGAATATTTGCCACGCCATCTAGTGTGACTTACTAATTATCTCGCTCAATATCACTCGCAAACCCCTGATTCCTAGAATATTTAGTCGAATGTTCTATTTCAAGTAAAACAAGATTCATGAAAATTCTAGATGCGAAACACACTAGAATTAAGTAGGCCGGATTGGCTGAATTGTAAACTATTCACACAACTGTTGTGAATAGTGAGTGTAATTGTGTTTCTTGTGCTGTGAGTTCTCGAGTTGATGATGATTTATTTATATTTAATATACCTACTTACATATTGTATAAAACTATCCATAGGTATGTTCATTTGACACTGATAAATAATTAATTTATATGACAACTGATAGGTTATTAAAAAAATAAACTGAAATTCGGAGGTTGATTTATAGATAGTAGAACAACTGAGAAATATTTTGTCCCAGTAGTTCGATGGTAAAACTAGTGGGAAAAAAAAATCCCACTAGTTCGACGGTAGAACTTCTTGATCGAACTACTGGGAATAAACCTTATAAATTGCACGAACATCCCTCTTCTGCAGCACAAATATGGTGTTGATATCTGCAGCATTCCCCCACAGTAAAATACCGTACGACACATAATGCTGTGAAAGTAGCTGAAATAAACCAGTCTAGCCGTTTCTACGTCAGTTAGTTGACGGATTCTTTTACTGCGTATGCTGCAGAACTGAGTCTGTTCGACAATCCATCTATGTGAGCGCCCCATTGAAGAATCTAAGGTTATGTCTAAAAATACAGTAGTATCCACAAGATTTAAACCTTCATCTTTTATTTTAATGTTAGGTTTAACTTGTCTTGGTAAAATAAATCTTACACATTTTGTTTTATTTCCGTTCAGTAATAAGTTGTATACATCGAACTAGTTAACCATTTATTTTCGCTATTGCATTGTTTACGTCGTCTAAATTGGTCTGCCGTCGCTTTAGTTCAAATAAAAGAGACGTGTCGTCTGCAAACAATACAATTTCGTGGTTGTCCCTCATAAGTTGAGGTAGGTCGTTGATGTAAACTAAAAATAGGAATGGGCGAAGTATTGACCCTTGAGGTACCACAGATCCCGCAGAGCATTTTCCATTTACGTCGACTTTCCGTATTCTGTCAGATAGGTAAGAAGTAAGAAGGGCAAAAGCCATACTCCTGACCTCTAACCCCTGTTCCTAGCAGACCACCTTGGTTAAGCAACACTCCGCCCGGTTATTACTTGGATGGGTGACCATTTAGTGACATTTAGATTATGAGCTCTTCCGTGCTTGGGAAGGCACGTAAGATTTTGGCCCCGGCTTCTCAGCCGTTAAGGCGACTATACATGTCAAACCTCCCTCTCGCTCGCACTATTCAACATTTTTGTAGATATAAAATCACTGGCTATAGTTATGCAAAAAAGCATACCTTCACATTCTAGAAAATAACAATTCAAAGGTTCAGCATTAATATAATTTTGATTTTAATGCCACATTGGTACAAAAAAATTGTACCAATGTGATCAATTTTGGTAGGGAAACGTGTTGGGTTCAACATGATATTCTTGGACCTTTGTATTGTTATTTTCTAGGCCGTGAAGGTTTGCTATTTTGCTTCCTACATTCAGTGATTTTATATCTTCAAAAATGTTGAATAGTGCGAGTGAAAGGGACGTTTGACATGTATCGTCACCTTAAGCCATATCGGAGACCTTCAGCGGCCTAAAAACTCCGACACCAGAGTTGGTCACAAGAAGAATGTTCAAAATCATAATTTGCGTTAGCAGAATCCAATCCTGGTTTGACACGATAACACTCATGTGAGGCAGGACACAAACTGACTTTAATAACGAAGATACATTTTCGGCACGTCAGAATTTGCATCAATTCATTAAACATATTTTCGACAGAACAGAATAATTATTTTCTGGATTGTATTAGGCAGAGTAGAAGCTGAACTTATTAAAGAAGATACATTTTTGACAGAACAGAATCTGCAGTTTCTGGATTTTACTAGACAGAGTTGAATCTGCAGTTATAAAAGAAGATAAATTTTTGACAGAACAGAATATGTATATGCTGGATTTAATTAGGAAGAGTAGATTCTGCAGTTATTTAAGAAGGTACATTTTTGACAGAACAGAATCTGTATTTGCTGGTATTTATTAGGCAGAGTAGAATCTACAGTTATTAAAGAAGATACATTTTTGACAGAACAGAATCTGTATTTGCTGGTTTTTACTAGGCAGAGTTGAATCTGCGGTTATAAATAAATAATAATAAAATAAATAATCCAGGACGTTGTCACACAGCATCATGTAGCCCCAAACTAAGCAGAACTTGTATTATGGGAACCACATGATTGATATACTACATAGATATTTTTTTTTGTAAATACATACATATCATACATAGAAAACACCCAGACCCGAGACAAATATCTGCAGAACATGCAAACATTTGTCCCGCGGCGGGAATCGAACCCGCAACCTTCTGCGTCACAGGCGGACCTTCGCCCACTGCGCCACAGAGGTCGTCAAGTTATAAAAGAAGATAAATTTTTGACAGAACAGAATCTGTATATGCTGGTATTTATTAGGAAGAGTAGATTCTGCAGTTATTTAAGAAGGTACATTTTTGACAGAACAGAATCTGTATTTGCTGGTATTTATTAGGCAGAGTAGAATCTACAGTTATTAAAGAAGATACATTTTTGACAGAACAGAATCTGTATTTGCTGGTTTTTACTAGGCAGAGTTGAATCTGCAGTTATAAAAGAAGATAAATTTTTGACAGAACAGAATCTGTATATGCTGGATTTAGTTATTTAAGAAGGTACATTTTTGACAGAACAGAATCTGTTATTGCTGGTATTTATTAGGCAGAGTAGAATCTACAGTTATTAAAGAAGATACATTTCTGACAGAACAGAATCTGTATTTGCTGGTTTTTATTAGGCAGAGTAGAATCTACAGTTATTAAAGAAGATACATTTTTGACAGAACAGAATCTGTATTTGCTGGTTTTTAGTAGGCAGAGTAGAATCTACAGTTATTAAAGAAGATACATTTTTGACAGAACAGAATCTGTATTTGCTGGATTTTAGTAGGCAGAGTAGAATCTACAGTTATTAAAGAAGATACATTTTTGACAGAACAGAATCTGTATTTGCTGGTTTTTACTAGGCAGAGTAGAATCTACAGTTATTAAACAAGATACATTTTTGACAGAAAAGAATCTGTATTTGCTGGTATTTATTAGGCAGAGTAGAATCTACAGTTATTAAAGAAGATACATTTTTGACAGAACAGAATCTGTATTTGCTAGATTTATTTATTGGGTAGAGTAGAAATCTGACAGAACAGAATCTGTATTTGCTGGATTTTATTAGGCAGAGTAGAATCTGCACTTATTCAAGAAGATACATTTTTGCCAGAACAGAATCTGTTTTTTCTAGATTTGACTAGGCAGAGTAGAATCTGACAGAACAGAATAATTATTTTCTGGATTGTATTAGGCAGAGTAGAAGCTGAACTTATTAAAGAAGATACATTTTTGACAGAACAGAATCTGCATTTTCTGGATTTTGCTAGGCAGAGTTGAATCTGCAGTTATTAAAGAAGATAAATTTTTGACAGAACAGAATCTGTATTTGCTGGTTTTTATTAGGCAGAGTAGAATCTGCAGTTATTAAAGAAGATACATTTTTGACAGAACAGAATCTGTATTTGCTAGATTTATTTATTAGGTAGAGTACAATCTGACAGAACAGAATCTGTATTTGCTGGATTTTATCAGGCAGAGTAGAATCTGCACTTATTCAAGAAGATACATTTATGACGGAACAGAATCTGTATTTTCTAGATTTGACTAGGCAGAGTAGAATCTGACAGAACAGAATCTGTATTTGCTGGATTTTATTAGGAGTAGAATCTGCAGTTATTAAAGAAGATAAATTTTTAACAGAACAGAATCTGTATTTGCAAGATTTTATTAGGTAGAGTAGAATCTGACAGAACAGAATCTGGATTTGCTGGATTTTATTAGGCAGAGTAGAATCGGCACTTATTCAAGAAGATACATTTATGACAGAACAGAATCTGTATTTTCTAGATTTTACTAGGCAGAGCAGAATCTGCACTTATTCAAGAAGATACATTTATGACAGAACAGAATCTGTATTTTCTAGACTACTCTGCCTAGTAAAATCTAAAAACTCTAGAAACTAGGCAGAGTAGAAACTCTGCCTAGTAAAATCTAGAAACTCTGCCTAGTAAAATCTAGAAAATACAGATTCTGTTCTGTCAGAAGAATCTTTATTTGCTGGGTTTTATTAGGCATAGTAGAATCTGCACTTATTCAAGAAGATACATTTATGACAGAACAGAATCTGTATTTTCTAGATTTTACTAGGCAGAGTAGAATCTGCACTTATTCAAGAAGATACATTTATGACAGAACAGAATCTGTATTTTCTAGATTTTACAGATTTTACAGATTTTACTAGGCAGAGTAGAAACTCTGCCTAGTAAAATCTAAAAACTCTAGAAACTAGGCAGAGTAGAAACTCTGCCTAGTAAAATCTAGAAACTCTGCCTAGTAAAATCTAGAAAATACAGATTCTGTTCTGTCAGAAGAATCTTTATTTGCTGGGTTTTATTAGGCATAGTAGAATCTGCACTTATTAAAGAAGATACATTTATGACAGAACAGAATCTATATTTTCTAGATTTTACTAGGCAGAGTAGAATCTGCACTTATTATAGAAGATACATTTTCGACGGAACAGAATCTTTATTTGCTGGATTGTATTCGGCAGAGTGTAATTTGCAGATAAAGAAGATACATTTACGACAATATTTATTACATTATACAATCGAATTATATATCGGATTATACAATCGAATCTGCAGTTACTTTGCTAATTAAAAAAAATCACTTGAAAAAGAGCTTTATTTAAAATACCTACTTTTTACGTAAAATATCTCCGCTCCCTTAGCATATCAGGTACATCCACTAATCCGTTCTGAACTTTCTACACGGCCAATTGAGTATCCCAAATTGTAAAGTCTTGTATCTTGTATCTTGAACTCCATCTACAGAAAATAAATCAACTGTTAAAAAAAATCAGTGGAAGGTAAAAAAATGTCAAGGGGTCAGTAAAAGTCATTTGATCTCGTGAACACAAACAAACTGTGCAGTTGAGTGACCTAGTGAAAATTACAAGGAGGAAAACGATGACAGTTTGTGTGCGTGTTTGTGCGTGTGCGTGTGTGTGTATGTGTATGTGTATGTGTATGTTTGTGTAAGTGTATGTGTGTGTGTATGTGTATGTGTATGTGTATGCGTGTGCGTGTGCGTGTGCGTGTGCGTGTGCGTGTGCGTGTGCGTGTGCGTGTGCGTGTGCGTGTGCGTGTGCGTGTGCGTGTGCGTGTGCGTGTGCGTGTGCGTGTGCGTGTGCGTGTGCGTGTGCGTGTACGTGTGCGTGTGCGTGTGCGTGTACGTGTGCGTGTACGTGTGCGTGTACGTGTGCGTGTACGTGTGTGTGTGGTGTGTGTGTGTGTGTGCGTGCGTGCGTGCGTGCGTGCTTGCGTGCGTGCGTGCGTGCGTGCGTGCGTGCGTGCGTGCGTGCGTGCGTGCGTGCGTCCGTGCGTGCGTGCGTGCGTGTGTGTGTGTGTGTGTGTGTGTGTGTGAGCCGGTCCATTGCGGAAAAGTGCAGCCTAACACTGGCACTGCTAAATTTCCAACGCCATTTCCTGATCGCCAACGGGCAGCAGTGTCTGCGGTGGGAGAAGCTTTTCCGATTCCCAAAACGCATGCCCAGCGTGAGGATCATGGCCATCATCATCATTATCAGTCTATAGCAGTTTTCCTAGGGCTCGGTCCGAACACCCCACATGTACCTAATTGGAATCAACGCTATTACTTTAAATCCATTTTCAAATAAAGTAATAATGGCAAATTGAAATAATGTCCATTACTCAACAGTGATAAAAGTGGTAGGAAGAAAGATTTAGAAAAGTAGAAGTTATTTAATAAATAAATAAAAGTTCTAGGATCTTATTAAATAAAATTGTACCTTCCTACCCAATTTTTTACTTGTACATGCTTTTATTTTGATAGGGAATGTACACGTTCAAAACGGTGGAGGAAAACATCGTGAGGAAACAGTTGGATGGGTTTAGACTAGTCCTATGCTTGGACACTCATAATGGTGGCTTTATAGAGACATCTCAACACTTCATATAAAGGTATGCTACTTTGCCTTGCTGCAAGGATCCCAGGACAGGTGTCCGTGATGCTAGCGTACACATAACCGTTTTCACGTTTGTTGATATGCCAATAAATAGAGCATAAATAGAGCATAATTAGTGCAATAATAAAATAAATAGTTCCTCTTTGGTTTAAGAAATAATGACCATTCTTTGTGTGTACGCCAGCATAACGATCAAGCTGGCGTACACATAACCGTTCTCAAAAACGGCTTAGACTATAGGAACGAAACTTACACACAAAAATAGAGCATAAATAGTTCCCGAGCTATGCAAAATTTCATAATGATTGCTTTTATAGAAACGGAGATAATGAACAAGACTTTGAAAAACATTCCGAGCTGGCGTGATGCTAGCGTACCCATTAAACAACGCAATAGTTCTTATAGAAAACGAGCTTTTCTTAATGAAAATTCTATATGGAAAAATAGTGCGTGAAATAGTTCCCCTGTCGGTAGTAATACTTTATGCAAATTCGTTGCGAAACAATACAAAAAATCCATGTGAAGTTCTAGGAACAAATGAATTGTGGTACAGTCGGACACAACCAGGGTTGCCAGGCGTTGCTCAATGAAATCGCCAAATTTTCTGTTGAAAATCGTCCAATATTTTTTTTTTACTAATATAGCATAAAGTAACCCAAATATTCATCCCAAAAGTTAAATATTAGGCTTTTAACCGACTTCGAAAAGAAGGAGGTTCTCAATAAGTCAATCTTTTTTGATGTATGATCACCGATATCTCCGTCAATCGTGGACCGATTTATAATTTTTTTTGTTTGGGTTGCTCCCTGTTGATTCGATTCTGATAGCGTTGTGGTCTCTTTCATGCCACGCAAACTGAGAAGCCGAGAGATTTGACAGTTCATGTGAGAAAAGTCAAACCTACCAAACAACCAAAAAAAAGGTGTCGGGACCCGGAGCGCGGGGCAAGGGAGAAGGGACGGATCAAAACAAGGGCGCAGAACATCGCCCTTCTCTCTGGATCACTCGGCATCTGTAGCCTATACCTTATACTTCCACGATGGGGCCACCGCCGCCGCGCAGAAGTAGTATAGTAGGTCATACGCACTGCGCGTGGCTACAGAAGGAAAGTGGCTACGAAAGAGGGAGTGGATCGCTAAGACTGGCTAGAGACCTGGTGGTTCCGGCCCGTGACCGAGCAGGTGGTCCTTGTGTATGGCATTTGTGAGCTGCTACCGTCACTTTCGGTGCAAACTCTAGCTTTCTCCCTTCATAAGTACTAGTAGTACACGTAGTTATTTTAAAAAATCTAATAATTCTACGCCGCCGGCGCCACGCCGCCGCCGACCAAATATGACCGGCGCGCCGCCGTCGACTATTTTGAACGCGGCGCACATATCTACCACATACTTACTCTATTTATTAGTAGCAATTGTAATTTTTTATAAAAATACTCCGAACCCAGCAACCGAAACAAACGCAAACTATGAAGAGATTACGTCATAGTTATCATAGAAAAAGATGGCAACAGCATTTACTGGCGTAAATTTACAGGATAGACATTAATATTCGAGTTTTGCGTGGTTACGCCGTGGACACTGCAGTGTCCAGCGAGCGCGCGACGGTATTTGGCCTTGGACTCTATAGTGGACACTATAGTGTCCAACGAACGCTCGACCGGCATGTTATTGTGGTGTGGCGTGATCTTTGCTTTTTTTTAATAAACCAGAATAATTTTTACTTTATAGCCATAACTAGGTAGGTTTATAACTACTACTTACTTATTATAAATTCGACAGTAAGATTAAATTACTAGGAGTTCAATAATATACAATAAGATTCTTTTGATAGGAAGATACTGAAACAATATGAACAATCAATAAGTAAATGCACACAACTATGTTGAAAAGGTATGGTCGAAACCAAAGTACGAAATAGGTAGGGTCGCAAGTTAAAAGGTACGGAAAACCGTACCTTTTAGTACGTTCCGGCAACACTGACTGGTTGTACTCCTCGCTGTTAGCGAGGCGGCTTGTTCAAAGCCACCGGCCGCCGCAGCGCGGCGTTGCACAAAGGCAAAAAGTGTTAGGCAATCAGCGCTGTGCGAGCTATATAGCACTTTATTGCGTGGTGACAAGAGTTAGTTTGAGTGAGTTTATTTAAATCTTTGTGCAGAGTTGGCAGAGTGCGATAGTAGGTACTATTAAAGAATCTGTGTCACTATATTGCCTATAGCTTTATGCAAGCAAGATCTAGTAATAACAATACGCAATTTCATTCGTGAAACTAAACAAAGCATCTTGTACAAAAATATTAGTTACCTACCTAGGTATTTTATGGGTGGATGAAAATCACTTAGATATATACTTATATCAACAAAACTCATGGAAGGTTACAGTAGGTAACAAAACTAGATGCCTACCTACTTATATTCTTACTACATAACCTACATACACTCGCATCTATTTAGTTTCAAGTCTGTGCTACCTACCTTGTTCGGTGTAGGTAAGTAGGTAGGTATATAAATTCACTACCAACCTAATAACATATTACTCAGTTGCTTGTTTGTGCGACTGTACCACAATGTATATTTTGTTCCTAGAACTTCACATGGACTTTTTGTATTGTTTTACAACGAATTTGCATAAAGTATTACTACCGACAGGGGAACTATTTCACGCACTATTTTTCCATATAGAATTTTCATTAAGAAAAGCTCGTTTTCTATAAGAACTATTGCGTTGTTTAATGGGTACGCTAGCATCACGCCAGCTCGGAATGTTTTTCAAAGTCTTGTTCATTATCTCCGTTTCTATAAAAGCAATCATTATGAAATTTTGCATAGCTCGGGAACTATTTATGCTCTATTTTTGTGTGTAAGTTTCGTTCCTATAGTCTAAGCCGTTTTTGAGAACGGTTATGTGTACGCCAGCTTGATCGTTATGCTGGCGTACACACAAAGAATGGTCATTATTTCTTAAACCAAAGAGGAACTATTTATTTTATTATTGCACTAATTATGCTCTATTTATGCTCTATTTATAGGCATATCAACAAACGTGAAAACGGTTATGTGTACGCTAGCATCACGGACACCAGGACAGTCCAGATTTCGACAGAGTCAAAGGCCTTCAATAGTCGACAAAAACCAGACTTATGGGCTCTACTCTTAAAGTATAGACTTTGGAGTTTTTCTTATACTTTTTGGGATTTGCACGACTAATGTCTAAAAGAAAAATGTCCACATTATAATCTGAAGGTAGTAGAGTTCTTTGTGGAGGGCTCGTCTGGGGAAGTACTGCCACCATGCCTATTTCTGCCGTGAAGCAGCAGAGCTGTGTTTCGGTTTCAGATTCAGATTCAGATTCAGATTCATTTATTCATACTATTTTGTACATGTCAATTTTTCAATATAAGTTTGTACAAAGTTTGTACACAAACATAAGGAATAAATACAAAATTAAATTAAAAATTAAATAAAATCAAATCAAATTAAGTAAATTAAAAATTAAATCGAATTTTTTTTTTTTTTTTTAACTCGTCGAACGTATAGAATGACTGCTCGATAAGCCAGCGCTTTAGGCGGGATTTAAACGTGCTTAGGCTAGGAGCCTCCGTGACGTTTTTGGGTAGCCGGTTGTAGACCGACGGACACATGACATTGGTTAGTTTGTCAGACTTTGCCATCGTCCGCGATACAGCCGATAGCTGCCCTGCACGGCGTGTGTTGTACCCGTGGGCATCACCAAGCTTGCTAAAAGCCTCCGGGTGCATTTTTACAAATACAGCTACCTGAAAAATCACCAATGAGGGCAACGTAAGGATTCCCAACTCCTTGAAATAAGGGCGGGGCGAGGTATCCCGCGGTATCCGGACGATGGCTCGTACAGCGCGCTTTTGTAAACGGAAAGCGCGCTCCCACTCCGCGGCGCGCCCCCACAGCTCAGCCCCGTACTGCAGTACTCACTGTATCGTGGCGAAGTAGCAAGACCGTACCACCTCCCTTGGCAAGAAACCAGATAGCCGCCATAGAGCAAAGCACGCCCCACCTAATTTTCCACATACTTTGTCGATGTGGCCCTCCCAGGAGAGGGCGCGGTCTATTTCGAAGCCTAAGAAGGTCGTACGGTCCGCTTGCGCAATCTTTGTTCCGCCGGCTAGGACCACAAGCTGTTGAACTTGGTGTCCAGAAAGGCAGAAGTGTATGAAATGTGTTTTCGACAGATTGAGCACCAGGCCATTTGTCATAAACCAGTTTGCCAGTTGGCAGGCCGTCAGGTTCAACCTTTCTTCGAGGTCGTCGATAGACGGAGCTGTCACCACTGCGGCGACGTCGTCAGCGTACATCATGACTTCGGCAGAGGTCACGGCGTCTGGCAAATCATTTAAGAGTAGTGAGAACAGGATATTCGAGATCGATGAACCCTGTGCCACCCCCATTGTTGTGGTCAGTGGATCAGATCTCTCGGTGCCTCCTGCTCCCACCACTACCTGTGACCTAGCCCGCATCATGCTCTCTAGCAGAGTCAGCGGCGCGCCCACAATGCCGTAATGGCGCAGCTTGATCGCTAGGGTTGTATGATCGGCCACGTCAAATGCCTTCGAGAGATCACAGCACAGCACGGCCACGTGCTGCTTATTCTCGCGAGCAAGCATCACGCGGCGGATGACCTCACGAGTGAGCGACGTGGTCGATCTTCCCTCGCGATAAGCGTACTGGCGGTCCGACAACGCCTCTGTGCCCTTCAGGTACTCGACGAGCCGAGTGCAGAGTCCGTTCTCGAACACCTTGGCCACCGCCGGGATGATGGAGACGGGTCGGTACGCGTCGATGTCGCGCGGCTTGCCTTTACCTTTGAACAGTGGGGAGACTTTACTTAGTTTAAAAGGCTCAGGGTACGTCCCACGCTTGATGCAGCGGTTGAATAGGTCCGCCAGTATGGGGGCCATTGGGGCCGCAGCTACGCGCATTTGCCTCATAGAGATGCCGTAGGCATCTTTTGAGGGTTTGGGCGGGATCTGCGAGACGACGATGCGATGTACCTCAAGTGGCGTGAAAAGGCGCAACCTCATGGAGCGGTCGGCGGGCGCGCGCGCCGCCTCGAGCGCGGCGAGCACGCCAGCGGGGTCGGCGGCAGGCGCTCCGCACGCGGCCGCGGCATCAACGAATCGACAGTTCATGGCATCAACAGCACATTTTTTGCTCGAGAACGGATCTCCACTGGCGCTTCTCACAATGTCTGTAAAGTCAGCGTTTTTCAAATTCTTCCTACCTCTCTGCTGGTTGACTATTCCCCACATAGTTTTGGAGGTATTTTTGCTCTTATCTATAATGTCAGTGTAATATTTTGATCTCACATTATTAATCATATTGTCATATTTTAGGTTTAAGTCAGTAATTAAGTTATTAATGGATTCATTATATGTCGTCAATTTGCTTATATCGATAATGTCAAATAACAGTTTTCTAAAAAATTCAATGTCACTGGTGATCCATGTTTGTAAGTTATTGCTCTGATTTACTTTTTTATTGGGGAAACATATGTCAATTTTATTAGCAATAACATTAATAACTGACATTGCAAGAGAGTCAACACAATTGGAGTACTTTTGCATGATAACAGCCCAATCCACACTCATCAGAGCAGCCACAAAGTTGTCGCGATTCATATGGGAGTAGTCTCTTGCGAGCCTGGTCTCACACCTGGGCGAGCTCCCGTCCAGGATGACTTCGCAGCGAACAGCCAAGTGATCGCTTATGTTAGTGACTACTGGCCTCGCCGCGATATTATCCGAACACAAGTTGGTGTAGATATGATCGAGGCTGGTGGAGGATGAAGCTGTTATACGCGTGGGAAAATCTACTTTATTAATCATGCCATGAGTCGACAGCAGGTCAGCAAGCCTTTTTTGGTCCGGAAAATTCTCCATTCCCAGCACGTCCAAATTAAAATCTCCAACAATAATACAGTCTAAATCTAATTCGCAAATTCTATCGAGCAGACATTCTAAGTAGGGTAAAAAAGCAACAGTACTTACAACATTAGTCCTGTACACACATACAATCGTCACATTATAGTCGATGAGTTCAGCTGCCGAAATCTCACAAAACTGTTCCACTGATAGTTTAGTCAGTTCGGTATTTTCTACGCAGTTATGGTCATTCTTAACATAAATACACGATCCGCCGCGGGATATACTTTTCCTACAATACTTAAACTAGTCTATATTTGTCAATATGAACGCATTTCATCTCCGGTTCGGTAAGCCAATGCTCAGTAAACGCAATCACATCACACTTCATTTGATTGTGAAGTAAACTTAACTTAACTAAACTTTAACATTTTTTAACATAACTTTAACTTAATTTTTTCTTTGGTTATTTGTTTTTACTTAACTGTACATTACTTTAACTTTTCGTAACTTTACTTTAACTTAATTTTTTCTTTGTTTTTTTGTTTTAACTTAATTTAACATAGCTTTAACTTATCTTAACTTAACTTTAACTTAATTTTTTCTTTGTTTTTTTGTTTTAACTTAATTTTACATTACTTTAACTTATCTTAACTTAACTTTAACTTAATTTTTTTTTGTTTTTTTGTTTTAACTTAACTGTACATTACTTAAACTTATCTTAACTTAACTTTAACTTAATTTTTTCTTTGTTTTTTTGTTTTAACTTAATTTTACATTACTTTAACTTATCTTAACTTTACTTTAACTTAACTTTATTTTTGTATTTTGGTTTAAACTTGACTTTACTAAACTTAAACTTATCTTAACTTAATTTTAACTTAATTTTTTCTTTGTTTTTTTGTTTTAACTTAATTAAACATAGCTTTAACTTATCTTAACTTAACTTTAACTTTATTTTTTCTTTGTTTTTTTGTTTTAACTTAACTGTACATTACTTTAACTTATCTTAACTTAATTTTAACTTAATTTTTATTACTTTAACTTATCGTAACTTTACTTTAACTTAATTTTTTCTTTGTTTTTTTGTTTTAACTTAATTTTACATTACTTTAACTTATCGTAACTTTACTTTAACTTAATTTTTTCTTTGTTTTTTTATTTTAACTTAATTTTACATTACTTTAACTTATCTTAACTTAATTTAAACTTAATTTTTTTTTTGTATTTTTGTTTTAACTTAACTTTACTAAATTTTAACTTAACTTAACTTACTTTAAACTTAATTTTTTCTTTGGTATTTTGTTTAAACTTAACTGTACATTACTTTAACTTTTCGTAACTTTACTTTAACTTAATTTTTTCTTTGTTTTTTTGTTTTAACTTAATTTAACATAGCTTTAACTTATCTTAACTTAACTTTAACTTAATTTTTTCTTTGTTTTTTTGTTTTAACTTAATTTTACATTACTTTAACTTATCTTAACTTAACTTTAACTTAATTTTTTTTTGTTTTTTTGTTTTAACTTAACTGTACATTACTTAAACTTATCTTAACTTAACTTTAACTTAATTTTTTCTTTGTTTTTTTGTTTAAACTTAATTTTACATTACTTTAACTTATCTTAACTTTACTTTAACTTAACTTTATTTTTGTATTTTGGTTTAAACTTGACTTTACTAAACTTAAACTTATCTTAACTTAATTTTAACTTAATTTTTTCTTTGTTTTTTTGTTTTAACTTAATTTTACATTACTTAAACTTATCTTAACTTTACTTTAACTTAATTTTTTCTTTGTTTTTTTGTTTTAACTTAACTGTACATTACTTTAACTTATCTTAAATTAACTTTAACTTAATTTTTTCTTTGGTTTTTTTGTTTTAACTTAACTTAACTAAACTTTAACATTTTTTAACATAACTTTAACTTAATTTTTTCTTTGGTTATTTGTTTTTACTTAACTGTACATTACTTTAACTTTTCGTAACTTTACTTTAACTTAATTTTTTCTTTGTTTTTTTGTTTTAACTTAATTTAACATAGCTTTAACTTATCTTAACTTAACTTTAACTTAATTTTTTCTTTGTTTTTTTGTTTTAACTTAATTTTACATTACTTTAACTTATCTTAACTTAACTTTAACTTAATTTTTTTTTGTTTTTTTGTTTTAACTTAACTGTACATTACTTAAACTTATCTTAACTTAACTTTAACTTAATTTTTTCTTTGTTTTTTTGTTTAAACTTAATTTTACATTACTTTAACTTATCTTAACTTTACTTTAACTTAACTTTATTTTTGTATTTTGGTTTAAACTTGACTTTACTAAACTTAAACTTATCTTAACTTAATTTTAACTTAATTTTTTCTTTGTTTTTTTGTTTTAACTTAATTAAACATAGCTTTAACTTATCTTAACTTAACTTTAACTTTATTTTTTCTTTGTTTTTTTGTTTTAACTTAACTGTACATTACTTTAACTTATCTTAACTTAATTTTAACTTAATTTTTATTACTTTAACTTATCGTAACTTTACTTTAACTTAATTTTTTCTTTGTTTTTTTGTTTTAACTTAATTTTACATTACTTTAACTTATCGTAACGTTACTTTAACTTAATTTTTTCTTTGTTTTTTTATTTTAACTTAATTTAACATTACTTTAACTTATCTTAACTTAATTTAAACTTAATTTTTTTTTTGTATTTTTGTTTTAACTTAACTTTACTAAATTTTAACTTTACTTAACTTACTTTAAACTTAATTTTTTCTTTGGTATTTTGTTTAAACTTAACTGTACATTACTTTAACTTTTCGTAACTTTACTTTAACTTAATTTTTTCTTTGTTTTTTTGTTTTAACTTAATTTAACATAGCTTTAACTTATCTTAACTTAACTTTAACTTAATTTTTTCTTTGTTTTTTTGTTTTAACTTAATTTTACATTACTTTAACTTATCTTAACTTAACTTTAACTTAATTTTTTTTTGTTTTTTTGTTTTAACTTAACTGTACATTACTTAAACTTATCTTAACTTAACTTTAACTTAATTTTTTCTTTGTTTTTTTGTTTTAACTTAATTTTACATTACTTTAACTTATCTTAACTTTACTTTAACTTAACTTTATTTATGTATTTTGGTTTAAACTTGACTTTACTAAACTTAAACTTATCTTAACTTAACTTTAACTTAATTTTTTCTTTGTTTTTTTGTTTTAACTTAATTTAACATTACTTTAACTTATCTTAACTTTACTTTAACTTAATTTTTTCTTTGTTTTTTTGTTTTAACTTAACTGTACATTACTTTAACTTATCTTAACTTAATTTAAACTTAACTTTATTTTTGTATTTTTGTTTTAACTTAACTTTACTAAATTTTAACTTATCTTAACTTACCTTAAACTTAATTTTTTCTTTGGTTTTTTGTTTAAACTTAACTGTACATTACTTTAACTTAACTTAACTTAACTTTAACTTAATTTTTTCTTTGTTTGTTTGTTTTAACTTAACTGTACATTACTTTAACTTATCTTAAATTAACTTTAACTTAATTTTTTCTTTGGTTTTTTGTTTTAACTTATCTAAACTAAACTTTAACATATTTTAACATAACTTTAACTTAATTTTTTCTTTGGTTATTTGTTTTTACTTAACTGTACATTACTTTAACTTTTCGTAACTTTACTTTAACTTAATTTTTTCTTTGTTTTTTTGTTTTAACTTAATTTTACATTAATTTAACTTATCTTAACTTAACTTTAACTTAATTTTTTTTTTGTTTTTTTGTTTTAACTTAATTTTACATTACTTTAACTTATCTTAACTTTACTTTAACTTAATTTTTTCTTTGTTTTTTTGATTTAACTTAATTGTACATTACTTTAACTTATCTTAACTCAATTTTAACTTAACTTTATTTTTGTATTTTGGTTTAAACTTCACTTTACTAAACTTAAACTTATCTTAACTTAACTTTTACTTAATTTTTTCTTTGTGTTTTTGTTTTAACTTAACTGTACATTACTTTAACTTATCTTAACTTAATTTAAACTTAACTTTATTTTTGTATTTTTGTTTTAACTTAACTTTACTAAATTTTAACTTATCTTAACTTACTTTAAACTAAATTTTTTCTTTGGTTTTTTGTTTAAACTTAACTGTACATTACTTTAACTTAACTTAACTTAACTTTAACTTAATTTTTTCTTTGTTTGTTTGCTTTAACTTAACTGTACATTTCTTTAACTTATCTTAAATTAACTTTAACTTAATTTTTTCTTTGGTTTTTTGTTTTAACTTAACTTAACTAAACTTTAACATTTTTTAACATAACTTTAACTTAATTTTTTCTTTGGTTATTTGTTTTTACTTAACTGTACATTACTTTAACTTTTCGTAACTTTACTTTAACTTAATTTTTTCTTTGTTTTTTTGTTTTAACTTAATTTTACATTACTTTAACTTATCTTAACTTAACTTTAACTTAATTTTTTTTTGTTTTTTTGTTTTAACTTAACTGTACATTACTTTAACTTATCTTAACTTAACTTTAACTTAATTTTTTCTTTGTTTTTTTGTTTTATCTTAATTTAACATTACTTTAACTTATCTTAACTTTACTTTAACTTAATTTTTTCTTTGTTTTTTTGTTTTAACTTAATTTTACATTACTTTAACTTATCTTAACTTAACTTTAACTTAACTTAACTTAATTGTTTCTTTGTTTGTTTGTTTTAACTTTACTGTACATTACTTTAACTTATCTTTAATTAACTTTTACTTAATTTTTTCTTTGGTTTTTTGTTTTAACTTAACTTAACTAAACTTTAACATTTTTTAACATAACTTTAACTTAATTTTTTCTTTAGTTTTTTGTTTTTACTTAACTGTACATTACTTTAACTTATCGTAACTTTACTTTAACTTAATTTTTTCTTTGTTTTTTTGTTTTAACTTAACTGTACATTACTTTAACTTATCTTAACTTAACTTTAACTTAATTTTTTCTTTGTTTTTTTGTTTTAACTTAATTTTACATTACTTTAACTTATCTTAACTTTACTTTAACTTAATTTTTTCTTTGTTTTTTTTTTTAACTTAATTGTAAATTACTTTAACTTATCTTAACTTAATTTTAACTTAACTTTATTTTTGTATTTTGGTTTAAACTTGACTTTACTAAACTTTAAATAATCTTAACTTAACTTTAACTTAATTTTTTCTTTGTTTTTTTGTTTTAACTTAACTGTACATTACTTTAACTTATCTTTACTTAATTTAAACTTAACTTTATTTTTGTATTTTTGTTTTAACTTAACTTTACTAAATTTTAACTTATCTTAACTTACTTTAAACTTAATTTTTTCTTTGGTTTTTTGTTTAAACTTAACTGTACATTACTTTAACTTAACTTAACTTAACTTTCACTTAATTTTTTCTTTGTTTGTTTGTTTTAACTTAACTGTTCATTACTTTAACTTATCTTAAATTAACTTTAACTTAATTTTTTCTTTGGTTTTTTGTTTTAACTTATCTAAACTAAACTTTAACATTTTTTAACATAACTTTAACTTAATTTTTTCTTTGGTTATTTGTTTTTACTTAACTGTACATTACTTTAACTTTTCGTAACTTTACTTTAACTTAATTTTTTCTTTGTTTTTTCGTTTTAACTTAATTTTACATTACTTTAACTTATCTTAACTTAACTTTAACTTAATTTTTTTTTTGTTTTTTTGTTTTAACTTAACTGTACATTACTTAAACTTATCTTAACTTAATTTAAACTTAACTTTATTTTTGTATTTTTGTTTTAACTTAACTTTACTAAATTTTAACTTATCTTAACTTACTTTAAACTAAATTTTTTCTTTGGTTTTTTGTTTAAACTTAACTGTACATTACTTTAACTTAACTTAACTTAACTTTAACTTAATTTTTTCTTTGTTTGTTTGCTTTAACTTAACTGTACATTTCTTTAACTTATCTTAAATTAACTTTAACTTAATTTTTTCTTTGGTTTTTTGTTTTAACTTAACTTAACTAAACTTTAACATTTTTTAACATAACTTTAACTTAATTTTTTCTTTGGTTATTTGTTTTTACTTAACTGTACATTACTTTAACTTTTCGTAACTTTACTTTAACTTAATTTTTTCTTTGTTTTTTTGTTTTAACTTAATTTTACTTTAACTTATCTTAACTTAACTTTAACTTAATTTTTTTTTGTTTTTTTGTTTTAACTTAACTGTACATTACTTTAACTTATCTTAACTTAACTTTAACTTAATTTTTTCTTTGTTTTTTTGTTTTATCTTAATTTAACATTACTTTAACTTATCTTAACTTTACTTTAACTTAATTTTTTCTTTGTTTTTTTGTTTTAACTTAATTTTACATTACTTTAACTTATCTTAACTTAACTTTAACTTAATTGTTTCTTTGTTTGTTTGTTTTAACTTTACTGTACATTACTTTAACTTATCTTTAATTAACTTTTACTTAATTTTTTCTTTGGTTTTTTGTTTTAACTTAACTTAACTAAACTTTAACATTTTTTAACATAACTTTAACTTAATTTTTTCTTTAGTTTTTTGTTTTTACTTAACTGTACATTACTTTAACTTATCGTAACTTTACTTTAACTTAATTTTTTCTTTGTTTTTTTGTTTTAACTTAACTGTACATTACTTTAACTTATCTTAACTTAACTTTAACTTAATTTTTTCTTTGTTTTTTTGTTTTAACTTAATTTTACATTACTTTAACTTATCTTAACTTTACTTTAACTTAATTTTTTCTTTGTTTTTTTTTTAACTTAATTGTACATTACTTTAACTTATCTTAACTTAATTTTAACTTAACTTTATTTTTGTATTTTGGTTTAAACTTGACTTTACTAAACTTTAAATTATCTTAACTTAACTTTAACTTAATTTTTTCTTTGTTTTTTTGTTTTAACTTAACTGTACATTACTTTAACTTATCTTTACTTAATTTAAACTTAACTTTATTTTTGTATTTTTGTTTTAACTTAACTTTACTAAATTTTAACTTATCTTAACTTACTTTAAACTTAATTTTTTCTTTGGTTTTTTGTTTAAACTTAACTGTACATTACTTTAACTTAACTTAACTTAACTTTCACTTAATTTTTTCTTTGTTTGTTTGTTTTAACTTTACTGTACATTACTTTAACTTATCTTAAATTAACTTTAACTTAATTTTTTCTTTGGTTTTTTGTTTTAACTTATCTAAACTAAACTTTAACATTTTTTAACATAACTTTAACTTAATTTTTTCTTTGTTTTTTCGTTTTAACTTAATTTTACATTACTTTAACTTATCTTAACTTAACTTTAACTTAATTTTTTTTTTGTTTTTTTGTTTTAACTTAACTGTACATTACTTAAACTTATCTTAACTTAACTTTAACTTAATTTTTTTTTTGTTTTTTTGTTTTAACTTAATTGTACATTACTTTAACTTATCTTAACTTTACTTTAACTTAATTTTTTCTTTGTTTTTTTGATTTAACTTAATTGTACATTACTTTAACTTATATTAACTTAATTTTAACTTAACTTTATTTTTGTATTTTGGTTTAAACTTGACTTTACTAAACTTAAACTTATCTTAACTTAACTTTTACTTAATTTTTTCTTTGTGTTTTTGTTTTAACTTAATTTAACATAGCTTTACCTTATCTTAACTTAACTTTAACTTATTTTTTTTTTGTTTTAACTTAACTGTACATTACTTTAACTTATCTTAACTTAATTTAAACTTTACTTTTTTTTGTATTTTTGTTTTAACTTAACTTTACTAAATTTTAACTTATCTTAACTTACTTTAAACTTAATTTTTTCTTTGGTTTTTTGTTTAAACTTAACTGTACATTACTTTAACTTAACTTAACTTAACTTTAACTTAATTGTTTCTTTGTTTGTTTGTTTTAACTTAACTGTACATTACTTAAACTTATCTTAACTTAACTTTAACTTAATTTTTTCTTTGTTTTTTTGTTTTAACTTAATTGTACATTACTTTAACTTATCTTAACTTAACTTTTACTTAATTTTTTCTTTGTGTTTTTGTTTTAACTTAATTTAACATAGCTTTACCTTATCTTAACTTAACTTTAACTTATTTTTTTTTTGTTTTTTTGTTTTAACTTAACTGTACATTACTTTAACTTATCTTAACTTAATTTAAACTTTACTTTTTTTTGTATTTTTGTTTTAACTTAACTTTACTAAATTTTAACTTATATTAACTTACTTTAAACTTAATTTTTTCTTTGGTTTTTTGTTTAAACTTAACTGTACATTACTTTAACTTAACTTAACTTAACTTTAACTTAATTGTTTCTTTGTTTGTTTGTTTTAACTTTACTGTACATTACTTTAACTTATCTTTAATTAACTTTAACTTAATTTTTTCTTTGGTTTTTTGTTTTAACTTAACTTAACTAAACTTTTACATTTTTTAACATAACTTTAACTTAATTTTTTCTTTAGTTTTTTGTTTTAACTTAACTGTACATTACTTTAACTTATCTTAACTTAACTTTAACTTAATTTTTTTTTTGTTTTTTGTTTTAACTTAACTGTACATTACTTTAACTTAACTTAACTTAACTTTAACTTAATTTTTTCTTTGTTTGTTTGTTTTAACTTTACTGTACATTACTTTAACTTATCTTAAATTAACTTTAACTTAATTTTTTCTTTGGTTTTTTGTTTGAACTTATCTAAACTAAACTTTAACATTTTTTTACATAACTTTAACTTAATTTTTTCTTTGGTTATTTGTTTTTACTTAACTGTACATTACTTTAACTTTTCGTAACTTTACTTTAACTTAATTTTTTCTTTGTTTTTTTGTTTTAACTTAATTTTACATTACTTTAACTTATCTTAACTTTACTTTAACTTAATTTTTTCTTTGTTTTTTTGATTTAACTTAATTGTACATTACTTTAACTTATATTAACTTAATTTTAACTTAACTTTATTTTTGTATTTTGGTTTAAACTTGACTTTACTAAACTTAAACTTATCTTAACTTAACTTTTACTTAATTTTTTCTTTGTGTTTTTGTTTTAACTTAATTTAACATAGCTTTACCTTATCTTAACTTAACTTTAACTTATTTTTTTTTTGTTTTAACTTAACTGTACATTACTTTAACTTATCTTAACTTAATTTAAACTTTTTTTTTTTTTGTATTTTTGTTTTAACTTAACTTTACTAAATTTTAACTTATCTTAACTTACTTTAAACTTAATTTTTTCTTTGGTTTTTTGTTTAAACTTAACTGTACATTACTTTAACTTAACTTAACTTAACTTTAACTTAATTGTTTCTTTGTTTGTTTGTTTTAACTTAACTGTACATTACTTAAACTTATCTTAACTTAACTTTAACTTAATTTTTTCTTTGTTTTTTTGTTTTAACTTAATTGTACATTACTTTAACTTATCTTAACTTAACTTTTACTTAATTTTTTCTTTGTGTTTTTGTTTTAACTTAATTTAACATAGCTTTACCTTATCTTAACTTAACTTTAACTTATTTTTTTTTTGTTTTTTTGTTTTAACTTAACTGTACATTACTTTAACTTATCTTAACTTAATTTAAACTTTACTTTTTTTTGTATTTTTGTTTTAACTTAACTTTACTAAATTTTAACTTATCTTAACTTACTTTAAACTTAATTTTTTCTTTGGTTTTTTGTTTAAACTTAACTGTACATTACTTTAACTTAACTTAACTTAACTTTAACTTAATTGTTTCTTTGTTTGTTTGTTTTAACTTTACTGTACATTACTTTAACTTATCTTTAATTAACTTTAACTTAATTTTTTCTTTGGTTTTTTGTTTTAACTTAACTTAACTAAACTTTTACATTTTTTAACATAACTTTAACTTAATTTTTTCTTTAGTTTTTTGTTTTATCTTAACTGTACATTACTTTAACTTATCTTAACTTAACTTTAACTTAATTTTTTTTTTGTTTTTTGTTTTAACTTAACTGTACATTACTTAAACTTATCTTAACTTAACTTTAACTTAATTTTTTCTTTGTTTTTTTGTTTTAACTTAATTTAACATTACTTTAACTTATCTTAACTTTACTTTAACTTAATTTTTTCTTTGTTTTTTTGATTTAACTTAATTGTACATAACTTTAACTTATCTTAACTTAATTTTAACTTAACTTTATTTTTGTATTTTGGTTTAAACTTGACTTTACTAAACTTAAACTTATCTTTAATTAACTTTAACTTAATTTTTTCTTTGTTTTTTTGTTTTAACTTAACTTAACATAGCTTTAACTTATCTTAACTTAACTTTAACTTTATTTTTTCTTTGTTTTTTTGTTTTAACTTAACTGTACATTACTTTAACTTATCTTAACTTAATTTAAACTTTACTTTATTTTTGTATTTTTGTTTTAACTTAACTTTACTAAACTTTAACTTATCTTAACTTACTTTAAACTTAATTTTTTCTTTGGTTTTTTGTTTAAACTTAACTGTACATTACTTTAACTTATCTTAAATTAACTTTAACTTAATTTTTTCTTTGGTTTTTTGTTTTAACTTAACTTAACTAAACTTTTACATTTTTTAACATAACTTTAACTTAATTTTTTCTTTGGTTATTTGTTTTTACTTAACTGTACATTACTTAAACTTTTCGTAACTTTACTTTAACTTAATTTTTTCTTTGTTTTTTTGTTTTAACTTAATTTTACATTACTTTAACTTATCTTAACTTAACTTTAACTTAATTTTTTTTTTGTTGTTTTGTTTTAACTTAACTGTACATTACTTTAACTTATCTTAACTTAACTTTAACTTAATTTTTTCTTTGTTTTTTTTTTTAACTTAATTTTACATTACTTTAACTTATCTTAACTTTACTTTAACTAAATTTTTTCTTTGTTTTTTTGATTTAACTTAATTGTACATTACTTTAACTTATCTTAACTTAATTTTAACTTAACTTTATTTTTGTATTTTGGTTTAAACTTGACTTTACTAAACTTAAACTTATCTTAACTTAACTTTAACTTAATTTTTTCTTTGTTTTTTTGTTTTAACTTAACTGTACATTACTTTAACTTATCTTAACTTAATTTAAACTTAACTTTATTTTTGTATTTTTGTTTTAACTTAACTTTACTAAATTTTAACTTATCTTAACTTACTTTAAACTTAATTTTTTCTTTGGTTTTTTGTTTAAACTTAACTGTACATTACTTAAACTTAACTTAACTTAACTTTAACTTAATTTTTTCTTTGTTTGTTTGTTTTAACTTAACTGTACATTACTTTAACTTATCTTAACTTAACTTTAACTTAATTTTTTCTTTGTTTTTTTGATTTAACTTAATTGTACATTACTTTAACTTATATTAACTTAATTTAAACTTAACTTTATTTATGTATTTTGGTTTAAACTTGACTTTACTAAACTTAAACTTATCTTAACTTAACTTTAACTTAATTTTTTCTTTGTTTTTTTGTTTTAACTTAATTTAACATTACTTTAACTTATCTTAACTTTACTTTAACTTAATTTTTTCTTTGTTTTTTTGTTTTAACTTAACTGTACATTACTTTAACTTATCTTAACTTAATTTAAACTTAACTTTATTTTTGTATTTTTGTTTTAACTTAACTTTACTAAATTTTAACTTATCTTAACTTACCTTAAACTTAATTTTTTCTTTGGTTTTTTGTTTAAACTTAACTGTACATTACTTTAACTTAACTTAACTTAACTTTAACTTAATTTTTTCTTTGTTTGTTTGCTTTAACATAACTGTTCATTTCTTTAACTTATCTTAAATTAACTTTAACTTAATTTTTTCTTTGGTTTTTTGTTTTAACTTAACTTAACTAAACTTTAACATTTTTTAACATAACTTTAACTTAATTTTTTCTTTGGTTATTTGTTTTTACTTAACTGTACATTACTTTAACTTTTCGTAACTTTACTTTAACTTAATTTTTTCTTTGTTTTTTTGTTTTAACTTAATTTTACATTACTTTAACTTATCTTAACTTAACTTTAACTTAATTTTTTTTTTGTTTTTTTGTTTTAACTTAACTGTACATTACTTTAACTTATCTTAACTTAACTTTAACTTAATTTTTTCTTTGTTTTTTTGTTTTATCTTAATTTAACATTACTTTAACTTATCTTAACTTAACTTTAACTTAATTTTTTTTTGTTGTTTTGTTTTAACTTAACTGTACATTACTTTAACTTATCTTAACTTAACTTTAACTTAATTTTTTCTTTGTTTTTTTTTTTAACTTAATTTTACATTACTTTAACTTATCTTAACTTTACTTTAACTTAATTTTTTCTTTGTTTTTTTGATTTAACTTAATTGTACATTACTTTAACTTATCTTAACTTAATTTTAACTTAACTTTATTTTTGTATTTTGGTTTAAACTTGACTTTACTAAACTTAAACTTATCTTAACTTAACTTTAACTTAATTTTTTCTTTGTTTTTTTGTTTTAACTTAACTGTACATTACTTTAACTTATCTTAACTTAATTTAAACTTAACTTTATTTTTGTATTTTTGTTTTAACTTAACTTTACTAAATTTTAACTTATCTTAACTTACTTTAAACTTAATTTTTTCTTTGGTTTTTTGTTTAAACTTAACTGTACATTACTTAAACTTAACTTAACTTAACTTTAACTTAATTTTTTCTTTGTTTGTTTGTTTTAACTTAACTGTACATTACTTTAACTTATCTTAACTTAACTTTAACTTAATTTTTTCTTTGTTTTTTTGATTTAACTTAATTGTACATTACTTTAACTTATATTAACTTAATTTAAACTTAACTTTATTTATGTATTTTGGTTTAAACTTGACTTTACTAAACTTAAACTTATCTTAACTTAACTTTAACTTAATTTTTTCTTTGTTTTTTTGTTTTAACTTAATTTAACATTACTTTAACTTATCTTAACTTTACTTTAACTTAATTTTTTCTTTGTTTTTTTGTTTTAACTTAACTGTACATTACTTTAACTTATCTTAACTTAATTTAAACTTAACTTTATTTTTGTATTTTTGTTTTAACTTAACTTTACTAAATTTTAACTTATCTAAACTTACCTTAAACTTAATTTTTTCTTTGGTTTTTTGTTTAAACTTAACTGTACATTACTTTAACTTAACTTAACTTAACTTTAACTTAATTTTTTCTTTGTTTGTTTGCTTTAACATAACTGTACATTTCTTTAACTTATCTTAAATTAACTTTAACTTAATTTTTTCTTTGGTTTTTTGTTTTAACTTAACTTAACTAAACTTTAACATTTTTTAACATAACTTTAACTTAATTTTTTCTTTGGTTATTTGTTTTTACTTAACTGTACATTACTTTAACTTTTCGTAACTTTACTTTAACTTAATTTTTTCTTTGTTTTTTTGTTTTAACTTAATTTTACATTACTTTAACTTATCTTAACTTAACTTTAACTTAATTTTTTTTTTGTTTTTTTGTTTTAACTTAACTGTACATTACTTTAACTTATCTTAACTTAACTTTAACTTAATTTTTTCTTTGTTTTTTTGTTTTATCTTAATTTAACATTACTTTAACTTATCTTAACTTTACTTTAACTTAATTTTTTCTTTGTTTTTTTGTTTTAACTTAATTTTACATTACTTTAACTTATCTTAACTTAACTTTAACTTAATTGTTTCTTTGTTTGTTTGTTTTAACTTTACTGTACATTACTTTAACTTATCTTTAATTAACTTTTACTTAATTTTTTCTTTGGTTTTTTGTTTTAACTTAACTTAACTAAACTTTAACATTTTTTAACATAACTTTAACTTAATTTTTTCTTTAGTTTTTTGTTTTTACTTAACTGTACATTACTTTAACTTATCGTAACTTTACTTTAACTTAATTTTTTCTTTGTTTTTTTGTTTTAACTTAACTGTACATTACTTTAACTTATCTTAACTTAACTTTAACTTAATTTTTTCTTTGTTTTTTTTGTTTTAACTTAATTTTACATTACTTTAACTTATCTTAACTTTACTTTAACTTAATTTTTTCTTTGTTTTTTTTTTTAACTTAATTGTACATTACTTTAACTTATCTTAACTTAATTTTAACTTAACTTTATTTTTGTATTTTGGTTTAAACTTGACTTTACTAAACTTTAAATTATCTTAACTTAACTTTAACTTAATTTTTTCTTTGTTTTTTTGTTTTAACTTAACTGTACATTACTTTAACTTATCTTTACTTAATTTAAACTTAACTTTATTTTTGTATTTTTGTTTTAACTTAACTTTACTAAATTTTAACTTATCTTAACTTACTTTAAACTTAATTTTTTCTTTGGTTTTTTGTTTAAACTTAACTGTACATTACTTTAACTTAACTTAACTTAACTTTCACTTAATTTTTTCTTTGTTTGTTTGTTTTAACTTAACTGTACATTACTTTAACTTATCTTAAATTAACTTTAACTTAATTTTTTCTTTGGTTTTTTGTTTTAACTTATCTAAACTAAACTTTAACATTTTTTAACATAACTTTAACTTAATTTTTTCTTTGGTTATTTGTTTTTACTTAACTGTACATTACTTTAACTTTTCGTAACTTTACTTTAACTTAATTTTTTCTTTGTTTTTTCGTTTTAACTTAATTTTACATTACTTTAACTTATCTTAACTTAACTTTAACTTAATTTTTTTTTTGTTTTTTTGTTTTAACTTAACTGTACATTACTTAAACTTATCTTAACTTAACTTTAACTTAATTTTTTCTTTGTTTTTTTGTTTTAACTTAATTGTACATTACTTTAACTTATCTTAACTTTACTTTAACTTAATTTTTTCTTTGTTTTTTTGATTTAACTTAATTGTACATTACTTTAACTTATATTAACTTAATTTTAACTTAACTTTATTTTTGTATTTTGGTTTAAACTTGACTTTACTAAACTTAAACTTATCTTAACTTAACTTTTACTTAATTTTTTCTTTGTGTTTTTGTTTTAACTTAATTTAACATAGCTTTACCTTATCTTAACTAAACTTTAACTTATTTTTTTTTTGTTTTAACTTAACTGTACATTACTTTAACTTATCTTAACTTAATTTAAACTTTACTTTTTTTTGTATTTTTGTTTTAACTTAACTTTACTAAATTTTAACTTATCTTAACTTACTTTAAACTTAATTTTTTCTTTGGTTTTTTGTTTAAACTTAACTGTACATTACTTTAACTTAACTTAACTTAACTTTAACTTAATTGTTTCTTTGTTTGTTTGTTTTAACTTAACTGTACATTACTTAAACTTATCTTAACTTAACTTTAACTTAATTTTTTCTTTGTTTTTTTGTTTTAACTTAACTGTACAGTACTTTAACTTAACTTAACTTTACTTTAACTTAATTTTTTCTTTGTTTTTTTGATTTAACTTAATTGTACATTACTTTAACTTATCTTAACTCAATTTTAACTTAACTTTATTTTTGTATTTTGGTTTAAACTTCACTTTACTAAACTTAAACTTATCTTAACTTAACTTTTACTTAATTTTTTCTTTGTGTTTTTGTTTTAACTTAACTGTACATTACTTTAACTTATCTTAACTTAATTTAAACTTAACTTTATTTTTGTATTTTTGTTTTAACTTAACTTTACTAAATTTTAACTTATCTTAACTTACTTTAAACTTAATTTTTTCTTTGGTTTTTTGTTTAAACTTAACTGTACATTACTTAAACTTAACTTAACTTAACTTTAACTTAATTTTTTCTTTGTTTGTTTGTTTTAACTTAACTGTACATTACTTTAACTTATCTTAAATTAACTTTAACTTAATTTTTTCTTTGGTTTTTTGTTTTAACTTAACTAAACTAAACTTTAACATTTTTTAACATAACTTTAACTTAATTTTTTCTTTGGTTATTTGTTTTTACTTAACTGTACATTACTTTAACTTTTCGTAACTTTACTTTAACTTAATTTTTTCTTTGTTTTTTTGTTTTAACTTAATTTTACATTACTTTAACATTTCTTAACTTAACTTTAACTTAATTTTTTTTTTGTTTTTTTGTTTTAACTTAATTTTACATTACTTTAACTTATCTTAACTTTACTTTAACTTAATTTTTTCTTTGTTTTTTTGATTTAACTTAATTGTACATTACTTTAACTTATCTTAACTCAATTTTAACTTAACTTTATTTTTGTATTTTGGTTTAAACTTCACTTTACTAAACTTAAACTTATCTTAACTTAACTTTTACTTAATTTTTTCTTTGTGTTTTTGTTTTAACTTAACTGTACATTACTTTAACTTATCTTAACTTAATTTAAACTTAACTTTATTTTTGTATTTTTGTTTTAACTTAACTTTACTAAATTTTAACTTATCTTAACTTACTTTAAACTAAATTTTTTCTTTGGTTTTTTGTTTAAACTTAACTGTACATTACTTTAACTTAACTTAACTTAACTTTAACTTAATTTTTTCTTTGTTTGTTTGCTTTAACTTAACTGTACATTTCTTTAACTTATCTTAAATTAACTTTAACTTAATTTTTTCTTTGGTTTTTTGTTTTAACTTAACTTAACTAAACTTTAACATTTTTTAACATAACTTTAACTTAATTTTTTCTTTGGTTATTTGTTTTTACTTAACTGTACATTACTTTAACTTTTCGTAACTTTACTTTAACTTAATTTTTTCTTTGTTTTTTTGTTTTAACTTAATTTTACATTACTTTAACTTATCTTAACTTAACTTTAACTTAATTTTTTTTTTGTTTTTTTGTTTTAACTTAACTGTACATTACTTTAACTTATCTTAACTTAACTTTAACTTAATTTTTTCTTTGTTTTTTTGTTTTATCTTAATTTAACATTACTTTAACTTATCTTAACTTTACTTTAACTTAATTTTTTCTTTGTTTTTTTGTTTTAACTTAATTTTACATTACTTTAACTTATCTTAACTTAACTTTAACTTAATTGTTTCTTTGTTTGTTTGTTTTAACTTTACTGTACATTACTTTAACTTATCTTTAATTAACTTTTACTTAATTTTTTCTTTGGTTTTTTGTTTTAACTTAACTTAACTAAACTTTAACATTTTTTAACATAACTTTAACTTAATTTTTTCTTTAGTTTTTTGTTTTTACTTAACTGTACATTACTTTAACTTATCGTAACTTTACTTTAACTAAATTTTTTCTTTGTTTTTTTGTTTTAACTTAACTGTACATTACTTTAACTTATCTTAACTTAACTTTAACTTAATTTTTTCTTTGTTTTTTTGTTTTAACTTAATTTTACATTACTTTAACTTATCTTAACTTTACTTTAACTTAATTTTTTCTTTGTTTTTTTTTTTAACTTAATTGTACATTACTTTAACTTATCTTAACTTAATTTTAACTTAACTTTATTTTTGTATTTTGGTTTAAACTTGACTTTACTAAACTTTAAATTATCTTAACTTAACTTTAACTTAATTTTTTCTTTGTTTTTTTGTTTTAACTTAACTGTACATTACTTTAACTTATCTTTACTTAATTTAAACTTAACTTTATTTTTGTATTTTTGTTTTAACTTAACTTTACTAAATTTTAACTTATCTTAACTTACTTTAAACTTAATTTTTTCTTTGGTTTTTTGTTTAAACTTAATTTTACATTACTTTAACTTATCTTAACTTAACTTTAACTTAATTTTTTTTTTGTTTTTTTGTTTTAACTTAACTGAACATTACTTAAACTTATCTTAACTTAACTTTAACTTAATTTTTTCTTTGTTTTTTTGTTTTAACTTAATTGTACATTACTTTAACTTATCTTAACTTTACTTTAACTTAATTTTTTCTTTGTTTTTTTGATTTAACTTAATTGTACATTACTTTAACTTATATTAACTTAATTTTAACTTAACTTTATTTTTGTATTTTGGTTTAAACTTGACTTTACTAAACTTAAACTTATCTTAACTTAACTTTTACTTAATTTTTTCTTTGTGTTTTTGTTTTAACTTAATTTAACATAGCTTTACCTTATCTTAACTTAACTTTAACTTATTTTTTTTTTGTTTTAACTTAACTGTACATTACTTTAACTTATCTTAACTTAATTTAAACTTTACTTTTTTTTGTATTTTTGTTTTAACTTAACTTTACTAAATTTTAACTTATCTTAACTTACTTTAAACTTAATTTTTTCTTTGGTTTTTTGTTTAAACTTAACTGTACATTACTTTAACTTAACTTAACTTAACTTTAACTTAATTGTTTCTTTGTTTGTTTGTTTTAACTTAACTGTACATTACTTAAACTTATCTTAACTTAACTTAAACTTAATTTTTTCTTTGTTTTTTTGTTTTAACTTAATTGTACATTACTTTAACTTATCTTTTACTTAATTTTTTCTTTGTGTTTTTGTTTTAACTTAATTTAACATAGCTTTACCTTATCTTAACTTAACTTTAACTTATTTTTTTTTTGTTTTTTTGTTTTAACTTAACTGTACATTACTTTAACTTATCTTAACTTAATTTAAACTTTACTTTTTTTTGTATTTTTGTTTTAACTTAACTTTACTAAATTTTAACTTATCTTAACTTACTTTAAACTTAATTTTTTCTTTGGTTTTTTGTTTAAACTTAACTGTACATTACTTTAACTTAACTTAACTTAACTTTAACTTAATTGTTTCTTTGTTTGTTTGTTTTAACTTTACTGTACATTACTTTAACTTATCTTTAATTAACTTTAACTTAATTTTTTCTTTGGTTTTTTGTTTTAACTTAACTTAACTAAACTTTAACATTTTTTAACATAACTTTAACTTAATTTTTTCTTTAGTTTTTTGTTTTAACTTAACTGTACATTACTTTAACTTATCTTAACTTAACTTTAACTTAATTTTTTTTTTGTTTTTTGTTTTAACTTAACTGTACATTACTTTAACTTAACTTAACTTAACTTTAACTTAATTTTTTCTTTGTTTGTTTGTTTTAACTTAACTGTACATTACTTTAACTTATCTTAAATTAACTTTAACTTAATTTTTTCTTTGGTTTTTTGTTTTAACTTATCTAAACTAAACTTTAACATTTTTTTACATTATTTTAACTTAATTTTTTCTTTGGTTATTTGTTTTTACTTAACTGTACATTACTTTAACTTTTCGTAACTTTACTTTAACTTAATTTTTTCTTTGTTTTTTTGTTTTAACTTAATTTAACATTACTTTAACTTATCTTAACTTAACTTTAACTTAATTTTTTTTTTGTTTTTTTGTTTTAACTTAACTGTACATTACTTAAACTTATCTTAACTTAACTTTAACTTAATTTTTTCTTTGTTTTTTTGTTTTAACTTAATTGTACATTACTTTAACTTATCTTAACTTTACTTTAACTTAATTTTTTCTTTGTTTTTTTGATTTAACTTAATTATACATTACTTTAACTTATATTAACTTAATTTTAACTTAACTTTATTTTTGTATTTTGGTTTAAACTTGACTTTACTAAACTTAAACTTATCTTAACTTAACTTTTACTTAATTTTTTCTTTGTGTTTTTGTTTTAACTTAATTTAACATAGCTTTACCTTATCTTAACTTAACTTTAACTTATTTTTTTTTTGTTTTAACTTAACTGTACATTACTTTAACTTATCTTAACTTAATTTAAACTTTTTTTTTTTTTGTATTTTTGTTTTAACTTAACTTTACTAAATTTTAACTTATCTTAACTTACTTTAAACTTAATTTTTTCTTTGGTTTTTTGTTTAAACTTAACTGTGTAGCACCGCCTACCATGAATCACGCTATGCGCGCGAGTACGAGCCCCACTCCGACGACAGGTCCACGCACACAGAGACGTCAGCCCCGCCGCTCGCCTATATAAGGCGATCCGCGGCTACGGAGCATTCAGTCTGCGCTCGCGCTGCATCGTATCCAGTATTGGAAAGGTGTTGTTGTGAGCTCAGGCGCTCCCCCCGTCCCTTACCCCTCGACGTACCTTGCGGTCGTTTCGTCTTGCTCGCTGCCTAACGAACGTCGCCTGGATCGTCATCCTACCTACTATCGTACCTACTTTGTTTGAATATTATTTTGTACTTAACGACTACTTGTTAAAGGAATAAACTTAATTTACTGTAGAAGTGGTGTTTTTATGAAGACCTGAAGCTAGTGGAGACACTACTTGTTACAAACTGGCGCCCAACGTGGGGCCCGGAAAGAAGCTAGTCCGAAGCATAAAATTAGCTCGATCAAGCAAGAACCTGGTACGATGAATCTCTCAACGGAGCAGTTCGAAAAGCTTCTTACCGTGATAGGTACGCAGCAGCGACGTGGATCATTCGCTTCATGTAAAGTTTCCTTTAATGGAACTCGGGACACAGAAACCGTAGAAGCATTCCTCGCTGCAGCAACCGTGTTCAAATCAGTCGAAATAATCAGCGATGAAGACGCTATTAGGAGCATTCCACTGATTCTTAAAGAAGAAGCTGCCACCTGGTGGAACGGTATGAAGGAACAGGTAAAAACATGGTCAGATTTTGAAGCCAGAATACGCCATGCGTTTGCTCCTAAGAGACCAGCATACCAACTATACCAAAACATCGTGTGCATCAAACAAGAAGAACACGAGTTGACGGAGGTATTTATAGCGAAGAAAAGGGCTCTTTTCTCCCAGCTGCCTGAGTCACACACAGAATCACAGAAGATCGATATGATATATGGCCAGATACGATATAAAATTCGAGTGAAGTTGCCAAGAGAATCGGTAAGTAATTTTGATGCTCTATTGAAGGCAGCCAGGGGAGTAGAACAGCTGTTACTAGAAAAACTACCTCCTCCGGAAGAAAATAGTACAGACAAGGTAAAGGGAAATGACAAGGAGAAAGACAGAGAGATATCTACATTTAAAAAGAAACGGTGCACATTTTGTCGATTACCTGGACATACTATAGACACATGCAATAAAAAGCAGAAGAAAGAAGCTGCTGCGGTTTTAGCGAGTAAGTCAGCTCTGACAGTCACTGCCTCAGGAACTCACGCACCATCGCCTTCACAACCAAAATTTTCATGTTATGGATGTGGTACCCCAGGAGTGGTCAGGTCCAAATGCACAACTTGTGCGAAGTTTCCAGTGAAGCACGAGAAAGCAGAGATAAGCTTCTGTTCCTTGAACGTCGAGACTGATGTTCGTCCTCGGCCCACCATTGGGATTGGAGTAGGAAAGATTGTAGGTAATGCGTATGTGGATACATGTGCCAAGACAAGCGTCGCATCTTACTCATTCTACAAATGTCTACGGAAACTTGGATTTCACTTTGGAAATCAGCAGATTATAGTGAAATTAGCGGATGGTACAAAGACACAGCGAGACGTGTTGACGGTAAGAGTCCCTGTAAGTGTCTGCTATAGAGTTGTACCAACTACATTTATCGTCTTCCCTGAATCTCGGGCGACTCGGACGCTTTTGGGTGTAGGATTTCTACAAGATGCTAGGATGGTCTTGGATATTCCTCAGATGACCTGGCACTTCGTGGACGACCCCGATGTACTATACGATTTACACGCAGAGGATTCCGAAGAAATATCCATGGCGCAGGTAGAGGCGACCCCAGTGTACTCTACACCGTATTTGCAGAAGTTACTTAAAGATGTTGAACTTCCAGATTTTCTATCCCCGATGTCCATCACCCCACCAGATATGAACATGCGCACCTATGAACCAGTTCCTAGGCAAGGTGTACTAGAACCAGCTTTGCCACAATCTACCGCATGTGCTGCTGCAGATCGGAACCCGCAGTCAAGGGAACCAGCTTTACCTGAGACGAGTGCTTGCGACACGATGATGCCCTATCGGGTAGTCCCGATCGATCTTCCCTCGCCGCCAACCAAACGAATGAGAACCGTGTTCGATGGATATTCGCCCAGGTTTGTCGATTTCATGTATCGAGATGCACAGGTACAGCTTCACGATACAGCGTGTAAGTTGTCACCGCATTCCAAAGCGCTGTTTCCAAGTGATAAGAGCAGCAGTAGTGATGACGTAGAAATCGGTTCTATTTCAGTGAACGAGGTTACATCAGAAATATTGAACCCATCGCAGAAGTCACAACTAATGGAAGTATTGTGGAAAAATCAAGAAGTGTTCGGAGAAAGCAAAGAGCCAACATGCCTTGCTGAACATTGTATAGATACAGGAGATCGTAATCCCATATCCGTGCCTCCATACCGCTTGTCACCTCCTCGTTTAGCCTTATTGAAACAGGAAATCGAAAAGATGTTAATTGATGGAGTCATTGAGTCATGTTCATCACCTTGGTCTGCACCTGTCATCATGGTTCCAAAGAAAGATGGTTCAGTACGTGTCTGTGTCGACTACCGTAAACTGAATGCTATAACCGTGCCAGACAAATACCCCATTCCGAGGATAGATGACCTGCTTCATGCGGCCAAACCGACACCATATATGTCTACGCTAGATTTGCGTGCAGGCTATTGGCAAGTCCAAGTAAAGGCCAACGATCAAGATAAAACTGCCTTCATCACGCCATTTGGAGTGTACAGATTTAAACGTATGCCATTTGGACTCAGGAACGCGCCTTCTACATTCCAGCGCTTGATAGACCGAGTAAGAGTTATGCTGGAAAATGTCAAGATGTTGGCATACCTTGATGATCTAATAATCTTCTCGTCTACTTTCACAGAGCATCTCTCAGACTTGGATAGTGTGTTTCAAAGATTGAATGAGAGTAATCTTCGAGTGAACTACAGCAAGTGTAGCTTTTGCTGCTCATCCATCAAGTATTTGGGTCACTTCATAACTCCAGATGGTTTAAAGGTAGATCCTGGAAAAGTATCTGCCATACTTGATTATCCGGTACCAAAGAATTTAAAGCATTTGATGACATTCCTGCAAACGTGCTCCTGGTATCGACGTTTTATACCTGACTTTGCCAAGATTAGTGAGCCGCTATGTCGCCTTACAAGGAAAAATATGGAATGGACTTGGTCTTCAGAACAGGAAGAAGCTTTCCAAGAATTAAAGATGCGTCTCACGTCAGCGCCGGTACTTAGACAAGCCGATGAAACAAGGGCCTATACTCTCAAAACGGATGCAAGTAATTACGCTCTCGGAGCTGTTTTAGTGCAGGGGGAGAGAGAAGATGAGCACCCAGTCGAATATGCTAGTAGACTGATGACCCCTGCAGAACGAAATTATTCCACAACTGAAAGAGAAGCTCTTGCGGTAGTTTGGGCCATTGGAAAATTCCGTGTATACATCGAAGGCTTACCTGTCACAGTTGTTACTGACCACCAAGCCCTTAAGTGGTTAATGTCATTACGTTCTCCAACAGGTCGCCTAGCGAGATGGGCTCTTCAAATACAGGCCTACGACATTAATGTCAAGTACACCCCCGGGAAAACAAATGTGGTAGCAGACACACTTTCGAGACCCATCTGTGATGACAATACTATCAAGGACTGTGGAATATGCACTGTAGTCATAGACATGCCCCAACGTCCTTCTTCCGAAATAAGGGCAGAGCAATTGAAGGACGATCAGATCAAAAGTATCTTAGCTGCCTTAGAAGATGCAGAACGAACTGAGAACGCCATATACTGGAGTAGCAAGGGTTATGTGGTGAATAATGGCTTGCTGTATCGATATAACCCTGCCGATGAATTAGATGATGCTCAGCTTGTAGTACCTCAGCATGAGTGGTCAAACATTCTCTCCATTTACCATGATGATCCGCTAGCTGGACACTACGGCGCAGATAAAACTTATCAACGCATATCTAGGCGCTATCACTGGAAAGGTATGAGAAAATACATCGAAGCGTATGTCAAGAATTGTGTCTCATGTCAGCGATATAAGCCTTCAAACATGAAACCGGCAGGTTTGCTCCAAACTACGCCCATAAATCAACGTTTTGAAACTGTTGCCTTTGACCTTTTCGGACCATTGCCTACCACAACCCGCGGTAAAACATGGATATTCATTGCTGAAGATATCGCTACTGGTTGGGTTGAACTATTTGCTATGGAAACGGCTAGTGCAGAGAACTGCGCGAAGATTTTAGTGGACAACGTCTTTCTTCGATATGGAATACCAAGAAGACTCATTAGTGATAATGGGCCGCAATTCGTGAGTGCTGTGATGCAGCAATTAACCTATTGTCTTAAAATTAAGCACACCTTCACGCCTGTATACCACCCCGCAGCCAACCCAGTAGAAAGGAAAAACCGAGATATGAAGACACAGCTAGCAATTTTAGTTGAAGATGAACATGGGAGCTGGGATGATAAATTACCCAGTATAAGGTTTGCGATGAATACCGCGAACTGCCTCACTACGGGTCATACCCCAGCGTACTTAACTTTTGGCCGGGAGCTTCGGACGCCGGATGACAATGAACATGATCTACGACAGATTATTGTATCTGAGAACTTCGTGCCTGAAATAACACCAAAGCTACTCCTGCTAGCCGATACGCTCAATAGAGCCCGAGAAGTTAGAGAAAATAAAGAGGAACGCAGAAAGGAAGCAGCTGATAAAGGACGCAGAAAGGATCCTGGGTATAATCCTGGCGACCTGGTTTTGGCAACCACTCACCCAGTTAGCAATGCTACACGAGGAATAAGCTCGAAATTTTGTCCTCGCCGTGATGGCCCTTATTTAATCCTTAGTCGCCATGGTGTTTCCTCTTATTTGATTTCAGATCCCACAACACCAAACCAAGCCCTTGGTGTGTACCACACGTCTGCCTTGACTCCCTACCAAGGCAGCACAAGCCCTCTTCCGCCGCCCGTACGCCCGTTGAAGAAACGAGGGCGTCCGCCTAAGCCTGGGCCTGCTCCTGCGTCAACCACGCAGCCCAGTCGTCGACGAGGACGACCACGTAAAAACGCAGCCCAGAGCGACCAACCTGACTGTCTACTCGTCGGGTCGACCTCGCATCCAGAGGGGGAGACTGTAGCACCGCCTACCATGAATCACGCTATGCGCGCGAGTACGAGCCCCACTCCGACGACAGGTCCACGCACACAGAGACGTCAGCCCCGCCGCTCGCCTATATAAGGCGATCCGCGGCTACGGAGCATTCAGTCTGCGCTCGCGCTGCATCGTATCCAGTATTGGAAAGGTGTTGTTGTGAGCTCAGGCGCTCCCCCCGTCCCTTACCCCTCGACGTACCTTGCGGTCGTTTCGTCTTGCTCGCTGCCTAACGAACGTCGCCTGGATCGTCATCCTACCTACTATCGTACCTACTTTGTTTGAATATTATTTTGTACTTAACGACTACTTGTTAAAGGAATAAACTTAATTTACTGTAGAAGTGGTGTTTTTATGAAGACCTGAAGCTAGTGGAGACACTACTTGTTACAACTGTACATTACTTTAACTTAACTTAACTTAACTTTAACTTAATTGTTTCTTTGTTTGTTTGTTTTAACTTAACTGTACATTACTTAAACTTATCTTAACTTAACTTTAACTTAATTTTTTCTTTGTTTTTTTGTTTTAACTTAATTTAACATTACTTTAACTTATCTTAACTTTACTTTAACTTAATTTTTTCTTTGTTTTTTTGATTTAACTTAATTGTACATAACTTTAACTTATCTTAACTTAATTTTAACTTAACTTTATTTTTGTATTTTGGTTTAAACTTGACTTTACTAAACTTAAACTTATCTTTAATTAACTTTAACTTAATTTTTTCTTTGTTTTTTTGTTTTAACTTAACTTAACATAGCTTTAACTTATCTTAACTTAACTTTAACTTTATTTTTTCTTTGTTTTTTTGTTTTAACTTAACTGTACATTACTTTAACTTATCTTAACTTAATTTTAACTTTACTTTATTTTTGTATTTTTGTTTTAACTTAACTTTACTAAATTTTAACTTATCTTAACTTACTTTAAACTTAATTTTTTCTTTGGTTTTTTGTTTAAACTTAACTGTACATTACTTTAACTTATCTTAAATTAACTTTAACTTAATTTTTTCTTTGGTTTTTTGTTTTAACTTAACTTAACTAAACTTTTACATTTTTTAACATAACTTTAACTTAATTTTTTCTTTGGTTATTTGTTTTTACTTAACTGTACATTACTTAAACTTTTCGTAACTTTACTTTAACTTAATTTTTTCTTTGTTTTTTTGTTTTAACTTAATTTTACATTACTTTAACTTATCTTAACTTAACTTTAACTTAATTTTTTTTTTGTTGTTTTGTTTTAACTTAACTGTACATTACTTTAACTTATCTTAACTTAACTTTAACTTAATTTTTTCTTTGTTTTTTTGTTTTAACTTAATTTTACATTACTTTAACTTATCTTAACTTTACTTTAACTTAATTTTTTCTTTGTTTTTTTGATTTAACTTAATTGTACATTACTTTAACTTATCTTAACTCAATTTTAACTTAACTTTATTTTTGTATTTTGGTTTAAACTTCACTTTACTAAACTTAAACTTATCTTAACTTAACTTTTACTTAATTTTTTCTTTGTGTTTTTGTTTTAACTTAACTGTACATTACTTTAACTTATCTTAACTTAATTTAAACTTAACTTTATTTTTGTATTTTTGTTTTAACTTAACTTTACTAAATTTTAACTTATCTTAACTTACTTTAAACTAAATTTTTTCTTTGGTTTTTTGTTTAAACTTAACTGTACATTACTTTAACTTAACTTAACTTAACTTTAACTTAATTTTTTCTTTGTTTGTTTGCTTTAACTTAACTGTACATTTCTTTAACTTATCTTAAATTAACTTTAACTTAATTTTTTCTTTGGTTTTTTGTTTTAACTTAACTAAACTAAACTTTAACATTTTTTAACATAACTTTAACTTAATTTTTTCTTTGGTTATTTTTTTTTACTTAACTGTACATTACTTTAACTTTTCGTAACTTTACTTTAACTTAATTTTTTCTTTGTTTTTTTGTTTTAACTTAATTTTACATTACTTTAACATTTCTTAACTTAACTTTAACTTAATTTTTTTTTTGTTTTTTTGTTTTAACTTAACTGTACATTACTTAAACTTATCTTAACTTAACTTTAACTTAATTTTTTCTTTGTTTTTTTGATTTAACTTAATTGTACATTACTTTAACTTATATTAACTTAATTTAAACTTAACTTTATTTATGTATTTTGGTTTAAACTTGACTTTACTAAACTTAAACTTATCTTAACTTAACTTTAACTTAATTTTTTCTTTGTTTTTTTGTTTTAACTTAATTTAACATTACTTTAACTTATCTTAACTTTACTTTAACTTAATTTTTTCTTTGTTTTTTTGTTTTAACTTAACTGTACATTACTTTAACTTATCTTAACTTAATTTAAACTTAACTTTATTTTTGTATTTTTGTTTTAACTTAACTTTACTAAATTTTAACTTATCTTAACTTACCTTAAACTTAATTTTTTCTTTGGTTTTTTGTTTAAACTTAACTGTACATTACTTTAACTTAACTTAACTTAACTTTAACTTAATTTTTTCTTTGTTTGTTTGTTTTAACTTAACTGTACATTACTTTAACTTATCTTAAATTAACTTTAACTTAATTTTTTCTTTGGTTTTTTGTTTTAACTTATCTAAACTAAACTTTACTTACTTTATCTTTACTTTTTTTTTTTTAACATATTTTAACATAACTTTAACTTAATTTTTTCTTTGGTTATTTGTTTTTACTTAACTGTACATTACTTTAACTTTTCGTAACTTTACTTTAACTTAATTTTTTCTTTGTTTTTTTGTTTTAACTTAATTTTACATTAATTTAACTTATCTTAACTTAACTTTAACTTAATTTTTTTTTTGTTTTTTTGTTTTAACTTAATTTTACATTACTTTAACTTATCTTAACTTTACTTTAACTTAATTTTTTCTTTGTTTTTTTGATTTAACTTAATTGTACATTACTTTAACTTATCTTAACTCAATTTTAACTTAACTTTATTTTTGTATTTTGGTTTAAACTTCACTTTACTAAACTTAAACTTATCTTAACTTAACTTTTACTTAATTTTTTCTTTGTGTTTTTGTTTTAACTTAACTGTACATTACTTTAACTTATCTTAACTTAATTTAAACTTAACTTTATTTTTGTATTTTTGTTTTAACTTAACTTTACTAAATTTTAACTTATCTTAACTTACTTTAAACTAAATTTTTTCTTTGGTTTTTTGTTTAAACTTAACTGTACATTACTTTAACTTAACTTAACTTAACTTTAACTTAATTTTTTCTTTGTTTGTTTGCTTTAACTTAACTGTACATTTCTTTAACTTATCTTAAATTAACTTTAACTTAATTTTTTCTTTGGTTTTTTGTTTTAACTTAACTAAACTAAACTTTAACATTTTTTAACATAACTTTAACTTAATTTTTTCTTTGGTTATTTGTTTTTACTTAACTGTACATTACTTTAACTTTTCGTAACTTTACTTTAACTTAATTTTTTCTTTGTTTTTTTGTTTTAACTTAATTTTACATTACTTTAACATTTCTTAACTTAACTTTAACTTAATTTTTTTTTTGTTTTTTTGTTTTAACTTAACTGTACATTACTTAAACTTATCTTAACTTAACTTTAACTTAATTTTTTCTTTGTTTTTTTGATTTAACTTAATTGTACATTACTTTAACTTATATTAACTTAATTTAAACTTAACTTTATTTATGTATTTTGGTTTAAACTTGACTTTACTAAACTTAAACTTATCTTAACTTAACTTTAACTTAATTTTTTCTTTGTTTTTTTGTTTTAACTTAATTTAACATTACTTTAACTTATCTTAACTTTACTTTAACTTAATTTTTTCTTTGTTTTTTTGTTTTAACTTAACTGTACATTACTTTAACTTATCTTAACTTAATTTAAACTTAACTTTATTTTTGTATTTTTGTTTTAACTTAACTTTACTAAATTTTAACTTATCTTAACTTACCTTAAACTTAATTTTTTCTTTGGTTTTTTGTTTAAACTTAACTGTACATTACTTTAACTTAACTTAACTTAACTTTAACTTAATTTTTTCTTTGTTTGTTTGTTTTAACTTAACTGTACATTACTTTAACTTATCTTAAATTAACTTTAACTTAATTTTTTCTTTGGTTTTTTGTTTTAACTTATCTAAACTAAACTTTACTTACTTTATCTTTACTTTTTTTTTTTTTAACATATTTTAACATAACTTTAACTTAATTTTTTCTTTGGTTATTTGTTTTTACTTAACTGTACATTACTTTAACTTTTCGTAACTTTACTTTAACTTAATTTTTTCTTTGTTTTTTTGTTTTAACTTAATTTTACATTAATTTAACTTATCTTAACTTAACTTTAACTTAATTTTTTTTTTGTTTTTTTGTTTTAACTTAATTTTACATTACTTTAACTTATCTTAACTTTACTTTAACTTAATTTTTTCTTTGTTTTTTTGATTTAACTTAATTGTACATTACTTTAACTTATCTTAACTCAATTTTAACTTAACTTTATTTTTGTATTTTGGTTTAAACTTCACTTTACTAAACTTAAACTTATCTTAACTTAACTTTTACTTAATTTTTTCTTTGTGTTTTTGTTTTAACTTAACTGTACATTACTTTAACTTATCTTAACTTAATTTAAACTTAACTTTATTTTTGTATTTTTGTTTTAACTTAACTTTACTAAATTTTAACTTATCTTAACTTACTTTAAACTAAATTTTTTCTTTGGTTTTTTGTTTAAACTTAACTGTACATTACTTTAACTTAACTTAACTTAACTTTAACTTAATTTTTTCTTTGTTTGTTTGCTTTAACTTAACTGTACATTTCTTTAACTTATCTTAAATTAACTTTAACTTAATTTTTTCTTTGGTTTTTTGTTTTAACTTAACTTAACTAAACTTTAACATTTTTTAACATAACTTTAACTTAATTTTTTCTTTGGTTATTTGTTTTTACTTAACTGTACATTACTTTAACTTTTCGTAACTTTACTTTAACTTAATTTTTTCTTTGTTTTTTTGTTTTAACTTAATTTTACATTACTTTAACTTATCTTAACTTAACTTTAACTTAATTTTTTTTTTGTTTTTTTGTTTTAACTTAACTGTACATTACTTTAACTTATCTTAACTTAACTTTAACTTAATTTTTTCTTTGTTTTTTTGTTTTATCTTAATTTAACATTACTTTAACTTATCTTAACTTTACTTTAACTTAATTTTTTCTTTGTTTTTTTGTTTTAACTTAATTTTACATTACTTTAACTTATCTTAACTTAACTTTAACTTAATTGTTTCTTTGTTTGTTTGTTTTAACTTTACTGTACATTACTTTAACTTATCTTTAATTAACTTTTACTTAATTTTTTCTTTGGTTTTTTGTTTTAACTTAACTTAACTAAACTTTAACATTTTTTAACATAACTTTAACTTAATTTTTTCTTTAGTTTTTTGTTTTTACTTAACTGTACATTACTTTAACTTATCGTAACTTTACTTTAACTTAATTTTTTCTTTGTTTTTTTGTTTTAACTTAACTGTACATTACTTTAACTTATCTTAACTTAACTTTAACTTAATTTTTTCTTTGTTTTTTTGTTTTAACTTAATTTTACATTACTTTAACTTATCTTAACTTTACTTTAACTTAATTTTTTCTTTGTTTTTTTTATTTAACTTAATTGTACATTACTTTAACTTATCTTAACTTAATTTTAACTTAACTTTATTTTTGTATTTTGGTTTAAACTTGACTTTACTAAACTTTAAATTATCTTAACTTAACTTTAACTTAATTTTTTCTTTGTTTTTTTGTTTTAACTTAACTGTACATTACTTTAACTTATCTTTACTTAATTTAAACTTAACTTTATTTTTGTATTTTTGTTTTAACTTAACTTTACTTAATTTTAACTTATCTTAACTTACTTTAAACTTAATTTTTTCTTTGGTTTTTTGTTTAAACTTAACTGTACATTACTTTAACTTAACTTAACTTAACTTTAACTTAATTTTTTCTTTGTTTGTTTGTTTTAACTTAACTGTACATTACTTTAACTTATCTTAAATTAACTTTAACTTAATTTTTTCTTTGGTTTTTTGTTTTAACTTATCTAAACTAAACTTTAACATATTTTAACATAACTTTAACTTAATTTTTTCTTTGGTTATTTGTTTTTACTTAACTGTACATTACTTTAACTTTTCGTAACTTTACTTTAACTTAATTTTTTCTTTGTTTTTTTGTTTTAACTTAATTTTACATTAATTTAACTTATCTTAACTTAACTTTAACTTAATTTTTTTTTTGTTTTTTTGTTTTAACTTAATTTTACATTACTTTAACTTATCTTAACTTTACTTTAACTTAATTTTTTCTTTGTTTTTTTGATTTAACTTAATTGTACATTACTTTAACTTATCTTAACTTTACTTTAACTTAATTTTTTCTTTGTTTTTTTGATTTAACTTAATTGTACATTACTTTAACTTATATTAACTTAATTTTAACTTAACTTTATTTTTGTATTTTGGTTTAAACTTGACTTTACTAAATTTAAACTTATCTTAACTTAACTTTTACTTAATTTTTTCTTTGTGTTTTTGTTTTAACTTAATTTAACATAGCTTTAACTTATCTTAACTTAACTTTAACTTAATTTTTTTTTGTTTTTTTGTTTTAACTTAACTGTACATTACTTTAACTTATCTTAACTTAATTTAAACTTTACTTTTTTTTGTATTTTTGTTTTCACTTAACTTTACTAAATTTTAACTTATCTTAACTTACTTTAAACTTAATTTTTTCTTTGGTTTTTTGTTTAAACTTAACTGTACATTACTTTAACTTAACTTAACTTAACTTTAACTTAATTTTTTCTTTGTTTGTTTGTTTTAACTTAACTGTACATTACTTTAACTTATCTTTGACCAATTTTGACGACGTGAACAATGCAATAGCGAAAGTTGTTAACTGGTTCGATGTAAATAATTTATTACTGAACGAGACTAAAACAAAATGTATGAGATTTATATTACCAAATGTTAAACAAGTTAAACCTAACATTAAAATAAAAGATGAAGATCTAAATCTTGTGGACAGTACTGTATTTTTAGGCATAACTTTAGATAATAAGCTTCAATGGGGCGCTCACATAGATGGGTTGTCGAACAGACTCAGTTCTGCAGCATACGCAGTCAAAAGAATCCGTCAACTTACTGACGTAGAAACGGCTAGACTACTTTATTTCAGCTACTTCCATAGCATTATGTCGTACGGAATTTTGTTGTGGGGGAATGCTGCAGATATCAACACCATATTTGTGTTGCAGAAGAGGGCTGTTCGTGCAATTTATAATATGGGCCCCAGAGAATCACTTAGAACTAAGTTTAAAGAAATAAATGTTATGACAGTGCCGTGCCAATATATATATGAAAACTTAATGTATGTCCGAAAACATATTAACATGTTCAAGAAAAATAGCGACTATCATAATGTTAACACTAGAAATAAAGATAAACTAGCTGTTCCCACTGTAAGGCTCCATAAAGTTAGTCAATCTTTTAAAGGGATGTCTGTACGATTTTTTAACAAAATCCCAAATGATGTGATTAATCTATCTGTAACTAAATTCAAAAATGTTGTTAAACGTAATCTATGTAATAATAGTAGATTGTTTTACAAGGGACTAAACCATCCCATTATATACGAGGTTGTTATACTCCCGAGCTTAGCGAGGGAGGATGACAAGACCGAGTTATAATGGGTGGTTTTGGCCCGAGTAAAACACTCTACTTTTCACTTCGATTGCGAGAAAATAAAACAATTCCAAATTAGTCAATTTTCAGAAATTTTATTAAAAATTAAATGTGCAGTTAGAGCAATTTTGAATGTTTAGTGATATGTTTTTCCCGGGCAATTTTATTTCGTTTCTCTGTGATTGGGATGTGATAATATTTTGAGTTGATTGTTGTGGAGTAAAAGTTGGAGAGACTCGAAACATGCTTGAGTTTCCTGCGCGGCTTCAGCTGAGTTCACATATTCATCCAATCCCGCGATGTAGATGCTTGGGGTTCTGTAATGTTTGGTAGAATATTGATTCCTTCCATAATCCGCTGCGTGACGTGATACTTGTTTTGTATAGAGTCCTCTATATAACCTTCAGCCACTTGATCGGACCTCCATCCACCGTGGCGTTTTAATGTCGTTATATTCGCACCAGAGTCCGCCAACAGAGTCGCGGATGTTCTGCGGAAACAATGGCCCGTGTAGAGTTCCGGATTTGGTAAATTTAGATAAGTGGCAATATCTTTAGGCATGTTACCAAATTTATTTTTGCCTATGACTTGCCTTGTGCATTTACCATTTTGATAATTTAGAAAAAATCTTCTCGTTGAAACATTAGTGGGACGTAACTCCTGATAGGCTTTAACTATATTAAGGTATTCTCCACTGATGACAAATTTACGCTCTTTGTTTGTTTTCGTGTTCGGCAGACTCACAGCTTGTAGGTTTGTATCCGTTTCTACGTCTTCTAGCGTTATATTGGCAAGCTCTATTCCTCTGCATGCACCGCTGATTCCATAAATTAAAGCAACCTGTTGAACAAAAAAATAAGTGTGTTAATAATCGTAATAACCTAGGTACATAATTTAGGTATGTAGGTAGGTATCTATTTATTTAGTTTGAGTAGAGTACATAAGTAGGTTACCTTTGTTGCCAAGTATTGTTTATTTGGAGCGTTATTTAAAAATGTTTCGATTTCTTGTGTCGTCAAGACTTTAGATTTTTTTGCCTTGTATCCAGTGGACAATTTCTTCAGTAAAGCCGTTAAATTTACATATTTTTTAATATCGACGTCGTGTCTTGTTTTTAAGGTCATTCTTAACATTGAATATGTGCTCCAAAGAGTCGACGATTTGAATTTTTTCGATAATTCATCAAAATAAGTGAGAAAAACCCCTTCTGTAAAAGAATCCACACGTTTCTCATCTCTCCATTTCATAAAATTTTCGTAACTCTTTAAATATATTTCACGTGATTTTGTCGGCAACAGATTCATAATTATTTCTTTGCCCTTTTCTTCCATTTGCATATTAGCATCTTCACTATCACTTGATGACATTTTTCACGTTCACAATTTGAAAGTTAAAGTCAGGAAGTTAAACGTAAAAGTTTGTGATTTGGAATGAAGAAAATTCTAGAGATTTAGCGCCAATACCATCTTTTTTTTTAAATCTCTATACCTTCAATAACCCTCAACGAAACAGTTCGCATTCTACCGTGAAGGGAAGAATCAACCTTCATAAAACATCACCAAGACGGTTCTATTTTCAAAAAAAAAGATTGACGGAGCACCAAGAAGTCGAGTTTTTATATAAGAGAACGAATGCTTTGTACGGGCTGATGATTTTAGACAAAAATTAAAAAGAAAAAATACTTTTTAGCCCTAGGTATTAAACTCGAGTTTTAGGCCCGCTAAGCTACACTATTATGATACACTTTTTGAGCAAGAGAAGTGAAAAGCTTATTATAAAATATCTGATTATTTAGATGACAAAAAAGCTTGGGATGAAACTGCCTCCAACTCCATCAAAAACAATGTAATAGATATTAAGTACAATGACGTTAAAAAAATATAAGCCAAGCAGAGTTTCTTGCCAATTCTTCTCTGTTTGGTCACGTTACGAATTGGTAGTAAATTTAAAAAAATGACGTTTCAAAGTGTACTATACAGTTCCTACTGAATAAATGATTTTTGACTTTGACTTTGACTTTGACTTAAATTAACTTTAACTTAATTTTTTCTTTGGTTTTTTGTTTTAACTTATCTAAACTAAACTTTAACATTTTTTAACATAACTTTAACTTAATTTTTTCTTTGGTTATTTGTTTTTACTTAACTGTACATTACTTTAACTTTTCGTAACTTTACTTTAACTTAATTTTTTCTTTGTTTTTTTGTTTTAACTTAATTTTACATTACTTTAACTTATCTTAACTTAACTTTAACTTAATTTTTTTTTTGTTTTTTTGTTTTAACTTAACTGTACATTACTTAAACTTATCTTAACTTAACTTTAACTTAATTTTTTCTTTGTTTTTTTGTTTTAACTTAATTGTACATTACTTTAACTTATCTTAACTTTACTTTAACTTAATTTTTTCTTTGTTTTTTTGATTTAACTTAATTGTACATTACTTTAACTTATATTAACTTAATTTTAACTTAACTTTATTTTTGTATTTTGGTTTAAACTTGACTTTACTAAACTTAAACTTATCTTAACTTAACTTTTACTTAATTTTTTCTTTGTGTTTTTGTTTTAACTTAATTTAACATAGCTTTACCTTATCTTAACTTAACTTTTACTTATTTTTTTTTTGTTTTAACTTAACTGTACATTACTTTAACTTATCTTAACTTAATTTAAACTTTACTTTTTTTTGTATTTTTGTTTTAACTTAACTTTACTAAATTTTAACTTATCTTAACTTACTTTAAACTTAATTTTTTCTTTGGTTTTTTGTTTAAACTTAACTGTACATTACTTTAACTTAACTTAACTTAACTTTAACTTAATTGTTTCTTTGTTTGTTTGTTTTAACTTAACTGTACATTACTTAAACTTATCTTAACTTAACTTTAACTTAATTTTTTCTTTGTTTTTTTGTTTTAACTTAATTGTACATTACTTTAACTTATCTTAACTTTACTTTAACTTAATTTTTTCTTTGTTTTTTTGATTTAACTTAATTGTACATTACTTTAACTTATATTAACTTAATTTTAACTTAACTTTATTTTTGTATTTTGGTTTAAACTTGACTTTACTAAACTTAAACTTATCTTAACTTAACTTTTACTTAATTTTTTCTTTGTGTTTTTGTTTTAACTTAATTTAACATAGCTTTACCTTATCTTAACTTAACTTTAACTTATTTTTTTTTTGTTTTTTTGTTTTAACTTAACTGTACATTACTTTAACTTATCTTAACTTAATTTAAACTTTACTTTTTTTTGTATTTTTGTTTTAACTTAACTTTACTAAATTTTAACTTATCTTAACTTACTTTAAACTTAATTTTTTCTTTGGTTTTTTGTTTAAACTTAACTGTACATTACTTTAACTTAACTTAACTTAACTTTAACTTAATTGTTTCTTTGTTTGTTTGTTTTAACTTTACTGTACATTACTTTAACTTATCTTTAATTAACTTTAACTTAATTTTTTCTTTGGTTTTTTGTTTTAACTTAACTTAACTAAACTTTTACATTTTTTAACATAACTTTAACTTAATTTTTTCTTTAGTTTTTTGTTTTAACTTAACTGTACATTACTTTAACTTATCTTAACTTAACTTTAACTTAATTTTTTTTTTGTTTTTTGTTTTAACTTAACTGTACATTACTTAAACTTATCTTAACTTAACTTTAACTTAATTTTTTCTTTGTTTTTTTGTTTTAACTTAATTTAACATTACTTTAACTTATCTTAACTTTACTTTAACTTAATTTTTTCTTTGTTTTTTTGATTTAACTTAATTGTACATAACTTTAACTTATCTTAACTTAATTTTAACTTAACTTTATTTTTGTATTTTGGTTTAAACTTGACTTTACTAAACTTAAACTTATCTTTAATTAACTTTAACTTAATTTTTTCTTTGTTTTTTTGTTTTAACTTAACTTAACATAGCTTTAACTTATCTTAACTTAACTTTAACTTTATTTTTTCTTTGTTTTTTTGTTTTAACTTAACTGTACATTACTTTAACTTATCTTAACTTAATTTAAACTTTACTTTATTTTTGTATTTTTGTTTTAACTTAACTTTACTAAATTTTAACTTATCTTAACTTACTTTAAACTTAATTTTTTCTTTGGTTTTTTGTTTAAACTTAACTGTACATTACTTTAACTTATCTTAAATTAACTTTAACTTAATTTTTTCTTTGGTTTTTTGTTTTAACTTAACTTAACTAAACTTTTACATTTTTTAACATAACTTTAACTTAATTTTTTCTTTGGTTATTTGTTTTTACTTAACTGTACATTACTTAAACTTTTCGTAACTTTACTTTAACTTAATTTTTTCTTTGTTTTTTTGTTTTAACTTAATTTTACATTACTTTAACTTATCTTAACTTAACTTTAACTTAATTTTTTTTTGTTGTTTTGTTTTAACTTAACTGTACATTACTTTAACTTATCTTAACTTAACTTTAACTTAATTTTTTCTTTGTTTTTTTGTTTTAACTTAATTTTACATTACTTTAACTTATCTTAACTTTACTTTAACTTAATTTTTTCTTTGTTTTTTTGATTTAACTTAATTGAATATTACTTTAACTTATCTTAACTTAATTTTAACTTAACTTTATTTTTGTATTTTGGTTTAAACTTGACTTTACTAAACTTTAAATTATCTTAACTTAACTTTAACTTAATTTTTTCTTTGTTTTTTTGTTTTAACTTAACTGTACATTACTTTAACTTATCTTTAATTAACTTTAACTTAATTTTTTCTTTGGTTTTTTGTTTTAACTTAACTTAACTAAACTTTTACATTTTTTAACATAACTTTAACTTAATTTTTTCTTTAGTTTTTTGTTTTAACTTAACTGTACATTACTTTAACTTATCTTAACTTAACTTTAACTTAATTTTTTTTTTGTTTTTTGTTTTAACTTAACTGTACATTACTTAAACTTATCTTAACTTAACTTTAACTTAATTTTTTCTTTGTTTTTTTGTTTTAACTTAATTTAACATTACTTTAACTTATCTTAACTTTACTTTAACTTAATTTTTTCTTTGTTTTTTTGATTTAACTTAATTGTACATAACTTTAACTTATCTTAACTTAATTTTAACTTAACTTTATTTTTGTATTTTGGTTTAAACTTGACTTTACTAAACTTAAACTTTTCTTTAATTAACTTTAACTTAATTTTTTCTTTGTTTTTTTGTTTTAACTTAACTTAACATAGCTTTAACTTATCTTAACTTAACTTTAACTTTATTTTTTCTTTGTTTTTTTGTTTTAACTTAACTGTACATTACTTTAACTTATCTTAACTTAATTTAAACTTTACTTTATTTTTGTATTTTTGTTTTAACTTAACTTTACTAAATTTTAACTTATCTTAACTTACTTTAAACTTAATTTTTTCTTTGGTTTTTTGTTTAAACTTAACTGTACATTACTTTAACTTATCTTAAATTAACTTTAACTTAATTTTTTCTTTGGTTTTTTGTTTTAACTTAACTTAACTAAACTTTTACATTTTTTAACATAACTTTAACTTAATTTTTTCTTTGGTTATTTGTTTTTACTTAACTGTACATTACTTAAACTTTTCGTAACTTTACTTTAACTTAATTTTTTCTTTGTTTTTTTGTTTTAACTTAATTTTACATTACTTTAACTTATCTTAACTTAACTTTAACTTAATTTTTTTTTGTTGTTTTGTTTTAACTTAACTGTACATTACTTTAACTTATCTTAACTTAACTTTAACTTAAGTTTTTCTTTGTTTTTTTGATTTAACTTAATTGTACATTACTTTAACTTATATTAACTTAATTTAAACTTAACTTTATTTATGTATTTTGGTTTAAACTTGACTTTACTAAACTTAAACTTATCTTAACTTAACTTTAACTTAATTTTTTCTTTGTTTTTTTGTTTTAACTTAATTTTACATTACTTTAACTTATCTTAACTTAACTTAAACTTAATTTTTTCTTTGTTTTTTTGTTTTAACTTAACTGTACATTACTTTAACTTATCTTAACTTAATTTAAACTTAACTTTATTTTTGTATTTTTGTTTTAACTTAACTTTACTAAATTTTAACTTATCTTAACTTACTTTAAACTTAATTTTTTCTTTGGTTTTTTGTTTAAACTTAACTGTACATTACTTAAACTTAACTTAACTTAACTTTAACTTAATTTTTTCTTTGTTTGTTTGTTTTAACTTAACTGTACATTACTTTAACTTATCTTAAATTAACTTTAACTTAATTTTTTCTTTGGTTTTTTGTTTTAACTTAACTAAACTAAACTTTAACATTTTTTAACATAACTTTAACTTAATTTTTTCTTTGGTTATTTGTTTTTACTTAACTGTACATTACTTTAACTTTTCGTAACTTTACTTTAACTTAATTTTTTCTTTGTTTTTTTGTTTTAACTTAATTTTACATTACTTTAACATTTCTTAACTTAACTTTAACTTAATTTTTTTTTTGTTTTTTTGTTTTAACTTAACTGTACATTACTTAAACTTATCTTAACTTAACTTTAACTTAAGTTTTTCTTTGTTTTTTTGATTTAACTTAATTGTACATTACTTTAACTTATATTAACTTAATTTAAACTTAACTTTATTTATGTATTTTGGTTTAAACTTGACTTTACTAAACTTAAACTTATCTTAACTTAACTTTAACTTAATTTTTTCTTTGTTTTTTTGTTTTAACTTAATTTTACATTACTTTAACTTATCTTAACTTTACTTTAACTTAATTTTTTCTTTGTTTTTTTGTTTTAACTTAACTGTACATTACTTTAACTTATCTTAACTTAATTTAAACTTAACTTTATTTTTGTATTTTTGTTTTAACTTAACTTTACTAAATTTTAACTTATCTTAACTTACCTTAAACTTAATTTTTTCTTTGGTTTTTTGTTTAAACTTAACTGTACATTACTTTACCTTAACTTAACTTAACTTTAACTTAATTTTTTCTTTGTTTGTTTGTTTTAACTTAACTGTACATTACTTTAACTTATCTTAAATTAACTTTAACTTAATTTTTTCTTTGGTTTTTTGTTTTAACTTATTTTAACTAAACTTTAACATTTTTTAACATAACTTTAACTTAATTTTTTCTTTGGTTATTTGTTTTTACTTAACTGTACATTACTTTAACTTTTCGTAACTTTACTTTAACTTAATTTTTTCTTTGTTTTTTTGTTTTAACTTAATTGTACATTACTTTAACTTATCTTAACTTAATTTTAACTTAACTTTATTTTTGTATTTTGGTTTAAACTTCACTTTACTAAACTTAAACTTATCTTAACTTAACTTTTACTTAATTTTTTCTTTGTTTATTTGTTTTAACTTAACTGTACATTACTTTAACTTATCTTAACTTAACTTTAACTTAATTTTTTCTTTGTTTTTTTGTTTTAACTTAATTTTACATTACTTTAACTTATCTTAACTTAACTTTAACTTAATTGTTTCTTTGTTTGTTTGTTTTAACTTTACTGTACATTACTTTAACTTATCTTTAATTAACTTTAACTTAATTTTTTCTTTGGTTTTTTGTTTTAACTTAACTTAAATAAACTTTTACATTTTTTAACATAACTTTAACTTAATTTTTTCTTTAGTTTTTTGTTTTTACTTAACTGTACATTACTTTAACTTATCGTAACTTAACTTTAACTTAATTTTTTCTTTGTTTTTTTGTTTTAACTTAATTTTACATTACTTTAACTTATCTTAACTTTACTTTAACTTAATTTTTTCTTTGTTTTTTTGATTTAACTTAATTGTACATTACTTTAACTTATCTTAACTTAATTTTAACTTAACTTTATTTTTGTATTTTGGTTTAAACTTGACTTTACTAAACTTAAACTTATCTTAACTTAACTTTAACTTAATTTTTTCTTTGTTTTTTTGTTTTAACTTAACTGTACATTACTTTAACTTATCTTAACTTAATTTAAACTTAACTTTATTTTTGTATTTTTGTTTTAACTTAACTTTACTAAATTTTAACTTATCTTAACTTACTTTAAACTTAATTTTTTCTTTGGTTTTTTGTTTAAACTTAACTGTACATTACTTAAACTTAACTAAACTTAACTTTAACTTAATTTTTTCTTTGTTTGTTTGTTTTAACTTAACTGTACATTACTTTAACTTATCTTAAATTAACTTTAACTTAATTTTTTCTTTGGTTTTTTGTTTTAACTTATCTAAACTAAACTTTAACATATTTTAACATAACTTTAACTTAATTTTTTCTTTGGTTATTTGTTTTTACTTAACTGTACATTACTTTAACTTTTCGTAACTTTACTTTAACTTAATTTTTTCTTTGTTTTTTTGTTTTAACTTAATTTTACATTAATTTAACTTATCTTAACTTAACTTTAACTTAATTTTTTTTTTGTTTTTTTGTTTTAACTTAATTTTACATTACTTTAACTTATCTTAACTTTACTTTAACTTAATTTTTTCTTTGTTTTTTTGATTTAACTTAATTGTACATTACTTTAACTTATCTTAACTCAATTTTAACTTAACTTTATTTTTGTATTTTGGTTTAAACTTCACTTTACTAAACTTAAACTTATCTTAACTTAACTTTTACTTAATTTTTTCTTTGTGTTTTTGTTTTAACTTAACTGTACATTACTTTAACTTATCTTAACTTAATTTAAACTTAACTTTATTTTTGTATTTTTGTTTTAACTTAACTTTACTAAATTTTAACTTATCTTAACTTAATTGAAACTTAACTTTATTTTTGTATTTTTGTTTTAACTTAACTTTACTAAATTTTAACTTATCTTAACTTACCTTAAACTTAATTTTTTCTTTGGTTTTTTGTTTAAACTTAACTGTACATTACTTTAACTTAACTTAACTTAACTTTAACTTAATTTTTTCTTTGTTTGTTTGTTTTAACTTAACTGTACATTACTTTAACTTATCTTAAATTAACTTTAACTTAATTTTTTCTTTGGTTTTTTGTTTTAACTTAACTTAACTAAACTTTAACATTTTTTAACATAACTTTAACTTAATTTTTTCTTTGGTTATTTGTTTTTACTTAACTGTACATTACTTTAACTTTTCGTAACTTTACTTTAACTTAATTTTTTCTTTGTTTTTTTGTTTTAACTTAATTGTACATTACTTTAACTTATCTTAACTTAATTTAAACTTAACTTTATTTTTGTATTTTGGTTTAAACTTCACTTTACTAAACTTAAACTTATCTTAACTTAACTTTTACTTAATTTTTTCTTTGTTTTTTTGTTTTAACTTAACTGTACATTACTTTAACTTATCTTAACTTAATTTAAACTTAACTTTATTTTTGTATTTTTGTTTTAACTTAACTTTACTAAATTTTAACTTATCTTAACTTACTTTAAACTAAATTTTTTCTTTGGTTTTTTGTTTAAACTTAACTGTACATTACTTTAACTTAACTTAACTTAACTTTAACTTAATTTTTTCTTTGTTTGTTTGTTTTAACTTAACTGTACATTTCTTTAACTTATCTTAAATTAACTTTAACTTAATTTTTTCTTTGGTTATTTGTTTTTACTTAACTGTACATTACTTTAACTTTTCGTAACTTTACTTTAACTTAATTTTTTCTTTGTTTTTTTGTTTTAACTTAATTTTACATTTCTTTAACTTATCTTAACTTTACTTTAACTTAATTTTTTTTTTGTTTTTTTGTTTTAACTTAACTGTACATTACTTTAACTTATCTTAACTTAACTTTAACTTAATTTTTTCTTTGTTTTTTTGTTTTAACTTAATTTAACATTACTTTAACTTATCTTAACTTTACTTTAACTTAATTTTTTTTTTGTTTTTTAGTTTTTACTTAACTGTACATTACTTTAACTTATCGTAACTTAACTTTTACTTAATTTTTTCTTTGTTTTTTTGTTTTAACTTTATTTAACATTACTTTAACTTATCTTAACTTAACTTTAACTCAATATTTTCTTTGTTTTTTTGTTTTAACTTAACTGTACAGTACTTTAACTTAACTTAACTTAACTTTAACTTAATTTTTTCTTTGTTTATTTGTTTTAACTTAACTGTACATTACTTTAACTTATCTTAACTTAACTTTAACTTAATTTTTTCTTTGTTTTTTTGTTTTAACTTAATTTTACATTACTTTAACTTATCTTAACTTAACTTTAACTTAATTGTTTCTTTGTTTGTTTGTTTTAACTTTACTGTACATTACTTTAACTTATCTTTAATTAACTTTAACTTAATTTTTTCTTTGGTTTTTTGTTTTAACTTAACTTAACTAAACTTTTACATTTTTTAACATAACTTTAACTTAATTTTTTCTTTAGTTTTTTGTTTTTACTTAACTGTACATTACTTTAACTTATCTTAAATTAACTTTAACTTAATTTTTTCTTTGGTTTTTTGTTTTAACTTAACTTAACTAAACTTTTACATTTTTTAACATAACTTTAACTTATTTTTTTCTTTGGTTATTTGTTTTTACTTAACTGTACATTACTTAAACTTTTCGTAACTTTACTTTAACTTAATTTTTTCTTTGTTTTTTTGTTTTAACTTAATTTTACATTACTTTAACTTATCTTAACTTAACTTTTACTTAATTTTTTTTTGTTGTTTTGTTTTAACTTAACTGTACATTACTTTAACTTATCTTAACTTAACTTTAACTTAATTTTTTCTTTGTTTTTTTGTTTTAACTTAATTTTACATTACTTTAACTTATCTTAACTTTACTTTAACTTAATTTTTTCTTTGTTTTTTTGATTTAACTTAATTGTACATTACTTTAACTTATCTTAACTTAATTTTAACTTAACTTTATTTTTGTATTTTGGTTTAAACTTGACTTTACTAAACTTAAACTTATCTTAACTTAACTTTAACTTAATTTTTTCTTTGTTTTTTTGTTTTAACTTAACTGTACATTACTTTAACTTATCTTAACTTAATTTAAACTTAACTTTATTTTTGTATTTTTGTTTTAACTTAACTTTACTAAATTTTAACTTATCTTAACTTACTTTAAACTTAATTTTTTCTTTGGTTTTTTGTTTAAACTTAACTGTACATTACTTTACCTTAACTTAACTTAACTATAACTTAATTTTTTCTTTGTTTGTTTGTTTTAACTTAACTGTACATTACTTTAACTTATCTTAAATTAACTTTAACTTAATTTTTTCTTTGGTTTTTTGTTTTAACTTATCTAAACTAAACTTTAACATATTTTAACATAACTTTAACTTAATTTTTTCTTTGGTTATTTGTTTTTACTTAACTGTTCATTACTTTAACTTTTCGTAACTTTACTTTAACTTAATTTTTTCTTTGTTTTTTTGTTTTAACTTAATTTTACATTAATTTAACTTATCTTAACTTAACTTTAACTTAATTTTTTTTTTGTTTTTTTGTTTTAACTTAATTTTACATTACTTTAACTTATCTTAACTTTACTTTAACTTAATTTTTTCTTTGTTTTTTTGATTTAACTTAATTGTACATTACTTTAACTTATCTAAACTCAATTTTAACTTAACTTTATTTTTGTATTTTGGTTTAAACTTCACTTTACTAAACTTAAACTTATCTTAACTTAACTTTTACTTAATTTTTTCTTTGTGTTTTTGTTTTAACTTAACTGTACATTACTTTAACTTATCTTAACTTAATTTAAACTTAACTTTATTTTTGTATTTTTGTTTTAACTTAACTTTACTAAATTTTAACTTATCTTAACTTAATTTAAACTTAACTTTATTTTTGTATTTTTGTTTTAACTTAACTTTACTAAATTTTAACTTATCTTAACTTACCTTAAACTTAATTTTTTCTTTGGTTTTTTGTTTAAACTTAACTGTACATTACTTTAACTTAACTTAACTTAACTTTAACTTAATTTTTTCTTTGTTTGTTTGTTTTAACTTAACTGTACATTACTTTAACTTATCTTAAATTAACTTTAACTTAATTTTTTCTTTGGTTTTTTGTTTTAACTTAACTTAACTAAACTTTAACATTTTTTAACATAACTTTAACTTAATTTTTTCTTTGGTTATTTGTTTTTACTTAACTGTACATTACTTTAACTTTTCGTAACTTTACTTTAACTTAATTTTTTCTTTGTTTTTTTGTTTTAACTTAATTGTACATTACTTTAACTTATCTTAACTTAATTTTAACTTAACTTTATTTTTGTATTTTGGTTTAAACTTCACTTTACTAAACTTAAACTTATCTTAACTTAACTTTTACTTAATTTTTTCTTTGTTTTTTTGTTTTAACTTAACTGTACATTACTTTAACTTATCTTAACTTAATTTAAACTTAACTTTATTTTTGTATTTTTGTTTTAACTTAACTTTACTAAATTTTAACTTATCTTAACTTACTTTAAACTTAATTTTTTCTTTGGTTTTTTGTTTAAACTTAACTGTACATTACTTTAACTTAACTTAACTTAACTTTAACTTAATTTTTTCTTTGTTTGTTTGTTTTAACTTAACTGTACATTTCTTTAACTTATCTTAAATTAACTTTAACTTAATTTTTTCTTTGGTTATTTGTTTTTACTTAACTGTACATTACTTTAACTTTTCGTAACTTTACTTTAACTTAATTTTTTCTTTGTTTTTTTGTTTTAACTTAATTTTACATTTCTTTAACTTATCTTAACTTTACTTTAACTTAATTTTTTTTTTGTTTTTTTGTTTTAACTTAACTGTACATTACTTTAACTTATCTTAACTTAACTTTAACTTAATTTTTTCTTTGTTTTTTTGTTTTTACTTAATTTAACATTACTTTAACTTATCTTAACTTTACTTTAACTTAATTTTTTTTTTGTTTTTTTGTTTTTACTTAACTGTACATTACTTTAACTTATCGTAACTTAACTTTTACTTAATTTTTTCTTTGTTTTTTTGTTTTAACTTTATTTAACATTACTTTAACTTATCTTAACTTAACTTTAACTCAATATTTTCTTTGTTTTTTTGTTTTAACTTAACTGTACAGTACTTTAACTTAACTTAACTTAACTTTAACTTAATTTTTTCTTTGTTTATTTGTTTTAACTTAACTGTACATTACTTTAACTTATCTTAACTTAACTTTAACTTAATTTTTTCTTTGTTTTTTTGTTTTAACTTAATTTTACATTACTTTAACTTATCTTAACTTAACTTTAACTTAATTGTTTCTTTGTTTGTTTGTTTTAACTTTACTGTACATTACTTTAACTTATCTTTAATTAACTTTAACTTAATTTTTTCTTTGGTTTTTTGTTTTAACTTAACTTAACTAAACTTTTACATTTTTTAACATAACTTTAACTTAATTTTTTCTTTAGTTTTTTGTTTTTACTTAACTGTACATTACTTTAACTTATCTTAAATTAACTTTAACTTAATTTTTTCTTTGGTTTTTTGTTTTAACTTAACTTAACTAAACTTTTACATTTTTTAACATAACTTTAACTTAATTTTTTCTTTGGTTATTTGTTTTTACTTAACTGTACATTACTTAAACTTTTCGTAACTTTACTTTAACTTAATTTTTTCTTTGTTTTTTTGTTTTAACTTAATTTTACATTACTTTAACTTATCTTAACTTAACTTTTACTTAATTTTTTTTTGTTGTTTTGTTTTAACTTAACTGTACATTACTTTAACTTATCTTAACTTAACTTTAACTTAATTTTTTCTTTGTTTTTTTGTTTTAACTTAATTTTACATTACTTTAACTTATCTTAACTTTACTTTAACTTAATTTTTTCTTTGTTTTTTTGATTTAACTTAATTGTACATTACTTTAACTTATCTTAACTTAATTTTAACTTAACTTTATTTTTGTATTTTGGTTTAAACTTGACTTTACTAAACTTAAACTTATCTTAACTTAACTTTAACTTAATTTTTTCTTTGTTTTTTTGTTTTAACTTAACTGTACATTACTTTAACTTATCTTAACTTAATTTAAACTTAACTTTATTTTTGTATTTTTGTTTTAACTTAACTTTACTAAATTTTAACTTATCTTAACTTACTTTAAACTTAATTTTTTCTTTGGTTTTTTGTTTAAACTTAACTGTACATTACTTTACCTTAACTTAACTTAACTTTAACTTAATTTTTTCTTTGTTTGTTTGTTTTAACTTAACTGTACATTACTTTAACTTATCTTTAATTAACTTTAACTTAATTTTTTCTTTGGTTTTTTGTTTTAACTTATCTAAACTAAACTTTAACATATTTTAACATAACTTTAACTTAATTTTTTCTTTGGTTATTTGTTTTTACTTAACTGTTCATTACTTTAACTTTTCGTAACTTTACTTTAACTTAATTTTTTCTTTGTTTTTTTGTTTTAACTTAATTTTACATTAATTTAACTTATCTTAACTTAACTTTAACTTAATTTTTTTTTTGTTTTTTTGTTTTAACTTAATTTTACATTACTTTAACTTATCTTAACTTTACTTTAACTTAATTTTTTCTTTGTTTTTGTGATTTAACTTAATTGTACATTACTTTAACTTATCTTAACTCAATTTTAACTTAACTTTATTTTTGTATTTTGGTTTAAACTTCACTTTACTAAACTTAAACTTATCTTAACTTAACTTTTACTTAATTTTTTCTTTGTGTTTTTGTTTTAACTTAACTGTACATTACTTTAACTTATCTTAACTTAATTTAAACTTAACTTTATTTTTGTATTTTTGTTTTAACTTAACTTTACTAAATTTTAACTTATCTTAACTTAATTTAAACTTAACTTTATTTTTGTATTTTTGTTTTAACTTAACTTTACTAAATTTTAACTTATCTTAACTTACCTTAAACTTAATTTTTTCTTTGGTTTTTTGTTTAAACTTAACTGTACATTACTTTAACTTATCTTAAATTAACTTTAACTTAATTTTTTCTTTGGTTTTTTGTTTTAACTTAACTTAACTAAACTTTAACATTTTTTAACATAACTTTAACTTAATTTTTTCTTTGGTTATTTGTTTTTACTTAACTGTACATTACTTTAACTTTTCGTAACTTTACTTTAACTTAATTTTTTCTTTGTTTTTTTGTTTTAACTTAATTGTACATTACTTTAACTTATCTTAACTTAATTTTAACTTAACTTTATTTTTGTATTTTGGTTTAAACTTCACTTTACTAAACTTAAACTTATCTTAACTTAACTTTTACTTAATTTTTTCTTTGTTTTTTTGTTTTAACTTAACTGTACATTACTTTAACTTATCTTAACTTAATTTAAACTTAACTTTATTTTTGTATTTTTGTTTTAACTTAACTTTACTAAATTTTAACTTATCTTAACTTACTTTAAACTAAATTTTTTCTTTGGTTTTTTGTTTAAACTTAACTGAACATTACTTTAACTTAACTTAACTTAACTTTAACTTAATTTTTTCTTTGTTTGTTTGTTTTAACTTAACTGTACATTTCTTTAACTTATCTTAAATTAACTTTAACTTAATTTTTTCTTTGGTTATTTGTTTTTACTTAACTGTACATTACTTTAACTTAACTTAACTTAACTTTAACTTAATTGTTTCTTTGTTTGTTTGTTTTAACTTAACTGTACATTACTTAAACTTATCTTAACTTAACTTTAACTTAATTTTTTCTTTGTTTTTTTGTTTTAACTTAATTGTACATTACTTTAACTTATCTTAACTTTACTTTAACTTAATTTTTTCTTTGTTTTTTTGATTTAACTTAATTGTACATTACTTTAACTTATATTAACTTAATTTTAACTTAACTTTATTTTTGTATTTTGGTTTAAACTTGACTTTACTAAACTTAAACTTATCTTAACTTAACTTTTACTTAATTTTTTCTTTGTGTTTTTGTTTTAACTTAATTTAACATAGCTTTACCTTATCTTAACTTAACTTTAACTTATTTTTTTTTTGTTTTTTTGTTTTAACTTAACTGTACATTACTTTAACTTATCTTAACTTAACTTTAACTTTATTTTTTCTTTGTTTTTTTGTTTTAACTTAACTGTACATTACTTTAACTTATCTTAACTTAATTTAAACTTTACTTTATTTTTGTATTTTTGTTTTAACTTAACTTTACTAAATTTTAACTTATCTTAACTTACTTTAAACTTAATTTTTTCTTTGGTTTTTTGTTTAAACTTAACTGTACATTACTTTAACTTATCTTAAATTAACTTTAACTTAATTTTTTCTTTGGTTTTTTGTTTTAACTTAACTTAACTAAACTTTTACATTTTTTAACATAACTTTAACTTAATTTTTTCTTTGGTTATTTGTTTTTACTTAACTGTACATTACTTAAACTTTTCGTAACTTTACTTTAACTTAATTTTTTCTTTGTTTTTTTGTTTTAACTTAATTTTACATTACTTTAACTTATCTTAACTTAACTTTAACTTAATTTTTTTTTGTTGTTTTGTTTTAACTTAACTGTACATTACTTTAACTTATCTTAACTTAACTTTAACTTAATTTTTTCTTTGTTTTTTTGTTTTAACTTAATTTTACATTACTTTAACTTATCTTAACTTTACTTTAACTTAATTTTTTCTTTGTTTTTTTGATTTAACTTAATTGTACATTACTTTAACTTATCTTAACTTAATTTTAACTTAACTTTATTTTTGTATTTTGGTTTAAACTTGACTTTACTAAACTTTAAATTATCTTAACTTAACTTTAACTTAATTTTTTCTTTGTTTTTTTGTTTTAACTTAACTGTACATTACTTTAACTTATCTTTAATTAACTTTAACTTAATTTTTTCTTTGGTTTTTTGTTTTAACTTAACTTAACTAAACTTTTACATTTTTTAACATAACTTTAACTTAATTTTTTCTTTAGTTTTTTGTTTTAACTTAACTGTACATTACTTTAACTTATCTTAACTTAACTTTAACTTAATTTTTTTTTTGTTTTTTGTTTTAACTTAACTGTACATTACTTAAACTTATCTTAACTTAACTTTAACTTAATTTTTTCTTTGTTTTTTTGTTTTAACTTAATTTAACATTACTTTAACTTATCTTAACTTTACTTTAACTTAATTTTTTCTTTGTTTTTTTGATTTAACTTAATTGTACATAACTTTAACTTATCTTAACTTAATTTTAACTTAACTTTATTTTTGTATTTTGGTTTAAACTTGACTTTACTAAACTTAAACTTTTCTTTAATTAACTTTAACTTAATTTTTTCTTTGTTTTTTTGTTTTAACTTAACTTAACATAGCTTTAACTTATCTTAACTTAACTTTAACTTTATTTTTTCTTTGTTTTTTTGTTTTAACTTAACTGTACATTACTTTAACTTATCTTAACTTAATTTAAACTTTACTTTATTTTTGTATTTTTGTTTTAACTTAACTTTACTAAATTTTAACTTATCTTAACTTACTTTAAACTTAATTTTTTCTTTGGTTTTTTGTTTAAACTTAACTGTACATTACTTTAACTTATCTTAAATTAACTTTAACTTAATTTTTTCTTTGGTTTTTTGTTTTAACTTAACTTAACTAAACTTTTACATTTTTTAACATAACTTTAACTTAATTTTTTCTTTGGTTATTTGTTTTTACTTAACTGTACATTACTTAAACTTTTCGTAACTTTACTTTAACTTAATTTTTTCTTTGTTTTTTTGTTTTAACTTAATTTTACATTACTTTAACTTATCTTAACTTAACTTTAACTTAATTTTTTTTTGTTGTTTTGTTTTAACTTAACTGTACATTACTTTAACTTATCTTAACTTAACTTTAACTTAAGTTTTTCTTTGTTTTTTTGATTTAACTTAATTGTACATTACTTTAACTTATATTAACTTAATTTAAACTTAACTTTATTTATGTATTTTGGTTTAAACTTGACTTTACTAAACTTAAACTTATCTTAACTTAACTTTTACTTAATTTTTTCTTTGTGTTTTTGTTTTAACTTAACTGTACATTACTTTAACTTATCTTAACTTAATTTAAACTTAACTTTATTTTTGTATTTTTGTTTTAACTTAACTTTACTAAATTTTAACTTATCTTAACTTACCTTAAACTTAATTTTTTCTTTGGTTTTTTGTTTAAACTTAACTGTACATTACTTTAACTTATCTTAAATTAACTTTAACTTAATTTTTTCTTTGGTTTTTTGTTTTAACTTAACTTAACTAAACTTTAACATTTTTTAACATAACTTTAACTTAATTTTTTCTTTGGTTATTTGTTTTTACTTAACTGTTCATTACTTTAACTTTTCGTAACTTTACTTTAACTTAATTTTTTCTTTGTTTTTTTGTTTTAACTTAATTTTACATTAATTTAACTTATCTTAACTTAACTTTAACTTAATTTTTTTTTTGTTTTTTTGTTTTAACTTAATTTTACATTACTTTAACTTATCTTAACTTTACTTTAACTTAATTTTTTCTTTGTTTTTGTGATTTAACTTAATTGTACATTACTTTAACTTATCTTAACTCAATTTTAACTTAACTTTATTTTTGTATTTTGGTTTAAACTTCACTTTACTAAACTTAAACTTATCTTAACTTAACTTTTACTTAATTTTTTCTTTGTGTTTTTGTTTTAACTTAACTGTACATTACTTTAACTTATCTTAACTTAATTTAAACTTAACTTTATTTTTGTATTTTTGTTTTAACTTAACTTTACTAAATTTTAACTTATCTTAACTTAATTTAAACTTAACTTTATTTTTGTATTTTTGTTTTAACTTAACTTTACTAAATTTTAACTTATCTTAACTTACCTTAAACTTAATTTTTTCTTTGGTTTTTTGTTTAAACTTAACTGTACATTACTTTAACTTATCTTAAATTAACTTTAACTTAATTTTTTCTTTGGTTTTTTGTTTTAACTTAACTTAACTAAACTTTAACATTTTTTAACATAACTTTAACTTAATTTTTTCTTTGGTTATTTGTTTTTACTTAACTGTACATTACTTTAACTTTTCGTAACTTTACTTTAACTTAATTTTTTCTTTGTTTTTTTGTTTTAACTTAATTGTACATTACTTTAACTTATCTTAACTTAATTTTAACTTAACTTTATTTTTGTATTTTGGTTTAAACTTCACTTTACTAAACTTAAACTTATCTTAACTTAACTTTTACTTAATTTTTTCTTTGTTTTTTTGTTTTAACTTAACTGTACATTACTTTAACTTATCTTAACTTAATTTAAACTTAACTTTATTTTTGTATTTTTGTTTTAACTTAACTTTACTAAATTTTAACTTATCTTAACTTACTTTAAACTAAATTTTTTCTTTGGTTTTTTGTTTAAACTTAACTGAACATTACTTTAACTTAACTTAACTTAACTTTAACTTAATTTTTTCTTTGTTTGTTTGTTTTAACTTAACTGTACATTTCTTTAACTTATCTTAAATTAACTTTAACTTAATTTTTTCTTTGGTTATTTGTTTTTACTTAACTGTACATTACTTTAACTTAACTTAACTTAACTTTAACTTAATTGTTTCTTTGTTTGTTTGTTTTAACTTAACTGTACATTACTTAAACTTATCTTAACTTAACTTTAACTTAATTTTTTCTTTGTTTTTTTGTTTTAACTTAATTGTACATTACTTTAACTTATCTTAACTTTACTTTAACTTAATTTTTTCTTTGTTTTTTTGATTTAACTTAATTGTACATTACTTTAACTTATATTAACTTAATTTTAACTTAACTTTATTTTTGTATTTTGGTTTAAACTTGACTTTACTAAACTTAAACTTATCTTAACTTAACTTTTACTTAATTTTTTCTTTGTGTTTTTGTTTTAACTTAATTTAACATAGCTTTACCTTATCTTAACTTAACTTTAACTTATTTTTTTTTTGTTTTTTTGTTTTAACTTAACTGTACATTACTTTAACTTATCTTAACTTAATTTAAACTTTACTTTTTTTTGTATTTTTGTTTTAACTTAACTTTACTAAATTTTAACTTATCTTAACTTACTTTAAACTTAATTTTTTCTTTGGTTTTTTGTTTAAACTTAACTGTACATTACTTTAACTTAACTTAACTTAACTTTAACTTAATTGTTTCTTTGTTTGTTTGTTTTAACTTTACTGTACATTACTTTAACTTATCTTTAATTAACTTTAACTTAATTTTTTCTTTGGTTTTTTGTTTTAACTTAACTTAACTAAACTTTTACATTTTTTAACATAACTTTAACTTAATTTTTTCTTTAGTTTTTTGTTTTAACTTAACTGTACATTACTTTAACTTATCTTAACTTAACTTTAACTTAATTTTTTTTTTGTTTTTTGTTTTAACTTAACTGTACATTACTTAAACTTATCTTAACTTAACTTTAACTTAATTTTTTCTTTGTTTTTTTGTTTTAACTTAATTTAACATTACTTTAACTTATCTTAACTTTACTTTAACTTAATTTTTTCTTTGTTTTTTTGATTTAACTTAATTGTACATAACTTTAACTTATCTTAACTTAATTTTAACTTAACTTTATTTTTGTATTTTGGTTTAAACTTGACTTTACTAAACTTAAACTTATCTTTAATTAACTTTAACTTAATTTTTTCTTTGTTTTTTTGTTTTAACTTAACTTAACATAGCTTTAACTTATCTTAACTTAACTTTAACTTTATTTTTTCTTTGTTTTTTTGTTTTAACTTAACTGTACATTACTTTAACTTATCTTAACTTAATTTAAACTTTACTTTATTTTTGTATTTTTGTTTTAACTTAACTTTACTAAATTTTAACTTATCTTAACTTACTTTAAACTTAATTTTTTCTTTGGTTTTTTGTTTAAACTTAACTGTACATTACTTTAACTTATCTTAAATTAACTTTAACTTAATTTTTTCTTTGGTTTTTTGTTTTAACTTAACTTAACTAAACTTTTACATTTTTTAACATAACTTTAACTTAATTTTTTCTTTGGTTATTTGTTTTTACTTAACTGTACATTACTTAAACTTTTCGTAACTTTACTTTAACTTAATTTTTTCTTTGTTTTTTTGTTTTAACTTAATTTTACATTACTTTAACTTATCTTAACTTAACTTTAACTTAATTTTTTTTTGTTGTTTTGTTTTAACTTAACTGTACATTACTTTAACTTATCTTAACTTAACTTTAACTTAATTTTTTCTTTGTTTTTTTGTTTTAACTTAATTTTACATTACTTTAACTTATCTTAACTTTACTTTAACTTAATTTTTTCTTTGTTTTTTTGATTTAACTTAATTGTACATTACTTTAACTTATCTTAACTTAATTTTAACTTAACTTTATTTTTGTATTTTGGTTTAAACTTGACTTTACTAAACTTTAAATTATCTTAACTTAACTTTAACTTAATTTTTTCTTTGTTTTTTTGTTTTAACTTAACTGTACATTACTTTAACTTATCTTTAATTAACTTTAACTTAATTTTTTCTTTGGTTTTTTGTTTTAACTTAACTTAACTAAACTTTTACATTTTTTAACATAACTTTAACTTAATTTTTTCTTTAGTTTTTTGTTTTAACTTAACTGTACATTACTTTAACTTATCTTAACTTAACTTTAACTTAATTTTTTTTTTGTTTTTTGTTTTAACTTAACTGTACATTACTTAAACTTATCTTAACTTAACTTTAACTTAATTTTTTCTTTGTTTTTTTGTTTTAACTTAATTTAACATTACTTTAACTTATCTTAACTTTACTTTAACTTAATTTTTTCTTTGTTTTTTTGATTTAACTTAATTGTACATAACTTTAACTTATCTTAACTTAATTTTAACTTAACTTTATTTTTGTATTTTGGTTTAAACTTGACTTTACTAAACTTAAACTTTTCTTTAATTAACTTTAACTTAATTTTTTCTTTGTTTTTTTGTTTTAACTTAACTTAACATAGCTTTAACTTATCTTAACTTAACTTTAACTTTATTTTTTCTTTGTTTTTTTGTTTTAACTTAACTGTACATTACTTTAACTTATCTTAACTTAATTTAAACTTTACTTTATTTTTGTATTTTTGTTTTAACTTAACTTTACTAAATTTTAACTTATCTTAACTTACTTTAAACTTAATTTTTTCTTTGGTTTTTTGTTTAAACTTAACTGTACATTACTTTAACTTATCTTAAATTAACTTTAACTTAATTTTTTCTTTGGTTTTTTGTTTTAACTTAACTTAACTAAACTTTTACATTTTTTAACATAACTTTAACTTAATTTTTTCTTTGGTTATTTGTTTTTACTTAACTGTACATTACTTAAACTTTTCGTAACTTTACTTTAACTTAATTTTTTCTTTGTTTTTTTGTTTTAACTTAATTTTACATTACTTTAACTTATCTTAACTTAACTTTAACTTAATTTTTTTTTGTTGTTTTGTTTTAACTTAACTGTACATTACTTTAACTTATCTTAACTTAACTTTAACTTAAGTTTTTCTTTGTTTTTTTGATTTAACTTAATTGTACATTACTTTAACTTATATTAACTTAATTTAAACTTAACTTTATTTATGTATTTTGGTTTAAACTTGACTTTACTAAACTTAAACTTATCTTAACTTAACTTTAACTTAATTTTTTCTTTGTTTTTTTGTTTTAACTTAATTTTACATTACTTTAACTTATCTTAACTTTACTTTAACTTAATTTTTTCTTTGTTTTTTTGTTTTAACTTAACTGTACATTACTTTAACTTATCTTAACTTAATTTAAACTTAACTTTATTTTTGTATTTTTGTTTTAACTTAACTTTACTAAATTTTAACTTATCTTAACTTACCTTAAACTTAATTTTTTCTTTGGTTTTTTGTTTAAACTTAACTGTACATTACTTTACCTTAACTTAACTTAACTTTAACTTAATTTTTTCTTTGTTTGTTTGTTTTAACTTAACTGTACATTACTTTAACTTATCTTAAATTAACTTTAACTTAATTTTTTCTTTGGTTTTTTGTTTTAACTTATTTTAACTAAACTTTAACATTTTTTAACATAACTTTAACTTAATTTTTTCTTTGGTTATTTGTTTTTACTTAACTGTACATTACTTTAACTTTTCGTAACTTTACTTTAACTTAATTTTTTCTTTGTTTTTTTGTTTTAACTTAATTGTACATTACTTTAACTTATCTTAACTTAATTTTAACTTAACTTTATTTTTGTATTTTGGTTTAAACTTCACTTTACTAAACTTAAACTTATCTTAACTTAACTTTTACTTAATTTTTTCTTTGTTTTTTTGTTTTAACTTAACTGTACATTACTTTAACTTATCTTAACTTAATTTAAACTTAACTTTATTTTTGTATTTTTGTTTTAACTTAACTTTACTAAATTTTAACTTATCTTAACTTACTTTAAACTTAATTTTTTCTTTGATTTTTTGTTTAAACTTAACTGTACATTACTTTAACTTAACTTAACTTAACTTTACCTTAATTTTTTCTTTGTTTGTTTGTTTTAACTTAACTGTACATTACTTTAACTTATCTTAAATTAACTTTAACTTAATTTTTTCTTTGTTTATTTGTTTTTACTTAACTGTACATTACTTTAACTTATCGTAACTTTACTTTAACTTAATTTTTTCTTTGTTTTTTTGTTTTAACTTAATTTTACATTACTTTAACTTATCTTAACTTAACTTTAACTTAATTTTTTTTTTGTTTTTTTGTTTTAACTTAACTTAAATAAACTTTTACATTTTTTAACATAACTTTAACTTAATTTTTTCTTTAGTTTTTTGTTTTTACTTAACTGTACATTACTTTAACTTATCTTAACTTAACTTTAACTTAATTTTTTTTTGTTGTTTTGTTTTAACTTAACTGTACATTACTTTAACTTATCTTAACTTAACTTTAACTTAATTTTTTCTTTGTTTTTTTGTTTTAACTTAACTGTACATTACTTTAACTTATCTTAACTTAATTTAAACTTAACTTTATTTTTGTATTTTTGTTTTAACTTAACTTTACTAAATTTTAACTTATCTTAACTTACTTTAAACTTAATTTTTTCTTTGGTTTTTTGTTTAAACTTAACTGTACATTACTTAAACTTAACTTAACTTAACTTTAACTTAATTTTTTCTTTGTTTGTTTGTTTTAACTTAACTGTACATTACTTTAACTTATCTTAAATTAACTTTAACTTAATTTTTTCTTTGGTTTTTTGTTTTAACTTAACTAAACTAAACTTTAACATTTTTTAACATAACTTTAACTTAATTTTTTCTTTGGTTATTTGTTTTTACTTAACTGTACATTACTTTAACTTTTCGTAACTTTACTTTAACTTAATTTTTTCTTTGTTTTTTTGTTTTAACTTAATTTTACATTACTTTAACATTTCTTAACTTAACTTTAACTTAATTTTTTTTTTGTTTTTTTGTTTTAACTTAACTGTACATTACTTAAACTTATCTTAACTTAACTTTAACTTAAGTTTTTCTTTGTTTTTTTGATTTAACTTAATTGTACATTACTTTAACTTATATTAACTTAATTTAAACTTAACTTTATTTATGTATTTTGGTTTAAACTTGACTTTACTAAACTTAAACTTATCTTAACTTAACTTTAACTTAATTTTTTCTTTGTTTTTTTGTTTTAACTTAATTTTACATTACTTTAACTTATCTTAACTTTACTTTAACTTAATTTTTTCTTTGTTTTTTTGTTTTAACTTAACTGTACATTACTTTAACTTATCTTAACTTAATTTAAACTTAACTTTATTTTTGTATTTTTGTTTTAACTTAACTTTACTAAATTTTAACTTATCTTAACTTACCTTAAACTTAATTTTTTCTTTGGTTTTTTGTTTAAACTTAACTGTACATTACTTTACCTTAACTTAACTTAACTTTAACTTAATTTTTTCTTTGTTTGTTTGTTTTAACTTAACTGTACATTACTTTAACTTATCTTAAATTAACTTTAACTTAATTTTTTCTTTGGTTTTTTGTTTTAACTTATTTTAACTAAACTTTAACATTTTTTAACATAACTTTAACTTAATTTTTTCTTTGGTTATTTGTTTTTACTTAACTGTACATTACTTTAACTTTTCGTAACTTTACTTTAACTTAATTTTTTCTTTGTTTTTTTGTTTTAACTTAATTGTACATTACTTTAACTTATCTTAACTTAATTTTAACTTAACTTTATTTTTGTATTTTGGTTTAAACTTCACTTTACTAAACTTAAACTTATCTTAACTTAACTTTTACTTAATTTTTTCTTTGTTTTTTTGTTTTAACTTAACTGTACATTACTTTAACTTATCTTAACTTAATTTAAACTTAACTTTATTTTTGTATTTTTGTTTTAACTTAACTTTACTAAATTTTAACTTATCTTAACTTACTTTAAACTTAATTTTTTCTTTGATTTTTTGTTTAAACTTAACTGTACATTACTTTAACTTAACTTAACTTAACTTTACCTTAATTTTTTCTTTGTTTGTTTGTTTTAACTTAACTGTACATTACTTTAACTTATCTTAAATTAACTTTAACTTAATTTTTTCTTTGTTTATTTGTTTTTACTTAACTGTACATTACTTTAACTTATCGTAACTTTACTTTAACTTAATTTTTTCTTTGTTTTTTTGTTTTAACTTAATTTTACATTACTTTAACTTATCTTAACTTAACTTTAACTTAATTTTTTTTTTGTTTTTTTGTTTTAACTTAACTGTACATTACTTTAACTTATCTTAACTTAACTTTAACTTAATTTTTTCTTTGTTTTTTTGTTTTAACTTAATTTAACATTACTTTAACTTATCTTAACTTTACTTTAACTTAATTTTTTTTTTGTTTCTTTGTTTTTACTTAACTGTACATTACTTTAACTTATCGTAACTTAACTTTTACTTAATTTTTTCTTTGTTTTTTTGTTTTAACTTAATTTTACATTACTTTAACTTATCTTAACTTAACTTTAACTCAATATTTTCTTTGTTTTTTTGTTTTAACTTAACTGTACAGTACTTTAACTTAACTTAACTTAACTTTAACTTAATTTTTTCTTTGTTTATTTGTTTTAACTTAACTGTACATTACTTTAACTTATCTTAACTTAACTTTAACTTAATTTTTTCTTTGTTTTTTTGTTTTAACTTAATTTTACATTACTTTAACTTATCTTAACTTAACTTTAACTTAATTGTTTCTTTGTTTGTTTGTTTTAACTTTACTGTAAATTACTTTAACTTATCTTTAATTAACTTTAACTTAATTTTTTCTTTGGTTTTTTGTTTTAACTTAACTTAAATAAACTTTTACATTTTTTAACATAACTTTAACTTAATTTTTTCTTTAGTTTTTTGTTTTTACTTAACTGTACATTACTTTAACTTATCGTAACTTAACTTTAACTTAATTTTTTCTTTGTTTTTTTGTTTTAACTTAATTTTACATTACTTTAACTTATCTTAACTTTACTTTAACTTAATTTTTTCTTTGTTTTTTTGATTTAACTTAATTGTACATTACTTTAACTTATCTTAACTTAATTTTAACTTAACTTTATTTTTGTATTTTGGTTTAAACTTGACTTTACTAAACTTAAACTTATCTTAACTTAACTTTAACTTAATTTTTTCTTTGTTTTTTTGTTTTAACTTAACTGTACATTACTTTAACTTATCTTAACTTAATTTAAACTTAACTTTATTTTTGTATTTTTGTTTTAACTTAACTTTACTAAATTTTAACTTATCTTAACTTACTTTAAACTTAATTTTTTCTTTGGTTTTTTGTTTAAACTTAACTGTACATTACTTAAACTTAACTAAACTTAACTTTAACTTAATTTTTTCTTTGTTTGTTTGTTTTAACTTAACTGTACATTACTTTAACTTATCTTAAATTAACTTTAACTTAATTTTTTCTTTGGTTTTTTGTTTTAACTTATCTAAACTAAACTTTAACATATTTTAACATAACTTTAACTTAATTTTTTCTTTGGTTATTTGTTTTTACTTAACTGTACATTACTTTAACTTTTCGTAACTTTACTTTAACTTAATTTTTTCTTTGTTTTTTTGTTTTAACTTAATTTTACATTAATTTAACTTATCTTAACTTAACTTTAACTTAATTTTTTTTTTGTTTTTTTGTTTTAACTTAATTTTACATTACTTTAACTTATCTTAACTTTACTTTAACTTAATTTTTTCTTTGTTTTTTTGATTTAACTTAATTGTACATTACTTTAACTTATCTTAACTCAATTTTAACTTAACTTTATTTTTGTATTTTGGTTTAAACTTCACTTTACTAAACTTAAACTTATCTTAACTTAACTTTTACTTAATTTTTTCTTTGTGTTTTTGTTTTAACTTAACTGTACATTACTTTAACTTATCTTAACTTAATTTAAACTTAACTTTATTTTTGTATTTTTGTTTTAACTTAACTTTACTAAATTTTAACTTATCTTAACTTAATTGAAACTTAACTTTATTTTTGTATTTTTGTTTTAACTTAACTTTACTAAATTTTAACTTATCTTAACTTACCTTAAACTTAATTTTTTCTTTGGTTTTTTGTTTAAACTTAACTGTACATTACTTTAACTTAACTTAACTTAACTTTAACTTAATTTTTTCTTTGTTTGTTTGTTTTAACTTAAATGTACATTACTTTAACTTATCTTAAATTAACTTTAACTTAATTTTTTCTTTGGTTTTTTGTTTTAACTTAACTTAACTAAACTTTAACATTTTTTAACATAACTTTAACTTAATTTTTTCTTTGGTTATTTGTTTTTACTTAACTGTACATTACTTTAACTTTTCGTAACTTTACTTTAACTTAATTTTTTCTTTGTTTTTTTGTTTTAACTTAATTGTACATTACTTTAACTTATCTTAACTTAATTTAAACTTAACTTTATTTTTGTATTTTGGTTTAAACTTCACTTTACTAAACTTAAACTTATCTTAACTTAACTTTTACTTAATTTTTTCTTTGTTTTTGTGTTTTAACTTAACTGTACATTACTTTAACTTATCTTAACTTAATTTAAACTTAACTTTATTTTTGTATTTTGGTTTAAACTTCACTTTACTAAACTTAAACTTATCTTAACTTAACTTTTACTTAATTTTTTCTTTGTTTTTTTGTTTTAACTTAACTGTACATTACTTTAACTTATCTTAACTTAATTTAAACTTAACTTTATTTTTGTATTTTTGTTTTAACTTAACTTTACTAAATTTTAACTTATCTTAACTTACTTTAAACTTAATTTTTTCTTTGATTTTTTGTTTAAACTTAAATGTACATTACTTTAACTTAACTTAACTTAACTTTAACTTAATTTTTTCTTTGTTTGTTTGTTTTAACTTAACTGTACATTACTTTAACTTATCTTAAATTAACTTTAACTTAATTTTTTCTTTGGTTATTTGTTTTTACTTCACTGTACATTACTTTAACTTATCGTAACTTTACTTTAACTTAATTTTTTCTTTGTTTTTTTGTTTTAACTTAATTTTACAGTACTTTAACTTATCTTAACTTAACTTTAACTAATTTTTTTTTTTGTTTTTTTGTTTTAACTTAACTGTACATTACTTTAACTTATCTTAACTTAACTTTAACTTAATTTTTTCTTTGTTTTTTTGTTTTTACTTAACTGTACATTACTTTAACTTATCGTAACTTTACTTTAACTTAATTTTTTCTTTGTTTTTTTGTTTTAACTTAACTGTACATTACTTTAACTTATCTTAACTTAACTTTAACTTAATTTTTTCTTTGTTTTTTTTATTTAACTTAATTGTACATTACTTTAACTTATCTTAACTTAATTTTAACTTAACTTTATTTTTGTATTATGGTTTAAACTTGACTTTACTAAACTTAAACTTATCTTTAATTAACTTTAACTTAATTTTTTCTTTGTTTTTTTGTTTTAACTTAACTTAACATAGCTTTAACTTATCTTAACTTAACTTTAACTTTATTTTTTCTTTGTTTTTTTGTTTTAACTTAACTGTACATTACTTTAACTTATCTTAACTTAATTTAAACTTTACTTTATTTTTGTATTTTTGTTTTAACTTAACTTTACTAAATTTTAACTTATCTTAACTTACTTTAAACTTAATTTTTTCTTTGGTTTTTTGTTTAAACTTAACTGTACATTACTTTAACTTATCTTAAATTAACTTTAACTTAATTTTTTCTTTGGTTTTTTGTTTTAACTTAACTTAACTAAACTTTTACATTTTTTAACATAACTTTAACTTAATTTTTTCTTTGGTTATTTGTTTTTACTTAACTGTACATTACTTAAACTTTTCGTAACTTTACTTTAACTTAATTTTTTCTTTGTTTTTTTGTTTTAACTTAATTTTACATTACTTTAACTTATCTTAACTTAACTTTAACTTAATTTTTTTTTGTTGTTTTGTTTTAACTTAACTGTACATTACTTTAACTTATCTTAACTTAACTTTAACTTAATTTTTTCTTTGTTTTTTTGTTTTAACTTAATTTTACATTACTTTAACTTATCTTAACTTTACTTTAACTTAATTTTTTCTTTGTTTTTTTGATTTAACTTAATTGTACATTACTTTAACTTATCTTAACTTAATTTTAACTTAACTTTATTTTTGTATTTTGGTTTAAACTTGACTTTACTAAACTTTAAATTATCTTAACTTAACTTTAACTTAATTTTTTCTTTGTTTTTTTGTTTTAACTTAACTGTACATTACTTTAACTTATCTTTAATTAACTTTAACTTAATTTTTTCTTTGGTTTTTTGTTTTAACTTAACTTAACTAAACTTTTACATTTTTTAACATAACTTTAACTTAATTTTTTCTTTAGTTTTTTGTTTTAACTTAACTGTACATTACTTTAACTTATCTTAACTTAACTTTAACTTAATTTTTTTTTTGTTTTTTGTTTTAACTTAACTGTACATTACTTAAACTTATCTTAACTTAACTTTAACTTAATTTTTTCTTTGTTTTTTTGTTTTAACTTAATTTAACATTACTTTAACTTATCTTAACTTTACTTTAACTTAATTTTTTCTTTGTTTTTTTGTTTTAACTTAATTTTACATTACTTTAACTTATCTTAACTTAACTTTAACTTAATTGTTTCTTTGTTTGTTTGTTTTAACTTTACTGTACATTACTTTAACTTATCTTTAATTAACTTTAACTTAATTTTTTCTTTGGTTTTTTGTTTTAACTTAACTTAACTAAACTTTTACATTTTTTAACATAACTTTAACTTAATTTTTTCTTTAGTTTTTTGTTTTTACTTAACTGTACATTACTTTAACTTATCTTAAATTAACTTTAACTTAATTTTTTCTTTGGTTTTTTGTTTTAACTTAACTTAACTAAACTTTTACATTTTTTAACATAACTTTAACTTAATTTTTTCTTTGGTTATTTGTTTTTACTTAACTGTACATTACTTAAACTTTTCGTAACTTTACTTTAACTTAATTTTTTCTTTGTTTTTTTGTTTTAACTTAATTTTACATTACTTTAACTTATCTTAACTTAACTTTTACTTAATTTTTTTTTGTTGTTTTGTTTTAACTTAACTGTACATTACTTTAACTTATCTTAACTTAACTTTAACTTAATTTTTTCTTTGTTTTTTTGTTTTAACTTAATTTTACATTACTTTAACTTATCTTAACTTTACTTTAACTTAATTTTTTCTTTGTTTTTTTGATTTAACTTAATTGTACATTACTTTAACTTATCTTAACTTAATTTTAACTTAACTTTATTTTTGTATTTTGGTTTAAACTTGACTTTACTAAACTTAAACTTATCTTAACTTAACTTTAACTTAATTTTTTCTTTGTTTTTTTGTTTTAACTTAACTGTACATTACTTTAACTTATCTTAACTTAATTTAAACTTAACTTTATTTTTGTATTTTTGTTTTAACTTAACTTTACTAAATTTTAACTTATCTTAACTTACTTTAAACTTAATTTTTTCTTTGGTTTTTTGTTTAAACTTAACTGTACATTACTTTAACTTAACTTAACTTAACTTTAACTTAATTTTTTCTTTGTTTGTTTGTTTTAACTTAACTGTACATTTCTTTAACTTATCTTAAATTAACTTTAACTTAATTTTTTCTTTGGTTATTTGTTTTTACTTAACTGTACATTACTTTAACTTTTCGTAACTTTACTTTAACTTAATTTTTTCTTTGTTTTTTTGTTTTAACTTAATTTTACATTTCTTTAACTTATCTTAACTTTACTTTAACTTAATTTTTTTTTTGTTTTTTTGTTTTAACTTAACTGTACATTACTTTAACTTATCTTAACTTAACTTTAACTTAATTTTTTCTTTGTTTTTTTGTTTTTACTTAATTTAACATTACTTTAACTTATCTTAACTTTACTTTAACTTAATTTTTTTTTTGTTTTTTTGTTTTTACTTAACTGTACATTACTTTAACTTATCGTAACTTAACTTTTACTTAATTTTTTCTTTGTTTTTTTGTTTTAACTTTATTTAACATTACTTTAACTTATCTTAACTTAACTTTAACTCAATATTTTCTTTGTTTTTTTGTTTTAACTTAACTGTACAGTACTTTAACTTAACTTAACTTAACTTTAACTTAATTTTTTCTTTGTTTATTTGTTTTAACTTAACTGTACATTACTTTAACTTATCTTAACTTAACTTTAACTTAATTTTTTCTTTGTTTTTTTGTTTTAACTTAATTTTACATTACTTTAACTTATCTTAACTTAACTTTAACTTAATTGTTTCTTTGTTTGTTTGTTTTAACTTTACTGTACATTACTTTAACTTATCTTTAATTAACTTTAACTTAATTTTTTCTTTGGTTTTTTGTTTTAACTTAACTTAACTAAACTTTTACATTTTTTAACATAACTTTAACTTAATTTTTTCTTTAGTTTTTTGTTTTTACTTAACTGTACATTACTTTAACTTATCTTAAATTAACTTTAACTTAATTTTTTCTTTGGTTATTTGTTTTTACTTAACTGTACATTACTTAAACTTTTCGTAACTTTACTTTAACTTAATTTTTTCTTTGTTTTTTTGTTTTAACTTAATTTTACATTACTTTAACTTATCTTAACTTAACTTTTACTTAATTTTTTTTTGTTGTTTTGTTTTAACTTAACTGTACATTACTTTAACTTATCTTAACTTAACTTTAACTTAATTTTTTCTTTGTTTTTTTGTTTTAACTTAATTTTACATTACTTTAACTTATCTTAACTTTACTTTAACTTAATTTTTTCTTTGTTTTTTTGATTTAACTTAATTGTACATTACTTTAACTTATCTTAACTTAATTTTAACTTAACTTTATTTTTGTATTTTGGTTTAAACTTGACTTTACTAAACTTAAACTTATCTTAACTTAACTTTAACTTAATTTTTTCTTTGTTTTTTTGTTTTAACTTAACTGTACATTACTTTAACTTATCTTAACTTAATTTAAACTTAACTTTATTTTTGTATTTTTGTTTTAACTTAACTTTACTAAATTTTAACTTATCTTAACTTACTTTAAACTTAATTTTTTCTTTGGTTTTTTGTTTAAACTTAACTGTACATTACTTTACCTTAACTTAACTTAACTTTAACTTAATTTTTTCTTTGTTTGTTTGTTTTAACTTAACTGTACATTACTTTAACTTATCTTTAATTAACTTTAACTTAATTTTTTCTTTGGTTTTTTGTTTTAACTTATCTAAACTAAACTTTAACATATTTTAACATAACTTTAACTTAATTTTTTCTTTGGTTATTTGTTTTTACTTAACTGTTCATTACTTTAACTTTTCGTAACTTTACTTTAACTTAATTTTTTCTTTGTTTTTTTGTTTTAACTTAATTTTACATTAATTTAACTTATCTTAACTTAACTTTAACTTAATTTTTTTTTTGTTTTTTTGTTTTAACTTAATTTTACATTACTTTAACTTATCTTAACTTTACTTTAACTTAATTTTTTCTTTGTTTTTGTGATTTAACTTAATTGTACATTACTTTAACTTATCTTAACTCAATTTTAACTTAACTTTATTTTTGTATTTTGGTTTAAACTTCACTTTACTAAACTTAAACTTATCTTAACTTAACTTTTACTTAATTTTTTCTTTGTGTTTTTGTTTTAACTTAACTGTACATTACTTTAACTTATCTTAACTTAATTTAAACTTAACTTTATTTTTGTATTTTTGTTTTAACTTAACTTTACTAAATTTTAACTTATCTTAACTTAATTTAAACTTAACTTTATTTTTGTATTTTTGTTTTAACTTAACTTTACTAAATTTTAACTTATCTTAACTTACCTTAAACTTAATTTTTTCTTTGGTTTTTTGTTTAAACTTAACTGTACATTACTTTAACTTATCTTAAATTAACTTTAACTTAATTTTTTCTTTGGTTTTTTGTTTTAACTTAACTTAACTAAACTTTAACATTTTTTAACATAACTTTAACTTAATTTTTTCTTTGGTTATTTGTTTTTACTTAACTGTACATTACTTTAACTTTTCGTAACTTTACTTTAACTTAATTTTTTCTTTGTTTTTTTGTTTTAACTTAATTGTACATTACTTTAACTTATCTTAACTTAATTTTAACTTAACTTTATTTTTGTATTTTGGTTTAAACTTCACTTTACTAAACTTAAACTTATCTTAACTTAACTTTTACTTAATTTTTTCTTTGTTTTTTTGTTTTAACTTAACTGTACATTACTTTAACTTATCTTAACTTAATTTAAACTTAACTTTATTTTTGTATTTTTGTTTTAACTTAACTTTACTAAATTTTAACTTATCTTAACTTACTTTAAACTAAATTTTTTCTTTGGTTTTTTGTTTAAACTTAACTGAACATTACTTTAACTTAACTTAACTTAACTTTAACTTAATTTTTTCTTTGTTTGTTTGTTTTAACTTAACTGTACATTTCTTTAACTTATCTTAAATTAACTTTAACTTAATTTTTTCTTTGGTTATTTGTTTTTACTTAACTGTACATTACTTTAACTTAACTTAACTTAACTTTAACTTAATTGTTTCTTTGTTTGTTTGTTTTAACTTAACTGTACATTACTTAAACTTATCTTAACTTAACTTTAACTTAATTTTTTCTTTGGTTATTTGTTTTAACTTAATTGTACATTACTTTAACTTATCTTAACTTTACTTTAACTTAATTTTTTCTTTGTTTTTTTGATTTAACTTAATTGTACATTACTTTAACTTATATTAACTTAATTTTAACTTAACTTTATTTTTGTATTTTGGTTTAAACTTGACTTTACTAAACTTAAACTTATCTTAACTTAACTTTTACTTAATTTTTTCTTTGTGTTTTTGTTTTAACTTAATTTAACATAGCTTTACCTTATCTTAACTTAACTTTAACTTATTTTTTTTTTGTTTTTTTGTTTTAACTTAACTGTACATTACTTTAACTTATCTTAACTTAACTTTAACTTTATTTTTTCTTTGTTTTTTTGTTTTAACTTAACTGTACATTACTTTAACTTATCTTAACTTAATTTAAACTTTACTTTATTTTTGTATTTTTGTTTTAACTTAACTTTACTAAATTTTAACTTATCTTAACTTACTTTAAACTTAATTTTTTCTTTGGTTTTTTGTTTAAACTTAACTGTACATTACTTTAACTTATCTTAAATTAACTTTAACTTAATTTTTTCTTTGGTTTTTTGTTTTAACTTAACTTAACTAAACTTTTACATTTTTTAACATAACTTTAACTTAATTTTTTCTTTGGTTATTTGTTTTTACTTAACTGTACATTACTTAAACTTTTCGTAACTTTACTTTAACTTAATTTTTTCTTTGTTTTTTTGTTTTAACTTAATTTTACATTACTTTAACTTATCTTAACTTAACTTTAACTTAATTTTTTTTTGTTGTTTTGTTTTAACTTAACTGTACATTACTTTAACTTATCTTAACTTAACTTTAACTTAATTTTTTCTTTGTTTTTTTGTTTTAACTTAATTTTACATTACTTTAACTTATCTTAACTTTACTTTAACTTAATTTTTTCTTTGTTTTTTTGATTTAACTTAATTGTACATTACTTTAACTTATCTTAACTTAATTTTAACTTAACTTTATTTTTGTATTTTGGTTTAAACTTGACTTTACTAAACTTTAAATTATCTTAACTTAACTTTAACTTAATTTTTTCTTTGTTTTTTTGTTTTAACTTAACTGTACATTACTTTAACTTATCTTTAATTAACTTTAACTTAATTTTTTCTTTGGTTTTTTGTTTTAACTTAACTTAACTAAACTTTTACATTTTTTAACATAACTTTAACTTAATTTTTTCTTTAGTTTTTTGTTTTAACTTAACTGTACATTACTTTAACTTATCTTAACTTAACTTTAACTTAATTTTTTTTTTGTTTTTTGTTTTAACTTAACTGTACATTACTTAAACTTATCTTAACTTAACTTTAACTTAATTTTTTCTTTGTTTTTTTGTTTTAACTTAATTTAACATTACTTTAACTTATCTTAACTTTACTTTAACTTAATTTTTTCTTTGTTTTTTTGATTTAACTTAATTGTACATAACTTTAACTTATCTTAACTTAATTTTAACTTAACTTTATTTTTGTATTTTGGTTTAAACTTGACTTTACTAAACTTAAACTTTTCTTTAATTAACTTTAACTTAATTTTTTCTTTGTTTTTTTGTTTTAACTTAACTTAACATAGCTTTAACTTATCTTAACTTAACTTTAACTTTATTTTTTCTTTGTTTTTTTGTTTTAACTTAACTGTACATTACTTTAACTTATCTTAACTTAATTTAAACTTTACTTTATTTTTGTATTTTTGTTTTAACTTAACTTTACTAAATTTTAACTTATCTTAACTTACTTTAAACTTAATTTTTTCTTTGGTTTTTTGTTTAAACTTAACTGTACATTACTTTAACTTATCTTAAATTAACTTTAACTTAATTTTTTCTTTGGTTTTTTGTTTTAACTTAACTTAACTAAACTTTTACATTTTTTAACATAACTTTAACTTAATTTTTTCTTTGGTTATTTGTTTTTACTTAACTGTACATTACTTAAACTTTTCGTAACTTTACTTTAACTTAATTTTTTCTTTGTTTTTTTGTTTTAACTTAATTTTACATTACTTTAACTTATCTTAACTTAACTTTAACTTAATTTTTTTTTGTTGTTTTGTTTTAACTTAACTGTACATTACTTTAACTTATCTTAACTTAACTTTAACTTAAGTTTTTCTTTGTTTTTTTGATTTAACTTAATTGTACATTACTTTAACTTATATTAACTTAATTTAAACTTAACTTTATTTATGTATTTTGGTTTAAACTTGACTTTACTAAACTTAAACTTATCTTAACTTAACTTTTACTTAATTTTTTCTTTGTGTTTTTGTTTTAACTTAACTGTACATTACTTTAACTTATCTTAACTTAATTTAAACTTAACTTTATTTTTGTATTTTTGTTTTAACTTAACTTTACTAAATTTTAACTTATCTTAACTTAATTTAAACTTAACTTTATTTTTGTATTTTTGTTTTAACTTAACTTTACTAAATTTTAACTTATCTTAACTTACCTTAAACTTAATTTTTTCTTTGGTTTTTTGTTTAAACTTAACTGTACATTACTTTAACTTATCTTAAATTAACTTTAACTTAATTTTTTCTTTGGTTTTTTGTTTTAACTTAACTTAACTAAACTTTAACATTTTTTAACATAACTTTAACTTAATTTTTTCTTTGGTTATTTGTTTTTACTTAACTGTTCATTACTTTAACTTTTCGTAACTTTACTTTAACTTAATTTTTTCTTTGTTTTGTTGTTTTAACTTAATTTTACATTAATTTAACTTATCTTAACTTAACTTTAACTTAATTTTTTTTTTGTTTTTTTGTTTTAACTTAATTTTACATTACTTTAACTTATCTTAACTTTACTTTAACTTAATTTTTTCTTTGTTTTTGTGATTTAACTTAATTGTACATTACTTTAACTTATCTTAACTCAATTTTAACTTAACTTTATTTTTGTATTTTGGTTTAAACTTCACTTTACTAAACTTAAACTTATCTTAACTTAACTTTTACTTAATTTTTTCTTTGTGTTTTTGTTTTAACTTAACTGTACATTACTTTAACTTATCTTAACTTAATTTAAACTTAACTTTATTTTTGTATTTTTGTTTTAACTTAACTTTACTAAATTTTAACTTATCTTAACTTAATTTAAACTTAACTTTATTTTTGTATTTTTGTTTTAACTTAACTTTACTAAATTTTAACTTATCTTAACTTACCTTAAACTTAATTTTTTCTTTGGTTTTTTGTTTAAACTTAACTGTACATTACTTTAACTTATCTTAAATTAACTTTAACTTAATTTTTTCTTTGGTTTTTTGTTTTAACTTAACTTAACTAAACTTTAACATTTTTTAACATAACTTTAACTTAATTTTTTCTTTGGTTATTTGTTTTTACTTAACTGTACATTACTTTAACTTTTCGTAACTTTACTTTAACTTAATTTTTTCTTTGTTTTTTTGTTTTAACTTAATTGTACATTACTTTAACTTATCTTAACTTAATTTTAACTTAACTTTATTTTTGTATTTTGGTTTAAACTTCACTTTACTAAACTTAAACTTATCTTAACTTAACTTTTACTTAATTTTTTCTTTGTTTTTTTGTTTTAACTTAACTGTACATTACTTTAACTTATCTTAACTTAATTTAAACTTAACTTTATTTTTGTATTTTTGTTTTAACTTAACTTTACTAAATTTTAACTTATCTTAACTTACTTTAAACTAAATTTTTTCTTTGGTTTTTTGTTTAAACTTAACTGAACATTACTTTAACTTAACTTAACTTAACTTTAACTTAATTTTTTCTTTGTTTGTTTGTTTTAACTTAACTGTACATTTCTTTAACTTATCTTAAATTAACTTTAACTTAATTTTTTCTTTGGTTATTTGTTTTTACTTAACTGTACATTACTTTAACTTAACTTAACTTAACTTTAACTTAATTGTTTCTTTGTTTGTTTGTTTTAACTTAACTGTACATTACTTAAACTTATCTTAACTTAACTTTAACTTAATTTTTTCTTTGTTTTTTTGTTTTAACTTAATTGTACATTACTTTAACTTATCTTAACTTTACTTTAACTTAATTTTTTCTTTGTTTTTTTGATTTAACTTAATTGTACATTACTTTAACTTATATTAACTTAATTTTAACTTAACTTTATTTTTGTATTTTGGTTTAAACTTGACTTTACTAAACTTAAACTTATCTTAACTTAACTTTTACTTAATTTTTTCTTTGTGTTTTTGTTTTAACTTAATTTAACATAGCTTTACCTTATCTTAACTTAACTTTAACTTATTTTTTTTTTGTTTTTTTGTTTTAACTTAACTGTACATTACTTTAACTTATCTTAACTTAATTTAAACTTTACTTTTTTTTGTATTTTTGTTTTAACTTAACTTTACTAAATTTTAACTTATCTTAACTTACTTTAAACTTAATTTTTTCTTTGGTTTTTTGTTTAAACTTAACTGTACATTACTTTAACTTAACTTAACTTAACTTTAACTTAATTGTTTCTTTGTTTGTTTGTTTTAACTTTACTGTACATTACTTTAACTTATCTTTAATTAACTTTAACTTAATTTTTTCTTTGGTTTTTTGTTTTAACTTAACTTAACTAAACTTTTACATTTTTTAACATAACTTTAACTTAATTTTTTCTTTAGTTTTTTGTTTTAACTTAACTGTACATTACTTTAACTTATCTTAACTTAACTTTAACTTAATTTTTTTTTTGTTTTTTGTTTTAACTTAACTGTACATTACTTAAACTTATCTTAACTTAACTTTAACTTAATTTTTTCTTTGTTTTTTTGTTTTAACTTAATTTAACATTACTTTAACTTATCTTAACTTTACTTTAACTTAATTTTTTCTTTGTTTTTTTGATTTAACTTAATTGTACATAACTTTAACTTATCTTAACTTAATTTTAACTTAACTTTATTTTTGTATTTTGGTTTAAACTTGACTTTACTAAACTTAAACTTATCTTTAATTAACTTTAACTTAATTTTTTCTTTGTTTTTTTGTTTTAACTTAACTTAACATAGCTTTAACTTATCTTAACTTAACTTTAACTTTATTTTTTCTTTGTTTTTTTGTTTTAACTTAACTGTACATTACTTTAACTTATCTTAACTTAATTTAAACTTTACTTTATTTTTGTATTTTTGTTTTAACTTAACTTTACTAAATTTTAACTTATCTTAACTTACTTTAAACTTAATTTTTTCTTTGGTTTTTTGTTTAAACTTAACTGTACATTACTTTAACTTATCTTAAATTAACTTTAACTTAATTTTTTCTTTGGTTTTTTGTTTTAACTTAACTTAACTAAACTTTTACATTTTTTAACATAACTTTAACTTAATTTTTTCTTTGGTTATTTGTTTTTACTTAACTGTACATTACTTAAACTTTTCGTAACTTTACTTTAACTTAATTTTTTCTTTGTTTTTTTGTTTTAACTTAATTTTACATTACTTTAACTTATCTTAACTTAACTTTAACTTAATTTTTTTTTGTTGTTTTGTTTTAACTTAACTGTACATTACTTTAACTTATCTTAACTTAACTTTAACTTAATTTTTTCTTTGTTTTTTTGTTTTAACTTAATTTTACATTACTTTAACTTATCTTAACTTTACTTTAACTTAATTTTTTCTTTGTTTTTTTGATTTAACTTAATTGTACATTACTTTAACTTATCTTAACTTAATTTTAACTTAACTTTATTTTTGTATTTTGGTTTAAACTTGACTTTACTAAACTTTAAATTATCTTAACTTAACTTTAACTTAATTTTTTCTTTGTTTTTTTGTTTTAACTTAACTGTACATTACTTTAACTTATCTTTAATTAACTTTAACTTAATTTTTTCTTTGGTTTTTTGTTTTAACTTAACTTAACTAAACTTTTACATTTTTTAACATAACTTTAACTTAATTTTTTCTTTAGTTTTTTGTTTTAACTTAACTGTACATTACTTTAACTTATCTTAACTTAACTTTAACTTAATTTTTTTTTTGTTTTTTGTTTTAACTTAACTGTACATTACTTAAACTTATCTTAACTTAACTTTAACTTAATTTTTTCTTTGTTTTTTTGTTTTAACTTAATTTAACATTACTTTAACTTATCTTAACTTTACTTTAACTTAATTTTTTCTTTGTTTTTTTGATTTAACTTAATTGTACATAACTTTAACTTATCTTAACTTAATTTTAACTTAACTTTATTTTTGTATTTTGGTTTAAACTTGACTTTACTAAACTTAAACTTTTCTTTAATTAACTTTAACTTAATTTTTTCTTTGTTTTTTTGTTTTAACTTAACTTAACATAGCTTTAACTTATCTTAACTTAACTTTAACTTTATTTTTTCTTTGTTTTTTTGTTTTAACTTAACTGTACATTACTTTAACTTATCTTAACTTAATTTAAACTTTACTTTATTTTTGTATTTTTGTTTTAACTTAACTTTACTAAATTTTAACTTATCTTAACTTACTTTAAACTTAATTTTTTCTTTGGTTTTTTGTTTAAACTTAACTGTACATTACTTTAACTTATCTTAAATTAACTTTAACTTAATTTTTTCTTTGGTTTTTTGTTTTAACTTAACTTAACTAAACTTTTACATTTTTTAACATAACTTTAACTTAATTTTTTCTTTGGTTATTTGTTTTTACTTAACTGTACATTACTTAAACTTTTCGTAACTTTACTTTAACTTAATTTTTTCTTTGTTTTTTTGTTTTAACTTAATTTTACATTACTTTAACTTATCTTAACTTAACTTTAACTTAATTTTTTTTTGTTGTTTTGTTTTAACTTAACTGTACATTACTTTAACTTATCTTAACTTAACTTTAACTTAAGTTTTTCTTTGTTTTTTTGATTTAACTTAATTGTACATTACTTTAACTTATATTAACTTAATTTAAACTTAACTTTATTTATGTATTTTGGTTTAAACTTGACTTTACTAAACTTAAACTTATCTTAACTTAACTTTAACTTAATTTTTTCTTTGTTTTTTTGTTTTAACTTAATTTTACATTACTTTAACTTATCTTAACTTAACTTAAACTTAATTTTTTCTTTGTTTTTTTGTTTTAACTTAACTGTACATTACTTTAACTTATCTTAACTTAATTTAAACTTAACTTTATTTTTGTATTTTTGTTTTAACTTAACTTTACTAAATTTTAACTTATCTTAACTTACTTTAAACTTAATTTTTTCTTTGGTTTTTTGTTTAAACTTAACTGTACATTACTTAAACTTAACTTAACTTAACTTTAACTTAATTTTTTCTTTGTTTGTTTGTTTTAACTTAACTGTACATTACTTTAACTTATCTTAAATTAACTTTAACTTAATTTTTTCTTTGGTTTTTTGTTTTAACTTAACTAAACTAAACTTTAACATTTTTTAACATAACTTTAACTTAATTTTTTCTTTGGTTATTTGTTTTTACTTAACTGTACATTACTTTAACTTTTCGTAACTTTACTTTAACTTAATTTTTTCTTTGTTTTTTTGTTTTAACTTAATTTTACATTACTTTAACATTTCTTAACTTAACTTTAACTTAATTTTTTTTTTGTTTTTTTGTTTTAACTTAACTGTACATTACTTAAACTTATCTTAACTTAACTTTAACTTAAGTTTTTCTTTGTTTTTTTGATTTAACTTAATTGTACATTACTTTAACTTATATTAACTTAATTTAAACTTAACTTTATTTATGTATTTTGGTTTAAACTTGACTTTACTAAACTTAAACTTATCTTAACTTAACTTTAACTTAATTTTTTCTTTGTTTTTTTGTTTTAACTTAATTTTACATTACTTTAACTTATCTTAACTTTACTTTAACTTAATTTTTTCTTTGTTTTTTTGTTTTAACTTAACTGTACATTACTTTAACTTATCTTAACTTAATTTAAACTTAACTTTATTTTTGTATTTTTGTTTTAACTTAACTTTACTAAATTTTAACTTATCTTAACTTACCTTAAACTTAATTTTTTCTTTGGTTTTTTGTTTAAACTTAACTGTACATTACTTTACCTTAACTTAACTTAACTTTAACTTAATTTTTTCTTTGTTTGTTTGTTTTAACTTAACTGTACATTACTTTAACTTATCTTAAATTAACTTTAACTTAATTTTTTCTTTGGTTTTTTGTTTTAACTTATTTTAACTAAACTTTAACATTTTTTAACATAACTTTAACTTAATTTTTTCTTTGGTTATTTGTTTTTACTTAACTGTACATTACTTTAACTTTTCGTAACTTTACTTTAACTTAATTTTTTCTTTGTTTTTTTGTTTTAACTTAATTGTACATTACTTTAACTTATCTTAACTTAATTTTAACTTAACTTTATTTTTGTATTTTGGTTTAAACTTCACTTTACTAAACTTAAACTTATCTTAACTTAACTTTTACTTAATTTTTTCTTTGTTTTTTTGTTTTAACTTAACTGTACATTACTTTAACTTATCTTAACTTAATTTAAACTTAACTTTATTTTTGTATTTTTGTTTTAACTTAACTTTACTAAATTTTAACTTATCTTAACTTACTTTAAACTTAATTTTTTCTTTGATTTTTTGTTTAAACTTAACTGTACATTACTTTAACTTAACTTAACTTAACTTTACCTTAATTTTTTCTTTGTTTGTTTGTTTTAACTTAACTGTACATTACTTTAACTTATCTTAAATTAACTTTAACTTAATTTTTTCTTTGTTTATTTGTTTTTACTTAACTGTACATTACTTTAACTTATCGTAACTTTACTTTAACTTAATTTTTTCTTTGTTTTTTTGTTTTAACTTAATTTTACATTACTTTAACTTATCTTAACTTAACTTTAACTTAATTTTTTTTTTGTTTTTTTGTTTTAACTTAACTGTACATTACTTTAACTTATCTTAACTTAACTTTAACTTAATTTTTTCTTTGTTTTTTTGTTTTAACTTAATTTAACATTACTTTAACTTATCTTAACTTTACTTTAACTTAATTTTTTTTTTGTTTCTTTGTTTTTACTTAACTGTACATTACTTTAACTTATCGTAACTTAACTTTTACTTAATTTTTTCTTTGTTTTTTTGTTTTAACTTAATTTTACATTACTTTAACTTATCTTAACTTAACTTTAACTCAATATTTTCTTTGTTTTTTTGTTTTAACTTAACTGTACAGTACTTTAACTTAACTTAACTTAACTTTAACTTAATTTTTTCTTTGTTTATTTGTTTTAACTTAACTGTACATTACTTTAACTTATCTTAACTTAACTTTAACTTAATTTTTTCTTTGTTTTTTTGTTTTAACTTAATTTTACATTACTTTAACTTATCTTAACTTAACTTTAACTTAATTGTTTCTTTGTTTGTTTGTTTTAACTTTACTGTAAATTACTTTAACTTATCTTTAATTAACTTTAACTTAATTTTTTCTTTGGTTTTTTGTTTTAACTTAACTTAAATAAACTTTTACATTTTTTAACATAACTTTAACTTAATTTTTTCTTTAGTTTTTTGTTTTTACTTAACTGTACATTACTTTAACTTATCGTAACTTAACTTTAACTTAATTTTTTCTTTGTTTTTTTGTTTTAACTTAATTTTACATTACTTTAACTTATCTTAACTTTACTTTAACTTAATTTTTTCTTTGTTTTTTTGATTTAACTTAATTGTACATTACTTTAACTTATCTTAACTTAATTTTAACTTAACTTTATTTTTGTATTTTGGTTTAAACTTGACTTTACTAAACTTAAACTTATCTTAACTTAACTTTAACTTAATTTTTTCTTTGTTTTTTTGTTTTAACTTAACTGTACATTACTTTAACTTATCTTAACTTAATTTAAACTTAACTTTATTTTTGTATTTTTGTTTTAACTTAACTTTACTAAATTTTAACTTATCTTAACTTACTTTAAACTTAATTTTTTCTTTGGTTTTTTGTTTAAACTTAACTGTACATTACTTAAACTTAACTAAACTTAACTTTAACTTAATTTTTTCTTTGTTTGTTTGTTTTAACTTAACTGTACATTACTTTAACTTATCTTAAATTAACTTTAACTTAATTTTTTCTTTGGTTTTTTGTTTTAACTTATCTAAACTAAACTTTAACATATTTTAACATAACTTTAACTTAATTTTTTCTTTGGTTATTTGTTTTTACTTAACTGTACATTACTTTAACTTTTCGTAACTTTACTTTAACTTAATTTTTTCTTTGTTTTTTTGTTTTAACTTAATTTTACATTAATTTAACTTATCTTAACTTAACTTTAACTTAATTTTTTTTTTGTTTTTTTGTTTTAACTTAATTTTACATTACTTTAACTTATCTTAACTTTACTTTAACTTAATTTTTTCTTTGTTTTTTTGATTTAACTTAATTGTACATTACTTTAACTTATCTTAACTCAATTTTAACTTAACTTTATTTTTGTATTTTGGTTTAAACTTCACTTTACTAAACTTAAACTTATCTTAACTTAACTTTTACTTAATTTTTTCTTTGTGTTTTTGTTTTAACTTAACTGTACATTACTTTAACTTATCTTAACTTAATTTAAACTTAACTTTATTTTTGTATTTTTGTTTTAACTTAACTTTACTAAATTTTAACTTATCTTAACTTAATTGAAACTTAACTTTATTTTTGTATTTTTGTTTTAACTTAACTTTACTAAATTTTAACTTATCTTAACTTACCTTAAACTTAATTTTTTCTTTGGTTTTTTGTTTAAACTTAACTGTACATTACTTAAACTTAACTTAACTTAACTTTAACTTAATTTTTTCTTTGTTTGTTTGTTTTAACTTAACTGTACATTACTTTAACTTATCTTAAATTAACTTTAACTTAATTTTTTCTTTGGTTTTTTGTTTTAACTTAACTAAACTAAACTTTAACATTTTTTAACATAACTTTAACTTAATTTTTTCTTTGGTTATTTGTTTTTACTTAACTGTACATTACTTTAACTTTTCGTAACTTTACTTTAACTTAATTTTTTCTTTGTTTTTTTGTTTTAACTTAATTTTACATTACTTTAACATTTCTTAACTTAACTTTAACTTAATTTTTTTTTTGTTTTTTTGTTTTAACTTAACTGTACATTACTTAAACTTATCTTAACTTAACTTTAACTTAAGTTTTTCTTTGTTTTTTTGATTTAACTTAATTGTACATTACTTTAACTTATATTAACTTAATTTAAACTTAACTTTATTTATGTATTTTGGTTTAAACTTGACTTTACTAAACTTAAACTTATCTTAACTTAACTTTAACTTAATTTTTTCTTTGTTTTTTTGTTTTAACTTAATTTTACATTACTTTAACTTATCTTAACTTTACTTTAACTTAATTTTTTCTTTGTTTTTTTGTTTTAACTTAACTGTACATTACTTTAACTTATCTTAACTTAATTTAAACTTAACTTTATTTTTGTATTTTTGTTTTAACTTAACTTTACTAAATTTTAACTTATCTTAACTTACCTTAAACTTAATTTTTTCTTTGGTTTTTTGTTTAAACTTAACTGTACATTACTTTACCTTAACTTAACTTAACTTTAACTTAATTTTTTCTTTGTTTGTTTGTTTTAACTTAACTGTACATTACTTTAACTTATCTTAAATTAACTTTAACTTAATTTTTTCTTTGGTTTTTTGTTTTAACTTATTTTAACTAAACTTTAACATTTTTTAACATAACTTTAACTTAATTTTTTCTTTGGTTATTTGTTTTTACTTAACTGTACATTACTTTAACTTTTCGTAACTTTACTTTAACTTAATTTTTTCTTTGTTTTTTTGTTTTAACTTAATTGTACATTACTTTAACTTATCTTAACTTAATTTTAACTTAACTTTATTTTTGTATTTTGGTTTAAACTTCACTTTACTAAACTTAAACTTATCTTAACTTAACTTTTACTTAATTTTTTCTTTGTTTTTTTGTTTTAACTTAACTGTACATTACTTTAACTTATCTTAACTTAATTTAAACTTAACTTTATTTTTGTATTTTTGTTTTAACTTAACTTTACTAAATTTTAACTTATCTTAACTTACTTTAAACTTAATTTTTTCTTTGATTTTTTGTTTAAACTTAACTGTACATTACTTTAACTTAACTTAACTTAACTTTACCTTAATTTTTTCTTTGTTTGTTTGTTTTAACTTAACTGTACATTACTTTAACTTATCTTAAATTAACTTTAACTTAATTTTTTCTTTGTTTATTTGTTTTTACTTAACTGTACATTACTTTAACTTATCGTAACTTTACTTTAACTTAATTTTTTCTTTGTTTTTTTGTTTTAACTTAATTTTACATTACTTTAACTTATCTTAACTTAACTTTAACTTAATTTTTTTTTTGTTTTTTTGTTTTAACTTAACTGTACATTACTTTAACTTATCTTAACTTAACTTTAACTTAATTTTTTCTTTGTTTTTTTGTTTTAACTTAATTTAACATTACTTTAACTTATCTTAACTTTACTTTAACTTAATTTTTTTTTTGTTTCTTTGTTTTTACTTAACTGTACATTACTTTAACTTATCGTAACTTAACTTTTACTTAATTTTTTCTTTGTTTTTTTGTTTTAACTTAATTTTACATTACTTTAACTTATCTTAACTTAACTTTAACTCAATATTTTCTTTGTTTTTTTGTTTTAACTTAACTGTACAGTACTTTAACTTAACTTAACTTAACTTTAACTTAATTTTTTCTTTGTTTATTTGTTTTAACTTAACTGTACATTACTTTAACTTATCTTAACTTAACTTTAACTTAATTTTTTCTTTGTTTTTTTGTTTTAACTTAATTTTACATTACTTTAACTTATCTTAACTTAACTTTAACTTAATTGTTTCTTTGTTTGTTTGTTTTAACTTTACTGTACATTACTTTAACTTATCTTTAATTAACTTTAACTTAATTTTTTCTTTGGTTTTTTGTTTTAACTTAACTTAAATAAACTTTTACATTTTTTAACATAACTTTAACTTAATTTTTTCTTTAGTTTTTTGTTTTTACTTAACTGTACATTACTTTAACTTATCGTAACTTAACTTTAACTTAATTTTTTCTTTGTTTTTTTGTTTTAACTTAATTTTACATTACTTTAACTTATCTTAACTTTACTTTAACTTAATTTTTTCTTTGTTTTTTTGATTTAACTTAATTGTACATTACTTTAACTTATCTTAACTTAATTTTAACTTAACTTTATTTATGTATTTTGGTTTAAACTTGACTTTACTAAACTTAAACTTATCTTAACTTAACTTTAACTTAATTTTTTCTTTGTTTTTTTGTTTTAACTTAACTGTACATTACTTTAACTTATCTTAACTTAATTTAAACTTAACTTTATTTTTGTATTTTTGTTTTAACTTAACTTTACTAAATTTTAACTTATCTTAACTTACTTTAAACTTAATTTTTTCTTTGGTTTTTTGTTTAAACTTAACTGTACATTACTTAAACTTAACTAAACTTAACTTTAACTTAATTTTTTCTTTGTTTGTTTGTTTTAACTTAACTGTACATTACTTTAACTTATCTTAAATTAACTTTAACTTAATTTTTTCTTTGGTTTTTTGTTTTAACTTATCTAAACTAAACTTTAACATATTTTAACATAACTTTAACTTAATTTTTTCTTTGGTTATTTGTTTTTACTTAACTGTACATTACTTTAACTTTTCGTAACTTTACTTTAACTTAATTTTTTCTTTGTTTTTTTGTTTTAACTTAATTTTACATTAATTTAACTTATCTTAACTTAACTTTAACTTAATTTTTTTTTTGTTTTTTTGTTTTAACTTAATTTTACATTACTTTAACTTATCTTAACTTTACTTTAACTTAATTTTTTCTTTGTTTTTTTGATTTAACTTAATTGTACATTACTTTAACTTATCTTAACTCAATTTTAACTTAACTTTATTTTTGTATTTTGGTTTAAACTTCACTTTACTAAACTTAAACTTATCTTAACTTAACTTTTACTTAATTTTTTCTTTGTGTTTTTGTTTTAACTTAACTGTACATTACTTTAACTTATCTTAACTTAATTTAAACTTAACTTTATTTTTGTATTTTTGTTTTAACTTAACTTTACTAAATTTTAACTTATCTTAACTTAATTGAAACTTAACTTTATTTTTGTATTTTTGTTTTAACTTAACTTTACTAAATTTTAACTTATCTTAACTTACCTTAAACTTAATTTTTTCTTTGGTTTTTTGTTTAAACTTAACTGTACATTACTTTAACTTAACTTAACTTAACTTTAACTTAATTTTTTCTTTGGTTATTTGTTTTTACTTAACTGTACATTACTTAAACTTTTCGTAACTTTACTTTAACTTAATTTTTTCTTTGTTTTTTTGTTTTAACTTAATTTTACATTACTTTAACTTATCTTAACTTAACTTTTACTTAATTTTTTTTTGTTGTTTTGTTTTAACTTAACTGTACATTACTTTAACTTATCTTAACTTAACTTTAACTTAATTTTTTCTTTGTTTTTTTGTTTTAACTTAATTTTACATTACTTTAACTTATCTTAACTTTACTTTAACTTAATTTTTTCTTTGTTTTTTTGATTTAACTTAATTGTACATTACTTTAACTTATCTTAACTTAATTTTAACTTAACTTTATTTTTGTATTTTTGTTTTAACTTAACTTTACTAAATTTTAACTTATCTTAACTTAATTGAAACTTAACTTTATTTTTGTATTTTTGTTTTAACTTAACTTTACTAAATTTTAACTTATCTTAACTTACCTTAAACTTAATTTTTTCTTTGGTTTTTTGTTTAAACTTAACTGTACATTACTTTAACTTAACTTAACTTAACTTTAACTTAATTTTTTCTTTGTTTGTTTGTTTTAACTTAACTGTACATTACTTTAACTTATCTTAAATTAACTTGAACTTAATTTTTTCTTTGGTTTTTTGTTTTAACTTAACTTAACTAAACTTTAACATTTTTTAACATAACTTTAACTTAATTTTTTCTTTGGTTATTTGTTTTTACTTAACTGTACATTACTTTAACTTTTCGTAACTTTACTTTAACTTAATTTTTTCTTTGTTTTTTTGTTTTAACTTAACTGTACATTACTTTAACTTATCTTAACTTAACTTTAACTTAATTTTTTCTTTGTTTTTTTGTTTTAACTTAATTTTACATTACTTTAACTTATCTTAACTTAACTTTAACTTAATTGTTTCTTTGTTTGTTTGTTTTAACTTTACTGTACATTACTTTAACTTATCTTTAATTAACTTTAACTTAATTTTTTCTTTGGTTTTTTGTTTTAACTTAACTTAAATAAACTTTTACATTTTTTAACATAACTTTAACTTAATTTTTTCTTTAGTTTTTTGTTTTTACTTAACTGTACATTACTTTAACTTATCGTAACTTAACTTTAACTTAATTTTTTCTTTGTTTTTTTGTTTTAACTTAATTTTACATTACTTTAACTTATCTTAACTTTACTTTAACTTAATTTTTTCTTTGTTTTTTTGATTTAACTTAATTGTACATTACTTTAACTTATCTTAACTTAATTTTAACTTAACTTTATTTATGTATTTTGGTTTAAACTTGACTTTACTAAACTTAAACTTATCTTAACTTAACTTTAACTTAATTTTTTCTTTGTTTTTTTGTTTTAACTTAACTGTACATTACTTTAACTTATCTTAACTTAATTTAAACTTAACTTTATTTTTGTATTTTTGTTTTAACTTAACTTTACTAAATTTTAACTTATCTTAACTTACTTTAAACTTAATTTTTTCTTTGGTTTTTTGTTTAAACTTAACTGTACATTACTTAAACTTAACTAAACTTAACTTTAACTTAATTTTTTCTTTGTTTGTTTGTTTTAACTTAACTGTACATTACTTTAACTTATCTTAAATTAACTTTAACTTAATTTTTTCTTTGGTTTTTTGTTTTAACTTATCTAAACTAAACTTTAACATATTTTAACATAACTTTAACTTAATTTTTTCTTTGGTTATTTGTTTTTACTTAACTGTACATTACTTTAACTTTTCGTAACTTTACTTTAACTTAATTTTTTCTTTGTTTTTTTGTTTTAACTTAATTTTACATTAATTTAACTTATCTTAACTTAACTTTAACTTAATTTTTTTTTTGTTTTTTTGTTTTAACTTAATTTTACATTACTTTAACTTATCTTAACTTTACTTTAACTTAATTTTTTCTTTGTTTTTTTGATTTAACTTAATTGTACATTACTTTAACTTATCTTAACTCAATTTTAACTTAACTTTATTTTTGTATTTTGGTTTAAACTTCACTTTACTAAACTTAAACTTATCTTAACTTAACTTTTACTTAATTTTTTCTTTGTGTTTTTGTTTTAACTTAACTGTACATTACTTTAACTTATCTTAACTTAATTTAAACTTAACTTTATTTTTGTATTTTTGTTTTAACTTAACTTTACTAAATTTTAACTTATCTTAACTTAATTGAAACTTAACTTTATTTTTGTATTTTTGTTTTAACTTAACTTTACTAAATTTTAACTTATCTTAACTTACCTTAAACTTAATTTTTTCTTTGGTTTTTTGTTTAAACTTAACTGTACATTACTTTAACTTAACTTAACTTAACTTTAACTTAATTTTTTCTTTGTTTGTTTGTTTTAACTTAACTGTACATTACTTTAACTTATCTTAAATTAACTTGAACTTAATTTTTTCTTTGGTTTTTTGTTTTAACTTAACTTAACTAAACTTTAACATTTTTTAACATAACTTTAACTTAATTTTTTCTTTGGTTATTTGTTTTTACTTAACTGTACATTACTTTAACTTTTCGTAACTTTACTTTAACTTAATTTTTTCTTTGTTTTTTTGTTTTAACTTAATTGTACATTACTTTAACTTATCTTAACTTAATTTAAACTTAACTTTATTTTTGTATTTTGGTTTAAACTTCACTTTACTAAACTTAAACTTATCTTAACTTAACTTTTACTTAATTTTTTCTTTGTTTTTGTGTTTTAACTTAACTGTACATTACTTTAACTTATCTTAACTTAATTTAAACTTAACTTTATTTTTGTATTTTTGTTTTAACTTAACTTTACTAAATTTTAACTTATCTTAACTTACTTTAAACTAAATTTTTTCTTTGGTTTTTTGTTTAAACTTAACTGTACATTACTTTAACTTAACTTAACTTAACTTTAACTTAATTTTTTCTTTGTTTGTTTGTTTTAACTTAACTGTACATTTCTTTAACTTATCTTAAATTAACTTTAACTTAATTTTTTCTTTGGTTATTTGTTTTTACTTAACTGTACATTACTTTAACTTTTCGTAACTTTACTTTAACTTAATTTTTTCTTTGTTTTTTTGTTTTAACTTAATTTTACATTTCTTTAAATTATCTTAACTTTACTTTAACTTAATTTTTTTTTTGTTTTTTTGTTTTAACTTAACTGTACATTACTTTAACTTATCTTAACTTAACTTTAACTTAATTTTTTCTTTGTTTTTTTGTTTTAACTTAATTTAACATTACTTTAACTTATCTTAACTTTACTTTAACTTAATTTTTTTTTTGTTTTTTAGTTTTTACTTAACTGTACATTACTTTAACTTATCGTAACTTAACTTTTACTTAATTTTTTCTTTGTTTTTTTGTTTTAACTTTATTTAACATTACTTTAACTTATCTTAACTTAACTTTAACTCAATATTTTCTTTGTTTTTTTGTTTTAACTTAACTGTACAGTACTTTAACTTAACTTAACTTAACTTTAACTTAATTTTTTCTTTGTTTATTTGTTTTAACTTAACTGTACATTACTTTAACTTATCTTAACTTAACTTTAACTTAATTTTTTCTTTGTTTTTTTGTTTTAACTTAATTTTACATTACTTTAACTTATCTTAACTTAACTTTAACTTAATTGTTTCTTTGTTTGTTTGTTTTAACTTTACTGTACATTACTTTAACTTATCTTTAATTAACTTTAACTTAATTTTTTCTTTGGTTTTTTGTTTTAACTTAACTTAACTAAACTTTTACATTTTTTAACATAACTTTAACTTAATTTTTTCTTTAGTTTTTTGTTTTTACTTAACTGTACATTACTTTAACTTATCTTAAATTAACTTTAACTTAATTTTTTCTTTGGTTTTTTGTTTTAACTTAACTTAACTAAACTTTTACATTTTTTAACATAACTTTAACTTAATTTTTTCTTTGGTTATTTGTTTTTACTTAACTGTACATTACTTAAACTTTTCGTAACTTTACTTTAACTTAATTTTTTCTTTGTTTTTTTGTTTTAACTTAATTTTACATTACTTTAACTTATCTTAACTTAACTTTTACTTAATTTTTTTTTGTTGTTTTGTTTTAACTTAACTGTACATTACTTTAACTTATCTTAACTTAACTTTAACTTAATTTTTTCTTTGTTTTTTTGTTTTAACTTAATTTTACATTACTTTAACTTATCTTAACTTTACTTTAACTTAATTTTTTCTTTGTTTTTTTGATTTAACTTAATTGTACATTACTTTAACTTATCTTAACTTAATTTTAACTTAACTTTATTTTTGTATTTTGGTTTAAACTTGACTTTACTAAACTTAAACTTATCTTAACTTAACTTTAACTTAATTTTTTCTCTGTTTTTTTGTTTTAACTTAACTGTACATTACTTTAACTTATCTTAACTTAATTTAAACTTAACTTTATTTTTGTATTTTTGTTTTAACTTAACTTTACTAAATTTTAACTTATCTTAACTTACTTTAAACTTAATTTTTTCTTTGGTTTTTTGTTTAAACTTAACTGTACATTACTTTACCTTAACTTAACTTAACTTTAACTTAATTTTTTCTTTGTTTGTTTGTTTTAACTTAACTGTACATTACTTTAACTTATCTTAAATTAACTTTAACTTAATTTTTTCTTTGGTTTTTTGTTTTAACTTATCTAAACTAAACTTTAACATATTTTAACATAACTTTAACTTAATTTTTTCTTTGGTTATTTGTTTTTACTTAACTGTTCATTACTTTAACTTTTCGTAACTTTACTTTAACTTAATTTTTTCTTTGTTTTTTTGTTTTAACTTAATTTTACATTAATTTAACTTATCTTAACTTAACTTTAACTTAATTTTTTTTTTGTTTTTTTGTTTTAACTTAATTTTACATTACTTTAACTTATCTTAACTTTACTTTAACTTAATTTTTTCTTTGTTTTTTTGATTTAACTTAATTGTACATTACTTTAACTTATCTAAACTCAATTTTAACTTAACTTTATTTTTGTATTTTGGTTTAAACTTCACTTTACTAAACTTAAACTTATCTTAACTTAACTTTTACTTAATTTTTTCTTTGTGTTTTTGTTTTAACTTAACTGTACATTACTTTAACTTATCTTAACTTAATTTAAACTTAACTTTATTTTTGTATTTTTGTTTTAACTTAACTTTACTAAATTTTAACTTATCTTAACTTAATTTAAACTTAACTTTATTTTTGTATTTTTGTTTTAACTTAACTTTACTAAATTTTAACTTATCTTAACTTACCTTAAACTTAATTTTTTCTTTGGTTTTTTGTTTAAACTTAACTGTACATTACTTTAACTTAACTTAACTTAACTTTAACTTAATTTTTTCTTTGTTTGTTTGTTTTAACTTAACTGTACATTACTTTAACTTATCTTAAATTAACTTTAACTTAATTTTTTCTTTGGTTTTTTGTTTTAACTTAACTTAACTAAACTTTAACATTTTTTAACATAACTTTAACTTAATTTTTTCTTTGGTTATTTGTTTTTACTTAACTGTACATTACTTTAACTTTTCGTAACTTTACTTTAACTTAATTTTTTCTTTGTTTTTTTGTTTTAACTTAATTGTACATTACTTTAACTTATCTTAACTTAATTTTAACTTAACTTTATTTTTGTATTTTGGTTTAAACTTCACTTTACTAAACTTAAACTTATCTTAACTTAACTTTTACTTAATTTTTTCTTTGTTTTTTTGTTTTAACTTAACTGTACATTACTTTAACTTATCTTAACTTAATTTAAACTTAACTTTATTTTTGTATTTTTGTTTTAACTTAACTTTACTAAATTTTAACTTATCTTAACTTACTTTAAACTTAATTTTTTCTTTGGTTTTTTGTTTAAACTTAACTGTACATTACTTTAACTTAACTTAACTTAACTTTAACTTAATTTTTTCTTTGTTTGTTTGTTTTAACTTAACTGTACATTTCTTTAACTTATCTTAAATTAACTTTAACTTAATTTTTTCTTTGGTTATTTGTTTTTACTTAACTGTACATTACTTTAACTTTTCGTAACTTTACTTTAACTTAATTTTTTCTTTGTTTTTTTGTTTTAACTTAATTTTACATTTCTTTAACTTATCTTAACTTTACTTTAACTTAATTTTTTTTTTGTTTTTTTGTTTTAACTTAACTGTACATTACTTTAACTTATCTTAACTTAACTTTAACTTAATTTTTTCTTTGTTTTTTTGTTTTTACTTAATTTAACATTACTTTAACTTATCTTAACTTTACTTTAACTTAATTTTTTTTTTGTTTTTTTGTTTTTACTTAACTGTACATTACTTTAACTTATCGTAACTTAACTTTTACTTAATTTTTTCTTTGTTTTTTTGTTTTAACTTTATTTAACATTACTTTAACTTATCTTAACTTAACTTTAACTCAATATTTTCTTTGTTTTTTTGTTTTAACTTAACTGTACAGTACTTTAACTTAACTTAACTTAACTTTAACTTAATTTTTTCTTTGTTTATTTGTTTTAACTTAACTGTACATTACTTTAACTTATCTTAACTTAACTTTAACTTAATTTTTTCTTTGTTTTTTTGTTTTAACTTAATTTTACATTACTTTAACTTATCTTAACTTAACTTTAACTTAATTGTTTCTTTGTTTGTTTGTTTTAACTTTACTGTACATTACTTTAACTTATCTTTAATTAACTTTAACTTAATTTTTTCTTTGGTTTTTTGTTTTAACTTAACTTAACTAAACTTTTACATTTTTTAACATAACTTTAACTTAATTTTTTCTTTAGTTTTTTGTTTTTACTTAACTGTACATTACTTTAACTTATCTTAAATTAACTTTAACTTAATTTTTTCTTTGGTTTTTTGTTTTAACTTAACTTAACTAAACTTTTACATTTTTTAACATAACTTTAACTTAATTTTTTCTTTGGTTATTTGTTTTTACTTAACTGTACATTACTTAAACTTTTCGTAACTTTACTTTAACTTAATTTTTTCTTTGTTTTTTTGTTTTAACTTAATTTTACATTACTTTAACTTATCTTAACTTAACTTTTACTTAATTTTTTTTTGTTGTTTTGTTTTAACTTAACTGTACATTACTTTAACTTATCTTAACTTAACTTTAACTTAATTTTTTCTTTGTTTTTTTGTTTTAACTTAATTTTACATTACTTTAACTTATCTTAACTTTACTTTAACTTAATTTTTTCTTTGTTTTTTTGATTTAACTTAATTGTACATTACTTTAACTTATCTTAACTTAATTTTAACTTAACTTTATTTTTGTATTTTGGTTTAAACTTGACTTTACTAAACTTAAACTTATCTTAACTTAACTTTAACTTAATTTTTTCTTTGTTTTTTTGTTTTAACTTAACTGTACATTACTTTAACTTATCTTAACTTAATTTAAACTTAACTTTATTTTTGTATTTTTGTTTTAACTTAACTTTACTAAATTTTAACTTATCTTAACTTACTTTAAACTTAATTTTTTCTTTGGTTTTTTGTTTAAACTTAACTGTACATTACTTTACCTTAACTTAACTTAACTTTAACTTAATTTTTTCTTTGTTTGTTTGTTTTAACTTAACTGTACATTACTTTAACTTATCTTTAATTAACTTTAACTTAATTTTTTCTTTGGTTTTTTGTTTTAACTTATCTAAACTAAACTTTAACATATTTTAACATAACTTTAACTTAATTTTTTCTTTGGTTATTTGTTTTTACTTAACTGTTCATTACTTTAACTTTTCGTAACTTTACTTTAACTTAATTTTTTCTTTGTTTTTTTGTTTTAACTTAATTTTACATTAATTTAACTTATCTTAACTTAACTTTAACTTAATTTTTTTTTTGTTTTTTTGTTTTAACTTAATTTTACATTACTTTAACTTATCTTAACTTTACTTTAACTTAATTTTTTCTTTGTTTTTGTGATTTAACTTAATTGTACATTACTTTAACTTATCTTAACTCAATTTTAACTTAACTTTATTTTTGTATTTTGGTTTAAACTTCACTTTACTAAACTTAAACTTATCTTAACTTAACTTTTACTTAATTTTTTCTTTGTGTTTTTGTTTTAACTTAACTGTACATTACTTTAACTTATCTTAACTTAATTTAAACTTAACTTTATTTTTGTATTTTTGTTTTAACTTAACTTTACTAAATTTTAACTTATCTTAACTTAATTTAAACTTAACTTTATTTTTGTATTTTTGTTTTAACTTAACTTTACTAAATTTTAACTTATCTTAACTTACCTTAAACTTAATTTTTTCTTTGGTTTTTTGTTTAAACTTAACTGTACATTACTTTAACTTATCTTAAATTAACTTTAACTTAATTTTTTCTTTGGTTTTTTGTTTTAACTTAACTTAACTAAACTTTAACATTTTTTAACATAACTTTAACTTAATTTTTTCTTTGGTTATTTGTTTTTACTTAACTGTACATTACTTTAACTTTTCGTAACTTTACTTTAACTTAATTTTTTCTTTGTTTTTTTGTTTTAACTTAATTGTACATTACTTAAACTTATCTTAACTTAATTTTAACTTAACTTTATTTTTGTATTTTGGTTTAAACTTCACTTTACTAAACTTAAACTTATCTTAACTTAACTTTTACTTAATTTTTTCTTTGTTTTTTTGTTTTAACTTAACTGTACATTACTTTAACTTATCTTAACTTAATTTAAACTTAACTTTATTTTTGTATTTTTGTTTTAACTTAACTTTACTAAATTTTAACTTATCTTAACTTACTTTAAACTAAATTTTTTCTTTGGTTTTTTGTTTAAACTTAACTGAACATTACTTTAACTTAACTTAACTTAACTTTAACTTAATTTTTTCTTTGTTTGTTTGTTTTAACTTAACTGTACATTTCTTTAACTTATCTTAAATTAACTTTAACTTAATTTTTTCTTTGGTTATTTGTTTTTACTTAACTGTACATTACTTTAACTTTTCGTAACTTTACTTTAACTTAATTTTTTCTTTGTTTTTTTGTTTTAACTTAATTTTACATTTCTTTAACTTATCTTAACTTTACTTTAACTTAATTTTTTTTTTGTTTTTTTGTTTTAACTTAACTGTACATTACTTTAACTTATCTTAACTTAACTTTAACTTAATTTTTTCTTTGTTTTTTTGTTTTAACTTAATTTAACATTACTTTAACTTATCTTAACTTTACTTTAACTTAATTTTTTTTTTGTTTTTTTGTTTTTACTTAACTGTACATTACTTTAACTTATCGTAACTTAACTTTTACTTAATTTTTTCTTTGTTTTTTTGTTTTAACTTTATTTAACATTACTTTAACTTATCTTAACTTAACTTTAACTCAATATTTTCTTTGTTTTTTTGTTTTAACTTAACTGTACAGTACTTTAACTTAACTTAACTTAACTTTAACTTAATTTTTTCTTTGTTGATTTGTTTTAACTTAACTGTACATTACTTTAACTTATCTTAACTTAACTTTAACTTAATTTTTTCTTTGTTTTTTTGTTTTAACTTAATTTTACATTACTTTAACTTATCTTAACTTAACTTTAACTTAATTGTTTCTTTGTTTGTTTGTTTTAACTTTACTGTACATTACTTTAACTTATCTTTAATTAACTTTAACTTAATTTTTTCTTTGGTTTTTTGTTTTAACTTAACTTAACTAAACTTTTACATTTTTTAACATAACTTTAACTTAATTTTTTCTTTAGTTTTTTGTTTTTACTTAACTGTACATTACTTTAACTTATCTTAAATTAACTTTAACTTAATTTTTTCTTTGGTTTTTTGTTTTAACTTAACTTAACTAAACTTTTACATTTTTTAACATAACTTTAACTTAATTTTTTCTTTGGTTATTTGTTTTTACTTAACTGTACATTACTTAAACTTTTCGTAACTTTACTTTAACTTAATTTTTTCTTTGTTTTTTTGTTTTAACTTAATTTTACATTACTTTAACTTATCTTAACTTAACTTTTACTTAATTTTTTTTTGTTGTTTTGTTTTAACTTAACTGTACATTACTTTAACTTATCTTAACTTAACTTTAACTTAATTTTTTCTTTGTTTTTTTGTTTTAACTTAATTTTACATTACTTTAACTTATCTTAACTTTACTTTAACTTAATTTTTTCTTTGTTTTTTTGATTTAACTTAATTGTACATTACTTTAACTTATCTTAACTTAATTTTAACTTAACTTTATTTTTGTATTTTGGTTTAAACTTGACTTTACTAAACTTAAACTTATCTTAACTTAACTTTAACTTAATTTTTTCTTTGTTTTTTTGTTTTAACTTAACTGTACATTACTTTAACTTATCTTAACTTAATTTAAACTTAACTTTATTTTTGTATTTTTGTTTTAACTTAACTTTACTAAATTTTAACTTATCTTAACTTACTTTAAACTTAATTTTTTCTTTGGTTTTTTGTTTAAACTTAACTGTACATTACTTAAACTTAACTTAACTTAACTTTAACTTAATTTTTTCTTTGTTTGTTTGTTTTAACTTAACTGTACATTACTTTAACTTATCTTAAATTAACTTTAACTTAATTTTTTCTTTGGTTTTTTGTTTTAACTTAACTAAACTAAACTTTAACATTTTTTAACATAACTTTAACTTAATTTTTTCTTTGGTTATTTGTTTTTACTTAACTGTACATTACTTTAACTTTTCGTAACTTTACTTTAACTTAATTTTTTCTTTGTTTTTTTGTTTTAACTTAATTTTACATTACTTTAACTTATCTTAACTTTACTTTAACTTAATTTTTTCTTTGTTTTTTTGATTTAACTTAATTGTACATTACTTTAACTTATCTTAACTCAATTTTAACTTAACTTTATTTTTGTATTTTGGTTTAAACTTCACTTTACTAAACTTAAACTTATCTTAACTTAACTTTTACTTAATTTTTTCTTTGTGTTTTTGTTTTAACTTAACTGTACATTACTTTAACTTATCTTAACTTAATTTAAACTTAACTTTATTTTTGTATTTTTGTTTTAACTTAACTTTACTAAATTTTAACTTATCTTAACTTACCTTAAACTTAATTTTTTCTTTGGTTTTTTGTTTAAACTTAACTGTACATTACTTTAACTTAACTTAACTTAACTTTAACTTAATTTTTTCTTTGTTTGTTTGTTTTAACTTAACTGTACATTACTTTAACTTATCTTAAATTAACTTTAACTTAATTTTTTCTTTGGTTTTTTGTTTTAACTTAACTTAACTAAACTTTAACATTTTTTAACATAACTTTAACTTAATTTTTTCTTTGGTTATTTGTTTTTACTTAACTGTACATTACTTTAACTTTTCGTAACTTTACTTTAACTTAATTTTTTCTTTGTTTTTTTGTTTTAACTTAATTGTACATTACTTTAACTTATCTTAACTTAATTTTAACTTAACTTTATTTTTGTATTTTGGTTTAAACTTCACTTTACTAAACTTAAACTTATCTTAACTTAACTTTTACTTAATTTTTTCTTTGTTTTAACTTAACTGTACATTACTTTAACTTATCTTAACTTAATTTAAACTTAACTTTATTTTTGTATTTTTGTTTTAACTTAACTTTACTAAATTTTAACTTATCTTAACTTACTTTAAACTAAATTTTTTCTTTGGTTTTTTGTTTAAACTTAACTGTACATTACTTTAACTTAACTTAACTTAACTTTAACTTAATTTTTTCTTTGTTTGTTTGTTTTAACTTAACTGTACATTTCTTTAACTTATCTTAAATTAACTTTAACTTAATTTTTTCTTTGGTTATTTGTTTTTACTTAACTGTACATTACTTTAACTTTTCGTAACTTTACTTTAACTTAATTTTTTCTTTGTTTTTTTGTTTTAACTTAATTTTACATTACTTTAACTTATCTTAACTTAACTTTAACTTAATTTTTTTTTTGTTTTTTTGTTTTAACTTAACTGTACATTACTTTAACTTATCTTAACTTAACTTTAACTTAATTTTTTCTTTGTTTTTTTGTTTTAACTTAATTTAACATTACTTTAACTTATCTTAACTTTACTTTAACTTAATTTTTTTTTTGTTTTTTTGTTTTTACTTAACTGTACATTACTTTAACTTATCGTAACTTAACTTTTACTTAATTTTTTCTTTGTTTTTTTGTTTTAACTTAATTTTACATTACTTAAACTTATCTTAACTTAACTTTAACTCAATATTTTCTTTGTTTTTTTGTTTTAACTTAACTGTACAGTACTTTAACTTAACTTAACTTAACTTTAACTTAATTTTTTCTTTGTTTATTTGTTTTAACTTAACTGTACATTACTTTAACTTATCTTAACTTAACTTTAACTTAATTTTTTCTTTGTTTTTTTGTTTTAACTTAATTTTACATTACTTTAACTTATCTTAACTTAACTTTAACTTAATTGTTTCTTTGTTTGTTTGTTTTAACTTTACTGTACATTACTTTAACTTATCTTTAATTAACTTTAACTTAATTTTTTCTTTGGTTTTTTGTTTTAACTTAACTAAACTAAACTTAAACTTATCTTAACTTAACTTTAACTTAATTTTTTCTTTGTTTTTTTGTTTTTACTTAACTGTACATTACTTTAACTTTTCGTAACTTTACTTTAACTTAATTTTTTCTTTGTTTTTTTGTTTTAACTTAATTTTACATTACTTTAACTTATCTTAACTTTACTTTAACTTAATTTTTTCTTTGTTTTTTTGATTTAACTTAATTGTACATTACTTTAACTTATCTTAACTCAATTTTAACTTAACTTTATTTTTGTATTTTGGTTTAAACTTGACTTTACTAAACTTAAACTTATCTTAACTTAACTTTAACTTAATTTTTTCTTTGTTTTTTTGTTTTAACTTAACTGTACATTACTTTAACTTATCTTAACTTAATTTAAACTTAACTTTATTTTTGTATTTTTGTTTTAACTTAACTTTACTAAATTTTAACTTATCTTAACTTACTTTAAACTTAATTTTTTCTTTGGTTTTTTGTTTAAACTTAACTGTACATTACTTAAACTTAACTTAACTTAACTTTAACTTAATTTTTTCTTTGTTTGTTTGTTTTAACTTAACTGTACATTACTTTAACTTATCTTAAATTAACTTTAACTTAATTTTTTCTTTGGTTTTTTGTTTTAACTTAACTAAACTAAACTTTAACATTTTTTAACATAACTTTAACTTAATTTTTTCTTTGGTTATTTGTTTTTACTTAACTGTACATTACTTTAACTTTTCGTAACTTTACTTTAACTTAATTTTTTCTTTGTTTTTTTGTTTTAACTTAATTTTACATTACTTTAACATTTCTTAACTTAACTTTAACTTAATTTTTTTTTTGTTTTTTTGTTTTAACTTAACTGTACATTACTTAAACTTATCTTAACTTAACTTTAACTTAATTTTTTCTTTGTTTTTTTGATTTAACTTAATTGTACATTACTTTAACTTATATTAACTTAATTTAAACTTAACTTTATTTATGTATTTTGGTTTAAACTTGACTTTACTAAACTTAAACTTATCTTAACTTAACTTTAACTTAATTTTTTCTTTGTTTTTTTGTTTTAACTTAATTTAACATTACTTTAACTTATCTTAACTTTACTTTAACTTAATTTTTTCTTTGTTTTTTTGTTTTAACTTAACTGTACATTACTTTAACTTATCTTAACTTAATTTAAACTTAACTTTATTTTTGTATTTTTGTTTTAACTTAACTTTACTAAATTTTAACTTATCTTAACTTACCTTAAACTTAATTTTTTCTTTGGTTTTTTGTTTAAACTTAACTGTACATTACTTTAACTTAACTTAACTTAACTTTAACTTAATTTTTTCTTTGTTTGTTTGTTTTAACTTAACTGTACATTACTTTAACTTATCTTAAATTAACTTTAACTTAATTTTTTCTTTGGTTTTTTGTTTTAACTTATCTAAACTAAACTTTACTTACTTTATCTTTACTTTTTTTTTTTTTAACATATTTTAACATAACTTTTACTTAATTTTTTCTTTGGTTATTTGTTTTTACTTAACTGTACATTACTTTAACTTTTCGTAACTTTACTTTAACTTAATTTTTTCTTTGTTTTTTTGTTTTAACTTAATTTTACATTAATTTAACTTATCTTAACTTAACTTTAACTTAATTTTTTTTTTGTTTTTTTGTTTTAACTTAATTTTACATTACTTTAACTTATCTTAACTTTACTTTAACTTAATTTTTTCTTTGTTTTTTTGATTTAACTTAATTGTACATTACTTTAACTTATCTTAACTCAATTTTAACTTAACTTTATTTTTGTATTTTGGTTTAAACTTCACTTTACTAAACTTAAACTTATCTTAACTTAACTTTTACTTAATTTTTTCTTTGTGTTTTTGTTTTAACTTAACTGTACATTACTTTAACTTATCTTAACTTAATTTAAACTTAACTTTATTTTTGTATTTTTGTTTTAACTTAACTTTACTAAATTTTAACTTATCTTAACTTACTTTAAACTAAATTTTTTCTTTGGTTTTTTGTTTAAACTTAACTGTTCATTACTTTAACTTAACTTAACTTAACTTTAACTTAATTTTTTCTTTGTTTGTTTGCTTTAACTTAACTGTACATTTCTTTAACTTATCTTAAATTAACTTTAACTTAATTTTTTCTTTGGTTTTTTGTTTTAACTTAACTAAACTAAACTTTAACATTTTTTAACATAACTTTAACTTAATTTTTTCTTTGGTTATTTGTTTTTACTTAACTGTACATTACTTTAACTTTTCGTAACTTTACTTTAACTTAATTTTTTCTTTGTTTTTTTGTTTTAACTTAATTTTACATTACTTTAACATTTCTTAACTTAACTTTAACTTAATTTTTTTTTTGTTTTTTTGTTTTAACTTAACTGTACATTACTTAAACTTATCTTAACTTAACTTTAACTTAATTTTTTCTTTGTTTTTTTGATTTAACTTAATTGTACATTACTTTAACTTATATTAACTTAATTTAAACTTAACTTTATTTATGTATTTTGGTTTAAACTTGACTTTACTAAACTTAAACTTATCTTAACTTAACTTTTACTTAATTTTTTTTTTGTTTTTTTGTTTTAACTTAATTTTACATTACTTTAACTTATCTTAACTTTACTTTAACTTAATTTTTTCTTTGTTTTTGTGATTTAACTTAATTGTACATTACTTTAACTTATCTTAACTCAATTTTAACTTAACTTTATTTTTGTATTTTGGTTTAAACTTCACTTTACTAAACTTAAACTTATCTTAACTTAACTTTTACTTAATTTTTTCTTTGTGTTTTTGTTTTAACTTAACTGTACATTACTTTAACTTATCTTAACTTAATTTAAACTTAACTTTATTTTTGTATTTTTGTTTTAACTTAATTTTACTAAATTTTAACTTATCTTAACTTAATTTAAACTTAACTTTATTTTTGTATTTTTGTTTTAACTTAACTTTACTAAATTTTAACTTATCTTAACTTACCTTAAACTTAATTTTTTCTTTGGTTTTTTGTTTAAACTTAACTGTACATTACTTTAACTTATCTTAAATTAACTTTAACTTAATTTTTTCTTTGGTTTTTTGTTTTAACTTAACTTAACTAAACTTTAACATTTTTTAACATAACTTTAACTTAATTTTTTCTTTGGTTATTTGTTTTTACTTAACTGTACATTACTTTAACTTTTCGTAACTTTACTTTAACTTAATTTTTTCTTTGTTTTTTTGTTTTAACTTAATTGTACATTACTTTAACTTATCTTAACTTAATTTTAACTTAACTTTATTTTTGTATTTTGGTTTAAACTTCACTTTACTAAACTTAAACTTATCTTAACTTAACTTTTACTTAATTTTTTCTTTGTTTTTTTGTTTTAACTTAACTGTACATTACTTTAACTTATCTTAACTTAATTTAAACTTAACTTTATTTTTGTATTTTTGTTTTAACTTAACTTTACTAAATTTTAACTTATCTTAACTTACTTTAAACTAAATTTTTTCTTTGGTTTTTTGTTTAAACTTAACTGAACATTACTTTAACTTAACTTAACTTAACTTTAACTTAATTTTTTCTTTGTTTGTTTGTTTTAACTTAACTGTACATTTCTTTAACTTATCTTAAATTAACTTTAACTTAATTTTTTCTTTGGTTATTTGTTTTTACTTAACTGTACATTACTTTAACTTTTCGTAACTTTACTTTAACTTAATTTTTTCTTTGTTTTTTTGTTTTAACTTAATTTTACATTTCTTTAACTTATCTTAACTTTACTTTAACTTAATTTTTTTTTTGTTTTTTTGTTTTAACTTAACTGTACATTACTTTAACTTATCTTAACTTAACTTTAACTTAATTTTTTCTTTGTTTTTTTGTTTTAACTTAATTTAACATTACTTTAACTTATCTTAACTTTACTTTAACTTAATTTTTTTTTTGTTTTTTTGTTTTTACTTAACTGTACATTACTTTAACTTATCGTAACTTAACTTTTACTTAATTTTTTCTTTGTTTTTTTGTTTTAACTTTATTTAACATTACTTTAACTTATCTTAACTTAACTTTAACTCAATATTTTCTTTGTTTTTTTGTTTTAACTTAACTGTACAGTACTTTAACTTAACTTAACTTAACTTTAACTTAATTTTTTCTTTGTTGATTTGTTTTAACTTAACTGTACATTACTTTAACTTATCTTAACTTAACTTTAACTTAATTTTTTCTTTGTTTTTTTGTTTTAACTTAATTTTACATTACTTTAACTTATCTTAACTTAACTTTAACTTAATTGTTTCTTTGTTTGTTTGTTTTAACTTTACTGTACATTACTTTAACTTATCTTTAATTAACTTTAACTTAATTTTTTCTTTGGTTTTTTGTTTTAACTTAACTTAACTAAACTTTTACATTTTTTAACATAACTTTAACTTAATTTTTTCTTTAGTTTTTTGTTTTTACTTAACTGTACATTACTTTAACTTATCTTAAATTAACTTTAACTTAATTTTTTCTTTGGTTTTTTGTTTTAACTTAACTTAACTAAACTTTTACATTTTTTAACATAACTTTAACTTAATTTTTTCTTTGGTTATTTGTTTTTACTTAACTGTACATTACTTAAACTTTTCGTAACTTTACTTTAACTTAATTTTTTCTTTGTTTTTTTGTTTTAACTTAATTTTACATTACTTTAACTTATCTTAACTTAACTTTTACTTAATTTTTTTTTGTTGTTTTGTTTTAACTTAACTGTACATTACTTTAACTTATCTTAACTTAACTTTAACTTAATTTTTTCTTTGTTTTTTTGTTTTAACTTAATTTTACATTACTTTAACTTATCTTAACTTTACTTTAACTTAATTTTTTCTTTGTTTTTTTGATTTAACTTAATTGTACATTACTTTAACTTATCTTAACTTAATTTTAACTTAACTTTATTTTTGTATTTTGGTTTAAACTTGACTTTACTAAACTTAAACTTATCTTAACTTAACTTTAACTTAATTTTTTCTTTGTTTTTTTGTTTTAACTTAACTGTACATTACTTTAACTTATCTTAACTTAATTTAAACTTAACTTTATTTTTGTATTTTTGTTTTAACTTAACTTTACTAAATTTTAACTTATCTTAACTTACTTTAAACTTAATTTTTTCTTTGGTTTTTTGTTTAAACTTAACTGTACATTACTTAAACTTAACTTAACTTAACTTTAACTTAATTTTTTCTTTGTTTGTTTGTTTTAACTTAACTTTACATTACTTTAACTTATCTTAAATTAACTTTAACTTAATTTTTTCTTTGGTTTTTTGTTTTAACTTAACTAAACTAAACTTTAACATTTTTTAACATAACTTTAACTTAATTTTTTCTTTGGTTATTTGTTTTTACTTAACTGTACATTACTTTAACTTTTCGTAACTTTACTTTAACTTAATTTTTTCTTTGTTTTTTTGTTTTAACTTAATTTTACATTACTTTAACTTATCTTAACTTTACTTTAACTTAATTTTTTCTTTGTTTTTTTGATTTAACTTAATTGTACATTACTTTAACTTATCTTAACTCAATTTTAACTTAACTTTATTTTTGTATTTTGGTTTAAACTTCACTTTACTAAACTTAAACTTATCTTAACTTAACTTTTACTTAATTTTTTCTTTGTGTTTTTGTTTTAACTTAACTGTACATTACTTTAACTTATCTTAACTTAATTTAAACTTAACTTTATTTTTGTATTTTTGTTTTAACTTAACTTTACTAAATTTTAACTTATCTTAACTTACCTTAAACTTAATTTTTTCTTTGGTTTTTTGTTTAAACTTAACTGTACATTACTTTAACTTAACTTAACTTAACTTTAACTTAATTTTTTCTTTGTTTGTTTGCTTTAACTTAACTGTACATTTCTTTAACTTATCTTAAATTAACTTTAACTTAATTTTTTCTTTGGTTTTTTGTTTTAACTTAACTAAACTAAACTTTAACATTTTTTAACATAACTTTAACTTAATTTTTTCTTTGGTTATTTGTTTTTACTTAACTGTACATTACTTTAACTTTTCGTAACTTTACTTTAACTTAATTTTTTCTTTGTTTTTTTGTTTTAACTTAATTTTACATTACTTTAACATTTCTTAACTTAACTTTAACTTAATTTTTTTTTTGTTTTTTTGTTTTAACTTAACTGTACATTACTTAAACTTATCTTAACTTAACTTTAACTTAATTTTTTCTTTGTTTTTTTGATTTAACTTAATTGTACATTACTTTAACTTATATTAACTTAATTTAAACTTAACTTTATTTATGTATTTTGGTTTAAACTTGACTTTACTAAACTTAAACTTATCTTAACTTAACTTTTACTTAATTTTTTTTTTGTTTTTTTGTTTTAACTTAATTTTACATTACTTTAACTTATCTTAACTTTACTTTAACTTAATTTTTTCTTTGTTTTTGTGATTTAACTTAATTGTACATTACTTTAACTTATCTTAACTCAATTTTAACTTAACTTTATTTTTGTATTTTGGTTTAAACTTCACTTTACTAAACTTAAACTTATCTTAACTTAACTTTTACTTAATTTTTTCTTTGTGTTTTTGTTTTAACTTAACTGTACATTACTTTAACTTATCTTAACTTAATTTAAACTTAACTTTATTTTTGTATTTTTGTTTTAACTTAATTTTACTAAATTTTAACTTATCTTAACTTAATTTAAACTTAACTTTATTTTTGTATTTTTGTTTTAACTTAACTTTACTAAATTTTAACTTATCTTAACTTACCTTAAACTTAATTTTTTCTTTGGTTTTTTGTTTAAACTTAACTGTACATTACTTTAACTTATCTTAAATTAACTTTAACTTAATTTTTTCTTTGGTTTTTTGTTTTAACTTAACTTAACTAAACTTTAACATTTTTTAACATAACTTTAACTTAATTTTTTCTTTGGTTATTTGTTTTTACTTAACTGTACATTACTTTAACTTTTCGTAACTTTACTTTAACTTAATTTTTTCTTTGTTTTTTTGTTTTAACTTAATTGTACATTACTTTAACTTATCTTAACTTAATTTTAACTTAACTTTATTTTTGTATTTTGGTTTAAACTTCACTTTACTAAACTTAAACTTATCTTAACTTAACTTTTACTTAATTTTTTCTTTGTTTTTTTGTTTTAACTTAACTGTACATTACTTTAACTTATCTTAACTTAATTTAAACTTAACTTTATTTTTGTATTTTTGTTTTAACTTAACTTTACTAAATTTTAACTTATCTTAACTTACTTTAAACTAAATTTTTTCTTTGGTTTTTTGTTTAAACTTAACTGAACATTACTTTAACTTAACTTAACTTAACTTTAACTTAATTTTTTCTTTGTTTGTTTGTTTTAACTTAACTGTACATTTCTTTAACTTATCTTAAATTAACTTTAACTTAATTTTTTCTTTGGTTATTTGTTTTTACTTAACTGTACATTACTTTAACTTTTCGTAACTTTACTTTAACTTAATTTTTTCTTTGTTTTTTTGTTTTAACTTAATTTTACATTTCTTTAACTTATCTTAACTTTACTTTAACTTAATTTTTTTTTTGTTTTTTTGTTTTAACTTAACTGTACATTACTTTAACTTATCTTAACTTAACTTTAACTTAATTTTTTCTTTGTTTTTTTGTTTTAACTTAATTTAACATTACTTTAACTTATCTTAACTTTACTTTAACTTAATTTTTTTTTTGTTTTTTTGTTTTTACTTAACTGTACATTACTTTAACTTATCGTAACTTAACTTTTACTTAATTTTTTCTTTGTTTTTTTGTTTTAACTTTATTTAACATTACTTTAACTTATCTTAACTTAACTTTAACTCAATATTTTCTTTGTTTTTTTGTTTTAACTTAACTGTACAGTACTTTAACTTAACTTAACTTAACTTTAACTTAATTTTTTCTTTGTTGATTTGTTTTAACTTAACTGTACATTACTTTAACTTATCTTAACTTAACTTTAACTTAATTTTTTCTTTGTTTTTTTGTTTTAACTTAATTTTACATTACTTTAACTTATCTTAACTTAACTTTAACTTAATTGTTTCTTTGTTTGTTTGTTTTAACTTTACTGTACATTACTTTAACTTATCTTTAATTAACTTTAACTTAATTTTTTCTTTGGTTTTTTGTTTTAACTTAACTTAACTAAACTTTTACATTTTTTAACATAACTTTAACTTAATTTTTTCTTTAGTTTTTTGTTTTTACTTAACTGTACATTACTTTAACTTATCTTAAATTAACTTTAACTTAATTTTTTCTTTGGTTTTTTGTTTTAACTTAACTTAACTAAACTTTTACATTTTTTAACATAACTTTAACTTAATTTTTTCTTTGGTTATTTGTTTTTACTTAACTGTACATTACTTAAACTTTTCGTAACTTTACTTTAACTTAATTTTTTCTTTGTTTTTTTGTTTTAACTTAATTTTACATTACTTTAACTTATCTTAACTTAACTTTTACTTAATTTTTTTTTGTTGTTTTGTTTTAACTTAACTGTACATTACTTTAACTTATCTTAACTTAACTTTAACTTAATTTTTTCTTTGTTTTTTTGTTTTAACTTAATTTTACATTACTTTAACTTATCTTAACTTTACTTTAACTTAATTTTTTCTTTGTTTTTTTGATTTAACTTAATTGTACATTACTTTAACTTATCTTAACTTAATTTTAACTTAACTTTATTTTTGTATTTTGGTTTAAACTTGACTTTACTAAACTTAAACTTATCTTAACTTAACTTTAACTTAATTTTTTCTTTGTTTTTTTGTTTTAACTTAACTGTACATTACTTTAACTTATCTTAACTTAATTTAAACTTAACTTTATTTTTGTATTTTTGTTTTAACTTAACTTTACTAAATTTTAACTTATCTTAACTTACTTTAAACTTAATTTTTTCTTTGGTTTTTTGTTTAAACTTAACTGTACATTACTTAAACTTAACTTAACTTAACTTTAACTTAATTTTTTCTTTGTTTGTTTGTTTTAACTTAACTTTACATTACTTTAACTTATCTTAAATTAACTTTAACTTAATTTTTTCTTTGGTTTTTTGTTTTAACTTAACTAAACTAAACTTTAACATTTTTTAACATAACTTTAACTTAATTTTTTCTTTGGTTATTTGTTTTTACTTAACTGTACATTACTTTAACTTTTCGTAACTTTACTTTAACTTAATTTTTTCTTTGTTTTTTTGTTTTAACTTAATTTTACATTACTTTAACTTATCTTAACTTTACTTTAACTTAATTTTTTCTTTGTTTTTTTGATTTAACTTAATTGTACATTACTTTAACTTATCTTAACTCAATTTTAACTTAACTTTATTTTTGTATTTTGGTTTAAACTTCACTTTACTAAACTTAAACTTATCTTAACTTAACTTTTACTTAATTTTTTCTTTGTGTTTTTGTTTTAACTTAACTGTACATTACTTTAACTTATCTTAACTTAATTTAAACTTAACTTTATTTTTGTATTTTTGTTTTAACTTAACTTTACTAAATTTTAACTTATCTTAACTTACCTTAAACTTAATTTTTTCTTTGGTTTTTTGTTTAAACTTAACTGTACATTACTTTAACTTAACTTAACTTAACTTTAACTTAATTTTTTCTTTGTTTGTTTGTTTTAACTTAACTGTACATTACTTTAACTTATCTTAAATTAACTTTAACTTAATTTTTTCTTTGGTTTTTTGTTTTAACTTAACTTAACTAAACTTTAACATTTTTTAACATAACTTTAACTTAATTTTTTCTTTGGTTATTTGTTTTTACTTAACTGTACATTACTTTAACTTTTCGTAACTTTACTTTAACTTAATTTTTTCTTTGTTTTTTTGTTTTAACTTAATTGTACATTACTTTAACTTATCTTAACTTAATTTTAACTTAACTTTATTTTTGTATTTTGGTTTAAACTTCACTTTACTAAACTTAAACTTATCTTAACTTAACTTTTACTTAATTTTTTCTTTGTTTTAACTTAACTGTACATTACTTTAACTTATCTTAACTTAATTTAAACTTAACTTTATTTTTGTATTTTTGTTTTAACTTAACTTTACTAAATTTTAACTTATCTTAACTTACTTTAAACTAAATTTTTTCTTTGGTTTTTTGTTTAAACTTAACTGTACATTACTTTAACTTAACTTAACTTAACTTTAACTTAATTTTTTCTTTGTTTGTTTGTTTTAACTTAACTGTACATTTCTTTAACTTATCTTAAATTAACTTTAACTTAATTTTTTCTTTGGTTATTTGTTTTTACTTAACTGTACATTACTTTAACTTTTCGTAACTTTACTTTAACTTAATTTTTTCTTTGTTTTTTTGTTTTAACTTAATTTTACATTACTTTAACTTATCTTAACTTAACTTTAACTTAATTTTTTTTTTGTTTTTTTGTTTTAACTTAACTGTACATTACTTTAACTTATCTTAACTTAACTTTAACTTAATTTTTTCTTTGTTTTTTTGTTTTAACTTAATTTAACATTACTTTAACTTATCTTAACTTTACTTTAACTTAATTTTTTTTTTGTTTTTTTGTTTTTACTTAACTGTACATTACTTTAACTTATCGTAACTTAACTTTTACTTAATTTTTTCTTTGTTTTTTTGTTTTAACTTAATTTTACATTACTTAAACTTATCTTAACTTAACTTTAACTCAATATTTTCTTTGTTTTTTTGTTTTAACTTAACTGTACAGTACTTTAACTTAACTTAACTTAACTTTAACTTAATTTTTTCTTTGTTTATTTGTTTTAACTTAACTGTACATTACTTTAACTTATCTTAACTTAACTTTAACTTAATTTTTTCTTTGTTTTTTTGTTTTAACTTAATTTTACATTACTTTAACTTATCTTAACTTAACTTTAACTTAATTGTTTCTTTGTTTGTTTGTTTTAACTTTACTGTACATTGCTTTAACTTATCTTTAATTAACTTTAACTTAATTTTTTCTTTGGTTTTTTGTTTTAACTTAACTAAACTAAACTTAAACTTATCTTAACTTAACTTTAACTTAATTTTTTCTTTGTTTTTTTGTTTTTACTTAACTGTACATTACTTTAACTTTTCGTAACTTTACTTTAACTTAATTTTTTCTTTGTTTTTTTGTTTTAACTTAATTTTACATTACTTTAACTTATCTTAACTTTACTTTAACTTAATTTTTTCTTTGTTTTTTTGATTTAACTTAATTGTACATTACTTTAACTTATCTTAACTCAATTTTAACTTAACTTTATTTTTGTATTTTGGTTTAAACTTGACTTTACTAAACTTAAACTTATCTTAACTTAACTTTAACTTAATTTTTTCTTTGTTTTTTTGTTTTAACTTAACTGTACATTACTTTAACTTATCTTAACTTAATTTAAACTTAACTTTATTTTTGTATTTTTGTTTTAACTTAACTTTACTAAATTTTAACTTATCTTAACTTACTTTAAACTTAATTTTTTCTTTGGTTTTTTGTTTAAACTTAACTGTACATTACTTAAACTTAACTTAACTTAACTTTAACTTAATTTTTTCTTTGTTTGTTTGTTTTAACTTAACTGTACATTACTTTAACTTATCTTAAATTAACTTTAACTTAATTTTTTCTTTGGTTTTTTGTTTTAACTTAACTAAACTAAACTTTAACATTTTTTAACATAACTTTAACTTAATTTTTTCTTTGGTTATTTGTTTTTACTTAACTGTACATTACTTTAACTTTTCGTAACTTTACTTTAACTTAATTTTTTCTTTGTTTTTTTGTTTTAACTTAATTTTACATTACTTTAACATTTCTTAACTTAACTTTAACTTAATTTTTTTTTTGTTTTTTTGTTTTAACTTAACTGTACATTACTTAAACTTATCTTAACTTAACTTTAACTTAATTTTTTCTTTGTTTTTTTGATTTAACTTAATTGTACATTACTTTAACTTATATTAACTTAATTTAAACTTAACTTTATTTATGTATTTTGGTTTAAACTTGACTTTACTAAACTTAAACTTATCTTAACTTAACTTTAACTTAATTTTTTCTTTGTTTTTTTGTTTTAACTTAATTTAACATTACTTTAACTTATCTTAACTTTACTTTAACTTAATTTTTTCTTTGTTTTTTTGTTTTAACTTAACTGTACATTACTTTAACTTATCTTAACTTAATTTAAACTTAACTTTATTTTTGTATTTTTGTTTTAACTTAACTTTACTAAATTTTAACTTATCTTAACTTACCTTAAACTTAATTTTTTCTTTGGTTTTTTGTTTAAACTTAACTGTACATTACTTTAACTTAACTTAACTTAACTTTAACTTAATTTTTTCTTTGTTTGTTTGTTTTAACTTAACTGTACATTACTTTAACTTATCTTAAATTAACTTTAACTTAATTTTTTCTTTGGTTTTTTGTTTTAACTTATCTAAACTAAACTTTACTTACTTTATCTTTACTTTTTTTTTTTTTAACATATTTTAACATAACTTTTACTTAATTTTTTCTTTGGTTATTTGTTTTTACTTAACTGTACATTACTTTAACTTTTCGTAACTTTACTTTAACTTAATTTTTTCTTTGTTTTTTTGTTTTAACTTAATTTTACATTAATTTAACTTATCTTAACTTAACTTTAACTTAATTTTTTTTTTGTTTTTTTGTTTTAACTTAATTTTATATTACTTTAACTTATCTTAACTTTACTTTAACTTAATTTTTTCTTTGTTTTTTTGATTTAACTTAATTGTACATTACTTTAACTTATCTTAACTCAATTTTAACTTAACTTTATTTTTGTATTTTGGTTTAAACTTCACTTTACTAAACTTAAACTTATCTTAACTTAACTTTTACTTAATTTTTTCTTTGTGTTTTTGTTTTAACTTAACTGTACATTACTTTAACTTATCTTAACTTAATTTAAACTTAACTTTATTTTTGTATTTTTGTTTTAACTTAACTTTACTAAATTTTAACTTATCTTAACTTACTTTAAACTAAATTTTTTCTTTGGTTTTTTGTTTAAACTTAACTGTTCATTACTTTAACTTAACTTAACTTAACTTTAACTTAATTTTTTCTTTGTTTGTTTGCTTTAACTTAACTGTACATTTCTTTAACTTATCTTAAATTAACTTTAACTTAATTTTTTCTTTGGTTTTTTGTTTTAACTTAACTAAACTAAACTTTAACATTTTTTAACATAACTTTAACTTAATTTTTTCTTTGGTTATTTGTTTTTACTTAACTGTACATTACTTTAACTTTTCGTAACTTTACTTTAACTTAATTTTTTCTTTGTTTTTTTGTTTTAACTTAATTTTACATTACTTTAACATTTCTTAACTTAACTTTAACTTAATTTTTTTTTTGTTTTTTTGTTTTAACTTAACTGTACATTACTTAAACTTATCTTAACTTAACTTTAACTTAATTTTTTCTTTGTTTTTTTGATTTAACTTAATTGTACATTACTTTAACTTATATTAACTTAATTTAAACTTAACTTTATTTATGTATTTTGGTTTAAACTTGACTTTACTAAACTTAAACTTATCTTAACTTAACTTTAACTTAATTTTTTCTTTGTTTTTTTGTTTTAACTTAATTTAACATTACTTTAACTTATCTTAACTTTACTTTAACTTAATTTTTTCTTTGTTTTTTTGTTTTAACTTAACTGTACATTACTTTAACTTATCTTAACTTAATTTAAACTTAACTTTATTTTTGTATTTTTGTTTTAACTTAACTTTACTAAATTTTAACTTATCTTAACTTACCTTAAACTTAATTTTTTCTTTGGTTTTTTGTTTAAACTTAACTGTACATTACTTTAACTTAACTTAACTTAACTTTAACTTAATTTTTTCTTTGTTTGTTTGTTTTAACTTAACTGTACATTACTTTAACTTATCTTAAATTAACTTTAACTTAATTTTTTCTTTGGTTTTTTGTTTTAACTTATCTAAACTAAACTTTACTTACTTTATCTTTACTTTTTTTTTTTTTAACATATTTTAACATAACTTTAACTTAATTTTTTCTATGGTTATTTGTTTTTACTTAACTGTACATTACTTTAACTTTTCGTAACTTTACTTTAACTTAATTTTTTCTTTGTTTTTTTGTTTTAACTTAATTTTACATTAATTTAACTTATCTTAACTTAACTTTAACTTAATTTTTTTTTTGTTTTTTTGTTTTAACTTAATTTTACATTACTTTAACTTATCTTAACTTTACTTTAACTTAATTTTTTCTTTGTTTTTTTGATTTAACTTAATTGTACATTACTTTAACTTATCTTAACTCAATTTTAACTTAACTTTATTTTTGTATTTTGGTTTAAACTTCACTTTACTAAACTTAAACTTATCTTAACTTAACTTTTACTTAATTTTTTCTTTGTGTTTTTGTTTTAACTTAACTGTACATTACTTTAACTTATCTTAACTTAATTTAAACTTAACTTTATTTTTGTATTTTTGTTTTAACTTAACTTTACTAAATTTTAACTTATCTTAACTTACTTTAAACTAAATTTTTTCTTTGGTTTTTTGTTTAAACTTAACTGTACATTACTTTAACTTAACTTAACTTAACTTTAACTTAATTTTTTCTTTGTTTGTTTGCTTTAACTTAACTGTACATTTCTTTAACTTATCTTAAATTAACTTTAACTTAATTTTTTCTTTGGTTTTTTGTTTTAACTTAACTTAACTAAACTTTAACATTTTTTAACATAACTTTAACTTAATTTTTTCTTTGGTTATTTGTTTTTACTTAACTGTACATTACTTTAACTTTTCGTAACTTTACTTTAACTTAATTTTTTCTTTGTTTTTTTGTTTTAACTTAATTTTACATTACTTTAACTTATCTTAACTTAACTTTAACTTAATTTTTTTTTTGTTTTTTTGTTTTAACTTAACTGTACATTACTTTAACTTATCTTAACTTAACTTTAACTTAATTTTTTCTTTGTTTTTTTGTTTTATCTTAATTTAACATTACTTTAACTTATCTTAACTTTACTTTAACTTAATTTTTTCTTTGTTTTTTTGTTTTAACTTAATTTTACATTACTTTAACTTATCTTAACTTAACTTTAACTTAATTGTTTCTTTGTTTGTTTGTTTTAACTTTACTGTACATTACTTTAACTTATCTTTAATTAACTTTTACTTAATTTTTTCTTTGGTTTTTTGTTTTAACTTAACTTAACTAAACTTTAACATTTTTTAACATAACTTTAACTTAATTTTTTCTTTAGTTTTTTGTTTTTACTTAACTGTACATTACTTTAACTTATCGTAACTTTACTTTAACTTAATTTTTTCTTTGTTTTTTTGTTTTAACTTAACTGTACATTACTTTAACTTATCTTAACTTAACTTTAACTTAATTTTTTCTTTGTTTTTTTGTTTTAACTTAATTTTACATTACTTTAACTTATCTTAACTTTACTTTAACTTAATTTTTTCTTTGTTTTTTTTATTTAACTTAATTGTACATTACTTTAACTTATCTTAACTTAATTTTAACTTAACTTTATTTTTGTATTTTGGTTTAAACTTGACTTTACTAAACTTTAAATTATCTTAACTTAACTTTAACTTAATTTTTTCTTTGTTTTTTTGTTTTAACTTAACTGTACATTACTTTAACTTATCTTTACTTAATTTAAACTTAACTTTATTTTTGTATTTTTGTTTTAACTTAACTTTACTTAATTTTAACTTATCTTAACTTACTTTAAACTTAATTTTTTCTTTGGTTTTTTGTTTAAACTTAACTGTACATTACTTTAACTTAACTTAACTTAACTTTAACTTAATTTTTTCTTTGTTTGTTTGTTTTAACTTAACTGTACATTACTTTAACTTATCTTAAATTAACTTTAACTTAATTTTTTCTTTGGTTTTTTGTTTTAACTTATCTAAACTAAACTTTAACATATTTTAACATAACTTTAACTTAATTTTTTCTTTGGTTATTTGTTTTTACTTAACTGTACATTACTTTAACTTTTCGTAACTTTACTTTAACTTAATTTTTTCTTTGTTTTTTTGTTTTAACTTAATTTTACATTAATTTAACTTATCTTAACTTAACTTTAACTTAATTTTTTTTTTGTTTTTTTGTTTTAACTTAATTTTACATTACTTTAACTTATCTTAACTTTACTTTAACTTAAATTTTTCTTTGTTTTTTTGATTTAACTTAATTGTACATTACTTTAACTTATCTTAACTTTACTTTAACTTAATTTTTTCTTTGTTTTTTTGATTTAACTTAATTGTACATTACTTTAACTTATATTAACTTAATTTTAACTTAACTTTATTTTTGTATTTTGGTTTAAACTTGACTTTACTAAATTTAAACTTATCTTAACTTAACTTTTACTTAATTTTTTCTTTGTGTTTTTGTTTTAACTTAATTTAACATAGCTTTAACTTATCTTAACTTAACTTTAACTTAATTTTTTTTTGTTTTTTTGTTTTAACTTAACTGTACATTACTTTAACTTATCTTAACTTAATTTAAACTTTACTTTTTTTTGTATTTTTGTTTTCACTTAACTTTACTAAATTTTAACTTATCTTAACTTACTTTAAACTTAATTTTTTCTTTGGTTTTTTGTTTAAACTTAACTGTACATTACTTTAACTTAACTTAACTTAACTTTAACTTAATTTTTTCTTTGTTTGTTTGTTTTAACTTAACTGTACATTACTTTAACTTATCTTTGACCAATTTTGACGACGTGAACAATGCAATAGCGAAAGTTGTTAACTGGTTCGATGTAAATAATTTATTACTGAACGAGACTAAAACAAAATGTATGAGATTTATATTACCAAATGTTAAACAAGTTAAACCTAACATTAAAATAAAAGATGAAGATCTAAATCTTGTGGACAGTACTGTATTTTTAGGCATAACTTTAGATAATAAGCTTCAATGGGGCGCTCACATAGATGGGTTGTCGAACAGACTCAGTTCTGCAGCATACGCAGTCAAAAGAATCCGTCAACTTACTGACGTAGAAACGGCTAGACTACTTTATTTCAGCTACTTCCATAGCATTATGTCGTACGGAATTTTGTTGTGGGGGAATGCTGCAGATATCAACACCATATTTGTGTTGCAGAAGAGGGCTGTTCGTGCAATTTATAATATGGGCCCCAGAGAATCACTTAGAACTAAGTTTAAAGAAATAAATGTTATGACAGTGCCGTGCCAATATATATATGAAAACTTAATGTATGTCCGAAAACATATTAACATGTTCAAGAAAAATAGCGACTATCATAATGTTAACACTAGAAATAAAGATAAACTAGCTGTTCCCACTGTAAGGCTCCATAAAGTTAGTCAATCTTTTAAAGGGATGTCTGTACGATTTTTTAACAAAATCCCAAATGATGTGATTAATCTATCTGTAACTAAATTCAAAAATGTTGTTAAACGTAATCTATGTAATAATAGTAGATTGTTTTACAAGGGACTAAACCATCCCATTATATACGAGGTTGTTATACTCCCGAGCTTAGCGAGGGAGGATGACAAGACCGAGTTATAATGGGTGGTTTTGGCCCGAGTAAAACACTCTACTTTTCACTTCGATTGCGAGAAAATAAAACAATTCCAAATTAGTCAATTTTCAGAAATTTTATTAAAAATTAAATGTGCAGTTAGAGCAATTTTGAATGTTTAGTGATATGTTTTTCCCGGGCAATTTTATTTCGTTTCTCTGTGATTGGGATGTGATAATATTTTGAGTTGATTGTTGTGGAGTAAAAGTTGGAGAGACTCGAAACATGCTTGAGTTTCCTGCGCGGCTTCAGCTGAGTTCACATATTCATCCAATCCCGCGATGTAGATGCTTGGGGTTCTGTAATGTTTGGTAGAATATTGATTCCTTCCATAATCCGCTGCGTGACGTGATACTTGTTTTGTATAGAGTCCTCTATATAACCTTCAGCCACTTGATCGGACCTCCATCCACCGTGGCGTTTTAATGTCGTTATATTCGCACCAGAGTCCGCCAACAGAGTCGCGGATGTTCTGCGGAAACAATGGCCCGTGTAGAGTTCCGGATTTGGTAAATTTAGATAAGTGGCAATATCTTTAGGCATGTTACCAAATTTATTTTTGCCTATGACTTGCCTTGTGCATTTACCATTTTGATAATTTAGAAAAAATCTTCTCGTTGAAACATTAGTGGGACGTAACTCCTGATAGGCTTTAACTATATTAAGGTATTCTCCACTGATGACAAATTTACGCTCTTTGTTTGTTTTCGTGTTCGGCAGACTCACAGCTTGTAGGTTTGTATCCGTTTCTACGTCTTCTAGCGTTATATTGGCAAGCTCTATTCCTCTGCATGCACCGCTGATTCCATAAATTAAAGCAACCTGTTGAACAAAAAAATAAGTGTGTTAATAATCGTAATAACCTAGGTACATAATTTAGGTATGTAGGTAGGTATCTATTTATTTAGTTTGAGTAGAGTACATAAGTAGGTTACCTTTGTTGCCAAGTATTGTTTATTTGGAGCGTTATTTAAAAATGTTTCGATTTCTTGTGTCGTCAAGACTTTAGATTTTTTTGCCTTGTATCCAGTGGACAATTTCTTCAGTAAAGCCGTTAAATTTACATATTTTTTAATATCGACGTCGTGTCTTGTTTTTAAGGTCATTCTTAACATTGAATATGTGCTCCAAAGAGTCGACGATTTGAATTTTTTCGATAATTCATCAAAATAAGTGAGAAAAACCCCTTCTGTAAAAGAATCCACACGTTTCTCATCTCTCCATTTCATAAAATTTTCGTAACTCTTTAAATATATTTCACGTGATTTTGTCGGCAACAGATTCATAATTATTTCTTTGCCCTTTTCTTCCATTTGCATATTAGCATCTTCACTATCACTTGATGACATTTTTCACGTTCACAATTTGAAAGTTAAAGTCAGGAAGTTAAACGTAAAAGTTTGTGATTTGGAATGAAGAAAATTCTAGAGATTTAGCGCCAATACCATCTTTTTTTTTAAATCTCTATACCTTCAATAACCCTCAACGAAACAGTTCGCATTCTACCGTGAAGGGAAGAATCAACCTTCATAAAACATCACCAAGACGGTTCTATTTTCAAAAAAAAAGATTGACGGAGCACCAAGAAGTCGAGTTTTTATATAAGAGAACGAATGCTTTGTACGGGCTGATGATTTTAGACAAAAATTAAAAAGAAAAAATACTTTTTAGCCCTAGGTATTAAACTCGAGTTTTAGGCCCGCTAAGCTACACTATTATGATACACTTTTTGAGCAAGAGAAGTGAAAAGCTTATTATAAAATATCTGATTATTTAGATGACAAAAAAGCTTGGGATGAAACTGCCTCCAACTCCATCAAAAACAATGTAATAGATATTAAGTACAATGACGTTAAAAAAATATAAGCCAAGCAGAGTTTCTTGCCAATTCTTCTCTGTTTGGTCACGTTACGAATTGGTAGTAAATTTAAAAAAATGACGTTTCAAAGTGTACTATACAGTTCCTACTGAATAAATGATTTTTGACTTTGACTTTGACTTTGACTTAAATTAACTTTAACTTAATTTTTTCTTTGGTTTTTTGTTTTAACTTATCTAAACTAAACTTTAACATTTTTTAACATAACTTTAACTTAATTTTTTCTTTGGTTATTTGTTTTTACTTAACTGTACATTACTTTAACTTTTCGTAACTTTACTTTAACTTAATTTTTTCTTTGTTTTTTTGTTTTAACTTAATTTTACATTACTTTAACTTATCTTAACTTAACTTTAACTTAATTTTTTTTTTGTTTTTTTGTTTTAACTTAACTGTACATTACTTAAACTTATCTTAACTTAACTTTAACTTAATTTTTTCTTTGTTTTTTTGTTTTAACTTAATTGTACATTACTTTAACTTATCTTAACTTTACTTTAACTTAATTTTTTCTTTGTTTTTTTGATTTAACTTAATTGTACATTACTTTAACTTATATTAACTTAATTTTAACTTAACTTTATTTTTGTATTTTGGTTTAAACTTGACTTTACTAAACTTAAACTTATCTTAACTTAACTTTTACTTAATTTTTTCTTTGTGTTTTTGTTTTAACTTAATTTAACATAGCTTTACCTTATCTTAACTTAACTTTTACTTATTTTTTTTTTGTTTTAACTTAACTGTACATTACTTTAACTTATCTTAACTTAATTTAAACTTTACTTTTTTTTGTATTTTTGTTTTAACTTAACTTTACTAAATTTTAACTTATCTTAACTTACTTTAAACTTAATTTTTTCTTTGGTTTTTTGTTTAAACTTAACTGTACATTACTTTAACTTAACTTAACTTAACTTTAACTTAATTGTTTCTTTGTTTGTTTGTTTTAACTTAACTGTACATTACTTAAACTTATCTTAACTTAACTTTAACTTAATTTTTTCTTTGTTTTTTTGTTTTAACTTAATTGTACATTACTTTAACTTATCTTAACTTTACTTTAACTTAATTTTTTCTTTGTTTTTTTGATTTAACTTAATTGTACATTACTTTAACTTATATTAACTTAATTTTAACTTAACTTTATTTTTGTATTTTGGTTTAAACTTGACTTTACTAAACTTAAACTTATCTTAACTTAACTTTTACTTAATTTTTTCTTTGTGTTTTTGTTTTAACTTAATTTAACATAGCTTTACCTTATCTTAACTTAACTTTAACTTATTTTTTTTTTGTTTTTTTGTTTTAACTTAACTGTACATTACTTTAACTTATCTTAACTTAATTTAAACTTTACTTTTTTTTGTATTTTTGTTTTAACTTAACTTTACTAAATTTTAACTTATCTTAACTTACTTTAAACTTAATTTTTTCTTTGGTTTTTTGTTTAAACTTAACTGTACATTACTTTAACTTAACTTAACTTAACTTTAACTTAATTGTTTCTTTGTTTGTTTGTTTTAACTTTACTGTACATTACTTTAACTTATCTTTAATTAACTTTAACTTAATTTTTTCTTTGGTTTTTTGTTTTAACTTAACTTAACTAAACTTTTACATTTTTTAACATAACTTTAACTTAATTTTTTCTTTAGTTTTTTGTTTTAACTTAACTGTACATTACTTTAACTTATCTTAACTTAACTTTAACTTAATTTTTTTTTTGTTTTTTGTTTTAACTTAACTGTACATTACTTAAACTTATCTTAACTTAACTTTAACTTAATTTTTTCTTTGTTTTTTTGTTTTAACTTAATTTAACATTACTTTAACTTATCTTAACTTTACTTTAACTTAATTTTTTCTTTGTTTTTTTGATTTAACTTAATTGTACATAACTTTAACTTATCTTAACTTAATTTTAACTTAACTTTATTTTTGTATTTTGGTTTAAACTTGACTTTACTAAACTTAAACTTATCTTTAATTAACTTTAACTTAATTTTTTCTTTGTTTTTTTGTTTTAACTTAACTTAACATAGCTTTAACTTATCTTAACTTAACTTTAACTTTATTTTTTCTTTGTTTTTTTGTTTTAACTTAACTGTACATTACTTTAACTTATCTTAACTTAATTTAAACTTTACTTTATTTTTGTATTTTTGTTTTAACTTAACTTTACTAAATTTTAACTTATCTTAACTTACTTTAAACTTAATTTTTTCTTTGGTTTTTTGTTTAAACTTAACTGTACATTACTTTAACTTATCTTAAATTAACTTTAACTTAATTTTTTCTTTGGTTTTTTGTTTTAACTTAACTTAACTAAACTTTTACATTTTTTAACATAACTTTAACTTAATTTTTTCTTTGGTTATTTGTTTTTACTTAACTGTACATTACTTAAACTTTTCGTAACTTTACTTTAACTTAATTTTTTCTTTGTTTTTTTGTTTTAACTTAATTTTACATTACTTTAACTTATCTTAACTTAACTTTAACTTAATTTTTTTTTGTTGTTTTGTTTTAACTTAACTGTACATTACTTTAACTTATCTTAACTTAACTTTAACTTAATTTTTTCTTTGTTTTTTTGTTTTAACTTAATTTTACATTACTTTAACTTATCTTAACTTTACTTTAACTTAATTTTTTCTTTGTTTTTTTGATTTAACTTAATTGAATATTACTTTAACTTATCTTAACTTAATTTTAACTTAACTTTATTTTTGTATTTTGGTTTAAACTTGACTTTACTAAACTTTAAATTATCTTAACTTAACTTTAACTTAATTTTTTCTTTGTTTTTTTGTTTTAACTTAACTGTACATTACTTTAACTTATCTTTAATTAACTTTAACTTAATTTTTTCTTTGGTTTTTTGTTTTAACTTAACTTAACTAAACTTTTACATTTTTTAACATAACTTTAACTTAATTTTTTCTTTAGTTTTTTGTTTTAACTTAACTGTACATTACTTTAACTTATCTTAACTTAACTTTAACTTAATTTTTTTTTTGTTTTTTGTTTTAACTTAACTGTACATTACTTAAACTTATCTTAACTTAACTTTAACTTAATTTTTTCTTTGTTTTTTTGTTTTAACTTAATTTAACATTACTTTAACTTATCTTAACTTTACTTTAACTTAATTTTTTCTTTGTTTTTTTGATTTAACTTAATTGTACATAACTTTAACTTATCTTAACTTAATTTTAACTTAACTTTATTTTTGTATTTTGGTTTAAACTTGACTTTACTAAACTTAAACTTTTCTTTAATTAACTTTAACTTAATTTTTTCTTTGTTTTTTTGTTTTAACTTAACTTAACATAGCTTTAACTTATCTTAACTTAACTTTAACTTTATTTTTTCTTTGTTTTTTTGTTTTAACTTAACTGTACATTACTTTAACTTATCTTAACTTAATTTAAACTTTACTTTATTTTTGTATTTTTGTTTTAACTTAACTTTACTAAATTTTAACTTATCTTAACTTACTTTAAACTTAATTTTTTCTTTGGTTTTTTGTTTAAACTTAACTGTACATTACTTTAACTTATCTTAAATTAACTTTAACTTAATTTTTTCTTTGGTTTTTTGTTTTAACTTAACTTAACTAAACTTTTACATTTTTTAACATAACTTTAACTTAATTTTTTCTTTGGTTATTTGTTTTTACTTAACTGTACATTACTTAAACTTTTCGTAACTTTACTTTAACTTAATTTTTTCTTTGTTTTTTTGTTTTAACTTAATTTTACATTACTTTAACTTATCTTAACTTAACTTTAACTTAATTTTTTTTTGTTGTTTTGTTTTAACTTAACTGTACATTACTTTAACTTATCTTAACTTAACTTTAACTTAAGTTTTTCTTTGTTTTTTTGATTTAACTTAATTGTACATTACTTTAACTTATATTAACTTAATTTAAACTTAACTTTATTTATGTATTTTGGTTTAAACTTGACTTTACTAAACTTAAACTTATCTTAACTTAACTTTAACTTAATTTTTTCTTTGTTTTTTTGTTTTAACTTAATTTTACATTACTTTAACTTATCTTAACTTAACTTAAACTTAATTTTTTCTTTGTTTTTTTGTTTTAACTTAACTGTACATTACTTTAACTTATCTTAACTTAATTTAAACTTAACTTTATTTTTGTATTTTTGTTTTAACTTAACTTTACTAAATTTTAACTTATCTTAACTTACTTTAAACTTAATTTTTTCTTTGGTTTTTTGTTTAAACTTAACTGTACATTACTTAAACTTAACTTAACTTAACTTTAACTTAATTTTTTCTTTGTTTGTTTGTTTTAACTTAACTGTACATTACTTTAACTTATCTTAAATTAACTTTAACTTAATTTTTTCTTTGGTTTTTTGTTTTAACTTAACTAAACTAAACTTTAACATTTTTTAACATAACTTTAACTTAATTTTTTCTTTGGTTATTTGTTTTTACTTAACTGTACATTACTTTAACTTTTCGTAACTTTACTTTAACTTAATTTTTTCTTTGTTTTTTTGTTTTAACTTAACTTAACATAGCTTTAACTTATCTTAACTTAACTTTAACTTTATTTTTTCTTTGTTTTTTTGTTTTAACTTAACTGTACATTACTTTAACTTATCTTAACTTAATTTAAACTTTACTTTATTTTTGTATTTTTGTTTTAACTTAACTTTACTAAATTTTAACTTATCTTAACTTACTTTAAACTTAATTTTTTCTTTGGTTTTTTGTTTAAACTTAACTGTACATTACTTTAACTTATCTTAAATTAACTTTAACTTAATTTTTTCTTTGGTTTTTTGTTTTAACTTAACTTAACTAAACTTTTACATTTTTTAACATAACTTTAACTTAATTTTTTCTTTGGTTATTTGTTTTTACTTAACTGTACATTACTTAAACTTATAAAATATAAAACTTATCTTTAATTAACTTTAACTTAATTTTTTCTTTGGTTTTTTGTTTTAACTTAACTTAACTAAACTTTTACATTTTTTAACATAACTTTAACTTAATTTTTTCTTTAGTTTTTTGTTTTAACTTAACTGTACATTACTTTAACTTATCTTAACTTAACTTTAACTTAATTTTTTTTTTGTTTTTTGTTTTAACTTAACTGTACATTACTTAAACTTATCTTAACTTAACTTTAACTTAATTTTTTCTTTGTTTTTTTGTTTTAACTTAATTTAACATTACTTTAACTTATCTTAACTTTACTTTAACTTAATTTTTTCTTTGTTTTTTTGATTTAACTTAATTGTACATAACTTTAACTTATCTTAACTTAATTTTAACTTAACTTTATTTTTGTATTTTGGTTTAAACTTGACTTTACTAAACTTAAACTTTTCTTTAATTAACTTTAACTTAATTTTTTCTTTGTTTTTTTGTTTTAACTTAACTTAACATAGCTTTAACTTATCTTAACTTAACTTTAACTTTATTTTTTCTTTGTTTTTTTGTTTTAACTTAACTGTACATTACTTTAACTTATCTTAACTTAATTTAAACTTTACTTTATTTTTGTATTTTTGTTTTAACTTAACTTTACTAAATTTTAACTTATCTTAACTTACTTTAAACTTAATTTTTTCTTTGGTTTTTTGTTTAAACTTAACTGTACATTACTTTAACTTATCTTAAATTAACTTTAACTTAATTTTTTCTTTGGTTTTTTGTTTTAACTTAACTTAACTAAACTTTTACATTTTTTAACATAACTTTAACTTAATTTTTTCTTTGGTTATTTGTTTTTACTTAACTGTACATTACTTAAACTTTTCGTAACTTTACTTTAACTTAATTTTTTCTTTGTTTTTTTGTTTTAACTTAATTTTACATTACTTTAACTTATCTTAACTTAACTTTAACTTAATTTTTTTTTGTTGTTTTGTTTTAACTTAACTGTACATTACTTTAACTTATCTTAACTTAACTTTAACTTAAGTTTTTCTTTGTTTTTTTGATTTAACTTAATTGTACATTACTTTAACTTATATTAACTTAATTTAAACTTAACTTTATTTATGTATTTTGGTTTAAACTTGACTTTACTAAACTTAAACTTATCTTAACTTAACTTTAACTTAATTTTTTCTTTGTTTTTTTGTTTTAACTTAATTTTACATTACTTTAACTTATCTTAACTTAACTTAAACTTAATTTTTTCTTTGTTTTTTTGTTTTAACTTAACTGTACATTACTTTAACTTATCTTAACTTAATTTAAACTTAACTTTATTTTTGTATTTTTGTTTTAACTTAACTTTACTAAATTTTAACTTATCTTAACTTACTTTAAACTTAATTTTTTCTTTGGTTTTTTGTTTAAACTTAACTGTACATTACTTAAACTTAACTTAACTTAACTTTAACTTAATTTTTTCTTTGTTTGTTTGTTTTAACTTAACTGTACATTACTTTAACTTATCTTAAATTAACTTTAACTTAATTTTTTCTTTGGTTTTTTGTTTTAACTTAACTAAACTAAACTTTAACATTTTTTAACATAACTTTAACTTAATTTTTTCTTTGGTTATTTGTTTTTACTTAACTGTACATTACTTTAACTTTTCGTAACTTTACTTTAACTTAATTTTTTCTTTGTTTTTTTGTTTTAACTTAATTTTACATTACTTTAACATTTCTTAACTTAACTTTAACTTAATTTTTTTTTTGTTTTTTTGTTTTAACTTAACTGTACATTACTTAAACTTATCTTAACTTAACTTTAACTTAAGTTTTTCTTTGTTTTTTTGATTTAACTTAATTGTACATTACTTTAACTTATATTAACTTAATTTAAACTTAACTTTATTTATGTATTTTGGTTTAAACTTGACTTTACTAAACTTAAACTTATCTTAACTTAACTTTAACTTAATTTTTTCTTTGTTTTTTTGTTTTAACTTAATTTTACATTACTTTAACTTATCTTAACTTTACTTTAACTTAATTTTTTCTTTGTTTTTTTGTTTTAACTTAACTGTACATTACTTTAACTTATCTTAAATTAACTTTAACTTAATTTTTTCTTTGGTTTTTTGTTTTAACTTAACTAAACTAAACTTTAACATTTTTTAACATAACTTTAACTTAATTTTTTCTTTGGTTATTTGTTTTTACTTAACTGTACATTACTTTAACTTTTCGTAACTTTACTTTAACTTAATTTTTTCTTTGTTTTTTTGTTTTAACTTAACTTAACATAGCTTTAACTTATCTTAACTTAACTTTAACTTTATTTTTTCTTTGTTTTTTTGTTTTAACTTAACTGTACATTACTTTAACTTATCTTAACTTAATTTAAACTTTACTTTATTTTTGTATTTTTGTTTTAACTTAACTTTACTAAATTTTAACTTATCTTAACTTACTTTAAACTTAATTTTTTCTTTGGTTTTTTGTTTAAACTTAACTGTACATTACTTTAACTTATCTTAAATTAACTTTAACTTAATTTTTTCTTTGGTTTTTTGTTTTAACTTAACTTAACTAAACTTTTACATTTTTTAACATAACTTTAACTTAATTTTTTCTTTGGTTATTTGTTTTTACTTAACTGTACATTACTTAAACTTATAAAATATAAAACTTATCTTTAATTAACTTTAACTTAATTTTTTCTTTGGTTTTTTGTTTTAACTTAACTTAACTAAACTTTTACATTTTTTAACATAACTTTAACTTAATTTTTTCTTTAGTTTTTTGTTTTAACTTAACTGTACATTACTTTAACTTATCTTAACTTAACTTTAACTTAATTTTTTTTTTGTTTTTTGTTTTAACTTAACTGTACATTACTTAAACTTATCTTAACTTAACTTTAACTTAATTTTTTCTTTGTTTTTTTGTTTTAACTTAATTTAACATTACTTTAACTTATCTTAACTTTACTTTAACTTAATTTTTTCTTTGTTTTTTTGATTTAACTTAATTGTACATAACTTTAACTTATCTTAACTTAATTTTAACTTAACTTTATTTTTGTATTTTGGTTTAAACTTGACTTTACTAAACTTAAACTTTTCTTTAATTAACTTTAACTTAATTTTTTCTTTGTTTTTTTGTTTTAACTTAACTTAACATAGCTTTAACTTATCTTAACTTAACTTTAACTTTATTTTTTCTTTGTTTTTTTGTTTTAACTTAACTGTACATTACTTTAACTTATCTTAACTTAATTTAAACTTTACTTTATTTTTGTATTTTTGTTTTAACTTAACTTTACTAAATTTTAACTTATCTTAACTTACTTTAAACTTAATTTTTTCTTTGGTTTTTTGTTTAAACTTAACTGTACATTACTTTAACTTATCTTAAATTAACTTTAACTTAATTTTTTCTTTGGTTTTTTGTTTTAACTTAACTTAACTAAACTTTTACATTTTTTAACATAACTTTAACTTAATTTTTTCTTTGGTTATTTGTTTTTACTTAACTGTACATTACTTAAACTTTTCGTAACTTTACTTTAACTTAATTTTTTCTTTGTTTTTTTGTTTTAACTTAATTTTACATTACTTTAACTTATCTTAACTTAACTTTAACTTAATTTTTTTTTGTTGTTTTGTTTTAACTTAACTGTACATTACTTTAACTTATCTTAACTTAACTTTAACTTAAGTTTTTCTTTGTTTTTTTGATTTAACTTAATTGTACATTACTTTAACTTATATTAACTTAATTTAAACTTAACTTTATTTATGTATTTTGGTTTAAACTTGACTTTACTAAACTTAAACTTATCTTAACTTAACTTTAACTTAATTTTTTCTTTGTTTTTTTGTTTTAACTTAATTTTACATTACTTTAACTTATCTTAACTTAACTTAAACTTAATTTTTTCTTTGTTTTTTTGTTTTAACTTAACTGTACATTACTTTAACTTATCTTAACTTAATTTAAACTTAACTTTATTTTTGTATTTTTGTTTTAACTTAACTTTACTAAATTTTAACTTATCTTAACTTACTTTAAACTTAATTTTTTCTTTGGTTTTTTGTTTAAACTTAACTGTACATTACTTAAACTTAACTTAACTTAACTTTAACTTAATTTTTTCTTTGTTTGTTTGTTTTAACTTAACTGTACATTACTTTAACTTATCTTAAATTAACTTTAACTTAATTTTTTCTTTGGTTTTTTGTTTTAACTTAACTAAACTAAACTTTAACATTTTTTAACATAACTTTAACTTAATTTTTTCTTTGGTTATTTGTTTTTACTTAACTGTACATTACTTTAACTTTTCGTAACTTTACTTTAACTTAATTTTTTCTTTGTTTTTTTGTTTTAACTTAATTTTACATTACTTTAACATTTCTTAACTTAACTTTAACTTAATTTTTTTTTTGTTTTTTTGTTTTAACTTAACTGTACATTACTTAAACTTATCTTAACTTAACTTTAACTTAAGTTTTTCTTTGTTTTTTTGATTTAACTTAATTGTACATTACTTTAACTTATATTAACTTAATTTAAACTTAACTTTATTTATGTATTTTGGTTTAAACTTGACTTTACTAAACTTAAACTTATCTTAACTTAACTTTAACTTAATTTTTTCTTTGTTTTTTTGTTTTAACTTAATTTTACATTACTTTAACTTATCTTAACTTTACTTTAACTTAATTTTTTCTTTGTTTTTTTGTTTTAACTTAACTGTACATTACTTTAACTTATCTTAACTTAATTTAAACTTAACTTTATTTTTGTATTTTTGTTTTAACTTAACTTTACTAAATTTTAACTTATCTTAACTTACCTTAAACTTAATTTTTTCTTTGGTTTTTTGTTTAAACTTAACTGTACATTACTTTACCTTAACTTAACTTAACTTTAACTTAATTTTTTCTTTGTTTGTTTGTTTTAACTTAACTGTACATTACTTTAACTTATCTTAAATTAACTTTAACTTAATTTTTTCTTTGGTTTTTTGTTTTAACTTATTTTAACTAAACTTTAACATTTTTTAACATAACTTTAACTTAATTTTTTCTTTGGTTATTTGTTTTTACTTAACTGTACATTACTTTAACTTTTCGTAACTTTACTTTAACTTAATTTTTTCTTTGTTTTTTTGTTTTAACTTAATTGTACATTACTTTAACTTATCTTAACTTAATTTTAACTTAACTTTATTTTTGTATTTTGGTTTAAACTTCACTTTACTAAACTTAAACTTATCTTAACTTAACTTTTACTTAATTTTTTCTTTGTTTTTTTGTTTTAACTTAACTGTACATTACTTTAACTTATCTTAACTTAATTTAAACTTAACTTTATTTTTGTATTTTTGTTTTAACTTAACTTTACTAAATTTTAACTTATCTTAACTTACTTTAAACTAAATTTTTTCTTTGGTTTTTTGTTTAAACTTAACTGTACATTACTTTAACTTAACTTAACTTAACTTTAACTTAATTTTTTCTTTGTTTGTTTGTTTTAACTTAACTGTACATTTCTTTAACTTATCTTAAATTAAGTTTAACTTAATTTTTTCTTTGGTTATTTGTTTTTACTTAACTGTACATTACTTTAACTTTTCGTAACTTTACTTTAACTTAATTTTTTCTTTGTTTTTTTGTTTTAACTTAATTTTACATTACTTTAACTTATCTTAACTTAACTTTAACTTAATTTTTTTTTTGTTTTTTTGTTTTAACTTAACTGTACATTACTTTAACTTATCTTAACTTAACTTTAACTTAATTTTTTCTTTGTTTTTTTGTTTTAACTTAATTTAACATTACTTTAACTTATCTTAACTTTACTTTAACTTAATTTTTTTTTTGTTTCTTTGTTTTTACTTAACTGTACATTACTTTAACTTATCGTAACTTAACTTTTACTTAATTTTTTCTTTGTTTTTTTGTTTTAACTTAATTTTACATTACTTTAACTTATCTTAACTTAACTTTAACTCAATATTTTCTTTGTTTTTTTGTTTTAACTTAACTGTACAGTACTTTAACTTAACTTAACTTAACTTTAACTTAATTTTTTCTTTGTTTATTTGTTTTAACTTAACTGTACATTACTTTAACTTATCTTAACTTAACTTTAACTTAATTTTTTCTTTGTTTTTTTGTTTTAACTTAATTTTACATTACTTTAACTTATCTTAACTTAACTTTAACTTAATTGTTTCTTTGTTTGTTTGTTTTAACTTTACTGTACATTACTTTAACTTATCTTTAATTAACTTTAACTTAATTTTTTCTTTGGTTTTTTGTTTTAACTTAACTTAAATAAACTTTTACATTTTTTAACATAACTTTAACTTAATTTTTTCTTTAGTTTTTTGTTTTTACTTAACTGTACATTACTTTAACTTATCGTAACTTAACTTTAACTTAATTTTTTCTTTGTTTTTTTGTTTTAACTTAATTTTACATTACTTTAACTTATCTTAACTTTACTTTAACTTAATTTTTTCTTTGTTTTTTTGATTTAACTTAATTGTACATTACTTTAACTTATCTTAACTTAATTTTAACTTAACTTTATTTTTGTATTTTGGTTTAAACTTGACTTTACTAAACTTAAACTTATCTTAACTTAACTTTAACTTAATTTTTTCTTTGTTTTTTTGTTTTAACTTAACTGTACATTACTTTAACTTATCTTAACTTAATTTAAACTTAACTTTATTTTTGTATTTTTGTTTTAACTTAACTTTACTAAATTTTAACTTATCTTAACTTACTTTAAACTTAATTTTTTCTTTGGTTTTTTGTTTAAACTTAACTGTACATTACTTAAACTTAACTAAACTTAACTTTAACTTAATTTTTTCTTTGTTTGTTTGTTTTAACTTAACTGTACATTACTTTAACTTATCTTAAATTAACTTTAACTTAATTTTTTCTTTGGTTTTTTGTTTTAACTTATCTAAACTAAACTTTAACATATTTTAACATAACTTTAACTTAATTTTTTCTTTGGTTATTTGTTTTTACTTAACTGTACATTACTTTAACTTTTCGTAACTTTACTTTAACTTAATTTTTTCTTTGTTTTTTTGTTTTAACTTAATTTTACATTAATTTAACTTATCTTAACTTAACTTTAACTTAATTTTTTTTTTGTTTTTTTGTTTTAACTTAATTTTACATTACTTTAACTTATCTTAACTTTACTTTAACTTAATTTTTTCTTTGTTTTTTTGATTTAACTTAATTGTACATTACTTTAACTTATCTTAACTCAATTTTAACTTAACTTTATTTTTGTATTTTGGTTTAAACTTCACTTTACTAAACTTAAACTTATCTTAACTTAACTTTTACTTAATTTTTTCTTTGTGTTTTTGTTTTAACTTAACTGTACATTACTTTAACTTATCTTAACTTAATTTAAACTTAACTTTATTTTTGTATTTTTGTTTTAACTTAACTTTACTAAATTTTAACTTATCTTAACTTAATTGAAACTTAACTTTATTTTTGTATTTTTGTTTTAACTTAACTTTACTAAATTTTAACTTATCTTAACTTACCTTAAACTTAATTTTTTCTTTGGTTTTTTGTTTAAACTTAACTGTACATTACTTTAACTTAACTTAACTTAACTTTAACTTAATTTTTTCTTTGTTTGTTTGTTTTAACTTAACTGTACATTACTTTAACTTATCTTAAATTAACTTTAACTTAATTTTTTCTTTGGTTTTTTGTTTTAACTTAACTTAACTAAACTTTAACATTTTTTAACATAACTTTAACTTAATTTTTTCTTTGGTTATTTGTTTTTACTTAACTGTACATTACTTTAACTTTTCGTAACTTTACTTTAACTTAATTTTTTCTTTGTTTTTTTGTTTTAACTTAATTGTACATTACTTTAACTTATCTTAACTTAATTTAAACTTAACTTTATTTTTGTATTTTGGTTTAAACTTCACTTTACTAAACTTAAACTTATCTTAACTTAACTTTTACTTAATTTTTTCTTTGTTTTTTTGTTTTAACTTAACTGTACATTACTTTAACTTATCTTAACTTAATTTAAACTTAACTTTATTTTTGTATTTTTGTTTTAACTTAACTTTACTAAATTTTAACTTATCTTAACTTACTTTAAACTAAATTTTTTCTTTGGTTTTTTGTTTAAACTTAACTGTACATTACTTTAACTTAACTTAACTTAACTTTAACTTAATTTTTTCTTTGTTTGTTTGTTTTAACTTAACTGTACATTTCTTTAACTTATCTTAAATTAACTTTAACTTAATTTTTTCTTTGGTTATTTGTTTTTACTTAACTGTACATTACTTTAACTTTTCGTAACTTTACTTTAACTTAATTTTTTCTTTGTTTTTTTGTTTTAACTTAATTTTACATTTCTTTAACTTATCTTAACTTTACTTTAACTTAATTTTTTTTTTGTTTTTTTGTTTTAACTTAACTGTACATTACTTTAACTTATCTTAACTTAACTTTAACTTAATTTTTTCTTTGTTTTTTTGTTTTAACTTAATTTAACATTACTTTAACTTATCTTAACTTTACTTTAACTTAATTTTTTTTTTGTTTTTTAGTTTTTACTTAACTGTACATTACTTTAACTTATCGTAACTTAACTTTTACTTAATTTTTTCTTTGTTTTTTTGTTTTAACTTTATTTAACATTACTTTAACTTATCTTAACTTAACTTTAACTCAATATTTTCTTTGTTTTTTTGTTTTAACTTAACTGTACAGTACTTTAACTTAACTTAACTTAACTTTAACTTAATTTTTTCTTTGTTTATTTGTTTTAACTTAACTGTACATTACTTTAACTTATCTTAACTTAACTTTAACTTAATTTTTTCTTTGTTTTTTTGTTTTAACTTAATTTTACATTACTTTAACTTAACTTTAACTTAATTGTTTCTTTGTTTGTTTGTTTTAACTTTACTGTACATTACTTTAACTTATCTTTAATTAACTTTAACTTAATTTTTTCTTTGGTTTTTTGTTTTAACTTAACTTAACTAAACTTTTACATTTTTTAACATAACTTTAACTTAATTTTTTCTTTAGTTTTTTGTTTTTACTTAACTGTACATTACTTTAACTTATCTTAAATTAACTTTAACTTAATTTTTTCTTTGGTTTTTTGTTTTAACTTAACTTAACTAAACTTTTACATTTTTTAACATAACTTTAACTTAATTTTTTCTTTGGTTATTTTTTTTTACTTAACTGTACATTACTTAAACTTTTCGTAACTTTACTTTAACTTAATTTTTTCTTTGTTTTTTTGTTTTAACTTAATTTTACATTACTTTAACTTATCTTAACTTAACTTTTACTTAATTTTTTTTTGTTGTTTTGTTTTAACTTAACTGTACATTACTTTAACTTATCTTAACTTAACTTTAACTTAATTTTTTCTTTGTTTTTTTGTTTTAACTTAATTTTACATTACTTTAACTTATCTTAACTTTACTTTAACTTAATTTTTTCTTTGTTTTTTTGATTTAACTTAATTGTACATTACTTTAACTTATCTTAACTTAATTTTAACTTAACTTTATTTTTGTATTTTGGTTTAAACTTGACTTTACTAAACTTAAACTTATCTTAACTTAACTTTAACTTAATTTTTTCTTTGTTTTTTTGTTTTAACTTAACTGTACATTACTTTAACTTATCTTAACTTAATTTAAACTTAACTTTATTTTTGTATTTTTGTTTTAACTTAACTTTACTAAATTTTAACTTATCTTAACTTACTTTAAACTTAATTTTTTCTTTGGTTTTTTGTTTAAACTTAACTGTACATTACTTTACCTTAACTTAACTTAACTTTAACTTAATTTTTTCTTTGTTTGTTTGTTTTAACTTAACTGTACATTACTTTAACTTATCTTAAATTAACTTTAACTTAATTTTTTCTTTGGTTTTTTGTTTTAACTTATCTAAACTAAACTTTAACATATTTTAACATAACTTTAACTTAATTTTTTCTTTGGTTATTTGTTTTTACTTAACTGTTCATTACTTTAACTTTTCGTAACTTTACTTTAACTTAATTTTTTCTTTGTTTTTTTGTTTTAACTTAATTTTACATTAATTTAACTTATCTTAACTTAACTTTAACTTAATTTTTTTTTTGTTTTTTTGTTTTAACTTAATTTTACATTACTTTAACTTATCTTAACTTTACTTTAACTTAATTTTTTCTTTGTTTTTTTGATTTAACTTAATTGTACATTACTTTAACTTATCTTAACTCAATTTTAACTTAACTTTATTTTTGTATTTTGGTTTAAACTTCACTTTACTAAACTTAAACTTATCTTAACTTAACTTTTACTTAATTTTTTCTTTGTGTTTTTGTTTTAACTTAACTGTACATTACTTTAACTTATCTTAACTTAATTTAAACTTAACTTTATTTTTGTATTTTTGTTTTAACTTAACTTTACTAAATTTTAACTTATCTTAACTTAATTTAAACTTAACTTTATTTTTGTATTTTTGTTTTAACTTAACTTTACTAAATTTTAACTTATCTTAACTTACCTTAAACTTAATTTTTTCTTTGGTTTTTTGTTTAAACTTAACTGTACATTACTTTAACTTAACTTAACTTAACTTTAACTTAATTTTTTCTTTGTTTGTTTGTTTTAACTTAACTGTACATTACTTTAACTTATCTTAAATTAACTTTAACTTAATTTTTTCTTTGGTTTTTTGTTTTAACTTAACTTAACTAAACTTTAACATTTTTTAACATAACTTTAACTTAATTTTTTCTTTGGTTATTTGTTTTTACTTAACTGTACATTACTTTAACTTATCTTTAATTAACTTTAACTTAATTTTTTCTTTGGTTTTTTGTTTTAACTTAACTTAACTAAACTTTTACATTTTTTAACATAACTTTAACTTAATTTTTTCTTTAGTTTTTTGTTTTTACTTAACTGTACATTACTTTAACTTATCTTAAATTAACTTTAACTTAATTTTTTCTTTGGTTTTTTGTTTTAACTTAACTTAACTAAACTTTTACATTTTTTAACATAACTTTAACTTAATTTTTTCTTTGGTTATTTGTTTTTACTTAACTGTACATTACTTAAACTTTTCGTAACTTTACTTTAACTTAATTTTTTCTTTGTTTTTTTGTTTTAACTTAATTTTACATTACTTTAACTTATCTTAACTTAACTTTTACTTAATTTTTTTTTGTTGTTTTGTTTTAACTTAACTGTACATTACTTTAACTTATCTTAACTTAACTTTAACTTAATTTTTTCTTTGTTTTTTTGTTTTAACTTAATTTTACATTACTTTAACTTATCTTAACTTAACTTAAACTTAATTTTTTCTTTGTTTTTTTGTTTTAACTTAACTGTACATTACTTTAACTTATCTTAACTTAATTTAAACTTAACTTTATTTTTGTATTTTTGTTTTAACTTAACTTTACTAAATTTTAACTTATCTTAACTTACTTTAAACTTAATTTTTTCTTTGGTTTTTTGTTTAAACTTAACTGTACATTACTTAAACTTAACTTAACTTAACTTTAACTTAATTTTTTCTTTGTTTGTTTGTTTTAACTTAACTGTACATTACTTTAACTTATCTTAAATTAACTTTAACTTAATTTTTTCTTTGGTTTTTTGTTTTAACTTAACTAAACTAAACTTTAACATTTTTTAACATAACTTTAACTTAATTTTTTCTTTGGTTATTTGTTTTTACTTAACTGTACATTACTTTAACTTTTCGTAACTTTACTTTAACTTAATTTTTTCTTTGTTTTTTTGTTTTAACTTAATTTTACATTACTTTAACATTTCTTAACTTAACTTTAACTTAATTTTTTTTTTGTTTTTTTGTTTTAACTTAACTGTACATTACTTAAACTTATCTTAACTTAACTTTAACTTAAGTTTTTCTTTGTTTTTTTGATTTAACTTAATTGTACATTACTTTAACTTATATTAACTTAATTTAAACTTAACTTTATTTATGTATTTTGGTTTAAACTTGACTTTACTAAACTTAAACTTATCTTAACTTAACTTTAACTTAATTTTTTCTTTGTTTTTTTGTTTTAACTTAATTTTACATTACTTTAACTTATCTTAACTTTACTTTAACTTAATTTTTTCTTTGTTTTTTTGTTTTAACTTAACTGTACATTACTTTAACTTATCTTAACTTAATTTAAACTTAACTTTATTTTTGTATTTTTGTTTTAACTTAACTTTACTAAATTTTAACTTATCTTAACTTACCTTAAACTTAATTTTTTCTTTGGTTTTTTGTTTAAACTTAACTGTACATTACTTTACCTTAACTTAACTTAACTTTAACTTAATTTTTTCTTTGTTTGTTTGTTTTAACTTAACTGTACATTACTTTAACTTATCTTAAATTAACTTTAACTTAATTTTTTCTTTGGTTTTTTGTTTTAACTTAACTTAACTAAACTTTAACATTTTTTAACATAACTTTAACTTAATTTTTTCTTTGGTTATTTGTTTTTACTTAACTGTACATTACTTTAACTTATCTTTAATTAACTTTAACTTAATTTTTTCTTTGGTTTTTTGTTTTAACTTAACTTAACTAAACTTTTACATTTTTTAACATAACTTTAACTTAATTTTTTCTTTAGTTTTTTGTTTTTACTTAACTGTACATTACTTTAACTTATCTTAAATTAACTTTAACTTAATTTTTTCTTTGGTTTTTTGTTTTAACTTAACTTAACTAAACTTTTACATTTTTTAACATAACTTTAACTTAATTTTTTCTTTGGTTATTTGTTTTTACTTAACTGTACATTACTTAAACTTTTCGTAACTTTACTTTAACTTAATTTTTTCTTTGTTTTTTTGTTTTAACTTAATTTTACATTACTTTAACTTATCTTAACTTAACTTTTACTTAATTTTTTTTTGTTGTTTTGTTTTAACTTAACTGTACATTACTTTAACTTATCTTAACTTAACTTTAACTTAATTTTTTCTTTGTTTTTTTGTTTTAACTTAATTTTACATTACTTTAACTTATCTTAACTTAACTTAAACTTAATTTTTTCTTTGTTTTTTTGTTTTAACTTAACTGTACATTACTTTAACTTATCTTAACTTAATTTAAACTTAACTTTATTTTTGTATTTTTGTTTTAACTTAACTTTACTAAATTTTAACTTATCTTAACTTACTTTAAACTTAATTTTTTCTTTGGTTTTTTGTTTAAACTTAACTGTACATTACTTAAACTTAACTTAACTTAACTTTAACTTAATTTTTTCTTTGTTTGTTTGTTTTAACTTAACTGTACATTACTTTAACTTATCTTAAATTAACTTTAACTTAATTTTTTCTTTGGTTTTTTGTTTTAACTTAACTAAACTAAACTTTAACATTTTTTAACATAACTTTAACTTAATTTTTTCTTTGGTTATTTGTTTTTACTTAACTGTACATTACTTTAACTTTTCGTAACTTTACTTTAACTTAATTTTTTCTTTGTTTTTTTGTTTTAACTTAATTTTACATTACTTTAACATTTCTTAACTTAACTTTAACTTAATTTTTTTTTTGTTTTTTTGTTTTAACTTAACTGTACATTACTTAAACTTATCTTAACTTAACTTTAACTTAAGTTTTTCTTTGTTTTTTTGATTTAACTTAATTGTACATTACTTTAACTTATATTAACTTAATTTAAACTTAACTTTATTTATGTATTTTGGTTTAAACTTGACTTTACTAAACTTAAACTTATCTTAACTTAACTTTAACTTAATTTTTTCTTTGTTTTTTTGTTTTAACTTAATTTTACATTACTTTAACTTATCTTAACTTTACTTTAACTTAATTTTTTCTTTGTTTTTTTGTTTTAACTTAACTGTACATTACTTTAACTTATCTTAACTTAATTTAAACTTAACTTTATTTTTGTATTTTTGTTTTAACTTAACTTTACTAAATTTTAACTTATCTTAACTTACCTTAAACTTAATTTTTTCTTTGGTTTTTTGTTTAAACTTAACTGTACATTACTTTACCTTAACTTAACTTAACTTTAACTTAATTTTTTCTTTGTTTGTTTGTTTTAACTTAACTGTACATTACTTTAACTTATCTTAAATTAACTTTAACTTAATTTTTTCTTTGGTTTTTTGTTTTAACTTATTTTAACTAAACTTTAACATTTTTTAACATAACTTTAACTTAATTTTTTCTTTGGTTATTTGTTTTTACTTAACTGTACATTACTTTAACTTTTCGTAACTTTACTTTAACTTAATTTTTTCTTTGTTTTTTTGTTTTAACTTAATTGTACATTACTTTAACTTATCTTAACTTAATTTTAACTTAACTTTATTTTTGTATTTTGGTTTAAACTTCACTTTACTAAACTTAAACTTATCTTAACTTAACTTTTACTTAATTTTTTCTTTGTTTTTTTGTTTTAACTTAACTGTACATTACTTTAACTTATCTTAACTTAATTTAAACTTAACTTTATTTTTGTATTTTTGTTTTAACTTAACTTTACTAAATTTTAACTTATCTTAACTTACTTTAAACTAAATTTTTTCTTTGGTTTTTTGTTTAAACTTAACTGTACATTACTTTAACTTAACTTAACTTAACTTTAACTTAATTTTTTCTTTGTTTGTTTGTTTTAACTTAACTGTACATTTCTTTAACTTATCTTAAATTAACTTTAACTTAATTTTTTCTTTGGTTATTTGTTTTTACTTAACTGTACATATCTTTAACTTTTCGTAACTTTACTTTAACTTAATTTTTTCTTTGTTTTTTTGTTTTAACTTAATTTTACATTACTTTAACTTATCTTAACTTAACTTTAACTTAATTTTTTTTTTGTTTTTTTGTTTTAACTTAACTGTACATTACTTTAACTTATCTTAACTTAACTTTAACTTAATTTTTTCTTTGTTTTTTTGTTTTAACTTAATTTAACATTACTTTAACTTATCTTAACTTTACTTTAACTTAATTTTTTTTTTGTTTCTTTGTTTTTACTTAACTGTACATTACTTTAACTTATCGTAACTTAACTTTTACTTAATTTTTTCTGTTTTTTTGTTTTAACTTAATTTTACATTACTTTAACTTATCTTAACTTAACTTTAACTCAATATTTTCTTTGTTTTTTTGTTTTAACTTAACTGTACAGTACTTTAACTTAACTTAACTTAACTTTAACTTAATTTTTTCTTTGTTTATTTGTTTTAACTTAACTGTACATTACTTTAACTTATCTTAACTTAACTTTAACTTAATTTTTTCTTTGTTTTTTTGTTTTAACTTAATTTTACATTACTTTAACTTATCTTAACTTAACTTTAACTTAATTGTTTCTTTGTTTGTTTGTTTTAACTTTACTGTACATTACTTTAACTTATCTTTAATTAACTTTAACTTAATTTTTTCTTTGGTTTTTTGTTTTAACTTAACTTAAATAAACTTTTACATTTTTTAACATAACTTTAACTTAATTTTTTCTTTAGTTTTTTGTTTTTACTTAACTGTACATTACTTTAACTTATCGTAACTTAACTTTAACTTAATTTTTTCTTTGTTTTTTTGTTTTAACTTAATTTTACATTACTTTAACTTATCTTAACTTTACTTTAACTTAATTTTTTCTTTGTTTTTTTGATTTAACTTAATTGTACATTACTTTAACTTATCTTAACTTAATTTTAACTTAACTTTATTTTTGTATTTTGGTTTAAACTTGACTTTACTAAACTTAAACTTATCTTAACTTAACTTTAACTTAATTTTTTCTTTGTTTTTTTGTTTTAACTTAACTGTACATTACTTTAACTTATCTTAACTTAATTTAAACTTAACTTTATTTTTGTATTTTTGTTTTAACTTAACTTTACTAAATTTTAACTTATCTTAACTTACTTTAAACTTAATTTTTTCTTTGGTTTTTTGTTTAAACTTAACTGTACATTACTTAAACTTAACTAAACTTAACTTTAACTTAATTTTTTCTTTGTTTGTTTGTTTTAACTTAACTGTACATTACTTTAACTTATCTTAAATTAACTTTAACTTAATTTTTTCTTTGGTTTTTTGTTTTAACTTATCTAAACTAAACTTTAACATATTTTAACATAACTTTAACTTAATTTTTTCTTTGGTTATTTGTTTTTACTTAACTGTACATTACTTTAACTTTTCGTAACTTTACTTTAACTTAATTTTTTCTTTGTTTTTTTGTTTTAACTTAATTTTACATTAATTTAACTTATCTTAACTTAACTTTAACTTAATTTTTTTTTTGTTTTTTTGTTTTAACTTAATTTTACATTACTTTAACTTATCTTAACTTTACTTTAACTTAATTTTTTCTTTGTTTTTTTGATTTAACTTAATTGTACATTACTTTAACTTATCTTAACTCAATTTTAACTTAACTTTATTTTTGTATTTTGGTTTAAACTTCACTTTACTAAACTTAAACTTATCTTAACTTAACTTTTACTTAATTTTTTCTTTGTGTTTTTGTTTTAACTTAACTGTACATTACTTTAACTTATCTTAACTTAATTTAAACTTAACTTTATTTTTGTATTTTTGTTTTAACTTAACTTTACTAAATTTTAACTTATCTTAACTTAATTGAAACTTAACTTTATTTTTGTATTTTTGTTTTAACTTAACTTTACTAAATTTTAACTTATCTTAACTTACCTTAAACTTAATTTTTTCTTTGGTTTTTTGTTTAAACTTAACTGTACATTACTTTAACTTAACTTAACTTAACTTTAACTTAATTTTTTCTTTGTTTGTTTGTTTTAACTTAACTGTACATTACTTTAACTTATCTTAAATTAACTTTAACTTAATTTTTTCTTTGGTTTTTTGTTTTAACTTAACTTAACTAAACTTTAACATTTTTTAACATAACTTTAACTTAATTTTTTCTTTGGTTATTTGTTTTTACTTAACTGTACATTACTTTAACTTTTCGTAACTTTACTTTAACTTAATTTTTTCTTTGTTTTTTTGTTTTAACTTAATTGTACATTACTTTAACTTATCTTAACTTAATTTAAACTTAACTTTATTTTTGTATTTTGGTTTAAACTTCACTTTACTAAACTTAAACTTATCTTAACTTAACTTTTACTTAATTTTTTCTTTGTTTTTTTGTTTTAACTTAACTGTACATTACTTTAACTTATCTTAACTTAATTTAAACTTAACTTTATTTTTGTATTTTTGTTTTAACTTAACTTTACTAAATTTTAACTTATCTTAACTTACTTTAAACTAAATTTTTTCTTTGGTTTTTTGTTTAAACTTAACTGTACATTACTTTAACTTAACTTAACTTAACTTTAACTTAATTTTTTCTTTGTTTGTTTGTTTTAACTTAACTGTACATTTCTTTAACTTATCTTAAATTAACTTTAACTTAATTTTTTCTTTGGTTATTTGTTTTTACTTAACTGTACATTACTTTAACTTTTCGTAACTTTACTTTAACTTAATTTTTTCTTTGTTTTTTTGTTTTAACTTAATTTTACATTTCTTTAACTTATCTTAACTTTACTTTAACTTAATTTTTTTTTTGTTTTTTTGTTTTAACTTAACTGTACATTACTTTAACTTATCTTAACTTAACTTTAACTTAATTTTTTCTTTGTTTTTTTGTTTTAACTTAATTTAACATTACTTTAACTTATCTTAACTTTACTTTAACTTAATTTTTTTTTTGTTTTTTAGTTTTTACTTAACTGTACATTACTTTAACTTATCGTAACTTAACTTTTACTTAATTTTTTCTTTGTTTTTTTGTTTTAACTTTATTTAACATTACTTTAACTTATCTTAACTTAACTTTAACTCAATATTTTCTTTGTTTTTTTGTTTTAACTTAACTGTACAGTACTTTAACTTAACTTAACTTAACTTTAACTTAATTTTTTCTTTGTTTATTTGTTTTAACTTAACTGTACATTACTTTAACTTATCTTAACTTAACTTTAACTTAATTTTTTCTTTGTTTTTTTGTTTTAACTTAATTTTACATTACTTTAACTTATCTTAACTTAACTTTAACTTAATTGTTTCTTTGTTTGTTTGTTTTAACTTTACTGTACATTACTTTAACTTATCTTTAATTAACTTTAACTTAATTTTTTCTTTGGTTTTTTGTTTTAACTTAACTTAACTAAACTTTTACATTTTTTAACATAACTTTAACTTAATTTTTTCTTTAGTTTTTTGTTTTTACTTAACTGTACATTACTTTAACTTATCTTAAATTAACTTTAACTTAATTTTTTCTTTGGTTTTTTGTTTTAACTTAACTTAACTAAACTTTTACATTTTTTAACATAACTTTAACTTAATTTTTTCTTTGGTTATTTGTTTTTACTTAACTGTACATTACTTAAACTTTTCGTAACTTTACTTTAACTTAATTTTTTCTTTGTTTTTTTGTTTTAACTTAATTTTACATTACTTTAACTTATCTTAACTTAACTTTTACTTAATTTTTTTTTGTTGTTTTGTTTTAACTTAACTGTACATTACTTTAACTTATCTTAACTTAACTTTAACTTAATTTTTTCTTTGTTTTTTTGTTTTAACTTAATTTTACATTACTTTAACTTATCTTAACTTTACTTTAACTTAATTTTTTCTTTGTTTTTTTGATTTAACTTAATTGTACATTACTTTAACTTATCTTAACTTAATTTTAACTTAACTTTATTTTTGTATTTTGGTTTAAACTTGACTTTACTAAACTTAAACTTATCTTAACTTAACTTTAACTTAATTTTTTCTTTGTTTTTTTGTTTTAACTTAACTGTACATTACTTTAACTTATCTTAACTTAATTTAAACTTAACTTTATTTTTGTATTTTTGTTTTAACTTAACTTTACTAAATTTTAACTTATCTTAACTTACTTTAAACTTAATTTTTTCTTTGGTTTTTTGTTTAAACTTAACTGTACATTACTTAAACTTAACTAAACTTAACTTTAACTTAATTTTTTCTTTGTTTGTTTGTTTTAACTTAACTGTACATTACTTTAACTTATCTTAAATTAACTTTAACTTAATTTTTTCTTTGGTTTTTTGTTTTAACTTATCTAAACTAAACTTTAACATATTTTAACATAACTTTAACTTAATTTTTTCTTTGGTTATTTGTTTTTACTTAACTGTACATTACTTTAACTTTTCGTAACTTTACTTTAACTTAATTTTTTCTTTGTTTTTTTGTTTTAACTTAATTTTACATTAATTTAACTTATCTTAACTTAACTTTAACTTAATTTTTTTTTTGTTTTTTTGTTTTAACTTAATTTTACATTACTTTAACTTATCTTAACTTTACTTTAACTTAATTTTTTCTTTGTTTTTTTGATTTAACTTAATTGTACATTACTTTAACTTATCTTAACTCAATTTTAACTTAACTTTATTTTTGTATTTTGGTTTAAACTTCACTTTACTAAACTTAAACTTATCTTAACTTAACTTTTACTTAATTTTTTCTTTGTGTTTTTGTTTTAACTTAACTGTACATTACTTTAACTTATCTTAACTTAATTTAAACTTAACTTTATTTTTGTATTTTTGTTTTAACTTAACTTTACTAAATTTTAACTTATCTTAACTTAATTGAAACTTAACTTTATTTTTGTATTTTTGTTTTAACTTAACTTTACTAAATTTTAACTTATCTTAACTTACCTTAAACTTAATTTTTTCTTTGGTTTTTTGTTTAAACTTAACTGTACATTACTTTAACTTAACTTAACTTAACTTTAACTTAATTTTTTCTTTGTTTGTTTGTTTTAACTTAACTGTACATTACTTTAACTTATCTTAAATTAACTTTAACTTAATTTTTTCTTTGGTTTTTTGTTTTAACTTAACTTAACTAAACTTTAACATTTTTTAACATAACTTTAACTTAATTTTTTCTTTGGTTATTTGTTTTTACTTAACTGTACATTACTTTAACTTTTCGTAACTTTACTTTAACTTAATTTTTTCTTTGTTTTTTTGTTTTAACTTAATTGTACATTACTTTAACTTATCTTAACTTAATTTAAACTTAACTTTATTTTTGTATTTTGGTTTAAACTTCACTTTACTAAACTTAAACTTATCTTAACTTAACTTTTACTTAATTTTTTCTTTGTTTTTTTGTTTTAACTTAACTGTACATTACTTTAACTTATCTTAACTTAATTTAAACTTAACTTTATTTTTGTATTTTTGTTTTAACTTAACTTTACTAAATTTTAACTTATCTTAACTTACTTTAAACTAAATTTTTTCTTTGGTTTTTTGTTTAAACTTAACTGTACATTACTTTAACTTAACTTAACTTAACTTTAACTTAATTTTTTCTTTGTTTGTTTGTTTTAACTTAACTGTACATTTCTTTAACTTATCTTAAATTAACTTTAACTTAATTTTTTCTTTGGTTATTTGTTTTTACTTAACTGTACATTACTTTAACTTTTCGTAACTTTACTTTAACTTAATTTTTTCTTTGTTTTTTTGTTTTAACTTAATTTAACATTACTTTAACTTATCTTAACTTTACTTTAACTTAATTTTTTTTTTGTTTTTTTGTTTTAACTTAATTTTACATTACTTTAACTTATCTTAACTTTACTTTAACTTAATTTTTTCTTTGTTTTTTTGATTTAACTTAATTGTACATTACTTTAACTTATCTTAACTCAATTTTAACTTAACTTTATTTTTGTATTTTGGTTTAAACTTCACTTTACTAAACTTAAACTTATCTTAACTTAACTTTTACTTAATTTTTTCTTTGTGTTTTTGTTTTAACTTAACTGTACATTACTTTAACTTATCTTAACTTAATTTAAACTTAACTTTATTTTTGTATTTTTGTTTTAACTTAACTTTACTAAATTTTAACTTATCTTAACTTAATTTAAACTTAACTTTATTTTTGTATTTTTGTTTTAACTTAACTTTACTAAATTTTAACTTATCTTAACTTACCTTAAACTTAATTTTTTCTTTGGTTTTTTGTTTAAACTTAACTGTACATTACTTTAACTTAACTTAACTTAACTTTAACTTAATTTTTTCTTTGTTTGTTTGTTTTAACTTAACTGTACATTACTTTAACTTATCTTAAATTAACTTTAACTTAATTTTTTCTTTGGTTTTTTGTTTTAACTTAACTTAACTAAACTTTAACATTTTTTAACATAACTTTAACTTAATTTTTTCTTTGGTTATTTGTTTTTACTTAACTGTACATTACTTTAACTTTTCGTAACTTTACTTTAACTTAATTTTTTCTTTGTTTTTTTGTTTTAACTTAATTGTACATTACTTTAACTTATCTTAACTTAATTTTAACTTAACTTTATTTTTGTATTTTGGTTTAAACTTCACTTTACTAAACTTAAACTTATCTTAACTTAACTTTTACTTAATTTTTTCTTTGTTTTTTTGTTTTAACTTAACTGTACATTACTTTAACTTATCTTAACTTAATTTAAACTTAACTTTATTTTTGTATTTTTGTTTTAACTTAACTTTACTAAATTTTAACTTATCTTAACTTACTTTAAACTAAATTTTTTCTTTGGTTTTTTGTTTAAACTTAACTGTACATTACTTTAACTTAACTTAACTTAACTTTAACTTAATTTTTTCTTTGTTTGTTTGTTTTAACTTAACTGTACATTTCTTTAACTTATCTTAAATTAACTTTAACTTAATTTTTTCTTTGGTTATTTGTTTTTACTTAACTGTACATTACTTTAACTTTTCGTAACTTTACTTTAACTTAATTTTTTCTTTGTTTTTTTGTTTTAACTTAATTTTACATTTCTTTAACTTATCTTAACTTTACTTTAACTTAATTTTTTTTTTGTTTTTTTGTTTTAACTTAACTGTACATTACTTTAACTTATCTTAACTTAACTTTAACTTAATTTTTTCTTTGTTTTTTTGTTTTTACTTAATTTAACATTACTTTAACTTATCTTAACTTTACTTTAACTTAATTTTTTTTTTGTTTTTTTGTTTTAACTTAACTGTACATTTCTTTAACTTATCTTAAATTAACTTTAACTTAATTTTTTCTTTGGTTATTTGTTTTTACTTAACTGTACATATCTTTAACTTTTCGTAACTTTACTTTAACTTAATTTTTTCTTTGTTTTTTTGTTTTAACTTAATTTTACATTACTTTAACTTATCTTAACTTAACTTTAACTTAATTTTTTTTTTGTTTTTTTGTTTTAACTTAACTGTACATTACTTTAACTTATCTTAACTTAACTTTAACTTAATTTTTTCTTTGTTTTTTTGTTTTAACTTAATTTAACATTACTTTAACTTATCTTAACTTTACTTTAACTTAATTTTTTTTTTGTTTCTTTGTTTTTACTTAACTGTACATTACTTTAACTTATCGTAACTTAACTTTTACTTAATTTTTTCTGTTTTTTTGTTTTAACTTAATTTTACATTACTTTAACTTATCTTAACTTAACTTTAACTCAATATTTTCTTTGTTTTTTTGTTTTAACTTAACTGTACAGTACTTTAACTTAACTTAACTTAACTTTAACTTAATTTTTTCTTTGTTTATTTGTTTTAACTTAACTGTACATTACTTTAACTTATCTTAACTTAACTTTAACTTAATTTTTTCTTTGTTTTTTTGTTTTAACTTAATTTTACATTACTTTAACTTATCTTAACTTAACTTTAACTTAATTGTTTCTTTGTTTGTTTGTTTTAACTTTACTGTACATTACTTTAACTTATCTTTAATTAACTTTAACTTAATTTTTTCTTTGGTTTTTTGTTTTAACTTAACTTAAATAAACTTTTACATTTTTTAACATAACTTTAACTTAATTTTTTCTTTAGTTTTTTGTTTTTACTTAACTGTACATTACTTTAACTTATCGTAACTTAACTTTAACTTAATTTTTTCTTTGTTTTTTTGTTTTAACTTAATTTTACATTACTTTAACTTATCTTAACTTTACTTTAACTTAATTTTTTCTTTGTTTTTTTGATTTAACTTAATTGTACATTACTTTAACTTATCTTAACTTAATTTTAACTTAACTTTATTTTTGTATTTTGGTTTAAACTTGACTTTACTAAACTTAAACTTATCTTAACTTAACTTTAACTTAATTTTTTCTTTGTTTTTTTGTTTTAACTTAACTGTACATTACTTTAACTTATCTTAACTTAATTTAAACTTAACTTTATTTTTGTATTTTTGTTTTAACTTAACTTTACTAAATTTTAACTTATCTTAACTTACTTTAAACTTAATTTTTTCTTTGGTTTTTTGTTTAAACTTAACTGTACATTACTTAAACTTAACTAAACTTAACTTTAACTTAATTTTTTCTTTGTTTGTTTGTTTTAACTTAACTGTACATTACTTTAACTTATCTTAAATTAACTTTAACTTAATTTTTTCTTTGGTTTTTTGTTTTAACTTATCTAAACTAAACTTTAACATATTTTAACATAACTTTAACTTAATTTTTTCTTTGGTTATTTGTTTTTACTTAACTGTACATTACTTTAACTTTTCGTAACTTTACTTTAACTTAATTTTTTCTTTGTTTTTTTGTTTTAACTTAATTTTACATTAATTTAACTTATCTTAACTTAACTTTAACTTAATTTTTTTTTTGTTTTTTTGTTTTAACTTAATTTTACATTACTTTAACTTATCTTAACTTTACTTTAACTTAATTTTTTCTTTGTTTTTTTGATTTAACTTAATTGTACATTACTTTAACTTATCTTAACTCAATTTTAACTTAACTTTATTTTTGTATTTTGGTTTAAACTTCACTTTACTAAACTTAAACTTATCTTAACTTAACTTTTACTTAATTTTTTCTTTGTGTTTTTGTTTTAACTTAACTGTACATTACTTTAACTTATCTTAACTTAATTTAAACTTAACTTTATTTTTGTATTTTTGTTTTAACTTAACTTTACTAAATTTTAACTTATCTTAACTTAATTGAAACTTAACTTTATTTTTGTATTTTTGTTTTAACTTAACTTTACTAAATTTTAACTTATCTTAACTTACCTTAAACTTAATTTTTTCTTTGGTTTTTTGTTTAAACTTAACTGTACATTACTTTAACTTAACTTAACTTAACTTTAACTTAATTTTTTCTTTGTTTGTTTGTTTTAACTTAACTGTACATTACTTTAACTTATCTTAAATTAACTTTAACTTAATTTTTTCTTTGGTTTTTTGTTTTAACTTAACTTAACTAAACTTTAACATTTTTTAACATAACTTTAACTTAATTTTTTCTTTGGTTATTTGTTTTTACTTAACTGTACATTACTTTAACTTTTCGTAACTTTACTTTAACTTAATTTTTTCTTTGTTTTTTTGTTTTAACTTAATTGTACATTACTTTAACTTATCTTAACTTAATTTAAACTTAACTTTATTTTTGTATTTTGGTTTAAACTTCACTTTACTAAACTTAAACTTATCTTAACTTAACTTTTACTTAATTTTTTCTTTGTTTTTTTGTTTTAACTTAACTGTACATTACTTTAACTTATCTTAACTTAATTTAAACTTAACTTTATTTTTGTATTTTTGTTTTAACTTAACTTTACTAAATTTTAACTTATCTTAACTTACTTTAAACTAAATTTTTTCTTTGGTTTTTTGTTTAAACTTAACTGTACATTACTTTAACTTAACTTAACTTAACTTTAACTTAATTTTTTCTTTGTTTGTTTGTTTTAACTTAACTGTACATTTCTTTAACTTATCTTAAATTAACTTTAACTTAATTTTTTCTTTGGTTATTTGTTTTTACTTAACTGTACATTACTTTAACTTTTCGTAACTTTACTTTAACTTAATTTTTTCTTTGTTTTTTTGTTTTAACTTAATTTTACATTTCTTTAACTTATCTTAACTTTACTTTAACTTAATTTTTTTTTTGTTTTTTTGTTTTAACTTAACTGTACATTACTTTAACTTATCTTAACTTAACTTTAACTTAATTTTTTCTTTGTTTTTTTGTTTTAACTTAATTTAACATTACTTTAACTTATCTTAACTTTACTTTAACTTAATTTTTTTTTTGTTTTTTAGTTTTTACTTAACTGTACATTACTTTAACTTATCGTAACTTAACTTTTACTTAATTTTTTCTTTGTTTTTTTGTTTTAACTTTATTTAACATTACTTTAACTTATCTTAACTTAACTTTAACTCAATATTTTCTTTGTTTTTTTGTTTTAACTTAACTGTACAGTACTTTAACTTAACTTAACTTAACTTTAACTTAATTTTTTCTTTGTTTATTTGTTTTAACTTAACTGTACATTACTTTAACTTATCTTAACTTAACTTTAACTTAATTTTTTCTTTGTTTTTTTGTTTTAACTTAATTTTACATTACTTTAACTTATCTTAACTTAACTTTAACTTAATTGTTTCTTTGTTTGTTTGTTTTAACTTTACTGTACATTACTTTAACTTATCTTTAATTAACTTTAACTTAATTTTTTCTTTGGTTTTTTGTTTTAACTTAACTTAACTAAACTTTTACATTTTTTAACATAACTTTAACTTAATTTTTTCTTTAGTTTTTTGTTTTTACTTAACTGTACATTACTTTAACTTATCTTAAATTAACTTTAACTTAATTTTTTCTTTGGTTTTTTGTTTTAACTTAACTTAACTAAACTTTTACATTTTTTAACATAACTTTAACTTAATTTTTTCTTTGGTTATTTGTTTTTACTTAACTGTACATTACTTAAACTTTTCGTAACTTTACTTTAACTTAATTTTTTCTTTGTTTTTTTGTTTTAACTTAATTTTACATTACTTTAACTTATCTTAACTTAACTTTTACTTAATTTTTTTTTGTTGTTTTGTTTTAACTTAACTGTACATTACTTTAACTTATCTTAACTTAACTTTAACTTAATTTTTTCTTTGTTTTTTTGTTTTAACTTAATTTTACATTACTTTAACTTATCTTAACTTTACTTTAACTTAATTTTTTCTTTGTTTTTTTGATTTAACTTAATTGTACATTACTTTAACTTATCTTAACTTAATTTTAACTTAACTTTATTTTTGTATTTTGGTTTAAACTTGACTTTACTAAACTTAAACTTATCTTAACTTAACTTTAACTTAATTTTTTCTTTGTTTTTTTGTTTTAACTTAACTGTACATTACTTTAACTTATCTTAACTTAATTTAAACTTAACTTTATTTTTGTATTTTTGTTTTAACTTAACTTTACTAAATTTTAACTTATCTTAACTTACTTTAAACTTAATTTTTTCTTTGGTTTTTTGTTTAAACTTAACTGTACATTACTTAAACTTAACTAAACTTAACTTTAACTTAATTTTTTCTTTGTTTGTTTGTTTTAACTTAACTGTACATTACTTTAACTTATCTTAAATTAACTTTAACTTAATTTTTTCTTTGGTTTTTTGTTTTAACTTATCTAAACTAAACTTTAACATATTTTAACATAACTTTAACTTAATTTTTTCTTTGGTTATTTGTTTTTACTTAACTGTACATTACTTTAACTTTTCGTAACTTTACTTTAACTTAATTTTTTCTTTGTTTTTTTGTTTTAACTTAATTTTACATTAATTTAACTTATCTTAACTTAACTTTAACTTAATTTTTTTTTTGTTTTTTTGTTTTAACTTAATTTTACATTACTTTAACTTATCTTAACTTTACTTTAACTTAATTTTTTCTTTGTTTTTTTGATTTAACTTAATTGTACATTACTTTAACTTATCTTAACTCAATTTTAACTTAACTTTATTTTTGTATTTTGGTTTAAACTTCACTTTACTAAACTTAAACTTATCTTAACTTAACTTTTACTTAATTTTTTCTTTGTGTTTTTGTTTTAACTTAACTGTACATTACTTTAACTTATCTTAACTTAATTTAAACTTAACTTTATTTTTGTATTTTTGTTTTAACTTAACTTTACTAAATTTTAACTTATCTTAACTTAATTGAAACTTAACTTTATTTTTGTATTTTTGTTTTAACTTAACTTTACTAAATTTTAACTTATCTTAACTTACCTTAAACTTAATTTTTTCTTTGGTTTTTTGTTTAAACTTAACTGTACATTACTTTAACTTAACTTAACTTAACTTTAACTTAATTTTTTCTTTGTTTGTTTGTTTTAACTTAACTGTACATTACTTTAACTTATCTTAAATTAACTTTAACTTAATTTTTTCTTTGGTTTTTTGTTTTAACTTAACTTAACTAAACTTTAACATTTTTTAACATAACTTTAACTTAATTTTTTCTTTGGTTATTTGTTTTTACTTAACTGTACATTACTTTAACTTTTCGTAACTTTACTTTAACTTAATTTTTTCTTTGTTTTTTTGTTTTAACTTAATTGTACATTACTTTAACTTATCTTAACTTAATTTAAACTTAACTTTATTTTTGTATTTTGGTTTAAACTTCACTTTACTAAACTTAAACTTATCTTAACTTAACTTTTACTTAATTTTTTCTTTGTTTTTTTGTTTTAACTTAACTGTACATTACTTTAACTTATCTTAACTTAATTTAAACTTAACTTTATTTTTGTATTTTTGTTTTAACTTAACTTTACTAAATTTTAACTTATCTTAACTTACTTTAAACTAAATTTTTTCTTTGGTTTTTTGTTTAAACTTAACTGTACATTACTTTAACTTAACTTAACTTAACTTTAACTTAATTTTTTCTTTGTTTGTTTGTTTTAACTTAACTGTACATTTCTTTAACTTATCTTAAATTAACTTTAACTTAATTTTTTCTTTGGTTATTTGTTTTTACTTAACTGTACATTACTTTAACTTTTCGTAACTTTACTTTAACTTAATTTTTTCTTTGTTTTTTTGTTTTAACTTAATTTAACATTACTTTAACTTATCTTAACTTTACTTTAACTTAATTTTTTTTTTGTTTTTTTGTTTTAACTTAATTTTACATTACTTTAACTTATCTTAACTTTACTTTAACTTAATTTTTTCTTTGTTTTTTTGATTTAACTTAATTGTACATTACTTTAACTTATCTTAACTCAATTTTAACTTAACTTTATTTTTGTATTTTGGTTTAAACTTCACTTTACTAAACTTAAACTTATCTTAACTTAACTTTTACTTAATTTTTTCTTTGTGTTTTTGTTTTAACTTAACTGTACATTACTTTAACTTATCTTAACTTAATTTAAACTTAACTTTATTTTTGTATTTTTGTTTTAACTTAACTTTACTAAATTTTAACTTATCTTAACTTAATTTAAACTTAACTTTATTTTTGTATTTTTGTTTTAACTTAACTTTACTAAATTTTAACTTATCTTAACTTACCTTAAACTTAATTTTTTCTTTGGTTTTTTGTTTAAACTTAACTGTACATTACTTTAACTTAACTTAACTTAACTTTAACTTAATTTTTTCTTTGTTTGTTTGTTTTAACTTAACTGTACATTACTTTAACTTATCTTAAATTAACTTTAACTTAATTTTTTCTTTGGTTTTTTGTTTTAACTTAACTTAACTAAACTTTAACATTTTTTAACATAACTTTAACTTAATTTTTTCTTTGGTTATTTGTTTTTACTTAACTGTACATTACTTTAACTTTTCGTAACTTTACTTTAACTTAATTTTTTCTTTGTTTTTTTGTTTTAACTTAATTGTACATTACTTTAACTTATCTTAACTTAATTTTAACTTAACTTTATTTTTGTATTTTGGTTTAAACTTCACTTTACTAAACTTAAACTTATCTTAACTTAACTTTTACTTAATTTTTTCTTTGTTTTTTTGTTTTAACTTAACTGTACATTACTTTAACTTATCTTAACTTAATTTAAACTTAACTTTATTTTTGTATTTTTGTTTTAACTTAACTTTACTAAATTTTAACTTATCTTAACTTACTTTAAACTAAATTTTTTCTTTGGTTTTTTGTTTAAACTTAACTGTACATTACTTTAACTTAACTTAACTTAACTTTAACTTAATTTTTTCTTTGTTTGTTTGTTTTAACTTAACTGTACATTTCTTTAACTTATCTTAAATTAACTTTAACTTAATTTTTTCTTTGGTTATTTGTTTTTACTTAACTGTACATTACTTTAACTTTTCGTAACTTTACTTTAACTTAATTTTTTCTTTGTTTTTTTGTTTTAACTTAATTTTACATTTCTTTAACTTATCTTAACTTTACTTTAACTTAATTTTTTTTTTGTTTTTTTGTTTTAACTTAACTGTACATTACTTTAACTTATCTTAACTTAACTTTAACTTAATTTTTTCTTTGTTTTTTTGTTTTTACTTAATTTAACATTACTTTAACTTATCTTAACTTTACTTTAACTTAATTTTTTTTTTGTTTTTTTGTTTTTACTTAACTGTACATTACTTTAACTTATCGTAACTTAACTTTTACTTAATTTTTTCTTTGTTTTTTTGTTTTAACTTTATTTAACATTACTTTAACTTATCTTAACTTAACTTTAACTCAATATTTTCTTTGTTTTTTTGTTTTAACTTAACTGTACAGTACTTTAACTTAACTTAACTTAACTTTAACTTAATTTTTTCTTTGTTTATTTGTTTTAACTTAACTGTACATTACTTTAACTTATCTTAACTTAACTTTAACTTAATTTTTTCTTTGTTTTTTTGTTTTAACTTAATTTTACATTACTTTAACTTATCTTAACTTAACTTTAACTTAATTGTTTCTTTGTTTGTTTGTTTTAACTTTACTGTACATTACTTTAACTTATCTTTAATTAACTTTAACTTAATTTTTTCTTTGGTTTTTTGTTTTAACTTAACTTAACTAAACTTTTACATTTTTTAACATAACTTTAACTTAATTTTTTCTTTAGTTTTTTGTTTTTACTTAACTGTACATTACTTTAACTTATCTTAAATTAACTTTAACTTAATTTTTTCTTTGGTTTTTTGTTTTAACTTAACTTAACTAAACTTTTACATTTTTTAACATAACTTTAACTTAATTTTTTCTTTGGTTATTTGTTTTTACTTAACTGTACATTACTTAAACTTTTCGTAACTTTACTTTAACTTAATTTTTTCTTTGTTTTTTTGTTTTAACTTAATTTTACATTACTTTAACTTATCTTAACTTAACTTTTACTTAATTTTTTTTTGTTGTTTTGTTTTAACTTAACTGTACATTACTTTAACTTATCTTAACTTAACTTTAACTTAATTTTTTCTTTGTTTTTTTGTTTTAACTTAATTTTACATTACTTTAACTTATCTTAACTTTACTTTAACTTAATTTTTTCTTTGTTTTTTTGATTTAACTTAATTGTACATTACTTTAACTTATCTTAACTTAATTTTAACTTAACTTTATTTTTGTATTTTGGTTTAAACTTGACTTTACTAAACTTAAACTTATCTTAACTTAACTTTAACTTAATTTTTTCTTTGTTTTTTTGTTTTAACTTAACTGTACATTACTTTAACTTATCTTAACTTAATTTAAACTTAACTTTATTTTTGTATTTTTGTTTTAACTTAACTTTACTAAATTTTAACTTATCTTAACTTACTTTAAACTTAATTTTTTCTTTGGTTTTTTGTTTAAACTTAACTGTACATTACTTTACCTTAACTTAACTTAACTTTAACTTAATTTTTTCTTTGTTTGTTTGTTTTAACTTAACTGTACATTACTTTAACTTATCTTTAATTAACTTTAACTTAATTTTTTCTTTGGTTTTTTGTTTTAACTTATCTAAACTAAACTTTAACATATTTTAACATAACTTTAACTTAATTTTTTCTTTGGTTATTTGTTTTTACTTAACTGTTCATTACTTTAACTTTTCGTAACTTTACTTTAACTTAATTTTTTCTTTGTTTTTTTGTTTTAACTTAATTTTACATTAATTTAACTTATCTTAACTTAACTTTAACTTAATTTTTTTTTTGTTTTTTTGTTTTAACTTAATTTTACATTACTTAAACTTATCTTAACTTTACTTTAACTTAATTTTTTCTTTGTTTTTGTGATTTAACTTAATTGTACATTACTTTAACTTATCTTAACTCAATTTTAACTTAACTTTATTTTTGTATTTTGGTTTAAACTTCACTTTACTAAACTTAAACTTATCTTAACTTAACTTTTACTTAATTTTTTCTTTGTGTTTTTGTTTTAACTTAACTGTACATTACTTTAACTTATCTTAACTTAATTTAAACTTAACTTTATTTTTGTATTTTTGTTTTAACTTAACTTTACTAAATTTTAACTTATCTTAACTTAATTTAAACTTAACTTTATTTTTGTATTTTTGTTTTAACTTAACTTTACTAAATTTTAACTTATCTTAACTTACCTTAAACTTAATTTTTTCTTTGGTTTTTTGTTTAAACTTAACTGTCCATTACTTTAACTTATCTTAAATTAACTTTAACTTAATTTTTTCTTTGGTTTTTTGTTTTAACTTAACTTAACTAAACTTTAACATTTTTTAACATAACTTTAACTTAATTTTTTCTTTGGTTATTTGTTTTTACTTAACTGTACATTACTTTAACTTTTCGTAACTTTACTTTAACTTAATTTTTTCTTTGTTTTTTTGTTTTAACTTAATTGTACATTACTTTAACTTATCTTAACTTAATTTTAACTTAACTTTATTTTTGTATTTTGGTTTAAACTTCACTTTACTAAACTTAAACTTATCTTAACTTAACTTTTACTTAATTTTTTCTTTGATTTTTTGTTTTAACTTAACTGTACATTACTTTAACTTATCTTAACTTAATTTAAACTTAACTTTATTTTTGTATTTTTGTTTTAACTTATCTTTACTAAATTTTAACTTATCTTAACTTACTTTAAACTAAATTTTTTCTTTGGTTTTTTGTTTAAACTTAACTGAACATTACTTTAACTTAACTTAACTTAACTTTAACTTAATTTTTTCTTTGTTTGTTTGTTTTAACTTAACTGTACATTTCTTTAACTTATCTTAAATTAACTTTAACTTAATTTTTTCTTTGGTTATTTGTTTTTACTTAACTGTACATTACTTTAACTTTTCGTAACTTTACTTTAACTTAATTTTTTCTTTGTTTTTTTGTTTTAACTTAATTTTACATTTCTTTAACTTATCTTAACTTTACTTTAACTTAATTTTTTTTTTGTTTTTTTGTTTTAACTTAACTGTACATTACTTTAACTTATCTTAACTTAACTTTAACTTAATTTTTTCTTTGTTTTTTTGTTTTAACTTAATTTAACATTACTTTAACTTATCTTAACTTTACTTTAACTTAATTTTTTTTTTGTTTTTTTGTTTTTACTTAACTGTACATTACTTTAACTTATCGTAACTTAACTTTTACTTAATTTTTTCTTTGTTTTTTTGTTTTAACTTTATTTAACATTACTTTAACTTATCTTAACTTAACTTTAACTCAATATTTTCTTTGTTTTTTTGTTTTAACTTAACTGTACAGTACTTTAACTTAACTTAACTTAACTTTAACTTAATTTTTTCTTTGTTGATTTGTTTTAACTTAACTGTACATTACTTTAACTTATCTTAACTTAACTTTAACTTAATTTTTTCTTTGTTTTTTTGTTTTAACTTAATTTTACATTACTTTAACTTATCTTAACTTAACTTTAACTTAATTGTTTCTTTGTTTGTTTGTTTTAACTTTACTGTACATTACTTTAACTTATCTTTAATTAACTTTAACTTAATTTTTTCTTTGGTTTTTTGTTTTAACTTAACTTAACTAAACTTTTACATTTTTTAACATAACTTTAACTTAATTTTTTCTTTAGTTTTTTGTTTTTACTTAACTGTACATTACTTTAACTTATCTTAAATTAACTTTAACTTAATTTTTTCTTTGGTTTTTTGTTTTAACTTAACTTAACTAAACTTTTACATTTTTTAACATAACTTTAACTTAATTTTTTCTTTGGTTATTTGTTTTTACTTAACTGTACATTACTTAAACTTTTCGTAACTTTACTTTAACTTAATTTTTTCTTTGTTTTTTTGTTTTAACTTAATTTTACATTACTTTAACTTATCTTAACTTAACTTTTACTTAATTTTTTTTTGTTGTTTTGTTTTAACTTAACTGTACATTACTTTAACTTATCTTAACTTAACTTCAACTTAATTTTTTCTTTGTTTTTTTGTTTTAACTTAATTTTACATTACTTTAACTTATCTTAACTTTACTTTAACTTAATTTTTTCTTTGTTTTTTTGATTTAACTTAATTGTACATTACTTTAACTTATCTTAACTTAATTTTAACTTAACTTTATTTTTGTATTTTGGTTTAAACTTGACTTTACTAAACTTAAACTTATCTTAACTTAACTTTAACTTAATTTTTTCTTTGTTTTTTTGTTTTAACTTAACTGTACATTACTTTAACTTATCTTAACTTAATTTAAACTTAACTTTATTTTTGTATTTTTGTTTTAACTTAACTTTACTAAATTTTAACTTATCTTAACTTACTTTAAACTTAATTTTTTCTTTGGTTTTTTGTTTAAACTTAACTGTACATTACTTAAACTTAACTTAACTTAACTTTAACTTAATTTTTTCTTTGTTTGTTTGTTTTAACTTAACTGTACATTACTTTAACTTATCTTAAATTAACTTTAACTTAATTTTTTCTTTGGTTTTTTGTTTTAACTTAACTAAACTAAACTTTAACATTTTTTAACATAACTTTAACTTAATTTTTTCTTTGGTTATTTGTTTTTACTTAACTGTACATTACTTTAACTTTTCGTAACTTTACTTTAACTTAATTTTTTCTTTGTTTTTTTGTTTTAACTTAATTTTACATTACTTTAACTTATCTTAACTTTACTTTAACTTAATTTTTTCTTTGTTTTTTTGATTTAACTTAATTGTACATTACTTTAACTTATCTTAACTCAATTTTAACTTAACTTTATTTTTGTATTTTGGTTTAAACTTCACTTTACTAAACTTAAACTTATCTTAACTTAACTTTTACTTAATTTTTTCTTTGTGTTTTTGTTTTAACTTAACTGTACATTACTTTAACTTATCTTAACTTAATTTAAACTTAACTTTATTTTTGTATTTTTGTTTTAACTTAACTTTACTAAATTTTAACTTATCTTAACTTACCTTAAACTTAATTTTTTCTTTGGTTTTTTGTTTAAACTTAACTGTACATTACTTTAACTTAACTTAACTTAACTTTAACTTAATTGTTTCTTTGTTTGTTTGTTTTAACTTTACTGTACATTACTTTAACTTATCTTTAATTAACTTTAACTTAATTTTTTCTTTGGTTTTTTGTTTTAACTTAACTTAACTAAACTTTTACATTTTTTAACATAACTTTAACTTAATTTTTTCTTTAGTTTTTTGTTTTTACTTAACTGTACATTACTTTAACTTATCTTAAATTAACTTTAACTTAATTTTTTCTTTGGTTTTTTGTTTTAACTTAACTTAACTAAACTTTTACATTTTTTAACATAACTTTAACTTAATTTTTTCTTTGGTTATTTGTTTTTACTTAACTGTACATTACTTAAACTTTTCGTAACTTTACTTTAACTTAATTTTTTCTTTGTTTTTTTGTTTTAACTTAATTTTACATTACTTTAACTTATCTTAACTTAACTTTTACTTAATTTTTTTTTGTTGTTTTGTTTTAACTTAACTGTACATTACTTTAACTTATCTTAACTTAACTTCAACTTAATTTTTTCTTTGTTTTTTTGTTTTAACTTAATTTTACATTACTTTAACTTATCTTAACTTTACTTTAACTTAATTTTTTCTTTGTTTTTTTGATTTAACTTAATTGTACATTACTTTAACTTATCTTAACTTAATTTTAACTTAACTTTATTTTTGTATTTTGGTTTAAACTTGACTTTACTAAACTTAAACTTATCTTAACTTAACTTTAACTTAATTTTTTCTTTGTTTTTTTGTTTTAACTTAACTGTACATTACTTTAACTTATCTTAACTTAATTTAAACTTAACTTTATTTTTGTATTTTTGTTTTAACTTAACTTTACTAAATTTTAACTTATCTTAACTTACTTTAAACTTAATTTTTTCTTTGGTTTTTTGTTTAAACTTAACTGTACATTACTTAAACTTAACTTAACTTAACTTTAACTTAATTTTTTCTTTGTTTGTTTGTTTTAACTTAACTGTACATTACTTTAACTTATCTTAAATTAACTTTAACTTAATTTTTTCTTTGGTTTTTTGTTTTAACTTAACTAAACTAAACTTTAACATTTTTTAACATAACTTTAACTTAATTTTTTCTTTGGTTATTTGTTTTTACTTAACTGTACATTACTTTAACTTTTCGTAACTTTACTTTAACTTAATTTTTTCTTTGTTTTTTTGTTTTAACTTAATTTTACATTACTTTAACTTATCTTAACTTTACTTTAACTTAATTTTTTCTTTGTTTTTTTGATTTAACTTAATTGTACATTACTTTAACTTATCTTAACTCAATTTTAACTTAACTTTATTTTTGTATTTTGGTTTAAACTTCACTTTACTAAACTTAAACTTATCTTAACTTAACTTTTACTTAATTTTTTCTTTGTGTTTTTGTTTTAACTTAACTGTACATTACTTTAACTTATCTTAACTTAATTTAAACTTAACTTTATTTTTGTATTTTTGTTTTAACTTAACTTTACTAAATTTTAACTTATCTTAACTTACCTTAAACTTAATTTTTTCTTTGGTTTTTTGTTTAAACTTAACTGTACATTACTTTAACTTAACTTAACTTAACTTTAACTTAATTTTTTCTTTGTTTGTTTGTTTTAACTTAACTGTACATTACTTTAACTTATCTTAAATTAACTTTAACTTAATTTTTTCTTTGGTTTTTTGTTTTAACTTAACTTAACTAAACTTTAACATTTTTTAACATAACTTTAACTTAATTTTTTCTTTGGTTATTTGTTTTTACTTAACTGTACATTACTTTAACTTTTCGTAACTTTACTTTAACTTAATTTTTTCTTTGTTTTTTTGTTTTAACTTAATTGTACATTACTTTAACTTATCTTAACTTAATTTTAACTTAACTTTATTTTTGTATTTTGGTTTAAACTTCACTTTACTAAACTTAAACTTATCTTAACTTAACTTTTACTTAATTTTTTCTTTGTTTTAACTTAACTGTACATTACTTTAACTTATCTTAACTTAATTTAAACTTAACTTTATTTTTGTATTTTTGTTTTAACTTAACTTTACTAAATTTTAACTTATCTTAACTTACTTTAAACTAAATTTTTTCTTTGGTTTTTTGTTTAAACTTAACTGTACATTACTTTAACTTAACTTAACTTAACTTTAACTTAATTTTTTCTTTGTTTGTTTGTTTTAACTTAACTGTACATTTCTTTAACTTATCTTAAATTAACTTTAACTTAATTTTTTCTTTGGTTATTTGTTTTTACTTAACTGTACATTACTTTAACTTTTCGTAACTTTACTTTAACTTAATTTTTTCTTTGTTTTTTTGTTTTAACTTAATTTTACATTACTTTAACTTATCTTAACTTAACTTTAACTTAATTTTTTTTTTGTTTTTTTGTTTTAACTTAACTGTACATTACTTTAACTTATCTTAACTTAACTTTAACTTAATTTTTTCTTTGTTTTTTTGTTTTAACTTAATTTAACATTACTTTAACTTATCTTAACTTTACTTTAACTTAATTTTTTTTTTGTTTTTTTGTTTTTACTTAACTGTACATTACTTTAACTTATCGTAACTTAACTTTTACTTAATTTTTTCTTTGTTTTTTTGTTTTAACTTAATTTTACATTACTTAAACTTATCTTAACTTAACTTTAACTCAATATTTTCTTTGTTTTTTTGTTTTAACTTAACTGTACAGTACTTTAACTTAACTTAACTTAACTTTAACTTAATTTTTTCTTTGTTTATTTGTTTTAACTTAACTGTACATTACTTTAACTTATCTTAACTTAACTTTAACTTAATTTTTTCTTTGTTTTTTTGTTTTAACTTAATTTTACATTACTTTAACTTATCTTAACTTAACTTTAACTTAATTGTTTCTTTGTTTGTTTGTTTTAACTTTACTGTACATTACTTTAACTTATCTTTAATTAACTTTAACTTAATTTTTTCTTTGGTTTTTTGTTTTAACTTAACTAAACTAAACTTAAACTTATCTTAACTTAACTTTAACTTAATTTTTTCTTTGTTTTTTTGTTTTTACTTAACTGTACATTACTTTAACTTTTCGTAACTTTACTTTAACTTAATTTTTTCTTTGTTTTTTTGTTTTAACTTAATTTAACATTACTTTAACTTATCTTAACTTTACTTTAACTTAATTTTTTCTTTGTTTTTTTGATTTAACTTAATTGTACATTACTTTAACTTATCTTAACTCAATTTTAACTTAACTTTATTTTTGTATTTTGGTTTAAACTTGACTTTACTAAACTTAAACTTATCTTAACTTAACTTTAACTTAATTTTTTCTTTGTTTTTTTGTTTTAACTTAACTGTACATTACTTTAACTTATCTTAACTTAATTTAAACTTAACTTTATTTTTGTATTTTTGTTTTAACTTAACTTTACTAAATTTTAACTTATCTTAACTTACTTTAAACTTAATTTTTTCTTTGGTTTTTTGTTTAAACTTAACTGTACATTACTTAAACTTAACTAAACTTAACTTTAACTTAATTTTTTCTTTGTTTGTTTGTTTTAACTTAACTGTACATTACTTTAACTTATCTTAAATGAACTTTAACTTAATTTTTTCTTTGGTTTTTTGTTTTAACTTATCTAAACTAAACTTTAACATATTTTAACATAACTTTAACTTAATTTTTTCTTTGGTTATTTGTTTTTACTTAACTGTTCATTACTTTAACTTTTCGTAACTTTACTTTAACTTAATTTTTTCTTTGTTTTTTTGTTTTAACTTAATTTTACATTAATTTAACTTATCTTAACTTAACTTTAACTTAATTTTTTTTTTGTTTTTTTGTTTTAACTTAATTTTACATTACTTTAACTTATCTTAACTTTACTTTAACTTAATTTTTTCTTTGTTTTTTTGATTTAACTTAATTGTACATTACTTTAACTTATCTTAACTCAATTTTAACTTAACTTTATTTTTGTATTTTGGTTTAAACTTCACTTTACTAAACTTAAACTTATCTTAACTTAACTTTTACTTAATTTTTTCTTTGTGTTTTTGTTTTAACTTAACTGTACATTACTTTAACTTATCTTAACTTAATTTAAACTTAACTTTATTTTTGTATTTTTGTTTTAACTTAACTTTACTAAATTTTAACTTATCTTAACTTAATTTAAACTTAACTTTATTTTTGTATTTTTGTTTTAACTTAACTTTACTAAATTTTAACTTATCTTAACTTACCTTAAACTTAATTTTTTCTTTGGTTTTTTGTTTAAACTTAACTGTACATTACTTTAACTTAACTTAACTTAACTTTAACTTAATTTTTTCTTTGTTTGTTTGTTTAAACTTAACTGTACATTACTTTAACTTATCTTAAATTAACTTTAACTTAATTTTTTCTTTGGTTTTTTGTTTTAACTTAACTTAACTAAACTTTAACATTTTTTAACATAACTTTAACTTAATTTTTTCTTTGGTTATTTGTTTTTACTTAACTGTACATTACTTTAACTTTTCGTAACTTTACTTTAACTTAATTTTTTCTTTGTTTTTTTGTTTTAACTTAATTGTACATTACTTTAACTTATCTTAACTTAATTTTAACTTAACTTTATTTTTGTATTTTGGTTTAAACTTCACTTTACTAAACTTAAACTTATCTTAACTTAACTTTTACTTAATTTTTTCTTTGTTTTTTTGTTTTAACTTAACTGTACATTACTTTAACTTATCTTAACTTAATTTAAACTTAACTTTATTTTTGTATTTTTGTTTTAACTTAACTTTACTAAATTTTAACTTATCTTAACTTACTTTAAACTAAATTTTTTCTTTGGTTTTTTGTTTAAACTTAACTGTACATTACTTTAACTTAACTTAACTTAACTTTAACTTAATTTTTTCTTTGTTTGTTTGTTTTAACTTAACTGTACATTTCTTTAACTTATCTTAAATTAACTTTAACTTAATTTTTTCTTTGGTTATTTGTTTTTACTTAACTGTACATTACTTTAACTTTTCGTAACTTTACTTTAACTTAATTTTTTCTTTGTTTTTTTGTTTTAACTTAATTTTACATTTCTTTAACTTATCTTAACTTTACTTTAACTTAATTTTTTTTTTGTTTTTTTGTTTTAACTTAACTGTACATTACTTTAACTTATCTTAACTTAACTTTAACTTAATTTTTTCTTTGTTTTTTTGTTTTAACTTAACTGTACATTACTTTAACTTATCTTAACTTTACTTTAACTTAATTTTTTTTTTGTTTTTTTGTTTTTACTTAACTGTACATTACTTTAACTTATCGTAACTTAACTTTTACTTAATTTTTTCTTTGTTTTTTTGTTTTAACTTTATTTAACATTACTTTAACTTATCTTAACTTAACTTTAACTCAATATTTTCTTTGTTTTTTTGTTTTAACTTAACTGTACAGTACTTTAACTTAACTTAACTTAACTTTAACTTAATTTTTTCTTTGTTGATTTGTTTTAACTTAACTGTACATTACTTTAACTTATCTTAACTTAACTTTAACTTAATTGTTTCTTTGTTTGTTTGTTTTAACTTTACTGTACATTACTTTAACTTATCTTTAATTAACTTTAACTTAATTTTTTCTTTGGTTTTTTGTTTTAACTTAACTTAACTAAACTTTTACATTTTTTAACATAACTTTAACTTAATTTTTTCTTTAGTTTTTTGTTTTTACTTAACTGTACATTACTTTAACTTATCTTAAATTAACTTTAACTTAATTTTTTCTTTGGTTTTTTGTTTTAACTTAACTTAACTAAACTTTTACATTTTTTAACATAACTTTAACTTAATTTTTTCTTTGGTTATTTGTTTTTACTTAACTGTACATTACTTAAACTTTTCGTAACTTTACTTTAACTTAATTTTTTCTTTGTTTTTTTGTTTTAACTTAATTTTACATTACTTTAACTTATCTTAACTTAACTTTTACTTAATTTTTTTTTGTTGTTTTGTTTTAACTTAACTGTACATTACTTTAACTTATCTTAACTTAACTTTAACTTAATTTTTTCTTTGTTTTTTTGTTTTAACTTAATTTTACATTACTTTAACTTATCTTAACTTTACTTTAACTTAATTTTTTCTTTGTTTTTTTGATTTAACTTAATTGTACATTACTTTAACTTATCTTAACTTAATTTTAACTTAACTTTATTTTTGTATTTTGGTTTAAACTTGACTTTACTAAACTTAAACTTATCTTAACTTAACTTTAACTTAATTTTTTCTTTGTTTTTTTGTTTTAACTTAACTGTACATTACTTTAACTTATCTTAACTTAATTTAAACTTAACTTTATTTTTGTATTTTTGTTTTAACTTAACTTTACTAAATTTTAACTTATCTTAACTTACTTTAAACTTAATTTTTTCTTTGGTTTTTTGTTTAAACTTAACTGTACATTACTTAAACTTAACTTAACTTAACTTTAACTTAATTTTTTCTTTGTTTGTTTGTTTTAACTTAACTGTACATTACTTTAACTTATCTTAAATTAACTTTAACTTAATTTTTTCTTTGGTTTTTTGTTTTAACTTAACTAAACTAAACTTTAACATTTTTTAACATAACTTTAACTTAATTTTTTCTTTGGTTATTTGTTTTTACTTAACTGTACATTACTTTAACTTTTCGTAACTTTACTTTAACTTAATTTTTTCTTTGTTTTTTTGTTTTAACTTAATTTTACATTACTTTAACTTATCTTAACTTTACTTTAACTTAATTTTTTCTTTGTTTTTTTGATTTAACTTAATTGTACATTACTTTAACTTATCTTAACTCAATTTTAACTTAACTTTATTTTTGTATTTTGGTTTAAACTTCACTTTACTAAACTTAAACTTATCTTAACTTAACTTTTACTTAATTTTTTCTTTGTGTTTTTGTTTTAACTTAACTGTACATTACTTTAACTTATCTTAACTTAATTTAAACTTAACTTTATTTTTGTATTTTTGTTTTAACTTAACTTTACTAAATTTTAACTTATCTTAACTTAATTTAAACTTAACTTTATTTTTGTATTTTTGTTTTAACTTAACTTTACTAAATTTTAACTTATCTTAACTTACCTTAAACTTAATTTTTTCTTTGGTTTTTTGTTTAAACTTAACTGTACATTACTTTAACTTAACTTAACTTAACTTTAACTTAATTTTTTCTTTGTTTGTTTGTTTTAACTTAACTGTACATTACTTTAACTTATCTTAAATTAACTTTAACTTAATTTTTTCTTTGGTTTTTTGTTTTAACTTAACTTAACTAAACTTTAACATTTTTTAACATAACTTTAACTTAATTTTTTCTTTGGTTATTTGTTTTTACTTAACTGTACATTACTTTAACTTTTCGTAACTTTACTTTAACTTAATTTTTTCTTTGTTTTTTTGTTTTAACTTAATTGTACATTACTTTAACTTATCTTAACTTAATTTTAACTTAACTTTATTTTTGTATTTTGGTTTAAACTTCACTTTACTAAACTTAAACTTATCTTAACTTAACTTTTACTTAATTTTTTCTTTGTTTTAACTTAACTGTACATTACTTTAACTTATCTTAACTTAATTTAAACTTAACTTTATTTTTGTATTTTTGTTTTAACTTAACTTTACTAAATTTTAACTTATCTTAACTTACTTTAAACTAAATTTTTTCTTTGGTTTTTTGTTTAAACTTAACTGTACATTACTTTAACTTAACTTAACTTAACTTTAACTTAATTTTTTCTTTGTTTGTTTGTTTTAACTTAACTGTACATTTCTTTAACTTATCTTAAATTAACTTTAACTTAATTTTTTCTTTGGTTATTTGTTTTTACTTAACTGTACATTACTTTAACTTTTCGTAACTTTACTTTAACTTAATTTTTTCTTTGTTTTTTTGTTTTAACTTAATTTTACATTACTTTAACTTATCTTAACTTAACTTTAACTTAATTTTTTTTTTGTTTTTTTGTTTTAACTTAACTGTACATTACTTTAACTTATCTTAACTTAACTTTAACTTAATTTTTTCTTTGTTTTTTTGTTTTAACTTAATTTAACATTACTTTAACTTATCTTAACTTTACTTTAACTTAATTTTTTTTTTGTTTTTTTGTTTTTACTTAACTGTACATTACTTTAACTTATCGTAACTTAACTTTTACTTAATTTTTTCTTTGTTTTTTTGTTTTAACTTAATTTTACATTACTTAAACTTATCTTAACTTAACTTTAACTCAATATTTTCTTTGTTTTTTTGTTTTAACTTAACTGTACAGTACTTTAACTTAACTTAACTTAACTTTAACTTAATTTTTTCTTTGTTTATTTGTTTTAACTTAACTGTACATTACTTTAACTTATCTTAACTTAACTTTAACTTAATTTTTTCTTTGTTTTTTTGTTTTAACTTAATTTTACATTACTTTAACTTATCTTAACTTAACTTTAACTTAATTGTTTCTTTGTTTGTTTGTTTTAACTTTACTGTACATTACTTTAACTTATCTTTAATTAACTTTAACTTAATTTTTTCTTTGGTTTTTTGTTTTAACTTAACTAAACTAAACTTAAACTTATCTTAACTTAACTTTAACTTAATTTTTTCTTTGTTTTTTTGTTTTTACTTAACTGTACATTACTTTAACTTTTCGTAACTTTACTTTAACTTAATTTTTTCTTTGTTTTTTTGTTTTAACTTAATTTAACATTACTTTAACTTATCTTAACTTTACTTTAACTTAATTTTTTCTTTGTTTTTTTGATTTAACTTAATTGTACATTACTTTAACTTATCTTAACTCAATTTTAACTTAACTTTATTTTTGTATTTTGGTTTAAACTTGACTTTACTAAACTTAAACTTATCTTAACTTAACTTTAACTTAATTTTTTCTTTGTTTTTTTGTTTTAACTTAACTGTACATTACTTTAACTTATCTTAACTTAATTTAAACTTAACTTTATTTTTGTATTTTTGTTTTAACTTAACTTTACTAAATTTTAACTTATCTTAACTTACTTTAAACTTAATTTTTTCTTTGGTTTTTTGTTTAAACTTAACTGTACATTACTTAAACTTAACTAAACTTAACTTTAACTTAATTTTTTCTTTGTTTGTTTGTTTTAACTTAACTGTACATTACTTTAACTTATCTTAAATGAACTTTAACTTAATTTTTTCTTTGGTTTTTTGTTTTAACTTATCTAAACTAAACTTTAACATATTTTAACATAACTTTAACTTAATTTTTTCTTTGGTTATTTGTTTTTACTTAACTGTTCATTACTTTAACTTTTCGTAACTTTACTTTAACTTAATTTTTTCTTTGTTTTTTTGTTTTAACTTAATTTTACATTAATTTAACTTATCTTAACTTAACTTTAACTTAATTTTTTTTTTGTTTTTTTGTTTTAACTTAATTTTACATTACTTTAACTTATCTTAACTTTACTTTAACTTAATTTTTTCTTTGTTTTTTTGATTTAACTTAATTGTACATTACTTTAACTTATCTTAACTCAATTTTAACTTAACTTTATTTTTGTATTTTGGTTTAAACTTCACTTTACTAAACTTAAACTTATCTTAACTTAACTTTTACTTAATTTTTTCTTTGTGTTTTTGTTTTAACTTAACTGTACATTACTTTAACTTATCTTAACTTAATTTAAACTTAACTTTATTTTTGTATTTTTGTTTTAACTTAACTTTACTAAATTTTAACTTATCTTAACTTAATTTAAACTTAACTTTATTTTTGTATTTTTGTTTTAACTTAACTTTACTAAATTTTAACTTATCTTAACTTACCTTAAACTTAATTTTTTCTTTGGTTTTTTGTTTAAACTTAACTGTACATTACTTTAACTTAACTTAACTTAACTTTAACTTAATTTTTTCTTTGTTTGTTTGTTTAAACTTAACTGTACATTACTTTAACTTATCTTAAATTAACTTTAACTTAATTTTTTCTTTGGTTTTTTGTTTTAACTTAACTTAACTAAACTTTAACATTTTTTAACATAACTTTAACTTAATTTTTTCTTTGGTTATTTGTTTTTACTTAACTGTACATTACTTTAACTTTTCGTAACTTTACTTTAACTTAATTTTTTCTTTGTTTTTTTGTTTTAACTTAATTGTACATTACTTTAACTTATCTTAACTTAATTTTAACTTAACTTTATTTTTGTATTTTGGTTTAAACTTCACTTTACTAAACTTAAACTTATCTTAACTTAACTTTTACTTAATTTTTTCTTTGTTTTAACTTAACTGTACATTACTTTAACTTATCTTAACTTAATTTAAACTTAACTTTATTTTTGTATTTTTGTTTTAACTTAACTTTACTAAATTTTAACTTATCTTAACTTACTTTAAACTAAATTTTTTCTTTGGTTTTTTGTTTAAACTTAACTGTACATTACTTTAACTTAACTTAACTTAACTTTAACTTAATTTTTTCTTTGTTTGTTTGTTTTAACTTAACTGTACATTTCTTTAACTTATCTTAAATTAACTTTAACTTAATTTTTTCTTTGGTTATTTGTTTTTACTTAACTGTACATTACTTTAACTTTTCGTAACTTTACTTTAACTTAATTTTTTCTTTGTTTTTTTGTTTTAACTTAATTTTACATTACTTTAACTTATCTTAACTTAACTTTAACTTAATTTTTTTTTTGTTTTTTTGTTTTAACTTAACTGTACATTACTTTAACTTATCTTAACTTAACTTTAACTTAATTTTTTCTTTGTTTTTTTGTTTTAACTTAATTTAACATTACTTTAACTTATCTTAACTTTACTTTAACTTAATTTTTTTTTTGTTTTTTTGTTTTTACTTAACTGTACATTACTTTAACTTATCGTAACTTAACTTTTACTTAATTTTTTCTTTGTTTTTTTGTTTTAACTTAATTTTACATTACTTAAACTTATCTTAACTTAACTTTAACTCAATATTTTCTTTGTTTTTTTGTTTTAACTTAACTGTACAGTACTTTAACTTAACTTAACTTAACTTTAACTTAATTTTTTCTTTGTTTATTTGTTTTAACTTAACTGTACATTACTTTAACTTATCTTAACTTAACTTTAACTTAATTTTTTCTTTGTTTTTTTGTTTTAACTTAATTTTACATTACTTTAACTTATCTTAACTTAACTTTAACTTAATTGTTTCTTTGTTTGTTTGTTTTAACTTTACTGTACATTACTTTAACTTATCTTTAATTAACTTTAACTTAATTTTTTCTTTGGTTTTTTGTTTTAACTTAACTAAACTAAACTTAAACTTATCTTAACTTAACTTTAACTTAATTTTTTCTTTGTTTTTTTGTTTTTACTTAACTGTACATTACTTTAACTTTTCGTAACTTTACTTTAACTTAATTTTTTCTTTGTTTTTTTGTTTTAACTTAATTTAACATTACTTTAACTTATCTTAACTTTACTTTAACTTAATTTTTTCTTTGTTTTTTTGATTTAACTTAATTGTACATTACTTTAACTTATCTTAACTCAATTTTAACTTAACTTTATTTTTGTATTTTGGTTTAAACTTGACTTTACTAAACTTAAACTTATCTTAACTTAACTTTAACTTAATTTTTTCTTTGTTTTTTTGTTTTAACTTAACTGTACATTACTTTAACTTATCTTAACTTAATTTAAACTTAACTTTATTTTTGTATTTTTGTTTTAACTTAACTTTACTAAATTTTAACTTATCTTAACTTACTTTAAACTTAATTTTTTCTTTGGTTTTTTGTTTAAACTTAACTGTACATTACTTAAACTTAACTAAACTTAACTTTAACTTAATTTTTTCTTTGTTTGTTTGTTTTAACTTAACTGTACATTACTTTAACTTATCTTAAATGAACTTTAACTTAATTTTTTCTTTGGTTTTTTGTTTTAACTTATCTAAACTAAACTTTAACATATTTTAACATAACTTTAACTTAATTTTTTCTTTGGTTATTTGTTTTTACTTAACTGTTCATTACTTTAACTTTTCGTAACTTTACTTTAACTTAATTTTTTCTTTGTTTTTTTGTTTTAACTTAATTTTACATTAATTTAACTTATCTTAACTTAACTTTAACTTAATTTTTTTTTTGTTTTTTTGTTTTAACTTAATTTTACATTACTTTAACTTATCTTAACTTTACTTTAACTTAATTTTTTCTTTGTTTTTTTGATTTAACTTAATTGTACATTACTTTAACTTATCTTAACTCAATTTTAACTTAACTTTATTTTTGTATTTTGGTTTAAACTTCACTTTACTAAACTTAAACTTATCTTAACTTAACTTTTACTTAATTTTTTCTTTGTGTTTTTGTTTTAACTTAACTGTACATTACTTTAACTTATCTTAACTTAATTTAAACTTAACTTTATTTTTGTATTTTTGTTTTAACTTAACTTTACTAAATTTTAACTTATCTTAACTTAATTTAAACTTAACTTTATTTTTGTATTTTTGTTTTAACTTAACTTTACTAAATTTTAACTTATCTTAACTTACCTTAAACTTAATTTTTTCTTTGGTTTTTTGTTTAAACTTAACTGTACATTACTTTAACTTAACTTAACTTAACTTTAACTTAATTTTTTCTTTGTTTGTTTGTTTAAACTTAACTGTACATTACTTTAACTTATCTTAAATTAACTTTAACTTAATTTTTTCTTTGGTTTTTTGTTTTAACTTAACTTAACTAAACTTTAACATTTTTTAACATAACTTTAACTTAATTTTTTCTTTGGTTATTTGTTTTTACTTAACTGTACATTACTTTAACTTTTCGTAACTTTACTTTAACTTAATTTTTTCTTTGTTTTTTTGTTTTAACTTAATTGTACATTACTTTAACTTATCTTAACTTAATTTTAACTTAACTTTATTTTTGTATTTTGGTTTAAACTTCACTTTACTAAACTTAAACTTATCTTAACTTAACTTTTACTTAATTTTTTCTTTGTTTTTTTGTTTTAACTTAACTGTACATTACTTTAACTTATCTTAACTTAATTTAAACTTAACTTTATTTTTGTATTTTTGTTTTAACTTAACTTTACTAAATTTTAACTTATCTTAACTTACTTTAAACTAAATTTTTTCTTTGGTTTTTTGTTTAAACTTAACTGTACATTACTTTAACTTAACTTAACTTAACTTTAACTTAATTTTTTCTTTGTTTGTTTGTTTTAACTTAACTGTACATTTCTTTAACTTATCTTAAATTAACTTTAACTTAATTTTTTCTTTGGTTATTTGTTTTTACTTAACTGTACATTACTTTAACTTTTCGTAACTTTACTTTAACTTAATTTTTTCTTTGTTTTTTTGTTTTAACTTAATTTTACATTTCTTTAACTTATCTTAACTTTACTTTAACTTAATTTTTTTTTTGTTTTTTTGTTTTAACTTAACTGTACATTACTTTAACTTATCTTAACTTAACTTTAACTTAATTTTTTCTTTGTTTTTTTGTTTTAACTTAATTTAACATTACTTTAACTTATCTTAACTTTACTTTAACTTAATTTTTTTTTTGTTTTTTTGTTTTTACTTAACTGTACATTACTTTAACTTATCGTAACTTAACTTTTACTTAATTTTTTCTTTGTTTTTTTGTTTTAACTTTATTTAACATTACTTTAACTTATCTTAACTTAACTTTAACTCAATATTTTCTTTGTTTTTTTGTTTTAACTTAACTGTACAGTACTTTAACTTAACTTAACTTAACTTTAACTTAATTTTTTCTTTGTTGATTTGTTTTAACTTAACTGTACATTACTTTAACTTATCTTAACTTAACTTTAACTTAATTGTTTCTTTGTTTGTTTGTTTTAACTTTACTGTACATTACTTTAACTTATCTTTAATTAACTTTAACTTAATTTTTTCTTTGGTTTTTTGTTTTAACTTAACTTAACTAAACTTTTACATTTTTTAACATAACTTTAACTTAATTTTTTCTTTAGTTTTTTGTTTTTACTTAACTGTACATTACTTTAACTTATCTTAAATTAACTTTAACTTAATTTTTTCTTTGGTTTTTTGTTTTAACTTAACTTAACTAAACTTTTACATTTTTTAACATAACTTTAACTTAATTTTTTCTTTGGTTATTTGTTTTTACTTAACTGTACATTACTTAAACTTTTCGTAACTTTACTTTAACTTAATTTTTTCTTTGTTTTTTTGTTTTAACTTAATTTTACATTACTTTAACTTATCTTAACTTAACTTTTACTTAATTTTTTTTTGTTGTTTTGTTTTAACTTAACTGTACATTACTTTAACTTATCTTAACTTAACTTTAACTTAATTTTTTCTTTGTTTTTTTGTTTTAACTTAATTTTACATTACTTTAACTTATCTTAACTTTACTTTAACTTAATTTTTTCTTTGTTTTTTTGATTTAACTTAATTGTACATTACTTTAACTTATCTTAACTTAATTTTAACTTAACTTTATTTTTGTATTTTGGTTTAAACTTGACTTTACTAAACTTAAACTTATCTTAACTTAACTTTAACTTAATTTTTTCTTTGTTTTTTTGTTTTAACTTAACTGTACATTACTTTAACTTATCTTAACTTAATTTAAACTTAACTTTATTTTTGTATTTTTGTTTTAACTTAACTTTACTAAATTTTAACTTATCTTAACTTACTTTAAACTTAATTTTTTCTTTGGTTTTTTGTTTAAACTTAACTGTACATTACTTAAACTTAACTTAACTTAACTTTAACTTAATTTTTTCTTTGTTTGTTTGTTTTAACTTAACTGTACATTACTTTAACTTATCTTAAATTAACTTTAACTTAATTTTTTCTTTGGTTTTTTGTTTTAACTTAACTAAACTAAACTTTAACATTTTTTAACATAACTTTAACTTAATTTTTTCTTTGGTTATTTGTTTTTACTTAACTGTACATTACTTTAACTTTTCGTAACTTTACTTTAACTTAATTTTTTCTTTGTTTTTTTGTTTTAACTTAATTTTACATTACTTTAACTTATCTTAACTTTACTTTAACTTAATTTTTTCTTTGTTTTTTTGATTTAACTTAATTGTACATTACTTTAACTTATCTTAACTCAATTTTAACTTAACTTTATTTTTGTATTTTGGTTTAAACTTCACTTTACTAAACTTAAACTTATCTTAACTTAACTTTTACTTAATTTTTTCTTTGTGTTTTTGTTTTAACTTAACTGTACATTACTTTAACTTATCTTAACTTAATTTAAACTTAACTTTATTTTTGTATTTTTGTTTTAACTTAACTTTACTAAATTTTAACTTATCTTAACTTAATTTAAACTTAACTTTATTTTTGTATTTTTGTTTTAACTTAACTTTACTAAATTTTAACTTATCTTAACTTACCTTAAACTTAATTTTTTCTTTGGTTTTTTGTTTAAACTTAACTGTACATTACTTTAACTTAACTTAACTTAACTTTAACTTAATTTTTTCTTTGTTTGTTTGTTTTAACTTAACTGTACATTACTTTAACTTATCTTAAATTAACTTTAACTTAATTTTTTCTTTGGTTTTTTGTTTTAACTTAACTTAACTAAACTTTAACATTTTTTAACATAACTTTAACTTAATTTTTTCTTTGGTTATTTGTTTTTACTTAACTGTACATTACTTTAACTTTTCGTAACTTTACTTTAACTTAATTTTTTCTTTGTTTTTTTGTTTTAACTTAATTGTACATTACTTTAACTTATCTTAACTTAATTTTAACTTAACTTTATTTTTGTATTTTGGTTTAAACTTCACTTTACTAAACTTAAACTTATCTTAACTTAACTTTTACTTAATTTTTTCTTTGTTTTTTTGTTTTAACTTAACTGTACATTACTTTAACTTATCTTAACTTAATTTAAACTTAACTTTATTTTTGTATTTTTGTTTTAACTTAACTTTACTAAATTTTAACTTATCTTAACTTACTTTAAACTAAATTTTTTCTTTGGTTTTTTGTTTAAACTTAACTGTACATTACTTTAACTTAACTTAACTTAACTTTAACTTAATTTTTTCTTTGTTTGTTTGTTTTAACTTAACTGTACATTTCTTTAACTTATCTTAAATTAACTTTAACTGAATTTTTTCTTTGGTTATTTGTTTTTACTTAACTGTACATTACTTTAACTTTTCGTAACTTTACTTTAACTTAATTTTTTCTTTGTTTTTTTGTTTTAACTTAATTTTACATTTCTTTAACTTATCTTAACTTTACTTTAACTTAATTTTTTTTTTGTTTTTTTGTTTTAACTTAACTGTACATTACTTTAACTTATCTTAACTTAACTTTAACTTAATTTTTTCTTTGTTTTTTTGTTTTAACTTAATTTAACATTACTTTAACTTATCTTAACTTTACTTTAACTTAATTTTTTTTTTGTTTTTTTGTTTTTACTTAACTGTACATTACTTTAACTTATCGTAACTTAACTTTTACTTAATTTTTTCTTTGTTTTTTTGTTTTAACTTTATTTAACATTACTTTAACTTATCTTAACTTAACTTTAACTCAATATTTTCTTTGTTTTTTTGTTTTAACTTAACTGTACAGTACTTTAACTTAACTTAACTTAACTTTAACTTAATTTTTTCTTTGTTGATTTGTTTTAACTTAACTGTACATTACTTTAACTTATCTTAACTTAACTTTAACTTAATTGTTTCTTTGTTTGTTTGTTTTAACTTTACTGTACATTACTTTAACTTATCTTTAATTAACTTTAACTTAATTTTTTCTTTGGTTTTTTGTTTTAACTTAACTTAACTAAACTTTTACATTTTTTAACATAACTTTAACTTAATTTTTTCTTTAGTTTTTTGTTTTTACTTAACTGTACATTACTTTAACTTATCTTAAATTAACTTTAACTTAATTTTTTCTTTGGTTTTTTGTTTTAACTTAACTTAACTAAACTTTTACATTTTTTAACATAACTTTAACTTAATTTTTTCTTTGGTTATTTGTTTTTACTTAACTGTACATTACTTAAACTTTTCGTAACTTTACTTTAACTTAATTTTTTCTTTGTTTTTTTGTTTTAACTTAATTTTACATTACTTTAACTTATCTTAACTTAACTTTTACTTAATTTTTTTTTGTTGTTTTGTTTTAACTTAACTGTACATTACTTTAACTTATCTTAACTTAACTTTAACTTAATTTTTTCTTTGTTTTTTTGTTTTAACTTAATTTTACATTACTTTAACTTATCTTAACTTTACTTTAACTTAATTTTTTCTTTGTTTTTTTGATTTAACTTAATTGTACATTACTTTAACTTATCTTAACTTAATTTTAACTTAACTTTATTTTTGTATTTTGGTTTAAACTTGACTTTACTAAACTTAAACTTATCTTAACTTAACTTTAACTTAATTTTTTCTTTGTTTTTTTGTTTTAACTTAACTGTACATTACTTTAACTTATCTTAACTTAATTTAAACTTAACTTTATTTTTGTATTTTTGTTTTAACTTAACTTTACTAAATTTTAACTTATCTTAACTTACTTTAAACTTAATTTTTTCTTTGGTTTTTTGTTTAAACTTAACTGTACATTACTTAAACTTAACTTAACTTAACTTTAACTTAATTTTTTCTTTGTTTGTTTGTTTTAACTTAACTGTACATTACTTTAACTTATCTTAAATTAACTTTAACTTAATTTTTTCTTTGGTTTTTTGTTTTAACTTAACTAAACTAAACTTTAACATTTTTTAACATAACTTTAACTTAATTTTTTCTTTGGTTATTTGTTTTTACTTAACTGTACATTACTTTAACTTTTCGTAACTTTACTTTAACTTAATTTTTTCTTTGTTTTTTTGTTTTAACTTAATTTTACATTACTTTAACTTATCTTAACTTTACTTTAACTTAATTTTTTCTTTGTTTTTTTGATTTAACTTAATTGTACATTACTTTAACTTATCTTAACTCAATTTTAACTTAACTTTATTTTTGTATTTTGGTTTAAACTTCACTTTACTAAACTTAAACTTATCTTAACTTAACTTTTACTTAATTTTTTCTTTGTGTTTTTGTTTTAACTTAACTGTACATTACTTTAACTTATCTTAACTTAATTTAAACTTAACTTTATTTTTGTATTTTTGTTTTAACTTAACTTTACTAAATTTTAACTTATCTTAACTTAATTTAAACTTAACTTTATTTTTGTATTTTTGTTTTAACTTAACTTTACTAAATTTTAACTTATCTTAACTTACCTTAAACTTAATTTTTTCTTTGGTTTTTTGTTTAAACTTAACTGTACATTACTTTAACTTAACTTAACTTAACTTTAACTTAATTTTTTCTTTGTTTGTTTGTTTTAACTTAACTGTACATTACTTTAACTTATCTTAAATTAACTTTAACTTAATTTTTTCTTTGGTTTTTTGTTTTAACTTAACTTAACTAAACTTTAACATTTTTTAACATAACTTTAACTTAATTTTTTCTTTGGTTATTTGTTTTTACTTAACTGTACATTACTTTAACTTTTCGTAACTTTACTTTAACTTAATTTTTTCTTTGTTTTTTTGTTTTAACTTAATTGTACATTACTTTAACTTATCTTAACTTAATTTTAACTTAACTTTATTTTTGTATTTTGGTTTAAACTTCACTTTACTAAACTTAAACTTATCTTAACTTAACTTTTACTTAATTTTTTCTTTGTTTTTTTGTTTTAACTTAACTGTACATTACTTTAACTTATCTTAACTTAATTTAAACTTAACTTTATTTTTGTATTTTTGTTTTAACTTAACTTTACTAAATTTTAACTTATCTTAACTTACTTTAAACTAAATTTTTTCTTTGGTTTTTTGTTTAAACTTAACTGTACATTACTTTAACTTAACTTAACTTAACTTTAACTTAATTTTTTCTTTGTTTGTTTGTTTTAACTTAACTGTACATTTCTTTAACTTATCTTAAATTAACTTTAACTGAATTTTTTCTTTGGTTATTTGTTTTTACTTAACTGTACATTACTTTAACTTTTCGTAACTTTACTTTAACTTAATTTTTTCTTTGTTTTTTTGTTTTAACTTAATTTTACATTTCTTTAACTTATCTTAACTTTACTTTAACTTAATTTTTTTTTTGTTTTTTTGTTTTAACTTAACTGTACATTACTTTAACTTATCTTAACTTAACTTTAACTTAATTTTTTCTTTGTTTTTTTGTTTTAACTTAATTTAACATTACTTTAACTTATCTTAACTTTACTTTAACTTAATTTTTTTTTTGTTTTTTTGTTTTTACTTAACTGTACATTACTTTAACTTATCGTAACTTAACTTTTACTTAATTTTTTCTTTGTTTTTTTGTTTTAACTTTATTTAACATTACTTTAACTTATCTTAACTTAACTTTAACTCAATATTTTCTTTGTTTTTTTGTTTTAACTTAACTGTACAGTACTTTAACTTAACTTAACTTAACTTTAACTTAATTTTTTCTTTGTTGATTTGTTTTAACTTAACTGTACATTACTTTAACTTATCTTAACTTAACTTTAACTTAATTTTTTCTTTGTTTTTTTGTTTTAACTTAATTTTACATTACTTTAACTTATCTTAACTTAACTTTAACTTAATTGTTTCTTTGTTTGTTTGTTTTAACTTTACTGTACATTACTTTAACTTATCTTTAATTAACTTTAACTTAATTTTTTCTTTGGTTTTTTGTTTTAACTTAACTTAACTAAACTTTTACATTTTTTAACATAACTTTAACTTAATTTTTTCTTTAGTTTTTTGTTTTTACTTAACTGTACATTACTTTAACTTATCTTAAATTAACTTTAACTTAATTTTTTCTTTGGTTTTTTGTTTTAACTTAACTTAACTAAACTTTTACATTTTTTAACATAACTTTAACTTAATTTTTTCTTTGGTTATTTGTTTTTACTTAACTGTACATTACTTAAACTTTTCGTAACTTTACTTTAACTTAATTTTTTCTTTGTTTTTTTGTTTTAACTTAATTTTACATTACTTTAACTTATCTTAACTTAACTTTTACTTAATTTTTTTTTGTTGTTTTGTTTTAACTTAACTGTACATTACTTTAACTTATCTTAACTTAACTTTAACTTAATTTTTTCTTTGTTTTTTTGTTTTAACTTAATTTTACATTACTTTAACTTATCTTAACTTTACTTTAACTTAATTTTTTCTTTGTTTTTTTGATTTAACTTAATTGTACATTACTTTAACTTATCTTAACTTAATTTTAACTTAACTTTATTTTTGTATTTTGGTTTAAACTTGACTTTACTAAACTTAAACTTATCTTAACTTAACTTTAACTTAATTTTTTCTTTGTTTTTTTGTTTTAACTTAACTGTACATTACTTTAACTTATCTTAACTTAATTTAAACTTAACTTTATTTTTGTATTTTTGTTTTAACTTAACTTTACTAAATTTTAACTTATCTTAACTTACTTTAAACTTAATTTTTTCTTTGGTTTTTTGTTTAAACTTAACTGTACATTACTTAAACTTAACTTAACTTAACTTTAACTTAATTTTTTCTTTGTTTGTTTGTTTTAACTTAACTGTACATTACTTTAACTTATCTTAAATTAACTTTAACTTAATTTTTTCTTTGGTTTTTTGTTTTAACTTAACTAAACTAAACTTTAACATTTTTTAACATAACTTTAACTTAATTTTTTCTTTGGTTATTTGTTTTTACTTAACTGTACATTACTTTAACTTTTCGTAACTTTACTTTAACTTAATTTTTTCTTTGTTTTTTTGTTTTAACTTAATTTTACATTACTTTAACTTATCTTAACTTTACTTTAACTTAATTTTTTCTTTGTTTTTTTGATTTAACTTAATTGTACATTACTTTAACTTATCTTAACTCAATTTTAACTTAACTTTATTTTTGTATTTTGGTTTAAACTTCACTTTACTAAACTTAAACTTATCTTAACTTAACTTTTACTTAATTTTTTCTTTGTGTTTTTGTTTTAACTTAACTGTACATTACTTTAACTTATCTTAACTTAATTTAAACTTAACTTTATTTTTGTATTTTTGTTTTAACTTAACTTTACTAAATTTTAACTTATCTTAACTTAATTTAAACTTAACTTTATTTTTGTATTTTTGTTTTAACTTAACTTTACTAAATTTTAACTTATCTTAACTTACCTTAAACTTAATTTTTTCTTTGGTTTTTTGTTTAAACTTAACTGTACATTACTTTAACTTAACTTAACTTAACTTTAACTTAATTTTTTCTTTGTTTGTTTGTTTTAACTTAACTGTACATTACTTTAACTTATCTTAAATTAACTTTAACTTAATTTTTTCTTTGGTTTTTTGTTTTAACTTAACTTAACTAAACTTTAACATTTTTTAACATAACTTTAACTTAATTTTTTCTTTGGTTATTTGTTTTTACTTAACTGTACATTACTTTAACTTTTCGTAACTTTACTTTAACTTAATTTTTTCTTTGTTTTTTTGTTTTAACTTAATTGTACATTACTTTAACTTATCTTAACTTAATTTTAACTTAACTTTATTTTTGTATTTTGGTTTAAACTTCACTTTACTAAACTTAAACTTATCTTAACTTAACTTTTACTTAATTTTTTCTTTGTTTTTTTGTTTTAACTTAACTGTACATTACTTTAACTTATCTTAACTTAATTTAATTTTAACTTTATTTTTGTATTTTTGTTTTAACTTAACTTTACTAAATTTTAACTTATCTTAACTTACTTTAAACTAAATTTTTTCTTTGGTTTTTTGTTTAAACTTAACTGTACATTACTTTAACTTAACTTAACTTAACTTTAACTTAATTTTTTCTTTGTTTGTTTGTTTTAACTTAACTGTACATTTCTTTAACTTATCTTAAATTAACTTTAACTTAATTTTTTCTTTGGTTATTTGTTTTTACTTAACTGTACATTACTTTAACTTATCTTAACTTTACTTTAACTTAATTTTTTTTTTGTTTTTTTGTTTTTACTTAACTGTACATTACTTTAACTTATCGTAACTTAACTTTTACTTAATTTTTTCTTTGTTTTTTTGTTTTAACTTAATTTTACATTACTTAAACTTATCTTAACTTAACTTTAACTCAATATTTTCTTTGTTTTTTTGTTTTAACTTAACTGTACAGTACTTTAACTTAACTTAACTTAACTTTAACTTAATTTTTTCTTTGTTTATTTGTTTTAACTTAACTGTACATTACTTTAACTTATCTTAACTTAACTTTAACTTAATTTTTTCTTTGTTTTTTTGTTTTAACTTAATTTTACATTACTTTAACTTATCTTAACTTAACTTTAACTTAATTGTTTCTTTGTTTGTTTGTTTTAACTTTACTGTACATTACTTTAACTTATCTTTAATTAACTTTAACTTAATTTTTTCTTTGGTTTTTTGTTTTAACTTAACTAAACTAAACTTAAACTTATCTTAACTTAACTTTAACTTAATTTTTTCTTTGTTTTTTTGTTTTTACTTAACTGTACATTACTTTAACTTTTCGTAACTTTACTTTAACTTAATTTTTTCTTTGTTTTTTTGTTTTAACTTAATTTTACATTACTTTAACTTATCTTAACTTTACTTTAACTTAATTTTTTCTTTGTTTTTTTGATTTAACTTAATTGTACATTACTTTAACTTATCTTAACTCAATTTTAACTTAACTTTATTTTTGTATTTTGGTTTAAACTTGACTTTACTAAACTTAAACTTATCTTAACTTAACTTTAACTTAATTTTTTCTTTGTTTTTTTGTTTTAACTTAACTGTACATTACTTTAACTTATCTTAACTTAATTTAAACTTAACTTTATTTTTGTATTTTTGTTTTAACTTAACTTTACTAAATTTTAACTTATCTTAACTTACTTTAAACTTAATTTTTTCTTTGGTTTTTTGTTTAAACTTAACTGTACATTACTTAAACTTAACTAAACTTAACTTTAACTTAATTTTTTCTTTGTTTGTTTGTTTTAACTTAACTGTACATTACTTTAACTTATCTTAAATGAACTTTAACTTAATTTTTTCTTTGGTTTTTTGTTTTAACTTATCTAAACTAAACTTTAACATATTTTAACATAACTTTAACTTAATTTTTTCTTTGGTTATTTGTTTTTACTTAACTGTTCATTACTTTAACTTTTCGTAACTTTACTTTAACTTAATTTTTTCTTTGTTTTTTTGTTTTAACTTAATTTTACATTAATTTAACTTATCTTAACTTAACTTTAACTTAATTTTTTTTTTGTTTTTTTGTTTTAACTTAATTTTACATTACTTTAACTTATCTTAACTTTACTTTAACTTAATTTTTTCTTAGTTTTTTTGATTTAACTTAATTGTACATTACTTTAACTTATCTTAACTCAATTTTAACTTAACTTTATTTTTGTATTTTGGTTTAAACTTCACTTTACTAAACTTAAACTTATCTTAACTTAACTTTTACTTAATTTTTTCTTTGTGTTTTTGTTTTAACTTAACTGTACATTACTTTAACTTATCTTAACTTAATTTAAACTTAACTTTATTTTTGTATTTTTGTTTTAACTTAACTTTACTAAATTTTAACTTATCTTAACTTAATTTAAACTTAACTTTATTTTTGTATTTTTGTTTTAACTTAACTTTACTAAATTTTAACTTATCTTAACATACCTTAAACTTAATTTTTTCTTTGGTTTTTTGTTTAAACTTAACTGTACATTACTTTAACTTAACTTAACTTAACTTTAACTTAATTTTTTCTTTGTTTGTTTGTTTAAACTTAACTGTACATTACTTTAACTTATCTTAAATTAACTTTAACTTAATTTTTTCTTTGGTTATTTGTTTTAACTTAACTTAACTAAACTTTAACATTTTTTAACATAACTTTAACTTAATTTTTTCTTTGGTTATTTGTTTTTACTTAACTGTACATTACTTTAACTTTTCGTAACTTTACTTTAACTTAATTTTTTCTTTGTTTTTTTGTTTTAACTTAATTGTACATTACTTTAACTTATCTTAACTTAATTTTAACTTAACTTTATTTTTGTATTTTGGTTTAAACTTCACTTTACTAAACTTAAACTTATCTTAACTTAACTTTTACTTAATTTTTTCTTTGTTTTTTTGTTTTAACTTAACTGTACATTACTTTAACTTATCTTAACTTAATTTAAACTTAACTTTATTTTTGTATTTTTGTTTTAACTTAACTTTACTAAATTTTAACTTATCTTAACTTACTTTAAACTAAATTTTTTCTTTGGTTTTTTGTTTAAACTTAACTGTACATTACTTTAACTTAACTTAACTTAACTTTAACTTAATTTTTTCTTTGTTTGTTTGTTTTAACTTAACTGTACATTTCTTTAACTTATCTTAAATTAACTTTAACTTAATTTTTTCTTTGGTTATTTGTTTTTACTTAACTGTACATTACTTTAACTTTTCGTAACTTTACTTTAACTTAATTTTTTCTTTGTTTTTTTGTTTTAACTTAATTTTACATTTCTTTAACTTATCTTAACTTTACTTTAACTTAATTTTTTTTTTGTTTTTTTGTTTTAACTTAACTGTACATTACTTTAACTTATCTTAACTTAACTTTAACTTAATTTTTTCTTTGTTTTTTTGTTTTAACTTAATTTAACATTACTTTAACTTATCTTAACTTTACTTTAACTTAATTTTTTTTTTGTTTTTTTGTTTTTACTTAACTGTACATTACTTTAACTTATCGTAACTTAACTTTTACTTAATTTTTTCTTTGTTTTTTTGTTTTAACTTTATTTAACATTACTTTAACTTATCTTAACTTAACTTTAACTCAATATTTTCTTTGTTTTTTTGTTTTAACTTAACTGTACAGTACTTTAACTTAACTTAACTTAACTTTAACTTAATTTTTTCTTTGTTGATTTGTTTTAACTTAACTGTACATTACTTTAACTTATCTTAACTTAACTTTAACTTAATTTTTTCTTTGTTTTTTTGTTTTAACTTAATTTTACATTACTTTAACTTATCTTAACTTAACTTTAACTTAATTGTTTCTTTGTTTGTTTGTTTTAACTTTACTGTACATTACTTTAACTTATCTTTAATTAACTTTAACTTAATTTTTTCTTTGGTTTTTTGTTTTAACTTAACTTAACTAAACTTTTACATTTTTTAACATAACTTTAACTTAATTTTTTCTTTAGTTTTTTGTTTTTACTTAACTGTACATTACTTTAACTTATCTTAAATTAACTTTAACTTAATTTTTTCTTTGGTTTTTTGTTTTAACTTAACTTAACTAAACTTTTACATTTTTTAACATAACTTTAACTTAATTTTTTCTTTGGTTATTTGTTTTTACTTAACTGTACATTACTTAAACTTTTCGTAACTTTACTTTAACTTAATTTTTTCTTTGTTTTTTTGTTTTAACTTAATTTTACATTACTTTAACTTATCTTAACTTAACTTTTACTTAATTTTTTTTTGTTGTTTTGTTTTAACTTAACTGTACATTACTTTAACTTATCTTAACTTAACTTTAACTTAATTTTTTCTTTGTTTTTTTGTTTTAACTTAATTTTACATTACTTTAACTTATCTTAACTTTACTTTAACTTAATTTTTTCTTTGTTTTTTTGATTTAACTTAATTGTACATTACTTTAACTTATCTTAACTTAATTTTAACTTAACTTTATTTTTGTATTTTGGTTTAAACTTGACTTTACTAAACTTAAACTTATCTTAACTTAACTTTAACTTAATTTTTTCTTTGTTTTTTTGTTTTAACTTAACTGTACATTACTTTAACTTATCTTAACTTAATTTAAACTTAACTTTATTTTTGTATTTTTGTTTTAACTTAACTTTACTAAATTTTAACTTATCTTAACTTACTTTAAACTTAATTTTTTCTTTGGTTTTTTGTTTAAACTTAACTGTACATTACTTAAACTTAACTTAACTTAACTTTAACTTAATTTTTTCTTTGTTTGTTTGTTTTAACTTAACTGTACATTACTTTAACTTATCTTAAATTAACTTTAACTTAATTTTTTCTTTGGTTTTTTGTTTTAACTTAACTAAACTAAACTTTAACATTTTTTAACATAACTTTAACTTAATTTTTTCTTTGGTTATTTGTTTTTACTTAACTGTACATTACTTTAACTTTTCGTAACTTTACTTTAACTTAATTTTTTCTTTGTTTTTTTGTTTTAACTTAATTTTACATTACTTTAACTTATCTTAACTTTACTTTAACTTAATTTTTTCTTTGTTTTTTTGATTTAACTTAATTGTACATTACTTTAACTTATCTTAACTCAATTTTAACTTAACTTTATTTTTGTATTTTGGTTTAAACTTCACTTTACTAAACTTAAACTTATCTTAACTTAACTTTTACTTAATTTTTTCTTTGTGTTTTTGTTTTAACTTAACTGTACATTACTTTAACTTATCTTAACTTAATTTAAACTTAACTTTATTTTTGTATTTTTGTTTTAACTTAACTTTACTAAATTTTAACTTATCTTAACTTAATTTAAACTTAACTTTATTTTTGTATTTTTGTTTTAACTTAACTTTACTAAATTTTAACTTATCTTAACTTACCTTAAACTTAATTTTTTCTTTGGTTTTTTGTTTAAACTTAACTGTACATTACTTTAACTTAACTTAACTTAACTTTAACTTAATTTTTTCTTTGTTTGTTTGTTTTAACTTAACTGTACATTACTTTAACTTATCTTAAATTAACTTTAACTTAATTTTTTCTTTGGTTTTTTGTTTTAACTTAACTTAACTAAACTTTAACATTTTTTAACATAACTTTAACTTAATTTTTTCTTTGGTTATTTGTTTTTACTTAACTGTACATTACTTTAACTTTTCGTAACTTTACTTTAACTTAATTTTTTCTTTGTTTTTTTGTTTTAACTTAATTGTACATTACTTTAACTTATCTTAACTTAATTTTAACTTAACTTTATTTTTGTATTTTGGTTTAAACTTCACTTTACTAAACTTAAACTTATCTTAACTTAACTTTTACTTAATTTTTTCTTTGTTTTTTTGTTTTAACTTAACTGTACATTACTTTAACTTATCTTAACTTAATTTAAACTTAACTTTATTTTTGTATTTTTGTTTTAACTTAACTTTACTAAATTTTAACTTATCTTAACTTACTTTAAACTAAATTTTTTCTTTGGTTTTTTGTTTAAACTTAACTGTACATTACTTTAACTTAACTTAACTTAACTTTAACTTAATTTTTTCTTTGTTTGTTTGTTTTAACTTAACTGTACATTTCTTTAACTTATCTTAAATTAACTTTAACTGAATTTTTTCTTTGGTTATTTGTTTTTACTTAACTGTACATTACTTTAACTTTTCGTAACTTTACTTTAACTTAATTTTTTCTTTGTTTTTTTGTTTTAACTTAATTTTACATTTCTTTAACTTATCTTAACTTTACTTTAACTTAATTTTTTTTTTGTTTTTTTGTTTTAACTTAACTGTACATTACTTTAACTTATCTTAACTTAACTTTAACTTAATTTTTTCTTTGTTTTTTTGTTTTAACTTAATTTAACATTACTTTAACTTATCTTAACTTTACTTTAACTTAATTTTTTTTTTGTTTTTTTGTTTTTACTTAACTGTACATTACTTTAACTTATCGTAACTTAACTTTTACTTAATTTTTTCTTTGTTTTTTTGTTTTAACTTTATTTAACATTACTTTAACTTATCTTAACTTAACTTTAACTCAATATTTTCTTTGTTTTTTTGTTTTAACTTAACTGTACAGTACTTTAACTTAACTTAACTTAACTTTAACTTAATTTTTTCTTTGTTGATTTGTTTTAACTTAACTGTACATTACTTTAACTTATCTTAACTTAACTTTAACTTAATTTTTTCTTTGTTTTTTTGTTTTAACTTAATTTTACATTACTTTAACTTATCTTAACTTAACTTTAACTTAATTGTTTCTTTGTTTGTTTGTTTTAACTTTACTGTACATTACTTTAACTTATCTTTAATTAACTTTAACTTAATTTTTTCTTTGGTTTTTTGTTTTAACTTAACTTAACTAAACTTTTACATTTTTTAACATAACTTTAACTTAATTTTTTCTTTAGTTTTTTGTTTTTACTTAACTGTACATTACTTTAACTTATCTTAAATTAACTTTAACTTAATTTTTTCTTTGGTTTTTTGTTTTAACTTAACTTAACTAAACTTTTACATTTTTTAACATAACTTTAACTTAATTTTTTCTTTGGTTATTTGTTTTTACTTAACTGTACATTACTTAAACTTTTCGTAACTTTACTTTAACTTAATTTTTTCTTTGTTTTTTTGTTTTAACTTAATTTTACATTACTTTAACTTATCTTAACTTAACTTTTACTTAATTTTTTTTTGTTGTTTTGTTTTAACTTAACTGTACATTACTTTAACTTATCTTAACTTAACTTTAACTTAATTTTTTCTTTGTTTTTTTGTTTTAACTTAATTTTACATTACTTTAACTTATCTTAACTTTACTTTAACTTAATTTTTTCTTTGTTTTTTTGATTTAACTTAATTGTACATTACTTTAACTTATCTTAACTTAATTTTAACTTAACTTTATTTTTGTATTTTGGTTTAAACTTGACTTTACTAAACTTAAACTTATCTTAACTTAACTTTAACTTAATTTTTTCTTTGTTTTTTTGTTTTAACTTAACTGTACATTACTTTAACTTATCTTAACTTAATTTAAACTTAACTTTATTTTTGTATTTTTGTTTTAACTTAACTTTACTAAATTTTAACTTATCTTAACTTACTTTAAACTTAATTTTTTCTTTGGTTTTTTGTTTAAACTTAACTGTACATTACTTAAACTTAACTTAACTTAACTTTAACTTAATTTTTTCTTTGTTTGTTTGTTTTAACTTAACTGTACATTACTTTAACTTATCTTAAATTAACTTTAACTTAATTTTTTCTTTGGTTTTTTGTTTTAACTTAACTAAACTAAACTTTAACATTTTTTAACATAACTTTAACTTAATTTTTTCTTTGGTTATTTGTTTTTACTTAACTGTACATTACTTTAACTTTTCGTAACTTTACTTTAACTTAATTTTTTCTTTGTTTTTTTGTTTTAACTTAATTTTACATTACTTTAACTTATCTTAACTTTACTTTAACTTAATTTTTTCTTTGTTTTTTTGATTTAACTTAATTGTACATTACTTTAACTTATCTTAACTCAATTTTAACTTAACTTTATTTTTGTATTTTGGTTTAAACTTCACTTTACTAAACTTAAACTTATCTTAACTTAACTTTTACTTAATTTTTTCTTTGTGTTTTTGTTTTAACTTAACTGTACATTACTTTAACTTATCTTAACTTAATTTAAACTTAACTTTATTTTTGTATTTTTGTTTTAACTTAACTTTACTAAATTTTAACTTATCTTAACTTAATTTAAACTTAACTTTATTTTTGTATTTTTGTTTTAACTTAACTTTACTAAATTTTAACTTATCTTAACTTACCTTAAACTTAATTTTTTCTTTGGTTTTTTGTTTAAACTTAACTGTACATTACTTTAACTTAACTTAACTTAACTTTAACTTAATTTTTTCTTTGTTTGTTTGTTTTAACTTAACTGTACATTACTTTAACTTATCTTAAATTAACTTTAACTTAATTTTTTCTTTGGTTTTTTGTTTTAACTTAACTTAACTAAACTTTAACATTTTTTAACATAACTTTAACTTAATTTTTTCTTTGGTTATTTGTTTTTACTTAACTGTACATTACTTTAACTTTTCGTAACTTTACTTTAACTTAATTTTTTCTTTGTTTTTTTGTTTTAACTTAATTGTACATTACTTTAACTTATCTTAACTTAATTTTAACTTAACTTTATTTTTGTATTTTGGTTTAAACTTCACTTTACTAAACTTAAACTTATCTTAACTTAACTTTTACTTAATTTTTTCTTTGTTTTTTTGTTTTAACTTAACTGTACATTACTTTAACTTATCTTAACTTAATTTAATTTTAACTTTATTTTTGTATTTTTGTTTTAACTTAACTTTACTAAATTTTAACTTATCTTAACTTACTTTAAACTAAATTTTTTCTTTGGTTTTTTGTTTAAACTTAACTGTACATTACTTTAACTTAACTTAACTTAACTTTAACTTAATTTTTTCTTTGTTTGTTTGTTTTAACTTAACTGTACATTTCTTTAACTTATCTTAAATTAACTTTAACTTAATTTTTTCTTTGGTTATTTGTTTTTACTTAACTGTACATTACTTTAACTTTTCGTAACTTTACTTTAACTTAATTTTTTCTTTGTTTTTTTGTTTTAACTTAATTTTACATTTCTTTAACTTATCTTAACTTTACTTTAACTTAATTTTTTTTTTGTTTTTTTGTTTTAACTTAACTGTACATTACTTTAACTTATCTTAACTTAACTTTAACTTAATTTTTTCTTTGTTTTTTTGTTTTAACTTAATTTAACATTACTTTAACTTAATTTTTTTTTTGTTTTTTTGTTTTTACTTAACTGTACATTACTTTAACTTATCGTAACTTAACTTTTACTTAATTTTTTCTTTGTTTTTTTGTTTTAACTTTATTTAACATTACTTTAACTTATCTTAACTTAACTTTAACTCAATATTTTCTTTGTTTTTTTGTTTTAACTTAACTGTACAGTACTTTAACTTAACTTAACTTAACTTTAACTTAATTTTTTCTTTGTTGATTTGTTTTAACTTAACTGTACATTACTTTAACTTATCTTAACTTAACTTTAACTTAATTTTTTCTTTGTTTTTTTGTTTTAACTTAATTTTACATTACTTTAACTTATCTTAACTTAACTTTAACTTAATTGTTTCTTTGTTTGTTTGTTTTAACTTTACTGTACATTACTTTAACTTATCTTTAATTAACTTTAACTTAATTTTTTCTTTGGTTTTTTGTTTTAACTTAACTTAACTAAACTTTTACATTTTTTAACATAACTTTAACTTAATTTTTTCTTTAGTTTTTTGTTTTTACTTAACTGTACATTACTTTAACTTATCTTAAATTAACTTTAACTTAATTTTTTCTTTGGTTTTTTGTTTTAACTTAACTTAACTAAACTTTTACATTTTTTAACATAACTTTAACTTAATTTTTTCTTTGGTTATTTGTTTTTACTTAACTGTACATTACTTAAACTTTTCGTAACTTTACTTTAACTTAATTTTTTCTTTGTTTTTTTGTTTTAACTTAATTTTACATTACTTTAACTTATCTTAACTTAACTTTTACTTAATTTTTTTTTGTTGTTTTGTTTTAACTTAACTGTACATTACTTTAACTTATCTTAACTTAACTTTAACTTAATTTTTTCTTTGTTTTTTTGTTTTAACTTAATTTTACATTACTTTAACTTATCTTAACTTTACTTTAACTTAATTTTTTCTTTGTTTTTTTGATTTAACTTAATTGTACATTACTTTAACTTATCTTAACTTAATTTTAACTTAACTTTATTTTTGTATTTTGGTTTAAACTTGACTTTACTAAACTTAAACTTATCTTAACTTAACTTTAACTTAATTTTTTCTTTGTTTTTTTGTTTTAACTTAACTGTACATTACTTTAACTTATCTTAACTTAATTTAAACTTAACTTTATTTTTGTATTTTTGTTTTAACTTAACTTTACTAAATTTTAACTTATCTTAACTTACTTTAAACTTAATTTTTTCTTTGGTTTTTTGTTTAAACTTAACTGTACATTACTTAAACTTAACTTAACTTAACTTTAACTTAATTTTTTCTTTGTTTGTTTGTTTTAACTTAACTGTACATTACTTTAACTTATCTTAAATTAACTTTAACTTAATTTTTTCTTTGGTTTTTTGTTTTAACTTAACTAAACTAAACTTTAACATTTTTTAACATAACTTTAACTTAATTTTTTCTTTGGTTATTTGTTTTTACTTAACTGTACATTACTTTAACTTTTCGTAACTTTACTTTAACTTAATTTTTTCTTTGTTTTTTTGTTTTAACTTAATTGTACATTACTTTAACTTATCTTAACTTAATTTTAACTTAACTTTATTTTTGTATTTTGGTTTAAACTTCACTTTACTAAACTTAAACTTATCTTAACTTAACTTTTACTTAATTTTTTCTTTGTTTTTTTGTTTTAACTTAACTGTACATTACTTTAACTTATCTTAACTTAATTTAAACTTAACTTTATTTTTGTATTTTTGTTTTAACTTAACTTTACTAAATTTTAACTTATCTTAACTTACTTTAAACTAAATTTTTTCTTTGGTTTTTTGTTTAAACTTAACTGAACATTACTTTAACTTAACTTAACTTAACTTTAACTTAATTTTTTCTTTGTTTGTTTGTTTTAACTTAACTGTACATTTCTTTAACTTATCTTAAATTAACTTTAACTTAATTTTTTCTTTGGTTATTTGTTTTTACTTAACTGTACATTACTTTAACTTTTCGTAACTTTACTTTAACTTAATTTTTTCTTTGTTTTTTTGTTTTAACTTAATTTTACATTTCTTTAACTTATCTTAACTTTACTTTAACTTAATTTTTTTTTTGTTTTTTTGTTTTAACTTAACTGTACATTACTTTAACTTATCTTAACTTAACTTTAACTTAATTTTTTCTTTGTTTTTTTGTTTTAACTTAATTTAACATTACTTTAACTTATCTTAACTTTACTTTAACTTAATTTTTTTTTTGTTTTTTTGTTTTTACTTAACTGTACATTACTTTAACTTATCGTAACTTAACTTTTACTTAATTTTTTCTTTGTTTTTTTGTTTTAACTTTATTTAACATTACTTTAACTTATCTTAACTTAACTTTAACTCAATATTTTCTTTGTTTTTTTGTTTTAACTTAACTGTACAGTACTTTAACTTAACTTAACTTAACTTTAACTTAATTTTTTCTTTGTTGATTTGTTTTAACTTAACTGTACATTACTTTAACTTATCTTAACTTAACTTTAACTTAATTTTTTCTTTGTTTTTTTGTTTTAACTTAATTTTACATTACTTTAACTTATCTTAACTTAACTTTAACTTAATTGTTTCTTTGTTTGTTTGTTTTAACTTTACTGTACATTACTTTAACTTATCTTTAATTAACTTTAACTTAATTTTTTCTTTGGTTTTTTGTTTTAACTTAACTTAACTAAACTTTTACATTTTTTAACATAACTTTAACTTAATTTTTTCTTTAGTTTTTTGTTTTTACTTAACTGTACATTACTTTAACTTATCTTAAATTAACTTTAACTTAATTTTTTCTTTGGTTTTTTGTTTTAACTTAACTTAACTAAACTTTTACATTTTTTAACATAACTTTAACTTAATTTTTTCTTTGGTTATTTGTTTTTACTTAACTGTACATTACTTAAACTTTTCGTAACTTTACTTTAACTTAATTTTTTCTTTGTTTTTTTGTTTTAACTTAATTTTACATTACTTTAACTTATCTTAACTTAACTTTTACTTAATTTTTTTTTGTTGTTTTGTTTTAACTTAACTGTACATTACTTTAACTTATCTTAACTTAACTTTAACTTAATTTTTTCTTTGTTTTTTTGTTTTAACTTAATTTTACATTACTTTAACTTATCTTAACTTTACTTTAACTTAATTTTTTCTTTGTTTTTTTGATTTAACTTAATTGTACATTACTTTAACTTATCTTAACTTAATTTTAACTTAACTTTATTTTTGTATTTTGGTTTAAACTTGACTTTACTAAACTTAAACTTATCTTAACTTAACTTTAACTTAATTTTTTCTTTGTTTTTTTGTTTTAACTTAACTGTACATTACTTTAACTTATCTTAACTTAATTTAAACTTAACTTTATTTTTGTATTTTTGTTTTAACTTAACTTTACTAAATTTTAACTTATCTTAACTTACTTTAAACTTAATTTTTTCTTTGGTTTTTTGTTTAAACTTAACTGTACATTACTTAAACTTAACTTAACTTAACTTTAACTTAATTTTTTCTTTGTTTGTTTGTTTTAACTTAACTGTACATTACTTTAACTTATCTTAAATTAACTTTAACTTAATTTTTTCTTTGGTTTTTTGTTTTAACTTAACTAAACTAAACTTTAACATTTTTTAACATAACTTTAACTTAATTTTTTCTTTGGTTATTTGTTTTTACTTAACTGTACATTACTTTAACTTTTCGTAACTTTACTTTAACTTAATTTTTTCTTTGTTTTTTTGTTTTAACTTAATTTTACATTACTTTAACTTATCTTAACTTTACTTTAACTTAATTTTTTCTTTGTTTTTTTGATTTAACTTAATTGTACATTACTTTAACTTATCTTAACTCAATTTTAACTTAACTTTATTTTTGTATTTTGGTTTAAACTTCACTTTACTAAACTTAAACTTATCTTAACTTAACTTTTACTTAATTTTTTCTTTGTGTTTTTGTTTTAACTTAACTGTACATTACTTTAACTTATCTTAACTTAATTTAAACTTAACTTTATTTTTGTATTTTTGTTTTAACTTAACTTTACTAAATTTTAACTTATCTTAACTTAATTTAAACTTAACTTTATTTTTGTATTTTTGTTTTAACTTAACTTTACTAAATTTTAACTTATCTTAACTTACCTTAAACTTAATTTTTTCTTTGGTTTTTTGTTTAAACTTAACTGTACATTACTTTAACTTAACTTAACTTAACTTTAACTTAATTTTTTCTTTGTTTGTTTGTTTTAACTTAACTGTACATTACTTTAACTTATCTTAAATTCACTTTAACTTAATTTTTTCTTTGGTTTTTTGTTTTAACTTAACTTAACTAAACTTTAACATTTTTTAACATAACTTTAACTTAATTTTTTCTTTGGTTATTTGTTTTTACTTAACTGTACATTACTTTAACTTTTCGTAACTTTACTTTAACTTAATTTTTTCTTTGTTTTTTTGTTTTAACTTAATTGTACATTACTTTAACTTATCTTAACTTAATTTTAACTTAACTTTATTTTTGTATTTTGGTTTAAACTTCACTTTACTAAACTTAAACTTATCTTAACTTAACTTTTACTTAATTTTTTCTTTGTTTTTTTGTTTTAACTTAACTGTACATTACTTTAACTTATCTTAACTTAATTTAATTTTAACTTTATTTTTGTATTTTTGTTTTAACTTAACTTTACTAAATTTTAACTTATCTTAACTTACTTTAAACTAAATTTTTTCTTTGGTTTTTTGTTTAAACTTAACTGTACATTACTTTAACTTAACTTAACTTAACTTTAACTTAATTTTTTCTTTGTTTGTTTGTTTTAACTTAACTGTACATTTCTTTAACTTATCTTAAATTAACTTTAACTTAATTTTTTCTTTGGTTATTTGTTTTTACTTAACTGTACATTACTTTAACTTTTCGTAACTTTACTTTAACTTAATTTTTTCTTTGTTTTTTTGTTTTAACTTAATTTTACATTTCTTTAACTTATCTTAACTTTACTTTAACTTAATTTTTTTTTTGTTTTTTTGTTTTAACTTAACTGTACATTACTTTAACTTATCTTAACTTAACTTTAACTTAATTTTTTCTTTGTTTTTTTGTTTTAACTTAATTTAACATTACTTTAACTTATCTTAACTTTACTTTAACTTAATTTTTTTTTTGTTTTTTTGTTTTTACTTAACTGTACATTACTTTAACTTATCGTAACTTAACTTTTACTTAATTTTTTCTTTGTTTTTTTGTTTTAACTTTATTTAACATTACTTTAACTTATCTTAACTTAACTTTAACTCAATATTTTCTTTGTTTTTTTGTTTTAACTTAACTGTACAGTACTTTAACTTAACTTAACTTAACTTTAACTTAATTTTTTCTTTGTTGATTTGTTTTAACTTAACTGTACATTACTTTAACTTATCTTAACTTAACTTTAACTTAATTTTTTCTTTGTTTTTTTGTTTTAACTTAATTTTACATTACTTTAACTTATCTTAACTTAACTTTAACTTAATTGTTTCTTTGTTTGTTTGTTTTAACTTTACTGTACATTACTTTAACTTATCTTTAATTAACTTTAACTTAATTTTTTCTTTGGTTTTTTGTTTTAACTTAACTTAACTAAACTTTTACATTTTTTAACATAACTTTAACTTAATTTTTTCTTTAGTTTTTTGTTTTTACTTAACTGTACATTACTTTAACTTATCTTAAATTAACTTTAACTTAATTTTTTCTTTGGTTTTTTGTTTTAACTTAACTTAACTAAACTTTTACATTTTTTAACATAACTTTAACTTAATTTTTTCTTTGGTTATTTGTTTTTACTTAACTGTACATTACTTAAACTTTTCGTAACTTTACTTTAACTTAATTTTTTCTTTGTTTTTTTGTTTTAACTTAATTTTACATTACTTTAACTTATCTTAACTTAACTTTTACTTAATTTTTTTTTGTTGTTTTGTTTTAACTTAACTGTACATTACTTTAACTTATCTTAACTTAACTTTAACTTAATTTTTTCTTTGTTTTTTTGTTTTAACTTAATTTTACATTACTTTAACTTATCTTAACTTTACTTTAACTTAATTTTTTCTTTGTTTTTTTGATTTAACTTAATTGTACATTACTTTAACTTATCTTAACTTAATTTTAACTTAACTTTATTTTTGTATTTTGGTTTAAACTTGACTTTACTAAACTTAAACTTATCTTAACTTAACTTTAACTTAATTTTTTCTTTGTTTTTTTGTTTTAACTTAACTGTACATTACTTTAACTTATCTTAACTTAATTTAAACTTAACTTTATTTTTGTATTTTTGTTTTAACTTAACTTTACTAAATTTTAACTTATCTTAACTTACTTTAAACTTAATTTTTTCTTTGGTTTTTTGTTTAAACTTAACTGTACATTACTTAAACTTAACTTAACTTAACTTTAACTTAATTTTTTCTTTGTTTGTTTGTTTTAACTTAACTGTACATTACTTTAACTTATCTTAAATTAACTTTAACTTAATTTTTTCTTTGGTTTTTTGTTTTAACTTAACTAAACTAAACTTTAACATTTTTTAACATAACTTTAACTTAATTTTTTCTTTGGTTATTTGTTTTTACTTAACTGTACATTACTTTAACTTTTCGTAACTTTACTTTAACTTAATTTTTTCTTTGTTTTTTTGTTTTAACTTAATTTTACATTACTTTAACTTATCTTAACTTAACTTTTACTTAATTTTTTTTTGTTGTTTTGTTTTAACTTAACTGTACATTACTTTAACTTATCTTAACTTTACTTTAACTTAATTTTTTCTTTGTTTTTTTGTATTAACTTAATTTTACATTACTTTAACTTATCTTAACTTTACTTTAACTTAATTTTTTCTTTGTTTTTTTGATTTAACTTAATTGTACATTACTTTAACTTATCTTAACTCAATTTTAACTTAACTTTATTTTTGTATTTTGGTTTAAACTTCACTTTACTAAACTTAAACTTATCTTAACTTAACTTTTACTTAATTTTTTCTTTGTGTTTTTGTTTTAACTTAACTGTACATTACTTTAACTTATCTTAACTTAATTTAAACTTAACTTTATTTTTGTATTTTTGTTTTAACTTAACTTTACTAAATTTTAACTTATCTTAACTTAATTTAAACTTAACTTTATTTTTGTATTTTTGTTTTAACTTAACTTTACTAAATTTTAACTTATCTTAACTTACCTTAAACTTAATTTTTTCTTTGGTTTTTTGTTTAAACTTAACTGTACATTACTTTAACTTAACTTAACTTAACTTTAACTTAATTTTTTCTTTGTTTGTTTGTTTTAACTTAACTGTACATTACTTTAACTTATCTTAAATTAACTTTAACTTAATTTTTTCTTTGGTTTTTTGTTTTAACTTAACTTAACTAAACTTTAACATTTTTTAACATAACTTTAACTTAATTTTTTCTTTGTTTTTTTGTTTTAACTTAATTTTACATTACTTTAACTTATCTTAACTTAACTTTTACTTAATTTTTTTTTGTTGTTTTGTTTTAACTTAACTGTACATTACTTTAACTTATCTTAACTTAACTTTAACTTAATTTTTTCTTTGTTTTTTTGTTTTAACTTAACTGTACATTACTTTAACTTATCTTTACTTAATTTAAACTTAACTTAATTTTTGTATTTTTGTTTTAACTTAACTTTACTAAATTTTAACTTATCTTAACTTACTTTAAACTAAATTTTTTCTTTGGTTTTTTGTTTAAACTTAACTGTACATTACTTTAACTTAACTTAACTTAACTTTAACTTAATTTTTTCTTTGTTTGTTTGTTTTAACTTAACTGTACATTTCTTTAACTTATCTTAAATTAACTTTAACTTAATTTTTTCTTTGGTTATTTGTTTTTACTTAACTGTACATTACTTTAACTTTTCGTAACTTTACTTTAACTTAATTTTTTCTTTGTTTTTTTGTTTTAACTTAATTTTACATTTCTTTAACTTATCTTAACTTTACTTTAACTTAATTTTTTTTTTGTTTTTTTGTTTTAACTTAACTGTACATTACTTTAACTTATCTTAACTTAACTTTAACTTAATTTTTTCTTTGTTTGTTTATTTTAACTTAACTGTACATTACTTTAACTTATCTTAAATTAACTTTAACTTAATTTTTTCTTTGGTTTTTTGTTTTAACTTATCTAAACTAAACTTTAACATTTTTTAACATAACTTTAACTTAATTTTTTCTTTGGTTATTTGTTTTTACTTAACTGTACATTACTTTAACTTTTCGTAACTTTACTTTAACTTAATTTTTTCTTATTTTTTTTGTTTTAACTTAATTTTACATTACTTTAACTTATCTTAACTTAACTTTAACTTAATTTTTTTTTTGTTTTTTTGTTTTAACTTAACTGTACATTACTTAAACTTATCTTAACTTAACTTTAACTTAATTTTTTCTTTGTTTTTTTGTTTTAACTTAACTGTACATTACTTTAACTTATCTTAACTTAATTTAAACTTAACTTTATTTTTGTATTTTTGTTTTAACTTAACTTTACTAAATTTTAACTTATCTTAACTTACTTTAAACTAAATTTTTTCTTTGGTTTTTTGTTTAAACTTAACTGTACATTTCTTTAACTTATCTTAAATTAACTTTAACTTAATTTTTTCTTTGGTTATTTGTTTTTACTTAACTGTACATTACTTTAACTTTTCGTAACTTTACTTTAACTTAATTTTTTCTTTGTTTTTTTGTTTTAACTTAATTTTACATTTCTTTAACTTATCTTAACTTTACTTTAACTTAATTTTTTTTTTGTTTTTTTGTTTTAACTTAACTGTACATTACTTTAACTTATCTTAACTTAACTTTAACTTAATTTTTTCTTTGTTTTTTTGTTTTAACTTAATTTAACATTACTTTAACTTATCTTAACTTTACTTTAACTTAATTTTTTTTTTGTTTTTTTGTTTTTACTTAACTGTACATTACTTTAACTTATCGTAACTTAACTTTTACTTAATTTTTTCTTTGTTTTTTTGTTTTAACTTTATTTATCATTACTTTAACTTATCTTAACTTAACTTTAACTCAATATTTTCTTTGTTTTTTTGTTTTTACTTAACTGTACAGTACTTTAACTTAACTTAACTTAACTTTAACTTAATTTTTTCTTTGTTGATTTGTTTTAACTTAACTGTACATTACTTTAACTTATCTTAACTTAACTTTAATTTAATTTTTTCTTTGTTTTTTTGTTTTAACTTAATTTTACATTACTTTAACTTATCTTAACTTAACTTTAACTTAATTGTTTCTTTGTTTGTTTGTTTTAACTTTACTGTACATTACTTTAACTTATCTTTAATTAACTTTAACTTAATTTTTTCTTTGGTTTTTTGTTTTAACTTAACTTAACTAAACTTTTACATTTTTTAACATAACTTTAACTTAATTTTTTCTTTAGTTTTTTGTTTTTACTTAACTGTACATTACTTTAACTTATCTTAAATTAACTTTAACTTAATTTTTTCTTTGGTTTTTTGTTTTAACTTAACTTAACTAAACTTTTACATTTTTTAACATAACTTTAACTTAATTTTTTCTTTGGTTATTTGTTTTTACTTAACTGTACATTACTTTAACTTTTCGTAACTTTACTTTAACTTAATTTTTTCTTTGTTTTTTTGTTTTAACTTAATTTTACATTACTTTAACTTATCTTAACTTTACTTTAACTTAATTTTTTCTTTGTTTTTTTGATTTAACTTAATTGTACATTACTTTAACTTATCTTAACTCAATTTTAACTTAACTTTATTTTTGTATTTTGGTTTAAACTTCACTTTACTAAACTTAAACTTATCTTAACTTAACTTTTACTTAATTTTTTCTTTGTGTTTTTGTTTAAACTTAACTGTACATTACTTTAACTTATCTTAACTTAATTTAAACTTAACTTTATTTTTGTATTTTTGTTTTAACTTAACTTTACTAAATTTTAACTTATCTTAACTTAATTTAAACTTAACTTTATTTTTGTATTTTTGTTTTAACTTAACTTTACTAAATTTTAACTTATCTTAACTTACCTTAAACTTAATTTTTTCTTTGGTTTTTTGTTTAAACTTAACTGTACATTACTTTAACTTAACTTAACTTAACTTTAACTTAATTTTTTCTTTGTTTGTTTGTTTTAACTTAACTGTACATTACTTTAACTTATCTTAAATTAACTTTAACTTAATTTTTTCTTTGGTTTTTTGTTTTAACTTAACTTAACTAAACTTTAACATTTTTTAACATAACTTTAACTTAATTTTTTCTTTGGTTATTTGTTTTTACTTAACTGTACATTACTTTAACTTTTCGTAACTTTACTTTAACTTAATTTTTTCTTTGTTTTTTTGTTTTAACTTAATTGTACATTACTTTAACTTATCTTAACTTAATTTTAACTTAACTTTATTTTTGTATTTTGGTTTAAACTTCACTTTACTAAACTTAAACTTATCTTAACTTAACTTTTACTTAATTTTTTCTTTGTTTTTTTGTTTTAACTTAACTGTACATTACTTTAACTTATCTTAACTTAATTTAAACTTAACTTTATTTTTGTATTTTTGTTTTAACTTAACTTTACTAAATTTTAACTTATCTTAACTTACTTTAAACTAAATTTTTTCTTTGGTTTTTTGTTTAAACTTAACTGTACATTACTTTAACTTAACTTAACTTAACTTTAACTTAATTTTTTCTTTGTTTGTTTGTTTTAACTTAACTGTACATTTCTTTAACTTATCTTAAATTAACTTTAACTTAATTTTTTCTTTGGTTATTTGTTTTTACTTAACTGTACATTACTTTAACTTTTCGTAACTTTACTTTAACTTAATTTTTTCTTTGTTTTTTTGTTTTAACTTAATTTTACATTTCTTTAACTTATCTTAACTTTACTTTAACTTAATTTTTTTTTTGTTTTTTTGTTTTAACTTAACTGTACATTACTTTAACTTATCTTAACTTAACTTTAACTTAATTTTTTCTTTGTTTTTTTGTTTTAACTTAATTTAACATTACTTTAACTTATCTTAACTTTACTTTAACTTAATTTTTTTTTTGTTTTTTTGTTTTTACTTAACTGTACATTACTTTAACTTATCGTAACTTAACTTTTACTTAATTTTTTCTTTGTTTTTTTGTTTTAACTTTATTTAACATTACTTTAACTTATCTTAACTTAACTTTAACTCAATATTTTCTTTGTTTTTTTGTTTTAACTTAACTGTACAGTACTTTAACTTAACTTAACTTAACTTTAACTTAATTTTTTCTTTGTTGATTTGTTTTAACTTAACTGTACATTACTTTAACTTATCTTAACTTAACTTTAACTTAATTTTTTCTTTGTTTTTTTGTTTTAACTTAACTGTACATTACTTTAACTTATCTTAACTTAATTTAAACTTAACTTTATTTTTGTATTTTTGTTTTAACTTAACTTTACTAAATTTTAACTTATCTTAACTTACCTTAAACTTAATTTTTTCTTTGGTTTTTTGTTTAAACTTAACTGTACATTACTTTAACTTAACTTAACTTAACTTTAACTTAATTTTTTCTTTGTTTGTTTGTTTTAACTTAACTGTACATTACTTTAACTTATCTTAAATTAACTTTAACTTAATTTTTTCTTTGGTTTTTTGTTTTAACTTAACTTAACTAAACTTTAACATTTTTTAACATAACTTTAACTTAATTTTTTCTTTGGTTATTTGTTTTTACTTAACTGTACATTACTTTAACTTTTCGTAACTTTACTTTAACTTAATTTTTTCTTTGTTTTTTTGTTTTAACTTAATTGTACATTACTTTAACTTATCTTAACTTAATTTTAACTTAACTTTATTTTTGTATTTTGGTTTAAACTTCACTTTACTAAACTTAAACTTATCTTAACTTAACTTTTACTTAATTTTTTCTTTGTTTTAACTTAACTGTACATTACTTTAACTTATCTTAACTTAATTTAAACTTAACTTTATTTTTGTATTTTTGTTTTAACTTAACTTTACTAAATTTTAACTTATCTTAACTTACTTTAAACTAAATTTTTTCTTTGGTTTTTTGTTTAAACTTAACTGTACATTACTTTAACTTAACTTAACTTAACTTTAACTTAATTTTTTCTTTGTTTGTTTGTTTTAACTTAACTGTACATTTCTTTAACTTATCTTAAATTAACTTTAACTTAATTTTTTCTTTGGTTATTTGTTTTTACTTAACTGTACATTACTTTAACTTTTCGTAACTTTACTTTAACTTAATTTTTTCTTTGTTTTTTTGTTTTAACTTAATTTTACATTTCTTTAACTTATCTTAACTTTACTTTAACTTAATTTTTTTTTTGTTTTTTTGTTTTAACTTAACTGTACATTACTTTAACTTATCTTAACTTAACTTTAACTTAATTTTTTCTTTGTTTTTTTGTTTTAACTTAATTTAACATTACTTTAACTTATCTTAACTTTACTTTAACTTAATTTTTTTTTTGTTTTTTTGTTTTTACTTAACTGTACATTACTTTAACTTATCGTAACTTAACTTTTACTTAATTTTTTCTTTGTTTTTTTGTTTTAACTTTATTTAACATTACTTTAACTTATCTTAACTTAACTTTAACTCAATATTTTCTTTGTTTTTTTGTTTTAACTTAACTGTACAGTACTTTAACTTAACTTAACTTAACTTTAACTTAATTTTTTCTTTGTTGATTTGTTTTAACTTAACTGTACATTACTTTAACTTATCTTAACTTAACTTTAACTTAATTTTTTCTTTGTTTTTTTGTTTTAACTTAATTTTACATTACTTTAACTTATCTTAACTTAACTTTAACTTAATTGTTTCTTTGTTTGTTTGTTTTAACTTTACTGTACATTACTTTAACTTATCTTTAATTAACTTTAACTTAATTTTTTCTTTGGTTTTTTGTTTTAACTTAACTTAACTAAACTTTTACATTTTTTAACATAACTTTAACTTAATTTTTTCTTTAGTTTTTTGTTTTTACTTAACTGTACATTACTTTAACTTATCTTAAATTAACTTTAACTTAATTTTTTCTTTGGTTTTTTGTTTTAACTTAACTTAACTAAACTTTTACATATTTTAACATAACTTTAACTTAATTTTTTCTTTGGTTATTTGTTTTTACTTAACTGTACATTACTTAAACTTTTCGTAACTTTACTTTAACTTAATTTTTTCTTTGTTTTTTTGTTTTAACTTAATTTTACATTACTTTAACTTATCTTAACTTAACTTTTACTTAATTTTTTTTTGTTGTTTTGTTTTAACTTAACTGTACATTACTTTAACTTATCTTAACTTAACTTTAACTTAATTTTTTCTTTGTTTTTTTGTTTTAACTTAACTGTACATTACTTTAACTTATCTTTACTTAATTTAAACTTAACTTAATTTTTGTATTTTTGTTTTAACTTAACTTTACTAAATTTTAACTTATCTTAACTTACTTTAAACTTAATTTTTTCTTTGGGTTTTTGTTTAAACTTAACTGTACATTACTTTAACTTAACTTAACTTAACTTTAACTTAATTTTTTCTTTGTTTGTTTATTTTAACTTAACTGTACATTACTTTAACTTATCTTAAATTAACTTTAACTTAATTTTTTCTTTGGTTTTTTGTTTTAACTTATCTAAACTAAACTTTAACATTTTTTAACATAACTTTAACTTAATTTTTTCTTTGGTTATTTGTTTTTACTTAACTGTACATTACTTTAACTTTTCGTAACTTTACTTTAACTTAATTTTTTCTTATTTTTTTTGTTTTAACTTAATTTCACATTACTTTAACTTATCTTAACTTAACTTTAACTTAATTTTTTTTTTGTTTTTTTGTTTTAACTTAACTGTACATTACTTAAACTTATCTTAACTTAACTTTAACTTAATTTTTTCTTTGTTTTTTTGTTTTAATTTAACTGTACATTACTTTAACTTATCTTAACTTAATTTAAACTTAACTTTATTTTTGTATTTTTGTTTTAACTTAACTTTACTAAATTTTAACTTATCTTAACTTACTTTAAACTAAATTTTTTCTTTGGTTTTTTGTTTAAACTTAACTGTACATTACTTTAACTTAACTTAACTTAACTTTAACTTAATTTTTTCTTTGTTTGTTTATTTTAACTTAACTGTACATTACTTTAACTTATCTTAAATTAACTTTAACTTAATTTTTTCTTTGGTTTTTTGTTTTAACTTAACTTAACTAAACTTTAACATTTTTTAACATAACTTTAACTTAATTTTTTCTTTGGTTATTTGTTTTTACTTAACTGTACATTACTTTAACTTTTCGTAACTTTACTTTAACTTAATTTTTTCTTTGTTTTTTTGTTTTAACTTAATTGTACATTACTTTAACTTATCTTAACTTAATTTTAACTTAACTTTATTTTTGTATTTTGGTTTAAACTTCACTTTACTAAACTTAAACTTATCTTAACTTAACTTTTACTTAATTTTTTCTTTGTTTTAACTTAACTGTACATTACTTTAACTTATCTTAACTTAATTTAAACTTAACTTTATTTTTGTATTTTTGTTTTAACTTAACTTTACTAAATTTTAACTTATCTTAACTTACTTTAAACTAAATTTTTTCTTTGGTTTTTTGTTTAAACTTAACTGTACATTACTTTAACTTAACTTAACTTAACTTTAACTTAATTTTTTCTTTGTTTGTTTGTTTTAACTTAACTGTACATTTCTTTAACTTATCTTAAATTAACTTTAACTTAATTTTTTCTTTGGTTATTTGTTTTTACTTAACTGTACATTACTTTAACTTTTCGTAACTTTACTTTAACTTAATTTTTTCTTTGTTTTTTTGTTTTAACTTAATTTTACATTTCTTTAACTTATCTTAACTTTACTTTAACTTAATTTTTTTTTTGTTTTTTTGTTTTAACTTAACTGTACATTACTTTAACTTATCTTAACTTAACTTTAACTTAATTTTTTCTTTGTTTTTTTGTTTTAACTTAATTTAACATTACTTTAACTTATCTTAACTTTACTTTAACTTAATTTTTTTTTTGTTTTTTTGTTTTTACTTAACTGTACATTACTTTAACTTATCGTAACTTAACTTTTACTTAATTTTTTCTTTGTTTTTTTGTTTTAACTTTATTTAACATTACTTTAACTTATCTTAACTTAACTTTAACTCAATATTTTCTTTGTTTTTTTGTTTTAACTTAACTGTACAGTACTTTAACTTAACTTAACTTAACTTTAACTAAATTTTTTTTTTTGTTTTTTTGTTTTAACTTAACTGTACATTACTTTAACTTATCTTAACTTAACTTTAACTTAATTTTTTCTTTGTTTTTTTGTTTTAACTTAATTTTACATTACTTTAACTTATCTTAACTTAACTTTAACTTAATTGTTTCTTTGTTTGTTTGTTTTAACTTTACTGTACATTACTTTAACTTATCTTTAATTAACTTTAACTTAATTTTTTCTTTGGTTTTTTGTTTTAACTTAACTTAACTAAACTTTTACATTTTTTAACATAACTTTAACTTAATTTTTTCTTTAGTTTTTTGTTTTTACTTAACTGTACATTACTTTAACTTATCTTAAATTAACTTTAACTTAATTTTTTCTTTGGTTTTTTGTTTTAACTTAACTTAACTAAACTTTTACATTTTTTAACATAACTTTAACTTAATTTTTTCTTTGGTTATTTGTTTTTACTTAACTGTACATTACTTAAACTTTTCGTAACTTTACTTTAACTTAATTTTTTCTTTGTTTTTTTGTTTTAACTTAATTTTACATTACTTTAACTTATCTTAACTTAACTTTTACTTAATTTTTTTTTGTTGTTTTGTTTTAACTTAACTGTACATTACTTTAACTTATCTTAACTTAACTTTAACTTAATTTTTTCTTTGTTTTTTTGTTTTAACTTAATTTTACATTACTTTAACTTATCTTAACTTTACTTTAACTTAATTTTTTCTTTGTTTTTTTGATTTAACTTAATTGTACATTACTTTAACTTATCTTAACTTAATTTTAACTTAACTTTATTTTTGTATTTTGGTTTAAACTTGACTTTACTAAACTTAAACTTATCTTAACTTAACTTAAACTTAATTTTTTCTTTGTTTTTTTGTTTTAACTTAACTGTACATTACTTTAACTTATCTTAACTTAATTTAAACTTAACTTTATTTTTGTATTTTTGTTTTAACTTAACTTTACTAAATTTTAACTTATCTTAACTTACTTTAAACTTAATTTTTTCTTTGGTTTTTTGTTTAAACTTAACTGTACATTACTTAAACTTAACTTAACTTAACTTTAACTTAATTTTTTCTTTGTTTGTTTGTTTTAACTTAACTGTACATTACTTTAACTTATCTTAAATTAACTTTAACTTAATTTTTTCTTTGGTTTTTTATTTTAACTTAACTAAACTAAACTTTAACATTTTTTAACATAACTTTAACTTAATTTTTTCTTTGGTTATTTGTTTTTACTTAACTGTACATTACTTTAACTTTTCGTAACTTTACTTTAACTTAATTTTTTCTTTGTTTTTTTGTTTTAACTTAATTTTACATTACTTTAACTTATCTTAACTTTACTTTAACTTAATTTTTTCTTTGTTTTTTTGATTTAACTTAATTGTACATTACTTTAACTTATCTTAACTCAATTTTAACTTAACTTTATTTTTGTATTTTGGTTTAAACTTCACTTTACTAAACTTAAACTTATCTTAACTTAACTTTTACTTAATTTTTTCTTTGTGTTTTTGTTTAAACTTAACTGTACATTACTTTAACTTATCTTAACTTAATTTAAACTTAACTTTATTTTGTATTTTTGTTTTAACTTAACTTTACTAAATTTTAACTTATCTTAACTTAATTTAAACTTAACTTTATTTTTGTATTTTTGTTTTAACTTAACTTTACTAAATTTTAACTTATCTTAACTTACCTTAAACTTAATTTTTTCTTTGGTTTTTTGTTTAAACTTAACTGTACATTACTTTAACTTAACTTAACTTAACTTTAACTTAATTTTTTCTTTGTTTGTTTGTTTTAACTTAACTGTACATTACTTTAACTTATCTTAAATTAACTTTAACTTAATTTTTTCTTTGGTTTTTTGTTTTAACTTAACTTAACTAAACTTTAACATTTTTTAACATAACTTTAACTTAATTTTTTCTTTGGTTATTTGTTTTTACTTAACTGTACATTACTTTAACTTTTCGTAACTTTACTTTAACTTAATTTTTTCTTTGTTTTTTTGTTTTAACTTAATTGTACATTACTTTAACTTATCTTAACTTAATTTTAACTTAACTTTATTTTTGTATTTTGGTTTAAACTTCACTTTACTAAACTTAAACTTATCTTAACTTAACTTTTACTTAATTTTTTCTTTGTGTTTTTGTTTAAACTTAACTGTACATTACTTTAACTTATCTTAACTTAATTTAAACTTAACTTTATTTTTGTATTTTTGTTTTAACTTAACTTTACTAAATTTTAACTTATCTTAACTTAATTTAAACTTAACTTTATTTTTGTATTTTTGTTTTAACTTAACTTTACTAAATTTTAACTTATCTTAACTTACCTTAAACTTAATTTTTTCTTTGGTTTTTTGTTTAAACTTAACTGTACATTACTTTAACTTAACTTAACTTAACTTTAACTTAATTTTTTCTTTGTTTGTTTGTTTTAACTTAACTGTACATTACTTTAACTTATCTTAAATTAACTTTAACTTAATTTTTTCTTTGGTTTTTTGTTTTAACTTAACTTAACTAAACTTTAACATTTTTTAACATAACTTTAACTTAATTTTTTCTTTGGTTATTTGTTTTTACTTAACTGTACATTACTTTAACTTTTCGTAACTTTACTTTAACTTAATTTTTTCTTTGTTTTTTTGTTTTAACTTAATTGTACATTACTTTAACTTATCTTAACTTAATTTTAACTTAACTTTATTTTTGTATTTTGGTTTAAACTTCACTTTACTAAACTTAAACTTATCTTAACTTAACTTTTACTTAATTTTTTCTTTGTTTTTTTGTTTTAACTTAACTGTACATTACTTTAACTTATCTTAACTTAATTTAAACTTAACTTTATTTTTGTATTTTTGTTTTAACTTAACTTTACTAAATTTTAACTTATCTTAACTTACTTTAAACTAAATTTTTTCTTTGGTTTTTTGTTTAAACTTAACTGTACATTACTTTAACTTAACTTAACTTAACTTTAACTTAATTTTTTCTTTGTTTGTTTGTTTTAACTTAACTGTACATTTCTTTAACTTATCTTAAATTAACTTTAACTTAATTTTTTCTTTGGTTATTTGTTTTTACTTAACTGTACATTACTTTAACTTTTCGTAACTTTACTTTAACTTAATTTTTTCTTTGTTTTTTTGTTTTAACTTAATTTTACATTTCTTTAACTTATCTTAACTTTACTTTAACTTAATTTTTTTTTTGTTTTTTTGTTTTAACTTAACTGTACATTACTTTAACTTATCTTAACTTAACTTTAACTTAATTTTTTCTTTGTTTTTTTGTTTTAACTTAATTTAACATTACTTTAACTTATCTTAACTTTACTTTAACTTAATTTTTTTTTTGTTTTTTTGTTTTTACTTAACTGTACATTACTTTAACTTATCGTAACTTAACTTTTACTTAATTTTTTCTTTGTTTTTTTGTTTTAACTTTATTTAACATTACTTTAACTTATCTTAACTTAACTTTAACTCAATATTTTCTTTGTTTTTTTGTTTTAACTTAACTGTACAGTACTTTAACTTAACTTAACTTAACTTTAACTTAATTTTTTCTTTGTTGATTTGTTTTAACTTAACTGTACATTACTTTAACTTATCTTAACTTAACTTTAACTTAATTTTTTCTTTGTTTTTTTGTTTTAACTTAATTTTACATTACTTTAACTTATCTTAACTTAACTTTAACTTAATTGTTTCTTTGTTTGTTTGTTTTAACTTAACTGTACATTACTTTAACTTATCTTTAATTAACTTTAACTTAATTTTTTCTTTGGTTTTTTGTTTTAACTTAACTTAACTAAACTTTTACATTTTTTAACATAACTTTAACTTAATTTTTTCTTTAGTTTTTTGTTTTTACTTAACTGTACATTACTTTAACTTATCTTAAATTAACTTTAACTTAATTTTTTCTTTGGTTTTTTGTTTTAACTTAACTTAACTAAACTTTTACATTTTTTAACATAACTTTAACTTAATTTTTTCTTTGGTTATTTGTTTTTACTTAACTGTACATTACTTAAACTTTTCGTAACTTTACTTTAACTTAATTTTTTCTTTGTTTTTTTGTTTTAACTTAATTTTACATTACTTTAACTTATCTTAACTTAACTTTAACTTAATTTTTTTTTGTTGTTTTGTTTTAACTTAACTGTACATTACTTTAACTTATCTTAACTTAACTTTAACTTAATTTTTTCTTTGTTTTTTTGTTTTAACTTAATTGTACATTACTTTAACTTATCTTAACTTAATTTTAACTTAACTTTATTTTTGTATTTTGGTTTAAACTTGACTTTACTAAACTTAAACTTATCTTAACTTAACTTTAACTTAATTTTTTCTTTGTTTTTTTGTTTTAACTTAACTGTACATTACTTTAACTTATCTTAACTTAATTTAAACTTAACTTTATTTTTGTATTTTTGTTTTAACTTAACTTTACTAAATTTTAACTTATCTTAACTTACTTTAAACTTAATTTTTTCTTTGGTTTTTTGTTTAAACTTAACTGTACATTACTTAAACTTAACTTAACTTAACTTTAACTTAATTTTTTCTTTGTTTGTTTGTTTTAACTTAACTGTACATTACTTTAACTTATCTTAAATTAACTTTAACTTAATTTTTTCTTTGGTTTTTTGTTTTAACTTAACTAAACTAAACTTTAACATTTTTTAACATAACTTTAACTTAATTTTTTCTTTGGTTATTTGTTTTTACTTAACTGTACATTACTTTAACTTTTCGTAACTTTACTTTAACTTAATTTTTTCTTTGTTTTTTTGTTTTAACTTAATTTTACATTACTTTAACATTTCTTAACTTAACTTTAACTTAATTTTTTTTTTGTTTTTTTGTTTTAACTTAACTGTACATTACTTAAACTTATCTTAACTTAACTTTAACTTAATTTTTTCTTTGTTTTTTTGATTTAACTTAATTGTACATTACTTTAACTTATATTAACTTAATTTAAACTTAACTTTATTTATGTATTTTGGTTTAAACTTGACTTTACTAAACTTAAACTTATCTTAACTTAACTTTAACTTAATTTTTTCTTTGTTTTTGTGTTTTAACTTAATTTTACATTACTTTAACTTATCTTAACTTTACTTTAACTTAATTTTTTCTTTGTTTTTTTGTTTTAACTTAACTGTACATTACTTTAACTTATCTTAACTTAATTTAAACTTAACTTTATTTTTGTATTTTTGTTTTAACTTAACTTTACTAAATTTTAACTTATCTTAACTTACCTTAAACTTAATTTTTTCTTTGGTTTTTTGTTTAAACTTAACTGTACATTACTTTAACTTAACTTAACTTTACTTTAACTTAATTTTTTCTTTGTTTGTTTGTTTTAACTTAACTGTACATTACTTTAACTTATCTTAAATTAACTTTAACTTAATTTTTTCTTTGGTTTTTTGTTTTAACTTAACTTAACTAAACTTTAACATTTTTTAACATAACTTTAACTTAATTTTTTCTTTGGTTATTTGTTTTTACTTAACTGTACATTACTTTAACTTTTCGTAACTTTACTTTAACTTAATTTTTTCTTTGTTTTTTTGTTTTAACTTAATTGTACATTACTTTAACTTATCTTAACTTAATTTTAACTTAACTTTATTTTTGTATTTTGGTTTAAACTTCACTTTACTAAACTTAAACTTATCTTAACTTAACTTTTACTTAATTTTTTCTTTGTTTTAACTTAACTGTACATTACTTTAACTTATCTTAACTTAATTTAAACTTAACTTTATTTTTGTATTTTTGTTTTAACTTAACTTTACTAAATTTTAACTTATCTTAACTTACTTTAAACTAAATTTTTTCTTTGGTTTTTTGTTTAAACTTAACTGTACATTACTTTAACTTAACTTAACTTAACTTTAACTTAATTTTTTCTTTGTTTGTTTGTTTTAACTTAACTGTACATTTCTTTAACTTATCTTAAATTAACTTTAACTTAATTTTTTCTTTGGTTATTTGTTTTTACTTAACTGTACATTACTTTAACTTTTCGTAACTTTACTTTAACTTAATTTTTTCTTTGTTTTTTTGTTTTAACTTAATTTTACATTTCTTTAACTTATCTTAACTTTACTTTAACTTAATTTTTTTTTTGTTTTTTTGTTTTAACTTAACTGTACATTACTTTAACTTATCTTAACTTAACTTTAACTTAATTTTTTCTTTGTTTTTTTGTTTTAACTTAATTTAACATTACTTTAACTTATCTTAACTTTACTTTAACTTAATTTTTTTTTTGTTTTTTTGTTTTTACTTAACTGTACATTACTTTAACTTATCGTAACTTAACTTTTACTTAATTTTTTCTTTGTTTTTTTGTTTTAACTTTATTTAACATTACTTTAACTTATCTTAACTTAACTTTAACTCAATATTTTCTTTGTTTTTTTGTTTTAACTTAACTGTACAGTACTTTAACTTAACTTAACTTAACTTTAACTTAATTTTTTCTTTGTTGATTTGTTTTAACTTAACTGTACATTACTTTAACTTATCTTAACTTAACTTTAACTTAATTTTTTCTTTGTTTTTTTGTTTTAACTTAATTTTACATTACTTTAACTTATCTTAACTTAACTTTAACTTAATTGTTTCTTTGTTTGTTTGTTTTAACTTTACTGTACATTACTTTAACTTATCTTTAATTAACTTTAACTTAATTTTTTCTTTGGTTTTTTGTTTTAACTTAACTTAACTAAACTTTTACATTTTTTAACATAACTTTAACTTAATTTTTTCTTTAGTTTTTTGTTTTTACTTAACTGTACATTACTTTAACTTATCTTAAATTAACTTTAACTTAATTTTTTCTTTGGTTTTTTGTTTTAACTTAACTTAACTAAACTTTTACATATTTTAACATAACTTTAACTTAATTTTTTCTTTGGTTATTTGTTTTTACTTAACTGTACATTACTTAAACTTTTCGTAACTTTACTTTAACTTAATTTTTTCTTTGTTTTTTTGTTTTAACTTAATTTTACATTACTTTTACTTATCTTAACTTAACTTTTACTTAATTTTTTTTTGTTGTTTTGTTTTAACTTAACTGTACATTACTTTAACTTATCTTAACTTAACTTTAACTTAATTTTTTCTTTGTTTTTTTGTTTTAACTTAACTGTACATTACTTTAACTTATCTTTACTTAATTTAAACTTAACTTAATTTTTGTATTTTTGTTTTAACTTAACTTTACTAAATTTTAACTTATCTTAACTTACTTTAAACTTAATTTTTTCTTTGGGTTTTTGTTTAAACTTAACTGTACATTACTTTAACTTAACTTAACTTAACTTTAACTTAATTTTTTCTTTGTTTGTTTATTTTAACTTAACTGTACATTACTTTAACTTATCTTAAATTAACTTTAACTTAATTTTTTCTTTGGTTTTTTGTTTTAACTTATCTAAACTAAACTTTAACATTTTTTAACATAACTTTAACTTAATTTTTTCTTTGGTTATTTGTTTTTACTTAACTGTACATTACTTTAACTTTTCGTAACTTTACTTTAACTTAATTTTTTCTTATTTTTTTTGTTTTAACTTAATTTTACATTACTTTAACTTATCTTAACTTAACTTTAACTTAATTTTTTTTTTGTTTTTTTGTTTTAACTTAACTGTACATTACTTAAACTTATCTTAACTTAACTTTAACTAAATTTTTTCTTTGTTTTTTTGTTTTAACTTAACTGTACATTACTTTAACTTATCTTAACTTAATTTAAACTTAACTTTATTTTTGTATTTTTGTTTTAACTTAACTTTACTAAATTTTAACTTATCTTAACTTACTTTAAACTAAATTTTTTCTTTGGTTTTTTGTTTAAACTTAACTGTACATTACTTTAACTTAACTTAACTTAACTTTAACTTAATTTTTTCTTTGTATGTTTGTTTTAACTTAACTGTACATTTCTTTAACTTATCTTAAATTAACTTTAACTTAATTTTTTCTTTGGTTATTTGTTTTTACTTAACTGTACATTACTTTAACTTTTCGTAACTTTACTTTAACTTAATTTTTTCTTTGTTTTTTTGTTTTAACTTAATTTTACATTTCTTTAACTTATCTTAACTTTACTTTAACTTAATTTTTTTTTTGTTTTTTTGTTTTAACTTAACTGTACATTACTTTAACTTATCTTAACTTAACTTTAACTTAATTTTTTCTTTGTTTTTTTGTTTTAACTTAATTTAACATTACTTTAACTTATCTTAACTTTACTTTAACTTAATTTTTTTTTTGTTTTTTTGTTTTTACTTAACTGTACATTACTTTAACTTATCGTAACTTAACTTTTACTTAATTTTTTCTTTGTTTTTTTGTTTTAACTTTATTTAACATTACTTTAACTTATCTTAACTTAACTTTAACTCAATATTTTCTTTGTTTTTTTGTTTTAACTTAACTGTACAGTACTTTAACTTAACTTAACTTAACTTTAACTAAATTTTTTTTTTTGTTTTTTTGTTTTAACTTAACTGTACATTACTTTAACTTATCTTAACTTAACTTTAACTTAATTTTTTCTTTGTTTTTTTGTTTTAACTTAATTTTACATTACTTTAACTTATCTTAACTTAACTTTAACTTAATTGTTTCTTTGTTTGTTTGTTTTAACTTTACTGTACATTACTTTAACTTATCTTTAATTAACTTTAACTTAATTTTTTCTTTGGTTTTTTGTTTTAACTTAACTTAACTAAACTTTTACATTTTTTAACATAACTTTAACTTAATTTTTTCTTTAGTTTTTTGTTTTTACTTAACTGTACATTACTTTAACTTATCTTAAATTAACTTTAACTTAATTTTTTCTTTGGTTTTTTGTTTTAACTTAACTTAACTAAACTTTTACATTTTTTAACATAACTTTAACTTAATTTTTTCTTTGGTTATTTGTTTTAACTTAACTGTACATTACTTAAACTTTTCGTAACTTTACTTTAACTTAATTTTTTCTTTGTTTTTTTGTTTTAACTTAATTTTACATTACTTTAACTTATCTTAACTTAACTTTTACTTAATTTTTTTTTGTTGTTTTGTTTTAACTTAACTGTACATTACTTTAACTTATCTTAACTTAACTTTAACTTAATTTTTTCTTTGTTTTTTTGTTTTAACTTAATTTTACATTACTTTAACTTATCTTAACTTTACTTTAACTTAATTTTTTCTTTGTTTTTTTGATTTAACTTAATTGTACATTACTTTAACTTATCTTAACTTAATTTAAACTTAACTTTATTTTTGTATTTTTGTTTTAACTTAACTTTACTAAATTTTAACTTATCTTAACTTACCTTAAACTTAATTTTTTCTTTGGTTTTTTGTTTAAACTTAACTGTACATTACTTTAACTTAACTTAACTTAACTTTAACTTAATTTTTTCTTTGTTTGTTTGTTTTAACTTAACTGTACATTACTTTAACTTATCTTAAATTAACTTTAACTTAATTTTTTCTTTGGTTTTTTGTTTTAACTTAACTTAACTAAACTTTAACATTTTTTAACATAACTTTAACTTAATTTTTTCTTTGGTTATTTGTTTTTACTTAACTGTACATTACTTTAACTTTTCGTAACTTTACTTTAACTTAATTTTTTCTTTGTTTTTTTGTTTTAACTTAATTGTACATTACTTTAACTTATCTTAACTTAATTTTAACTTAACTTTATTTTTGTATTTTGGTTTAAACTTCACTTTACTAAACTTAAACTTATCTTAACTTAACTTTTACTTAATTTTTTCTTTGTTTTAACTTAACTGTACATTACTTTAACTTATCTTAACTTAATTTAAACTTAACTTTATTTTTGTATTTTTGTTTTAACTTAACTTTACTAAATTTTAACTTATCTTAACTTACTTTAAACTAAATTTTTTCTTTGGTTTTTTGTTTAAACTTAACTGTACATTACTTTAACTTAACTTAACTTAACTTTAACTTAATTTTTTCTTTGTTTGTTTGTTTTAACTTAACTGTACATTTCTTTAACTTATCTTAAATTAACTTTAACTTAATTTTTTCTTTGGTTATTTGTTTTTACTTAACTGTACATTACTTTAACTTTTCGTAACTTTACTTTAACTTAATTTTTTCTTTGTTTTTTTGTTTTAACTTAATTTTACATTTCTTTAACTTATCTTAACTTTACTTTAACTTAATTTTTTTTTTGTTTTTTTGTTTTAACTTAACTGTACATTACTTTAACTTATCTTAACTTAACTTTAACTTAATTTTTTCTTTGTTTTTTTGTTTTAACTTAATTTAACATTACTTTAACTTATCTTAACTTTACTTTAACTTAATTTTTTTTTTGTTTTTTTGTTTTTACTTAACTGTACATTACTTTAACTTATCGTAACTTAACTTTTACTTAATTTTTTCTTTGTTTTTTTGTTTTAACTTTATTTAACATTACTTTAACTTATCTTAACTTAACTTTAACTCAATATTTTCTTTGTTTTTTTGTTTTAACTTAACTGTACAGTACTTTAACTTAACTTAACTTAACTTTAACTTAATTTTTTCTTTGTTGATTTGTTTTAACTTAACTGTACATTACTTTAACTTATCTTAACTTAACTTTAACTTAATTTTTTCTTTGTTTTTTTGTTTTAACTTAATTTTACATTACTTTAACTTATCTTAACTTAACTTTAACTTAATTGTTTCTTTGTTTGTTTGTTTTAACTTTACTGTACATTACTTTAACTTATCTTTAATTAACTTTAACTTAATTTTTTCTTTGGTTTTTTGTTTTAACTTAACTTAACTAAACTTTTACATTTTTTAACATAACTTTAACTTAATTTTTTCTTTAGTTTTTTGTTTTTACTTAACTGTACATTACTTTAACTTATCTTAAATTAACTTTAACTTAATTTTTTCTTTGGTTTTTTGTTTTAACTTAACTTAACTAAACTTTTACATATTTTAACATAACTTTAACTTAATTTTTTCTTTGGTTATTTGTTTTTACTTAACTGTACATTACTTAAACTTTTCGTAACTTTACTTTAACTTAATTTTTTCTTTGTTTTTTTGTTTTAACTTAATTTTACATTACTTTAACTTATCTTAACTTAACTTTTACTTAATTTTTTTTTGTTGTTTTGTTTTAACTTAACTGTACATTACTTTAACTTATCTTAACTTAACTTTAACTTAATTTTTTCTTTGTTTTTTTGTTTTAACTTAACTGTACATTACTTTAACTTATCTTTACTTAATTTAAACTTAACTTAATTTTTGTATTTTTGTTTTAACTTAACTTTACTAAATTTTAACTTATCTTAACTTACTTTAAACTTAATTTTTTCTTTGGGTTTTTGTTTAAACTTAACTGTACATTACTTTAACTTAACTTAACTTAACTTTAACTTAATTTTTTCTTTGTTTGTTTATTTTAACTTAACTGTACATTACTTTAACTTATCTTAAATTAACTTTAACTTAATTTTTTCTTTGGTTTTTTGTTTTAACTTATCTAAACTAAACTTTAACATTTTTTAACATAACTTTAACTTAATTTTTTCTTTGGTTATTTGTTTTTACTTAACTGTACATTACTTTAACTTTTCGTAACTTTACTTTAACTTAATTTTTTCTTATTTTTTTTGTTTTAACTTAATTTCACATTACTTTAACTTATCTTAACTTAACTTTAACTTAATTTTTTTTTTGTTTTTTTGTTTTAACTTAACTGTACATTACTTAAACTTATCTTAACTTAACTTTAACTTAATTTTTTCTTTGTTTTTTTGTTTTAATTTAACTGTACATTACTTTAACTTATCTTAACTTAATTTAAACTTAACTTTATTTTTGTATTTTTGTTTTAACTTAACTTTACTAAATTTTAACTTATCTTAACTTACTTTAAACTAAATTTTTTCTTTGGTTTTTTGTTTAAACTTAACTGTACATTACTTTAACTTAACTTAACTTAACTTTAACTTAATTTTTTCTTTGTTTGTTTATTTTAACTTAACTGTACATTACTTTAACTTATCTTAAATTAACTTTAACTTAATTTTTTCTTTGGTTTTTTGTTTTAACTTAACTTAACTAAACTTTAACATTTTTTAACATAACTTTAACTTAATTTTTTCTTTGGTTATTTGTTTTTACTTAACTGTACATTACTTTAACTTTTCGTAACTTTACTTTAACTTAATTTTTTCTTTGTTTTTTTGTTTTAACTTAATTGTACATTACTTTAACTTATCTTAACTTAATTTTAACTTAACTTTATTTTTGTATTTTGGTTTAAACTTCACTTTACTAAACTTAAACTTATCTTAACTTAACTTTTACTTAATTTTTTCTTTGTTTTAACTTAACTGTACATTACTTTAACTTATCTTAACTTAATTTAAACTTAACTTTATTTTTGTATTTTTGTTTTAACTTAACTTTACTAAATTTTAACTTATCTTAACTTACTTTAAACTAAATTTTTTCTTTGGTTTTTTGTTTAAACTTAACTGTACATTACTTTAACTTAACTTAACTTAACTTTAACTTAATTTTTTCTTTGTTTGTTTGTTTTAACTTAACTGTACATTTCTTTAACTTATCTTAAATTAACTTTAACTTAATTTTTTCTTTGGTTATTTGTTTTTACTTAACTGTACATTACTTTAACTTTTCGTAACTTTACTTTAACTTAATTTTTTCTTTGTTTTTTTGTTTTAACTTAATTTTACATTTCTTTAACTTATCTTAACTTTACTTTAACTTAATTTTTTTTTTGTTTTTTTGTTTTAACTTAACTGTACATTACTTTAACTTATCTTAACTTAACTTTAACTTAATTTTTTCTTTGTTTTTTTGTTTTAACTTAATTTAACATTACTTTAACTTATCTTAACTTTACTTTAACTTAATTTTTTTTTTGTTTTTTTGTTTTTACTTAACTGTACATTACTTTAACTTATCGTAACTTAACTTTTACTTAATTTTTTCTTTGTTTTTTTGTTTTAACTTTATTTAACATTACTTTAACTTATCTTAACTTAACTTTAACTCAATATTTTCTTTGTTTTTTTGTTTTAACTTAACTGTACAGTACTTTAACTTAACTTAACTTAACTTTAACTAAATTTTTTTTTTTGTTTTTTTGTTTTAACTTAACTGTACATTACTTTAACTTATCTTAACTTAACTTTAACTTAATTTTTTCTTTGTTTTTTTGTTTTAACTTAATTTTACATTACTTTAACTTATCTTAACTTAACTTTAACTTAATTGTTTCTTTGTTTGTTTGTTTTAACTTTACTGTACATTACTTTAACTTATCTTTAATTAACTTTAACTTAATTTTTTCTTTGGTTTTTTGTTTTAACTTAACTTAACTAAACTTTTACATTTTTTAACATAACTTTAACTTAATTTTTTCTTTAGTTTTTTGTTTTTACTTAACTGTACATTACTTTAACTTATCTTAAATTAACTTTAACTTAATTTTTTCTTTGGTTTTTTGTTTTAACTTAACTTAACTAAACTTTTACATTTTTTAACATAACTTTAACTTAATTTTTTCTTTGGTTATTTGTTTTTACTTAACTGTACATTACTTAAACTTTTCGTAACTTTACTTTAACTTAATTTTTTCTTTGTTTTTTTGTTTTAACTTAATTTTACATTACTTTAACTTATCTTAACTTAACTTTTACTTAATTTTTTTTTGTTGTTTTGTTTTAACTTAACTGTACATTACTTTAACTTATCTTAACTTAACTTTAACTTAATTTTTTCTTTGTTTTTTTGTTTTAACTTAATTTTACATTACTTTAACTTATCTTAACTTTACTTTAACTTAATTTTTTCTTTGTTTTTTTGATTTAACTTAATTGTACATTACTTTAACTTATCTTAACTTAATTTTAACTTAACTTTATTTTTGTATTTTGGTTTAAACTTGACTTTACTAAACTTAAACTTATCTTAACTTAACTTAAACTTAATTTTTTCTTTGTTTTTTTGTTTTAACTTAACTGTACATTACTTTAACTTATCTTAACTTAATTTAAACTTAACTTTATTTTTGTATTTTTGTTTTAACTTAACTTTACTAAATTTTAACTTATCTTAACTTACTTTAAACTTAATTTTTTCTTTGGTTTTTTGTTTAAACTTAACTGTACATTACTTAAACTTAACTTAACTTAACTTTAACTTAATTTTTTCTTTGTTTGTTTGTTTTAACTTAACTGTACATTACTTTAACTTATCTTAAATTAACTTTAACTTAATTTTTTCTTTGGTTTTTTATTTTAACTTAACTAAACTAAACTTTAACATTTTTTAACATAACTTTAACTTAATTTTTTCTTTGGTTATTTGTTTTTACTTAACTGTACATTACTTTAACTTTTCGTAACTTTACTTTAACTTAATTTTTTCTTTGTTTTTTTGTTTTAACTTAATTTTACATTACTTTAACTTATCTTAACTTTACTTTAACTTAATTTTTTCTTTGTTTTTTTGATTTAACTTAATTGTACATTACTTTAACTTATCTTAACTCAATTTTAACTTAACTTTATTTTTGTATTTTGGTTTAAACTTCACTTTACTAAACTTAAACTTATCTTAACTTAACTTTTACTTAATTTTTTCTTTGTGTTTTTGTTTAAACTTAACTGTACATTACTTTAACTTATCTTAACTTAATTTAAACTTAACTTTATTTTGTATTTTTGTTTTAACTTAACTTTACTAAATTTTAACTTATCTTAACTTAATTTAAACTTAACTTTATTTTTGTATTTTTGTTTTAACTTAACTTTACTAAATTTTAACTTATCTTAACTTACCTTAAACTTAATTTTTTCTTTGGTTTTTTGTTTAAACTTAACTGTACATTACTTTAACTTAACTTAACTTAACTTTAACTTAATTTTTTCTTTGTTTGTTTGTTTTAACTTAACTGTACATTACTTTAACTTATCTTAAATTAACTTTAACTTAATTTTTTCTTTGGTTTTTTGTTTTAACTTAACTTAACTAAACTTTAACATTTTTTAACATAACTTTAACTTAATTTTTTCTTTGGTTATTTGTTTTTACTTAACTGTACATTACTTTAACTTTTCGTAACTTTACTTTAACTTAATTTTTTCTTTGTTTTTTTGTTTTAACTTAATTGTACATTACTTTAACTTATCTTAACTTAATTTTAACTTAACTTTATTTTTGTATTTTGGTTTAAACTTCACTTTACTAAACTTAAACTTATCTTAACTTAACTTTTACTTAATTTTTTCTTTGTGTTTTTGTTTAAACTTAACTGTACATTACTTTAACTTATCTTAACTTAATTTAAACTTAACTTTATTTTTGTATTTTTGTTTTAACTTAACTTTACTAAATTTTAACTTATCTTAACTTAATTTAAACTTAACTTTATTTTTGTATTTTTGTTTTAACTTAACTTTACTAAATTTTAACTTATCTTAACTTACCTTAAACTTAATTTTTTCTTTGGTTTTTTGTTTAAACTTAACTGTACATTACTTTAACTTAACTTAACTTAACTTTAACTTAATTTTTTCTTTGTTTGTTTGTTTTAACTTAACTGTACATTACTTTAACTTATCTTAAATTAACTTTAACTTAATTTTTTCTTTGGTTTTTTGTTTTAACTTAACTTAACTAAACTTTAACATTTTTTAACATAACTTTAACTTAATTTTTTCTTTGGTTATTTGTTTTTACTTAACTGTACATTACTTTAACTTTTCGTAACTTTACTTTAACTTAATTTTTTCTTTGTTTTTTTGTTTTAACTTAATTGTACATTACTTTAACTTATCTTAACTTAATTTTAACTTAACTTTATTTTTGTATTTTGGTTTAAACTTCACTTTACTAAACTTAAACTTATCTTAACTTAACTTTTACTTAATTTTTTCTTTGTTTTTTTGTTTTAACTTAACTGTACATTACTTTAACTTATCTTAACTTAATTTAAACTTAACTTTATTTTTGTATTTTTGTTTTAACTTAACTTTACTAAATTTTAACTTATCTTAACTTACTTTAAACTAAATTTTTTCTTTGGTTTTTTGTTTAAACTTAACTGTACATTACTTTAACTTAACTTAACTTAACTTTAACTTAATTTTTTCTTTGTTTGTTTGTTTTAACTTAACTGTACATTTCTTTAACTTATCTTAAATTAACTTTAACTTAATTTTTTCTTTGGTTATTTGTTTTTACTTAACTGTACATTACTTTAACTTTTCGTAACTTTACTTTAACTTAATTTTTTCTTTGTTTTTTTGTTTTAACTTAATTTTACATTTCTTTAACTTATCTTAACTTTACTTTAACTTAATTTTTTTTTTGTTTTTTTGTTTTAACTTAACTGTACATTACTTTAACTTATCTTAACTTAACTTTAACTTAATTTTTTCTTTGTTTTTTTGTTTTAACTTAATTTAACATTACTTTAACTTATCTTAACTTTACTTTAACTTAATTTTTTTTTTGTTTTTTTGTTTTTACTTAACTGTACATTACTTTAACTTATCGTAACTTAACTTTTACTTAATTTTTTCTTTGTTTTTTTGTTTTAACTTTATTTAACATTACTTTAACTTATCTTAACTTAACTTTAACTCAATATTTTCTTTGTTTTTTTGTTTTAACTTAACTGTACAGTACTTTAACTTAACTTAACTTAACTTTAACTTAATTTTTTCTTTGTTGATTTGTTTTAACTTAACTGTACATTACTTTAACTTATCTTAACTTAACTTTAACTTAATTTTTTCTTTGTTTTTTTGTTTTAACTTAATTTTACATTACTTTAACTTATCTTAACTTAACTTTAACTTAATTGTTTCTTTGTTTGTTTGTTTTAACTTAACTGTACATTACTTTAACTTATCTTTAATTAACTTTAACTTAATTTTTTCTTTGGTTTTTTGTTTTAACTTAACTTAACTAAACTTTTACATTTTTTAACATAACTTTAACTTAATTTTTTCTTTAGTTTTTTGTTTTTACTTAACTGTACATTACTTTAACTTATCTTAAATTAACTTTAACTTAATTTTTTCTTTGGTTTTTTGTTTTAACTTAACTTAACTAAACTTTTACATTTTTTAACATAACTTTAACTTAATTTTTTCTTTGGTTATTTGTTTTTACTTAACTGTACATTACTTAAACTTTTCGTAACTTTACTTTAACTTAATTTTTTCTTTGTTTTTTTGTTTTAACTTAATTTTACATTACTTTAACTTATCTTAACTTAACTTTAACTTAATTTTTTTTTGTTGTTTTGTTTTAACTTAACTGTACATTACTTTAACTTATCTTAACTTAACTTTAACTTAATTTTTTCTTTGTTTTTTTGTTTTAACTTAATTGTACATTACTTTAACTTATCTTAACTTAATTTTAACTTAACTTTATTTTTGTATTTTGGTTTAAACTTGACTTTACTAAACTTAAACTTATCTTAACTTAACTTTAACTTAATTTTTTCTTTGTTTTTTTGTTTTAACTTAACTGTACATTACTTTAACTTATCTTAACTTAATTTAAACTTAACTTTATTTTTGTATTTTTGTTTTAACTTAACTTTACTAAATTTTAACTTATCTTAACTTACTTTAAACTTAATTTTTTCTTTGGTTTTTTGTTTAAACTTAACTGTACATTACTTAAACTTAACTTAACTTAACTTTAACTTAATTTTTTCTTTGTTTGTTTGTTTTAACTTAACTGTACATTACTTTAACTTATCTTAAATTAACTTTAACTTAATTTTTTCTTTGGTTTTTTGTTTTAACTTAACTAAACTAAACTTTAACATTTTTTAACATAACTTTAACTTAATTTTTTCTTTGGTTATTTGTTTTTACTTAACTGTACATTACTTTAACTTTTCGTAACTTTACTTTAACTTAATTTTTTCTTTGTTTTTTTGTTTTAACTTAATTTTACATTACTTTAACATTTCTTAACTTAACTTTAACTTAATTTTTTTTTTGTTTTTTTGTTTTAACTTAACTGTACATTACTTAAACTTATCTTAACTTAACTTTAACTTAATTTTTTCTTTGTTTTTTTGATTTAACTTAATTGTACATTACTTTAACTTATATTAACTTAATTTAAACTTAACTTTATTTATGTATTTTGGTTTAAACTTGACTTTACTAAACTTAAACTTATCTTAACTTAACTTTAACTTAATTTTTTCTTTGTTTTTGTGTTTTAACTTAATTTTACATTACTTTAACTTATCTTAACTTTACTTTAACTTAATTTTTTCTTTGTTTTTTTGTTTTAACTTAACTGTACATTACTTTAACTTATCTTAACTTAATTTAAACTTAACTTTATTTTTGTATTTTTGTTTTAACTTAACTTTACTAAATTTTAACTTATCTTAACTTACCTTAAACTTAATTTTTTCTTTGGTTTTTTGTTTAAACTTAACTGTACATTACTTTAACTTAACTTAACTTTACTTTAACTTAATTTTTTCTTTGTTTGTTTGTTTTAACTTAACTGTACATTACTTTAACTTATCTTAAATTAACTTTAACTTAATTTTTTCTTTGGTTTTTTGTTTTAACTTAACTTAACTAAACTTTAACATTTTTTAACATAACTTTAACTTAATTTTTTCTTTGGTTATTTGTTTTTACTTAACTGTACATTACTTTAACTTTTCGTAACTTTACTTTAACTTAATTTTTTCTTTGTTTTTTTGTTTTAACTTAATTGTACATTACTTTAACTTATCTTAACTTAATTTTAACTTAACTTTATTTTTGTATTTTGGTTTAAACTTCACTTTACTAAACTTAAACTTATCTTAACTTAACTTTTACTTAATTTTTTCTTTGTTTTAACTTAACTGTACATTACTTTAACTTATCTTAACTTAATTTAAACTTAACTTTATTTTTGTATTTTTGTTTTAACTTAACTTTACTAAATTTTAACTTATCTTAACTTACTTTAAACTAAATTTTTTCTTTGGTTTTTTGTTTAAACTTAACTGTACATTACTTTAACTTAACTTAACTTAACTTTAACTTAATTTTTTCTTTGTTTGTTTGTTTTAACTTAACTGTACATTTCTTTAACTTATCTTAAATTAACTTTAACTTAATTTTTTCTTTGGTTATTTGTTTTTACTTAACTGTACATTACTTTAACTTTTCGTAACTTTACTTTAACTTAATTTTTTCTTTGTTTTTTTGTTTTAACTTAATTTTACATTTCTTTAACTTATCTTAACTTTACTTTAACTTAATTTTTTTTTTGTTTTTTTGTTTTAACTTAACTGTACATTACTTTAACTTATCTTAACTTAACTTTAACTTAATTTTTTCTTTGTTTTTTTGTTTTAACTTAATTTAACATTACTTTAACTTATCTTAACTTTACTTTAACTTAATTTTTTTTTTGTTTTTTTGTTTTTACTTAACTGTACATTACTTTAACTTATCGTAACTTAACTTTTACTTAATTTTTTCTTTGTTTTTTTGTTTTAACTTTATTTAACATTACTTTAACTTATCTTAACTTAACTTTAACTCAATATTTTCTTTGTTTTTTTGTTTTAACTTAACTGTACAGTACTTTAACTTAACTTAACTTAACTTTAACTTAATTTTTTCTTTGTTGATTTGTTTTAACTTAACTGTACATTACTTTAACTTATCTTAACTTAACTTTAACTTAATTTTTTCTTTGTTTTTTTGTTTTAACTTAATTTTACATTACTTTAACTTATCTTAACTTAACTTTAACTTAATTGTTTCTTTGTTTGTTTGTTTTAACTTTACTGTACATTACTTTAACTTATCTTTAATTAACTTTAACTTAATTTTTTCTTTGGTTTTTTGTTTTAACTTAACTTAACTAAACTTTTACATTTTTTAACATAACTTTAACTTAATTTTTTCTTTAGTTTTTTGTTTTTACTTAACTGTACATTACTTTAACTTATCTTAAATTAACTTTAACTTAATTTTTTCTTTGGTTTTTTGTTTTAACTTAACTTAACTAAACTTTTACATATTTTAACATAACTTTAACTTAATTTTTTCTTTGGTTATTTGTTTTTACTTAACTGTACATTACTTAAACTTTTCGTAACTTTACTTTAACTTAATTTTTTCTTTGTTTTTTTGTTTTAACTTAATTTTACATTACTTTTACTTATCTTAACTTAACTTTTACTTAATTTTTTTTTGTTGTTTTGTTTTAACTTAACTGTACATTACTTTAACTTATCTTAACTTAACTTTAACTTAATTTTTTCTTTGTTTTTTTGTTTTAACTTAACTGTACATTACTTTAACTTATCTTTACTTAATTTAAACTTAACTTAATTTTTGTATTTTTGTTTTAACTTAACTTTACTAAATTTTAACTTATCTTAACTTACTTTAAACTTAATTTTTTCTTTGGGTTTTTGTTTAAACTTAACTGTACATTACTTTAACTTAACTTAACTTAACTTTAACTTAATTTTTTCTTTGTTTGTTTATTTTAACTTAACTGTACATTACTTTAACTTATCTTAAATTAACTTTAACTTAATTTTTTCTTTGGTTTTTTGTTTTAACTTATCTAAACTAAACTTTAACATTTTTTAACATAACTTTAACTTAATTTTTTCTTTGGTTATTTGTTTTTACTTAACTGTACATTACTTTAACTTTTCGTAACTTTACTTTAACTTAATTTTTTCTTATTTTTTTTGTTTTAACTTAATTTTACATTACTTTAACTTATCTTAACTTAACTTTAACTTAATTTTTTTTTTGTTTTTTTGTTTTAACTTAACTGTACATTACTTAAACTTATCTTAACTTAACTTTAACTAAATTTTTTCTTTGTTTTTTTGTTTTAACTTAACTGTACATTACTTTAACTTATCTTAACTTAATTTAAACTTAACTTTATTTTTGTATTTTTGTTTTAACTTAACTTTACTAAATTTTAACTTATCTTAACTTACTTTAAACTAAATTTTTTCTTTGGTTTTTTGTTTAAACTTAACTGTACATTACTTTAACTTAACTTAACTTAACTTTAACTTAATTTTTTCTTTGTATGTTTGTTTTAACTTAACTGTACATTTCTTTAACTTATCTTAAATTAACTTTAACTTAATTTTTTCTTTGGTTATTTGTTTTTACTTAACTGTACATTACTTTAACTTTTCGTAACTTTACTTTAACTTAATTTTTTCTTTGTTTTTTTGTTTTAACTTAATTTTACATTTCTTTAACTTATCTTAACTTTACTTTAACTTAATTTTTTTTTTGTTTTTTTGTTTTAACTTAACTGTACATTACTTTAACTTATCTTAACTTAACTTTAACTTAATTTTTTCTTTGTTTTTTTGTTTTAACTTAATTTAACATTACTTTAACTTATCTTAACTTTACTTTAACTTAATTTTTTTTTTGTTTTTTTGTTTTTACTTAACTGTACATTACTTTAACTTATCGTAACTTAACTTTTACTTAATTTTTTCTTTGTTTTTTTGTTTTAACTTTATTTAACATTACTTTAACTTATCTTAACTTAACTTTAACTCAATATTTTCTTTGTTTTTTTGTTTTAACTTAACTGTACAGTACTTTAACTTAACTTAACTTAACTTTAACTAAATTTTTTTTTTTGTTTTTTTGTTTTAACTTAACTGTACATTACTTTAACTTATCTTAACTTAACTTTAACTTAATTTTTTCTTTGTTTTTTTGTTTTAACTTAATTTTACATTACTTTAACTTATCTTAACTTAACTTTAACTTAATTGTTTCTTTGTTTGTTTGTTTTAACTTTACTGTACATTACTTTAACTTATCTTTAATTAACTTTAACTTAATTTTTTCTTTGGTTTTTTGTTTTAACTTAACTTAACTAAACTTTTACATTTTTTAACATAACTTTAACTTAATTTTTTCTTTAGTTTTTTGTTTTTACTTAACTGTACATTACTTTAACTTATCTTAAATTAACTTTAACTTAATTTTTTCTTTGGTTTTTTGTTTTAACTTAACTTAACTAAACTTTTACATTTTTTAACATAACTTTAACTTAATTTTTTCTTTGGTTATTTGTTTTAACTTAACTGTACATTACTTAAACTTTTCGTAACTTTACTTTAACTTAATTTTTTCTTTGTTTTTTTGTTTTAACTTAATTTTACATTACTTTAACTTATCTTAACTTAACTTTTACTTAATTTTTTTTTGTTGTTTTGTTTTAACTTAACTGTACATTACTTTAACTTATCTTAACTTAACTTTAACTTAATTTTTTCTTTGTTTTTTTGTTTTAACTTAATTTTACATTACTTTAACTTATCTTAACTTTACTTTAACTTAATTTTTTCTTTGTTTTTTTGATTTAACTTAATTGTACATTACTTTAACTTATCTTAACTTAATTTTAACTTAACTTTATTTTTGTATTTTGGTTTAAACTTGACTTTACTAAACTTAAACTTATCTTAACTTAACTTAAACTTAATTTTTTCTTTGTTTTTTTGTTTTAACTTAACTGTACATTACTTTAACTTATCTTAACTTAATTTAAACTTAACTTTATTTTTGTATTTTTGTTTTAACTTAACTTTACTAAATTTTAACTTATCTTAACTTACTTTAAACTTAATTTTTTCTTTGGTTTTTTGTTTAAACTTAACTGTACATTACTTAAACTTAACTTAACTTAACTTTAACTTAATTTTTTCTTTGTTTGTTTGTTTTAACTTAACTGTACATTACTTTAACTTATCTTAAATTAACTTTAACTTAATTTTTTCTTTGGTTTTTTATTTTAACTTAACTAAACTAAACTTTAACATTTTTTAACATAACTTTAACTTAATTTTTTCTTTGGTTATTTGTTTTTACTTAACTGTACATTACTTTAACTTTTCGTAACTTTACTTTAACTTAATTTTTTCTTTGTTTTTTTGTTTTAACTTAATTTTACATTACTTTAACTTATCTTAACTTTACTTTAACTTAATTTTTTCTTTGTTTTTTTGATTTAACTTAATTGTACATAACTTTAACTTATCTTAACTCAATTTTAACTTAACTTTATTTTTGTATTTTGGTTTAAACTTCACTTTACTAAACTTAAACTTATCTTAACTTAACTTTTACTTAATTTTTTCTTTGTGTTTTTGTTTAAACTTAACTGTACATTACTTTAACTTATCTTAACTTAATTTAAACTTAACTTTATTTTTGTATTTTTGTTTTAACTTAACTTTACTAAATTTTAACTTATCTTAACTTAATTTAAACTTAACTTTATTTTTGTATTTTTGTTTTAACTTAACTTTACTAAATTTTAACTTATCTTAACTTACCTTAAACTTAATTTTTTCTTTGGTTTTTTGTTTAAACTTAACTGTACATTACTTTAACTTAACTTAACTTAACTTTAACTTAATTTTTTCTTTGTTTGTTTGTTTTAACTTAACTGTACATTACTTTAACTTATCTTAAATTAACTTTAACTTAATTTTTTCTTTGGTTTTTTGTTTTAACTTAACTTAACTAAACTTTAACATTTTTTAACATAACTTTAACTTAATTTTTTCTTTGGTTATTTGTTTTTACTTAACTGTACATTACTTTAACTTTTCGTAACTTTACTTTAACTTAATTTTTTCTTTGTTTTTTTGTTTTAACTTAATTGTACATTACTTTAACTTATCTTAACTTAATTTTAACTTAACTTTATTTTTGTATTTTGGTTTAAACTTCACTTTACTAAACTTAAACTTATCTTAACTTAACTTTTACTTAATTTTTTCTTTGTTTTTTTGTTTTAACTTAACTGTACATTACTTTAACTTATCTTAACTTAATTTAAACTTAACTTTATTTTTGTATTTTTGTTTTAACTTAACTTTACTAAATTTTAACTTATCTTAACTTACTTTAAACTAAATTTTTTCTTTGGTTTTTTGTTTAAACTTAACTGTACATTACTTTAACTTAACTTAACTTAACTTTAACTTAATTTTTTCTTTGTTTGTTTGTTTTAACTTAACTGTACATTTCTTTAACTTATCTTAAATTAACTTTAACTTAATTTTTTCTTTGGTTATTTGTTTTTACTTAACTGTACATTACTTTAACTTTTCGTAACTTTACTTTAACTTAATTTTTTCTTTGTTTTTTTGTTTTAACTTAATTTTACATTTCTTTAACTTATCTTAACTTTACTTTAACTTAATTTTTTTTTTGTTTTTTTGTTTTAACTTAACTGTACATTACTTTAACTTATCTTAACTTAACTTTAACTTAATTTTTTCTTTGTTTTTTTGTTTTAACTTAATTTAACATTACTTTAACTTATCTTAACTTTACTTTAACTTAATTTTTTTTTTGTTTTTTTGTTTTTACTTAACTGTACATTACTTTAACTTATCGTAACTTAACTTTTACTTAATTTTTTCTTTGTTTTTTTGTTTTAACTTTATTTAACATTACTTTAACTTATCTTAACTTAACTTTAACTCAATATTTTCTTTGTTTTTTTGTTTTAACTTAACTGTACAGTACTTTAACTTAACTTAACTTAACTTTAACTTAATTTTTTCTTTGTTGATTTGTTTTAACTTAACTGTACATTACTTTAACTTATCTTAACTTTACTTTAACTTAATTTTTTCTTTGTTTTTTTGTTTTAACTTAATTTTACATTACTTTAACTTATCTTAACTTAACTTTAACTTAATTGTTTCTTTGTTTGTTTGTTTTAACTTTACTGTACATTACTTTAACTTATCTTTAATTAACTTTAACTTAATTTTTTCTTTGGTTTTTTGTTTTAACTTAACTTAACTAAACTTTTACATTTTTTAACATAACTTTAACTTAATTTTTTCTTTAGTTTTTTGTTTTTACTTAACTGTACATTACTTTAACTTATCTTAAATTAACTTTAACTTAATTTTTTCTTTGGTTTTTTGTTTTAACTTAACTTAACTAAACTTTTACATTTTTTAACATAACTTTAACTTAATTTTTTCTTTGGTTATTTGTTTTTACTTAACTGTACATTACTTAAACTTTTCGTAACTTTACTTTAACTTAATTTTTTCTTTGTTTTTTTGTTTTAACTTAATTTTACATTACTTTAACTTATCTTAACTTAACTTTAACTTAATTTTTTTTTGTTGTTTTGTTTTAACTTAACTGTACATTACTTTAACTTATCTTAACTTAACTTTAACTTAATTTTTTCTTTGTTTTTTTGTTTTAACTTAATTGTACATTACTTTAACTTATCTTAACTTAATTTTAACTTAACTTTATTTTTGTATTTTGGTTTAAACTTGACTTTACTAAACTTAAACTTATCTTAACTTAACTTTAACTTAATTTTTTCTTTGTTTTTTTGTTTTAACTTAACTGTACATTACTTTAACTTATCTTAACTTAATTTAAACTTAACTTTATTTTTGTATTTTTGTTTTAACTTAACTTTACTAAATTTTAACTTATCTTAACTTACTTTAAACTTAATTTTTTCTTTGGTTTTTTGTTTAAACTTAACTGTACATTACTTAAACTTAACTTAACTTAACTTTAACTTAATTTTTTCTTTGTTTGTTTGTTTTAACTTAACTGTACATTACTTTAACTTATCTTAAATTAACTTTAACTTAATTTTTTCTTTGGTTTTTTGTTTTAACTTAACTAAACTAAACTTTAACATTTTTTAACATAACTTTAACTTAATTTTTTCTTTGGTTATTTGTTTTTACTTAACTGTACATTACTTTAACTTTTCGTAACTTTACTTTAACTTAATTTTTTCTTTGTTTTTTTGTTTTAACTTAATTTTACATTACTTTAACATTTCTTAACTTAACTTTAACTTAATTTTTTTTTTGTTTTTTTGTTTTAACTTAACTGTACATTACTTAAACTTATCTTAACTTAACTTTAACTTAATTTTTTCTTTGTTTTTTTGATTTAACTTAATTGTACATTACTTTAACTTATATTAACTTAATTTAAACTTAACTTTATTTATGTATTTTGGTTTAAACTTGACTTTACTAAACTTAAACTTATCTTAACTTAACTTTAACTTAATTTTTTCTTTGTTTTTGTGTTTTAACTTAATTTTACATTACTTTAACTTATCTTAACTTTACTTTAACTTAATTTTTTCTTTGTTTTTTTGTTTTAACTTAACTGTACATTACTTTAACTTATCTTAACTTAATTTAAACTTAACTTTATTTTTGTATTTTTGTTTTAACTTAACTTTACTAAATTTTAACTTATCTTAACTTACCTTAAACTTAATTTTTTCTTTGGTTTTTTGTTTAAACTTAACTGTACATTACTTTAACTTAACTTAACTTTACTTTAACTTAATTTTTTCTTTGTTTGTTTGTTTTAACTTAACTGTACATTACTTTAACTTATCTTAAATTAACTTTAACTTAATTTTTTCTTTGGTTTTTTGTTTTAACTTAACTTAACTAAACTTTAACATTTTTTAACATAACTTTAACTTAATTTTTTCTTTGGTTATTTGTTTTTACTTAACTGTACATTACTTTAACTTTTCGTAACTTTACTTTAACTTAATTTTTTCTTTGTTTTTTTGTTTTAACTTAATTGTACATTACTTTAACTTATCTTAACTTAATTTTAACTTAACTTTATTTTTGTATTTTGGTTTAAACTTCACTTTACTAAACTTAAACTTATCTTAACTTAACTTTTACTTAATTTTTTCTTTGTTTTAACTTAACTGTACATTACTTTAACTTATCTTAACTTAATTTAAACTTAACTTTATTTTTGTATTTTTGTTTTAACTTAACTTTACTAAATTTTAACTTATCTTAACTTACTTTAAACTAAATTTTTTCTTTGGTTTTTTGTTTAAACTTAACTGTACATTACTTTAACTTAACTTAACTTAACTTTAACTTAATTTTTTCTTTGTTTGTTTGTTTTAACTTAACTGTACATTTCTTTAACTTATCTTAAATTAACTTTAACTTAATTTTTTCTTTGGTTATTTGTTTTTACTTAACTGTACAACATAGGACAGAGGCACTTTGTTGTAGTCTTGAGCGCTATCGCTGAGTGCTGCTGTCTTGGCGAGCTCGTCGGCTCTCTCATTGCCAGCAGTCCCTATATGCGCTCTCAACCAAAACATCCTTATATCTCTTCCTTCGTTCACTGTCCTCACAATATTCTCTTTTACACTTCGTGCCAGAGGGTGGCTCAGTTTTGGGTTTAGCAACAGGTCAAGTGAGGATCTGGAATCACTCAATATGCTGACGATTTGTTCTTTACTGTTGCTAACCAGCTGAGTTGCCCTATGAAGTGCATAGAGTTCCGATTGGAACACAGTGCAAGAAGGATGAAGCTTGAAGGTTTCACAGTGGGACTCCCTACCATCGCTCCACCAAGTAAGGGCAGCGCCAACTTGGCCTTCTATTTTGCTGCCATCGGTGTATACTTGTGGTCCGGTATCTTGGGGAATTGGGCCTTCCAGGAGCTCGTACTTTATGGATATAAGAGTGGACGGATGTGGTTGGTCCAGGTATCCAATGTTCTGTTCGAGCTCTGTGCCAGGTGGGAGGTAGTCACCAGCTAACCCTTTCTTAGCTCTGTAGAGATTTGCCGCCTCTTGGATCCTCATGTCCAGAGGCAGCAGACCCGACAGGACGAGCGCTGAGGTGAGAGAAACAGTGCGGTACGATCTACAAACTTTTTGAGCGAAACCTCTTTGTATTGAGTTCAGTTGAGCCAAGTTCATTTGCAAGCTTGCTGCTTGGAACCATGCGCTTGAGGCGTATGTCATGATGGGCTCCACCACTGCGATGTAGATGGTTCTCGTTATCTCACTGTTTAGGCCCCAGGTCACTTTCGCTGTACACGCAAGTTGCTTATAGATGTCCGCAACTTTCTTGCATTGTGCGGATACGTGCGCTTTAAAAGTGAGTTTCCTGTCGATGATGAGACCCAACAGCTTGACTTCGTTCACCAGGTTCAGTCTCGTACCACACATGAAGAGTTGGGGTGTTTCGTACTTCAACTTCTTAGTGAGTAGCATCGCGTTGGTTTTATGCGGTGCGAAGTTGAGTTTGTTGCTTGTACCCCACTCAGCTATCATCTCCATTGTAGTATTCACTGACTGTTCCATGGTGCTTATTGATTGTCCTGTGAAAACGAGAACCACGTCGTCCGCAAAAGCTTGACAGTATACCCCCTCAGCCTCAAGTAGTTGCAGCAGTGAGTCTAAGATGACGTTCCAGAAGGTTGGTCCTCCAATGGATCCTTGTACGCAACCCTTGGTCGTTTCTTTCTCAAATGCCGCTCTTGCATAATTGACCTTGATCTTGCGGTCGCTGAGGTAGGAGCATACCATCTCGTATAAGTTTTTTGGACACTTCTTCATCGCCAGTTGATGTTTTAGGGCGGGCCACCATGCATTGTCGAAGGCGCCCTCAATATCCAGAGAGATTAGGAGTACAATATTCTTGTTGTTTACCCCTTGTCTTAGGTGCTCTACCAGATCGTAGAGGGCGTCCTCGGTTCCCCTCTGCGGCATGAAGCCATATTGCCTACGGTTTAAAGTGGGGAGGATATGCCATTGGATTCTGCCAATCAATAGCTTTTCAACAATTTTGCCAAGAACTGGGAGAAGCCCTATGGGCCGGTAGGATTTTGGGTGGGTATAATCCTCTTTGCCGGGTTTTCGGATTATGACCACATGTGCTGTCTTCCATTGGGTTGGGAAGTGTCTAAGCGCTAAGCATTTATTGGCGATTGCCATAAACACCTCCGTTTCGCAATGGATTGCCGCTATGCAAATATCAGCCGTTAGCCCGTCATTGCCAGGGGCTTTTTTGGGATTTAGTGCTTGCAGCACTAGCTCCAATTCGGCTGACGTAAAGGGCGGGTCATTTTCCGAAAGGTTCCCATAGGGGTTCTCTTTAGTTCTACTCCGAGGTTCTTTGTGGCACAGTTGGTCAGTGCTTTCAGAGTCATCGGGGTAGAAAGTTGTTGCTAGGAGTTCTGCAGACTTTTGGGGGGTCAGGGTACTTCCTTCGGAATTTCTCAGGAGCAGGTCTTCCTGCCGTCCTGATGTTTTCCTTATTACCCTGTATATCTTGTCCCACATGCTTTCTTTTTCTTGGGTCGTGCAGAACTCTTTCCAGTTCTTGGTTTGTGCTTTATTGGCTTCCTCAGAGTACTCTGCTTTGGCTATCCGGTACTCCTCGATAACGATTTGCAAACGACGGGCGGCTGCATTTCTTATCCTTCTTTTCTTCCTGAGGACGTCTCTCTTTAGATTTTCCAGCTCTTTTGACCACCACGGGGGTTTGGGATCCCCTTTTCTGATGCCTGCAACTGGGATGGTTGTTGTGCAGGCTTCGTGGATGGCCTCCGTGTAGGCTGCAATCTTGTTTTGGAGATCATCTGGATTCTCAGATTCCATTATGGTTTTAGGAGTTAGGGCTCTCTCCGTGAGGGAGGTCTTTAGTAGTGTTTTGAAGTCTGACCACTTTGCCTTCCTGGTGTTGTATTTGCGCGTGGTTATTGGCCTAAGAGTTTCTAGGGCCTTTACCAGACGCAAGGTGAAGGTGATTGGGTGGTGGTCCGATGTTATGAGACTTCTGTCTACTCGCCACCCTTCGATTTTACCCAGTAGAGGAAGACTGCACGTTGTGACATCCACTATGCTAGTGCAGACTTTTCCTCCTCTGTACACTTCGAAAGTTGGCGTGTCTCCTACATTTAGAATCTGAAGATCGAGTTCGTTTAGAAATGCGTTGTACGCCGCCCCTCTTTCGTCTTCCGAGGTGCTGCCCCACCAATGGCTCCAGGCGTTAACATCCCCTGCAACGATGAGGTTTCGCGTTGCCAGTTTATCGCTGATTGTTTTGGTTCTCTCAAGGTAAGGTCCTATGTCTTGTTCCCCATCAAAGTAGACGGAAATTACTCCAAGTTTTATGCCGCCGCCGATCACCAGTGCTGCAGCTTCAGTTTCGGTGACCAGCTGTGGGTCATGAATGACCTCCAGCTGGCTGCCGAAAACTATTATTGCTGCCTTTACTGGTGTTTGCCGGTTCAGGGTGCATTGGATGACCTGTGTCCCTGGATGTTGCTTCAGGACTCCGGTTCTTCCAACGTATGGCTCTTGTACCAGGGCGATCGTTATGTTGTTATCCTTTGCAACCTGTAGGAGTTCTGCAGTGGCTACTTTGGAGCGTTGAAGGTTTGCCTGGATGAACCGCAAACCTGTTCCGTCATACTGTGGAGGGAACGAGTTGTGCTGTTGTGAGGTGCCCTCAGCAGTATGAGACTCTCGACCTCGCTATTGCATCCCATTTATGTCTCTCTGGACACTCAACACTGAAAGCGTTGTGTGCCAGGTCGATGCTGGTTCCTTGCGTTGTCGAACAGTTCTTGCACTTCGGAGGGTTACCTTCCAGTCTCCTCTTGCACTCCTCCCATGAGTGGGGTTTCCCGCAGTGACTGCAGAGATGGTCCCGCTCACGGCAGACTGCCTTGGTGTGACCGAAGCCGAGGCACTTTGTGCACTGCACTAGGGGTGAGTGATCCAAGACGGGCCTCCACTGGATCCCTATGTGCACTTTTCCGGCTTCCACTAGGCGCTTGTGAATGGGAGGGGAGACCTCCAGCACTGGATGGCACTCATGTGGGTTTCGTGCTCTTTTTCTGTACCTTACCTTGATTGTGCTCTCTTTTAGGTCTACGTCACGTAAGAAGCTCTTGTTTTGCGCAAGCAGGTACTCCACGATTTGCGAGTGTCCTAAAACCATCGTACTACTGGAACTCGAAGGCACGGCCCCATTCTCACGGGTTAGATCATTGCTAACCACGTTGGGAGAAGTGGCGGAAGATTCTCGCATAATAAGTGTTGACGCTTTGGTGATCGAGCATGCGAAAGGGGACGTCGTAGACCGGCTGGGTTGCCTCAAAGCCTCCGAACAGCACGAGGTGATTGTGTATGAGGACAGAGGAGAAAACTTAGATTTCCTCAAAGTACACAATCAATCAACGGCAACCGACATCTGGGGACACCCCGTCTCGCAATCGATCAGCGGCTCCGAACGCGTCCAACAAGCTGCAGAGAACAAAAAATCCGAAGCTCTCGAAAAGGATGCAGGGATGGAGGAAAATCCGCTACAACAATTCCTCAACGTTTTCAGCGCAGTCATGCACAGTTTAACCGGAAAACCCTCACAACCCTCACAACCATCACGGGGAAAAACGGCAGCGAAGAAAACAATAGCCCAAAAACCTCCCAAGAAAATCCGCACCAGAGCTGACATGGGACAGGTCAGCCCACCCCAACTAGTGGCAGCTACAAGTCCGGAAGACCACGCACTAAACGCCTTTCTCGAGTTTGTGGCAATCACCAAAGCGACAGGGGAGGTCAATCTCAAAACATGCAAAACCATCTTGCAGACCTTCAAAGAAGGGAATGGGAATCTCCTAAAGGTCCAACTCGAGGAGGCGAAAGCTGCCGTA